>CM048748.1:324041526-325304026 GCA_026315105.1 Locusta migratoria
TGGTAAAAATGTATTTGGTATTGCTGTTGGGTGGAGTTCGCCTACAGCATTAGCACACAATAGCGTTAACTGCGTCGACGGCTGCTAGTTGCATCTTCGCTGAAACCGAAACTAATATTGTCTATCTTGATCGACTACTGCCGATCGCACGTCCCCTGCGTCTTTATGAAGTGAAGAACGGCCTATAAATGCTCGTCTGGCTATAAATTATCGTCGTACGTCGGTCTCAGACTAAACGACCGCATTGCCACTCAAAAATGTGCTCACAAGCGTTAACTAATGTACCCTGTGTTCACACCCGATATTATCTCAGCCAGCACAATGAACGACACGCAGTCTTTAGTATCCTGGGCTGGAGATTCGGTGGGATCCGCTTCACAACGAAGTGCTCCATACAGTGCAATACTGCGCCGCAGTCTTTCGTTCAAGTAATCGCTGCGAGAGCGTTTCACCGCTTGTACGCGATGATACACAGCTGGCGCGAGGACGAATCTGCGTTAATTTCTTCCGCTCCGCTTGTGTGAATGTTTTGGGGACGCTGGCACTTCTCCGCCAGTGGCCCGCCTACAACTGGAATAGTGCGTTTTAAAACACCGTATGCTCGCCGGCCAATAGTGAGTCAGCTAACGTCTCGTTCAGGTATTCCTCTCTAACTAAACAGCGCCGGCTGGAATTCACTTTCCTCTTGCGTCCTAACAAGTTGTAAGTAAACATGCTTTGTAGAGAAAAACGCTATTGTCTGGCTCTTTTTTCAAAGGCTTTCAATTTTCAAAAGCGTCCATGTTCCCCCAAAGTGGAAAGAGGATTTTTAAGTTGCTTTTGTGTGTAAGACCGCCTCGGGTAGCCTGTTGTGGCTTCTGCCCCTCTGCACTTCTCTCGCCAGCCATTGTCACATGGGCGTCTAGCCTCTACTTTACAAATACTCCATGATTATCTTGTCGCACTTATGACATGATCTCGTAATTTGCATATCAGACTGAAAATCATTGAAAATGTCAGTACCCCATCGAGTTTATATTCAAAAGATTCGTCTTGACGAGTAGAATGTGAATGTGAGGTCGGAATATGCAGGAAATGACAGTGAGGAAAACTTGACTCCTTACAGGGTCCTAAACATTAACATGAAATTCGAGGAACATGTTTTCCCCAGGAGAATCTGCACGGTAATGAGACATGAAATCTTGGATAAAGCCAGACTTACATTAACATGGTCTGACCGCTACTTGATCCCTCGGACACGTAATTCATAACTGTACTATTAGATTCGGCAATTGAATGATGAAGTCTCACTGGATGCGATAGGTACAACGTATGATAAGTACATAGTGCTCTTTGTTTGTTGTATTTCCTCACCTTGCAAGTGCTACTACTCGGTCTAAGTTGTGCTTAGCATACTTAAACATGCGTACCGTCTCGTCTTATGTAATCAGGCACTGACAGCAATGGTGCCCCTTGTCCCTACAAGCCACGTCAGCATATTATTGACATTACCTGCCATAGTTGGTTGTGGAGGCAGTCAAAGGATAATAATTTTCAAAAGTGAAGAGCCAATATTGCAACTTTTACAAGCTGTTGGTGTTCTAACTTCTGTAGTTTGATATTAAAGTAAGTGCTATGTTGCATGTACTAATTAATCTCAATTTTTTAAAATAAGATGACCAACTTGTAAAACTTGATATGACGAGATGATGGTGGTATAACCCACTGAAACAGGTCGTCATAAAATAAGTATTTAGCGATACTGTCTTTTCACTTCTGAAGATTATCAGATTATGTTGCAAAACAAACGTTTCAGAGTGTACTTTCATTTTATATTAACCATATTTGTTCCAAAACAAACGTTTCAGATTGTACTTTCATTTCATATTAACCATATTTCTCACTTGCTACTTCTCACGTATGATGATAGTAAGTAGACGAACACAGCCAGGTCAAACGCCAGAATGGCCAGAACAAATTGAAGCAGTGAATTACTATTTGCAAGTAATTAATTATAGCCTTTCTAATAGTATGACCTTATAATGTATTTAGTCTATTGGCAGGCACATGCATATGGATCAACCTACGGAGTACGGGCCGTTACGATAAGCCTACTGTACCGTTCCCCTGGTATTGCATGACAAATACAAATTCTTCAATACACATTCGTACCCAGCTACTTAATTTATTTGTCCGTTGCTGGAAATGTCTCTGCACATCACAAAAAATTCTTTAAAAAGACCTAGAATTTCTGAACAAAGATTTCTCTCATTTATGAGAGTGGTGTAGCATATAAGTATAGAACTGAAAGTCAGATAATGTAGTTCGTTGCCTAGCGATATTTCACAGCCGCTATACAGTCCGATTTCATTATAACGTCTCTTAGATTATGCGTTTATATTTCCATTAGCTCTATTTAAATAGACACGAGTTTTTATTCACTTTTCTAGACATGCGTTTGGATATCGTTAATAGAAGAAAGCCCCATATCGCATGTCTACACATCTAAGTTTCACAGTCCAAGAATAAACTGTCAAGTAAATGTACGTTAACTATAAATATGCACTTACATGAAACATGGATTCAGATGAGATAATGTAAGTGATGTTGAGTTGTAAATCGATTGCTTAAGGTTTATATCTGCCCCAGTCTGTGAACAGACCTTTGGTTCATTGAATTTTCATTTTTATTCGATCCATAAGTCGAAAGTAGCTTGTTATGTTTTCTAAGCAAGATCTCGGGTAGTTGAAATCTGCAAATGTACGTTAAAACGCTCACTGATGCTTTAAATTACAGTTCTTGCGTAACGGAAATTTATCTAACTTTTCACTGCTTAAGGGAGCAGCCAACGTTTTAACAAACACAAAAATAATGTTAACAAATAAATGGATAATTAAACATGGGACGGCGACCATGAAATCATAAAGCAGAGGTTTGATACTTTACTATCTATTCAGAAAAATAAGTGCCGAAGTAACGACCGTAACGAAAGCACGTGGTGCAATCTGTCATACAAGACAGGAAAGACGGAATTAAACAAGAAGATCTAAGAAATATTCAGCATACTTGCGGATAAGACGCGACATGATAAGTTAGTTAAAAACAGCAAGGAAAATCAAATATAATAAGTTTACACAAGAGCTGAAGGCCACACATGTGTATTGTAACTTGAGATAATCCAAACACAGAAAAATGCAAATTACTAAATTCACACTGTATTACTCCAGTTCTGTAAATTGAAAAACACTTCGCCTCGCGAAGCGAAAGAATTACTCAAGAAAAACAATCACTGAAAAACCAAGACTGCCTGATCACAAAGAAAGCAAAGTTCTAACTGCATGCCTTCCTCTCAGCATGATTCGACGAAGTGCTTACTTCCACGGTCGTCGGAGCAAGAGCTAAGCTCTCAGGCCACGGAAAAAACCATTCCCCGCCACAAACCGGATGTATAGCGCTCTAAAAATGATGCACAGTGCGTTCAGAGCCTCCTGTCTACCAACCCTTGCTACCTGGCGCAGACAATTCCCTCTACATCCGCTCCCAGAGAGGTGTCCTGTCACCTCTTTCGTCCATGTTTAGGTTGGTACGGACACCAAGCCGTCTTTGTCTCTTGCCAGCCAGCAGACCCCAGCGCAGACGACAAACGAAGCCATGCGTTCTTAACTACAATAAAACGAGGTTTAAAGCGCGAGGAAGCGACTGTAAGCCATTGCGCGGCAGTCAATCAATATTAAAAGCAACGTTCTACATTCATACTAACACACAAGTTCAATAACACGGGTGGACACATATATATACACAAGGGACATTGATCTATAATAAAATAATTATCACACAAATAGATCACAATGATGCAGAAACTATTTAGGTTAATGACTAAATCAAAATGGAACACGACCACACATTCAGACGTGTTTCAATATATCCAAGGAGTTTAGTAATGCCGATTATCAAATTTCGTGCCCCATGTATACTTCAGCTTTAAGACTATTCGATGCTATTAGCGTTATGGGTCAGAAACAGTGATCGATTAAGGAAAATAGCTCGCAAAATCGATGGATACGGTTTCAAAAATGGCAACAATACTTATAGATTGCTTATACAGGGTGATCCATTGATAGTGACCGAGACAAATATCTCACGAAATAAACATGAAACGAAATAACTACACAGAACAAAACTTTCCTAGTCTGAAGGGGGAAAACAGATGGCGCTATGCTTGACACACCATATGCCGCTGCCATAGGTCAAATGGACATCAACTACATGTTTTGAAATAGGTACCTCCATTTTTATTACATATTCATCTATTACGTAAATAAAAATAAGTGTTTTATTTCGAACACTTCTGTCGCTTTGTGATAGATATTCACAAACATATTGCTCACAATTTTAGAGAAACATTGGGTAGCAGGTAGGATCATTAAATTAAAACACAGAACGTAGGTATATTTGAACTTTATTTCTTATATATATATCAATAATGACTATGACCTAAGGTTACCTATCTGACAGCTTTTTATCACAGCACAAGTAAATGGCCTAAGGCCGAAACCAGGTAGTGACAATAAACAAAACATTCATTCAAATGGCGGTCAGTTCTTTTAACAAAAATTATATGACCGAGGCTCCTGACGCCTACAAAATCATAAATTTATTTCGGTTGATCCAATGTGATACATGTACTTTTCTGAAATAATGATACATTTTGAGAACGCATATTGTTACTGCGTGAGTACTTGTAATTACCTCATCACTTCAATAAATGCTCAAAAAGATGTCCTCAATGCATTTGGTAATACGGGTAACGAAATTCCTCCCCAAAAGCGAGTAGTTCGCCTTCAGTGATGTTCTCACATGCATTTACAATGCGCCGTCGCATGTTTTCAGGCGTTGTCTGTGAATCACGTTAACAAATATCCTTCAATTATCCCCACACGAAGAAATCCGCGCATTTAAGATTCGGTGAAGCTGCGGGCCATCTTTTGGTACTTCTACGGCCAATTCACCTGTCATTAAATATTCCATTTAAGACCGCTTCAAATGCACGTGAGCCATGTGCCGCACAACCATCATGTTGAAAGTACATATCCATTATGTCATGAAATGAAACATCTTGTAGTAAAAGCGGTAGAACACTAAACAAGAAATCAGTATACATTGCACTATTCAGATTGCCATCAATAGATTAGGGGCCAATTATCCGTCCTGCCATAATGCCGCATCATAAATTAACTCGCCAAGGTCGCTGATGATCCACTTGTCGCAGCCATCGTGGATTTTCCGTTTCCCAATATTGCTTATCATGCCGGTTTACATTACCCATGTTTGTGAAGGGCTCTTCGTCACCAAACAAAACGCGTGACAAATGTCCGTTAAGGTCCCGCAATTTAAATGTTCAAATGTTTGTATAGTCTATGGGACTTAACTACGGGGTTATCAGTCCCTAAACTTACAAACTACTCATGAACTAACTAAGGCTAAGGACGGCACAAATATCCACCCCCGAGGGTGGATTCGAACCCCCGACCGTAGTGGCCGTGCAGACCGTGACCGGAGCGCCTCAGTCCCCTCAGCCACCGCTGCCGGCTCCCGCAATTTATTTTGTGCCCAGTAGCAAAACTGTACGCGACATTCAAAGTCTTCGCCATGCAAATCCTGGTGCGTTGAAATATGGTACGGGTGAAACTTATGTTGATGTAGGCCCTAGTATTCTCAACACCGCCGTTTTTGAGATTCCCGATTCTCGCTCAGTTTGTTTGCAAGTGATGTGCGGATTAGCCGCAACTGCAGCTAAAACATTTACTTGGGCATCATCATTTGTTGCAGGTCGTGGTTGACATTTCACTTGTGGCTGAACACTTCCTGTCTCTTTAAATAACGTAACTATCCGACGAAAGGTCCGGTCACGTGAATGATGTCTTCCAGGATAACGATCAACATACATAGCACAGGCCCGTAGGGCATTTTGATCAAAATAGCCATACATAAAAACCATATCGACCTTTTCTGCAATTGGTGAACGGTCCATTTTAACACGAGTAATGTATCACGAAGCAAATACCGTCCGCAATGGTGAAAAGTTAAACGATACCACGTAATTACGTGTTTGTGACTATTACAGCGCTATTTATCACAATACGAAAAAAGTGTTCCAAGTAAAACATTCATATTTATTCATGTACTAGAGGAATATGTAATAAAAAGTTGGGGTACTTATTAAAAATGCAATTGCTGTTTGACCTATGGCAGCGCCATCTAGCGAGCCAACCATAGCGCCATCTGGTTTCCCCCTTCAACCTAGAGAAGTTTCGTCCCATGTAGTTTTTTCTTTTGATGCTCATTTCTTAAGATTTTTGCCCCGGTCACTATCAATGGACCACCCTGTATATTAGTACTCGAAGCAAAGGTAATCTACGTTATTTGCGTTCTCTGCTAGTAACCCCGTTAGTACTTTGCCCTACACTCATGTTAATTTTGAATTCCCATTATAAAATCCAATTTATGAAACTGAAATATTTATGAATTAGAATACATAATTTAAACGAGAGGTGGTAAAACAAAATCTCCCGTGAAGTCAAAGTCTATAATGCTCTGCGTAAGCTGTTCGAAAATTCATTCGTGGAGTTCTTGGTAATGCTGAAGTTTCCCTGAGATCGCTTACATCCATGGGCTATGGCTAGCTGGCATGAAGTGGCCTAGGGGACTGAGGCGCTCCAGTCACGGTCTGCACGGCCACTACGGTCGGGGGTTCGAATCCCCCCTCGGGCATGGATATTTGTGCCGTCGTTATTGTAAGCTAGTTCATAAGTAGTTTGTAAGCTTAGGGACTGATGACCCCGTAGTTAAGTCCCATAAGTTCTACAAACATTTGAACATGAAGTGGCACCGAGCGGTCGGTGGAGCGCATTGGTGATTTGTCGCTATAAATAGATGGTGCGCAACCATGGGGATCTATTTCCGCGCAAGTGACTGGGCGGAGAACGACCTCTGGAGGCGTTCGTCGTGCCTTGTCTCGTGTCCGCTGTGACAGCCGCTTCCGGTCGCTATTCTAGGAGGCAACGCCTTGTTGTAGTGCATTCGTGTCATTGTTTCCTGTCCGAAGGGTGGCGTCTTGCTCGCACTTGACAATATTTTTGCATTTATTTATGCGCCTTGAACATTACTTCTTTAATAAACAAGTTTTGCAACAGTCCTCTCACCCTCCCATGAAAGTCTTTCGTTTTCTTGATTGAATCCCAAAGCGTCCCGGATTTTGCCGCCATTTGCCCAAACATGTCCTATAGCTATGACAGCTCTAGAACTTCAGGTAGGGCACATTGTATCTTGCGTATATTTATAGGAAGAAATGTTTCATAGGGCTGGAAATGTGTCTGCACATCACAAAAACTACTTACAAAATACCTTGAATTTTTGGAACAGAAACTTCTCTCATTTACTCCTACTTTTCTTACTGTGTTCGCTAATACAGAACGAGATAACTTTTTCATGTACACGGTCGCAAAAATGTTGATGGAGAAAAGGACTACGTGGATTGTATTTGTAAACATTTCCTCCCTACCGCTGTTTAAATTTGTTCGCATTAGACACAGGGAAGCAATATATAAAAATGTTTCTATTTCATCCATCTGTGCCATAAATACCGTTAAAAGATCCTGCGTAGAGAATTCTCTGTTGTACATCTATAGTAAGTTCTCTGTCTTACTTTTAAGACATTTATCTTCTGTTTGCAACGTACACTACAAGATTACAAGCGTATTATATTTTCGACAACCGTACGGTAGTCTTGCATTTCTCTCCATATAATATATCATTTTAATTTTTCTAGTCGACGTGTTAAATCACCTAAGTTCAAAATCTTTTTTACATGTGCTCACCCTCCTTTACATTTATAATTTCCCTAAGAGACACACATTGTTTCAAAATCATAAATTTCGTGTTTTTATGTGATGTTAAGTCACTTTGTTCTTTACAGAACACTTTCTAAATTCTTCGCAGTGCTATAATAAACGTACTAATACTCCGGGAGAGAAATAATTATCACGAGAAAACATAGAGACAGAAATGATACTCAGCACAAATCAAATAAAGCCACGTAAGTTGCACAAAAGTTAGACGGAGTACGCCTTATGAGTAAGCCACCACCTGTTATATAGCGACATCTTAATCGAACACTGTAGAATGCTTTCATCATGCACAAATAGAATTCGATACGTTAATTGCCAGGGTGCGTCAAATTACAACAGAAGTCGCTGAACGTATCTTACGGACTAAGATATTCACGGAATGTTAAGTATGACATTAACTGCAAAACCTGGTCTCCCGCTGGCTCGGCAGTTGCTTTTTTTTTTTTTTTGGTTTTAGGGCGCACAACTCGGCAGTTGCTTTGACCCCTGAATCACTGGGGACAACGATAACGGTGGTACACCTAGCACCACTTGTAACATTACCGAAGCATTGCCAAACTCTTACTGGTAAAAGTGGACCACTGTACGTAATAAAAGCTTAATTCTGGTAGGAGGGAACCAGAAAAGAGTTTACTTATACATAAAAAACTTAATTTCAGTAGTAAAATTATCAAAAGGTCCTTGTGAACTACCGGCTACTCCCTGCTGTAAAACATTGTTTCCTGCCCCAAATTGAGAACTGACTTGGTTCAAATTACTGAAATAACAGGAAGTTAACGATACAGTGGCCAATATACATAGCAACTCACATGAAATTACACACAGGCATTATAAACAAGCCACCACAATTAAAGTTATTTCATAAAGATGGCTAAGAAAATACATTTATGGCGCAACGGAACTTAAACATAAAAAATTGCATCTGAGCTTGTTCTCAGAACTGGTGACAAAAGTATTAAATAAAAGTGGGAAGGTGCTTGAAAACTAAAATTTATAGGCAAGTCGAAATTATACTGAACTTAACTTGTTTATTCAGGTCGAACACAAGATAAATGGGGAACCAATTTTGTTAATACACTGAAAATGCATCTCACTTACTTGAGCTAATACGATGCCCAGTATTGAATTTAACATAAATTACACATGAGTTAACGCTACTGGGAGGAGGAATTACAAACAATCACTCGCTCACACACACGCTATGCAAGAGCGAAACTCACCAAAATCAGCGTGCTGAAACGAGGCAGAAGCAGGCGCCGCTACCGTAGGCAAAATTCAGCAAACCCGGCGGTACCACACAACACAATATACAATAAAACTGCGAAGTTGCCTCTGGACTGTCGTGCCTGATTTGAGATGGTGCGTGAGTATAGCAAAGTTAAGTTGCATCAAGATTAGAGCGCGAGCAAACACGCTAACGGCGACACATGGCTACGTTACATGATCGCACTCCATTGTAGGTGAAGTGGTTAAAAATCAGATTCATCACACAAAATCACGGCGGACTCTTAAGTTGCAATCTGAGAGTAAGCTATCTAGGCACTGGGTTTATGAGAAGTGGCGTGAATTCAGGTGACAAGCTGCAAACCCCTGAAGTAGGAGTTCGGACTCACATGGTTCCGAAAACCGATAAAAATGTATAAATTCAATTTCCGAAAAATAAAGAAAATTAACTACGACATGCATCTCCTAGAACTGCGTAAAATTTAATAAGGAAGCTCCTGAAATGCAGCAACATGCGATTTCAAAGCGTTCACAGAGACGGAAGAAGTCCAGTCTAAAAACGCGGAGAAGTGAAATAATTACAAAGTCGGAAAAATAAAAATAAAAAATACAGCACGCAGCCCATAGAAATGTTTAGAATTACAAAAGGAAGCGAATGAAATGCAGCTACACGCGATACGGAGCGATTACATAGACGGATGAAGTCCAGTCTCAAAAAACCAGAAAAGCGAAATAATTACAAAGACGTAAAAGTGAGAATAAAAACTGTGGCATGCAAGCCGTAGAAGTACATCGAATTTCATGAGCAAGCTATTGAAGGAGAAAGAAATGTTCAAATGTTTGTATAGCTTATGGGACTTAACTAAGGGGTCATCAGTCCCTAAGCTTACCAACTACTTATGAACTAGCTAAGGACGGCACAAATATCCATGCCCGAGGGGGGATTCGAACCCCGATCGTAGTGGCCACGCAGACCGTGACTGTAGCGCCTCAGTCCCCTCGGCCACAGCGGCCGGCCAAGGCTCGAAGAGACTTACTGATAAAGACTGAGTACATACTACAAGTTCGGAGAATAAACAGCCAAATTAAAATAGGCGGGGAGAGAACAACGCGAAATGTTAGTGGAAATCAGAACGATACATGCATAGTTACTTGCCTGATGGGCATGGATCAAACAATAGTGGAAGATGAATGCTTTGTTCTAAGAACCAACCACGTAGAACACATATCACTCACAGAAAGAAACGACAAGAAAAATTTTACATACTCTGTACAAAAATGAACATATCGTCTATAAGAAATTGGGCGCCACAAAGCTAGAAGGAATTTACACAGAGTTCGTACACCGCCACATTCTCACTAAACGTTTGAATATACCAGTACGTTATCAAACTGCAGCTAGTAACACATACAGCGCGTTTATCTGTTGGCAATACTTGGATAGAAAAACTAGAACACATTTCCTTGCTCGAGCAAAAAGATTCCAAAAAATGAATCTAAGTTCAAGAGTCTAAGTTAAACATGCTAGAAAACAAATCGCTACCACATCCGCGGACACAAGAGCAGAACCAGCCTTACCTCACCATGCTATTCGAGAATGGTATGGGAGAAGAAAAGTATAAGATAGCTCGATGAACTCTCTGCCAGGCACATAGATATGATTTGCAGAGTATCCCATGTAGATAATATTTTGCAGTGTATTCAGCATACCCACAGCACTACCGATTATTATAAGAATGGTTGGCTGTCTCTACCTATGTCGCATTTACAACACATTAAGGAAAATCTAGAGAGATTCGAGTACCACTGCGCCTGCAGTTGTTTTCCAGCATAGTCATGCGGGGCTGGAACAGGAAAATAACGAAGCGACTGTATCATACAAATTCTCCTCCATGACACCCCGTAGAATCAGATGTTCAGTCCGGATTAACCCTCATAACGCACACTGGGGTCCTAGGGACCCCAGCGTAATTTGTTTTGTGTATTACAAAGAGTACGTTGGGTAAAAGTTTTTGAAACTTGGTGTAATTAGGTTGGTAACACTGCCTACACGTACGTGATGTTAACTCAAATATTCGCATTGTTGTTGCGCTAGTGTAAAACTGTAAAGATTGCTGAACGCCCGTGGGGTCTTTATTACCCAAGTGTGCATTCCGTGTAGCTCATTTATGCAGATTGAAAATAAAAGCTTGGTAAGTATACAATACTGAAATACATATTGTGTGTAATGTATTTCTGTTTCATTTCAATGTAGCCCTACATTGTTATATTTTACATTATTTTTCAGTGACAATGAGTAAACGATTCATAGCATATGAAGTTATATATAATGCCCTTATGGACGAGTTCGACCAGGGAGACGATTCATTTGGAGGCCCAGATTCTGATTATGATCCTGATTTTGTCTAAATACACGAATCGTCAGGTACAGAAGAGAGTGGAGAAGATGATGATGATAGTCAAGGTAGTTCTTCCAACTCAAACATCCTTCTAGGTAAGAATGGCTATAAGTGGTCTTCAACAGCACCATCTACTTGCGCCTCACCTAAGGGCTAGATTGGATGTACCTACACTACGATGGAGTGTGAAGAGAAATGTAGAAGAAATATTTGAAATAGATACTGTGGCACCATACAGACCAGAACCTCTTACCAGCAAAGTGAGATGTTCACTATGTTCCAGAAAAAGGGACAGGATTGTAAAAGGGCGATCTGTGATGAAGATAGAGCCATAATTTGTACCGAGTGTGCTCACTGACAATGTAAGTGGTGACTGATATATTAGTTACAGTTTTTGACTTGATTATAATATACATTATTTTCATCTTTCTTATACGTTTTTGCACAAATGTGCTACAATAGTACTTCTGTAAACATCCTATGCCAAAATATCTTGTAAACATCAAATAAGCCATTATATTATATTACATTATATTACTTTGTACATTGAAGTTCAGACTCAGGTTGAGTTTAAAATTAAGTTAAAGTGTAACATGTAGCAAATTTGTAAATACCATATGTTACTCATTGTAATAATAAATAAAGTCATTAAGAGATTCTGTTGCATTATATACTTTCAAATATAAGAAAGCTAAACATATAGAAATACAAAACATTTTTATTAGTAATACTATGCAAATTTTATAAATACTAATTAATAGAAATAAACAAATCCCAGAGACGGATTTACGTCTCAAATATGTCAAAGACATTATTGATAGATCTGAAGCATTGAATTAAAATTTGTGGTCGGCCGGGAATCGAATCCGGGCCTCCATGCTTACTAGGCACACGTCTTAACAGTTAGACTACCACACCTTAATTCTAACGGTTAAGACGTCTGCCTAGTAAACATGGAGGTCCGGGTTCGATTCCCGGCCGCACCACAAATTTTAATTCAATGCTTCCGATCTATCAATAGATTATAAATACTATTCGTGACTCATACTTGTAATAATACAAAATCACTACAGGTAACAAAATAGTTATTTACAACGTTCCAGATACATAAGACATACCAATGTAAATATTAATGAGATTGGAACACTTGATATATGATAAAATTATTCTGGGGTCCAGTAGACCCCAGTGTGCAGTGGAGGGTAAATGAAAACAAGTGTGCGGTGCGAAGGTTGAAGTCGGTGTCGCTCGTTCCGATTTGCGCCGCTAGATTTCAGCGCACGTTTTTTCCGCCTGCAGCAATCGGGTCTAGCTACAGCGCAGACGCTCGGTCGTGGAGAGGTGTCCCGGTGGGTGGGAATGAGGATGTGGTGGGGGGGGGGGGGCGCTGGAGAGCCCTCGTGCACTGGCGCGCCGGCGCTCTTGATCAGCACTGCTGAGGGCCCTCGGCGGAGCAGGTGGCGCCTCTTCACACCTGCGGCGGACGGCGGCGCGCCCCACCAGCTGCTACCAGCCTGCCGATGGCTGCTCGTCTGCAACTGAATGCCTCGATCAGTGTCAGGTCATTTGCCGGCTCCGCTGACCCGAGACGCCACTAGCGAATCCAGTCGCACTGCACAGGCCGAGGAACAGCGAGATGGGGGCAAGCAAAGAGGATTCTGAATTCATATGATTTTCAACCGCCACTTGTGTCCACATGATGAATCTCAAAGTAGAAAGACATTGCAATAAAGTTCCGGATTGTTGCTTATCTTTTATTTAATAGTGCTACAGCTGAAACTTCCTGGCAAATTAAAATTGTGTACCGGAACCGGGACTCGAACCTGGGACCTCTGCCTTTCGCGGGCAAGCGCACTACCGACTGTGCTATCCCGACACGACTCACGATGCCGCCTCACAACTTTACTTCCGCCAGTACCTCGCCTCCTTCGGGTCCCGGTTCCGGCACACAATTTTAATCTGCCAGGAAGTTTCATATCAGCGCACACTCCGCTGCAGAGTGAAGTTTCATTCTGGAAACATCCCTTAGGCTGTGGCTAAGCCATGTCTCCACCATATCCTTTCTTCCAGCAGTGCTAGTCTTGCGTGTTTGCAGGAGAGCTTCTGTGAAGTTTGGAAAGTAGGAGGCGAGGTACTGGTGGAAGTAAAGTTGTGAGGCGGGAGCTTGAGTCGTGTCGGGATAGCACAGTCGGTAGTGCGCTTGCCCGCGAAAGGCAAAGGTCCCAGGTTCGAGTCCCGGTTCCGGCACACAATTTTAATCTGCCAGGAAGTCTCATATCAGCGCACACTCCGCTGCAGAGTGAAGTTTCATTCCAGTGCTACAGCTGTTTCTTTCGTTTCTGGGAGGAGACGTGGCAAGCAGTGACGAACAATAAACTGCGGTTGGTTAAACCAACTGTCCGAACGTGGCGAACAACCTGTCAGTCATTGAGACTGCATGAAATGGCCTTGACACATCTCCGAATCGGTCCTTGTCCTTTGACACATGGCTATTTATTCCGTCGAGAGGACCCTCCGATTTGCGATGCTTGTGGTGTGCAAATTACTGTACGCCACATTTTACTTGAATGTATTTCCTACCGTGCTGCTAAGGCAGCGGTGGCTCTTTGTGTTCTCCTGTCCTCTGTTTTAGCTGATGACGAGGTGAGTGTGACGAAAGTTTTCAATTTCTGTGAACTTTCCGGAGTCTGGCCTAAGCTTTTAGGCTGGGGGTTTTAGGATGTTAACGAATGGATAGCCCACCACTCCTCTGGTATGGCATTTTGAGTACGTCGGTAAACCTTAGACGCTCACCATCTGTTACTACCTTGCCATGTTTGGTTGGGTCTTTGCTTCGCTCCCCTTATCGTTTGGCTAGTTTGGTTACTTTTCTTTCTATCCCCTATTTCTGTCCATTTCATTTCATTCACGTCACACGTATCGCCTAATTATCTTGTACGGGCGCTAAAGATCTAGTTGTCGTGCGCCCATAACATCATATCCATCTATCCAGCTGTTTCGACGGTTTGTCATTCTCAAGCGCGTCTAAGATGTTTGGACGTTAAATGTTCACATCTGGCGTAACTGTTGCATAAAGTATTTAGTTGTTGCATACGGTTTTTAGCTGTCAGGTATTATGCAGCTTTTTACGATAAAACGTTAAAGAAAACTTTCATTTTTTTCGTAATTAACAACAGCTTTATATATATATTGTTAATTACGAAAAAATATAAGAGTTTTCTTTAATTTAACGTTTCAACGTAAAAAGCTACATAATACCTGACAGCTAAAATCAGTATACAACAACGAAATACGTGTATATTTCCATGTAGTTTATGCAACAGTTACGCCAGATGTCAACATTTAATGTCCAAACATCGTAGACGCTCTTGAGAATGACAAACTGTCGAAACAGCCGTAGCACTATTAAATAAAACATAAGCAGTAAATCGGAACTTTATTGCAATGTCTTTCTACGACATATATGATGCTGCAGGCCCAACAATTAGGAAAAGAATCTCAAAGTGTTCAAATGTTTGTAAATCGATGGACTTAAATTCTTTGGACATCAGCCCAACGGCTTAGAAACTACAACGGGTGTAGTGGTACACGCCACTCTCCTTAATTCTCATATATCTTCAGATACAAAAATATACATTAATTTACGTTGTTATATAAATTAAGAAATCACGAGAACAGGAACTGCCACCAGAATCTGTTTGTTTCAGATTCTGGAGGTGGTGGCAGCAGAAAGTATTGGGTGACGCTACTGATGTCCGCTAAGAGTAAACAAGCACAAGAAAAAGAAGAGATTACGTTATCTCTGATGCGTTGCTAAGCGTGATTTGCTGTTTACTTTGTATTCCTTGGTTAATTCTCTGAGCCTGTAACATATTAATGTTCTGATTGTATCTCGAATCCGATTAATAAACTTAGTTTAAGACTACATATGTGGAAATTATTTCACAAGCAGTAAACCAGAGTTAGAATTATTGATTGGTGTGAAAAGAATGATGAAGGATTTCTGGAGTTAAATACATTAGGCTCAAGGAGGCACAGCAAGTGCTGGACCTCAAATCTATAATAGTATTATTCTTGACACTTAAGAATTTAAAACAACTTGATTAAAATCCGAAAGTAAGAAGACCTGGCTTGAGTGACATTAAATGATGACACTTCAAGTAACAACCTGTGCGGACTATTACACTGTCTATGTTGAAAATCCTCCAACATAGGGTAAGGTAGCAAGTAATAGTTCAAGGGGATACCGAATCGCCTAATTCCGCAATGTTAAAATATGCCTACTATAGGGAACATTTAATCACAAAGTACTGAAGATAGATAAATTTTTTACTGTATGTGGATTGATGTGTTATCTACATCTACATAGATACTCTGCAAATCACATAAATTGCCTGTGCAAAGGGTTCATTAACCATTTTTACAACCTTTCTCTACCGTTCCATTCTCTAATAGCGCGAGGGATGAAACAACACCTAAATTGTTCCGTTTTCGATCTGATGTCTCTTATTTTATTAGGATTGTTACGTCTATGTAGGTTGGTGCTAGCAAAATGTTTTCTCATTATAAAGTAAAAGTCGGTGACTGACATTTCGCAAATAGATGTCGCCGCAACGAATAACGTAGTTGTTTTAATGATTTCCACCTCAAGTCGTGCAATATTTCCGCGACGCTTTCCCCCCCTGTAACGTGATAAATCAAAACGAGCTGCCCTTTTCTGATACTTCTCAATGTCTTCCGTCAGTCCCACCTGGTGAGGGTCCCACAATGAGCAACAGTATTCCAGGAGAGGATGCACAAATGTGATATAGGCAGTCTCGCTGGTGGAGCTGTTGCATCTTCGAAGCGTTCTGCCAACGAAACGTAACCTTTGGTTCGCCATTCCCACAATATTTTCTGTGTGTTCCCTCCAGTCTAAGTTGTTCGTAATTGTAACTCCTAGGTAATTGGAAGAATTTACGACGTTTGACTGATTTATCGCGTAATTGAAGTTCAGCGGATTTCTTTTAGTGGTTATGTGTATTACTTCGTACTTTTCATTATTTAGTATTAAAATTTTAGCATCATGTAGTAATGTTGTCTAAATCGCTTAGCAGTTGCGTTTGATCTTCTGTTGAATTCAATAACCGATAAACGACAGCATTATTCGAGAACAGTCTAAGGCAGCTCTTTAGATTGTCTCCTAAATCGTTTACAAACACAAGGAAGAGTAGGGGACATGTAAAACTTCCCTGGGAAACGCCAGATATCACTTGGTTTCCTCGATGACTTACTGTCAATTACTACGAACTGTGTACTTCCTGATACGTAATTGCCAATCCAATCGCACAATATGGGCAATTTTCCATAAGCACGCAATTTCATTAGAAGCCGCTTGTCGATGGCACTTATCACCTCATGTGAATAAACGGCGCCGGCCGCCGTGGTCGAGGAGACTGAGGCGCTTCAGTCACGGTCTGCACGGCCAATACGGTCGGGGGTTCGAATCCCCCCTCGGGCATGGATATTTGTGCCGTCTTAGCTACGTCTTAGTGTTAGCTAGTTCATAAGTAGATTGTAAGTTTAGGGACTGATGACCCCGTAGTTAAGTCCCATAAGCTAAACAAACATTTGAACATTTTTGAATAAACGGCAAGCTGTGTTTTGCAGGAGCGATACTTTCAGAATCCGCGTTTACTATTGGTTAATAGGTCTTTCTCTTTGAGGTACTTCATAATGTTTGAACAAAGTTTATGTTGCAAAATCCTACTGCAACTCGACGTTAATGAAATGGGCCTGTGATTTTGGTGATCACTCCTATTGCCTTTCTTGAATATTGGATTGACTTGGGCAACTTCCCAGTCTTTAGGTACGGATCATTCTCTCAGTGATCGGTTGTGTATGATAGCTATGTAAGCAGTAATACTGAAATAATACTGAAACAACAATTTCTTGCGAAAGTATTTTCCTACAGAGATATTTTACATTTATTTTAAAGTAAAAATTTTCCTTCACTTTTTACTGGGTTATCACCTAGTCTTTTGAAAATCAAGTAATTAGAAAATCATTGCTTCAGTATGTAAAAGAAACCCATATGCCTAAATCAAAGTAATTTTTGATTTTTAGGTTCGCCGGTACCTGACATAATCTTCCTAGGAGAAGTAAAGACTAAATTACGGGAAACGGAAAAATAATATTAAACATTCCTGATACACAGTTCATACCTCCATCACAGTCTTCATACTAGTCTCCAAGTCTTCCTTTGCAACCCTCTCCCTTTCAAATGTTCAAAGGTTTGTAAATTATGGGAGTTAACTGCTTGGCTATCAGTCCCTAGCTTACAAACTACTTAATCTAAGGTAAACTAACGGCCGCGCGCACGGCAACAAGGCGCTCCAGTACGCGCGGCTAATTCGCCTTGGCCTCTCCACCTGTCTTGCTTTCTTTCTTCCTAATGTCTTGATTATACTGTCAGCATGCCTTAGTCTGTGCTGGTTTAATGTCAACTTAGCACGTACTGTGTGGGAACCAACACGCAAACCCAACTTTTCAAGTACCTGGCATTTAGTTATATTCCCAAGATTTAAGGTTGCCACAGAATCATGCACACCAAAATGTAGTGTATTAATTCTGACAAACACTGGTTTTGGGAGACGATGCCTCATCACACTATTCAAGCACTCGTTGTGGTCCTTCGTTTTTCCGTGAAACGGAGATCTCACAAAATGGGCTTTATTTCTTCCATGATGGCTAATGGTAGACTGTGGTGGTAAATGTATTTCTCTCCAGCAATTCTGACTGTGATCTATCATGTACTCAGTCGATCTACGTTTGCTATCCAGTGTTTCCTCATAATTTGGTATTTTTATTTTTATTTTTTTTTCCCTCCCTTCCATATAGCACGCTATTTACTAGCAATCCCAACTCACAAAATCAAAGAATAACTTGGTGAAACCAGGGAGAAGCATTTTCGGATATTTGAAATCATGTCATATAAATGTACTGCCAAAACCTATAAGGTCAGTCATTTGAGACGCGTATAACAGTAGCGCTATAGCCGATTTCACAAAACTTTAAAATAACTGGTAGAACTATGTACGATATGTTATTTTAAAATGAAAACGTGGCATAATATAATAAAGCAATAAAACGAAAATCCATTTTAACCCAAAGTCTGGTTCCGTATCCTCTTTGGTCATATCACACCACCGTAGCGTATGTCGAGCTACGTCTTTGGAAGTCGTCGCAGTACATAGAACGTATTCTGAATCGGGATACGTACCCTTCAAACCGAAAGCTACGTATTGTCCCATTTTCAGTTATTGAGATACTCTGCTAACTTCAATACTGTTTGTGGACAGTACAAGAAATGACGTTCGATGTGCGATGGTGTGAAATAGATATCAACTTCAGTGTTCCGTAGATGGACTTTAGTTCATGTACTTATAGTGATGATGAACTGTTGTACTCATTGTCAAATAAATCGAATTGGGTTCAGCCGATAAATTTTATAAGAACGCAGTATGGCGAATATCACCACGTAATGTAAAATTTACAGCTTGACAATGAAAAGTATGAAACTTATTTCAGGCATAATGAAAAATAGTTTAAAGAAGTTCTATCCCTTATCAGCAGTGACATTAAAACAGGATACAAATTTTAGAAAATCAGTACCTCCTGAAAAAAGGCTAGCTATTTGTCTAAAGTAACAATTCCTTGTCCGTAATTTCAAAACAGAAATTTGTATAAGGTTGGAGGAAATGAAGTAGAAATATATCTTAAATAGCTTAATTCTCGCTGCTTCGCAACGCGTAGACTGAATGGCCAACATTGGTCGATCCTACTTCTAAATATAAATTTTCATAGGTATAGCTTTAAAAATGATTTCCTAATCAAGTATTTTGATACAACTTGCCACTCCCTGTTGCACCACTGATGGTCAAATTCAAAACATCCCGAAACATTTTTTTAAACAGTCTAACCATGGTTACAAATCCAAATTTTCGCATTTCCAGCATCAAAATAGTTTTAGAAGCACCCTTAAAAGATTTTCCCTTATTTCACCCGATTAATGGTAGAATTTCCAAAAATATCGAAACACAGGGGGAAGCTGATTGTTTCCATGTGAAAGGCATGTTTTGCCAGAGTGTTGGGTTCCCCAACCGGCCGGCTACCACTTTGTACGTAGTGAATGGGATACAGCAGTTAGCCAGGTTTTTCTTTATGTGCTCGGAAACCGGAAACGTTTCGCTGAGCAAGGGCGGCTATTCCAGATTGCAACTGAAATACAATATAGCCACAAAAATTATTCTAATTTCATATACAATCAGGGAATGATTATAAGGCAAATATAATTATATGAATGGATTCAGGAGACTTAGGAGAATCAAACGCCATTACAGTTTCAATATCCCTTACAGATAAAAAGCCGACAAATTTCAGTACTATAACAATAATATTATAAGACTTATATTTATACGTAGTGTTTATCAGTAACAATTTAAGAGGCAAATGGGCAGCAATGCATCACGCTACGTATCTAAAAAGACGTACCATGTTATTTCCGTATTCTTTCAATGAACTTTGTTTTACTCTCTTGATCTGCTTTTCGTTGAGGTAGTAATATTGTTGTGTCAGAACATAGATTCCACCACAGAAACACAAAACAAGAACCCAGCAACGTGCGTTATATTTATATATGTATTTTATTATATGTAATATTATTCTTAGTAGCGTTCTTTTTAAGGCTGTAGACTAACACTTAAATATTTCATGGCCGACTAAACATAGTAGATATGCAGCAGATAATTTATATACAGACAATTTTAAGTATTTTTGGACAATAAATGAATGTATTTGTATAAAAAGCAATGATAAATTAAATATTAATTGTGTAACTATATTTCGACGGCGGCAGTATATTGGTACAGTGAAACGCCACGCTTAATTATCTCAGAAAAGAACTTCAGTCTCAACCTTATTTTAGTATTGTTAAATATATATTTGTTTGTTCAATGTAAACAACTTTCGTAGGGAGGTGGTTAAAGCATTTAATTCTGTGATATTCAAATGTATAATATTTGGGAAGGGAAATTGTATTTTAAAAATGAAGCGTTAGGATGCGCACCAGGACACAATTTTGGAACCAGAGAGAGCACGCTTTTCGAACGCTTGGGAAGGGACTCGTATCTTGGACGTAGTGTTGAAAGGTTGTGACGCTGAGTGGTCTGAAGCCGCGTTACGATTTGAAGAGATAGGCATGGGTGGAATTAGAAAATTTACGGGACTGTGACTGCAGAATTTAGTCTCTGCTTGAAAAGTGATAAAACTATGCACGGTAGTAGGAATGTGGAACTGTGATAATTCAGCAATCGTGTACTCACGTGTTGACAAACTGTGTTTTATAACAGATACTTTTATAGCGGATTAACTTGGAACTGCAAAGTTCGATGGGCTACTCTAACTTACAAGTGATAATGTGGAACTTTTACCCTCGAGTGCGTGTGATACTTATTGTGCCTCTCATGAACAATAGTTGGGGAAAAATTTAGTTATTTAGCGATGTATAAAGTAGGACCACCACCGTATTTCATGTCTACTAAGAGTAATAAACAACATTTATAAGGAATTACTTCGTGAGTGAATCACTTATTTATCTTAGAATCCAATTTGTTGGTTATTCAGAAGTTTAAGTTGTGTTTCTTTAAATATTTTTCACGTCATAAAATCAAAAATATGTTCAAATGTTTGTTAAGCTTATGGGACTTAACTACGGGGTCATCAGTCCCTAAACTTACAAACTACTTATGAACTACTTACGAACTAGGACGGCACAAATATCCATGCCCGAGGGGGGATTCGAACCCCCGACCGTAGTGGCCGTGCCGACCGTGACTCAAGGGCCTCAGTCACCTCGGACACCGCGGTCGGCCCCACGTCATCATATGCAGATTAATAGACTGGCTAAACTACAGAGTAAGTATTGATCTTGTTTAAACAGATTGGGTAGCTGTTTAGGGCATAGAAGCTGAAATACATAACTCACTCCTATGTACAGGGACAACGAGCCATAAACTTTTACTACCCGGAGTTATGTATTGCCCCAGTCTTATTGGTGAGAATCGATAAGAAGGTCGCAACGTGTTTTTAAAATTCCAATAAAAACTCTGAATCCGAAGTTATGTATTTCTTGCTTCTAAACTGCCTGAATAGCAACGTATTTAAAGAAAAGTTCATCCCCTGTTTCACCCCCTTAACGATGGAAATATCGAAAAATTCCTGATGCATACAGTGTAAGATAAACGAATTCTTTAAATTTCAAGCTTCGGTCGTACGTAGATTCACTTTTCAGCGCATTTTTCTGTCTTTTAGAAGGGGATCGAGAACGCGAAATTTCTTTCTTACGCTTTGGCATCTTTCCTGGCATGTTTCTTTCAAACAGCAATACGCACCTATCTTTCTTTATTCGTACGTTTTTTTTTTTTTTTTTTTTTTTTTTTTTTTTTTTTTTTTTTTTTTTTTTTTTTTTTTTTTTTTTTTTGAAGAATAACAACTGAAAAACGTGCCTCACCTTTTGCTCGCTGTATATAACATCGTTTATATTAAAATGTCCCAAAAGTCGTCGCTGGTCTTCTATCCGAATTTTATATAAGCTGACGACGTTCAGTCACTATGTCTTCCACCCTGTTATAGCGATCGACACGGAACTCCTATGGTGTACAATGGGAGATTTTGTACTATAAGAACACAGAGAGACCGTTCGTCTCCATTGTATAGGTTTCGCTGAAGAGAAAATATTGACACCCACACGTAGATTTTTATACAAATTGGTAACTTTCAGCTCCCATATTTTGAACCCCCTTATCGTTATCAACCCTTACCTCCATAGTGCAGAATGGAAGACTTACACGTACTACCTCATAAGAAGATTATTCGTTTGAGAAGTGTGGTTTTGGCTGCGGAGTGCAGTATATGTACAAACACCTCAAGTTTATATACAGGGTGTCACTAAGTGTGTTTGCCTCTGTAATTTGTAAAATAATAGGTGACGGGAAATTTTAATACGGTAGGTCAACACAAGAAATGTTACACTTTCTGCGGAGCTATGAACATAGTTTATTGTATCATTTTCCAATGAGTTACAGCACAAATATATAATTTTTTAAATGATACAATTATTTTTCCTATCGTGTATTGGAATCGTGGAAACCAGCTGCGTCCAAATCAATTTAAACTACATTCCTATCACTGTTAGTTTGGGAGCTACAACCCTTCAAAGTTTCAGGGGCAGATACCACAAACGCTGCGCATAATGCAATGGGCCTTCTAAATGTGGTGCGGCCGAGTTGTAACGTCGCCGGTGTCACGGAGCGGCCGACCGCCGTGGCCGAGGGGACTGAGGCGCTCCAGTCACGGTCTGCGCGGCCACTGCGGTCGGGGGTTCGAATCCCCCCTCGGGCATGGATATTTGTGCCGTCCTTAGTGTAAGGTAGTTGATAAGTAGTTTGTAAGTTTAGGGACTGATGACCCCGTAGTTAAGTCCCATAAGCTTAACAAACATTTGAACATTTTTTTTGTCACGGAGCGAGAAGCTTCCTCGATGCGCTGTTGTACGTGTATGCCACCGTCATCCGATGTCAGTAACTGTGGTATATTGAGCCCCGATTGTTTGTGTGGCTCCAACTACGGGCGTGTGCGGCGACATTCAGCAGTCTAACAGCTCATCGAGGAAGCTTGTCGCTTCGTGACACCGGCGACGTTACAACTCGGCCGCACCACATTTAGAAGGCGCATTGCATTGTGCGCAGCGCTTGTGGTATCTGCCACTGAAACTTTGAAGGGTTGTAGCTCCCAAACTAACAGTGATAGGAATGCAGTTTAAATTGATTTGGACCCAGCTGGTTTCAACGAATCCTATGCACGATAGAAAAAACTATTGTTACATTTAAAAAATTATATCTTAGTGCTGTAACTCTTAGGAAAATGATACAATAAACTATGTTCATAGCTCCGCAGAAAATGTAACATTTCTTGTGATGACCTAACGCATTAAAATTTCCCGTCACCTATTATTTTATAAGTTACAGAGTCAAACACACTTAGTGAAACACCCTGTATATTAAGGTTATAGTTATATTATAGGAGCATATTTGTCGTTTGCTGTGATGAGACAAAATGTAAAAGCTGATGAACATACATTGACAAGCCACAACAAAAAAAAATCAGCGTAAGATATATTTTGGGTGACTTGAAAGTTAATGAGGCCTGTGCTTAAAGTATTTGAAGTTTGCTTTCAGGTGTCAGCCCTGAATAGTTTCCCACTAACAAATCAACATGTGTATCTTCTTTCGATAATCAAAGCAAAGTGTCAGTTTCCGTAAGTGATGCTTCACTTCTGTGGTGAAAGATAGTGGGACGGATTGAATTGTTTACACCTGACCAAATTGAGCTGCCTGAGGAGCTACTTAGAGACAACAATGGCATCAATGATTCATTTTCATCTTCAGATATATTTACTGCGTCTAAAACTCTACTCTTTACTCTGTTTCTTACCTTCATGGCAATTTGTTTTTTATTTTACCAACACTGATATGCTACAAAAACACAAATCTGTTTCGTCAAACACAGTTGGAATAGGTTTGTTTTTCTCCTTATTTTTCAGAAAATTCAGAATTTTGTCGACTCCTTTGAAAGTCGAGTAATTTAGTTGATGTGACTAGATTAGCATTTTGTTAAAACGAGAACCCCACTCTTTTCAAGGCAGGAGGAAGAGCATTTTATTTCATGTTTTAAAATATTTGTCTCTGAAATGTTAGTTAATATTGCTAGGATTTTGTTGTTTAAATAATTTATTATTTTTGCTGTGAGACTGTGTACTTGTTTTACGTTTAAGTGGATGTGCGAGGATCTAATGGCTGTCTGAATGTGGGTAGGAATAGCTGGCATTGCATGGTTCTCTCTGGCTCAGAGTCGATAGTTAGTCGTTATCAACCCCCGCTGCTTATGCGACCAAAGAGGTATCTACACCCTTTGGTTACAAGCTAGTCGACGAGCCTTCTCCAGGGCGAGTCTCCCAATCTTCTCTCCCCACTGCCGCTGTTATCATGGATTTGCCGGTTTCCGGTAGTTTCCCACGCCTCCTGGCCGCTAGGTCTTCACTTTGTGCTGGGATCGTGGTGAGGTAAGGATGGTTCTGCTCTGGTGCCTGTAGAGATTGTAGCGATTCGTTGTCTAGCATCTTTAACTTACTCTTGAACTTAGATTGATTTTTCGGAATATTTTTTTGATCTTGCGCGGAAATGTGTTCTAGTTTTTCAATACAGTGATTTCCAACAGTTAAACACGGTGTTATGTGTTACTACTAGCATTTTGATAACGGCCTGGTATATTTAAACCTTTTGTGATTACGTCCTAGTATACAAACTCTGTGTAAATTCTCTCTACCTTCATGGGGCCCGATTTCTAACAAACGGTATGTTCATTTTTGTACACCGTATGTAAAATTTTTCTTATCGTTTCCTTCTGTGAGTGATATGTACTTCACATGGTCGATTCTTAGAGAAAGCCTTCAGCTTGCACTATTGTTTGTTCCATGCCCAGCATTCAAGTAACTATGCATGTTTCCTGATTTCCACTAACATTTCGCGTTCTTGTCTCCCCGCCTATTTTAATTTTACTGTTTCTTCTCCGAACTTATAGTATGCATTCAGTCTTGGTCAGTAGTTCTCTCCGAGCCTGGTACGACCTCCTTCAATAGCTTACTTATGAAATTCTATACACTTCTATAGAGTACATGCCATAGTTTATATTCTCACTTTTCCATCTTTTTAATTATTTCACTTTTCCTGCTTTTGAGACCGGACCATCCGTCTCTGTAATCGGTCCCTATAGAGTATAGCTGCATTTCATTCGCTTCTTTATATAATTCTAAACATTTCTAGGGGTTGCATGCCGTAGTTCATTTTCTTTATTTTTCGGAAATTGAATTTATACATTTTTATCGGTTTTCGGAACCACGTGGGTCCGAACTTCGATTTCAGGGGTTTACAGCTAGTCACCTGAATTCACGCCACTTCTCATAAAACCAGTGCCTACATAGTTTAGCCTCAAATTGCAACTTATGAATCCACCGTGATTTTGTGTAATGAATCCGATTTTCGACCACTTCACCTTCAGAGGAGTGCGAACATGTAACGTAGCCGTGTGTCGCCTTTTGCGTGTTTGCTCACGGTCTAAACTAAATGCAACGTAACTTTTCTATACTCACGCACCATTTCAAATCAGGCACGACATACCAGAGCCATCTTCGCAGTTTTATTGTATATTGTGTTGTGTGGTACCTCCTGGTTTGCTGAATTTCGCCTATGATAGCGGCGCCTGCTTCTGCCTCGTTTCATCACGCTGATTTTTGTGAGTTTGGCTGTTGCATTGTGTGTGTGGGTGAGCGAGTGAGTGTCGTTTGTAAATCCTCCCCCCAGTAGCGTTAAGTTCTGTGTAATTTATGAAATTCGATGCTGGGCACTGTCAGTATTAGAACATAACAAGGGATGCTTTTTACTGTATCAACAAAACTGGTTCCCCATTTTGCTTGCGTTCGACTTGAATAAACAAGTTAAAGTCAGTATAATTTTGACTTCCCTATAAATTTTAGTTTTTGAGCACCTTCCCCCTTTTCATTTAATACTGTTTTTAACCAGTGCTGAGAACAAGCTCAGATGCAATTTTTTTATGTTTAAGTTCCGTTGCGAGATAAATGTTTTTCTTTAGCCACCTTATGAAATAACTTTATTTGTGGTGACTTGTTTATTAATGCCTGTGTGTAATTTCGCGTGAGCTGCTACTTATATTGGTCACTGTATCTGTTATTTAGAGTAATTTGAACCAAGTCAGTTCTCAATGTGGGCCAGGGAACAACGTTCTGCAGCAGGGAGTAGACGGTAGTTCACACAGACCTTTTTGTTTTATTTAATGCTAAAATTAAGCATCTTATGTAACTGTAAACTCCTATCTGGGTATATCCAACCAGAATTATACTTTTATTACGTACAGTGGTCAACCTTTACCTTTGGGTTTGCTCCGGACTGTTGATATCGTGATCAAAGTTGAAAATTTCATCGTCATCAGGAGTAGCAGGAGCTTCAGAATTAACAATTCCTTTATCGTTTATTTGATTTTGAGGAACTTGCGTGTCATCCATGACGTCTGGAATGTTACTCTCATGATCCAAAAAGTACTGTCAGCAATCAAATCAAATATTACTCTCATCTTTCAGTTGTTTGCAGGCCGCAGTGGCCGAAGGGATTGAGGCGCTCCAGTCACGGTCTGCACGGCCACTACGGTCGGGGGTTCGAATCACCCCTCGGGCATGGATATTTGTGCCGTCCTTAGGATAAGCTAGTTGATAAGTAGTTTGTAAATTTAGGGACTGATGACCCAGTAGTTAAGTCCCATAAGCTATACAAACATTTGAACATTTGATTTCAGTTGTTTGTTTATAAAGTTCCCACCAAGGCAGTAATTGTAGTATATTGTACTTCATTGTTTTGTGGAGCAGTGTAGTGCGTATGCGCCAGCCGAGATACGCAGCGACGCTACATGTGCTCAATAGGCGTAGGTGGAGATATGGATATTATGTATCCCAGCTGGACGTCGGTCTGAAAGTCTCCATTTGATGATATTACAAGATACGTCTGCAACGTCTTTCCGAAGATGTAGCTGGAGATATGCTACGCCGGTGTAAAATGACCTAGTAATCTAAGGACCAAACACATAACCACACCCGGGGGAGGACTCGAACCTCCGACGGCGAGCAACCGCACGCTCCACAGCAAGGCGCTATAGAATGATCGGTCACTCCACCGCGGCTGACAAATTTCCATTCTTAATAGGTTGCTGCTAAGTCACACTGTTTTTGTGTGATGCATACCTACTGTAGTGGGAAACTGGAAGTAGCCAGGTTAGATATGTAATGGTAAATAAATAATGTAAAGCAGCGCAGCAGGCACCGATGAAGTACACAGATGCAAGTTGTGTAATAACCCAGTGTTTTGAAACACGTCATTGAAGGTATGTATTTCATTATTGGCCGAAACATGTACGAGTGATTTACAATAAGGCATGCATGTCAATTTATTATAACTGGTTCTGCATTTTATGAATGATAATAGTCACACAGCGACCGTGATCTATATACATGCAGTCTATATCTATAAATGTGAATATCTGTTCGGAGTACGTTTATCATGTCTGAACCACAAGACATAAAGAGCTAAAAATTTATACAGTTACTAATGTCTACCCGGGGAAGGCTTTAGGCACGGTTTTATGGCGATCGGATAGTATATATATATATATATATATATATATATATATATATATATATATATATATATTTGTGAATGTCTGTTCGGTGTACGCTTATCACGTCCGAACGACAAGACGCAGAGACTTAAATATTTGTACAGTTAATAATTTATACCTGATGAGGGTTTTAGGCACGGTTATATAGCGATCTGAAAGATATTTAGCAATTTAAAGAATATAACGCGAAATGCGGAACAATAATTACTCTTTAAAAATTATTTTTACTCTTTGAAAATGGTTTTATTTATTGCATTGTTGCTTGAGGGTTGATAATGATAAAAAGGTGGAGTATATTGGGATGGAAATTTATCGGTGTTCAAATGTTTGTAAATCTATCGGACCAAACTGCGTAGTCATCAGTCCACAGCTTACAAACTACTCAAACTAAGGTAAACTAACCTAAGGACAAACACAAACACCCATGCCCCAGGGAGGACTCGAGCCTTCGTCGGCGAGCAAGCGGGCGCTCCGCAGCGGAGCGCGTTAGACCGCACGGCTACTCCACCGCGGAATAAGGGAATATAAAAATAAATAAATAAAGCAGTAAAAAAGAAATTTCTTTTAATACATCTCTTAAAAAAATCGATTTGACGTTTGGCGCATTACATCAAGTGATCGACTGTAATATTATTACCATCATTATTGTTGAATTTCGTGATAGGATTCTTCGCAACGAGTGCATTTTTACGGGTGATTTTATCTACACTACTTACTACTCAGTCTCATAGTACACTACTGAAAGATAGCTTATCTATCATAATCAACCAAAACGCGAGCATAGCCGCGGGTTTAAGCTAGTAACAAATAAATATTTCCGACGGATTACTGCTCACCTCTCCTTTGTAGTTTCAGGTAGCTGCTGCAAGATACTGAAATAGTGCTGCGATTAAGGTTTTTGTTAACTTTGCTGTGAACTGCACTTCGTGAGAGGCTGCTGAAAGACAATTAACACACTCTGGGTGTGTGAAACATCGTACTTTCGACTTTCGTTACTCGTCAACGTACGAAGTTGTTCATTAACTGCCTAACTTTTGCCCCCATATTAACAAGTAGGCTTATTTGAGAATCTTCTGCTTCTATGAGAGTCACCCGCATCTAACTTCCTCTATTCTAGCAGGGTTTCTGTTTGTTATTTAAAGGATTAAACATAGTAACACTGGAAGACTACCGTTAAGTTAAAAACTAAGTTAAAACTAGATAGTTAAGTTACAACTAGAAGACACGTGTGAATACTTCGCACCGTTAGTGGAATGACTAACAAGTTGTGAAATAATGGACTTAAAGTTGAATGTTCACGCATAGCTTTCTTCAGAATTAAACAATGCAAGTGTTTAAAAGCGCAAATGAAAGAGATTGATCCGCTGAGTGTTGATAGGTGGAAAAGAACTGCGAATCTTAATTAGGACCGAATATACCAAGAAATAAACCGATTACAAAATTCCATGCAAGGACAGCAGGATATAGCGTTTGAATAAAATAAAGGATTCTGATACTTGATGACAAAACTGCGATGCATAGCTCTCGTTTAAAACAAAAATGAAGGAAATCGCTCAGATAGAACGGCCTGACGGACTGACTTTAGTTTATAGCAAGTACATCCTCATAAGAATTACACAGAAGGAAATCTCGTTTGACAGCCGCGGCGGAGCGGCCGATCGCATTAAGGCGTTATGTTGCGAAGCGCGAGGCCGTTTCCCCGTCAGGGGTTCGAATCCCCCTCTGGCATGGATGTTTGTGCTGTCATTAGTATAAGGTAGTTCATAAGTAGTTTGTAAGTTTAGGGACTGATGACCCCACAGTTATGTCCCATAAGCTTCACAAACATTTAAACATTTGATTTGAAATCGCGTTTAGAAAAGAAGGCGAGCTATGCAAATTCTGATACTTGATGACAAATCTGTGGATGTATACCTTTCGTTGAAAACGAAAATAAAGGAAATAGGTCTGGTAGTTTGGTCTGGCTGATTGACTTTAGTTTTCGTAGATAAATTATCACTATAATCTGAAACTGACGCCTATAAAACGAGACAGCAATTAAACAACAAGACATAACACACAACCTAACACTGACAACGTCTTGCTGCATAACAGTATAAAAATTAAATCACATAATTAAGTAAATCACAGTTCCATTAAATCTTCCAGCCCTTAATGTGATTGAGTGTACTTATAGAGACTGTTGAAGTTATCCTTACCCAAAAGAATGAAAAATTGTTCTAGACAGGGACAGTATTAATGTTACACCGAGAGCGTTTTTGAGGCCACCGCTCTGTAGACGATAATGGAAACGTACGGGTCGAAACGGAGATGTTCACGGGTGCTGCAGTAAGTCATCAACAACATCTACTTCCGCACAACATTTCAAGACTCTTTAGCAACTGAGAACGAAAAGGTTTCTCGCATTAGTTTTATTACCTAGTACGTCGACCCACAGTATAACTCCGTGAAGAAAATTACGAACGTGTAGCCAACTTTTTCAGAGGAATCGCTAACATTGGATCCAGCATCTGCGGTCAGATTTCACGTTTCTAAACTGGTACTTTGCTTAGGCGGGAAACGGCCGAAATAAGGGAGTTTAGTGGTGTCCCTTCGCCAGAAAGAGAGGCCGTATCCAATCATTCAAAATGGCTCTTGTGGCTGTTCGCCATATTTCGAATTTATGATGATAATTAATTTTTGGATACGCAAAAATATTTTGGCGGCCCTCTGATTCAGAAAGTATTTCGTAACATTAGATTGACAGGGTAAATTAGTTTTATGTTTCCAGAATGATGTTTAACTGCCAAATAAATTTATCGACTTCCACAATTGTAATCGGGACGGCCCTCTTGAGATATCAACCAAGTCATAATTTTGCGCCGCGGTGAAGTAGCCGAGCGGTCTAAGGCGCCTCGCTGTGGAGTGCGCAGTTGCTCGCCGTCGGAGGTTCGAGTCCTCCCTGGAGCATGAGTGTGTGTATGTTGTTCTTATGTTAGTTTTCCTTAGTTTAAGTAGTTTGTAAGCTACGGACTGATGACCACGCAGTTTAGTCCGATAGATTTACAAACATTTTCTTACTGTTCGAATCCATAATCAGAGAGTTAATAACTATTTAACTAACGCACATTCTGGACAAGGTGGTAAACAGACACCTATGTGTTGGGATGGGAAAGAGCCTCAGCTGTTATAACATCACTAAAATCTTGCTAGAAGTAAAAGAAAACCTAAATCTGTCATTGTATTTTTTGCATACTTTGAAAAAAAAACAATGCTGTTTCATTCGATAATTAATAGTAAATATTGTTTTACATCGGTCTACATGGGGCAATAAAGAACCCAAGGAGAGAAGCGCTTGGCTACATGTTTTTTTAGTAATCGCGAAAGCTTCGTCATAGATGTACTTGATTTATATCCTAATGATACCAATGGTGGATATGATGATTTATCGCTTATTACGGCAAAGCATCACAGCCTGACGCAGATGAAACGGTGCTAATGTGATAGTATAATGTGTAAAGGCTGGAACGATTCAAGGGCATAATTAATATCTATGATCTAAGGGTAATGCAATGACGTATGAAACTTAACTATCACCCATGCGACGTTGCGACAGTTATGGTGATGCCAGATAGTGTGTTGCACAGATACTGATAATGTATTTCGACTTACTTATTACCTCAAGATCCTGCGATGAAAATTACAAGAAAAAAAAGCATTGGAAAAAATCCCGAGAACCATGTACGCCGGCCGCAGTGGCCAAGGAGACTGAGGCGCTCCAGTCACGGTCTGCACGGCCACTACGGTCGGGGGTTCGAGTCCCCCCTCGGGCATGGATATTTGTGCCATCCTAGTTCGTAAGTAGTTCACAAGTAGTTTGTAAGTTTAGGGACTGATGACCCCGTAGTTAAGTCCCATAGACTATACAAACATTTGAACATTTTTTGAACCGTGTATACTTGCTAAAAGATTGGCAAATATTTGTGTTTAGATTATGTAGTAGTATTGTGTGATTGTGTCAGTGAGAAAATATTGGATAATTGGGTAATTTGCTATAGGGGAGAGCGGGGCAAGACGGGGTGGAGGGCAAAACGGGTTTTTTGTAATTTCTACCACGACAGGTATCGCAAACTAGTGGCGAATAGTTGAAGTAGTAGGCACTTGCTATGCGAGTGTCTGGCCGTGCTCGCAGACATTTTGAGCAAACCATTCAGAGTGAATATATCTAAACGTGTTTTCGTCTGTGCTGATATGATTTTTCGTCATTTTCAGACGTGAAAAGGTAAGAGAAATAATTGTTTCTCATACTCAATGAACAAACAGCTTGTTTAGAAATAAATTAATGCATGCTATAACTAATTGAATGTATCCTTGGTGCTATAATATTAACCTAACGTAAAAATGATCCCTGTCGCAAAGACGGGGTACCTAGTGGCAGGGCAAGATGGGGTACCCCAACTAGGTACCCCATATTGCCTTCAACTAGGTACCCCCGTCTTGCCCCACGTGACATAACATGAGCTGCAACCATATTATTGCCATAAACAGTTAAAAAAAATAAAAACAGGAATTTGCCCATTCGAACCAAACATCTTCACAGATTCAGTGTTTGAAGCTTCTGGCACTACAGACACTCCTTTAAGTACAAGTAAGGCCGCTAACGTTTCTGTCAATAATGACCAAGGAGAGGCTTCAGTTGGCTCACATAAGCAGTTTATGTAAGAGACAAGCGATGGTCCTGTCAACCAAGCCGGTACTAAAGAGCAAGATGCGCTTACTGTACGCCTAAACACAGGGTGATTATTTTGGAATGACGATAACCCCAATTACCACACTACAAACAAGCAGACTTCTGAGGACAGATTGTCCCGATCCCTCATGTCGGAATGAAAAACATACGAGAAACAGGCCGCAAAAAAGGAAAAACTGTTGTCGTTACTAGTTCCCCTTACAGAAGAGAATTCCTGGAAAGTGCAAGTAAGATTAAGCCTGGAAAAAAGAAGGAACAAGAAGGAAAGATTCACCTGAGAAGACTGTTAAAAAATCCCTCTTTCTTTGTAAAGGCAAAGGATGGAAGAATAAAAAAGCAATGACGAACGTGGCAAGGATGACAAAAAATTGAAGAAGAAAGCACATTAGAAGGAGATGACATTGCGTACCTGTAATGCGGCTATTTCTACTCGCAGTCAACAGGAGGATGGGTGTCATGCGTCTCTTGCAAAAAATGGGCTCACTGTTCATGTGCGGGAGAAGAGGACGAGGATGCCGAGGTAAATCATGTGTGAGAATTTTGCATACAAAACGACGATAAAAACTGAATAACAATAAACTGAACTTTAACATCATACAATATTTACTTAAGGCGTTCTCCTTAGATATTAGAATAATTCTTGTAGAAATTTGTAAACCTGTATTCATTCAATAATTTAATTACCTTTGCCTTATACAGTATTGAGGTAACCCATCTTGCCCCACCTGCGTACCCAATTCAAATGTTCAAATGTTTGTAAATCTAATGGGACTTAACTACGGCGTCATCAGTCCCTAAACTTACAAACTACTTATGAACTACTTACGAACTAGGACTGCATAAATATCCATGCCCGAGGGGGGATTCGAACCCCCGACCGTAGTGGCCGTGCAGACCGTGACTGGAGCGCCTCAGTCCCCTCGGCCACCGCGGCGGCCCTGTGTACCCCATCTTGCCCTCACGGCAGGGCAAGATGAGTTACTTGGTAAACCGTGGGAATTTTTTTAATAGTAAATACTAACAATTTTGGTCCTATTTCTTTTTATAAACTCTAGAAATACTGAAGTGTAAGGTGGAATATCTGGGCCGGCCGCGGTGGCCGAGGTGACTGAGGCGCTCCAGTCACGGTCAGCACGGCCACTACGGTCGGGGGTTCGAATCCCCCCTCGGGCATGGATATTTGTGCCGTCCTAGTTCATAAGTAGTTCATAAGTAGTTTGTAAGTTTAGGGACTGATGACCCCGTAGTTAAGTCCCATAAGCTTTACAAACATTTGAACATTTTTTGGAATATCTGGTATTTTACTACAGCCTACAAAAATTAAGTGCTTAAGTACCCCCGTCTTGCCCCGCTATCCCCTACTGTGTTGTGGTACTGTGTACGCGGAAAATGTGTTTTGTTTATTGTAATGCCTTAATATATGACAGACTGATGTATGAAGAGTAGTGTGTTTACGTTTCCCTACATTATACAAACACTTTTGTTAATTTTATGTATTCTGTTCTATTAGTATAATAGCTTTGGATCCAAAATAAGAATCGCAGTATTTTGTGACACAACACACTTTACTGGTATGTGATTTATAATTAAATAATAAAATGTCGTAGTATACGTTTACGTTCAATATATAAAATGTAGTAAAAATAACTCGCACTAACAACGTCCGGTAAATTAAAACGTTAAATTCCAATGTTCAAATAACCAAAATAATTAAATTCCATGATACGTGTTACACACCATTCACCACTGGCGAAATAATTCTCTGCCACACCACTGACGGGTTAATATAGAATAATTTCTTTCAAAGTGTGAGGCGACTCTAAGAAACTGGATATCATGACAGATTACAGACGATAGGGAACACGACTGCATTCGGAGTACCGATAAAGATCTTTCCTCTGCGAGAGCGATCTGCATTCAACTATGTAACTGTTGCACGTCTACTTGTCAGCACACGGGACAGTGTATACACCACCCGAATGGAATTGACAGAGGCCGCCACGTGTGGCTCCGTGAAGCGGGGTTTACCTATTAGATTGCTTTAGAGGAGATTTACACTTCGTACCGGAAGGTTCGTGGTGAGCATATCCTCTCGGATGTTGAACATGTCAAAAACAAAATTACTCGATAAATAAGACATAATAATAACAGATACGCCACTGTACGTTTCAAATAATTCCGATGATGTTGCCCTTTTGCGTGTGGAATGATTCATGATACTTCAACATGAACAGCCTTTTCGTCTTAATGATTGTTAGATGTACTTTGCCTGACTAAGAAGTGTAGGCCCATCTACATATCATCTTTCCTCGCTGAAGACAATGCTTTAATTGTAGAAAGAATGAATTAGTTACAGAAATGTTAGTGATGATATTCATCAGAAATGATCAAAGTCTTATCGTTTAAAAAAAATTTTCCCTGTTATTTTATTTACAAGGATCATAAATTGTAGGAACTTGAAATACATTTTGGTAATTGCAAGAAGTATCTACACAAACTGATGCAGGATTAAAAAAAAAAAAAAAAAAAAAAAAAAAAAAAAAAAAAAAAAAAAAAAAGGAAGAAAACAGGCGCAAGCTTCACGAGACAGGGATAGAGAAAAATTAATATCTCAACTTGAAACCCTACGCAAGCAACAGTATCTTCCTTACGCCACAGGAACTGAACTGTAGAGAAGCACTAAATCCCACAGCGACCACCTAGACATCGCATACGAGGAAGACACAGCTCACTGCGTTCGGCTCCCCAGGTCTGAGCGGCTCCAGAACATGTAACAGCATAACAAGAAGCACGTCGGGTCAAGTCATGTACAAAATAGTTCAATAAGATACCAAATGGAAAATTACCAAGTACATGTAATCTTAAACAAAGTACTCTCAAAGGATAATTTTAGTAATCGTAAGATGCTTTACGACTTACTAAGGAAGAGGTGGATCCCTCTGCATTCACTCCTGGCCATTAAAATTGATACACCTCAAAGATCATGTGTTACAGACCCGAAATTCAATCGACAGGAAGAATATGCTGTGATATGCAAAGATATGCAAATGATTAGCTTTTCAGAGCATTCACACAACATTGGCGCCGGTGGCGATACCTATAACGTGATGACATGGGGAAAGTTTCCAACCGATTTTTCATACACAAAAAGCAGTTCACCGGAGTTACCTGATGAAATGTCGTTGTGATGCCTCGTGGAAGTAGGAGAAATGCGTACCATCACGTTTCCTACTTTGATAGAGGTTGGATTGTAGCCTATCGCGATTGTGGTTTATCATATCGCGACATTGCTGGTCGCGATCCAATAACTGTTAGCAAAATATGGAATTGGTGGGTTCAGGAGAGCAATACGGAACGCAGTGCTGCATCCAAAAGGGCGTCATATCACTAGCAGTCGAGATGACAGGCATCTTATTCGCATGGCTGTAACGGATCGTGCAGCCACGTCTCGATCCCTGAGTCAACAAATGAGGACGTTTGCAAGAGAACAACCATTTGCACGAACAGTTCGACGATACTTGCAGCAGCATGGACTAGCAGCTCAGAGAACATGGCTGCGGATATTCTTGACACTGGATCACAGGCAGGAGTCCTTGCGATGGTGTACGCAACGACGAACCTGGGTGCACGAATGGCAAAACGTCATTTCTTCGGATGAATCCAGTTTATGTTTACAGCATCATGATGGTCACATCCGTGTTTGGCGACATCGCGGTGAACGCACAATGGAAGCGTGTATTCGTCATCGCTATACTGGCGTATCACCCGGCTTGATGGTACGGGGTGCCCTTGGTTATACGCCTCGGTGACCTCTTGTTCGCATCGACGGCACTTTGAACAGTGGCCGTTATATTTCATGTGTGTTGTGACCCATAGCTCTACCTTTCATTCGATCCCTTCGAAACCTTACATTTCAGCAGGGTAATGCGCGACCGCATGTTGCAGGTCCTGTACGGGCCTTTCTGGATACGGAAAATATTCGACTGCTGCCCTGGCCGGCACATTCTACAGATCTCTCACCAATTGAAAACGTCTGGTCAATGGTGGCAGAGCAACTGGCTCGTCACAGTACTCCAGTCACTACTCTTGATGAACCGTGGTATCGTGTTGAAGCTGCATGGGCATCTGTATCTGTACACGCAATCCAAGCTCTGTTTGACTCAATGCCCATGCGTATGAAGGCTGTTATTACGGCCAGAGGTGGTTTTTCTGCGTGCTGGTTACTCAGAATTTATGGACCCAAATTTCGGGAAAATGTAATCTCATGCCAGTTCTATTATATTATATTTGTTTACGAATACCTCTTTATCATCCGCATTTTTTCTTGGTGTAGCACTTTTAATGGCCAGTAGTGTATATACAAATTACAAAATTTGTAATGTGTTCTGAATTTTGATACGAAAGATGTGCTGAATTAAAATCTAGAAAATATGGTCACCATAGTATTAAAACAGAATGCAATGTCTTCTCTTTGTGGAGTACACTCACTAAAAAGGGACGGTGCTTATGCTACTGAACTGAATTATGATGTGAGTCTTTTATAAGATAGATTGAGAGTTTTTATTCTTTCTTCTCCATTAGGGCTGGTGATTGGATATTGTAGAAACAACTTGTCCCTTTGTCTGAGTCTTGTTGCAATCAAAGGTGCAACAGTGGTCAACTATGGGGGGCCGGGAGAGGGCGGACTATCCAGACCTCTCGTTTTTGGGAACCTCCATATACCTAGAAACTCAAAATCTATTTTTTTCCCCTGACCGATTTCGGCCTCTCGTTCTGTGTCCTCCAAATCCCTGATGATATTTTTCTTAGACTGTTACATTTTTATGGTAACAAATGTATTTGGAAGTCGATAGGGGGCCTCATTTTGTTCTTCGACGCCCCGGGCCTCCGGCAGCCCTAGTCCGCCACTGGTTAACGTAACAGCTTTCAAAGACCACTTGATATCATTTTGGCGCAATTTCTTGACCTCTATTGATCGTAAAAATGTCTTTACACTGGACAAAGGAATTTCCCTGAAATTAGCGATGCCAGTGATTAACTAAAGTACATTATGACATCACTTTGAAGAAGAAAAAGAAGTTGCTGAGGCAAATAGGAAACCTGATGCAAATGTAAGGACGGCTGAATAACTTCAGCTGTATGCATCATATTAATGCAGAGCCTTCTTTGATGTTTTTAATTTTGTATTGCAAGATTTGACAACAATATTTGTAAGATATGAACGAGTTTTTCATCTATTTTAAACTGTTTTTGGTTTTAGTGGATCGAGAAAGCAATGAACTCTAAGTTAAAATCACCAATCCCATCTTAAAGTATCGTACAGAATTAGCAGATACTGACAGATTCTTTGAAATTCTGTCCATGTAGACCGTATTCTGTAGGCGACCACAAAAGGATACAATGAAGGTTCTCAGCACGTTTAAGAGAAAAGCTCCAAACAGTTTTTTTTTGGTACCGAGTAGAAGAATTTGGCATTTTTTTTACGAAGATTCAGGGCCGAATTAAGGCAAGTACCCTGGCCGCCGGGACCCCGAACTAGAGGGGGCACCGTCATGATCGCCTTCGAAATTGGTCATTATTTGAAGCACAACCTTGTTTCCTAGTAAAGAAATATAAATCATTGATTTAGAATATTAACATGATGCATCCATACTAATCCCGCCATCAAGAGTACCTTTATTGTCGTCTCTACTTTTCCTTTAACGAAACAGTAGTCTGTAATACCACGGCTGTCTTACTTCACGTGAACCAGCGACAATTTCGATTTGTCGTCCAGTCGCCGCAGATTTGTGTCGAAACACCAGAATTGTTTGATGTCGCCTTTATGCATACAACGCGACGCTTTGGGCCCACAACACTGGGCAGTGTCTAGAGGCTGCAACATCTGCAGTTCCGTCCGTTTCTATGAATAATTCGTAATTAAACTTTTGATATGAAATGGAAAAGTCTGCATTTTCATATTTGCCGTGAAATTATCATCTTATAGAAACACTACATTAGACATTACGACAACATATATTGCAACCATGAATTTCTATTTCTACAGCCAGAGGGGACTCTAGAAATTTGCGAAAAATAATATACCGGGTATTAGGAAGGCCTTTCTTAAAAATCTGGAATAATATTTACCAGTTTACTACAAAGTCATAAATAAGATAAATATAGAAAAGTTTCAGTGTTACTGTAGTATTAAAAACACCTAAAACATTGTTACAATCCAATTTCTCCAGTTTTATCTTGAGTTAGTGTTAGGTACAAACTCTTATTTTTTTAGTTCATATTGGTATATTTTGATGAATATTTTTGTTGTTTCAGGTTAAATTTTGAGTATTTTGTGCATATTTGAACACACACATTTCACCATCGGTGACTATCCGGGCGGTAGTACCATCGTGATTAAATGCAGAAGAATGATAAACGTAGGTGATACGAAATTAATCTACCAGGTATTCTGAAAAGGACACCTTAACACGTTATATGCCATTTGAAAATCATTTTACACTGGAAGGATCGAGAGGCCGAATTGGCCCCTTTACTAATTTTTTCCCACGTGCTCTGATCAAACTATTAAATGAAATGAGTTGACTTCTGTCATTTTTTAATATTTTATATAAAGTATTTTTCACCCTCTTTTAGAGTGTTCTTCTTCAAATAGATTCGTAAATATTAATATTACTAATAAGAAGGTCCGCAGGGCCAATTTGGACCCTCATAGCGTTTCTCTGTATTTTCGGCATGTTTCCTTGTAATACCGTGCATGAAATAAAACCAACTGATACCACACAATGCCATACATTCCAGCACTAATTGCGGTAGGGCAGCTGGGGATGGCGGTCATGTATGGATGAGTTATGACTGAGTGATTGATAGTGTGAGTGTGATCTTCTCTGACGAAGGACATGGCCGAAAATTTACAAGTTTCACTGTAAGGTTTTTAAAGTAGACGCCTTTTGCTACTGCAAATGAAGGGTTTTATTTTCATATTTTTAAGTCACTCATACGCGTTTCGCCTTTCTCTCAAGGCATCATCAGTGGGTGTCCAGAAATATATACATCTTTTTGTTTACACATATAGGTTAGGTCTCTTATATATCTACAAAACATTTCATTTCTGATTTAAAACAGTTCGTTGTTTGGTATAAAATGGTGTACTTACAGCACTTGCCACTCCACTTCAGTCTTATTCTGGCAACCAGATCGAAATGTTACACTATTTTTTGAAGCACATTGCAGTTCTCTGGTTCTACTGTCACCTGCTGCCTTACTGTGTCTACTGCTGTTTGTTTTGTAGTGTTGCCAACCTTAGCTTATTTGAAATTCAACCGTTTCATTGAAAATGTGTTGAAGGTATCTTTGTGTGTGTGTGTGTGTTTTGATTTTTGGGATATTTTTTTGGATTGGGTTATCTGTTTTGAGAGCTATTAATAAATAGACTCAGATATCTACCAAAGAGCTGGAATATACCAAATACAATGCAACTCATGTGATGGAAGGTATGTAGGACAAACCTGCAGAACATTCGATACCCGATACAAGGAACACATCAGGGCATGGAAATACGGAACAAACCACTCCACTTTTGCAGAACATCTAATAGCATATAACCACAATCCCACCACAATAGAAAAAGACATGAAGGTAATTAGAATAAACAATGAAAATCATCTCCTAACATTACAAGAACATTATCACATATATAAAACAAAAGCTGAGAAAAAGATACTACTAAATGACCAAATAAACCTGACCAATCAATCATTGGTCTCACTGATTGACCATATGATAGACACAAATCCCAACACATGATCACAACCCCCCCCCCCCCACCACCACACACACACACACACACACACACACACACACACACACAAAGATACCTTCAACACATTTTCAATGAAACAGTTGAATTTCAAATAAGCTAAGGTTGGCAACACTACAAAACAAACAGCAGTAGACACAGTATGGCAGCAGGTGACAGTAGAACCAGAGAACTGTAATGTGCTTCGAAAAACATTGTAACATTTCGACCTGGTTGCCAGAATAAGACTGAAGTGGAGTAGCAAGTGCTGTAAGTACACCATTTTATACCAAACAACGAACTGTTTTAAATTAGAAATGAAATTTTTTGTAGTTATATAAGAGACCTAACCTATATGTGTAAACAAAAAGATGTAAATATTTCTGGACACCCACTGATGATGCCTTGAGAGAAAGGCGAAACGCGTGTGGGTGACTTAAAAATATGAAAATAAAACCCTTCATTTACAGTAGCAAAAGGCGTCTAATTTAAAAACCTGACAGTGAAATACAATTCAGCTGCTGAACAAAATGGCCACTGCAAGCAACGTTTTAATTTACAAGTTGTATGAATGTTAATATGAGATTGTTGGCAGCTTGGTGATTATCTTTATGTGCGTTGCTAGCTATCCTCATATTGTCAACATTGCAATCTGAATCTTTCATTGTTAAAACATCAATAGAAATACACATGATGGTTACGGTGAATTATGTTTCACATTCTGCCCGTATAAGCTATAAAACAGCATGGGACCAATTTGGCTCCAGAGGTTCTCATACGTAGTAGCTTGTATGCTATCCTTCTATTATTAAATGCCAAGTAGATTGTACAGCAGCTACAAAAATATGATATAATTAGTTCCTTTTACATTTTACAGTGGTTGTGATATCGCTTAGGGATTCGTTCTCAAGGCATGCCGTTGGCGCAGCAGTTTGACGATACTTCTGGCGTGTCTTGAAAAAGAATTGACGGATCAGCTTCGGTGTAATGTAGTGATAGAATGTTTTTGGTCCAACTTCCTGTGAAGATGTGATTTTCACGTGCAGAGTCTACCAGAAATACGAACAGGTGTTTTGTTGAGCTAAACTAGGACTTACTGTGGCGCAGGGCCGTAGCCATGGAGGGGGAGATGAAGGGGATAAATTCAAAACCCCCCCCCCCGCCCCCTCTCCCCCCCCCCCCCCCGGAAACTCTTCACTAGTCACCTAATTCTTGATAAAGTAAATCAAAAGCATGCAAAAGTTGCTCCTTTGAGATTTGTATTGAATAAAACTTAATATTGTCTCTAGTGAAATACATCTGCGCCTTTAGTTCAACTTACGTTGTAAAGCTTCAAAAGTTAAAATAGACATCATAATTGGGCCTGCTGTGGCCATTGTAAGTAATGTCTCAATTTTAAGTAAAATAATTTTATAAGTGAATATAACCGTATCAAATATATACCTTGTCATACCGAGTTGACATGGAGCCTCAGACCGCACGGCTACTTCGCGATGTACCACATGATCAATGTTATCTAAACCCATATTTGTTATTAAAAAAGCCCCTCGCTTGTAAGGAATCACATTAATAAAACTTGTTAGCATAACAATATGATAATACATTGAAATATTTTATTCCAAGCTTACATAATTGGTATATAAATCGAGTTTACCTTCTCTTCCAAGAAACATTTTGGATGCTTTCTCCTTAAATGACACAGCATGTTTGTAATACCTCCACCCGCTTTCAGCTTTTTAAAGCAAATGGCGCATTGTATCTCACTGCTCCCGTACTTCGTGAAGTACTTCTACACTCGGGAGCCGGCCGTGGTGGCCGAGGGGACTGAGGCGCTTCAGTCACGGTCTGCACGGCCTCTACGGTCGTGGGTTCGAATCCCCCCTCGGGCATGTATATTTGTGCCGTCCTTAGTTGTAGCTAGTTCATAAGTAGTTTGTAAGTTTAGGGACTGATGACCCCGTAGTTAAGTCCCATAAGCTATACAAACATTTGAACTTTTTTTTTAACACACTCGGGATGGTGCCGTTTAAGACACAACCGTTGTCTGGCGACGACAGCAAGGAACTGCCGCATGACCAGACGGAGACAAGTCTCGTACACCGCCGGGGCACGCGCTTCGTCTAATAGGCCACGCCACACGGCAACAGGTGCATCGATGCCTCAATAGCTGCACCAGTCCGTAAGTTATTTTGCCACGCGTTTGTTGCGCGTTTCTGACTGCCGAGACTGTTCTTAAATTATCACTGATCGCTTTTCTTAGTTTCTGCGATGACCTAATATTTCACAGCAGTGGAAATTTTAGAAATAGCCCTAAATATTAGGGATAATAGTTTTAATTTTTTTAAATTATTTACAAGCAACATATTTTGAACCACTACTATAGGAAGTAGTCGTACCGGTTTCTTAACCGGTTCTTTTCAGTAACTGAAAAAAAACGGTTACAACCGACACCAAATAAATACCGAAAGAACCGGTTGTTCTAAACTAAAATACCGGCATCAGTTTTAACCGGTAGGTTTTTTCCATCCCTATTACAAACTACTCCACACAACCGTTAAAATGACTGGAAGGCCCGTCATGATTCTTGTTCCAGGGCCCGCAATCGTGTGTGGGGTCCATGGTTGTCAGATGCGTTGGTCAGAGCACAGAAGCTGCATTCTAAGTAGGCGTAACGCTGCTGTGCTACCCGCGCCACACGCCCCTGCGGTGGCTGCAACCCGGCGCGCAGGCTGCGTTGGTGGCAGTGGCGGCGTGATAAGCTTGTTTACGCGTGACCATTAATGAGGCCGTTACCTGGCCCTGCTTATCGGCGGCTTCCCCGCCTGCCGTAAACGCCCGCCTAAGCAAGCGCACGCCCAACTTCCAGCGTGACACACGCGTCGACAGCGAGTGTAAACTAGGAAACTAATCATCCTACCAAAGTTGTACCCTGTGAAGTTGTTTACGACGTAGACCGCTGATACGTAAGCTGTCTAGCTCACCACTACTGACTACATTCACAGTCTAAAAATACAGTCATGACACTCCTGCAGATTTTTGTTATACACTGCAAGAGCAGCGCTCCAAGCGGCCGGTAAGCTACATTTCTCAATACGGTATTGTATGAGGGCGAATAGTATCGTTTATATTGATTTTAAAAAAACTTTTTAGATGCATGTGGTGTCATAAATTCGGTAATAACTTAAAATTTGTATTTCTTAGGTTTACTAAGATCCTTGACAAGGTACGAAAAGGTACGGTACAGGACAGTTCACTTACAATTATCTTGTAACCTACAGGCTTTTACTAAATAATTTCATTTTCTATTATAAATACATAATGGCTAGCAAACAGTATCAGACCTGACCTTTGAAAGAATGACGTCGCTTTTCTACACAGAAACGTTAACGTTTCTTCACTACAATTCCAGTGAAGCTGGAATGTAGGTAGTGAATACATAATGTAACAACTATAGCATTTAACTTACCAAATTAGCCACCACAACTGTAGCTGAAAGAAAAACGTCAGAATCGTGGGTTGGGGGATGGACGTTGCCTCGTTTTTATAATTACAGGGGCTACCTGTTGGTTCTTCCTACTTTCAAGATAGAGGAACATACGTACCTATTCTTAATTTTCTTATACCTGAACCTCCTCCATATTACTATGGATACCGTGAACCCGTTCTTAGTTTTAACAAGAGTACGGAACGCGTGAGACGCCTAGTTGCTGCTATCGCTCTGAGCAGCATGCATTAGTTCCAAAAGTTATTTCACCAAGTCTTCTTCTATAATTGTCCCAGCGAAGAAAATAGCACGCAGGTCATTTGTTCTTGCTCTTGAGGCTGCAATTGGCTAGGAACTGTTTTGTGTTGTTTACAATTAAATGAGGAGCTAAAGATGTGGGATTCCATCTCATCTATTAATCATAACAGCAGAAATAGATCGAACTACACATAATTAACAGTACTGTTAATCAAAATATCCACGGGTGTACTGCCGGTCTATAGCGTCCAACGGGCACAATATTTCGACGATCATACATATCACCATCATCAGGCGAACTGACGGACTGAGCTCCTGGAAACGCGCCGGCACGGAGATCCGCACGCTATGGCTGCTAGAAGGGAACTGGGTTCTAGCCCGGGTGCGGGCGATTTAAATACCCTCCGCCCGCGGAGCGACCCCTCCTTGGTCCGCGCCCCGCGCCGCGGCCGCGCAGTGGAACCGATTGCGACGGCGTCTGAGATGACGTCGGTGTGAGGGCTCTGTCCGCCGTGGTCGTCACTTCGTTATGTTTGCTAGATTTACTCTTAATTAACCCAATCGCTGGTTCCCAAGCTTTGCTAAGGTTATAGCCACAGTCACGGTTTATGAGATCGTCACTTGTGCGAATTTCAATGGCCTCTCTAACGACGCAGTCCCAGTATCTCGACGTCTGTACCAGAATCCTAGTGTGTACAGTTCTCAGATGTTCCAATTCCTGGGGTAGACTCTCTGCGTAGGAGATAGTGCGCGCCCCATTTACTAGAGTTTTAAGTACCCCATTCCTCTGTGAAGGGTGGTGACAGCTGTCTGCGTGTAAATACAGATCAGTGTGCGTTATCTTCCGATATGCACTTTGACCCAGGGAGCCATCAGCTCTTCTCTTGAACAAGACCTCAAGGAACGGGAATTTACCCTACGTTTCAGTCTTCATAGTGAATTTGATGTTGAGGTGTATGGAGTTCAGATGTATAAGGAAGTCAAGGAGTTTATCCATACCATGTGGCCAGATGAGGAAAGTGTCGTCCACGTAACGGAAAAAGCAAATTGGTTTCCATTAAGATGATGCCAGGGCTTCCTCCTCGAAATTCTCCATGTACAAATTTGCGACCACAGGGGGGAGTGGCCTACCCATGGCTACTCCCTCCGTTTGTTCGTAGTATTCGCCATTGAAAAGAAAATACGTGGTCAATACATGCCTAAAAAGTTCGGTTGTCTTCTCGTCAAATTTCCGACCAATCAAATCTAGTGACTCTCGAAGGGGCACCCTCGTAAACAACAAAACGACGTCAAAACTCACCATGATATCTGACTCATCCAGCCTGAAGTTGTTAAGGCGTTTAACCAAATCCACGGGATCACGGATGTGATGAAAGCATTTACCCACATATGGACTTAATATGTCCTGTCAAGTATTTGGCCAGCAAATATGTAGGTGCTCTGATGTTACTGACAATCGAACGTAAGGGCACCCCATCTTTGTGAACCTTAGGGAGTCCATAAAGTCTTGGCGGTACCGGGCCTTGAGGTAGCAGTTTCTTGGCGACACCCTCCGGTAAATCCGCATCCTTGAGAAGCGCCCTCGTCTTGTTTTCCACCTTCTTTGAGGGGAACTCTTTTGGGAACCTGCGATTGGGTTAATTAAGAGTAAATCTAGCAAACGTAACGAAGTGACGACCACGGCGGACAGAGCCCTCACACCGACGTCATCTCAGACGCCGTCGCAATCGGTTCCACTGCGCGGCCGCGGCGCTGGGCGCGGACCGCGGAGGGGTCGCTCCGAGGGCCGAGGGTATTTAAATCGCCCGCTACCGGGCTAGAACCCAGTTCCCTTCGAGCAGCCGTAGCGTGCGGATCTCCGTGCCGGTGCGTTTTCAGGAGCTCAGTCTGTCAGTTCACCTGATGATGGAGACATGTATGATCGCCGAAATATTGTGTCCGTTGGACACTATAGACCGGCAGTACACCCGTGGATATTTTGATTATCTAATACGCCGGGAGAAACTGAAGAATCACAACAATATTGTTTTTTGTTCCTTCATTAAACTTTATAACTATTAAATAAATCAAGAATCGACTGTGAGCGTACACTATACATGTTGAGCGTCTGAACACCGGATATCAACTTCTGAACTTCGGCAGCGCGAACCGCGTCGGTTTCTCTCCCTCTGGCTGGCGCCGAAACATTGCCGACGTGCGTCGTCTGCCTTTTTGTTAGTATTTCAACTGATAACATATTTTTATCCATTTTATTATGCCATTCCTTTACATTAAGGGGTTCCCTACTCAGAATTCCATCTGTGTTCAACAACTAGTTTATTAAATATTAATCAATATATGATCGCTTTTAGGCGGGCGACCGCCTTATACATGAGCCAATGAGCGTGAGAGGTACAGGCAACTTGGGGATCTTTTCTACATTCCCTCCCAGTTATGCTTCTTACACTACCTGAACCACCTGTCACCTACTGGTTACAACGGAAGCGATTCTCAAAACTGAGTATGATGGCTGTAAGACAGAAATATTACAATTTATGTACAATTTTACAATAGAGTTGTGTGGCGTTTTGTTGTTCTGCATACATGACTACACGTATCTGTACATATAGTTTTTATATAGATTAGAAACGATATTTTTAAAGTATCCAAAACATTGCGTTTTTAGAAGGCTGGCGTGTTTGTCTCATTTACACGTCCTGGGTTGTTATCTGATGCTCACGTCACATGTACGACTTTCAACCTTGCTGACAAGTTGGGAGAAGCAGCTGTATTATTCAAAAAATCGGAAAGTGGAATTCCACCTTATGCAATTTCTCATTTATGGCTTCCCGTTAGTAATAAAGAGACTTAATTTCGCTACTTACAAATTTTTTGACACATTCTTTCCGGTTTTATTCACCGAGTTAAAGCAATTTAGATAGATAAAGGAATTAAGTGTGTGTAAACCAAATAGAAAGACCTAACCGGGAAGTCATAACGTTACGAAAGCTTTCAATAATACTGCAGGTTTCTCTCAACGTCTTAGCAAGGTTGTAAATATGATGTCGACATGAACCTCACCACATAGTGAATAGGTTCAAGAACACGTAAATGTGACACTGAAAACTATAAGTAATTTACATGTTCAAAAATGATTGTAAATCTAAGAGAATTCTTACGTCATCAGTCCCTATGCTTATGAACTACTTACACTAACTTAAAATAACTTATGCAAATCTAATCTAATCTACAACACAAACACCCATACCCGATGGAGGACTCGACCCCCCGACGGCGTACGACCGCGCGCGCCACAGCTATGCTATTAAACCGAGGCTAATTTACATGTAAAAATTGTAAATACGTAATATGCACGAAAAATGTACATACTGTTTTTGTCTACGTAGAAATAAATGTAGTGTAGAATCCTGTGAAACATTACTTACAGAAAAACAGAAGGTCCTTTCCAAATAAAACGCGAAATGCGTCGCAAGTCAAGCTGTAAATTGCAGTCAGATTCGACAAATGGACCGATTATATGTACTTACAGAACATATTTAGGGAAATGATTGTTTGTACATGAAATAAACATACGGGGTGTGAAAAGAATTGGAGTCACTAAAATTACAGAACATTACTCTAGGCTGTTGCCATTGTCGTTATTCGTCATAATATTAAAACGATGGTCTGTATAAACCTGCCCGTCTTCTCCACAATTAGTGTTATCTATGACATATTCTGCTATGTTCATTGCCAGCATTGGACCTCCTTTCCTCTAGCAGGAGTTTTTGTTCATTATTTAATTAATTGAACTTACATCAACAGGAAAGACTACGGACCACAAGTTTGACAGTTCACTTAAATCAGACTTAACACTATGGTAGAACTTGTGCTCAACGACTGTAATTTAACATGTAGAATTTTTTCAGCAATATATCGTATTATTTATTGACAGAGCTAGATTTCGACCACTGTGGTCATTAACAATTCTGAAACAAATACAAAAGATCCAGTTAGAATAAAATACATATCAAGTTATAAATCAGTTGTAAAAGGTTTCAGTTATAGTCAGTTATGAAAACATACTTTAAAATGAAACGATTGAAATACCTAAAACATCTTTACCTCCATGTTGAAAGTTGCGTTCGTTCTGATGCAGCTGTTACAATTTTTACACAGCTGAGTCAGCGTTCGTCATTGGCGACTTTGGCGACCTATTGAAAAGTTCATTCATAAAAATCTTATTTGTGGTATGTGTTGTTGTAGTAATAGGTGTATTCTATATAACAGCGAAAGAACACTCATTCACACACTCACTTACTCACTCACTGACTAAACACGAAATTTTGAAAACTACTTCACCTATAAAGCTGAAATTTCCTAGAAATGTAGTTTATAGGTAGAAGACGTCAGCTAAGAAACAATTTTGCAGTAGGGCCGATAGTTCAGGAGATATGACACCATAAACAATGAAAACTTCCATGTTCTGCGGCACGTGATAGTGTGACTTTATCAGTCCACTATTTGAGAAGGAGAGCATTTAGCGACTTACAACCAACTTCAAACATAATTTCACAGATTTACGAAAATTTTACTCGCTGACTACCCCAGCAAATTCATGAAAGGGAAAAAGTTTGTCGTTTACTACTTTTACGGCATTCATGCCGTAAAATTACAGCATTTGGCATGACGTTACAATTTATTACTCGTACAATTTTATTTGTATTCGCGAGAAATGTTACAGGCAGTATACACGCATACCGCTGAATGTAAGTTCGAAATGTTATCGTAGTACGACACTGAGTTCACGAAGTATGAAGTTATAAACAATGCGGGAAAAACTGCTGCATCACAGGACAATTCTGCAAATTTCTTCCTAAACCGCTGGACCGATTACAGCCAAATTTAGTAAACATATTCATTACCGTGAGATAACAGTTCCGCAGGGTTAAAACTCAAATACGACACATTGCTTAGGGGATAAACAATAGGAATTGCAAAAAACTGCCACATATTGCGAAGAGATTTTATTCATACACTGTGTGAGAATGAGGGTACTTAGGGACTTACAACTAACTGTAAACATAATTTCAAACCTTTATTTTTTTCCACTGACAAGCCCAGTAAAATGGTGAAAGGTTTTCTCTATTTCAAAAAGGCATTTGACGCGGTGCCACACTGTAGACTGCTAACGAAGATACGAGCATATGGACTGGGTCCACAAATTTGTGACTAGATGGATGACTTCCTAAGAAATAGAATGCAAAACATTGTTCTTGACGGTGACTGTTCATCAGAGACGAGTGTATCGTCAGGCGTGCCCCAGAGGAGTTTAATAGGACACCTCTTATTTTCTATCTATACAAATGATCTGATGGACAGAGTAACTTGTAATTCGCGGCTGTTTGTTGGAGAGTCTGTGGTGAAAGGAAGGATGTCATCTCTCATTGACTGTAATAGCAGAAAGGATGACTTGGTCAAAATTTCTAGTTGGTGTGAAGAATGGCAACTAGTTCTAAAAGTAGAAAAATATAAGATGATACAAATGAGTAGAAAAAACAATCTCATAATGTTCAAATACAGCATTAGTAGTGAGCTTCTTGCTTCAGTCGCGTCACCCAAATATCTACGCGTAACATTGCAGCGCTATATGAAATGGAACGAACATATAAGGAAAGTTGTGTGTAACGTGGACAGTCTTACAACAGTCTTATCTGTTCGTTCCATAGGACATCCTGTACTCTATTACGGCCAATGAAAGACGACATCCTCCCATACACCACAGCATCATTAGCAAACATTCGCAAAATACAAGTTGCTCTGTCCATCAAATCACTTATATGGATTAGATTTATATAGATTACATTAATATAGATTAAACTCCCCTTGGGCACGCCTGACGATACACTCGTCTCTGATAAATACACACGGTCAAGAATAACGTTCTGCATTCTATTACTTAGGAAGGCCTCCAGCCAGTCACAAATCTACGAACCTATTCCATATTCTTCGTTAGCAGTCTGCAGTGTGACACGGTGTCAAATGCCTATTTGAAATCGAGCAAAATAGAATCTGCCTGTTGCCCTTTATCCATGGCTCCCAAGATGTCATGTGTGAAAAGGGCATGCTGAGTTTTACATGTACGATGTTTCCTAAACCCGTACTACTTCTTCAGTAGAAGTTAGTTCTTACGTAGTTTGTAAGTATTGGGACTGATGACCCCGCAGTTAAGTCCCATAATCTTTACAAACATTTGAACTAATATCACAGTTAACAGTAATGACAAAATATAGTGTCGCTACACAACCAGCTCACATCAGTATACCCAGAAGGAGGCCACTGTAAAATTGGCAGAATAAGAAAAACAGTTATTCATAAAAATATAAATCACCTTAGTTTTTGAACACACCTCGTGTGTGTGTTGCCGCTCCCTATAATAGGTCCCGACAAATTGTGGTTTGTCTACAAGAAAAAGTTTCATTAGGAGGATAAGCGGGAGTGGTGGGACTCACTGTAACAAACATTTACTTAACTTGCGTGTTGGCCACTGCATTGAAAACTGACGATCCAGGATCTTGCAGCAGTACAGTTCACTTTATTCAAGGAAATAAAAGGTGATCGATGTTAACTGACGGAGTCATGTAGTTTTTCTTTTCCTTCTATATATTTATTATCATTTAAAACATTTCTATACTTCTTGCAAATCAATTAACGGACAACGAGAGAAATCGGTTTGCTACTAGTCTGACACAGTATGGTTTCTCTCCAAACATTTGAGAGAATACTCCATAAACATTAAAAAATTGCATTAAGCAATTTTTACACACAAATTAAATTAAGATTTAAAATAGGTTATAATTTTTTAAAATTTCTGTTCACAATTATTTATTATTGTGACCATGTGGATGTATGAAGTTACGGTAATTTTATTTAAACTAGTCACATAAATAACTACTACGCACTTGACTTTCTAATTTTACATATAGGACCTACTCAAATTATTGTGTCTGTTCACTATTTTTACGTAATTAGGTCAATAGCTTGTAATTAGTGTTTCATTTTAATGTATTTCATTTTGTGATTTACTTGTTTATAAATTCGGATTTTTTTAGTGTCGTAGTATTTTTGTAAGTTCTGCAATAAATGAATGTTCAAATATTTGTAGAACTTATGTGACTTAACTACGGGTCATCAGTCCCTAAGCTTACAAACTACTTATGAACTAGCTAAGACTAAGGACGGCACAAATATCCATGCCCGAGGGGGGATTTTAATGACTCGTAGTGGCCATGCAGACCATGACTGGAGCGCCTCAGTACCCTCGGCCACCGCGGCCAGCAGTTCTGAAATAACGACTTTTTCTGCTAGATTATTGAAACTTAAACTATTTGATTTAGGATGTGGTGAATAATAAAACACGAACTGTCCTATTTAAAAGTAAGGAAAATATGTAATAACGTTGTGCAATAGTTACGACGTGTAATATTGTTACATTTATATTGGATAACGAATTTATGGGAGCAGCATAATCCGTAACTATGCATCATGTTGTGACTGTTATTTAGGAAAGTATCAAAAGACAATATTACATAGCGACATGCTAAAGGTTAAAAGTACTTCAAATAAACATTGTAGGTGTACATAGTACTTTAAAGAGAGTGCGAAAATATTGCAAATTACACGTCTGGTGGTAAACTTTTACTTAAGGCTCCTAAAAGGCGTCTGTAATGTTGGCAATAAAAATATACGGTTATGTAAGGGATGTGCAACATATAAGAAACGTTTCAGTGTAGAAATGAAAAGTCACATATACACAAATATTGTAGTAAATATGTTGTTCCTAAAACCAGGTTATGATGGAATCGACACATTTTCCAAACCGTTTTCTGTTTTCCTGTGTCCACTCGCGGGTGATATTTCATGAATATTACGAGTTCATCAACCGTATTCTTCGCACACAGTTTGAGTGACATCGTGGAGGCACATCCAGCTACCTCCCCTGGTGAAGAATGTGTGCGAATTACTACAGAAGGCCGGTAGCCATGGAATCGCTGGGGCAGAGCCCTCACTCCCTCACTCGCAGCGGCGGGTCCTCGACGGTCGCCTGCTGCTGAAAGCGGCGATAGAGCGGAGCGGACCACTCATTTCCCTGCCACTTGCCACCTGCTGGCCCGTCGCCGTCTCGACCAGCTAATCTTCCAGATTGCTCTGTTCACGTCGGCGAATCGATTCAGACCTCGGCTCCACTCTCGAATTGCGGGCTAAAATATTAAAGAGGATGTGGCAACTTGCTGAGACATCTAACTTTCCTGTTGGGATTTCACATCCTGAAAGCAGATCGTCTCTAAGCCGTAACTTCTCGTCACCACATTCTTGTGGCTCTGAAAGAATGATCAGAATAAGCAGAGGTGAATATCGCAGGTTTATATCGTGCCTTACCACACGTTTATCTGAAATCATTATCGTCAAATATTTGTTACTAATTAAAGCTGTTTGTGCCGGCCGCGGTGGCCGAGGAGACTGAGGCGCTTCAGTCACGGTCTGGACGGCCACTACGGTCGGGGGTTCGAATCCCCCCTCGGGCATGGATATTTGTGCCGTCCTAGTTCGTAAGTTGTTTGTAAGTTTAGGGACTGATGACCCCGTAGTTACGTCCCATAAGCTTTATTAACATTTGTTTGTTATTTGTTAAAGCTGTTTGTCACTTGAGGGGAAACGGTGGTAAAAATAATGAAAACATCAATTTTTTTTATTTGCTTATTTGATTGTAAATGTGAACTACAAATGGTACAAAAAAAAATTAAATCCTTAAGCACTGTAATGCGCCATGCACAGTTTTCAAGGTACCCAATGGAAGGAAATTTTTTTTTCCACAATTTTGCCCTTGAACCTAGAAAATATAGCTTTAGATAGCTGTGATTTTCATATACAATACAGAACTGTTAGAAAAATGTCTGCATGGGAAACTCAGAACCCAAATAAAGTTTAAATGCTCTTACTTGGAACAGATGTCGAAAGACTGAGTTTGTTTCCAATTTAGTAGTGAATATTTCTGCTTTGGAAGCTGCAGCAGTGTTTAATGATGGGAATGCAGCAACACTTTACACTCTCAGGAAGTTGTGCTTTACACCTGGAGTCTTCACTGTGCAGATACTGAAGATCATCGATGAGCAACGAACCGTGAAGGCAGTGACGTCAGTACAGAATATAGAAAAAATTGCTAGGCAAAGCAGCAGAGGAGCTAAAAGAGCCGCAGAGGATGATGAGGAATAACTGGAATATAGATATGGGTAGTTGTAGATAAGGTATGGCACTTTCTTTTTACATTTTATCTCGTCTTGTAGCAGAATTCGCGGACTGATACCAGACTGTATCAGACTCGACAGGGGTCGCGAACGGGAACGCTTCTGCTGTGACCCCCAACAGAACCAACAGCTGCGACGTCCTGTGCCTACAGGAGACCCACAGGGGCCCCTCTCAAAATAAACCAAACATTGTAGGTATAAGACTGGTAAATGAGGTAGCACATGAAAAGCATGGAAGTGCAATTTTTGTGAGACAGGGGTTGCAAGTATCAGGAAGTCGTACCATCCAACATAATAATATTGAACTTATAGGTGTAGAATTGGATAATACCGAAATAATCTCTATATACAAACCCCCAGCCCAAATGTTCAACCTTAATATTCCTCTGCTGTCACACACAAGAGACAATATGCACACAGTTGTTTTAGGGGATTTTAACTGTCACAGCACACAGTGGGGCTACAGTGAAACTAATGAAGATGGTCACCTATTTGAGCAATTGGCAGAGAACAACCAGATGTGTTTGATACATGATCCCAAGCAACCACCATCATTTAACAGCGGGAGATGGAGAAAGGGTTACAATCCTGATCTGATTTCTGTAAGCAAAGATCTCTCCGCTTTAAGTTACAAACAAGTTCTGAATGCTATTCCGAGATCACAACACAGACCAATTAAACTGGAAATAAGACCTGCTGTCCAGCCTGTGGAAATACCATTCAGAAGAAGATTCAACTTCAAAAGAGCAAAATTGGAGGATTTCGAGAATAAACTTGACGAATCCCTAAAACTGATTGAACCGAAGCCAGAGCACTATGACAAATTCGTGCAAGCTATTAAGGACGCCTCTTTTAAGACAATACCGAGGGAATGTAGGACAGAGTATATATCTGGTTTTACAGAAAAAAATAAGGATACATACGAAAGATATTGTGATCTCTACGATAAAAGTCCAGTAGCTGAAGAAACAATCGAGTGTGGGGAGGAATTACTAGAAGCTCTGAGTGACCAAAGACGCCAGACCTGGATGAAGACAGTCGGGGGCATGTACATGACACATAGTAGTAGGAAAGCATGGCGGCTTATTAAAAAACTGTCAAACGATCCCACTATAAGAACTCCGCATGTAAATATAACACCCAACCAAATAGCCAGCCAGTTTTTATTAAATGGCAAAGTTAATAGAAAAAATAATGCAGCTAGGTCCAGTCTAAAAGTAAAGAAGTCAAAGGAAAGTAATGTATCAGATGTAGATTTCTCTGTGGAAGAACTAGAAGAGGCCATAAGCAGTCTGAAAGTAGGAAAAGCTGCGGGACTTGATGACATCAGGAATGAAATAATTAAAAATCTGTCCGAAAATGCTAAAAAGTGGTTACTGAATTTTTTCAATTGCATCTGGAGGACTGCAAAAATTCCCAGAATATGGAGACACGCAAAGGTCATCACAGTTCTTAAGCCTGGGAAGGACCCAAATGACCCCAAGAGCTATCGACCAATATCGTTGCTGTGTTCGTTCCTGAAACTTTTTGAAAGATTTATTATGAACAGAATAGGTGATTACATTGACAGCTGCCTAATTGATGAACAGGCAGGTTTTCGCCCAGGGAAATCTAGCACAGTCCAAGCTTTAAACCTTACTCAATTTATTGAAGACGGATTTGAGAGAGCTCTTCCGACAGGAGTAGTGTTCATTGACCTAACTGCAGCTTATAACACTGTAAACCTGAGAACCCTCATCTCCAAAGTACATCGAACGACCAACAGTGACAGGTTGGCGGAAGTTCTTAGGGCACTGCTCTTTAATAGAAGATTCTTCGTTGATTTCCAACAGAAGAGAAGTAGATGGAGAAATCAGAAGAATGGTTTGCCACAAGGCAGTGTGCTGTCGCCACTGCTGTTTAACATATATACCAATGACCAACCTATTGGAAAAAAGACCAAATCTTTTATTTACGCAGATGACAGGGCAATTGCATGCCAAGCAAACACTTCTAATGAAATTGAAGCAATCCTCACTGAAGACCTCACAACGCTCACAGAGTACTACAGACGTAATCACCTGAAACCAAACCCAAGTAAGACCCAAGTCTGTCTCTTCCACGTCAAAAACCGGAAAGCAGGAAAGGTGCTCGATATCATCTGGAATGATGTACGTTTGAATAATTGTTCTCATCCTACCTATTTGGGCATCACTCTTGACAGAATCCTGACATATAAAAAACATATTGAAAAAACAAAAGCTAAGGTACAAACACGTAATGGCATACTGAACAAACTGACATCTGCAAAGTGGGTTCCAACGCAAATGTACTTCGTTCAACAGCCCTAGCCACATGCTTTTCGGTCGCTGAATATGGATGCCCAGTTTGGGAAAGATCTTAGCACACCAAAAAACTAGATGTGGTCCTATACAACACCTGTAGGAAGATAACTGGCTGCCTGAAACCCACTAGAGTGGACTACTTATATTCCTTATCGGGTATTGCTCCACTAAATATTAGAAGATCTTTCCTGAGCCCGATAGAAAGGAATAAACAAACGAAAGACCATCGTCACCTGCTGTACAAAAACCAACCTGTGCCCAAAAGGCTACAATCTAGACGAAGCTTCATGCACTCAGTGGAACCAACGGTAGCTTCCATAAAATCACTGTGGCAAGAACAAAATACTGAAGCCCTTATCACAGAGGAAGCCTTATCCCAGGGCTCCCACCTAGACTGGCAACACTGGAAAATGCTGAACAGACTTCGTGTGGGCGTTGGGCGATCAAAACAACTTATGAAAAGGTGAGGCTACACAGACAGTGACGAGTGTGAGTGTGGTGCAATACAGACGATGGAACACCTTCTAAAATGCCCTTTAGTGGATGCATCTAGAGAGTGCACTCAAGAGGACCTCCTGAAATACACTGGGACAGCCGCAGCTTACACTGATTTCTGGACGAGCAAAATATGATTCAATTGTTTAGTGTTTGTTGTATTTGTCTATCCCTGTTTTTATAGATTTAAATCTGTTTTCTATATTTTATCTATGTATTTGAACACAGTTTTTTGTAAAAGCACTTAATTCTGTACTTTATATTTTACCTCTGTATTTTACTACTGCTTTCTGTAAGAGCACTAACTTTGTAGTTTAAATTATGTGCTGGCTTCTTTCAGTTACATTTCTGACGTAGTTTCGTACACGAATAAGTAAATTTACATTTTATCCAAACTTTGAAGCGATATTTCTACAACTTAAGGTTTGAGTTGAAATTTAGCACTCCTATCCTTTTATGTGTGAGTAATATTTAAGTGGAGCACAATTTTAATCTAGACATTATAAACAGTTCGATGGTTTATAATATATCGAAAAATTTGCGTGTAAAAATTTTTGAATCGATAATATCACAAAAAACCTTTAATTTACCGAAACGTTACTGCACTTTTCATACATTAATTAGTGTGGATTAAAATTGCCAAATTTGTCTGGAAGCAATGAACAAGTGTACCTTACAATATTAATGTAACAAAAAATTCAAAATTCTCTCACAGAATGAAAATTTTGTTAAAAATCCTGCATTTTCTTTAGAAAGCTTATTGGATTCCTACACATTAGTGGGCTAAATTTCAGTGAGATTTAACAAAAAATAACAGCCGTCTCGAGTCTCTTCTATCCAACATGTCAAAAATAAAATACTCCGGTATTGACACTACAGCCACTATGAATCAATAAAAGAGGAACTTACAGGATATCCTACCAGAGGAAATTAAATCGAAACAATAGACAATGCTAGAATTTGCTGCCAGGTTGAAATTAGGAACCATGTCTCCTTTTTATTGGTCTCTCAAACTGGGCACATTGATAACCAATTTCACATACACCACTCCAGTCTCCAGCCTCCAGCATCCAGCCTACTAGTCGCCTTGCAAATGTCCATTTAAGTTTTATTCATTAATCGCGTCATTTCACCGATTCTTGTGTGAATACGACTATGGTGTACATCCCACTGACGTAACGATCACTAACCATCTCCAGTATGTGTGTGTGTGTAAGAGAGAGAGAGAGAGAGAGAGAGAGAGAGAGAGAGAGAGAGAGAGAGACAGAGAGAGAGACAAAGACAGACAGTAATAGTGTATTCAGGATCGATTCTTACTTAAGAGCAGATGTACAGCAAGTTCAAATTATAGCAATAGCCAAATATCACGAGTAATGAGAGTTTATGTAGTCATCACCATATGCAGGTTGCGTGCTGGTATCAGCGACTGCCTAGAAATCAGAATACCTCGGTTCGGATCACAGCGAAGCATAAATTTTCAGCTTTTCCTGAATTCAAACAATTCAGCCTAGCAGCCATTATCGTAAGTACCATTGAGTCTCCTTGGCATTGCGTGCAGGGCTGGTGAGAAGAATTAATATTTAGTATAAAGAAATACTGGTTCCAACGTACCATTCTAGTTATAGGTTCACACTATTAAATATTTATATTCCAATAAAAAATGTTAATAATTGAAACAATATCATATGCCTGCTGGTATTAAGTCTTTACAACTCAAAAATGGATGTTGAACATTCGAAATCGGTAATGACAATAGTAACTTTTAATTAAGACTAATAAATTTTTCATTTGACATACGGAAATAAATAAATTGGTAAAGACATATCATCCCGGCGAAGGGGCATGTAATAGTTTGGCTGCAGGAACTGAATCCGGTAGCCTCTTAAGTATGCCACAAAAGTAATAACCATGCAGAACACGAGTCATTGCAGGACGAAGGAAAATGCAAATAAGAAAGTCTATAGTCAAATTACAGGCACCTGCGCTAATACAGCAATGTTTGTAGTTCTTCTTCCCAATTTCCATCACGTTAACCTGTTCTGCTGCAACCTTCGTTCGACAAAGTGAATCAATATAACATTAAAGATCCCATTATTAATTTGCTCAAGAGAGCACCAAGAAAGAATTCTGATTAATATCCGCTGCCACACAAGATTCTATCCGTTGATATTTCTTCTCAAAAAAGCATGACATATGCTCTTTATTTATCTATTTTCATCTGGCATACGAACGTACGAACAATAGCAGTGACTAACACTGGAATTAAAAACTGACTAGCGTCGCTCGACAGTCGTAAGACCATAGAACATCATGCAGTTGCCTTTAGGTACAATACCATATCTAACACATTTATCCACTTACGTTGCAACTGTTTACAGAAATCATTTTAATAAAATCACAGAAAATACGTTTATTCACCACCGATCTCTATAGAAAGTGGATGTACAGGTATACAGCTTGAATGCACATTATGTATTTTGTACATGGTTTTGCATTGCCACTATGTTGTATATTAGGGAAATAATCGGTCAATATGTACCGGACGGAGACGTCCTTACATACGTTTTGTTGTGAACTGTATGTCAATATGTGACGTAATAGATTGGTATGGGAATCGTAAACAAACGTATTTCTTTCTTCGTATTCTAGTAATAGCTCTTCGTAGCATCTGTATCAGAAACTGACTAGAAAAAAGTATATGAATATCTATAACTGGCAGTTCCAGGTAGCAGTTCGATATCCAAGTGGTATAGAGTAAACAAAGTTAAAAAAAATTATATAGATCTATGAGACATAAAAATTCTTTGGATTTGTGTTTACATAACAAGTCAGAGACCGTTGATTCAGTTAGGTAGTATTCAATGTAGTGCAAGCTGGCGCCAGTGCCTCACCTGCAGAGCAGTAGTTGCTTAATTTCATTTGATTTTTCTACCTTTTCATTAGTAGTCTTTTTTCTTAAATATCGATAGTTCTTCTGTTTGTGAGACCTTTATAGTCAAATATTTAGTAAATGTTTGTTACATTTTATGTTTTCGAGGGCTGTAGTCTCGATCGTTTTGGTAATCTCAGGTAACTTTACTCACTTACCTAGTTCAGTGTCACTGCCCGACTGCATAACTTAGTGATTAAAAAGAGATAAGAGGAAAAATTTGAAGTTGGAAGCGCTGCAAAAATTACTGAGAATGAAATGGAAAAAAATTGGAAAGAATCTACAAATGAAATATGACGTATTAGCAGACTATTTAACGGTGGGACCAAACCATTTGCTCTTGGAGCACTATAACATGGCTGAAAAAAGCATCACAGGGAAATCGGAGGAATCTTCTATGTACAATTGAAACACATAATCGGTATTTTATAGAGAGAATGGCGGGATTCATTAATGAAAGAAAGCATTGAAGCACACTCACCTTCACAACAAGAATATCGCCATAGCTGGTTATCACAAAAAATTACTTAAAACATCGTAATTGCTGAGAGATGTTAACTCGACCAGAATCGGAGTAAGTTACCTTCATATATTTCTACAGAGTTAATCGGAAAGGAAATTTCAATACATGAAATGTATCTGTGACAAATAGCACATAACTACAATTTCATCAGTGAGAGGATGTTGTATTATTACACCAGGAACTGCGCCTGTTATGTGCGGATTTGTGAGCAGTTGGTCGCTGTCTGTAAGCAGCTGGAGTCTGTGTTGGCCACAGTCGAGAACAAGGAGCTTAGAATACAAGTAGACGCCCTTACGCAGAAAAGGTGAAGCCTGTCTGCGCCATAATGCTAAGTTGTGGAGACGTTTTCGTATTGCAGGACTAATGTTTGATGTCACTTAAAACAGCAATAAAACGCCAGATTGTTTGGCCGTGATGTACAACGTGTTAAGAGAGTGCAAATTAGCCGTTAAAATTTAGTATTTATATCTATTTATTCAAGTACGTATAATGTTTGAAAGTACATACTTTGCACTGACTGTCAGTTCAATACCTTAACAGTAAGAGGGGCCAATTTAACGCATAGATGGCGGTCAGGCTTCAACTGACGTATGTGTTCGGCATCTCCGTATATTCTAACATCCTTGGTCGAGAGTGTTCATGCTGCTGCCATGGACTGCAATGTCACCCGGGCACCTTAGGCGACTGCTGGGGTACTTGTGGTGCCTACTGCGGCGTCTCTGGCCAATGACGCCATTGAGGTGACAGTTTCCGTCGTCCCTGCGCGTCTGACAGTGTTTAGGGAACTGTGCAAGGTTCACAAATCTTTGGGTAGAGAGCGAAACCGGGAACGGGGCAATACGTCCGAAGTGTCCTCCGCTGCAGATAATACCTAAGCTGCTCTGGCTGCATCGTCTGTCGAGGTCGGTGTCCAATGCTTCTGATGAGTCCGGACAGACGCGGAGGCTGGGGTTATTAGTCACTGGGACCTCCATTGGTAAGCGAGTGATGGGGCTTTTAAGCCTTCGGCACACGGAGCGTGGCCTGAACGCATGTGGTAAACGTGCCGAGTTTCTAACGTCACAGCGTGCAATATCAAGCTTGTCAGAAATTCTCAAATGCGTCAGAACGTTTACTAATGAGATGGGAGAACGCCACCTACGTCAGACCACGTGGTAACACGGGATAGGATGGACACTTCCTTCCGATACAGAGAAGAAGACGCTATTTTCGCCTGTAGTAGAAGCCCGTTTTAAGGGTTTTTAAAAACGGGCTTCTACCGAAGGCGAATATGGCATCTTATATATACATAAAAAATTACATCATATGAGTGTGTTTCATTTCTAAGCAAGTAAAATTAATTTAGTAAATTAAGGATCTCTCAAAATACCGCCATTAAAAGTAATATTCGATGCAATAAAATGACTGGAAACGTCTTATATGTTAAAAGATTTCCATATAATGGAAATCTGCCGTTTCAAGGCAACGGGGCACAAAAGATCCGTCAAAACGAATTGTTCTTTAAATGATTTGTTGCAAATTGTAACTACATGACAGTAAACGTCATATCTTCGAGTAATATATTCAACATGTGTAATATCCAGTTCAGCCATAGTTATGAGGTACATCGGCGTAGCGTTGGGAGAAGCGTCGTGGACTGTGGAATTTACGAGTTTTAACCGGCGCTAGTTTGACACTTCCTACAGCCGAAATTTTTTCTCATATTCTTTTATTTCCTATAAGTTCAAGGACTTTGTTGAAATTTCGGCCCTCTAAATTTACTCAACATATTTCTAGTGGTCACTTCCGTCTGTTTAGGACTTCTTATAAAAGCTATGATTTTATTTAATAGTGGATATAAATAATGTCTTTGAGACTTTTGTGTACATTATTCAAACCACCCCATTATCACAAGTTTAATTAGGCTTCGCTGATAGTGAAGCTCTCTGAGGAGGCATCAATTCTACTCAATGAAAGTTTATTTAAGAGCCCGCTATTAATGACATTCTCTATAGAGGGTTCTGCTGCAGTGGATTAATTGTATAGTGGTGAGCAGAGCTTTACTTCATTATCGGGCGTTTTTTCTTTTCTTTTTGTTCCCTTATTCTTCTTCTTATATTTCTTCTTCACAGCCATATTATGGAAATCTGGAACCTGCAGTTGGTTTTAGTGATTTCTCTAGCTTGACCATATTAATTCTAAGGCTTATAACACGATTAACGCTAGATTTCCAGAAAGATGGACGTGCAAATTGCACCCTCCGGTACATAAATCTTTGACGAAAGAAGATTGCTTTTCCTCTCACAGCCGACCGCAGTGGCCGAGCGTTCTGCGGCGCGTCAGTTTGTACACGGCCATTACGGCCGGGAGTTCGAATGCCCTCTCGGGCATGGATATTTCTGCCGTCCTTAGTATTACCTAGATCGTAAGTAGTTTGTAAGTTTAGAGACTGATGACCACGTAGTTAAGTTCCATAAGCTCTACAAACATTTTTTTCCTTTCACAAAACACAGAATTGGACTACTCATGGAAAATTAATTAATGAAAGGCACACATTTTACTATACATTACGCACAGCTAGAAGCTCTGAACGATGTTCTTTCGGTATGTTACTGTCGACAGTACGAGAATTGGATACTTTGTGACAGGAATAAAGGCGATATGATACATAAAACTACTGATTACAGTCATATACTCTAGTTTCTTTCTTAGCCAAATTGGAGCACGTAAAAGCTTCCTGGGGTTTTAATTTGCGGACGGAGAAGTTAATACTGCTTCCTCCCACAAGTCCCCAAAAAAACCTCCACATCCTACAGTACGCACGAGGTGCTGTAGTTGCTGTCCAAGACTTTATGGACAGCATAGAGTTCTGACTAACCTGTTGCCTTCTATAGTTGTGTCCCCAGCGCAGAAGACAGCACACAGGTCCTTGGTTCTTCTACAGCATACAAGTGAGGCTAAAGTTCTTTATGATGGAAGCATAATAAGCGACTCGCGAGATTTTTAATTGTCAGGGATGCCATTTATTAAATAAATAATAAAAAAATTAGCAACTATTGTTAATATGATACGGCCTATGCTGCCCATAGTTCATGTTGAGACCTCGACTGATATCACATTTACTCAAAAATCTTTACTCATGACCGGCGCTGTCCGGCGCGTATGGTGGTCAGCTCGAGACTGAAACTGCGGCGCGTTGCGAGAGGGCACCTGCCGTTCTATTTCGCGCCAAAACAGGGACTTCGCGCGCCTTCTGCAAAATCGCTCTTCTCTTGTTACAATAAGAGAAGGCAACTTAAACTTTTTAAACTGTCCAAATCTAGCCTGTCCTTGAGAGATATTAATAATAAATTCTCAGCTCTGAATAATTAATATTTAGTTTAAATAAACAAAAGTAATTTCAAAAGAAATCACGTGACCTGAAATGCAGCAGCCAATGAGAGGAGAGCACCAGTAACATAGGCGGGCTTTCCCACGGGAACCAGCACCTACTGGGCCATATGCTACTGCTCCCCACCCCACATTTCAACATATGCTGCATTGCTGTCGTTCTTCCTCGTTTAAGACACGATATTAGCAAAGAAACAGCCAGCGGCCAGAAATATGAAGTGGCCACAGGCCAGGAATATCACACATCCCCTTCCTTCGAAGATTTCCAAACTTGGAATGTTCTCAAAGACAACAGACAAGTTGGAAATAAGAACCCTCTAAATTTTGAAAATATAGTACCGATTATCTCTCAAGAACTTACATAAATCTTGAAATCATTACTTCGGAATCTCCCCATCTAAATCAAAAATGATTACACAAAAAGTATAGAAACATCAACATTATAACCCTGCCTAAATTGAACTTGGGCAGCTATGAATTATCTAACTTTACAATATATTAAACTACATATAAATGCTGTAACACATCCTAAATATCCTTTTGAAGAAACACACAAAATCCCAAAGTGACAAATTACTAAACACATTCTATGAAAATGTACAGAAAATTTGACGATTAAACAATAGATAAGTAACACTGAATAATTGCAGGAAATATAGCAGGCTTAAAGCCTCTCAATAGTTTTGATTTGAAATCGACGCATTGCCGTCCATGTTTACAAAATTTATTGGCACCTTGCCATTTGAATATATGACATTTAGACTTTCGGCTCATGGCCGCTTATAACCAACTAAATTCTCGGCACATTGCCGTCCTTCAATGCCACCACCACACATAATGCATTGCCCTACATAAAATTACTAACTTTCGGCGCATTGCCGTCCATCAAAACCACCATAACTCCGATTGTTGGCTTACAACACAAACTATTTTTGGCACGAGGACATTTATCACTTATGTCGGCACAATGCCGTCCATCAAGCCTCTCAACTCTTTCTCGTTTTATGAATTGAATTGCCTACTCACTTTCGGCTTTGCACTTCTGACACTCGCATTGAGTGCAAATTCAGCACTAGGCACTCATGACTTTGTACTTTTAATAACATTTCTCATAGCCTACTTTGCACTGCTGGCTTCACACGCTAGTACATACCAAGGATATACATAAAGTGGTACATAAAATGTATACTTACAAATACATTTATAAAATCAAATCAATGCAGACATTTTGCATATTGAATCAAGAATAATACGCATTCAGTATATGGTAATTACCAATTACGTTGCTTTCTTAGGTCATTGAACTTTCCCATATTTCCTGAGTTACATATTCTGTCATACATTTAAATATCTTTCGTGACACACTTTAACATATATTAAGTCATATCTGTTTCCCAATTGGGTCACCTACCCTTCATTCATTGACAATACTCTATGTTGTCAACAAGTGTTACCTACATTCACATATTACAATTGGCAACACATGCCATGTCTAATATTTAATACCGACCTGTTGGCGAACAGATGCCACTTTTATACTCACTTGTCATAATGCTTAATATTTAATGCACAATGCAGATCACAGAAATCAACAGAAACCATTTGCTGCATAAAGGCAAAATATAATTCCGACTGACTGATGGTTGCTTTCATTGACAGCTGACCGTGAAATTCCATTATGTATGATAGATATATTCCATAGGACAAATGTATTTCAAAATATGGTGCCATTTCTGCTACTGTGAATTTCTAATTTAATAAATGTAGAGTGAGGCACACACTGCGTCCCCTACCTATTTTCAATATTTCACAAATGACGACTTCACTGCCGCCTAAAATACCATATATATAATCATAATGAGTCGACTTCCAGGCCGGATCCACCAGTCACCTGTACTTGACCCTTTCTTACCATATCACTACATTCTCAATAATAAGCCTATTTCCAGGCCGAATTTATCAGTCACCTGTACTTGACCCTACTTACCACCTTTTCTATACTTGCTTAAAACTACACATAGTAGACCATACAGCTCGTTCCTCATACCATTCATAACAAAACCATGTTTTACATTGCCTATGTCCAACAGCCATTTTCACTAAGTTCACTCACCTGTTGTTGCGCCGTCCTCTTCTCAGCGTCATATAATACATTATGATAATCAGAGTAAACAGTATTGGAATAAAATAAATACAAAAATCCCTCAAAAATGTGGTCAGCTGTTATGTTTCGTTCCGAGAAGATCTGTGACTGCCACTTAACTTTGCAAAGGTAACTCGTGCTATGCAGATGTTTACTGCTGAGTTACAATATTTACCATGCTCCATAATTGTTATATATCCACATTAAGCGAAATACAGTACGTATTAAGTCCGTAAATCGTATTCCTGCTTACTCACGTCAAAACCTGTTTTTATTTACTCGTCTAAATTAGTGTTTTCGTGCAATCTGGTATTTGGATAGAGAAGAAAGTAAAGACGATAGAAAAGAGTTCAGACTGAATAGTAAGAGGAAGAACTAACAGCATGAAAGGAAAGGAAGTAAGCTGCTAGTTGACTAGGGTACCTGGTAGGCATCAGTTACCTGGCAAAGCAAAGAGCGCTATTGCGCCCTGAGGTACATGTACCAATTTGTGTATGAAAGCAGATGTTGATATTTTCAGACCGAAAGGCAACACTCTGAACTGACAACACCTTCTTCCATATATAAAAGCAGTGTATTTGCAACAATTTTCTATTAGCTGTATTTGTCAGAAGCTAGCAGTCAAGTCCATGCTTGTTAATATCTTGACTCCATGAAACTTCTGAACAAGTTCCTCAATTATTTTGGGCCTGACTTTAAATTTATACTTGTAGTCTTTCATGCGGCCTTGAGTGTGTATATTATTTTGTGTGCATTCAGACCAATACGGATTGAGAAATGCAGTGAAAAACTCCTGATATGTTTTACAAATGTTTATAGCTCCTGTTCCCCCATCAAACCCACTCGCTACGAATTTCATCTTTTGTTCTGTCATGTTATTAGAAATAACACCATCGAACTGCCTGATGAAAGCAACAGGATGTACACTACCTGTCTTTGAAAAATTGTGAAATTTGTATGAATAAGTATTATTTGCAACATCAACTGTGTTACCTTTCTTACGTACTTGTTCCACCCACACTTCATGTTTTCTCCTAAGTTCATTTTCAATGGTGCTAATATTTTCTACTAAATCACCTGAATCGGCATGAAGTGGCCACAGGCCAGGAATATCACACACGGTGTTTACAGAACAAAGGATTTTATATTACATTGTCCACAACGAATCATTAAAGAAATCTCTAAACATGTTTGACACAAAAGCATGTAATGTTGTTCAAACGTAAGGGAACCAGTTGTCAATTAGAAGATTGAATACAGTAGTGCTTTACCAAACATGGTCCGTTTCCGTTTCCATCTTTCGAACTGACTTAACCAGCCATTTACAGGACTTACAATGAAATAGGGTTTCCTAACCATATTGTGCTTTGGTATTTTTCACGTTGACAAACATAACCAGAAATGAAAGACGTCGTATGTGTGAGATAAATCCCTAGATATGACCAGGTTTGGAACTTACGATCTTTACATTAATTTGTAATTTGACACTTTACCAGCGAACCAAGGAAGCGCTGCCTAATATTTTTTTCTATGTACGTATTGTCTTCGAAAAGGAAATTAAATAAATGCCAATTACTTTGTCTTTCTGATGTTTTACAGGCTTTCCTGTTGTGACTGGAAATACAGGGATCTTTTTTCACTAGATTAACAGAAATAAATAATGAGCATAGTTACAATCGTTCCTCATTTTGCTGAGTACAGAGAAAACAGCATACCTAGAGTAGAACGTTGGTAAACTGTCAGTAGCTCACACGAGGCACGCTACGCGCCTCAATAACGCTGCATCTGTCTTGTAGGCGCCTCATTAGATTGTTGCAGTGTGCTCAGCTGCAGTTCAAGCTGGATGTATGACTGCTGGCAGATTACGTAACTGCCAATTGCCAAATCATGCAGGTGGCAAAGAGCACTGTACATCTATTGATTGTGCTTTACAACTATAAAGCAGATTAAGAAAGGCGTTTTAACATATACCCTCAGCCATGCATCATAAGGTGGCTTCCGAAGGCCGGCCGCGGTGGCTCCAGTCACGGTCTGCACGGCCACTTTGGTCGGGGGTTCGAATCCCCCCTCGGACATGAATATTTGTGCCGTCTTTATTATTAGTTAGTTCATAAGTAGTTTCTAAGTTTACGGACTGATGATCCCGTAGTTAAGTCCATAAGCTATATAAACATTTGAACATATTTTTGGCTTCCGAAGTATAAAACTCCTCTCCATGAAAACATTCATACATGCATACATCTAATGTCAAAGGTTAAACATTGTCGAAGTCTGTTATAAAGTATCCTTTGCAACGGACCATACGAAATTTTGTGTAGATTGTGGTCTTCCTCTTGTTTTGAAGGTACAAAATTTCGTCAAAATTAGTATAAAACTGTCGATTTGTATGCAAACATACACACCCGACATTATAATTAGGATGTTATTGTAGTTCTAAATAATTTTGCAGTCCTTATTGCGACGTTTAGATTTCATAAAAGGCGGCCAATGAACTAATGTCCTTCAGATGTTAGCGTCTTGCGGTCCTATTTAAGTGTCAAAGTATTGGTGGCATTCAATGACAGTGGATTGAAACAATGTGCTGATGCCGCTAATCTCGCCAGCAAATAATGCATTCGACTAATATATGATAATGTGAAGTATTAAATATTGATAAGAACATAGATAATATATATTTCCTTGTAAAGCTAAATATATTACTCATTAGATCAAATGTTCAAATGTTTGTAGAGTCTATGGGACTTAACTACGGGGTCATCAGTCCCTAAACTTAGAAACTACTTATGAACTACTTACGAACTAGGACGGCACATATATCCATGCCCGAGGAGGGATTCGAACCCCCGACCGTAGTGGCCGTGGAGACCGTGACTGGAGCGCCTCAGTCCCCTCGGCCACCTCGGCCGGCTTACTCATTAGAGCCCTGAGCAGGTCGACACCAGTACCATAAGAGACAACCAGACAAATGATTGCTATTTTCTGTTATCTGGTGTAACTGTGTTGTTTCTGTTTTATATCTGTCGTCAATCAGGACAATTCAGTCATTGACTTTTGTAGCGCCGTATTTTTACACAGAAGGGATATTACCTCAAGAGTTTTCATTTATAACACACAGCACAGCTGTCAAGGGTTTATAATGTTTATTATTATTTATTAAGAGCAGTTATGTTCCTAGTCGATTGTGCAAGTTGCACTGAAGATGGCTATTCAGGAGCCGAAATCGATCTGTAATTATAAATCAACAAATTTACTACCAATGCTGAATTTTCTTTGTATATTATTAATATTATTATGTATTTTCATATGCCACATTCAAGAGTCGGTAAACCACACGTAGCCGGATACCCTTCCTGAGTCGCCTCGCTCGCTCCCGCCTGTGCTAGAGCCACGAGCTGCTCGTTGCGCCACTCCCGAGCAGCAACCGCTCTTACGAGTAAGGGGGTATTCAATAGTTACGTGAGATGCTGATGGTGACATATCGTTTGATTTTGTTCGACCCCTCCGCCCCCCTTCCCCCCCAAATCGCACATGAGGTTTTTCAAAATGCGTATTTTAGTGTAAATATGTTAATATGTGATTAATTACTTTTGATTTATTATATAAAATGTGTTTCTTTTATTTGAGAGTAGTTAACCCATAAACCCAAGTATTCCTTTTTGAGGACAGAGCACATATTTTTTCATAAATGCATAATAAATTATTTATTAACAACTGTTACTGTTCTTTGTCATTTATTGATGCTTTTTATAATAAATTTATGCTTACAGGAAATTAAAAGCAAGAATCCGTATGTACATTATAAATAAGGAATAAGAAATTCAATTGCAAAAAATAATAATTTGGTATTTAATGGGTTAAATGTTCAAATGATTGTAGAGCTTGTGGGACTTAACTACGAGGTCATCAGTCCCTAAACTTACAAACTATTTATGTACTAGGCTATACTATAGACGGCACAAACATCCATACCCGACGGGAGGGGGAGGGGGGGTTCGAACCGCCGACAGGGAACGGCCTCGCCCATCGTAGCATAGCGCCTCAATGTGCTCGGCCACTCCGCCGCGGCATTTAATGGGTTAACACAGAAAAAAATCGAAAATTAAATACTTGAATAAAGGTACTACTACAACTCTTACAACAACTGATTAAAATATTGGGCCACCATTCGACCGTAAGGTATTTTATTTTCACAATCCGCATTTCGGATTTTAGGCCATTAGCAAGTGTACAAATAGTCCAATTATTTGGTATGTGTGGATGACCAAAATGTCATTGTTTTCGAAATATGCTTGCATGTACATAAAGATGCAAGTTATACATATACATACTGAAGAAAAATGTAGCATTGCTCTAGTGATTTTGCAACATTCTATATTGTAGTTGCATGATGGAAAGTCACAATATCACAAGAGCAGTGCTCCAGTTTTCTTCAATGCGGATATGTTTTGTTACTTTGACGCTTTACTTAATGATAACACGCATCTTTATGTACACTTGGAAATACGCGTATCACTATAAAAATGACTTGGAGGCCCCTTCCAGGACAAGAAGCACAGGACAGTCTGAAAAAATAGCTTTCGAGATTTGGGGGCCCCCCCAGAACGAGATGCCAAGCGCACTCAAAAAAAGAAAAAGGGGTCCTTTCCAGGTATTTGAAGCCCACCCCCCCCAACCAAGACCGGAGGCCCGGGGTGGTCTGCCCCCTCTCTCCCCCCCCCCCTCCTTAGTTCGCTACTGCCATACAGTACTGCATGACTGCGGCTCAATATAACAATATTAATTCAAGTTCAGTCCACGAGGATGCATGTGTGGTCTCAAGAGTCACTATTGGAACCAAAGTGTCCAGATAATTTTCCATAAAAGTATCTACTCTTTCAAACATTCTCTCTCTCAGCCAATCTGAACCGTTCTCTCTTGCACACATAAGCTCCGCACCCCGACGTGTGACAATCCGTGACGGCCTCACTATGCGCGCTGGTGTGCTGTGTACTGCTCGCCGGTGCTTTTCAGCTCTGTTGTATGACGAAAAGTAGATTCCACATGTACTGCAGCATCTCTTCATCTATTTTCTAGCTCACCAACGTGACAACGTTGACTGAGCCGTCGAGTCACCAAACATTTCCTGGCGTAAACACAGCAGATGGACAGCTGTCCGCATGTCGCTGCTACCCGGCTCGTTCTCAGTAGCGTTCACGGCGCCCCGCGTTTCGCTGGCACAGAAAACACGTCACTCATTGTTCAAAGGGGCAAGCAAAGCCACGAGACGCGCGCCCGTGCAGATTGCCAGCGTTCACGCGGCGCTAACACACTCGGGGACATTGTACCTGCGCGTTTGTCGCCCTTGGCGCTGGCTGCACATGCGAGAAACTCGTTACGGTTTTATGGTCCTCTAGGGGGCAGAGGTCATCAGCAAATGCGTATCAATGCGTCATCAAAACTGTAGCCGTCTTTTGTGTGACAAAATTGTGATTAGCACTATGTACTTTAACATCGACATTTACCTCGATGTTACTATGTGATGTTTGCATAACCGTGATAAATATTGTTGTGTAGGATTTAGCAATATTTTAGACGTGAAAGATGTTTCATTTAATTTAGCCCAGTAATCTTGCAGTTTTACAGTTTCTTCGGGGAAAAAAATTACGTGAGATTTACCGAGCCCCCCCCCCCCCCCCCACCACCTCTCCGCCAAGTGCGATTTGATGTGATTCGGGTGGACCTTCTTTAAAAACTCCACGTAATTAATGAACGCCACTTAACGAGCGAGCTTATTGCGCCTTCTGACAGCTTATAGTCGGGAAAGAATGCAGTTTGCTTTGCGGGGCTCGCATCCTATATGTGGAAAAGCTCTGCTGGTGGGAAAAGAGCGCACTGGTTGCACCCTGTTGCAGATCGTTGTTCATGCCGGCCACAATCCTGCCGCGTAGGTTCAGAGGTTATCCTCGGCTCTTTCAGGCGGCTGGCGGATTTTGTGAAGACAGCTAACCTCGCTCGCGGGCAGCTTCGGATTTGCAGAGCCAATCGGGGTGCTCTGGTTGGGAACTGTGTGGCAGGCTTAACCAAATGTTCAGACGATTCTGTGGTGACCGCGAGGTGGCGCAGTGGTAGCACACTGGACTTGCATTCGGAAGGAAGGTGGTTCAAATCCACCTCCGGCCATCCAGATTTAGGTTTCCCGTGATTTTCCCTAAATCACTCCAGGCAAATGCCGGGATGGTTCCTTTGAAAGGGCACGGCCGATTTCCTTCCACATCCTTACCAAACATCCGAGCGTAAGCTCCGTCTCTAATGACCATGCTGTCGATGGGACGTTAAACTCCAAGCCTTCTTCCTTCCTGCTGTGGTGACCTTGGGTTCATATTCTCGATCTCCGCTATCGGGTGGAGAACTTTATCATCACCCTGAATAGGTCAGGCGTTCACTATACTTAGCAGCGACTACTATGGATGTAGAGTACGTGTGGAGTGCACATGTGGGTTGTTTATGTTACAGAAATCCCTCCACAAGCCCAGTATGACGCTTACTGAATCAAGGCAATGTAGCACTCAGCACAATAGCACAGAGAAAGAAAATATCAATGTAGTAACAGTTACCTGTACTAGCATCAACGGAAAGATCCCAGAAATGTTCTCATTTTACGTTAGTCACAATGCCAACGTAGTACTAGGGACGGAAAGCTAGCTCAAACCAGATTTTAACATACTGGACCAGTTGCGCAGGCAAGATTAGGTTCGGGGTAAGGGGGGCTAATTATTTAAAAATAAAGACTATTAAATTTATTAATCTATTGATTTATTTTTACACTTTTTATAATTTAACCATTTGTACTACGAAAACAATAACACAAGAAATGAAATCAGTAGGCTCGTATTAATTTGAAAGTGGAAGAGGAGCAACATGGTGGAAATTGAGTGTGCATAATCAGCTCGTAAATTAATTAAGCCAAAAAGAATGGTCTTTCCAGTTTAATTAACATGAGACTATGTGTAAAAGTTGAACTATAATAACACTACACTTTTTCATAAGATTCCACAGTGTGGCGCCGCTGACCTGCTAAGCAGTGAGTCGCCGCATATGAACAATCGGCTCGTAAATTTAGCATAGCAGTAACAATAGCGGCAGCATCAAAGCTGGTCGCGGCAGCATTGAAATGGCTCACAGTAACAGCAGCACACGGCCTCAGTAGCGGCATCACGTTGGCGACTCATTGTCACGTTCACTTGTGGTTGGTAAATTATAGTTACGTTTTGTTTTATTACATGTCTACTATTTCAAATTTCGGATGCCGACGTGTTTAAAAAAAAAAAAAAAATGAAACAATAAAATGTAATACAATTAAAAAATGTTTGGGAAGCGCAGGGAGGCGCTTCAGCCCCATTAGACCCCCGGCCCCAATGGCTTCTCCACTGACCAGACATGGAGTGGAAGACAAGCTTGTTTAAGACAGATGGCAGGGACAGAGATTAGAGTAACATTCTTCTAAGTGTTGTATCCGCAAAATTACGTAGAACAGTTTAATAGTCAACTCGTGGAGATAACGTGTTAGACTTGCTGATGACAAATATACCCGAACTTTTAGATTCAGTTAGCATAGACGACGGAATGAATACTAATTTAAATGGAAATACCAAGAAATGTAGGAAGATCTTATTTAGCAAAAGGGAAAATAGTCAGATTCTGATCACAGAGCACTTGACTACTCAACACGACGGTTTCGTCTCCAACACTGACAGTGTTGAGCATCCATTGACGAAGTTCAGTGGTACTTTATAATACGCGTTATATATGGCAGAGCAGGGCTAACTGAATAGAGTGGCTATAGAATAATAGTATCTCGTGTGCGCCGCAACAATAGCAAAGTGGGGGTTTCTTGCTGCCGGAGATGTCTATCCAGTGTCCACTTAAATTTCCTATTCTGGCTTCAGAAATATACGCAAGATTTATTTAAAGAGTGTAGGGTAAGTGGCACACAACTAGTCATTGCACGGTTAGTAAAACTGACATCGTATTCGCTAGGAAATTCGTGCAGTTTGTAGGGAATGAAAGCCATGAAATAAGTTGAAGCATGAAACTGGGTTCTCCCTACGCCATATTGGTGACTTGTACTGCCATATGTTAGTGCATTGGGAAACGACTTCACAATAGCCTTTCTGTGTGCTTTGAGGCTATTTGAAGTGGCCGAGGGGACTGACGCGCTTCAGTCACGGTCTGCACGGCCACTACGGTCGGGGGTTCGAATCCCCCCTCGGGCATGGATATTTGTGGCGTCCTAGATCATAAGTAGTTCATAAGTAGTTTGTAGGTTTAGGGACTGATGACCCAGTAGTTAAGTCCCATAAGCTTTACAAACATTTGAACATTTGGCTATTTGAATAACGAAGAACTGGGCTTTATGAATGAAGGTGGAAAACTGATTGATTATGGGTTAAAGTGCATTTAGAAAAGATTTTCTGTTTTGTAATGCTGTTGTAATAAATTATTCCTTCCTTTCCTACAGATGATGAGAAACTATAAACGGAAAAGAGGCAGAATGGAATGGGACGAGGAGGCAGTCAAAGTAGCGATGAAAGGAATATCACTATAAGAACCCAGTAAAACTTATGGTGTGTCATTTATAACTTTGTACCGATATTATCAAACACACACACACACACACACACACACACACACACACAGTTATTGGTAACAGTAATCGTTTACGAAAATGTGTCGACGCTGTTGGCCTGTAAATGATTCGAAAGATGAGACGATGAAATGGAAATATGGATTCTGCCAAGGGAAATGGTAACGAATTGCAGATGAAGATAAACGTGAATGGATACAATGCCAATAGAGTACCACCTGCTATCATGAATACTTTGTCGGTGCTAGAGGTTGTAAGCAATTTGTCTGTGAACGCTGCAGGTGTTTTACGTTTTATGACGGGTACATTCCATTAATGTTAAATTACTATTGCAATTACTATAATATGAAATGATACGTATTAAATTGAAACTGGCGTATTGTTAGCTAACCTTCCACGTAATCTAGTCGAGTATCTGCCCGTAAATCACCTTATTTAAATAACCACGGCTAATATCCAAATAGCCCCTCTGAAATGCACTTTTGTATAATCGGGAGGTTACATCGAATAACATAAATGTTTGACACTCGTGTACAACCACCTTCTCTCATAGGTTAAGCATACCCATAGAAGTCATTCCAAATGCTTTAAATGAAAATTAAACTAATAATTTCTCGGAAAAAATTATGGAAGTTGAAATTATTCTCATAGTCCCGCTGTACCCAAATTAGTTGGCAATTGAAATCATTACCGAAGGGAAAGATCTACCGGTGTTCAACACTCCGTTACGAAACCGTTACGAATGAAAAGAGAATTTCACCACAAATATAAATGCAGCCATGGTCTTACAGACAAGTAAAAGCTGAATGATGCCAAAATCAGTGTAAGGACTATCATGTGAGAGGCGTTTGAACGACATTGAGAGAAATGTTTTGTGTACCGACTTGGCAGAAAATCCTAAGAAATTTGGTCCCATGTCAAATCGGTAAACGGGTGAAATGAAATGTAAAGATATTCTGTAACCATAATGATGTTGAAACATCATCAGTGTGGAATTTGTACCGGATTGGGTTAATTGAAGACATGTAGAAGAGCAATCGGAGAGCAACAATGTTTGTTACGTGTTCATTTATCAATCGTGTAAGCGTCGCGAAATGATGAAGAAATTTTAGTGGCAGACGCTGCAAGAGATGCGTTCTTTATCGCCCTTGAAGACGAGTCACTGAGGAAAGCTCGTTGGAAACTAACCTTTTGTTTAGATACGTGGATGACATGTTCATGGTGTTGCCTCACGGACCGGATGCTCTCAATCGGTTCCTGGATCATTTTAACTGCCTTCACCACAATATAAAATTTACGATGAAAGTGGAGAGGGATGGGAACCTTCCATTTTTGGATGTATTAGTGTACAGAAAGGACGATGGATCCTTAGGACATAATGTGTACAGAAAACCCTCGCGCACGGACCGATATCTAGTTGCAATGAGTTGCTACACACCGAACCAACTCACAGGTGACCTGAGAACTTTGGTTGGAAGAACTTATGCTATATCGGATGCAGATACCTTAATACAGGTACTAGAACACCTGAAGTTGGGTTTTAAGGAGAATGGGTACACAGAGAGACAGATCCGTTATGCCATGCAGATTGGGCCATCACCAGAACCAGAAGACGACCAACGCAGATAAATTGCTTTCCTTCCATGCACCGGAAGTGTCTTCAGAAATAGGAAGGATCTTAAAAAAGTTTAATATCAAAAGTGTGTTTCGACCACCTGCTTTAGACTAGGGCTCTTCTTGGCTCAGTTAAAGACGATTTGGGGATGAAAAAAGCCGGGTGTTTATAAGATTCCTTGCCGCCGTGGGAAAGCATATATAGGACAAGCGATTCTCACCGTTAATGATCGAAGCTCCGAGCACCACAGACATACACGCCTGTTGCAACTTGACAAGTGTGCATTAGCGGAGCCTTGTCCAACCGAAGGACACAGAATGAAGTTTGACGAAAAACGTATACTTGCTTCTGCGTCTCGCTAATGGGAATGCATTTTAAAGCAATCGATCGAGATTAGATTGGCGGACGATTTAATAATTAGAGACGTTTCCCTCTAACATGTGGAATCCGGTTTTGTCTAATCTTTAAAAAAAAGAAAAAAAAACAGCGCACTCTTTTTTCCACCTGTGACAATTAGCGCATTTAAGCGCTACATCGTTCCTGCCAGTTTTCTCCACTGAGGCTCTGCACCGGCTGCTTGCGGCAGAGGATGCAGCCACGACTCTCTGGCGCACGCGTCGTTAGTACTTCGCGGCGTGTATAAGGTCGCCGATCACGGCAAGACTTCAGTTTCCAACGAGACTCAGCAGTATCCATGTCACCTGAAGATGGCGGCCAGGTGGTCCGCAGAAATATTTTGTCTAGATGACTCTACGATCCAGCTGGAAACCCGTCATGAATATCAACAGTTGTTGCCATAATTACCTTGAGCGGGATCAGTTACTTCGTTGTTTCACATGGATCAGAGGAGCAGCTGTGGCTACTCAACAGACGCGGACTGATAGTCCCGCGCGTTACATACAATTCGCCTCTTTGGTCAGCTATTATTCCCATATTATAGTATATTCTCAAGGTATCTCCTGTCATTGCTGAGTTGTTTTCTACTAGTTACATAATCTTTTAGCTTCATTTTTATTTTCTTTATTTTCGTTTTCTTCTATTTTTCACGCGATATGGATCCATATGAAAAAGTCTGAAGAATACCAATGTATGGAAGCCACTTTTTGTAGTTTTTAACCCAGAGACAAAATAACAAGAAAGGTAGTTACTGCAGCGCTCTCGCGTGAAGATCACAAAGACAAGACAAGAGAATTAGGGCTCGTACAAAGGCATATAGATATTCTTTCTTCCCTCATTCTATTTGTCAGTGAAACAGGAAAGAAATGCCTAGTAGTGATACAGTGTACACTCCGTCACCCACTTTACAATGGATTCCGGACTGCATGTAGAGCGCTCGGTCCTTTCACCGCGGCGTAGAATGAACTTCGTTATATTGCATACATGCAACATATATGAATTTAAAAACTGAATTTCAACCTCTGGGCTCAGTTCTAACCTGGGCAGACTATTCCACGAAGAAACATCGTAACGCTATGCATCACAGTCGCTTATTAAGTCGAGGCAAGTAATCAAAGCTTTCTACTTAACAGAATTTAAGGTATTCCTTTCTGCTGTCTCTACATCTGGGCTTATGTACAAACTAAGTGGATGAACGACTTTCAATTCGCAAGTACTAACGGTTTTAGTAACCCTGAATGCCCCTCGGCATAATGATGGACCCGACAAATTGTCACGTATTTCTATGCAAATATGTCTTTGAGAAATTTCTTCAGTTTACTTTTGAGCTCACACAGAAGAGTAAAATGTTATATGAAACTGTCTCGGTGTAACAACAACGTGAAGAAGATGCGCCATCGATGACTGTTATGTACACCTGTACTTGATGTGTGTGTGGATTACACAACTAAAAAGTATATTCTCATATATTTTCTGGACCGTCGTGGTTTTTATTTTATTTTATTTTATTTTATTTTCAGTGCATTTCACTCGTTTATAATCCGTACCTGAATTCACGAATTTAACCTGAAGCACACTGGTCAAAGACTTACGGAATCAGTTGAGATATTCAGGACATGAAGCATTGTCATTTATAGAATGAATTTAAATGGTTTGACGGCTTTCTGTCAGTTCTACGTAGTGCAGATGACAACATTTCAACAACCCAGACGGTGGCAATAACATAAAGTTGATCTAACTCTGTCAAATAACGCAAGCAGTTAGGTTCATTTAATGTAGTGAGCAGGTAGTGCAGTGCAGGAAGAGCGTGCGTTTCCCAAATCTATAGCATGGAGTGTCAGCAGGACATGGCCGTTATCTCCAGTCAAAAGCCCGTCGATATAGCGGGCTTAATGCGTCTCAGCTGCAACGCACCCTCCAGGCAGCAACAGGAGGCGCAATATCAACACAAGCAGTCCGAAATTGCATTCCGGAATGTTGTCTCTACGCACGGAGACCTATGGTGGTGTCCAATTAAAACCACGACACCGTTCAGCCCACAGAAACTGGATGGAGCAGGAACATTAGGGTTAGAGTCGTAACGCATGGCGCCGGGATCTGTTTACAGATGAGTCAAAATTTTGTATTCAGCGGAGCTATCATCGTTCCCTTATAGCGAGAGGACATGGAACTCGGAACATTCCTGCTTATGTGCAGGAAACATCACCATACCTTGGTGGTGGACGAATTGTAGGGGCAGGAGTCAGTATTGGTGGACGTACGGACCACTATGACGTCAGAGGTGATCACACACCGTATAAGAAGGCAACAGGAATGACGTTCTCACTGTTGTGGTAGCGTCATGTTCAAAAATGTTTGTATGTCTTATGAGACTTAACTACGGGGCTATCAGTCCCTAAACTTACAAACTACTTATGAACTACTTACAAACTAGGACGGCACAAATATCCATGCCCGAGGGGGGATTCGAACCCCCGACCGTAGTGGCCGTGCTGACCGTGACTGGAGCGCTTCAGTCACCTCGGCCACCGCGGCCGGCAATGAATTATGATAACACATCACTGTACGGCAATGCCGATTCCCCGCGCGCTTCTTCAAGACTTTGATGGCACTGTCGTGCTGTACGACCTCTGGCACATTCAGTCTTAATCCAATTTCGTTATTCCTGCATCAAAATCATAGTGACACCATTACATTAGACTGCTCACTCTCAAGTGACTGCTTTTCCCTCTACTATGCGCACGCTGGTGACGTGGGACGGGCGAGTCCATTTGCTCGAAGGAAAGGCAGTTACGCCAACGACGTGTGCTATCAGCGAAATTAGTAGATTCCATTGCATACTGTCGCCGATCACGGCAAGACTTCAGTTTCCTATGAGACGCAGCAGCATCCATGTCACCTATGATTGCAGCCTGGTGGTCCGCAGAAATAGTGTGTCAAGATGACTCTACGATCCGGCTGGAAACCCGACATGAATATCAACGTTACAGAAATGTCCTGTGCAACAGATAGCGTATCTATATTCGTACGTGTGTCTCAAACAGGCAGATTACTATTTGTAGGTGGATGCACTAACCTTTTTACTAACACAGTCAAACATGCAAACATGATGTTAGTAATGAACAGGTGGCACTGCAATTTGAGCAGGGCTGGATAACCTAATTGGTTAATGTGACTTGTGGCCTTAATAGCCCGTCAAATGTAGCCCATAAATAGGAGTACCTTTGCAAAAATACCTACCTGCCTCAAAATTAGCGTGAACGTTAGGGATGCCATTATAATGAAATTGTAAATGTCCCCATTGATCCAGTGTGAACAAAAAATTTTACACAAGGTAAACTTTCGTCAAATGGTTTCCTTTGAATATTTTTTGTTGGCAAAATGGTTGGTTTTATAATGAAAATAGATTCTGTAATTATCTAAAAGAATGTGCTTATGCTTTTTTCAATAATATTTACAGTTTCGGAGAAAATGCCATTCGAAAGTTATACTCGCGAACCGTTCTGTGTAGTTACTTCCAACGTCGACAGATGTCTATGCTGAGAGAATACGAAGAATAAGGACCTACGGCTAAATTATCGATATACTTTCACATGGTGTCAGTTGTCAAAGTGATTAGAGATTTGCACGGCTCTCACTTGAATACTGTGAAAGACGTAGAGAATTGCACGCCAACTTTATTTTACTTTTCTTACTGGTTATTGATATTTTCTTTCAGCTGAGTTCCATGGGGAGGCCAAGCCAGTGAATCCTGTCCGTTTCTAAAGCGCATCTGGACTTCACCAGAGGGAAAGATAGGTGCCGAGTCAAAGTGAGACGGAGAATGAGGCACCCATCTATTACACAGCGAGAGGTCCGCACAGTGGCAGTCTGCAGATCGCGTTGGTATCTGAGGCTGGACCCTCGGGCCAAGGAGCATGGAGCCGGTGTGGCGCGCACCAAGGGGCGTCGAAATTTTAGTCGTCATCGCCCTTGGAACAGCAGAGCCACACCAAGAGGTACCTTTAGGTTCCGGTCAGTGACCGAGCCGCGAAAGAATACTTAACTTTGCAAACAGCTACGTGAGAGTTTTTTGCGGAAACGGTCGTCATTGGACTGCACTGAATGGGAGGACAGTTTTCCAAACTTATCTTGGTGCCGTGTCCGCGCATTGGAGAAAGATTGGCTCGTAGAGAGCGATTGATTCTTGCTTTCTAGAGAGGGGGTAGTCTCCCGTTTATTCAGCAGTGCGGAGCAGCGCTCCACAAGGTATTCAGTCTTATGCAGCCGATGAGTACGGTTGGCTCGGCTTTGGTGATTTCTGGTGTGAGTTTTGATTCCGTCTTAGACAGCCGACGAGGTCGATCGGCTCGACTTAGGTGCTTACTAGTATCTGTTTTGAGACTTTTGTTACTTTTCCACCTATTACGCTTTGTGAACTTGGAATTTCAGATTCACTTTTCAGACAGAGTCTGAAACTTGTGTCCGTCGACCTGAGTATCTTAGAACTGTGAATAGGCTCAGCCAGTTTGAATAAGAGCACCGACGAGCTGATAACGTAATTGCTAGCTTTGGTGTCAATTGCGCGCTCGACAATCTTGTGTCTAGTACATATAGTCTGAGTTGACGACACATAGCCGAATCTGTGGTTTCTTTAGAAACTGTGTGCTTACGTTGGACACAGAGGCTGCTAGACATTCAAGCTTCTGTCTTGAAAAGTTTCTTCTTTCGTGTGGACCGCGATTTGCAGGGCTCCAGTGACGCCGGCTCCAGCAGTATTGGGTTGAGTGTTGCTTGTAACTCCTTATCTGGGCGAGAGTTTGGATTCGTCCTTTCGACGGTTTTCTTAAACAACGTTTTGCATAACATTGTGAGTTATTTGCCACTGTCCAAAACTACAGTTATAGTAGGAACTTGCCAGTCATTTAATTGTGTAATTTTTGTATTTATCCATGTACTCTAACCTGAAATTGTTTGACATTTTTAAAGTTATATATGTAAGATATCAGTAAGGTCTAAAAATTGGCCATTGACTCTAAATAATGAGAAGAGTGAAGTCGTTCATGAGTACGAAAAGAAATCCGTTAAACTTTGTTTACAAGATAAATCAATCAAGTGAAGGCCGTAAACTCCACAAAATTCCTAGGAATTACTATTACTTCAGACTTAAATTAGAAAGAACAGGTAGATAATGTCGTGGGAAAGGTGAACCAGAGACTGCGTTTTATTAGTAGAAACCTTAAAAAAACATGCAAGAGAACTACAAAAGAAACTGCATACACTAAGCTTGTCCGTACATTTTTCGAGTATTTCTGCCCATTGTGGAATCCTTATCAGGTGGGTTTGACGGAGGACATAGAAATAGTCCAAAGAATGGCTGCTTGTTTCGTATTGTCACGATACAGGGGAGAAACCGTTACGGAAATGATAGGATCTGGGATGCGAATCATTACAACAACGGCGCTTATCGCTGCGGCGTGGGCTACTTATGATACTCCAGACGCCAACATTCTCTTAAGAATGCGAAAATATATTGTTGACTCCCACTTATATAAATAGAAATGATCATCACAATAAAATACGATAAATCAGAGCTCGAACGGAGAGTTTCAAGTATTCTTCCTTCCCGCGTGGTATTCGAGATTGGCATGGGAGATAAATAGTATAATGGTGGTTCGATGAACCCTCTGCCAGGCACTTAAATGTGATTTGCAGAGTATCACATGTAGATGTAGATATGGGAGTAGAATGTCCTGAGAACTGCTCCTATTTTCGTAAGTTAATGGATCTTATCCTAATACCGATTCATTTGTGCACTTGTAACTTGACCAGGAACGCTATCTGTCAGTCTATACCATGAATAAGACTATCATCGACGTAAATATGGTTTTCATATATGCGCTAACGCAATGTGCAGAAACAGTAGATCGTGGACGTTGAAAATATGTGGGATGTAAACTAAGCGTGGAACGTCAATTTAAAATTGCATGTGGTCGAAATTCGACCACTTGTATTTGTAAAGTCATGAAAATGAAAAAATTAATGTAACTGGAATTTACTGAGTACTGCAAATTTATTGATTTTATGTGCATGCTATGACAACAGGTGAAAGAAAGGGCGAAGTTTTATATTAATGTGAGAATGAAAGACACAAATGATTGAATTAATTACTTTATTTCACAATTTAGCATTAAGAAACTTCAGTAAAAACAACATTTTTCATAAAAATCCTTTCATCATTCGCTAAACGTCTTTTTTCTCTGTGTTCACAAATATAAAATTTGAAACCATCAAAGGATCGAACTCTACTTGCTGCAACCTATAGCTGATCATGTGTGAAAACTGGTTTTCTTAATAGAATCCCAGCTTTTCAAATGTTGGTCTTTGAGACTGAATAATAGTAACTTCGCATCGTTAGAGAAATAACAAAAAATTTGCGAAAAATGGAAGTAAAGTTGAATGTTCACGCATAGCTTTCTTCAGTATCAATGAATGGAAATGTTTAAAAGCATATAGCCGCGGCGGAGCGCATTTAGGCTCTATGTTCCGAAGCGCGAGGCCGTTTCCTGGTTCCGTAGTTCGAATCACCCTCGGTCATGGATGATTGTGACGTCTTTAGTATAAGGTAGTTTAAAAGTAGTTTGTAAGTTTAGTGATTGATGCCCCGCAGTTAAGTCCCCTAAGCTTCACAAACATTTGAACATTTATTTTTAAAAGCGCATATGAAAGAGATTGATCCGCTGCGTGTTGTTAGGTCAAAAATAACTGCGTATCTTAATTAGAACCGAAAGTATCGTAAAACAAACTGATTCAAATATTCAGTGCAAGGATATCGCGTTTGAATAAAAATAAAGGATGGATAGACTTAATTTTATTCTGATACTCGACGACAAAACTGAGAATGAATACTTTTCGTTTAAAGCAAAAATGAAGGAACAAGGTCGGATAGAACAGCCTGACCGATTGACTTTAGTTTACAGCAAGGACATCCCGTAAGAAATATACAGAAGGATATCGCGTTTGAGTATAAAATAAGAAAGGCGAGAGTGATGTTAATTCTGATACTTAATGACAAAAGTGTGGATGAATACCTTTCCGTTAAAATAAAAATGAAGGAAATCGGCCGGGTAGTTTGCTCTGGCCGACTGACTTCAGTTTTCGTAGATTTTCAATATATAACGTTGAAAATGCAGAAATAATTGGGAACTGTGTTCTTTGGAACTGGAAAGGTAAAATATTGCCCGAATAAGTCATGTGTACACGGGGAGTCAAAATTCGCCTACTTTTGTGATTCCACTTAAATTGGAATTTGAATATATATATCATCGCGTTGAAATGGAAACATGCTTCACTTCGAAGGCAACTAAACACAGCACTTATACTGAACTCTACATACACGCAGCACTGACTGCCTCTCAGGCAGAGTTCTCTGCTATTTATACATAGACAGAATTTACCGGACATTAGAAGAACAGTTAACATAAGAAACAAGTAGAACTTACAAGTGAACATAAGAAAGATGTAGAACCTTCTGGAATTGTTAATTACAAAGTAACAAATTTTTGCCGATGGGCGGGAGTGAACCGGCGACCAACTGCACCGCAGTCCGTCACGCTATCCCCTGCGCCAAGCCGGCAGTCGGTGTTCGCGGTCTCTCGCGGCATTGCTCCCACTCCTGGAGAAACAGCGTTGGAGCCAGCGTTGGAGCCAGCTGCAATGTCCTGGATCTCGACCGTGTCATGGGTCCTTTGTATGACAGTTCAAGAGAATCCTTCCCTTCTCCGCGATTATCGACGACAGACGTTCCTGTCGTGGGTTCATCAGGAACATTACCTTCCTTAAAGTCCTTGAACAAGAAGCCATTGTCGTCTACCTGCTCTTCAGGATCGTAGTAAGGCTTCATGCGTAGGACGTGAACAATGTCTCTTCGTTTTTGACGTTTCGACGACGGCTCATAATCCTCAACTTCGTATGTGACGTCTGACAGGCGGCGTATGACACGATACGGACCAAAGTATCGCTTCAATAACTTTTCTGACAGTCCAACCTTCCGTACAGGGGTAAAAATCCATACCAGATCTCCTGGGCTGTACACAACAGGTCGGTGCTTGTCGTTATACCGCTGACGGTCCTTCTCCTGGGCGTCCAGTGTCCGTATGCGAGCCAGCTGTCTTGCTTCTTCGACCCTGGTGATGAGATGTTTAACATAGTCATCCTGAGTGTCGTCCGGTTGGAACGGGAACAGTGTATCCATTGTCGTCTCAGCTTCACGGCCATGGAGCAGGAAAAACGGAGTGAAGCCTGTGGTGTCTTGTCTTGCGGTGTTGTAAGCAAATGTCACGACTGGCAGAATTGTATCCCAATCCTTCTGCTCAACATCGACGTACATCGACAGCATGTCGGCTAACGTTTTGTTAAAACGTTCCGTAAGACCATTTGTCTAAGGATGGTATGCATTTGTCATTCTGTGGACAATGTTACACTGTGACATTACCTCTGATACTAGTTTTGACTGGAATACTTTTCCACGATCAGATATCATGACACGTGGTGCTCCATACTTCAAAATAATGTCTTCTACAAGGAATTTTGCGATCTCTGGAGCTTCTGCAGTCGGCAGCGTGTGAGGTAGTCAGTGCAGACTATTATCCAACGGTTACCGGTTGTCGACTTCGGGAAACTTCCTAAAAGGTCGATCCCAACTCGGTGGAATGGAGCTGCTGAAGCGGAATCGGTACGAGATGTCCTGCGGTAATTGCGGCACATGCTTCCGTCGCTGTCACTCTTTACAGTGACTCACATAGTGCTTGACAGATCGGTAGAGACCATTCCAGTAATACCTGCGTCTGACTCTGTCTAGGGTCCTCACGAATCCTAAATGGCCAGATATTGGAGCATCGTGGAAATATTTGAGAATAGCTGGCTGGAGATGAGATGGAACAACCAGTAGCCATTTGGGGCCCAGTGGATCGTAGTTGCCCTTATACAATGTTCCGTTTATAAGTTGGAACTCTCCATTGGTCGGTTCTCCTTTCTCCAAGGCCTCTATCGTTTTTAATACTGCTGGATCTTCCCTCTGTTCAGCTGTAACGTCATCTAATTCAGTGAGAGCTGAAATTTCATTAATGCTGTTGTGTTCCACTAATGATTCTGTCTAGGGTCCTCACGAATCCTAAATGGCCAGATATTGGAGCATCGTGGAAATATTTGAGAATAGCTGGCTGGAGATGAGATGGAACAACCAGTAGCCATTTGGGGCCCAGTGGATCGTAGTTGCCCTTATACAATGTTCCGTTTATAAGTTGGAACTCTCCATTGGTCGGTTCTCCTTTCTCCAAGGCCTCTATCGTTTTTAATACTGCTGGATCTTCCCTCTGTTCAGCTGTAACGTCATCTAATTCAGTGAGAGCTGAAATTTCATTAATGCTGTTATGTTCCACTAATGGATTCCTCGAAAGGCAATCGGCATCCTTGTGTTTGCGCCCGTTCTTGAATACCACTGTCACATCGTACTCTTGGAGTCTTAGTGCCCATCTTGCTAGTCGACCTGATGGATCTTTCGAGTTAGTCAGCCACCACAAAGAATGGTGGTCTGTCACGATGGTGAATGGTTTGCCGAATAAATACGGCCGGAACTTGTTGATAGCCCAGATAATCGCGAGACATTCTTTTTCAGTTGTAGAGTAATTTATCTCGAACTTTGAGAGTACTTTTGACGCATAGGCTATCACTTTTTCAGCACTTTCCTGAACTTGTACAAGCACTGCACCAATCCCATAACCACTGGCGTCTGTGTGAACTTCCGTTTCTGCATTCTCGTCGTACAAGGCTAGCACTGGTGCGGAAGTTAGAGCCTCCTAAAGTGCCCGGAAAGCTCTTTCTTTTGTCTCGTCCCAGTAAAATTTGGCGTCTGCCTGCAGACGTTCTTGTAATGGACGTTCCTTGTTATAAAATCCTTTTATGAAACGTCGGTAGTATGAGTACAGCCCGAGAAAACTTCTCACATCACGAATGTGCTGAGGAGATGGAAATTCTGTGACTGCCCTTACTTTATCTGGATCAGGACGGACACCATCTCCGTTGACTAGGTGCACCAGGATTTTTATCTCTTTGGTGACGAAGAGGCACTTCTTTGGATTGAGGCGTAGACCTGCAGCCTGAAAACACTTCAACATAGTTGACAGGCGACTCAGATGTTCTTCAAATGTTTTCGAGAAAACGACAATGTCATCTAAATAGCAGAGACACGTCGTCCACTTAAGGTGTCGAAGCAAGTTGTCCATCATGCGTTCGAATGTAGCTGGAGCATTACATAATCCAAATGGCATTATTTTGAATTCATAGAGGCCGTCAGGTGTAATAAAAGCCGTCTTCTCCCTGTCAGCTTCGTCAACCTCGATTTGCCAGTAACCTGTCTGCATGTCCATAGTTGAGAAGTATGTAGCTCCTTTCAAGCAGTCTAAGGTGTCGTCAATATGCGGCAATAGGTAGACATCTTTCTTTGTGATTCTGTTCAGCCGCCGATAGTCGACACAGAATCGCCACGTGTCATCCTTCTTCTTTACGAGGACCACCGGAGACGACCAAGGTTGAATAATGTCATCTCGCAACAACTTCTCCACTTCCTCCCGAATTATCCGTCTTTCATCTGGCGACACTCTATACGAACGCTGGCTAATTGGCGGATGATCCCCAGTATTCATACGGAGCTTTATCGTGAGCCGTTTCGTATGACTTTTCCCCTGCTGAGGTGTGAATTCACCCGAAAATTGGCGTAGTATGCCTAACACCCGCTGGCGTTGTTCCTTGGTCAGTCCAGGCCCTATTGGCAGTTCCACTTTTACTGCATGTCTCTCTCTAACCAGGGCCTTATTAGATTTGCTTGTTGATTTTTTTCGATATTTCACTTACCATGTAGTGCTTCATAAATCCTCATTGTATGTGTTACGCGATTAGTATTATTTCAACACTGTTAACCAGTGTTGGTACGGTCTATGGTAGAGATAAGTATATTAAGAGTACTTTATTGGCAACAAGGGAGATCTATTACATAAGACATTGTGCTAACAAATGTAGAAGAAATTGTACTTATAAACCTTAAGAGCTGATATGTTTAGGAGCGTGAGTCATGTTTCCGACATTTAACATGCTGTTACTCAGGATAACATGTCATGTACTGAATAAAATCTAAAACGAACCATTTCCCACCGTCACACCGAACTTAAAAGTCTTTCATTGTCTTCCAAATAGTTACGTGTGACGTATGTGGTAACATTTCAGTTATCAGGGAGTTAAATGTTTCATTTCCATAAAACAATACAATCATCAATGATGATAAAAGATAAAAAATGTGCGTCATTGGTTTAATTTTAGATTCACAGTGCGTTTCGTAAATGAGACCAGAGCGTCAAATGAATCGTGAAATTAGCTCTCAGTTCAAACTGATTGTAATTAATTGTCCTCGATGGAAATTTGCGCTGAATATTGTGGGTACGATTAATCCCTACACTGAATTTCAGCTTCGATTCACTGATGGTTAAATAAAACGTGATTCACTCGCAATAAAACCCGATCCCAATTTTTTCTCTGTAAGTCTACAACTTTGACTACTGAGATTGTTAGTGATAGTATAAGTTCTAAAATATGAATATGTATTTTATAACAAATGCAATTAAATTTACTCTCTGAATGGATAGTTATTGACTCACGAAGATACCCGCCTCACGTAAGTCAATATCGGAGACGAATTTTCGCAAGGAGTAAGAAACGTAAAAATGAAGGGAAACATGTTTCGAATTAAGTGCTATCGCTCAACTCTTTAGAGAAAATAACGAACAAAGTTTAACAGAGCTTGCGAAGTGACCAAGTTGCTGGTAATGCTTGCTAAAAATTGTTGACATACATCGGACTTCGTTCCGTAAGTTAGCACAGCTGAAACTAAATAATAAAAATTGTCTTAATAAGAAATTAAATAAAACCTTGCTAGAATTAAAGTAGCATTCTTTAGCTATCTAGGTTCAACGAAATCCAAGAAATGAAAATAAATCTGTTTACGTTCAATAGCAAAATTGTTCAATGTTCCTCAAAAATAATTCTATTTTTCGTCAGTTTTTAATTAGCTGATCCCAGATTGATATATCAGCTAATAAAACGTCAGCTACTATCAAACTGCAAAATCTCAAAGAAAATAAGCTGTACGTTCACTCGTTCACTACATATCCAAAAAGTGGATTATTCGCTCGTAAATAAATATTTACACATCCTGAATCGTACATCTTCAAGAATAATAAATGCTCAGATCACCATATAAGTTCCATTCTTCAACTTTTATTACACGATAACATACAACGTCCGCATCGATGAAATAGCTTTTTATCGTACGAGACTTCATACAGAGCTCATTTCTAATCTTTTTTGTATGTTACAAGTGTAATTTATATATTTATTCTGTTCTTTTAAGAAAAATCGTAAGTTTCAGAGAGAAACAGCAACCCTCTTCATCTTCTCGTCATCGATGGTTGTCAGCTCAAGTCGGCCAGTGGTCAGCTTTACATCATCTTTGGCGCCAGTGACAGATAGGAAGAGTCGCTAGTGGAAGCTAAATACCAACTGTACCTTACGTAGACTGACGGAAGCCCCGAAGAATCATATCTGTGGTCATTTGGAGCAATAGTGTCTGTGCTCTCTGCTTTGCAGACGACGTGTTGAAATGGAAATCATGGCAGTATACCACTTTAAGGTGATAGTCAAATGAAAATTCATCTCAGATGCTTCACTTTAATTCATTAAATGACAGTTAAGAACGAATATCAATTAATTATGTAATAATGACGAAACAAAAAGGAAGGCTTATGTGAATTATAAAGTGCGCACTAACTTTCATGTGTTCACTGTGATCTTGTGGTTAGAAGTATTGACTCCCCGTCTATTTAGTGGAAAATTTTTGGTTCCCGTTCTATGAGAACTAATTTTTTCCATTTTTTTACGTTTGGATCAGAATCTCGTACGCGATATCCGAGAGTGAGTTGCGCATGAACCTAACAGCGTTCCTTAAATTTGTGCGACTGGAAAGAGTACGAATTATATTTACATTCTTCCATCTCACAAAGACGTTGCTGGCCTTATATTGCAGAATATGTGGCAATTTCCGAGTTAGTATTTGAGTAGGAACATCAGAAAGTATCAATTACTGTATCTGAAACGAATAGCCTGCCAATGACGTTTAAATTCTGGCTTATCACAAACAGTTGGTTATTTAAAAACAAATATGTGCCGAAACATAAGGAAACAGCTTCAATTATTGTGACTGAAACGAGTACCATTGCCATTTATATTCTTCCTTGTAGCTGATGATTTTCATTAGTAGGGGATACATTTGTAATACTTGTAATTCACAATTATGATTTCACCTGTAAAATCGGTTTTCATGAATATTATAAATTGTCAGACAGGTCTGAGAAACATCTTACCGTCACATCCCCAGGTATAAAACAGGTTGTCGAGTTGCATAACTGAGCAAAATTAGTTTTTTTCTCTTTATCAGGCTATTCTGTAAATCCGCCGCCACCGCCGTCCTTCCTGTGTCATCTGCTCTGACTCTCTCAGTGCCATAGTTACTTTTCTACATTTATTTATTTATTGTTTTGCAGCAAATCACCCATATCTGCTTTGTTCCTCAAATGATGCGGCCGGCAACTTATTATGGAGTAGAGAGTGTATTTTAGTTACAACACTTCTGACTTAGTTTACCTGTCTAATGAGGATAGAGCATTTCTGCAATAGCAGAATGTAATGCCTTATATTTCGGTAAACGCTAACGTCGCAGAGCCGACAGAACTGCTTAATCTTTGGTGGAATTACTTGTAATTAGTACATGAGAAGTCCTGTCTCATTAGAAAACAACCGATTATATTATGACATTTTGATTTATACACATCATGACCACTCCCATGAACCACAGACATTGCCGAGGTGGGGTGGCTTGCGTGCCTCAACGATACAGATAGCCGTACCGTAGGTGCAACCACATCGGAGGGGTATCTGTGGAGAGGCCAGACAAACGTGTGGTTCCTGAAGAGGGGCAGCAGCCTTTTCAGTAATTACAGGGGCAACAGTCTGGATGATTGACTGAGCTGGCCTTGCAACATCAGCTAATGTGGCTTTGCCACACAGTTACTGCGAACGGCTGAGAGCAAGGGGAAACTACAGCCGTTATTTTTCCCGAGGACATGCAGCTCTACTGTATGAACATATGATGATGGCATCCTCTTGGGTAAAATATTCCGGAGGTAAAATAGTCCCCCATTCGGATCTCCGGGCGGGGACTACTCAGGAGGATGTGATCATCAGGAGAGACAGTACTGGCATTCTACGGGTCGGAGCGTGGAATGTTAGATCCCTTAATCGAGTAGGAAAATTAGAAAATTTAAAAAGGGAAATGGATAGGTTGAAGTTAGATATAGTGGGGATTAGTGAAGTTCGGTGGCAGGATGAACAGGATTTCTGGTCAGGTGAGTATAGGATTATAAATACAAAATCAAATGGAGGTATCACAGGAGTAGGATTGATGATGAATAAGAAAACAGGAATGCGGGTAAACTACTATGACCAGCACAGTGATCGCATTATCATTGTCAAGATAGATACGAAGCCAACACCGACAACAGTAGTACAGGTTTATATGCCAACTAGCTCTGCCGATGATGAGGAAATCGAAGAAATATATGAGGAACTAAAGGGAATTATTCAGACAATTAAGGGAGAGGAAAACTTAATTGTTATGGGCGGCTGGAATTCGGTAGTAGGACAAGGAAGGGAAGGTAAGATAGTAGGTGAATATGGTCTGGGCAAAAGGAATGAAAGAGGAAGCCGCCTGGTAGAATTTTGCACAGAACATAATTTAGTTATTACAAACACCTGGTTTAAGAATCACAAAAGAAGGTTGTACACGTGGAAGAGACCAGGAGACACCGGGAGATACCAGATAGATTTTATAATGGTAAGACATAGATTTCGGAACCAGGTTTTAAATTGTATGACGTACCCAGGGGCAGATATAGACTCTGACCATAACTTGTTGGTTATGAACTATAGGCTGAAACTGAAGAAACTACAAAAAGGTAGGAAAATAAGGAGATGGGACTTGGATAAATTGAAGGAACCTGAAGTTCTTAAAAATTTCAGAGCGAGCTTTAGGCAACAATTGACAGAAACAGGGGAAAATAAAACAGTAGAGGAGGAATGGGTAAAATTGAGAGATGAAATAGTGAAGGCAGCAGAGGACAAAATAGGTAGGAAGGTAAGACCTGCAAAAAATCCTTGGATATCGCAGGAGATATTAAATTTAATCGATGAAAGGAGAAAATATAAAAATGCAGTAAATGAAACAGGCAAAATGGAGTACAGACCACTAAGAAATGAGATTGGCAGGAAGTGCAAAATTGCTAAGCAGGAGTGGTTAGAAGGCAAATGCAAGGATATAGAAGAATGTATAAATAGGGGAAAATAGATACAGCCTACAGGAAAATAAAAGAAACATTTGGAGATAAGAAAAACAGCTCTATGAATATCAAGGACACTGATGGAAAACCAGTTCTCAGCAAAGAAGGGAAAGCTGAAAGGTGGAAAGAGTATATAGAGGGGCTCTATGAAGGAAATGAACTTCGAGACAATATTGTAGGAAGGGAAGAGGATGTAGATGAAGATGAAATAGGAGACACTTTACTGCGAGAAGAATTTGACAGAGCCCTGAAAGACCTAAGTCGAAACAAGGCCCCTGGAGTAGATGATATTCCCTCAGAGCTACTGAAGTCTCTGGGAGAACCAGCCATGTCAAAATTGTTTCACCTGGTGTGTAAGATGTATGAGACAGGTGAAGTACCTTCAGACTTTAAGAAAAATGTTATAATCCCCATTCCAAAGAAAGCAGGTGCAGACAGGTGTGAAAACTACAGAACCATCAGTTTAGTAAGTCGTGGTTGCAAAATATTAACACGAACTATATACAGAAGGATGGAAAAGCTGGTAGAAGCCAACCTCGGGGAAGATCAGTTTGGGTTCAGGAGGAACGTAGGAACACGGGAGGCAATACTCACTTTACGGCTTATCATAGAAGATAGATTAAGAAAAGGCAAACCTACATGTCTAGCTTTTGTAGATTTGGAGAAGGCTTTTCACAATGTTGATTGGAATAAACTCTTTCAAGTTCTGAAGCAAGCAGGAGTAAAATATAGGGAGCATAAGGTTATTTACAACTTGTACAAAAACCAGACAGCGGCTGTCAGAGTTGAAGGGCATGAAAGGGATGCAGTGGTTGGGAAGGGAGTAAGACAGGGTTGTAACCTTTCTCCAATGTTATTCAATTTGTACATTGAGCAAGCTATAAAGGAAAGCAAGGAGAAATTTGGAGAAGGAATTAAAGTTCAGGGTGAAGAATTAAAAACTTTGCGTTTTGCCGACGACATAGCAATTCTGTCAGAGACAGCAAAGGACCTGGAAGAGCAGTTAAACGGAAAGGACAGTGTGTTGAAAGATGCATATAAGATGAAGATTAACAAGAGTAAAACTAGGGTAATGGAGTGCAGTGTAAGAAAATCAGGTGATGCTGAAGGAATTAGATTGGGTAACGAAGCAATAAAGGAAGTAGATGAATTTTGTTACTTGGGCAGTAAAATAACAAATGATGGTCGCAGTACAGAGGATGTAAAATTCAGAATGGCAATGGGTAAAACTACAGAACCATCAGTTTAGTAAGTCGTGGTTGCAAAATATTAACACGAATTATTCTTGAAAAAGAGAAATTTGTTAACATCGATTATTGATTTAAGCCTAAGGAAGTCCTTTCTGAAGGCATTTGTATGGAGTGTGGCCTTGTATGGGAGTGAGACATGGACGATAAACAGTGCGGACAGGAAGAGGATTGAGGCTTTTGAAATATGGTGCTACAGAAGAATGCTGAAGATTAGGTGGGTGCATCGCGTAACTAATGAGGAGGTACTGAACAGAATTGGGGAGAAAAGAAATTTCTGGCATACCTTGACTAAAAGAAGGGATAGATTGGTAGGACACATTCTTAGACATCAAGGAATTGTGAATTTAGCGTTGGAGGGAAGTGTGTGGGGTAAAAATCGCAGAGGGAGACCAAGAGCAGATACCGTAAGCAGATTGAGACAGATGTAGGTTGCCGTTCTTATGTGGAGATGAAGAGGCTTGCTCAGGATAGGGTGTTGTGGAGAGCTGCATCAAACCAGTCTCCGGACTGAAGACCACAACAACAACAACACATAATGAGACCATGAGACAATAGTAGAGAGAAATGTTTTGATTCTAGTCGTGTGCGTGGGCCACAGGCGGAAGACAATAATGGAAGACAGGAGACTTTCGACAAAAAAAAAAAAAATAGAGTTCATTCCTTTAGTAGTCGTCAAAGCAATTGAATACGAAGAAGGATCTTTGCGATCGGTTTCTGAAAGTGTAGTTCTGAGAAAGGAAACCGCTAATGATAATCCAAAGAATATTTGAAATGGATGCCCAATAATGGAAAAAGCGGTAATTAGTAGAGTGTAGTAATGGGCTGTCACTGCTGGGGGAAAAATTACAAGAAAAACGTGAACTACAGTGACTTAGTCCACTCCACATCTGTGATTCAACAATGACCAAAGATATCATCAACTTTATAAACGAAAGACAACATGGTATATATGCAGAACCAGTTACTTCAATAGAAGCCTGCGAAGCGGACACTGCTTATGTAGTGGCAGAAACAGGAGAAGACATTTCCAACTCAAAGAAGCAATGATGAGTCTGAGTAACATACCAGTCGTTAAGACCTGGAGGTAATTGTGAAACGAAATACTTTTAACGTTAAAGATGTAAAAGTAATCGAATATTTTACAAAAACCAACAAGTTGGTGATTTGGTTTTAACTAACTGTGTAAGTCCTTACTGTGGGATATGGAATAATTTATTTTTTATTGCAGGCAAATGCAGTACGACTCCATGAATTCCACTTTAAGCTGTATATGGAATCGTTGGCGAAATGCAGTGGTCGCAAGCTCAAAAGTGAAAAACAATTATCGTGATGGGGGAGTCAAGAGGATGATGTATAATGATATATATGTAAATGTTCAAATGTCTGTAAATCTATCGGACCAAACTGCGTGGTCATCAGTCCGTAGCTTACAAACTACTTAAACCTAGGTAAACTAACCTAAGTACAACAAACACACCCATGCCCCAGGGAGGACTCGAACCTCCACGGCGAGCAACCGCGCGATCCGCAGCGAGGCGCTTTAGACCGCTCGGCTACTCCACCGCGGCTGTATGTAAATACCGATTTGTGGAGTCTCCATTGTTTTACAGAAGCCTGAACCAATGGTTATCTAGTGACCTCAGAAGAACGTGCCGCAGTTGGAGAACGCTGCATTAATCTCATTGCAGTCTGAGTCTTTCAAATTCAGAGCCTCGACAACCTTCTTCGATTCCTTCAATAAGGAACACGGAATTTTCTAACGTTTTGTCATCAAGTACGTCAGTATCACAGGTAAACGTGGGTCTGAGGCTTTACTGGAAACGGTAAGACAGTTTAATCAAACCTCGATGTACATTCCATAGTTAAATCCGTTGCATTATAAGTACAGATCATACCGGATGTGAGTATTTCTTCTATAGAAAAAGAACGTTGCCATTTCGAGGTGAAAAGCCACGAAAACTGATGTGGGCTAACTGATTCGGCTAACTCTGTCATACACTGCCCAGAATGGGATAAAACATTCCGGACTACTACCACTGTTTTTGCCTGCAAGAAGTTAAGAGTCATTCTTGTCCTTCAGTGCAAGCGGTTCAGTGTGAAGCAGTTAATGAAACGGTATCAAAATGTGTACTTGCTTTCCAAAAATCTGTAAAGTTAACAAAAGCAACTTATGAAAAATTCTAGAATATGTTTTTTAGTCGTACGTAAATATGCAGCCATTTCTGTATTTCACTTACCAATAGTGTGAACAAACCGTCCTCTCCGGACACAATGGGTATAATTAAAAGTAATCAAGCAAAAGTGTACGCCGTTCTGTCAGCCATGCGGTGTATCCCTGTCGTGATAGATAAAGAACTTCATTACCCGATGTCAGAAGTATCGTATTATCTGTAGAAAGGAAAGCAAATTACAAATAGAAACGATGGTCATCAAATACAAGCTTCGATCCATAATTGATAGCAGGCATCCGTGTTCGACGAAATCGACCACATATGCATGATATGCCGTAAAATTCCGAGTTACATAGTAAAAGTCGACCACTGTACGAAACAATAGCCTTGTTTCATCACCAAAATTAGCAAATGAGGTCCGTGTGAACTTCTGGTTACTCCCTGCTACAAAGCCTTGTTCCCTGGCCCAAACTGAGAACTGACTCGTTTCAAATTACTTCAATAACAGGAAGTTAATACTACAGTGGTCTATATATATAGCAGGTCACACGTTATTACACACAGATATTAATAATCAAGCAACCACAATTAAAGTTATCTTTGAAAGGTGGCTAAGAAAACATTTATGGCGCAACGGAATTTAGACATAAGAAAAATTGCATCTGAGCTAGTTCTCAGCACTTGTGAAGAATAATATTAAATAAAAGAGGGAAGGTGCTCTAAAAATACAATTTATTGGCAATTTACGGATTATGCTGAACTTAGACTTGTTTATTCAGATAGAATACAAGCAAAATGGGGAACCAATTTTGTTAATACAATAAAAATGCATCTCTTACATGGATTAATGCGGACGGTGCCCAGCCTAAATTATAGACGATTTAACTCATTCTCTCACACACACGCAAAGCCACAGCGAAACTCACCAAAATCAGCGTGCTGAGACGAGGTGGAAGCAGACGCCGCTATCGTAGGCGAAATTCAGCAAGACGGAGGTAGCACAAAACACAATATACAAAAACACTTTTAAGCTGGCTCTCATCTGTCGTGCCTCTTTTGAGATGGTGCGTGTGTATAGCCAAGTTAAATTACATCTGAATTGGACAGCAAGCAAACATGCTAACGGTAACACACGGCTACGTTACATGAACGGACACCACTGAAGGTGAAGTGGTTCAAGTGGTTTATACAAAATCACGGTGGATTCTTAAGTTGCAGTCTGTTAGAAATCGATTTAGGTATTGCTTTTATATGAGCAAGTGGCGTGAATTCAGGCGACAAGCTGAAAAACCCGCATGTCGGCGCTCGGACCCACGTAGTTCCGAAAACTGATAAAATTGAATAAATTCAGTAACCGAAAAATAAAGAAAATTAACTACAGCATGCAACCCATAGAAATGCTTAGAATTATATAAGGAAGCAATTGAAATACAGCTACAAGCGATAGGGAGCGATTACAGAGACGGATGAAGTCCAGTCTCCAAAACTCGTAAAAGTGAAATAATTACAAATTCGGAACAATAAGAATAAGAACTACGGCTTGCAACCCCTAGAAATGCTTAGAATTACATAAGGAAGCTATTGAAGGAGGTTGTACAAGGCTCAGAGAGAATTACTCACAAAGACAGAGTGCGTACTACAAGTCGGAGAAGAAACAACAAAATTAAAATAGCCGGGGAGAGAAGATCGCGAAATATTGGTGGAAATCAGAAGGATACCCGCATAGTTACTTGCCTGATGGGCATGGAACAAACGAGAGTGGAAGCTGAAGGCTTTGTTCTATGAAGCAACCACATGGAACACATATCACTCACGGAAAGAAACGATGAGAAGATTTTTAACATGCATTGTACAAAAATGAACATATCACCTATTACAAATCGGGTCCCACAAAGCTAGAAAGTATTTACAGAGAGTCCATACACCGCCACATGATCACAAATAGTTTTAACATACCAGGCCGTTATCAAACTGCAACTAGAATCACACACATCGCGTTTATCTATTGGAAATCTCTGAATTGAAAAACGAGAACACATTCACACAATCGGAGAAAATATTGCAAAACATGATTATACGTTCACTAGTTTAAGTTAAATGCGCTAGACAATGAAACGCTACTATCTCCAAACACAAGAGCAGAACCAACCGTCCCTCACCAGAATATCAGCACAGAATAAAGAGCCGAGAGGCCACTGGGTCGCTAAAAGCTACCGGAAGTTGGAAAGCCCCAGAAACAGCGGTGGTGTGGACGGAGAGATAGTAGACTCCCGCTGAGGGAAGGCACACCGACCAGCTTGCAACCAACGGGTGTTTAATGTTTGTATAGTCTATGGGACTTAACTACGGGGTCATCAGTCCCTAAACTTACAAACTACTTATGAACTACACTAGGACGGCACAAATATCCATGCCCGAGGGGGGATTCGAACCCCAGACCCTAATGGCCGTGCTGACCGTGACTGGAGCGCCTCAGTCCCCTCGGCCACCGCGGCCTGCTCGAAGGGTGTGGAAACCTCTGTGGTAGCATGAGCAGCTATCGACTGAGATCGATGCAAAGCGAGCTATCACTGCCCACAGCCATAGATTTTCCCACATCCACTTAAAAGTAAGACAAGTACACATTCTCATAGGGACAGTGGCGTAGCGAAGAAGCCACATTTATGCCACATTAATTAATTTAATCATTAATTATTAACATAACAAAATAAGAAAAACCTAGCAATATTAACTAATATTTTAACACATGAAATAATAATGTTATTCCTCAAGCCTTGAAAAGCGTGCTGTTCAAGTTTTGAGAAAATGATAATCTAACGACATTAAATAAATTATAACTTTACAGAAATATACCAAAAAAATATATGGAAGACGACAGACGGTCGTCTTTCAGTCTACATACATACTCCGTAATGCACACAAAATGCTTTGCTGCAGACGGTATATCGCCACTAGAGATAGGCGAAATCGGGTCTAACGCCAGCCCGAGTTAGCCGAGCTGTAATGCTGCATAACTCGAACTAACCCGAGATGTAGGATCAATCATGTGAGTGGCTGAAAGACTACTTACGTAATAGAACCCAATACGTTGTGCTCGATGGCCAGTGTTCATTAGAGACTAGGCTATCGTCAGGGGTACCACAGGATAATGTGTTAGGGCCCTATTATTTTCTATTTATATAAATGATCGGATGGACAGAGCAAGTTGCAATCTGCGGCTGTTTGCTCGTGATGTCGTGGTGTACAGGGGGGCGTCGTCATTGAATGACTGTAGTAGGAAGCAGGATGACGTGGACCAAATTTGTAGGCGGTGCGAGGAATGGCAACTAGCGCCACATGTAGAAGAAGGTAAGGTGATGCCGATGAGTAAGAGAAACAATCCCGTAAATTACGAATACATCATCGGTACTTTGCTGATTGACAGACTCTAGTCAATGAAAAATTTAGGTATAATGCTGCAAAGCAATATGAAATTGAAAGAGCATATAAGGATAGTTGTGCGGAAGGCGAATAGTCGACTTCGGTTTATCGGGAAAATTTTGGGACGCTGTGATTCCTCTGTAAAGGTAAGCGCATATAAAACGCTTGTACGACCCCGTCTTGAGTATTACTCAACTGTTTGAGATCCCCACTAGACCGGTTTAAAGTAGAATAACCACGGCGTAGTGGCCAAGCGCATTTAGGCGCTATGCTCCGATGCGCGAGACCTTACCCCGTCTGGGGTACGAATTCCCACTCGGGCATAGATCTTTGTACTATCCTTAGTATAAGTTGGTTCATAATTTATAAGTTTAGGGACATGATTCCGCAGTTAAGTTCCATAACCTTAACAAACACTTGAACGTTTCTAAAGTAGAATATAGAGGCTGTTCAGAGGTTGGTGGCTAAATTTGTATCTGGTAGATACGATTAACGTGCGAGTGTTACTCAAGTGGTTCGGAAACTCAAATGGAAGTCGCTGGGGGGAAGGCTAAGTTCTTTTTCGAGAAACAAGGTTGAATACTATAACTACAGCCGGGGTCAATAAACAGCCACAGGACATTCCTGACTTGTGGAGCAAGGCAACGTAGCATCGCCTACGGGTGGCACTATTTTTTCACAAAGACTTACAGAGTAACAAGAAAAAGTAAAAAAAGTACTGAAGACGTTGCGACACCAAAAGGCTATTAACAGAATGATAAATCATTTATTATCATGTTCAATTTAAACAGTTCACTTATGTATCATTATTTTTCCATGTTCAACTATATTTTTTAATTTTTTTTTTATTTTTTTATTTTTTAGTTATCATGGGCCAGAGAGAGTTGAACATTTTCTATCATCACTCTCTACCGTCATCAGGATACATATCCGGATTTTATTATTTTCAGTTAAGGTGCGCATGACTGCAGTTAATTAAGACCCCTTTTTGGTAATTTGGTAATTAGTTCCCCTTTCACGTAACATATTCAGCAGAGTTAGAGAGGTCATTTGGACGTCATTTTGATGGCTTAGCCTAGTGCCGTCATTAACGTTTATATTTAAAACAGATCCTTTAATTAGTCGATATTCATATTTGGCTGCCGAATCCGCGGTCATTTATCTAGTTAATCATATACAGTCCAATTTTGCAACGCCTAATCAAGATTTTTCGTAAATTTCAAAAGTACTATCGTGACATATTACGGTCACAAACACAAAGGAAAACTGTTTCTGTTTCTCAATCTTGTACTCAAATCACGATTTCGGCACGATATTGTACTTGCTTTGCAGCTTTCCTATGCCAGAATCACCAACCACAATATCGTACCACCACTAACAAAATAAGGCTTGATTATGTGCTATTTTGCCGAATTATACTGCTTTCTGCTTTATCATTCCCATTTACAACTTTTACACAAGGCCACTGTGGAGTGACCGAGAAGACGTCTTGCTGCGGAAAGCTTTGTTGCTCGCCGTCGGAGTTTCGAGTCCTCCCTGGGGCGTGGAGGTATATGTGTGTGTGTGTGTGTGTGTGTGTGTGTGTGTGTGTGTGTGTGTGTGTGTGTGTGTGTGTGTGTATGTGTGTGTGTGTTGTTGCCCATCAGTTACTTTAAATCGTTGAAGTAGTCTGTAAGTCTAGGGACTGATGACCATAGTTTTTTGGTCCAATTTATTTACGAAGATTGAATAATTTTTATACATGTTGTTGATGACGAAATATTATCATTTGATGCCCACCATTCCGTTTAGAATACGCAACTACTGTTACTGAAAACAGGTATTCATCTCCTACGTATTTGTCTTCCTACTACCGAAATCCATTCCCCCCGTCCCACTCATCATCCAGCCCCAATCACCACACATTACACTCAACGTCTGTCTTAACAGTCTGAATGATGTCTTTCATCTCATCATTTTTTTGTCTCTTCATCATTAGGAGATCGTTGCAAAATAACATGGACTGCTGTGCTGGGTGTTTTATTTGTGTTTACTGTGTCTATTCTATTCCTGGAAATTATCCGCAATAATATTTTCTTGGTCATTACTGGCCCTTCTCCTTCGTTACGACAAACAGACTTCTGGTGCACACAGCCGTACCAACCTTATCTCGAAGGCGTTCACGGCACTCTCGACTCCCGTGTATCTTCTTTATGAAGAAAATTAGAAGCCTGAATGTTCGGTGATCCAGAGTACGTACTATATCCAGACACGTTTCCAAATTATACTATTCTTCATCGTATAGTTTCCAAAAAACTGTCAGTCTAAAACTGCTAATGGAAGGAAAAAATCAAATGTCCGTAAATATCAATATATAACTATACTAATAATAAATCTGTAAATGTAGGCCTCTGGCTCTTCACTTCAATCTTCAAAACTAATGGACGAATCTTGATTAAATTTTCACAGGAAGCAAGAGAAAAGTTTGGGTCAACATATAGGCATAAATTTATCAAAATCGGATCACGGAAACAAACGATAACATAATTTTAATTGTTTTCAGTAACCGTCGTGTCTCTTTGTTCAACTACTTCAACCACTTATCTCCAAAACTACTTCTCGAATTTCCAACGGGTTTTCACAGGTAACTTGAGCGTAACTCTGGATAACATATAGACTTAGTTTCATAAAAATCGGATCACGGAAAAAAAGAATACAGAAACTTGAATTATTCTATCAACTACCGTCATGTCTGTCTGTTTCTTTGAACAAGTTTATCTCCTAAACTCTTTGACGAATTTTCATGGGGTTTTCACAGGTAACTTGAGTATATAGTGCGGTTACATAAAGATTTCAGTAATTAAAATTGGATCAGAGAAAATAAAGATATCATAATGTATTCAGTTGTTTAAAAGCCCTCGCGTAAGTCTATTTGTTGAGGTAATCTCCAAAAGTACTACACGAACTTTCATGGCTTTCCACAGGTAAATTTACAATAGTTTGGAGAGTAACATAGGCCTCATTTCATCAAAATTGGATCAGAGGAAGGAAAGATATCGTAATTTGAAGTTTGATGTGTATACTATGCTTATACGTATGGTGTAGTACAGCAAATCTCCAAGAGTACAATATGAACTTTCATGGGGTTTCATAGGTCAACTGAGAGTACCTCAGGGAAACATATAAGCGTCATTTCATCAAACTCGGATCAGTGGAAGAAAAAATATCGTAATTTGTATTTTCTGGTGTATGCAATGCTTGAATTGCAGTGTAGTATAGCAAAGATCCGATAGAGGCGCTGTTACATAGCATACCAAATAATAATTAGGCTAATAGATGGCGATACTGCGTTAGAATCCTTTTTGAAAAATCAATCACGTACAATGAGGGGAATAATTCTTTATCGTCATAATAAAATAAATAATTAATGTTGTTCTGATCAATAAATTAATGATCCCCCTAAAGCGAATGTTTTATTTCCAACGTAAACATACTAAACCGCTGCCGCTGCAAGTAAAATTTAACCCTAATGTTCGGGTAACAACGAACATTTGTAGGGCCACAAGGAAATCCAAAAAAACATTCCAGGGAAATAGAAACACCGCAATAACAACTTACGGTGTCACACCACGGAGAGGGCATTGTAAGCTTTGTTTGCCGTTTATACTGCCTTCTTAACACAAAATAAGTCGATGTACCATTATAACCGTTTGTAATTCCGCCTTGTAATTTTGTGTAAATTCTGTCACGCAGATAATCTGAAGATGCCCTACTAAAGGGCGAAACGCGTCATTAACTAATAAAAAATTTGCAATCAAGAAGGAATATTTATTCTATCTGATTGCTGTTGTACACCATGGATTGGAAATCAGTCAAGACAATTCCCTGGAATACTATATTTAATGGAAAGTTCTATACAAACGATCAGCTGACGCCATTCCTTCAACGATTACCTTAACTTACTTTATGGCACATTCACACCACCATGACGTGTTATTGAAACAGACATGAACTGATTTGTTGATTGAATTACCAGACTTTGGGCATTCGTCGAGTTTTTGATAATAGGGAGCATTGCATACAGAATAACTACATTGTCACCAGTGCAACATACTAATAATTCAGCATGCATTTACTGTGAGAGATAAACAGTTTATTACTACACCATAGAACCAATAAATGGAGCTGTTATTATTAGCATTATTTCTCATCTCAACGATAGAAGTGTTTTCAGAAGTTACGCCAGACAATTACACACCGCAGACTTCACTTTATGAACATAACCTAACATTGAATTTACATCGTTCCGGAGTACGGACTTAAATTAATTTCACTTTTTGTATAAAAACCTTTATGAAAATTCATCATTTACGACAATGACTTCTACTTACATCTGACATCTTGCCAAGGAAAAATGAGTTTATTGACAGAACGATCTAACAAAGAATCTGTTTTCGCTCACCTAGGTCCAGAACCATAAAAAACAATGGTATACACAGGTCCCTCTTTAAGAACCGTTGCGAAGCACGGGCATATAGGCTAGTAATTTAATAAAAATGCAACCAGTCACTTTCTTTTGAAATGATGCTGTGTATTCCATGAACCCTTTTACCGAACCTTTTCAGGTTCATCTTCAGATGGAGCATGTTACAGGATCATTTTAAGCGTCATGTTAGTTGCTGGCTTTGTGGTGGGAAGACGGAAACATACTTTAATAACTCGAATTGCACATTGCTTAGGTTATGTTTAGTTTTAATAAGATTACGTGAAATTTGTTGATTTACTTAATGCGACTGTATGGCCGGATTTGTATGGTTAATTTCCATTTCTCGGGTCTCCTTGTGCTTATATGACAATACCACATAACCTTTTCACTTTTGGGCTCTATATTGCACTGTAAACACCGCTTTACCAGCTTCCAACATGTGCTAGTACAGCTAATGTTATTTACAAACGCCTTTATTAGAAGATATAACACTTCGAATGAAGGCGTTTGTTTATAACATTAGCTTTCTTTTGAAATTTTGCTGTTTATTCCATGAACCCTTTTACCGTAGCACATGTTGGACGTTTGTAAAGTGGTGTTTACAGTGCAGTATAGAGCTCAGTAGTGAAAAGTGATGTATTGTCACATAAACACAAGGAGACCCGAGAAATGGAATTTAACTATAAAAATCCAGCCATAAATTCGCATTAAGTAAATCAACAAATTTCACGTAATCTTACAAATACAAAAAAAGACCTAAACAACGTGCAATTCGAGTTATATAAAGTATGTTTCCGTCTTCCCACCACAGAGCCAGCAACCAACATGACGCTTAAAATGAATCTGTAACATGCTCCATCTGAAGATGAACCTGAAAAGATTCGAAAACTGGTTCATGGAATAAGCAGCATCATTTCGAGTGACTGGTTGCATTTTTCTTACATCATATTGAAATTAACAGTCACGGGTTCTGAAATATCCGTAATGGATAATCTAAATATCAATCTAATTTTCGAATACAGTTTCGTTAGACGGAAGTGTATCTGTTACCTCATTCATATTAGCAACGAGTTCATCGTGAGCTCGTAGTAAAGAGTTGAATTCCCACCATGGAGTACGCTCAACAGAATTTGGGAGAAAAGGAGTTTTTAGCATATCGCAAGAGAGAAGTGATAGATTGTTGGGACACATTCTGAAACATTAAGGAACTGCCAGCATAGCATTAGAAGGAAGTGTGTGGACTAAAAATCGTAAAGGGAGACCGAGGGATTCAGTAAGATGTGGGTTGCCGTACGTATTCTCAGATGAAAAGGCTTGCACAGGACAGGGTAGCGCGGAGAGCTTCATCAAACCAAACTGAAGACCATAACAATATCTTTTCATTTTAACCTAGTCGACACCTTCATAAGATGTGAGGAATTCTCAATAATGACATGTGTTTACAATTCCACCTTAAGCTGCACGTGAAGTCACTGCACTGATTTTTCGTCTTCCCATCGAACTCTTCGCTACCTTCCTTTTCTATATCGTCATAACTGTAGTAATTACCATAAATAAATTCAATTAATCACAGACTGTATTCTATGTTGACAACAAAACAGACTGTGTACATAATCCATAATTCGATAGTTAATAGTGCTAAAATAAATGTTGTAAGCGACAAATTCGTGTAAATACTGTTACACGTCTGACTATGTATTCCTTACTGAAACTTAAATTCATAATATCTCTGTGAAATATTTCGATTTCAAAATTTTATGATTGTTTCTGTTGGTGTGATACAATACTTGTAATAAGCAGTAAAAATGCCGTTTCTAAGATCAGTACATTAAAAAGTCTACCGATTATCGCTTTTGTTTGGTTTCGTGATTGCCCTGTAACACGAAGAGATAATAGAATCGGAAAATCACACGTGGAATGCCAGAAAAATATTTGTGGAACTACATGCACTTGAAAAGCAGAATAAGCTATCGAAACACACCGTACCAAATATGAAAACGCCTCACGAATCTCACAGTTACAGCTATTTCGAAACATCGGTATCAGTGATGAAATATAAAATATCCCTCCCTTATTATTGTTTTGGTGAATGGATAGAATGGAAATGAATGTTGGTTAAGTGAATGAAATTAACCACCAAGCAACAAATGTGTTGCGCCAATTGTCGAAGGTTAGCACCGAAGCAGCAATTTCACTTTCAAGAGAAGCTCAAGAGCCGCGAGGAACAGCAGAGTGGATATAAAACGTCGTGCTACGGAGTTTAGCAGTTTGGCCGAACACGTTTACAAGCATTTGAACGACAAGAAAATTTGCATCTAGATGGCTGTTGGCGCAGAAATACTGTCTGCTTGGCGTGGACAGGTAGTTGAAATACAGCAGGCAGCCTACAAGAGCGTCACACACGGGAGAATTTCGTGGAAGTATTGGCCTGAAAGTGATGCCTCCATCTCGAGAGTTGGCAGGCGATATGATTGCTTCCGGCGACGTCGCTGCAGGACACAGTCGACAAGTCGAGATCTCAACCGACGGTGGTTTGTTATTTCGAGAATATATTTTTGTTTTTCAGGGAGTGAAACTAATTTCATTCACTACTTCTTTCTATGAATGGCGATAAATAATCATGATATTGCATCTCATTATCATTAGTAAAATAAAGAGTTATCGTAGTAATGGCTGAATTCGCGGCTTGTCAAAAACTACCTCCTTTACGAAACTGCCTCCTTTAAAATACAAGTTACTCTTTTGAAAAAAATTGAAGGCGAATACTAACCTCGAGGGCTGTGAAATGGTGTATCCCTTACTTATACGAAAGTTATCTAAGAAAGTAGTACCGCATAAATCGGCTATTTACAGTTCGTAAACACTCTTAATACTGCGGTACACATTTTCGTCTGCTGTTAACAACGCTTCGCCGTCTTTCCCCTGTCGGAAGAGGCGATAAGTATCAACAGGGTGCCGGGGTTTTAATAATGATGATCTGTATTTTCTACAATTCTGTAAGACGTCGGATAATTTCCTGTTTGCAGTTGGTCACACATTATTATGGAGAATAACGTTGATTAGAGCAAAGATCGAAAACACAAGCAGATTTAACAAAAAGGATAAAACAGAAAAACAATAACGCATTCAAAATGTTACACGTAGCCTTTAGCTAATCATACCGTGCATGTCATTGCAAAGATCTCATACTGACATTATTTAATAGTAAAACTGTGTTAAGATGTTTACCATTTACATAAGAAGTTCAGGATGAATCTCCTATGTGGTATCGCCCGTTTTGTGAACGGTTCCAGGTTCGAAGCAAAGTATTCAGCAGATGATATTGCCCTAAGGGTATGCAGTTTTGTATCGTTCGACATTCTAAGCTAGTCTTTCTTCTACGGAATCCATTGCTTCTCATAACTACATAAGTGTGTCACTACGTTTGATTTCGAGAAGGAACAGCTAACAGAGAAATGTAGTGATTAGAGAATAATTAATCTCATTTCAAATGTGGGGAAGGGCATTGTAAGAAGACTCACCAGACGGCTGGAACACAAAATTTGAGAACCAATGGGAGATGATCAGTTGTGATTTAGGAAAGAAGAAAGAACCGGAGAGGCCACCAGCATGTTGAGGACATTTTCGGAGAGATTTTTGGCTGTTAACGAGGAAGTTTTTCTTGTCTTAAAGACTGGCAGAAGGCCTTAGACAGAGTCAACTGGACGAAATTGATGAACACCTTTAAGGATATAGGAATCAACTGGAGAGACCGCAAACTAATTCTGAACTTCTACCTGGGACAAAGTGTAAAGGTAGAGAAAAAAAGCCGCGTAAAAATAGGAAGAGGAGTCAGACAAGGATGTTGTGAATCACTTACTGTCTGCAATCTGTATGGTGAATGGCTGGCAAGAAAAGCGTTTAAAGGGTGCGGAAACTTCAGGGTAGGAGGGTGCTTCATCAACACTATCAAGTATGCAGACGGCCTGATACTGCTCGCCAAAAATCACGCAACACATGACGAATCATCTGGTAGAAACTGGTAGAAAATATGGTATGCAAATCAACATCGAGAAATTATAAGTGATGCGGATATCGAAACGGGAAAAACCTTTGAGGATAACAGTCAAGAATCGAGAACTGAAGAATGTCAAGCAGTTAAAGTTCTTGCTTCCTGACAAAGGATGCCCAATGCACAAACGAAATTCGTGCAAGAGTTGCCATGGGCAAAACCGCTTTCATCAAGAAGAGGGTTCTGCTGACCAGATAGGGAACGTTGGCATCATAAATTCTCCGTACGAAGACATGGACCTGCCACTAGGCAGAATACTACATAACATAATAACTTCATTCAACAGCTCTTCTAGAAACTTATTGTATTGGTGTTTTTTCTGTTCTTTCGGACGTCCGAAAGAAATAACTGAAGCTAACGCCGTCCTCGCGTTTAATTCTTATTGTATAAGTATTAAACGCGACGACGGCCTTAGCTTCAGTTATTTCACCGCAGATGCGGTCAAACGTCCGACCTCGCATGGGGAGGGGAACACGGGATGCCAAGTGGTTACGGTGACCGCTGGCCCGAAGCGGAAGACCCGGGTTCGATTCCGAAGCGGAAGACCCGGGTTCGATTCCCGGTCCGGCTCACATTTTCCCTTGTCGCCATTGCTTAATATCAATGTCCAAATGCGGCCACTGTCAATCCTTTCTTTCCTTCCTTTATCATTTGGAAATCTTCTAGAAACAGGTACATGTGTCAATTTTGACTAAGAAACTTTACGCAGAAGACGTAGAGGAGATACACCAAAACTGGAGAGCAATGCCGCTGAGGCAGGTACTCCCGTGAAAACACCACCAAGCAGAACTGTCATACCAGGAGTCGTAGTTATAGTACAAAAGGGTAAAACCTAATTTTCTAGACAACATAGACTCATCAACTGTGTTATTTGTATGTAGACCGACAGTATTAGCTAGGTTCTGACGAATGAGAAAGGACTTAGGAAAGCATACTCTCATGGGTCAGTAGCCGACTTCAGCCCTATTGCTTTCAATATAAGTACATTTCTTGGATTATATTTATCGAAAGCAGTTATGAAAAAATGTATGGTTCCATCAGAAACTTAAAGAAAAAAAAAATTGCTTCCATAGCCCGACCGATACGAGTTGAGACCCTTTAACACATATCATAGTAAGTGGCTCTTGAGGGAAAATCATTTGTTGTAAATCTTACTCCGCTATCTGTAATCGTTAGGAAATAAAAAGAATAATGTAAAGTTGTACGACTAGGATACTCGGAGCCAGCCGCGGTGGCCGAGGGGACTGAGGCGCTCCAGTCCAATACGGTCGGGGGTTCGAATTCCTCCTCGGGCATGGACATTTCTGCCGTCCTTAGTATTAGCTAGTTCGTAAGTAGTTTGTAAGTTTAGGGGTTGATGGCCTCGTAGTTGAGTCCCATAAGCTTTACAAACGTTTGAACATTTTGAAGGGCAGGTTCAGCCGCGTACTCGGAAAGGTTCGCCGTCCTTCATTCTCGCAGGCTCATTTCTGTCGCGAAGTATGAGGTCGGTGTGATAAAGTATCTATGTTCAGTGCAGGTGACTGTACTTGATGCATGTGTAGTGTTCATGTTGTAGATTAGGGGAAGAACGAGATGGTGAAATCCGTTGCCTCTGAGCCGGCAACGGATTTCACTGGACCACCTACGGACTCCGACTCGGCCACGATCAACCGATGGTATCACGATTAGGAGTTAGTGTTTCGGGCTACACAGTAAAGAAATAGATTTTGTTACGCTCTACCGGGAATGGGCTCGAAGTGTTTCAGTTAAAATGAACTATTGTGGTGTAGAAACAGACTTGTATATCGTGTTGAATAAACCGTGTTTCCAAGGTTTTGTGTTGTATTAGTCACAACTCATGCGATATCTAGAAACTTCTTGGGAGATAAAAACTTCGTACCGGAACCGGGATTGTAATTTGGGATGTTATCCTTTGCAAGTGTCTCATGTTTGAATCCTGGTTCTGTCACATAGTTTTAATCCTTCAGGAAGTTTCATATTAGCGCACCCTCCGCAGCAGACTGAAAAATATCATTCTATATACAATATTTTTGGTGAAGATGTCAAAGTACCTTACCATAATAATAACAAAATTTCCAGCAAGTTTGATAGGATACAAATGCCATAGATTTCTTATGTAAGTCGGATAAACTAGAGAAATTTATCAGTAGATTTTAAGATCAATATTGTAATACTTTACTCTCACATATTGCATTGTTCAACTCTTCGCCCACTCTGTATCGCAGGTAACTTGGGAACGATCATTCAAGAGGAAATGGATCTGTCGTAAAAAATAAAGGAATATTACATAGCAGCCTACTCTTTATATAAAGAACTTATCATATTAGGAGTGGAGCAATGGGAAAAAATAATTCCACAGAAAACTTTAGAAAGACGTCGGTCACAAGATACCTAAAAAAACCAAGATAGTTTTCACCTATTATGTCGTGGAGGAATTGAGCATATAGTTTATGTAGAAGCAAAGCTTCTAGCCATAACACGTAATGCGATTGTGGAGGAAAACAGATTCGTAATCGAGGAATATATGCATATTGTTACATTCTTGAGTAAGCAAGAGCTTGTTATGAGACGAAGTTTTTAAAATTAAAGCTGTGACTACGAAGGAAATTCTTCGTTTAATTGGAACTTATTTTCTAGACTATAATTCCTTTTACGTGATCACTAAAGATGCTCTCCTGGTTTGAAAGAACAACAACCACTACTCATAACGAATAGATTGGATCGGTTACCGATCTAGTTAATGATGGCTTTAAAAGGGTTACAGTCGTGTGATATTGTTGCAGTCTGAGCAGCTGGAACATTTGATGTTTTTTGTGACTCACTAATATAGGTATTTTTTTCAAATGTTTTCTTCTAGGTGGCCACATTGAAACAATTTGTGCTTTCGCAGTTTTTCTACTATGTAAATAGCTCTGTGATTTTCAGATATTTTACTCAACTGATTTGATATTTGAAAATTTACTGAGAAAATAATAAGGCACACATACATTAGAACCTCAGTAAACATGCATGAAAGCAGTGTTAGACAGAACTGTAAATGAGCTAAACGTTTTAGTGCATGATTATAAACGTAGGCAAGAACTGTTATGATCCTTTACAAATGTGAAAGCAGTTAGGCGTCTTTTGTTGAATTTTACAGCAGTCAATTCACTGTTTAGCAAATTCTAAAAAAACAGTAAACGATCCAGATTGCGTGAAATATACTACACGCTTGAATTTCAATTCACGAATTATAAGGACAATGTATTTTAAATGCCATGAGATAAAAGACCTAGTTCAAAACACTTCCACAAACGATTAATATTGTAATTCAGACTCAAACAAAAGTATTTCTAAATCCCATAGTATTTTCATTAAAATGTAATTCTTTTTCCTGATTTCCTTTTAAGTTGACTGTCTATACACACCTCTTCACTGCAAAATACATGTCCGAAGCAGAACTGAAGAAGCCCATCAGTGGTTTAAGATATTAGGAAAAGTGTGATCCTTTTCATTGAATTCCAAGAGTGAATTCACTGTGGTGACAAAGATCATGGGATAACTTGACGATTTTCAGATGGTGATAGTATTGCGTACCCCGGTGACTGATGTGAAAGGGCTTACGACGTGTGATTTGTCGTCGACTATAATTAACAGATTTTGAACACTCGAATGATAGTGGCACCTAGATCTATGGGACACACGATTTTGAAAATCGTTATGAATTTTAGTATTCCGAGATCCGTAATGTCAAGAGTTTGCTAAGAAAAACACATTTCAGTCATGACCAAGAGCATAGTCGTTCGTGGAGATTTTTAGTACTAACAAACAACAATGCTCGAAATAACCAACAAAGTCACCTTTATACATAATATGGATGTATCCGTTAAGGGAGTGTGATTTACTTTGTTACCATCGCGAAAAAACGCGTGCACTAGACAGGAAATGCGTGACTTGGCCATGTGACCTCCAACATCACATGGTGAAAGCTAATTGTAGGCATCGAGTGTAGTGAAGCAATACACTCAACTTGTCAACAACGCACTGTGCAAGCTGACGTAGCTCCACAACGGTGTGGGTGGTTTATAGTTGCAACCGACTGCATGGTCGACATGAACCCATGATGGATTCCATATTTCTCGATTTCCGGAAGGTTTCTGACACTGTACCTCACAAGCGTCTCCTAATCATGTTGCTCGCTTACATGACGCAGCGTGTCAATATCGTCGGAGAGAAGTCTTCAGAGGTCAAAACAATCTCAGGTTTGCCCAAGGGGAGTGTCTTAAAACCGTTGCTATTCAGTGTATATAAATGACCTCGTAGATAACATCGGAGTCTTTTCGCGGACGATCTTGGAGTTTATCGTGAAATCGCAGAACTGGAAGAGGGTAGTGAAATGCAGAATGATGTACCGTGTATGGACGCATGGTGCAGGGAGTGGTAATTGAGCCTCATCATAAACAAGTGTATAAAACTATCCTATAGTATAACAAACTGAACGACCATATGAGATGAGCCGTGGGTAAGGCAGATGCCATACTGATATTCACAGCAAGAATCCTCAGGAAGTGTAGTCCGTCAACAAAAGAAGTAGGATACAAAACTATCGTTCGGCCAGAGCTTCAGTATTGCTTTCCAAGGTGGAATCCGTAGCAAGTAGGAATAATAGAAGTCAGAGGTAAGATCCAACTGCGATCAGCATGCTTCGTTACGGGTTCATTCAGAAAGCACAATAGCGTCACATCTTCATCTACATAGATACTCTGCAAATCACATTTAAGTGCCTGGCAGAGGGTTCATTAACCACTTTCATAACTTTTCTCTATCGTTCCATTCCCTAATAGCGCGCGGGAAGAAAGAACACCAAAATCGTTCCATTTTCGATTCGATTTCTCTTATTTTATTGGGATGGTCATGTCTCCCTAAGTAGGTGGGTGCTATCAAACTATTTTCACATTCATAAGTAAAAGTCAGTGATTGAAACTTCGCAAACAGATCACGCTGCAATGAATAACGTCTTTCTTTTAATGATTTCCACCCCAATTCGTGCAACATTTCCGTGACGCTTTCCCCCCCGTAACGTGATAAAACAAAACGAGCTGCCCTTCTCTGAACCTTCTCAATATCTTCCGTCAGTCCCACCTGGTGAGGGTCCCACAAGGGGCAACAGTACTCCAGGAGAGGACGCACAAGTGAGGCAGTCTCTTTGGTGGAGTTGGTGCATCTTCGAAGCGGTCTGCCATTGAAACGTAATCTTTGGTTCGCCTTCCCCACAATATTTTCTACGTGTTCTCTCCAGTCAAAGTTGTTCGTAATTGTAACTCCTAGGTATTTCGTTAAAATTTACGACCTTAAGGTTTGGCTGATTTATCGCGCAATTGAAGTTCAGCGGATTTCTTTTAGTGGTAATATGTATTACTTCACACTTTTCTTTATTTAGTGTCAATTGCCAATTTTCACACAGTGTAGAAACTTTATCTAAATCGCTTTGCAGTTGCTTTTGATCCTCTGTTGTCTTCGCTAACCAATAATGCTTCAGCTCTATCAATAATAACCGACAGCATCATCCGCGAACAATCTAAGGGAGCTAGTCAGATTGTCTCCTAAGTCGTTTATAAACACGAGGAAGATTAGGGGACCTATAACGCTTCCCTGTGGAACGCCAGATATCACTTCTGTTTTACTCGATGACTTACCGTCAATTACAACGAACTGTGTCCTTTCTGATACGAAATCGTGAATCCAGTCGCACAATTGGGGAGATATTCCATAAGCACGCAATTGCATTAAAAGCCGCTTGTGGGGTACAGTGTCAAAAGCCTTCCGGAAAACCAGAGATGGGTAGGAAACTCTAACGACAGGCGCTGCAAGAGAGGCCTTCTGTATCGTGGTAGGGGCTTCTGTCAAAGACCAAACGTTTCATGAAGAGTCAACCAATATATTGCTTCATCTCGTGAAGTGACCACAGGGATAAAATTAGAGAGATTAGGGGCCACAATGAGGCACACAGGCAATCATTTTTCCCGCGCACCATACACGATTGGAATGGGAGGAAGGGTCAATGGAATCCCAGGTACCTTCCACCACACACTGTGATGTGGCTTGTGCGCTATGGATGAACATACGTAATTGATTGGCACCATTTGCTACCATTCATGTCGTCATTCCCGGACACCCATTTCCCCAGGCCACAATTGTTCACGATTTCATTTAGGAACATTCAGAATAATTCCGTTGAACTGTTTGGCAACTCACATATCAAAATTATTAGAAGACGTTCGGGAAGGTTAGTTTGAGAACAAATTACTGCTCCCGAACATTTTTCCAATATTATGGTCGGCCATAGAATCATACCTTCATGGGGAGTCCCGCGAATAGTTCAGAGAATCCCACGTCGAGATCCTCCACGTCTCCGGACCAAAGCTGACCTGACACAATAATGTAATGTATCCCACGATTTTTTTCATCTCACTGTAAGTTCTACTGTCCGTGACTTCCAGTACCTTAACAATATATCATGTAAGATCTTTCGTAGTATGATAGTGCGACTGTAAATTAATTTCATATAACTTCAGGATATTCAATTTAGATACCTTCTTGATAAGGGACTCTTTGTAAATATTATAAATCAAATCTCCCAACAATTAATGTGTCCAGTCTCCGTCATAAGTGATACACTCTCGAACAAAGAAAGGCTCTAAAATGAATTAGGGAGTATTAATATTGAAACTTCCTGGCAGATTATAATTGTGTGCCGGAACCGGGATTCGAACCTGGGACCTTTTCCTTTCGCGGACAAGCGCTCTACGGACTTTTATTTTATTTATTTATTTATTTATTTATTTTTGGGTGGTTCTGTTCATTGCGGACGTGATCGTTTTTTTTTTTTTTTTTTTTTTTTTTTTTTTTTTTTTTTTTTTTTGTTCGTTGTTGGTCGAAGTGTTCTTGGTTCAGCTGTTTTTTATTACAAAGGGCGTTGAGCCCCCTGACCGGGCGCGCTGAGCCACGGCGCCCGGCTCCGACTGAGCTATCCCGGCAAGCTTCCCTGTACTTCCTCACAACTTACATATCTGACCACACTCCGCTACAGAGTGAAAGTTTCATTCTGTTAACAGCCCTTAAGTTGTGGCTAAGTAATTTCTGTACCATATCCTTTCTTCCAGGAGTGCTTGTTCAAGTTTCGCAGGAAAACTTCTGTGAAGTTTTGAAAGAAGGAGGCGAGGTACTGGCGGAAATAAAGTTGTGAGGACGGACCGTTAAGCGTGCCGGGATAGCTTAGTCAGTAGAGCGCTTGTCCGCGAAAGGCAAAGGCCCCAGTTTGGAATCCCGGTTCCGGCACACAAATCTGCCAAGAAGTTTCATGTCAGCGCACACTCCGCTGCAGAGTAAAAGTTTCCTTCTGGAGTAATATTGTCAAACAAATATATTTGCCACACAGATATTCTTAAGTTCATAAAAGGCAAAAAATTCCGCAATATTTTCTAAACCAAGTGACAGTACCTACCAAATTCTCTTTCACATTTCCTGTAATTACAGCTTCTGAAAGCAGTAACAGCAGACGATGGATATGGTGATTCGGGCGCATGCAACTACACTGTAGAACTAGAGGAATATTTCATCTTAAGATTAAAACTATTAATAAAATAGTTTAAACATTATTGCCTGTGACTGAGGCTGGCTGATCGCCGAAATTAACATATTGTTCCAGCCAAAATGCAACAAACTCTCCAATTTTATAGCTTAGACCACATTCCAGATACAACACAAAGTTTTCAATATCTTATCACACTCGACGCAATATCAGCTAAAACAATATTCATTTCCGCCATCTAAACATGATATTAGACGCACTCCGTTAAAATAAGACGCACAATTATTTTAAAACCTTAGATAACTGAATAGTGTTTTCCCTCGGTGGAGAAAGATAACATGTGTACGGGACACTGGTAGACTCGAGGGTAGGAGGGTGGGTGATATGGTTGGGGGTTTACGTATTATCACATCACCCTGCCTAAGTGACCTGCAACAGGATCGACACGATCGGACACCCCACTGCGTCAAATGCAGTTTACAGTCTGTTGCTACCAACCATTCCTCAATCCACAATAAAATGCAGGGACGCCTGCTACAAGACATGAAGGACATCCTACAAGGAAATAGTACAGTGTCTCACACCATGTTCTCTGCAGTCCTCCTTGGCAGCCCACAAACCGTGTTCATTTCCCCAAATCCCCTGGTGTAATTACATCCAGATCAATGGCAGGTGCTTTCGCCGTAGTTGGAGGAAGTACATTTTGTCATGTATCTGCTGGTCAACGTCTCAGTTAGGTTCTGGTTCTACGACATTGGTGCACAATGGGAAGTGGAGCAGGCAAACCCAATGTTCTAAACATGCTGCGTATGTTCCAGTGTCTTCGGGATCGTCAGATTATAGACAATCAGTGTACTCTTTGAGCAGACAAATATGATAACACAGTTGGGGAACACAACGGAAAAGCTGAGGAAGTCCCGTATTTGGAGCCATCGATGTAAAACAATATTGTATAAAGGGGCTGATTTATTTATTTATTGGATTTCCTGTTCCATAGGACCTAATTGAGGAGTGAGACTCCATGGTCTCTGTAGCCATTTACTTGCTCTTTTATATTTTTAATCCGTAAGCTATCTTTAATGTGTTAAAAGAACAACGCGTAATATGAAGTATGAATAAAACGTGGAGCATATGGTCCCGTGAACAAGTATGCAACAGGAAAGCTCAGCCCATATTTCCTTCTAAAATCTGATTGGCTCTTACAAGTAATATCAGTCCGCCAAAACTCTCCAGCATTTTTATTAATATTGAATATTCTAATATTAATTTAAATATTTGTGTTTATACAATGCATTTATCTTGTATTATGCTATGTTTATGCTATTTAAAATTATTTAAATCTATGGTGTCGCACAAGTCTGAAGTGCACGCCACGTACTTTCGCACGCCACGTACTTTCGCCGCGCGCCGCCACGGTGCGGCGTTCTTACGACGTCAGCCACGAGCGCCCTCTGCTGCAATCCCGCTCGTGGCCACCACTGAACTGCATCGGTCACTTGTGATTATGACTGGCACTGGGACTCATCAGTAGGCAGACCTCTACCTAGTTAAACCATGTATCTGCATTCCACTAGTCTTCAGTTAGCAAAGTTAAGTATTATAGCTTATTTCTACGAAATATATATCTTTTTCTATTCTAGCTTAGTGTTTCAGGTTTCTGCTCTCCCACCGGCTCGTCACCTCAGACTCTGTAACCGCACACGCGTGCATCCTATTTCCCTGTGTCGGTCTCTCTCTACTCGGCCACCGATACCTAGGACAACCGGCGGCAACGAGACACAAAACAATGTAATTTGAATAAAAAGATGACAGGCGTAAGATTGTAGAGTGTTCCGTTGGCTATAAAATGTACCCACTGGCTCAGAGTAGTGTAACTCTTACTTCAGTAAGTCGAGTGGGGGCCTCAGGAGATTACTCTACGAGTCGATGTAAATCGCGTGCGGGTTTTGCTTAAGAAATTTTTATATTGTTAGACGTTTGTGAATTCCAATCATACGGTTGTAGCTTTCTGTAAAGGATCAGTGAATTATAAATACAATAGGAAAAAGCCACTGGCATCCCGAAATTTCGTGTCATATTCTTCATTTTAGAATCAAAGCCTAGCTACATTACTATTTCAACCTCACATCAACAAACAGCGGATCTACTACCTCAGTGCTGCTTCTGCGCAGGGAGCAACAGAAGCGAAAGAAGATACCAGGTTAGTGAACAGAAACTGTCGTCTTCATACTCTGAATGGTACGAAGTAATACGTCCCCTCACGTGCAGTGCTTTTTTCTATCACAAATAGAAACTTTGGAACGATGTGTCTTGATAATAGGACTGAGGGTGAAAATGGAAAATGCTGGAAACTTTGGAATTCAGTTTTAAATAATTAACTTTCTCGAACTTTAAAGACCTTACCCCATCTTTTTTCCCCTTTAATCCCGCCATAGACGACTTCCTAAAATCATAAGGAAACGTACTGAAGTGTAAAATCTAAATTCCAAATCTGGGCCTCTGGAACAGCCAATGGAGAAATCTTCTCTTACCTCGATGTAAAACATTCAAACACGCAAACATCAAAGTTATTCCCAAATGGCATCATAGCTCTTTGTCTATTACCTGGAATACTTTTCAGTGGAGGTTTAGCAACGGTTTGGTATGCTTTCTATATACTTGGCACAGCATGAGTAGCTGTCGCTTGATGTGAAGGTGCGGATCAGTATCCTTCCTACAGACGTTCACTATGGTCCTTCTTTCGAATTCCTCAGTGGCAACTCGAATCCATTCATGATCCATTACGTTCATCGCCTGTCAATAACTTACATCTGCGGTCCCACACACATACACATATAATGAAGACAACATCACAGTGAGCCTCTGGCAGAAGCACGCATGTCCTGTGAGCTATATGCATCTAGGGTTTTCCTTTTTATCGTAACTATAAAACTACTACGCTTTTAACCTAACACTACTTCGGTTAGCCTCATGCTGTCCTCCACCGTTCCCTATGTTGTGCGGATGTTCTCATCCTAATGCCAACAATCGGACAAAAAGCCTTCTGTAATAGATTTGCACATCTCTATGTCAGTATGACACTGCTAAACAAATATGTAGGTTAGACCATGGCGAAGCAATTCCTTTAGTCTCCCAAATGTACCTAAAATTCCATAAAGTTCTTCAAGGTTTTGCATAGATCTGAATTGTTTATTAAGTTACTTTAAAATTCTGATACGCAAAAGTCATTTAAAATAAATTATCATAGGATAAGGCATAATTGTGATCCTGGTTTATCGGGTAACAATATCCCATAAACTATATTATTCCGTTCACTGGCACTATATTCAATTTTTGTTTGTGATATAATTATTGACATATATATGGAGTTGTTATTAATTTTTCACAACGTAATAAGATATTTTAGATAAAATGTACTGAAGTCAGTTGAAACGCAGTTTAGATTCTTTATGACAAAGTAAAAAAAAATATGTTTACGTAATATTGAAAATGACCCATAAAATAATGTTACAATGATTTCATCTACGCGCCAGAACTTTCTTCCTTGAACAGATCTCCAAAATTAATCACTATCTTTCCGACTAGTACATTAGCAGTGAGCCCAGTTACGAGCAGAACGTAAGGTCGTTTCCTTGCAGTAAAGACACTGGAGGCTTCCCTCGCCGTCAAGATCATCTACATCATCACCAGGATTGTATGGGTTTATGACCCTTTACGTAAAATATAGTACTGACACACTGCTGTGTTCCTTGTCTAAAATAAATATAACCCTATAACTTATTAAAGACAATAATCGTCAAATTAATGAATAAATGTAGATTATTATAAATATTTAATAAATCAGTAATTGGGCAGTATAATCATTCCAGGATGCAATGAAGCTCCAATGTATACATTTTGTCCTAGATCACCGCGATACAAGAAACACAATGTTGGTGGAGAGCGCTATTTTTTATGTTCCAGACAACATGTATGCAAATTCGGTTTTTATACCCTTAATAAATAAAACGTTCGTGACTAGAATCATAAAAACACAGTATGAAATATAAAATTACATATTTGTAGCTCACCGTGGATTGATAGTGCATAAAAAAATGTATTCTTTTGCAGTTGCGCAGCCACGGAAGGGTCTAATGGGGCTAATTTTTTAAACAGGTCAGCACCGGAAATTTGAATCAGTACACATATAATGAATCACAACGTAATAATAATTTTCCAAGCGCTAGTGAACGTAACAAATGGATCGCCAACGTTATGCCGTCACTGAGAACGTGCGCTGATGTTACTGTGAGCAGTTTTTGTGCCTCCGCGACCAACTTTGATGTTACCGCTATTGTTACTGCTATGCTGAATTTGCGAGCCAGTTGCTCATACAGTGAAGAACTGTAGTTTCATTTTAGTTCAGTTTTTACACATAGAATCTCATGTTAATTACTCTGTAAGGACCTTTCTCTTTGGCTATCAACATAAAGGTAAAGCAGTCAACAATCCGAAGATTGGTTTGAACACCACAGTGCTATACTAGGCATGGTCCTGTTTGGAGGTGATATGCCGTTGCCTTCCTCCGACCTTACAACTGACTTACACAGCCAGTTATAGGGGGGACATACAGTTTTACGCGGGTTCCGAACCAAAGTGCTACTCGGTATTTTTCACATGAGTATTACTGCCATAGGTGAAAGCAGTGGGAAGTGAACAATACAAAGTCCTAGAACCTGGCGAGGATCGAACCCACGACTTTCGGATTTATAGTCTGGCAATCTACCATTTTTTTTTTTTTTTTTTTTTTTTTTTTTCAGTTTCCTGCTTTCCTTTTCAACAAAAATAATCACGTCAGTTTTGATCCTTTACATATAGTTATCATATTTTTTAATATAAATGTTAATAACTCTCATAAAAATGTACTTGTAATGTACTTTCCTGTGAACTAGTCGATTTTCTGTGATAACATTTTTGAAATTCGTAACATGTTTGCAACATCTTTGAAAACATGTATACTACAGTTGTCACCTGAAGATAGCCTGAGAATCCGCAAGCCGGTTTGTGACGGTTAAATAAGTTTTGCAGAACATCAGGAAGTTGTTCCTTTTTGTTATTATGTCAATAAGTGCAGCGAATAATAAAAATGTTGTGACAAAAAGTGCGCACTAAAATTAGAAAAAGCCTTCGCATGAGGCAAACGTTACTGCAACAGTGTCGCGTTTTTAGTAAAACTTAAAGGTCACTATTCAGTAGAAGAATGTTAAGAATGTCTAAAATGCAATTTGTGAAATAATAAAGTGAGTATTTTACTGTAAACTGTCCAATTCACAAAACCAATGTTACAAACTGACTTCTCTGAGGACGCGCACTTATGTTTACATACCATCGAATACTATCCTGTAAACTTTCATGAAATTTATGGGAGAGTCTTTGAATCTATCAGGAAACCCAAATATAAGAACGGAAAATAACTGGTACCGAGAAGCCTTGAACCAGCGCTGTGGGACATCTTCGAGTTAACAGTCCACGACTTTGCTGCATTATTATTATTATTATTTTATACGACTACCTTACCTCTTTTTTATGGTGAAACTAAAGTGCCACCGCCACATTGATCCTAATAAAAAAAGAACCTCAACTTCTTCAGGAGCTGGACCACTGTACAACTGAAGAAGCTGCTTAATTACATTACTATCTGATTATATACACTCCATTTCCACCACGTTGCGCCTCTTCCAGTTTTCAATTAATGCGAACTTATTTTATTTCTTGTGCTATTGCTTTCGTAGTATCATTGGGAAAGTTATAAAAAGTATATAAATAAGTCGTAGATTAATAAAATGAATAGGCATTACTTACAACAACAAAATCCCCACTCCTCCCAGAACCAAATCCTGGATGAGGACGAATAAATCTAGGAGAAACAAAATCAGTAACGATCTTAGCCTCATGTGAACACTTGTAATTGACGAACTATCCGCTGGACGGCACTACCAACTGAGAAGATATTAAACACGATCCGTTTGCCTTTCTCCCTTGTTCTCCCTGTATGCCGAAAACATTGCTCTTTGTTTTGTATGGGAAATTAATTAATGCATTCTTTACTTGGGATTATATGAATAACTTCCACTAATGTAAACAGCATTCTTTTACTGCCTTTCGAAGAGTTTCCCCTCGACTGACGACGTTTTAATCTCTACGTCTGATGTCAATGTTTTCTTTTGTATTTTATTTTATTTTTCGGGGAATTACCTCTCATCCCGGTACACTTGTGCGCGGGAGCCGAGCTCTTATCCGCAAAGCTCTTTGATCCCGAGTAAGACTTTTCCCTTTGGGGCGCCCCTAATGCACGTTTTAAGTGGTTTTGGAGAGTCGCGGCTTAGCGGCGGGATCCGCGAGACATTTGGGAAACGGCGTTAGCCGCGCGCGCGGTCTGCTGCGCATCTAATTCGCGGAGCAACGGCGCATGCGCGCGGCTAGGCGCGACGCCCAACTTCTGCCCAGAACGGCGCGACCGGCACCACGCGACGCTAGGAGCAGGAGGATGAGTGGAGTAGGAGGCCGTCTCCGCGGGCCACTTTATTCAGATGCGCCGGATGCATAATACATCACAGCAGTAGCGGCCGCGTGTTGCATTAGCAACTCTTACAAAGAGAAACGGCGCCTCTGTTTGCTCGACATGCAAGGGACATGCACACACCCACTGGAACTGGACAATAAAACTGCACACATCAGAAAAAATAGTATTTCATCACCACGATTCTACGGGTTGTAGTGTCTCAAAACTACATGCTCACCTTGGATGGACACTGTCCAAATGATTTATTTTTTTATATGTTGTAGGAGGATTTTTTTTAAGGCTGAAAACAATTTTTTTCCCTCGTTCTCCGAGACCCGCATTGTGGAGTATGTATGTCTTTTTATTGACATGTTCAACACCACATTAATTATAAATTATTTTAACTCTGTTTTAAACTTTATTAACTCACTATAAGCTTACTTCGGCTTTAGGCCATCATCAGGTGTTCTGTAATACAAGTAATATAGAAGAGTTGTTACACATATTCTTATAACATAATTACATAAATTTTTACAAAGTTTTACATACACACTTATAATATTATTGTTGTTTATTTGCTGCCCAATTGATTATAGAAGCTGATGTAATGCTTATCTGTATATGTGCAGCAGCACTGTTTATATGATTAGATTTTTTATCAGTTTTTCATAGTGGCAGTCTGTAGTGGCAGGATCCAACGATATTATAAGTTTACATGGTTACCAGTAATTTATACATTAATATCTTTGGCTTATTAGTTTTTGTATTGGAGTTTTACTATGGATTGCAAAGATTCCAAATCCATAGTAAATCTCCAATACGAAAATCAATAGAACAAAGATATTAATGTATAAATTACTGGTTACCATGTAAACTTATAATATCGTTGGATCCTGCCACTACAGACTGCCACTATGAAATACTGATAAAAAATCTAATCATATAACCAGTGCTGCTGCACATATACAGGTAAGCATTACATCAGCTTCTATAATCAATTGGGCAGCAAATAAACAACAACAACATTATAAGTAATGTAAGTAAAACTTTGTAAAAGTTTATGTAATTATGTTAGAAGAATATATGTAACAACTCTTCTATATTACTTGTATTACAGAACACCTGATGATGGCCTAAGGCCGAAGAAAGCTTATAGTGAGTTAATAAAGTTTAAAGTAGTGTTAAAATAATTTATAATTATTGTGGTATTGAAAATGTTTTTGTTCTACTAAATTTTTGTTTATTTACTAAATAGTTTTCGGCTTACTAGGCCATCATCAGGTAAACTGTTGACATGCGTCGACAAAGACGCTATCGCCTCGGTTCTCAAAGATGGTAAGCAAAGATACAATACACAGATTACTTGGTCTTTGGATATGACATTTGTTGGAATTACGAACAAACAATATCTGTTGCCATGTAGAATTATGTTCACGTAATCAGTGGCCTCCTTAACATTTTTACATTGCAATTTGCGATTGAACAGGGTTTATTTTATGTGTATTGTATGTTTGTTTTACCAGCTTTAAGAACGGAAGTCATAGCGTCTTTGTCTATGCATGTCAACAGTTTACCTGATGATGGCCTAATAAGCCGAAAACTAGTTAGTAAATAAACAAAAATGTAGTAGAACAAAAACAGTTTTTTTTTCAACCTTAAATATGGGAGCGTTCTACCAAGAAGTGACGGAAGAATCCATTTATGACTTTTTTTTTAATATTACTGTCCTAAGTTACCTTTTACAGGATAATTGTTGAAACTAAACCTCTAAACCTCCACTTTGTCATAAGAGATTCCAAAGAGACATTTTATTTCTTTAATAAAATTTTGGTGAACCTCAGAATAATTAAAGCGTCACGGAATTGTCAGCCAGTTGATATAGTTGTTTAGTTGTTCATTAGTTCTGACTGAGCTAACACGTTAAAAAGTTGTAAGACATCTGGATGTACCGTGGTGTAAACCAGATGCTGGACTCAAATACTCTTTAGTTATGGGTCAAATAAAACCCTGATGTGTGAAGAGTTCTCATTTCAATAGTTGCAATTAATCTTCTGGTGTAACTACTTCTCAACATAACTTCATTACTTAGGACGAAGTGTAATGGCCTTGACTACTATTGGAAGAGTGAAAAATAGAGGCACTGGTTAACCAGGACCTCAACTAAAGATTTAACCGAACTAGACAAGAAGAGAATTTTTTACATATATGTGGTGTTGCAAGATTGAAGAGGGACTACACGGTCAAATGATACAAAAATACCTCCCAAAGAAACCAAGAAACATCAAAGGGTTCGTGGCCCTTTACATGAAAATGGAAGAGTGATATAAAACTGCAACGCTGTAGTTTCATTTATTGGTCATAGAAACAGAACTTCAGTTGAACGATAACGACGTAGACATATTCAACTTTTATTCAAGATTTCAGAATACCCCACTACCTCCAATTCCCGATAACACTTCCTCTTGTACTGCTGCATACCTGTATACGTAGAAAACAGTCCACTACATGAAACTTCCTGGCAGATTAAAATTGTGTGCCGGAACCGGGACTCGAACCTGGGACCTTTGCCTTTCGCGGTCAAGCGCTCTACCGACTGCAGAGTGAAAGTTTCATTCTGGAAACATCCCTTAGGATGTGGCCAAGCCATGTCTCCACCAAATCCTTTCTCCCAGGAGTGCTAGTCTTGCAAGGTTCGCAGGAGAGCTTCTGTGACGTTTGGAAAGTAGGAGGCGAGGTACTGGCGGAATGGCGGAAGTAAAGTTGTGGGGCGGCATCGTGAGTCGTATCGGGATAGCTCAGTCGGTAGAGCGCTTGCCCGCGAAAGGCAAAGGTCCTAGGTTCGAGTGCCGGTTCCGGCACACAATTTTAATCTGCCAGGAAGTTTCATATCAGCGCACACTCCGCTGCAGAGTGAAACTTTCATTCAGTCCGCTACATCTTCACTGGACTGTTACTCCAGATTGTCCTACTTCTCGACGACGACTTGACACACATCTCTCAGATTGGTTGGTGTGTCACCACGGTCCAAAACAACCGCTGAAAATATTCAATAGGGTTTGTGTCTGACTATTCTAATCTTAATAGGTCCTTATCATGAAGAAACTCACTCATCAGACGTGCATGATGAGCGTGAGTATTGTACTGCACTAAGACGAAACCTTCATCGTCACGCTGTCAATGCTATTGCGCTATACGTCTGAATATGTGATCCCTCTTCCGTATAGCCGTTTGATTTTCTTCTATGAACACAAGTGACGTACGGTGGTCCCAGGTAATGCCACAATAAAACATCAGGGAAACACCACCGTTCTGCACTTGCATAATTAGATCATTCTGTTTCGAAAAACGTCTCTAGAGACCTTCTGGTTGAAGGCAGAAGCGCTGCGCTGGAATGGCCGTACTCTCTAAGACTCCTTGCTGCGGAATGCGGGTCTGCTTCCCGTCAGAGGTTACAGTCCTCCCACATGCATGGATGTTAGTGTTGTCGTCAGTGTAAGATATTTTAAATTGCTGGTAAGTCTAGAGACTTTACAAACACTTGAACATTTTGGAGCAAGAAGCGACTCTCATCTGTGAATACCACTTGCTGCGAATTTTGGCGTTGGGCCCATCCATACAGCGCTGCTTGGTGTCTAGATTTATAAGCTGTCCTCGCCATAAATGTCGGGAATAAAGTTTCATGTCATGGAGCCTAGTAGTACAGTTTGAGTCGAACCACGACGTCCTGTGATTCCTCTCAGAGTTGCTCCGAGAGACATCCGTAAGCAGCGGTGATCAAATGCTACGGCAGGCTTTGGATGGCTACAGCGAGGCAAAACAGCGACATTCTCTGTAGCTAGAAGTCCGAATTATATAGCTTTGTTTCAGTCCGAGACGTCTTGAAACTTTACTTCATGAGAGTAACTCCTGAAATAAAGTAAGCCGGCCGCGGTGGCCGAGGGGACTGAGGCGCTTCAGTCACGGTCTGCACGGCCACTACGGCCGTGGGTCCGAATCCCCCCTCGGGCATGGATATTTGTGCCGTCCTTAGTTGTAGGTAGTTGATAAGTAGTTTGTAAGTTTAGGGACTGATGACCCCGTAGTTAAGTCCCTTAACCTTAACAAACATTCGAACATTTTTTTTTAAATAAAGTGAGAAACAGGATACGACGAAACTTCGGAATTGATCTTCACGGACTGGCAGAAGAACAGAAAATAAGTATACTTCTTTCCTAGTGTTTTGCATGGAACTGATCGGCCGTCTTACCCACTCAGCTACATTGCCACTGATTGTGTGTGGTTGTGGAAACCCCTGTGCGGGTTGAGTGACATCTACTGACTATCTAAGGAACTGTGGTCTAGATGCACTGTACATATTCAACGTCAGTGTTCACGAGACCATGAAACAAAAGTGACGCAACACTATTTTTGTGATGCGTCTGTAAAAACTGTTTGTGCTATGAAGGGTATATAATGATTCTCATCGTTTGCCTTTATCTCTCAACGGATATATTTCGCGCCCTAAACACTTTATAATGCATACTTAGGAAAACTTAGCACCAATGTCAGGAGCACTACCCCGCTCTCCAACCAAACAAGGTGGCGCAATGGTAACACTCTGTACTAGTAATCTGGAGGACGGCGATTGAAATCTGCCATCGGCCATCGAGAAGCACTCCCCTCAACTGTCAGGATGATTACTTTTAAATGGCACCGCCGATTTCCTTTCCCGTTCTTGGTAAAGATGAATCCGCGCGTACTCTGTTTCTAATGTCCATGTTGTCGAAGGAACGGCAAAACGTAACCTTCCTTCTCTCTCTCTCTCTCTCTCTCTCTCTCTCTCTCTCTCTCTCTATCTATCTATCTATCTATCTCGATTACCGTGCGTGATATTACAGTCGTAAACACACACTATCGAAATTCAGGATATCCATAAATGTTTACCCAGCGAACACAAAACTTTATATTCTCTACAGATCAGATTAACTTACCGCGGTAGAGTAGCCGAGCAGTCTAAGGCATATCGCTGTGGAGCGCGCGGTTGCTCGCCGTCGGAGGTTCGAGTCCTCCCTGGGACATGGGTGTGTGTGTGTGTGTGTGTGTGTGTTGTCCTTAGGTTAGTTTACCTTACTGTAAGTAATTTGTAAGCTACAGACTGATGACCACGTAGTTTGACCCGATAGATTTACAAACATTTGAACATCAGATTAACTTTAGAAGTGCGGATGGCGACGATGATAATGATTGGTATTTTATGGCACATTCTCATCCTTTTAATTGACGTTCTTGTTTTTTCCTAACCCAAGGAAAGCATTTAACTATGTCTTTAAATACTTATTTATCTGTGTTTGTAAAAAAATTGTTGATCTAATATCTTGTGCTGAATTTATTCTCAGATGGTTTTTTTACTGTTTTTGTATGTCTGTGAAGTTCAGTGTAATGTAAAACTGAAGATAAAATAAACGTTTACTGTGATTATTCTTAATGTTTTGTGTCCTTAAACTGAGAAATTACTTTGCTTCGTCAATAATACTGTCACTGGATTTACCACATGCAGTATATATCTGCGACGTTAAATTTAATGCTTCCCCTTTAGTACCACTTTATGAAAGTGCTCCGCGACTCCAAAAGTTTGAGAACCCCTGCTCTAGAGCCTTCAGTTTTTCTGCCAGTATTTGGTCAATCCCGCTGATTTCCTTTCCCTCAGGTCTTGTATCGCCTTCTTCACATCCCATTTTACTACTATTGACACCTATTGATTTATGTCACATTCTTGTTCGTCCTCTAAGATCAATCCTTCACGAACAGCTGGAGAATCATATAGATCTTCTATGTATGCCATCCAAACGTCATTGTTTTCTTCGGTATTCCTTATTATCTTTCCTGTTAGCTTAGGATTTCTTGTTTGCTAATTTTTCGTGGTTGTTTCGCTGTTATATACATTGCAGTTCCATACATTCAATCTATTTTTCCTTATCATTCAGAGTGTTATATTTCCTCACACTGTTTTTGCATCTAGTTTTCTCTTCCCTTGTCAGTGGATCTCCTCAACTCATTGTCTAACTTTCTATATTATCGTTTTCTTTCTTCTGAAGAGTCAGTTTTCCATTTTCTCCGTCCATCCATTTTGTCTAATTCACTCTACGTGATCCATTTTATTGAACCTTTACTCCACTTTTCACACTTCTCTCTCTAAAGTTTTACTCGGTCATATCCTCCCAGCTTCCGTTCCATACAATTTGTAAACGGCCTGGAATCATCATTTTTCAGTTTTGGCAGAGTCAAATGTGCAAATGTTCAAATGTTTGTATAACTTATGGGACTTAACTACGGGGTCATCAGTCCCTAAGCTTACAAACTACTTATGAACTACCTAAGACTAAGGATAGCACAAATATCCATGCCCGAGGGGGGATTCGAACCCCCGACCGTAGTGGCCGTGCAGACCGTGACTGGAGCGCCTCAGTCCCCTCGGCCACCGCGGCGGGCTTTGGCAGAGTCCACTTCTTTACAAGTTATTTCTTTTTAATACCTTTCAGACTATCTATGTCTTCTACAAGCAAGTTGTGATCTGTATTCGCAACTGCTCCAGGGAAAGTTTTACAAATCCTGACACTGTTTTTAATTCTTTGTTTCGTTATAATGTAATCTGTTTGCTACCTGGCTTTAAATAATAGTCTTTGTTTATGAGTTCTGAACCATGTGTTGGCAATGAAAAACAGAAAGCACTCACAAAAATCCGTTTGTTTTATCTCCTCTTTCAATTTGTTGTCCTCGTCGATAATCTCCAACATTTTCATTCCTAGCTCTCCCTACCACACCGTTCCGATCTCCCATCATCTCTGTTCTTATTTTACCTTTTAAATTTTCCTCAAACACCGTTTCTATCTGCTCATATTTCTTGTCGACATGTTCTTCATCTGCTTCCGATGTTGGCATGTGCACTTGAACCAGTAAGGTGCCTACAGGGTGACCTAATATTTTCATTGCTATTACCCTTTCAGTGGCAGGCATTAACGTTATTATGTTATTGTCCAGATTTTTTTTGCCTCCTCCCTTGCAGATCATCTTATATTCTCCACAAATCAATTCTCTTTCTTTTTGTCATCGTACTTCAATAAGTATTAAAACGCTGTCTTCATACCTTTTTATCTCTTTCTTAGCTTTTTCTAATTTACCGTTTCATGCATTGTTTTGACATTCCACGTTCCAATCCTTAGGCCACAAATTCCTGCATTTTCTTGTTGAAACTCACTGTAGACTGTTTTCCTGGGATAGTGCCCACGCGGAGATCAGACTGTCGGAACGTTAGTCTGGATTATTTTTTCACATGAAGGATTTTGTCCAGTGAGACAAGAGATACCACAGGGTGTTTCATGTTGTTGTTTCCACTTGCCTTCCGCATCCTATGCCGTTGACCTTTAGAAGTGATTTCTCATTTCAAGGGCATGGGGATGCCCTGGGCTTCCACCCGCTCATCTAGTCTCTAGGTAGCTGTTGGCACTTGTGGATAGTGACCACTTATATCGGTAGTCAATCGTTGTTATGTCATGTTTCTGTCCTTTCCATCGTTGAGGCATTGTAGCGCCTTCTTTCCTCTTGCGGGCTGTTGACCATCCCAGTTCATAAATAGAGGTTGGAAGATGAGACCCCCTATCCCTCGTATCGTCGGGAGCGGAAAGGAACAAGAGGTGGCCGACGATGGGCCTATAGGAAAGATAAGAAAGAGGTGTAATTTCGTAGATTTTCCCGGCGTAATAATTGTTGGTGTTGTGCACTGTCCTCGCCCCCCTGTATAAAGGAGGCGCCGCATCTGATGTTTCCTCAGTTCCGGCGTGATTGTGCACCAGTCGCACCTGAAGATGGCGACCAGGTGGACCGCTGAAATATCGTGTCACCAGAACCATGTAATCCGGCCGAAACCCGTGAAGAACGCCAACATAACAGAGACGAGTCTGGCCTAAGTAAGGCGAAGCAGTGCCAGGACTCACCTCAGGACCCCGTGGTCGCTAGCCACATATTCACTAGCTGTGAGTCCCTGGGGGTCTCTAACCACTTGAATACACATTAAAATCGCACACCGAATGTTTTGGGCAAAAGTCCAGACATCGAATATCAACATAAAATACGATCAACAGTTCCCTCATCATCACTTAAATTAGAGGGGAGATCCTTCGCAGACTCAGTTCTTTCCTTAGATCAGTATACAAAACACACACAGTTACAATATGCCGTACTGACTGTTGTGTTCCACATCTGTCAAACATTGGTAGTTCCTCACATCCCACGGCGTAAAATAAAGACACGAGTCAGTGAGCAGTGTCCTATTTGAAGACGAGTTAGGGCGACTTCATGAGACTGCAATGTCTTTGGTAGTCAGGCTTTGACATGTACAAATGCTGGAGGTGGAAATCGGCAAGGACTACGTCTAAGGCGCCTCGCTGCGGAGCGCGCGGTTGCTCTCTGTCGGAGGTTCGAGTCCTCCCTGAGGCATGGGTGTGTCTGTGTTGTCCTTAGGTTAGTTTACCTTAGTTTGAGTAGTTTGTAAGCTACGGATGATGACAACACAGTTTGGTCCGATAGATGTACAAACATTTGAAATACCTCTAAGCGTCAACTATTTAGACGGGTTGTTGGACCAATGCAGCATAAACAGGAGGCTTCGTTGCCTTGTATTCGTTTTAGCGTCCACACAAATAATTCGCTTTGTAGTCTTTTTTCTCGTATGTTCCTCTCCTCCGTAAAAATGGGGCATTCCCAAAATAGTTAACACGAAGTGCTGGACACTGACACCCTGTCTTTGATGAACACTCGTCGACGAAGACAACGTACAGAGTTCTATTTTTTGAGATGCTGGAAAAACTCAGATATCAGATAACCTATTCCACATGTTCCTACCTTCGTTAGTAGCCTGCAGTGAGGAACCGCGTTAACGCTCATCATAAATCAGTGATTACACAGTCTGCTTGTGAGTAGAGGGAAAGCTGAGTTTCACACAACTGATGCTGACCAATTGTCAGAAGCTTTTACACCTCAAGGATATTTACTATATTCTAACGAGGATATGTTCAAGAACTGTACAGCAAACCTATGTTAGTTACATCTTCATAGTATATAATGTGAATCGGTGTTCCTTTTCTTCTCTACGTAGTTAACTACTGGTCTGAATATGATCTATATCGGACTGAAACACTTTACCAGAAAAAAAAATCATTTTTCCATATTGATTGGTTGTTTTGACCACTGTTGTTCAAATTTTGACATCAACAATAAAGTGAATAAAGTGATATTAGGCAGATCTGGCGGAACTGACGTCGCGTAGAAGTGTGTGGGAAGGCATTGGCCATCAACTCATCTAATGTAACTATTGGAAAATCTCTACAGGCATTGATGTTGGGATGAATAGACGTACCGTTTAAGTGGTCTTTGACGCAGTCTTCTTCAAAATTGTTACACAAAAGTGGACTGCTTCATAAGGCATTAGTCTCCTCAAATACCACGAGTATGTCAGATATATCTATAACAAATCTGTTAAAGAGAATTAATGTGCGGAATTTTCATTGTGACACCATGTCCTTTACGCAATATCTTTACTAAGAATGCCACTACGATGTTTGGTGCTTAAATAGTGGAAACAATTTTTCACAACCGGTACAAAAGCATTATGAAATGATTTCCAGTCCATGGTGTACAACAGCAATCAGTTAGAATAAATATTCCTTCAAACCGTCTTGATTGCAAACTTTGCAATCAAGACGGTTTGAAGGAATATAAAAGCATTATAAGTTTGCACCTGTTACTATCCACGTTGTACAGAACTCGTTGCCAGCGATGTGGAAGGCGTAGTATACCGCTAGCATAGCCTGTTCTGTTGTTGGTGCGAATGGAGCGGTCAACTACCTGTTGAATCTCTAACAGTTCTGAAGCGAACACCACGAAGTGATTGCTTCATCTTCGGAATCAAATCACGGGTTTTTGGTGGATGGTGGTCCCATCGACCGTACAGTGCAGCTTGCGCTGTATGTGCCCGCTCGTTGTCGTGCAATATGGCTGGGTTGGGTAGAAAGTATTGGTGCTTCTTTCGCAAAGCTGGTTGCAGGTTATGCTCCATAAACGAACAGTAATACTGTGCATTGACGGTCTGCAATGGAGGAACGTAATGCGTTAGAATAACACCATAACAGTCGTACACGAGAATCACCATAACTTTCGACTTTCGCGGTGACCCATAAAGACTCCATTCGTTGGATTGGCGTTTCAGTTCTGAATCGTACGATGCCTCTCCTACGCGCTCAAAGTGCTTCTGAGTAGCGTCGTAAAGTATCAATTTCTGCAGTTCCGTCAATTCATGCGTAACCCATCGAAATGCAATTGTACGCATGCCCAGACGCATTCAACTTGGTTGTTCCTGTTTCGAAAACATAGTGACACCGTTACGTTACACCGTTCGCTCACAAGTGACTGTTTCCCTCGATTGTGCGCACACCAGTGACATGGGACAGGCGAGTCCATTTACTCGAAGGTAAGGTAGGTATGTCAACAATGTCAGCGACAATAATAGATTGAATTTCATAGTGTCTCCACAGCAGTTTGCCACTATTTGATTTCCATTTTTAGTAGATTATATTTGTAATAAGCGGGAAGCCGTTCATTTAAAAAAGGAACTAATACTCTATCGACTGCAAGGTCTCTACAGACGTAAAAGATCACATTTTTTTCAGATGTATGACAGAAATTCGGCCGTAACATCCGAAGGAATTCTCCTGCCATTTTTCTGGAGCGATTTCACAAAATCTCGGAAAATCTAAATGAATATGATGGACAGATAATTTAATCGTCTCAATACGATACCATTGTGCTCAATTTTGTTGTTATGGTCTTCAGTCCAAAGACTGGTTTGATGCAGCTCTCCACCCTACTCTATCCTGAGCAAGCCTTTTCATCTCCTCATAAAAACGGCAACCCACATCCACTTGAATCTGCTTACTATACGCGTCTCTTGGTCTCCCTCTGCGATTTTTACCCCACACACTTCCCTCCAATGCTAAATTTACGATTCCTCGATGTCTAAGAATGTGACCTACCAAGCGATCCCTTCTTTTAGTCAGGGTATGCCAAAAATTACTTTTCTCACCAAGTCTGTTAAGTATCTCTTCATTAGTTATACGATCTACCCACCTAATCTTCAGCATTCTTCTGTAGCACCACATTTCAAAAGTCTCTATCGTCTTCCTATCCGCACTGCTTATCGTCCATGTTTCACTACCGTACAAGGCAAGACTCCACACAAATGCCTTCAGAAAAGACTTCCTTACACTTAAATTAATATTCGATGTTAGCAAATTTCTCTTTTTCAAAAATGCTTTTCTTCCCATTGCCATTCTGCATTTTATATCCTCTGTATTGCGACCATCGCATGTTTATTTTACTACCCAAGTAACCAAACTCATCTACCACCTTCATTTTTTCGTTACCTAATCTAATTCCTTCAGCATCGCCTGATTTTCTAAGACCGCATTCCATTATTTTTGTTTGGCTCTTGTTAATGTACATTTTATACGCTCTCTTCAACACAATGTCCATTCCATTCAACTGCTCTTCCAGGTCCTTTGCTGTCTCTGACAGAATTACAATGTCATCAGCAAAACGCAATGTTTTTATTTCTTCCCCCTGAACTTTAATCCCTATTCCAAATTTTCCCTTGCTATTCTTCACCGCCTGCTCGATGTACAAATTGAATAACATCGGAGAAAGACTACAACCCTGTCTTACTCCGTTCCCAGTTGATTCTTCCCTTTCATGCCCTTCGAGTCTAATAACATTTTTCTTAAAGTCTGAGGGTATTGCGCCTGTCTCATACATCCTACACACCAGTTCAAATAGTCTTGACATGGCTGGCTCTCCCAGAGACTTTAATAGCTCTGAGGGAATGTCGTCTACTCCTGGGGCCTTGTTCCGACCTAAGTCTTTCAAGGCTCTGTCAAATTCATCTCTCAGTATAGTATCTCCTATTTCATCTTGATCTACTTCCTCTTCCCTTCCTACAACATCGTCTCTAAGTTCATTTCCTTTGTAGAGCTGCTCTATGTACTCTTTCCACCTTTCAGCTTTCCCTTCTTTGCTGAGAACTGGTTTCCCATCTGAGTTCTTGATATTCGTAGAGTTGCTTTTCTTGTCCCCAAATGTCTCTTTTATTTTCCTGTAGGCGGTATTTACTTTTCCCCTTCTTATACATTCTTCTACAGATTTGCATTTGGCCTCTAGCCACTCCTACTTAGCCATTTTGCACTTCATGTCAATCTCATTTTTAGTCGTCTGTACACCATTTTGCCTGTTTCATTTACTGCATTTTTATATTTTCTCCTTTCATCAATTTAATTTAGTATTTCCTGTGATATCCAAGGATTTTTTGTAGGTCTTGCCTATTTCGTCCTCTGCTGCCTTCACTACTTCATCTCTCAATGCTACCCATTCCTCTTCTACTGTTTTATTTCCCCCTGTTTCTGTCAATTGTTGCCTAAATCTCCCTCTGAAATTTTCCAGAACTTCACGTTCCTTCAATTTATCTAAGTCCCATCTCCTTATTTTCCTACCTTTCTGCAGTTTTTTTCAGTTTCAGCCTACAGTTCATGACTAACAAGTTATGGTGAGAGTCTGTATCTGCACCTGGGTAAGTCTTACAGTTTATCACCTGGTTCCGGAATCTATGTCTAACCATTATAAAATCTATCTGATACCTTCCGGTGTCTCCTGGTCTCTTCCACGTATACAACCTTCTTTTGTGATTCTTAAACCACGTGTTTGTTACGATTAAATCATGTTCCGTGCAAAATTCTACCAGGCGACTTCCTCTTTCATTCCTCCTGCCCAGTCCATATTCACCTACTATCTTTCCTTCTCTTCCTTTTCCTACTACCGAATTCCAGTCTCCCATCACAATTAAGTTTTCCTCTCCCTTAACTGTCTGAATAATTTCCTTTAGCTCCTCATATATTTCTTCGATCTCCTCATCATCGGCAGAGCTAGTTGGCATATAAACCTGTACTAATGTTGTCGGTGTTGGCTTCGTATCTGTCTTTACAATGATAATGCGATCACTGTGCTGCTCATAGTAGTTTACCCGCATTCCTATTTTCTTATTCATTAACAGTCCTACTCCTGTGATTCCCCCAACTGATTTTGTATTTATAATCCTGTAGTCACCTGACCAGAAATCCTGTTCATCCTGCCACCGAACTTCACTAATCCCCACTATATCTAACTTCAACCTATCCATTTCCCTTTTTAAATTTTCTAATTTTCCTACCCGATTAAGGGATCTAACATTCCACGCTCCGATCCGTAGAATGCCATTATTGTCTTTCCTGATGACAACATCCTCCTGAGTAGTCCCCGCCCGGAGATCCGAATGGGGGACTATTTTACCTCCGGAAGATGTTACCCGAGAGTATGCCATCATCATATTTCCATACAGTAGAGCTGCATGTCCTCGGGAAAAGTAACGGCTGTAGTTTCCCCTTGCTTTCAGCCGTTCGCAGTAGCTGTGTGGCACAGCCACATAGCTAATGTTGCAAGCCAGCTCAGTCAATCATCCAGACTGTTGCCCCTGTAACTACTGAAAAGGCTGCTGCCCCTCTTCAGGAACCACACGTATGTCTTGCCTCTCCACAGATACCCCTCCGCTGTGGTTGCACCTACGGTACGACTATCTGCATCGTTGAGGCACGCAAGCCACCCCACCTCGGCAATGTCAGTGGTTCATGGGGGTGGTGTGCTCACTATTGCATTTTTTCTTTTTCTTTTTTTAGCATCTATGTTTCGTTTGCTTTCACGCAATTCCTCCATAAGATGCTTGTGTGTTCTTTCCATTCATAAAGTGCTATTAGTCTAAAGCAGGGCATTTGCTTACAAGGGGTTGTAATTATTTTACAACCTATCTTCAGAGTTTTTTCAATTTTATTGTTAAGATGATTCAAGTTTACAATGGATCAAGTACAATAGTACAACCTGCGTTACGATCGTACACAGATCATTACAAGACCTAAATATCCTGTTAATTGCCGTTAATGCTCAATAGTCCTATTGTGTGCTACCTCATAATCGACAGCTAAATTAATCATACCATTTTGAAAGCGTTATTGTCTGTAGATAACTATCGATAGAGAGTACTAAAACCTACAACCCTTAAATACATTAGCTTTAGACTGTAATACTTTTACAATTACGCTATTCACCGTTAAGGAAGTTGAGTCCTTGTTTAGCAATATTTGGTTTTCTGTAGAAAAAAAGGCCATGTAACATTTTACAGCTGAGTAATTTACTATGGTTCTGTCAAGTGAATAAACAGAGTAAGAGATGAGTTTTGAAACTGAAGAAAGTAGTAAATTGATCGTATCCGTAGCAGGGAGAATATACAGTGTGATTTAGCAATGACACGCAAAGCTTTTCTGAATAAGAGAAATGGGACATGACCGCGTTCGAAAGCCTTTTATGTAGGCGTCTGGAGTGTATCCCAGTATAGAAATGCCACGAGCACTATAAGCAGGTCAGAAAAGACGAGAATAGAAATCTTAGAATTGTTGTGCTATAAAAGAATGCTGAAGAATCGGTGGATCGAATACGTAACTAATGAGAAAAGAAATTATTGGCTTTGCTTGACTGAAGGAAGAAGTTGGCTCACACGTTTTTTTCAGATTGCACGGAATCGTCAATTTAGTACTGGAAGAAACATTGTGGATTAATTTGGCATGGTCGTGGAAGTACATTCCTCATTTTAACCTTCTTTAAGTGTCAAGGAAACCATTACAAATGGTAACTGTGCTACGTAGACTTCATTTAAGTTTCTTTGATCACTTTTTAGCCTCGCCGCTGCTGCTGAATACATGGAAAATTATTACGAATTAACATCCTTTCCGCTACTTTTTAGGCTTCAGAAGAGAGAGATATTTTTACCCCACAAGACTCACGTAAAGCTAAATTCTAAATTGCACCTATTGCGATGGTGCAATTTACGGGAAAAATTACGAAATTGGCAAAAATCAACCAATTTATTACATCGACTATGTCAGTGGTTTAACTACTACGATATTCATATTCTGTCAGTATGGAAATCAGTGGCAATCACTATTGGTACTCCGCGAATGAAATTACTTTCTCTAATGCTTTCCTTCTAATCTGATATTTAAAAATTCAAGCAGAAATGGAAGAATATTGTGCTTGAACCCTTACCGCGTCTTTTGAATTAATCGCTTGTTTTACATGCCAAAATTATACGATATGTAACAGTTAAAGAATATCAAATAGTTAAACACACGCTTTCTAATATGTTCGTTTTATGTTCATGCATAAGTTAACTGATATGCACTACAATTAATTGATGTATATAAAGTGGTAGATCGTATCTAAAGGAGTAACTGTTATTTTAGTAACAAGATATTGCGTGTCGTAATTGTGTAGTAAAGATAATGTATCGGTTCCCTGCTATAGAAATATTGTTAGTAATAGGAGTACCTTCTAGGAGTTTTCATATGCTTGCTGGACATTCTGTGGTAGAAGTCAGCTTCTCAGATCAATTAAATATCACTTCATGTAACATCTGCAAGTAACTTTTAGTAATTAGGTTTTGGTCAATGAGAAGGGGACTAGTACCACGGGAAGTCGCATTCGGCACGGTACCATAACCAATTAAAAACGAAACATCAGAACTGCTATAATCTTGTACTCTCCCAGAAAGGGATGTAATTCCGACAGAAATTAATAAGTTAAGAATTCTTCGAACTTTCTAATTTTATTTTAGACGGAATACCAATTTAAAAAAATCGGCGAAGGCCATCAGAGTAAATCTGGAAGAGTATCTTAACTGGGCAGAAAGTAAATCTGATGCTGTTTTCTTGGAACTGACTGATGGGATTTTGGTAACAGATGGCGTTTTTCTTTAAGTATACCGCAAACGTTTGGGAGGATACATAACGAAGTGAAACTGATGTTGCGTTGAAAGCTAGTCAAGACGGTTCTTCTTTGCAAAGACGCCACATTGTGTACACAATAAACGTTCACTTTTGTTAGCGAATGTAATCTCCTATCACTATTCCTTCTATTCTGGCACCCATCCTACTTTTTCTAGGCTCTCGGATATAGAAATTTTCGTGGCGAGCATTTACAGTGTAACTACATGGTATCTATCGTCGTAGAACATTTCTTGAACATCTCAAATGAATACTTCTATTACTAAAATCTACCCCAAGCTGTCAGTGTGTGGGAATACATCTGTCACGTTGAAGAATTACGGAAGGATAAACATTATTTCCTACCACCAACGTTTTATAAGGTGCGATAGTATATGTCTGAGAATTTTATTTAAAGTAATATATTTATTTATTGTGACATCCATTTTGCATAGATTGCAATCTTCAGACCATCCGCAAGGTACAAACAGTTTTCATTCGGTTATATAATATCGTTTATCATTAAAAGTATTATATTTGAATGTACATAATTTTGGGTATATGAGTATTTTGGGTATTTTTGTATTTGGTGATTATGGCAGCTCTCAGTGGTTTTATCATTGTTTACCTTTGACTTAATATGTAATTTATCAGTCTACAATTCATCATATCGTTGTGTTGTCTCGTGAGATCTCTGTATCCTTACGAAGTGGCAGCTGGTATCTGAAGTGAGAAAGATTATTTACACAAACAAAAATAATAATACACGAGATGCGCTTTGTCAACTAACAGGCTGTAAATACTTTGGTTAACTATAAATAAATTAGTCTGTCAAGTCTGACTAGGAAATGGACAGTCATAAAAAATTGAGAATGTCCTAAAACAGGAATAAAACAACAAAATAGTTATTAACCAAAGACTAATATTATGTTCTTTGCATATGGTCTGAACTAGGTCGAAGCACTGACAATCGACTGCTCCATACTGTGGTATAAGCACATCCTGTTGAAAGTAAGAGGGAAAGCTGCCATCTTCATTCGGAACTAAGAGAAATATCACTTCATGTAACATCTGCAAGTAACTTTTACTAATTAGGTTTTGGTCAATGAGAAGGGGACTAGTACCACGGGAAGTCGCATTCGGCACGGTACCATAACATTTTGTCAATCTTCAATGGAAGTAAATTTCTTTCAATGGAATGGTTCGTGTGGTATATCAGATGACATCAGTTTTTTCTTACTAGGATCGACGTGGTAGTTATGATTCAAAAGTTTGGAGATCCATCTTATGTAAAAGGTACCTTGTTCAGTGATAAGACACACTTCTTTGTGAGTGATGAAGTCAACCGTCATAACCGCATATCTGCTTTTGCCGCTAACCAAGACATGACGTTAACACATTCGGTCATCTAACGGACGAGTATAACAACATTTAATTTGCAGTACAATAATTTTCACGTTCGTATTTGGGATAAATACAATCTTATATTTAAGGTCACACACAGTATGTAACATTTTGTGTTCCTTCAGCCTAGTTTCTTTACTTCTTTTTGTGGTTCCAACTAAGAAAATATGTCAGGTACTACGTTCTGTGAAGGATAAACCACCTACTCTTTCTGCTTGTGACGTTTATAAAATTCCGTGTACATGGAATATTGGAACCACAAAAAGAAGTATAGAAACTAGGCTGAAGGAACACAAAAGTCTTTGCGACTAGGAAAAACAGAAAAATCGGCTGTGGAAGAGCATGCTCTTCAATCTTGAATTCATATAGTGAGGTTTTCCGAAACATCAGTTTTATCTACAATGACGAATTATTATCCACAACGATACAGGGAAGCTATTGAAATATACAAACATTAAGAAAATTTTTACAGGAAAGAAGAAGCTATGAAACTTAGCGACATATGGACAGTAGCTGTGAAAGATCGACAGGTTTTATCTCTGACCGATTGCAATCGATAGTGATGTTTTATCTTTGACAAGGACTATCTCTGCTGATAACGTGACAGCTTGACCACGCCCACTTTTCACAGTATATATGGCTCTCTCAGACACCAGACTCATCAGTCGGCTAGACTCAACGCAAGTGAGAAGACCTCTGAAGATGTCCGGGGCAGCTCTGAACGAAACGTTAGGTGAAACTGAAAAGTTTTATGGACCACGGCCTTATAACGCGGACGTTCTACCAGCAAATGCCTCCTCATTAGTTACGTGATCTAGTAGCAGCATAAATTACTGTAGTTCCTTTTGGAAAAACGAAGTTGGTACCGATATCTATTCTATGTAATGACTATAGCTATGAGAAGATTCTATACTCCGCTTAGCAAGAACTACGTTACAGTTCATCTGGTTGAAAACAGAATTAGAATATGGTTTACGATTTCAAAAATATTTGGAGAGAACATCTTAGTTAAATCACATGTGCCTCGCTACGTCTACCTTTCAAGTGCTCATTAGTGCCTACAACTAGTTAGTAGAATGTCACGGAATGAAATAATGAGAGCAGATTCCGTGTCTTGCGCTCACACTGATGTTGGGGAGTAAACTGCAAGCTGATCACAGCATCCATGGGGACAGCACTGCCCTCGGCTTCCTTCCGGATTCAGGAGGGCCAAATCTGCGGTGGGCTTTGTGCGGGCAGCAAACCAGTGCTCGACCACTGCAGTGGTTGCGGTGGAGGGGTTGGAGGGGCGGGGGCATTGGACTGGGAGGGGTGGGGGAGAAGAGACTTGGTGGGGGCTGGGCTGGGTGGGGGCTGCTAACTTTGTTATCACTTCAATGTATGCGAGGGCCCCGGCGCTGCCGCCTCGGACGCCCGTCTCCGCCAATCGGAATAATCGCGTTACGGTCAGATCCTCTGCATTAGCGAAATGCAAATCACCGGTCTTACCTCCTACGCGGCGGGCACTGCGAGTGATCGCCTTTATTGGTTAATAATGGCACTTGAGCACGTTCACAGGACGGAGAATCGTTTCATAAACATCCCAAATGTCTAAGGAAGACGAATAAAATGCACAAAATAAAGTAAGGAGAATATGTGGCTAAGCAGGAGTGGCTGCAGCAGAAATAAGAGGCTATATACAGGGTGAATCACTAAACACTTGCGGAAACGGAAAGTGCGATTGATGTGCTGTTTTCACAGAATGGGTTGGTATTCAAGGACTCGTATGGTTAGCCAACAAACAGATATCAAAAATATCTAGAAAGTGTATTTTTATGCAAACATACAATGTTTCAAATGGAACTATGGTTAATATCAACAAATAATTCAATTCCTTGAGACAACATTGTCTCGTTATACCAAAGGTATTAAACGTAAATAGATCCATTGAATTAAAATTTATGCTGTGGCATTTCACACGGAACATGAGGCAGAATTAAAGTATGTGGTGTAGAGGGAGACGTGTTTTAAGACAGTCCATGTAGTTGCTTGGGCTGCAATGCTGTGTTAGCTGAGCGGTACATTCGAGTGGACGCCGCAGTGCGGGACGGATGTCTGGAGTCAGCGCGGCGGCCCGACGTAAACAACGGACGTGCGGCAGTACAGCAGGTCAGTTGTAACCTTCTAGTTGCGTCCTCGTAACTTGAAATGTTTCACCAGAAGACAAAATGAATCTGAATAGTTGTCAAAGATACAATTAAGTTTACTTTCACTTGGGACTTTATTAGACCGAAGGCTTTCGAGTTAAAGAGATGGTTTGTAGAAACAGTCGGAATTACGGATGTAGACGTAATTGGAGTACATCTCTCGTTTGTTACGAACTTTGTTTACGTAAAATTACGATCTGCTGACTTATGTTGTCGAATTATCGAAAGAAGTGGGGGTAAAATGAAGTTTAATCATTCAGACGGACGAGTTAGTGGCGTTCTTGTGTCGCATGCTGGTCTTAGAACAGTAAGAATATTCGAGTTACCGTTCGAAATGCCAGCTGAACAAATTAGTATCGCCCTACAACCGTATGGCCGGGTTGTTTCAAATGTTGCCGAGAAATGGTCTGAGCAATACATGTTTCCCGTGTTGAACGGAGTGAGACAAATTAAGATTGAACTTGAGAGGGACATACCATCTTTTATAAACATCGGTGTATATCGTGCCCTCGTGATTTACGATGGACAGCCAAAGTCGTGTGCTCTCTGTAATTCACCTGATCACGTGCGAAGCGAGTGTCCTAGACGTCGTGTCCCGCAGATCCCGGCTAACGAGGCGGCCGTCCCGGGGTCGGTAGTGAGCATGAAGTTGACATACGCCGCCGCGGCCCCGTTCCACTGACCACCGCGGAGCAGCGGCAGGAAGCGGCCGGCGGCGAGAACGCGCAACTGGACAACGGACGAGGAAGTCCCGTCTCTGGAAATCGACACTCGACTGAAGACGAAACGCACGTACCTGAGGTGACTGCGAGCACTTCACACGTACCAGACACGTTACTCGAAGCTGAACGCCCGGGGCACTCTTCAGATGTTGCCCATGACGAAGGCCAAATAGCATCAGTGGCTCAAATGCAAGAACAACTTAGTCAAGGGAAGAATCACTTCACAAACCAAACATCGCCAGAACAACAAGGAGACAAGACAGATACCAAAGAAAAGGATAGAAATCATGAACGACAAGCAGATCACGAAGGTCGGACCACACCGCGGCTTCAAGAGGAGGCGGTACTTAAAACCGATGACCAAACCGGAGGCGTTCAGAACGCTCCCTCGAAAAAGAAGGAACAGTCCCCTTGTCAGAGAGCGCCTACGGGGTCCCCTGACACCTCACCAGGATCTTCTCCAAGTAGATCGGCGAAATCGACGCGTAAAAAGAACAAGAAAAGGCGAATTGCACACGAAGCGGCACAAAACTTGGCCCCTTCTTTAAGGGAACGGCTTAGAAATATCCAAGAAAGAGAAAGACAGCACGACGTACTCAAAACGGAAGGAGTCAGTGAGCGCAGTGATGGAACAACGGGTGCGACACATGCTGCAGAACCGCAAGATAAATTGAACACTGCACCTGACACAAACGGCCCTGACACGGATGACGTATCTCGGCTTAGTCGTGAAAGAGCAGAAAAGACCGGTGATTGGGCGGAAGATGTAGAGAACCGGACGGACAAAATGGACACGGACCAGGAGAGTGAAGAAGACGTCTTCTATTAAAGATTTTTAACTTGTCAGACCCAAGGAACGGAACGCATGAACGAGGATGATATTTTGGAGTGTTTTACTGAAACATATTTTTAAGTTTACACGAAAGACAAAAAAAAGATGAAAGTAATTAATAGACGAAAGTTTGCCCTACATATGTCATCTTTTGTTAAGTAGAGCTTCAGAGTGGAATACACATACCACGTTACCACTTTGAACATAAACAACATTCAAAATTCTACGAAGGTAGCCGGACTCAGAGATTTTTTATATCAGTCCGATACTGATGTAGCTTTCTTACAGGAAGTTAACATCAAGAATTTTTATATGTCCGGCTACAGAGAGATTTTAAACACCGCAACTGAGAAGGCTTGCGGAACCGCATTACTCGTCAAAGATGGATTGGAACTTACAAACGCACGTCTTTTGGAATCAGGGAGGGGAATCAGCTGCAAAATTTTTAACACCACCTTTATTAATATTTACGCCCCCTCAGGAAATAATGCCAGGGAAGAGAGGGCAAAATTTTTTAAGAGTGACATTTTATTTCTTCTCAAGGACAACCCTGCAGAAATTTTAATAGGAGGAGACTGGAATTGCGTCCTAAATAAAAAGGATCAACGACCATATTTTAATTTCTCCCGCGAATTGGACGCGTTGGTCAAACAAATGAAATGGAAAGACGCTTGGGAAGTAAAGTATCCAACAGTTGTCAAATTTACATATTTTACTCGTGATTCACAAAGTAGAATTGATAGAATGTATGTCACTCCTAATTTAGAGGCCAAACTACGTGGAATCGAAGTGATACCAGCTGCCTTTTCTGATAACCTAGGTGTGAAATGAAGTATCAACCTTACAAGACAAAAGACATACTGGGGCCGCCCGCTTTGGAAATTAAACATAAGTATGCTCCCAGAACAAGCTTTAACCTTAGAAATACAACAGACTTGGCAGGCTGTGTTAAGAAGCCGAAATAAATACCGAACGCACATTGAATGGTGGACTTCGGCAGCGAAGAAAAGATTACGGACAACATTAATCGCATATGGGAAAGAGAGAGCAAGATGGTCAAGGACAACAATGGAATTTTATTACACCTGTCTTCGCGAGTTATATAACCAACCTATGTCAGTAGAGGTTTTTCTGGATGTAAAGCAAACTAAATCCAAAATTATCAGTATTAAGAGGGCGCAGCTGGAGGGTTTGAAGATAAAGTCCCACACTAGGACAACAGTGGAAGATGAAAATGCCTCCATCTACCACTTAATACAAATAGCAAAAAACAGGAGGAGGAATTTTATTAACAGCCTCAGAACGGACGATAACAAAATTCTGACAGAACAAAAGCATATTTTAAACGAGGCTCATAGGTACTACCATCAACTTTATGCCGAGAATAATGGTAATAATGAGAACTTAATGCAAGTCTTGCTTCAGAACTCCGGAATAGGGAATCTCGTGACTGAAGACGAAAACTCAAATTTTACTGTAGCAATAACAAACGACGAAGTTTTGGAAATTCTTAAATCTTCGCCACGCAATAAGTCTCCTGGCCCGGACGGCCTGCCAGTAGAATTTTATACCAAATTTTGGCATTTAATAGGCGATGGATTTACCGCTGTGGTTAACGAGGTCTTAAGTGGTGTTGCTATTCCTGACACTTTCAAAGAAAGTGTCACAATACTACTCCCAAAAGGAAGAACCACAGACACTAAAGAACTTGGTAAAATGAGACCCATCTGCTTAATGAACGCAGATTATAAGATCATCGCGAGGGTGCTCAAAGATACGATGCGACCTATTTTAGAACATGTAATTTGGAGCCACCAGACTTGCCTTCCTCGAAGGAGCATATTTAAGACGGTCTGTGAATATAGAGACATAATTGCAATATTTTCGACTTCATCGGCGAAAGGCGGCCTAGCCTTCATAAATTTCGCAAAGGTTTTCGACAGGGTGAACCACAAATATCTGTATAATACCTTGAAATATATTGGTTTTAAGGAGAATAGCTTGACTATAATACGGAACTTTATAAATTCTATAACCACTAGGATTTCTATTAATGGTCAATATACCAAAGACATCAGAATCTTAAATGGAGTACCACAAGGCAGCCCGTTATCAATGATTTTATACATCGTTTCAGTTGAACCCCTCTTACGAATTCTGCATTCCACTTTAGAGGGCATAACAATACGTGGAACTAAACGGGTAATAAACGCATACGCTGATGATGTCGGCGTCATAATAAGGAGCGAAGCAGACAATGTCCAGTTGACAGAAAAATTGCAAATTTACTGTGACGCAACGGGTGCGAAAATAAACGAGACCAAAAGTTCTTTCTTAAATTTGCAGAGTCTCGATTAGGTACAGCTGACGTGGGCAAAGCGAGTGGAGCATCATACTGCTTTAGGCGTAACCTTCTACAGTTGCCCACTAAGAACGGCAGCTTCAAATTGGAAACAGATACTGGACAAAGTTCGAGTCATTTTAAAATTGAATCAAACAAGGGATCTGAATCTAAAACAACGGATAAAACTCATTAATTGCGCGGTCCTTGCGAAAGCCACATATGTCGGTCAGATATTGCCGGTTCCCAGAGAAATAGCAAAAACTATTATGCGTACAATTTGCAATTATGTATGGCAAGGTCATATTTTCCGAGTAGCACGGGATGTAATAACACTGAAACGTGAGAAAGGTGGGCTAGGACTGGCAGATATTGAGAAAAAAGTACGGCCCTCTTCATTAAACGGACCTTGCAACTTATTGATAATCATCCAGACAGCATCACTGCTGCTTTATTTGACCTACTTAGGCCCGTTGTGATCGTCACAACATATGCTACAGTACCAATAATGTTAATATAGTTTTTAATTCAATAATATTTAAAATGTAATGTGTTTCACCCTGTTCACGTGCAAATTAAAATGTAAAAATGTTAAGGAGGCCACTAATTATGTGAACAGAACATAATTCTGCATGGAAACATACTGTTTGTAATTCCAACAAATGTCAAATCCAAAGACCAAGTAATCTGTGTAGTGTATCTTTGTCTTAACATCTTTGAGAACCAAGCAATAGCGTCTTTGTCGACGCATGTCAACAGTTTACCTGACGATGGCCTAATAAGCCGAAAACTAGTTAGTTAATAAACAAAATTTAGTAGAACAAAAACAGTTTGTTTTGATTTCAACCGTAAATATGGAAGCGTTCTACCAAGAAGCGACGGAAGAATCCATTTATATATATAAAATAATAGGTAACGGGAAATTTTAATGCGGTAGGTCAACACAAGAAATGTTACACTTTCTGCGGAGCTATGAACACAGTTTATTGTATAATTTTCCAAAGAGTTACAGCACAAAGATATAATTTTTTACACGGAACAATAGTTTTTTCTATCGTGCATTGGATTCGTTGAAACCAGCTGCGTCCAAATCAATTCATACTACATTCACATCACTGTTAGTTTGGGAACTTCAACCCTTCAACGTTTCAGGGGCAGATACCACAAGCGCTGCGCATAATGCAATGCGCCTTCTAAATGTGGTGCAGCCGAATTGTAACGTCGCCTGTGTCACGGAGCGAGAAGCTTCCTCGATGCCCTGTTAGACTGCCGACTGTCGCGGCACACGGCCGTATACCCGACAGTTGGAGCCGCACGAACAACCGGGGCTCAATATACCACAGTTACTGACATCGGATGACGATTGCGTACACGAACAGCAGCGCATCGAGGAAGCTTCTCGCTCCGTGACACCGGCGACGTTACAACTCGGCCGCACCACATTTAGAAGGCGCATTGGATAATGCGTAGCGCTTGTGGTATCTGCCCCTGAAACTTTGAAGGATTGTAGCTCCCAAAATAACAGTGATAGAAATGTAGTTTACATTGAATTGGACGCAGTTGGTTTCAACGAATCCAATGGACGATAGAAAAAACTATTGTTCCATTTAAAAAATCATATCTTTGTGGTGTAACTCTTTGGAAAATGATACAATAAACAATGTTCATAGCTCCGCAGAAAGTGTAACATTTCTTGTGTTGACCTACCGCATTAAAATTATTATTTTATTAGTTAAAGAGGCAAACAAACTTAGTGAAACACCTTGTATTGTGTAGTCGTACATCAGAGTAATCTAGTGACGGCACGGAGGTAGTACACATTGTCAATGAACGTGGTGTTGTGGAACTTATACTGTATTATGTACACACATGAAGATATGGTAGAAATGCTGCTGCTCTATGGAGAATGTACGTTGATGGAAAATACGTTATTAGATAGCTTGTTTGTTTATAGTACTGTTAGAGAACATTATGATTATTAGGTTAATATGTCTGTTTTCTACCCTACTCTACATACCTTTACTGTACCCTGTTGTAGGCGGGCGAAATTCTGTTCAGGCAGAACGACTGTACAGAAGACGATTCCCTGACAAGCCATCGCCTTCGCGCCGGATGTTTGGTCGTCTCACATCTCGTCTACGTGAAACGGGAAGCTTAAATCAAAGACCTAGACATCGTCCTAGTACACATTCAGATGAACTTGCTGAAGTTACTGTGCTCGCTACCGTAGCTGTGAATCCTCACATCAGCACATTTCAAATTGAACGTGAAGTTGGTGAGTCGAAAACAAGTGCACAGCGTATTCTTCAACGTCATAAATTTCATCCTTACCATGTTCATTTACACCAGGATCTTCATGGAAATGACTTCAGCAACAGGGTAACATTTTGTCGGTGGGCTCAGCAAAAACTTCTGACTAATCCAAATTTTTTCGCAGATGTTCTCATTACCGACGAGTCATCATTCTCCAACAAAGAAATTGTCAATATGAGGAATATGCATTATTGGTACGCAGACAATCCAAAATGGCTCCGTCAGGTAGAGCATCAACGTCCGTGGAAACTGAATATTTAGTGTGGGATTATTGGAGATACCACTATCAGACCTTTCTTTGTAAATGGCGTCCAAAATGGCAGACAGTACTCCAGATTTATACGACACAATCTTCCTGTTCTCTTGGACACCGTACCTCTGAACAGGAGAATGGACATGTGGTATCAGCATGACAGATACCCTGCACATAACGACTTCTGAAGCGTAAGTTCCCTGGTAGGTGGATTGGACGTGGTGGCCCAGTTAGGAGGCCTGTCAGATCTCCGGACCTTACACCGCTGGATTTTTTTCTTTGGGGAGCAGTGAAGGATGCTGTTTACCAACATTAACCAACAACACCAGGGGACATGAAGCAAGGCATTATTGACGCTTGTACAGCCATCAAAGAGGAAACAGTAGCACGAAGTAGGGCGTCCTTCATCCACAGAGTGACCCTATGTATGAAATCCGATGGTTATCACTTTGAGCATGATATGTGAACGCTATCTTTAGTATGTAGTCCTGGTATCACAGTGCAAGTTTCTACAATGGGCCATTTTACCCAGTGATGTTCAGAACATTTGTTTGAAACAATTTCTCATGTAACGCATGCAAAATTTAAAAAGACACAGAATCCAAAAGACTGGCAGTCTTTTACTGAAACTCGCAACCTAGCGCGGACTTCAATGCGAGAAGCCTTTAGTAGTTACCACAACGAAATCCTGTCTCGTAATCTTGCAGAAAATCCAAAGAAATTCTGGTCATATGTGAAGTACTCTATCGGCCAAACACAAACAATACCTTCAGTACGCGATAGCAATGGTAATACTACCGATGACAGTACTTCTAAGGCAGAATTACTAAACACAGATTTCCGAAATTCGTTCACCAAAGAAGACGAAGTGAACACTCCAGTATTCAATCCAAGAACAGCTGCCAGCATGCGAAACTTAGAAGTTGATGTTCCTGGAGTAGTAAAACAACTCAAGTCACTAAACAAAAACAAATCTTCCGGGCCAGATTGTATACCAACTAGATTCCTGTCAAAGTATGCCGATGCAATAGCTCCGTACTTAGCTATCATTTACAACCGATCACTCTGCGAAAGATATGTACCCAGAGACTGGAAAGTGGGCCAAGTTACTCCAATATTCAAGAAAGGCAATAGGAGTGATCCCCAAAATTACAGGCCTATCTCATTGACGTCGATTTGCAGTAGGATTTTGGAACATATACTTTGTTGGAATATTATGAACTACCTCGAAGAGGACGACCTATTAACCAGTAGTCAACACAGATTCAGAAAGTATCACTCTTGCGAAACACAGCTTGCCGTTTATTCACATGAAGTGTTAAGTGCCAAGGGATCTCAAATCGATTCCATATTTCTGGGTTTCAGGAAGGCTTTTGACACTGTACCCCACAAGCGGCTTCTTATGAAATTGCGTGCTTATGGAATATCTCCCCAATTGTGCGGTTGTATTCACGATTTCCTATCAGAAAGAACACAGTTCGTTGTAATTGACGGTAAGTCATCGAGTAAAACAAAAGTGATATCTGGCGTTCCACAGGGAATCGTTATAGGTCCCCTACTCTTCCTCGTGTTTATAAACGATATAGGAGACAATCTGAATAGCTCCCTTAGATTGTTCGCGGATGATGCTGTCGTTTATCGGTTAGTTAAGTCAACAGAGGATCAAAAGCAACTGCAAAGCGATTTAGACAAAATTTCTGCATGGTGCGAAAATTGGCAATTGAAACTAAATAAAGAAAAGTGTGAAGGAATACACATGACCACTAAAAGAAATACGCTGAACTTCAATTACGCGATAAATTCTACCAAATACCTAGGAGTTACAATTACGAAGAACTTTGACTGGAAAGAACACACATTAAATATTGTGGGGAAGGCGAATCAAAGGTTACGTTTCATCGGCAGAACGCTTCGAAGATGCAGCAGCTCCACCAAAGAGACTGGCTACATCACACTTGTGCCTCCTCTCCCTGAGTACTGTTCCCCCTTGTGGGACACTCACCAGGTGCGATTGACGGAAGACATTGAGAAAGTTCAGAGAAGGGCAGCTCGTTTTGTTCTATCACATTACGGGGGAGGGGGGGGAGCGTCACGGAAATGTTGCACGAATTGGGGTGGAAATCATTAAAAGAAAGACTTTATTCATTGCGGCGTGATTTGTTTGCGAAGTTTCAATCACCGACTTTTATTTCTTAATGTGAAAATATTTTGCTAACACCCACCTACTTAGGGAGACATGACCATCCCAATAAATAAGAGAAATCAGATCGAAAACGGAACGATTTAGGTGTTCTTTCTTCCCGCGCGCTATTAGAGAAGGGAACGGTAGAGAAAAGTTATGAAAGTGGTTAATGAACCCTCTGCCAGGCACTTGAATGTGATTTGCAGAGTATCTATGTAGATGTATATAAACATAACATTGATAATTATGTGATAATAAAACTAATTGATTAAACATGTTTACTTTCATCTTCTACATCGTACCTGAACTTCCCAAATCAAAACATTTTGACCTAAACAACGGTAAAATCTTTAGTCCACTTGCTCGTTTTACTAAAACCATCAACATGAATTTTACTATTATGAGTGAATAATTCACTGTCACTTGCGCTAGATCTACAGTAAAGTTTTAACGTTGAACGGCATTACCTTTTTAGTAACGGATTAACGATAAGGGAAGTTAACTTTGTGACTAACGTTGCGGTACACAGATATGTTGCAGAACCGCATCACCCGTAGCCTATGGGATTAATAGGACATTAATGCAGGATGGCAGCAGAACGCATTATTCGTTTCGGACCTCTTGGCAAGTATGGAAGTACGATTACGCATGTCAATCACATCGCGATTACGGGCAGCATGGGGTTCACGCCTGAGCCTCAGGACGTGCGCTACCATCGCATTTCGGGTTTTTCAAGCGTCAACTTCGCGTCGCAATATCTTGGGATGTAATTGGAATATTTCGATGCAATCAACGCCATTGTTTATGTGATTTGTTATGATATGGATTGCTGAAGAAGCGTGTTCATTTAAAAAAACATAAGTTTTTGTTAAAAAAAGCATTTGCTTTCGTTTTCGAATGATTCCAAATATGTTCATTCATGGGTCCCAGCGATACAATGATACGTTGAAAGTCGTTTTCCAATAGCTGTTATTGTTCCAGAGATATTTTGGGTGGACTAGATAGCTGGAACACCCAGTATATATAAACAACGTCGAAGGTTCGAATCCTTCCTTGTGCATGGATGTGTGTTTTGTCCATAGGTTAATTTAACTAAGTTTAAGTAGTTTGTAAGACGAGGGATATATGTGTGTGTGTGTTTATGAACTTATGCATATATGTCCCCTATGCACTCCAAGACGATTGAAACACTTCTGATTTTTCATGTAAACTTTACTTAGACGGGTGATTCTGCGTAGTTTGGTAGCAACCGGTACAAGATATACATTGTTTAGAATATAACACGAAGTACCGAAGAGTAATTATTATTTGGAGATCTATCTTTGCTATTCAGCTATACCATATTTCAGAAAATGGTTTTACTAGGTCCTAAGTAGTACATAAGACGATTCAACATAATAATTACCGTGGTTACACAAAGCTCAGAGTTTTGTTTCGTATTCACATAGTAACAACACTGTGTAACGTGTACGTAAAATTTAACGTTTGGACCTTGGTACAACAGTAGCGCCCCTGGCGGAGAGAGAGCCAACCGAGACGCCACTATCCATGCACAATCTAACACGAACAGTCACCAAAGCGACGCTAGCTTTCCGAGTAGAAGCAATGCTGTATCAGAAGAATGGAATGATACAAAAAAGGAAACTTGCTATTGTAATGCTCTCTATTCCACAATAATCAGTCTTTAAATGTAGTGGATAATTTTCCTATACAAACTGGAAAAATTGATTGATTAATGTGATAGTTCAACTCCTGTTAGTATCAGCCTACAAAATTAAAATATCTTTGCAGTGTAATAAAAACGGTTGAGAAAGTATTGCTTCATAGTAACAGAATCTTAGTTGTATAGCGAAAAGTCGTTCAAGGGGAGAAATGGGCTATATCCGGATGTGTTTATCCTCAGAAGCAAATGATTCTGTCATCAAAGTCACACGTGGAAGTCTGTATCCGCATCATAAGTCAGTGACAGTGATGTTTGGAAGTGGCGCTGTAGAAATATTGTCGTTGATGCCATTTCACAAGTATAAATCACATGTCAGGAGAACTTGGCTGCAGTGGTAGTGTCAAGAAATTGCCATCTGATACTCGCCGGATTCAACGTCGGTAACAGCTCGATATCCGAAACCTTCCAAATATCCTCTGAAAATTTAGTTAAAATATAACTGTCCTCTTGTGATTGGGACATGGAGCACGGAGACGACTTTACGTGCTAGTCTGACGACGATGTTGGTTTGATCACTCTTACAAATAAAGTAAATCGAATATTGTGTTGTTTGTAAATCTATGGGACTTAACTACTCTGGTTATCAGTTCCTAGGCTTACAAATTACTTAAACTAGCTTATGCTAAGGACAACCAATACACCCGTGCTCGAGGGAATTCTTGGACCTCAGACGGCGAATAGTGGCGCGCTCCGCAGCTCGGCGCTTTGGAACGCTCGGCCCCTGCACCGCAGCAAAGTATATCTTGAGCTGCTCAAATGTTCAAATGTTTGTATAGCTTATGTTACTTAAGTACGGGGTCATCAGTCCCTAAACTTACAAACTACTTATGAACTATCTTATACTAAGAACGGCACAAATATCCATGCCGGAGGGGGTATTCGAACCCCCGACCGTAGTGGCCGTGCAGATCGTGACTGGAGCGCCTCAGTCCCCTCGGCCACCGCGGCCGATTGAGCTACTCTTTCGTAAATAAATCTTATAATAACATGAAAGTTTTCTGGGTGCTGTACCGCGCGTCATGATGTAAGTAGGTTATTACTTTGTAAACCAACGTTTCAGCCAACGTTACGTTGGCCTTCATCTGGGTAGCCTACGCAATTAAATCATATAATACGTTCCGTACAGGCATTTCTCTAAAAACTTCATGACCAATAAAAACTGTGATCCCGAACCGGTATTGTAACCTGGGACCTATGTCATTCGTGGTGCAGGATCGGATCCCGGTTCGGGGCAAGGTTCTGTTCCCGGTTTCAGCATACAGTTTTCATCTGTTAGAAAGTTTTATTGGGGCGTACTCTCCTTTGCCATGTGAAAATATTATTCTGGAAACTTGGCCTACACTGTGGCAGTGCCATGTCTCCATCATATCCTTTCTCCCAGGAGTGCTAGTCCTGCAAGTTTCGCATGAGAACTTATGCAAAGTTTGGAAAAACAGTAGGGTAGGTACTGGCGAAAGTAAAGATGTGAAGACGGAATAAACCAGTCGATTCAGCGCTCCTTTCGAAAGGCAAAGGTCCCAGGTTCGAATCCCGGTTCCGGCACTCAGTTTTAACCCGCCAGGACGATTCATATCAGTGCACACACTTCGCTATAGAGTTAAAACACCTTTCTGGATATATTACTCTTACAATCCCTTGATAAGTCTACTGGACCATAATGAATAACGCTGTACTATAGACATGACCTACACTGGCTCTCAAGGAGTTATAGTGAGCAATATGTAATTAAACATAGCAACATTTTATCCACGACTTGTCTATGTCTTTATAGGATACATCATGCAATCATACAGACATTAGGTTACCTATTCATATTACTTAAGTCCCGAGCCACGTTATTCCTTCTGAATCGGTCGACTATTTTCAGAAATTACTACTGAGATTTTGATATATTTTCATTAATCGATTTACCAATTCACGAGAAAGATTTTCTATATTAAACTCTTACTTCAAGCCACAACATTCTGATGAGGTTTCATAAAATATTTAAACTTTGTGGTATTATTCATACTGCTTCCACATATAATTTGTACCACAAATGTAGCGTATAATATTCTAACAGATTGTTATCAGGCGGAGCATTTACTTTTTCTCAAAGCAGTATCATCACCGACTTCCAGTTGGATTAATGTCTCAATTACTTCAAGATCCTTAACGAGAAAGGCGAACATTCGCCATTGCAAATCATGTCACTTAGTGTTAGGCAAGTGTCAACTACAACGTTTTCCTAATGTTATTCCCTCTCCTTAATGGTTACAATTTTTAAGTATTTATTTTCTGTAAACATGTCAGTGAAATTTGGCTGGATAATTCCAAGTCAGGAATTCACGTTAACTTTGCATTATACAGAAACGAGTTCTTAGTGGCTGTAGTGCCCAACATTGGATCTCTTAAGGCTTCGAGGAAGCAGTAGGAGTATTAGTGACACCTATCGACAAAAAGAAATGATTTATTTTGTGCGCGGGGCGACAACCAGGTAGTGCAGAGACGATCCACCAGAAATTCGAATTTAAATGTAAATCGTGCTAAGGGGACTTCAGCAGTCGTCGCAGAGTTTCAGAACTTCAAACGAACGACATCCGCGGTAAAATTTCTTCTCCAAAGTCGCCTTCTTGAGGGCATGCCGTAGGAGACGCAATCTGCTTTCTTTCTGCAGCTGAAAATACGATTCACAATCCTGTGGAATTTTGGAGTGTCTTACCTTCATGTTTCGAATGGTTGTTATTTATACATTTTGATAAGTAAAAATTCTTTTTCGCAATGTATTGTTATTTCCTTGTGACTTACTATTGAAGACTATTTTAAATAGACTCTGTAAACGTAAATCCATGTACAACTACGGCTTTTTCTTTCAAACAAGTAACACACGCACACACGCACGCACACACACACACACACACACACACACACACACACACACACACACACACACACCTCTTTCATGTTGTATACGACTGTCGTGTGTTAGTTGTAAATGCTCTCATTTTATTGTTGAACGTAAGCCTCAAGACAACCAATTTGCATCATCTGAAAATTCAGCTACGAATATGGAACAGGCTCTTTTTCCTTTTGGTTTGTTTTCTCAACGAATAGAATTTTTTTTTAAAATGGCTGCAATATTTTCTGAATGAAAGAAATTTGCTACCGTAAAACTTCAGTTTTATAAATTAGAGTTATGAACTTGAATGCATCTTTAGCATAAACTATAAGAGACAAATATGACGACAGTCATAATGTTAATGTACCTAGTATATTAGGTCCTGTTAGCACATGTTACGATGTGGTCCTATAGTTTAACAGACGATATCTTGCTCCTCAACATACGTTGTGTACTATCTTTTGAACAATCTCTTCCGTTTGTATTCGGACCATACTGTTGTACATAAGTGACTAATATTGACTGATAATGTTATTTCTGATCGGCAGCATTTCTAGTTGTTTCTTCAGCAGGTCTACGAGCGCAGCATTAAACAGAATTTCCTACAGTATTATGCATCTTTTATGACCCATTTAGGTGTTAAGTTTCACGAGATCCATTTGGTGGGTTGGTGATATGTTACTAATTTTGTTCTTGAGTATGATCATAAAGTGTTAACAGACATCAGCCATATACGTAAATATATATCGGGCAAAGCATCTTCCAGTCGGGAATAACCTCCGCCTCTTTTCAATTGTTAACTTTCCGTTGTATCGGAGATCTGCGATTAACTTCCGTTAGAAAGGTAGCAATTAATTTCTTGTAAACTCTATGCCTAACAGTTGCAGATTCTGTACTTTCATTTTTAGTTGAAATTCTGTTTTATTTTTCAACTTCTCATTTGGTGAGAGTTTCATCGCGTAGAGAGTAATTAGATGATCTTGAAAGTATTACTAACTTTTATCAGATTAGCCGATAAAATATTACAGTATTTTGTATTTATTGCATACTTTTTCACATTTCCCTACTTACAGATATTTCGGATTCATTTGTTGATGAATGAAGTTGTGAACGGTAACGACGTCTTCCTTGCGTTCACAGAAACTGCTTCCGCGGCTACTAAGCCACATAGGACGTTTCTCAGCCCTTTCTACATTCCAGGGCATTTGGAAGCCTAAAAGGTGGCCATACAAGGTTTTAGAATACTTTTCGTGTTCCACATTTCAATTCCCAGAGGTGAATTCCTGATGTCGACAGCTTATATAAAAATTAGTTTGCTTGAAAAAGAAAAATATTTTGATATTATGTTAACACGCTTTCCCGCACTAGCAGTCACAGTAAAGCTATAGTTACTCATATTGTTTCCTTTGGTAACTCATCCCAAACGTTATTACCTGTATTTCACAAGGTGGTCTGAGATTCTGCCTTGACGAGACAACATTATGACCAGCTGATCTAGGAAATCTTAAGAACAGCCGTTCAGAAGTTACTTCACTATCCCCAATGTTATCCAAAATTCCTCTGAAAAATTTTGCAACGGCAGATACTAAGATGTTATATATGTTTTTCGCTCTTTTGATGCTTACCTTACCGCAAATTATTTCAGTCAGAATCTCAAACAACCATGGCCAAAACTATCTGGTTATGTGTGGTTATAAGAACATTGCTTACATTGGAAGTTTCGCTACTCTTGGTACAGTTATAGTCCAGAACAACTATAAGATATCCTTGCTATTACCCTCCGATTTCAAATGTTCGTAAAGCGCATGGAACTTATCTGTGGGGTCATCAATCCCTAAACTCACAAACTTCTTATGAACTACCTTATACTAAAGACGGCATAAACACCCATGTCTGAGTGGGGATTCTAACCCCCGACAGGGAGCGGCCTCGCGCATCGTAGCACAGCACTTCAATGCGCTCCGCCGCGACCCACCGATTTCAGGTACATCTGTGAGGCCAGCCGCGGTGACCAAGCGGTCAGCGGTGCACCAGTCACGGTCTGCACTGCCACTACGGTCTGGGGTTCGAATCCCCACTCGGGAATGGATATTTGTACTGACGTTAGTAATAGCTAGTTCATAAGTAGTTTGTAAATTTAGGGACTGATGACCCCGTAGTTACGTCCCACAAGCTCTACAAACATTTGAACATCTGTGAGCATAATACGAACTACCCGATGTAACCATAAAGGAGTGAGATTAACAATAGGAAAACACTATAGTTGAGACTTACGTAACACATCGTGGTAAAATTTGCAATGCCGATTGTTATCCTGTCATTAACGTTGTTAATGTAATTGTGACATTAACCTAACGCTAAGTCGGTGAAGATATTGCCCCGAAAATAAATAAATACTCCAACTGTTAACAATCTGCTGGAATATTATACGCTACATTTGTGGAACAAATCTCATCTTTTACATCGCACCGTCTCCTGTCTCTTCTTTCAGGATGGGTGTTGTCACATGAGATATTTGTTCCTCTGTGGCTGGTTTGGAAACAGTTGGAGCATTATCATTCTTTCCTTCCAGATTTCGTAGTTGTAACAGAGTACTCTGTGACTCTGATCTGTATTGTTCTGTTGGCGATGTATGTTGCCTTTCTTCCTGATTACGAAGCTATGGGGCGGGAGGTGAAAGTAAAGAAGCTAGATGCTATAGACGGTAGAAATGACGCTGATCTGGTGACTTCGAAAAGCGATTCTGCACTGGCCGGTTTTCTTTCTCGAGATTCATATCTTTTTGGTGATAAAGCGACAGAGGCAGCAGAGGCATGAAATAAGGCCGAGGAAGAGGTGGTGGTGTTGGTGCTAAGGGGGGGGGGGAGCGTTTTCGTGATGGTGTCGGGGGCGGTGGAGGGAAGCACAAGTGTTCCATTTTCGGAGTACTTGAGGGAAATGCTTGCATTTCGTATTTTTCGCTATTCGTTTATGTTTGCTCAAAAAATCTGTAATTATCATTTTCGTAATAAACTGCGCTACAAAAAATCAGAGTAGAAAGCCTACTGCTAGGAGTTGTGAGTCACTAAATAGCTTAATCTGAGCTGCTCAGCAGGTTCCGAAGTGGAACAACGAAATTAAATATATTAATAACACTCACCAGAAACAGCTTATCTGCAGAGACTTGAAATGAAATTTGCAATGGAACGCACGGCAGTCAAATGTTCAAATGTTAGGTTTAGCTTATGGGACTTAACTACGGGGTCATCAGTCCCTAAACTTACAAACTACTTATCAACTACCTTATTCTAAGGACGACACAAATATCCATGCCCGAGGGGGGATTCGAACCCCCGACCGTAGTGGCCGTGCAGACCGTGACTGAAGCGCCTCAGTCTCCTCGGCCACCGCGGCCGGCGCACGGCATTCCCAGACGGGGATAGTCAAATGTGAATAAGATCTAATTAATATTGAAGAACGGTGCTAAAGGAAACAATGCATTTAATTAACAATTTATGTATTCTGCAAACGCTTAAGAAATGGGGAGACCATTTTAAAACAATGAAAGCACACCTTACACATTTAAAAGTGGAAATTAAGTAAAATTAATAAACGGCCCATTTGAATGCCTACCATTTATGAAATTTACTTATTAAGAAAATATGGGTAGATTCGCGATGGGTGGACACACATTCATTCACACTCAGTCACCAAAGCTCACGCGACACTTCCTCAAACAGCGACCGGCATCTGCAGTAGTGTAATATTGGAGAAGATCATCTAGCTTGAAGCACACGCACATATTAAAATAAGAAAACTTGACTCTTGACTCTTGACCTCAGCTTTTGGTAAGCCGAAATCTGTAGATAGGTCTCTTAGGAAGAAGAAGGTTCTGCTGCTAGGTAGTTCTCATGGCAGAGGTGTTGGCCAACAGTTGCAGGAAGTACTTGGGAGTGAGTTCCAGGTCACCAGCATAGTGAAGCCTAGTGCAGGGTTAGCTCAGGTCACTTGTAACATAGGGGACTTATGTAGGAATTTTTCAAAAGAGGATCAGGTAGTTATAGTGGGTGGGGCCGGGAATAGTCTTGATAGGGACGGGGAATATGATATAGGTGGTGATCTGGAAAGGATAGCAACTGAAACTGGTGGCACGAATGTGCATTTCGTGCAGCTGTTTCAGCGTCATGATAGGCCTTGTCTTAATACGGCTGTCAGCCGGGTTAACATGGGACTTGAGAAGCCGCTGATGACGGAGGGCATGGATCACATTGCAGTGGTGCCAGTTGAGACTATCCAAAGGTCGGATTTTACTAGGCACGGTCTGCACCTCAATAGGTTTGGGAAGGGGAGGTTGGCAAAGCTCATAGGTGACAGTGTAGTAGGGGGTGGGGGTTTCACTCATGGAAAAATTCCTGTAGTAGTTGGTGTTAGGGCTGCACCTTTTTTAGACTGAAGACAGCTGATAGATATTCCTGCTTAAAGGAAGTCCCTCTAAGAAATGAACCACCTTTGACAAAGTCTAAGAATATAAGGAATAAGGGAATTACTGTTTTTCATCAAAATATACAAGGTATCAGAGATAAAGTTAATGAAATGCTTATTGATACTGATTCTGACATTATTGGAATTTCAGAGCACTTTTTAAGTGGTCTGTCAATTAAGAGACTTCCTTTGCCAGGATACAGATTAGCTGCCTTCTACTCTAGGAGTTCCTTGCAGTGTGGGGGAGTGGCCATGTATGTAAAAAACGATTTTTCATCGGAGTCAATCGATTTTTCTAAACACTGCACAGAACAGATATTTGAATGTTGTGCAGGAGTTGTTAATGTTAATGGAACTAAACTAGTAATAGTTGTTATTTACAGATCCCCCGACTCAGATTTTAAAATGTTTCTGCCCAAGCTGGAATTGGTTCTGGGTTCACTGTATAGGAAGTATAAAAATTTAATTGTGTGTGGAGATTTCAACATTAATTGTGTAGGTGATAGCTCAAGGAAAAGTCAGCTGTTAGATCTATTTAATTCCTATAACATGATGCAAACAGTATTTTTTCCAACGAGAGTGCAAGGAAATAGCAGTTCTACCATTGACAATATTTTTGTTCATTCTTCATTATTAGAAAGGCACTCTGTCAGCAGAATAGTAAATGGCCTATGAGACCACGATGCCCAACTTTTAATTCTAAAAAGTATTTGTTCTCAAACAAATGTTAAACATAAATATCAGCTACTCAGAAAAGTTAATCCAGTTGCAATTGAGACCTTTTTAAGCCTAATTAAGGAACAAGAATGGCAGGATGTTTATAGTGCTGATAATGCAGATAAATATAATGCTTTTCTGAACACATTTATTATGCTGTTTGAAAGTTGCTTTCAGCTAGAACGCTCAAAACAGGGTACTTTCAGTAACAGACAGCCAGGGTGGCTGACAAAAGGGATAAGAGTATCATGTAGAACTAAGCGGGAGTTGTATCAAAATGTTAGAAGCAGTCAGAATGAAGATGCAGTAGCTCATTACAAACAGTACTGTAAGCTACTGAAAAATGTCATTAAGAATGCAAAAAGTAAGTGGTACGCAAAAAGAATAGCAAACTCTTGGGATAAAATTAAAACTATCTGGTCAGTCGTGAAGGAAGTGTCTGGTCAGGAGCAGCAGGTAGAAGATATAACGTCAGTGCGTAGTAGGAATGTTTCTGTTACTGACAAGTTAGATATATGTGCAATATTCAATAATCACTTTCTGAATATAGTAGAGGAACTAAACAAAACTCTAGTTTCTACAGGTAATCATATTATGTTTTTAGAAAATGCGTTTCCGAGGCTGTTACCTGAAATGATCCTTCATGATACTTCCATAGGTGAGATTGAGTCAATAATTAAATCACTAAAGACTAAGGACTCTTGTGGATATGATGGGGTATCTAGCAGAATTCTAAAGTACTGTTCTCCATATGTTAGCCCAGTACTAAGCCATCTTTGTAATTTTTCCTTTCAGAATGGTCAGTTTCCTAACAGATTAAAGTACTCAGTAGTGAAACCGCTTTATAAAAAAGGAGAAAGGGATAATGTAGACAACTATAGACCTATTTCTATGCCATCGGTTTTTTCCAAAGTTATTGAAAAGGCTGTATATTCAAGATTAATTGATCATTTCAGTTCACATAATTTCCTGTCAAACGTACAGTATGGTTTTAGAAGTGGTTTAACGACTGAAAACGCTATATTTTCGTTTCTCTGTGAGGCACTTGATGGGTTAAATAAGAGACTACGGACATTAGGCGTCTTCTTTGATTTAACAAAAGCGTTTGTGTTGATCACAAAATATTGTTGCAGAAGTTGGAACATTATGGAATACGGGGAGTAGCCCACAACTGGTTCACCTCTTACGTTAATAATAGACAACAGAAGGTAATTCTCCGCAGTGTAGAAAATGGCTATGACGTGCAATCCCAATGGGGCACAATTAAGTATGGGGTGCCCCAGGGGTCCGTTTTGGGACCATTGCTGTTTCTTATTTATATAAATGATATGCCTTCGAGTATAACAGGTGATTGTAAAATATTTTTGTTTGCTGATGATACCAGTTTGGTAGTGAAGGATGTTGCTCGTAATATTGACACAGTATCAAATAATGCAGTTCAAGAGATAAGTTCATGGCTAATAGAAAACAAGTTGATGTTAAATCACAGTAAAACTCTGTTTTTACAATTTCTAACACATAATTTGACGAAATCTGACATTATGATTACACATAATGGGCATGTGATAAGTGAGACTGAACAGTTCAAATTTCTAGGTGTTCGTATAGACAGTAAGCTGTCATGGAAAGCCCATGTTCAGGATCTTGTTCCAAAACTAAATTCTGCTATATTTACCATTAGAACAATATCTGAGATAAGTGATTTTTCAACACGAAAAGTAGTCTATTTTGCTTACTTTCACTCACTTATGACGTACGGCATTGTTTTTTGGGGTAAGTCGCCTGATGCAAAAAGGATATTTCTGGCTCAAAAACGGGCGGTTCGAGCAATATCTGGTGTAAGTTCGCGAACGTCATGTCGACCCCTTTTCAGTAGTCTGGGAATTTTGACTCTGGCGTCACAATACGTTTTTTCTTTAATGTCGTTTGTTGTTAATAATATCAGCTTATTCCCACGAGTTAGTAGCTTTCACTCGGTGAATACTAGACAGATGTCTAATCTACATTTGCACCACACCACCTTAACACTTATGCAGAAAGGGGTGCAGTATTGTGCGGCATCCATTTTCAATAAGCTGCCACAAGAACTTAAGAATCTTAGCACTAATCCACATGCTTTCAAATCTAAAGTGAAGAGTTACCTCGTGGCTCACTCCTTTTATTCTGTCGATGAACTCCTAGAAAAGTTAAACAATTAAGCTAATTTATTTTTTCTTTATTGATTCTTTTCACTTTGTCTTAAGATTGTCGTGTGCAAAGGACTACTTAAATTTTTTCTATTACCATTCTTGTGTAACAATGTATTGACTTGTTCCATGACCATGGAGTCTTACTCCTCAAGTGGGTCCTATGGAACAGAAAAAACAAATAAAAAATAAATAAAAAAATAAAAAAATATGCCGAAATCTCGACATGTGGTTGATCACCGGGCTTTGGTTCCCAGCTCGCAAAATCTCAAATCGAGAAATAAATAGGTATAAAATCACCATAAGCGGAAGAATTTCATAAATGTAACCACATTGCGAAAATGAATCGCCTGAGGGGCACTAAAGCAACTTGACAACCGGTATTGGATTCGCAATAGCTAGTCCACGTGGCATACCGAACAGAAAATCACAACGAACATCACCGCGCAAAAAATTTGGAGAGTTAGGGGGCAGCACTCTACATCGATATGGCAATGTGCAAGACTAGATATACATTCGACACACACACATACACATTCATTCAGGAAGAACGCAATTTAACATATAAAATATTAAGAAGTATTAAAAGAATAAGACGTGAAGCTGGGGCGTCATGTAATGGTTGCATAAGTACGTTACACTGTTGTGTAGCAACATAATAAAGAAAATTGACGCACTGAATAATATGAAACAAGTTCACAGTGTTATATGGACGTGTTTTAGATTTCAAGCTTCAGAATCGTCTTCCCAAGTAACATCAATTCCATTGCGCATATATGCTTCCCCGCCGTTTCCGTGTTAAACTTACTTTGCTAAACGTAACGGCAGATGAACAACAATTAGACACAACACAGTTATTTCCATACACTGTATCTCACATACGCAACTGCAGTCAAGGATCTACGAATACGCTTGAATACGCTTGTTACTTGCTCACCATTCCGAGAAATCCCTGGTATACCAGCTGGGATCTGGTAGCAGTATAGACAAAGATGAAGAACGTAACCAATTAGTTGAGACCAGTGGTGCAGCCAGAATTTGGTTCTGGGGGGGGGGTTATTTTTAAAAATTAAAACCTAATTAATTCATTAATCAATGACTTTCACACTTGTTATAATTTAACCATCTGTAATAAGAAAACAGTTGCATAGGAAATAAAATGTACAACTTATGGGACTTAACTACGGGGTCATCAGTCCCTAAGCTTACAAACTACTTATGAACTAGCTAAGACTAAAGACGGCACAAATATCCATTCCCGAGGGGGGATTCGAACCCCCGACCGTAGTGGCCGTGCTGACCGTGACTGGAGCGCCTCAGTCACCTCGGTCACCGCGGCCGGCAAAAAAAAAAAAAAAAAAAAAAAAAGTGTAGGCTCGCATTAATTTGAATGTGAAAGAGGAGCAACATGGTGGAGGTGGAGGATATATAATCAGTTAGTAAAATAATTTAAGCAGTTTGTATCTTACTAGCCAAAGACAAAGGTCCTTACAGTTTCATTTACATCACACTCTGTGTGTAAAAACTGAACTAAAGGCGTACTATTGTTGTTTATAACATTCCACTACGTGGCGCCGCTGACCTGCTAATCAGCGGGACGCCGCATATGAAAAATCTGATCGTAACATGAGCATAGCAGTAACAGTATCGGTAGCATCTAAGCTGTTCACAGAGGCATTAAGACCGCTCAGCACACGTTATCAGTGGCGGCATCTCGTTGGCGACCTAATGTCACGTTCACTTGTGCCTGGTAAACTATACTTGCGTTGTGATTCATTAGGTGTGTACTATAACAAATTTCCAGTGCCGACCTGTTTAAAAAAATAGAAAGTGATGACAATAAAAAACAGTTAAATAAAAAAGTCTTTGGGAGTTGCTGGGATGGGGGGGGGGGCTTCAGCCCCATTAGCTGCCACCCCTCTCCCTCCGTGACTACGCCACTGGTTGAAACACCTCTCCCACCACTCTCGCTTCGGTCTTTTTATTAGCTGTCGTACACTTTTAAAGGCGATAAAGTTCTCGAAAGATGTTTGGCCACCTAGATTATCAATGGCATCAGTGACTTCCGGCGACCACTGAGGTACTTTATTTCTCTGTGTACACCGTGTGCAAAGAAGAATTGTATGCCCTGACGCAGTTAAAATTGTGCTGGTGACACTCTCGACCACAACGTCCATGTCCATGTTATCCTTTGGGAGATGTCCTGCGGTGTCCGCAGGGTTATATGCTTCCCTCTCTACATTTTTAAACCGTATCGGGAAAGACGTTACAGAAGGATAGGAATGTGGCCACTACCTCACATTTCGTTCTCATGTTTTCTCTAGTGGAATCTGGTAGAAGGCCTACTCTGCAAACTGAAAGGTCAATGGCTTCAGAGGTGTGATCTGTCATACTGAAATGTGTGGTAAGCCCCAGTGATTAAAAGGAAGAGGTCGAGTTCAGAAATTTAATTCTCTACATCTCTACCATGGCCAGTAATAATTGTACCATGCACATTGGCTTGTGAGTGTTGAAGTCGCCCAGCAGCAGAAAGGGTGGGGTGATCAGGGAAAACAGTGTAGCCAGTAAATGTTTGTATAATTCACCACCTAGAGAAAGGTAGACAATGGGCATAGTAATATTAAGTGTGCTCCCTACTGTGAGGGAGACAAACTCTAACTGTGTTTGAAGAGGCACAGGAATATTGTGGATATAAGGACTTGTATACACAAAACCTAACTCCATATAATGGTCGTCACGATTCCTGTGCATGGCCAGAGTCCACATTGTAGAGAATAATGTCTCTAAAGTCTCCTGCAGGACACTGCAACACCAGGCAGGTGGAATATTGAGAAATTATCGTAGCTCAGCTAAGCCATGGAATAAACCACCGCAATTCGACTGGAGACTTAAATTGTCAGTTAGGCAAGGGTCCATCAGTGCACAGAGAAGACAGTTCTTTCATTGTGATCATCCAGTGCCACTGGGTGAGCACAATAAGAAACAATATCCTCGGAGGACGCAAAGATCGCCTCCTCGTCCTCAATAACACAAGATGTAGGGAGCTGTGGTGCGAAAGCCACAGAAGATAGTCTTTGCTTCTGTTTCCTTTTGGGCTCTTCCTGATCTTTCCAGTGGAGAAAGGGCTTCTCTGAAATCACATCAGTAAATGATGACGGTCAGAAAGCCCTTCGACCAGCAGCTTGCGGAACCTTCAGCCACTGTTTGGGTTCATCCATTCCACTTGCAGGAACCTTAGAAAGTATCATGAAGGACAAGCCTTCCTAGCGAGACCAGAAAATACTGTCATCTCTCCTTCTGAGCGATGGGCACTAATAGTTGATGGGCTGGGCGGGGGATGGCTTAGAAAACAACCACTGAGCGGTTAAATGGACTGCTATGAGGGAACACAGAAGCAAGAGCAATTTCAAGAATGTAGTCTCCAAGGAAAGTGGCGACGGTGAGACAGCCGCAAACGGTGAGACCACTTGCACAGGGAAAAGTAGTTCATAATTTATCTTCGTCTCCGTGTAGGACAGTTTATCCAGAGTAAGAAATTCCACTATCTTCCTCTAAATGTCCAGTACAGCAAGAAAGTGGAACGGTGCTCTTCACAGCTGATGCAAATGGGATGTGGAACACAAGGAGCACCCAGATGTGATGGGTGCCATACATCTCTACATTTAATGTCAGATTTACAATCTGAAGGCATTTGAGCGAATTTCCAGAGAGAAACAACACCTTACCTCTCACAGGCGAGTAGTGCCAACAGATGTGATTGGTGCCATAAGTCTCTCCTGATGGGCGACAACCAGCCACATAAAGTGCCACCTCGGAGTATGACCATTGTTGGAATTCTTGATGCCCCAGGAAGACAAGCATCTACCCCTTGGCATGCATGCATAACTTGCAGCTCAGACATAGGCAATATAATCTTTCAGTTGGCATGTGTCTACGACCAACAACGATTGGCTACCATGCTGAATATTGGGGATATCGGCATGCATGCAGATTTTGCAGCTCAGACATCAGCAATATGATCCTTCTGTTGTCAGGGGTCTATGACCAAGAGCTTACATGACGAGTCCCCACAATGGATTTGTTACAGTGCTGTATATTGGGTGCAAAGCATAGTATTATAATAGTGGGTTCAGGAGGTGACAATGGGTATCGCACGTAACTGGTTCACCATATGAGGTATCCTTCCGTATGGCTAGGTAGACGGTGCAATTACATAATGGGTGCTAAAGATCCTGTTGAATACATGGTGCACCAAAGAAGGCGTCTGTGACCAAATGGCCAACACTTCTGTAAGATTTGGAAAGATGGATGACGCTACCATATAGGAGAGCATATCTGTTTACCCAAAAAATTTGTGAGCTACATTTAGTCGCCTCTCACTATAGGTAAGAATATCTCTGGTATATTATAACCTCCGTATGATGGATCATTTGGTGACATGATCCACACTTTCATGGTCACTGACTTGACCTTCAGACATGGCAAGTTGGCTGTAATGTGTCCAGTCTCCTCTATTGAGCACCGTTTGTGCCGATTGTCTAACAGGCATCAATCCATCGGACTGTCGGACCATTATTGGAAAGTTATTGCAACCCTTAAGGTCATCAACCATTTCCAGATTAGTACTGTGGAAATAATTTAAGAGAAGTGTGAGATGTATGCAGAGAACTACCTTCTTGCTGTACAGAAGTGTGACAGCTATCTGGTGTTTAGTAAATATATGCTCGGCGGCAAGAGAAGCTACTCATTGCTCTACTTCTGGGGCAGTTAGTGAAAGACCTCCAAATTGTTTGAATTAAAATCACAACCGAGAAGGATTGGGTAGGGCTGTTGTGTAAGAAGATCTGCAAGGACCTCCTCACTGAACGTGTCATGAGGGGGTTACATAGAGGGAGCATGACATCATAGGATGGGGACATAATGACAATTCTAACACGTGTATACTTGAAGTGAGAGAGAGGCGCTCGCCTTTAGCTCTCTCTCCACTAAGGTAGATTTTTAATGTAGCCACACACCTCAGGGTTATATTTAGGTTTGAAGATCACCTGGAACCATATACACGTATGTCCACCCCGACATAGTAGATGTTGTTCCTCCACGTCTGTTCTAAAACCCAACAAATTCCACTCCGGTTTTGGATGCATCTATCACGGTGGTTACACATTCACCCTTCCTTACTTGCTACTGGTAGAGTATAAGAGTTGGAGGTACGGATTTGGGCGAGATGCCTGCATTACTAGTTCATTAATCGCTATGGGCTCTGGAGAAAAGTGAGGCGAAGCATGTTCAATAATAGATCCAACATGGTGATTCGCTTTGATTCTTGTTTGCGCGAGTTACTTTTTTTAATCTTCTTGTTGCACTGTAGGTGCTGAAGTGTACGTGGCAGTAGCGACTATGCATGGGTGAGCAGGTTCTGTAGAAGAAATTACCAAGGGCTCTACAAAGGTGGACACCGTATCTTTTTAAGATGTCTTTGGGGCCTTCGGGTTCAGAAGCATATGACATGTTACAAGTGCACTGAGATGTGTAAGTGTTGGTGGCGTCACTAAGAGTGTGGACGCATCAGCTTTCGCAATCGCAATTTGCAGAGTTGATGGGAAGGAGGCAGCGAACAGAGGAGGTTTCATTTTCTACCTGGTCTTACTGGATTCAGTATAGGAGATGTGCTTAGTTGTCTTTACCTCGTGATAAATCATATGGTCCCTATTCCAAACTGTGTAATCACTTGAACAATTAAGAAATTTTGCAGTTTGTTTGCACTCAAACTCTTTATGTGCTGCTTTAAGACCGCTGCAACAACTGGCTTCTACACAGAATCTCAGGATTGCGTGCCCAAAGATCTGACATTTAAAATGTCACACGTGGTTAGGGATGTATGGGCATGCATTTAACCGTAGAAAGCCTGCCTACACGTTGTAAGGTCACAGATGATGAACTTACATCTGCAGGATTACTCCAGACAAGCACTAAGTGAATCTGCAAACCCTTTTATTTGCAAATTTTTACGTCGTGCATTTTTTTATTGCTAATTTTTGTATGTACTGTCACTTGTTTGATATATTCTTACACTGTTATTTTATTATTTATTTTATTGTATATTTATTTGTATTTGTGTAAAGAGAATGAGGAAAGATGTTGTATATGTAAAAACAGTAGAATGACAGTAGCGCGCTTCTCCTGCGTAAGTGTAGTGTTAACTGAGAGGCATTCGGAGTCTGCGAGTGGGTCTCGTCGTGTGCGCACGCCGTCCATGGGTGTCTTTCGTCGCGTACAGTACGTCACGTGCAATCGCCGGCACGAAAAAACCGAGTAAAATATTTATTAGTAAGTTGAAAGGAAAAGAAGTATTGACTGTGAAAGTTTATTTTGAAAGTGTGGGAGTGACGTTTAATTTTTTTGTGTGCTACAGAAACTTTATTGATGACAGTATAATAATTCTCGTATTAAAATATTTAACCAGAGACATTTTCAAAGTAGTAATTATTCAGTTAGCAAATCATAGATACTGTGAGAGGTGATGAACAGCAAAAAACTATTACTAAAAGTAATACAGGGTGTTTCACTAAGTGTGTTTGCCTCTGTAACTTATAAAATAATAGGTGACGGGAAATTTTAATGCAGGAGGTCAACACAAGAAATGTTACACTTTCTGCGGAGCTATGAACATATTTTATTGTATCATTTTCCAAAGAGTTACACCACAAAGATATAATTTTTAAACGGAACAATAGTTTTTTATATCGTTTATTGGATTCGTTTAAACCAGCTGCGTCCAAATAAATTTAAATTACATTCCTATCACTGTTAGTTTGGGAACAACAACCCTTCAAAGTTCCGGGGACGGAGGCTGCGAATAGCGTAGCTGACTGGCCGAGTGTATATCCTCTGGGGCACGGCCCACTGACCACCAGCCAGTTAGCTATGCTGTCGTAGCCTCCGCCCCCTAAATTTTGAAGGGTTGTATCTCCCAAATTAACAGTGATAGGAATGTAGTTTAAATTGATTTGGACGCAACTGGTTTCAACGAATCCAATGGACGATAGAGAAAAGTATTATTCCATTTAAAAATTATATCTTTGTGCTGTAACTCTTTGGAAAATGATACAATAAACTATGTTCATAGCTCCGCAGAAAGTGTAACAATTCTTGTGTTGACCTACCGCATTAAAATTTCCCGTCACCTATTATTTTATAAGTTACAGAGGCAAACACACTTAGTGAAACACCCTGTATATATATATAGTGGGTTTGTGTACCGCAATTGTCATGGAATAACAAAAACCACATCAAAGATCAAAAGTCAGTTACTTTCAAAACGATAGTCAAAGATGAACATTTTCAGTCACGTTAAGCACACAGAATTTTTCTTTTGTGTTAACACAATTACAGCTAACTCCAGTTTGCATCATAATATATCCACTGGATATATTATAACGTCGGGATGTAAGTAGAATGATCAATGAAGTAATCAGGTGCACAGAAAATCAAAATTATTAATTAACAATTTGTGTTTTGTTGGTAGACGGTCGCGACTGTGACGCAATAAACAGAACTGTGGTGTGCAGACGCGTTTGGCAGCAGCTCGCGAAGCGAAACAAAAGAACTTAAATACAACAAATGAAATGAGCAACATTAGAGAAATTAATAATGAAAAGGGTTTGATAAAGAAGAAATGGCAGAACTATCAGTAGATAAAAAGAGGTCAGGTCGCATCTCAGAACAAAGACTAGCGAGGAATTTGGTCATTGAAACGAAAATTTTGAAACACAGATGCAAGCAATTAGAAATCAAACAGATTCTGCGTGATCAACAAGCAGAAGAAAGTAGAAAAGACATTGGGGAATGCAAAGTAACAGATTTAGACGTTAGAGGAGATGATCACGAATTTGCAGTTAATCATGACAGCCAGAGCCGCAACTTAGCAAAGAGTAAAAGTCACATAGAGAGGGAAGAAAGGATAGAAAGAGGGGAGGAGAGTAGCGTCATGGAATTATTAAAACAATTAATGAAGCAGGGACAGGAAATATAACAAGACTTAAGAGGAACTAAAATAGGAAATTGCAACATTAAAGAAACAAGGGGAGAGGCAAAATATATTGTTACATGAACAAGAACAGAGGAGGAACCAATGGATCGAGGAGACGAAAAAGCAAACGGGAAAATGCGAAAAGAAATTAAGGGGAAATATATCATAAACTGCACTAACATAGAGAAATTTACGATAGGAATCTAAGTGAAAATGTTCAGTCATTAAAACAGTCAATGAAACAATGGTGTGTTGAAAACAAACAAAAATAAGAACAATTAGAGGGAGAAGTATCATTAGTTAAAACGGTATTGTTTACTTCGAAAGAAGAGTGCAATAAAAATAGAGAAGCTATTAATGGGATCACTGGAGAAATCAGACAAATTAAGACCAAGGGAGAAGAACTCATTGAATGAGTAAAGGAAATTAGTGGAAGGGTAATGAATTTAGAAAACAATACAGAGACTGAACAATAGAGCGGAATTACACGTATGAGGAACGTGGACCAAGATGTTCGAACCGCGTAATGTACTAATGTGCAAAGTGACAAACGCTATTACTCAACAGGAAAATAATTGTTATCCTCTAATACGACAGATGAATGGGGAAAGTTTCGGTTAGGAGTCCACGCTACCGAACGCAGAAACAATTAGTACAAGTCATCGTATTTAAAAAAGTGGAACAGGAATGCGCGAATGCAATGTGGAGGAGAAGTAAATGGATTCTTAACATCCAATGAACCAAGGAGAAATCAAGATGAAAGCAGATGTGATGTAAAATATATGCAAGGGCGCAACCCACCCGTGTTCAAACCGAATGGTGAACTACACATACTAGATTATCTGCATGTAATGAAACGCATTTTTCCTCGACAGTGGAATGATATGAAATGTCATGATTATATAATATGCAATGTGGGTTCAAAAGCACAACCGGACTTAAACGAAATGAGTAAAGAGAGCCGTACTTAACGTGAATTTAGAAATCTGTCAATGAAGAAATTTTGGTCAGAAAGTAAGCAGGTTGGCGTGTACAGTGGTACACGAAGCACCTTTGTATCAGACGAGCGGATATAAGTCGACGGCAGAATACTTCATATTTTATTGGAATAAAAATAAATATTTAAATATAACAATTCTAGAACATTGTCTCGTGGCAGTAATGGAAACGAAATTACCAAAGCGGACTAAACAATACCTAATTGGATTACATGTAAGAACAGTGGAACACATGCATAAAATATTGGAAGAATGTGATAAACTGCCAAAAGAGGATAACCATTACAGGGGCAGAAATCGGGAGGATAAAATAGATCGAAGAGAAGGATATCAGCAACGGGATAATTATGATGGATATGGGCAGGAAGGACGAAGACAACGATACGAAAGACATGACAATAATCCAAAAAGAGAGGACACTATGTTTGAGAATTCAACAATTTTAATCACCGAACTTCAGAAAATAGACAACATTATAAAACTCAAAGTCGCGGTGGAGTAGCCGAGCGGTCTAAAGGCGCCACGCTGCGGAGCGCGCAGTTGTTCGCCGTCGGAGGTTCGAGTCCTTCCTGAGGCATGGGGGTGTGTGTGTGTGTGTGTTGCCCTTAGGTTAGTTTAACTTAGTTTAAATAGTTTGTAAGCTACGGAGTGATGACCAAGCAGTTTGGTCCGATAGTTATTTTTTTTTTTTTTTTTTTTTTTTTTTTTTTTTTTTTTTTTTTTTTTTTTTTTATGGGACTTAACTACGGGGTCACCAGTCCCTAAACATTACAAACTACTTATGAACTACTTACAAACTAGGACGGCACAAATATCCATGCCCGAGGGGGGATTCGAACCCCCGACCGTAGTGGCCGTGCTGACCGTGACTGGAGCGCCTCAGTCACCTCGGCCACCGCGGCCGGCGGTCCGATAGTTATAAACATATTTATATATTATAAATATCAGAATGATTTAGGTAAGAGGGATGAAGCAAGAAAAGAGTGGTGGCGAGAATGAAGAACTGATGAAGATTGGTAGAAAACGGGCGCTCAGCCAAAAAATGCTTTTAATTCTTATACAGGGAATGCAACGTACAACAGCGGCCGAGAAAAACGAACGAGATAAAACGAGCGCGCCGTGAACAGTGAGTACGATCAGCGGATGCCTCTCGAGAAACAAGTTTAAGCACTACAAGCTACTACGGAAAATAATAGAACAAAAAATTAAAGAATTATAAATTATGGATGTAGCAAGTAATTTTAATGAACAGCGAACAGGAAACTAATACCGCGGCCCGCAATTCCCCGATGCGTGGCTACAGAAGTATACTTCAGGGGAAAGTTAATTATGAAGTGCACAAACCAAGTAATCAAGAGAGCCACTGGGAACAACAGTCCCTCAAAGAACAAAAGCAAATACAAAATGATCATCAAGAAGAAATATTGTTACACTCCTGTCCATTAAAATTGCTACACCACGAAGATGACGTGCTACAGACGCGAAATTTAACCGACAGGAAGAAGATGCTGTGCTATGCAAATGATCAACTTTTCAGGGCATTCTTGGCGACGGTGGCGAAAAATACAAGATGCTGACGTGAGGAAAGTTTCCAACCGATTTCTCATACTCAAACAGAAGTTAACGGGCGTTGCCTGGTGAAACGTTTTTGTGATGCCTCGTGTAAAGAGTAGAAATGCGTACCATCGCGTTTCCGACTTTGATAAACGTCGCATTGTAGCCTACCGCGATTGCAGTTTATCGTATCGCGACATTGCTGCTCGCGTTGGTCGCGATCCAATGACTGTTAGCAGAATACGGAATCGGTGGGTTCAGGAGGACAGTACAGAATGCCGTGCTGGATGCAAACGGCCTCGCATCACTAGCAGTCGAGGTGACAATCATCTTATTCGCATGGCTGTAATGGATCGTGGAGCCACGTCTCGATCCCTGAGTCAACAGATCTGCACCAACAGTTCCACGACGTTTATAGCATCATAGACCATCAGTTCGGAGACCATGGCTGCAGTTACCCTTGACGTTGCATTACAGACAGGAGCGCCTGCAATGGTGTACGCAACGACGAACCTGGGTGCACGAATGGCAAAACGTCATTTATTCGGATGAATGCAGGATCTGTTTACAGCATCATAATGGTCGCATCCGAGTTTGGGGCCATCGCGGTGAACGCACATTGGAAGCGTGTATTCGCAATCACCATACTGGCGTGATGGTATAGGGTGCTATTGGTTACATGACTGGGTCACCTGTTGTTCACATCGACGTTACTTTGAACAATGGCCGTTACGTTACAGATGTGTTACGGCCCGTGGCTCCACCATTCGATCCCTGCGAAACCCTACATTTCAGCAGGATAATACACGACCGCATGTTGCTGGTTCTGTACGGGCGAATCTGCATACGGAAACTGTTCGACTGCTGCCCTGGCCACCACATTCTCCAGATCTCTCACCAATTGAAAATGTTTGGTCAATGGTGACCGAGCAGGTGGCTCATCACAATACGCCAGTCACTACTCTTGATAAGTTGTGGTATTGTGTTGGAGCTGCATGGGCATCTGTAACTGTACACGCCATCCAAGGTCTGTTTGACACAATGCCCATGCGTATCAAGGCCGTTATTACGGCCAGAGGTAGCTGTTCTGGGTACTGATTTCTCAGGATCTATGTACCCAAATTGCGTGAAAATATATTTGTCCAATGAATACCCGTTTATCATCTGCATTTCTTCTTGGTGTAACAATTTTAATGGCCTGTAGTGTAGAACTGAAGAACGAGACAGACTATACAGAGAAACAGGAGAAGCAAGTATTTACGCAATGGACCGAGTATAGAAATTTGATGAGTGCTACGGAAGAAGATGATAATATTTTCGAAAAGATAATAATTCACATTCAAGAACTAGAGCCAACAGCATTTTGACTCCTTGTGAAGCAGTGAACGAAGAGGAATCGCAGTACACGAGCATCGCAATTACATTTAAAAAAAAAATTGAGAAACAAAGAAAAGACGTGTCCAAAATTAAAGGTCATGGTTGGAATAAAATTATATGAAGTATTATTGGATACTAGATCGATGATTTCAGTTTTCACCAAAACGTTATATCAAGACTTCAAACAACAAATCGAAAGAATAGAAAAATTGCCGTCACAAAAACTAAGGATGAACGGAGAGTTTAGCTCAAAACATGTAGAAGCACATAGCAAAATATATTTACCTTTTGTAATTGACAAGACAAAGGTACTAATGCATAATGAATTTATAATAGTGGAAGACATTACTGTACCATTCATAATTGTATCAGACTGGCTGCAGAAACGGAAAGCAATTGTTGAGTTTACAGAGTACCAACTACAGTTTGAAGCTGTGTGAACGAAGAATGTGACAAAATTATTCGAACAGAATGAATATAAAAAACGATACGTTTGGCATTCAGCATACTGAAATATCTGAATGTCGAGATTCAACCGAAGAGGATTGGCAGCGGGAAGAATATGACGGTGTAGATTGGACAGATACGGACTCAGAAGGTGAACTCAGAAGAACGCAGTGATATTATGCAAAACAAAATTGATGTACGACATAACAATACAATTGTAAATTTCATACGACATCACAAAACGCAGGAGGCTAAGATGAAATCACTACCAAACTGGAAACCGAACGACGTGACAGATGTATGAAGCTATTGCAAAACAAAAGGCTGAAAGTAAAGATGATATTGCCTCCAGATAAAATGGAATGTACAAGATAGTTTTATGTAGACAGCAGATAAATGTGCAATGCTGAAGTGACTCAGGCATGGAGTAGGATAAGGTACAAAGTAACGTGGGCGATCTGAAGTGTAACAATAGGACAATGATAGTACTGACGCTCATAAACAGAGAGCATTTTCTACTAAACGAGAATAACAAACTAGAAGAATCGATGGTGCACCCGACATTGACTACAACAATCGGTACACTAATCATAACAATAACTACTGAACAGGAAATGAAGTGGATGCTATAAATAAAGATTTATATCTTCCTTGAGAGGAGGATCATAGAATAACGATGGAACAGGATTACGGCGATATGTATCATTCCGAGATTAAAAACAGAAGTAGATAGAAACGTTTTGCTTAAGATATGTGTCAAAGAGAAAGTAATTAGTGAATGGTACGAGGTAATCAGAGGACTGAAGACCTAAATATTATTGGGATCTAAAACTATGAGACAAACTAGGAATGAGGATTAATTACGGACAGAAAATTATTCAATGGACGCAAAACACTATGGACCATCATGAGGACAACAATCAAACTCAAGTGAATATTATAGGTTATGAAAGATCTTTACGAATGGAGGAAGATGAAGAGAAAAACAAATAGAAGGAAAAATTGCTATGAAAATACGGGAAACCATAAACAACATTGAAAATATGCCGGAAAATCGGACAGTTCCGTTAGAATATTTATTGATAAAATATCAGAACTTATTTAGAGATGAAGTGGGAAAAATCAAGAATTATGCGTATGAAATTAAAGGCAAAAAGTGTTTTTAAGCAACTTCGTAAAATACCTTTTGCGCTGAAGTAACGAGTAAATCGAGAAGGATGGATGGTTTGGTTTTTAAAGCGACTAAACGGCTACGGTTATAAGACCCTTGTTCCAACCGTAGAGAGTAGAATAAAAAGCACCACAATGCAATAGAAAACGATTTGTTAAAACTCACCAAGCAAAGGGTGTAACACTTCAATAAATAAAAGAATCAAAGTAAAAACTAATAAAAGAAGAGAAAGGTGGAAAGACGATACCAGAGTGTCCTGGCCAGGTGACCACAGATAAGGTAGAAGGGCATCTGGCAGCTGTAAATCGAGAAGTGTAAAGAATGTTGAAGGATAAGATTATAGAGCGAAGTTAAGTTTGGAAAATTGGTATACAAGACGAAATGATTCATAACGTGATATGGTACACACATATGAAGCTCAGACCTTGTGGTCCTACTAAATGCAAAGAAAAGTTGTTCGAATGCTGTTTTTTTCGCAAATACTCAGATGGATAAGATGGGTTTTGAAAATATGCAAAAACTGTCAACTAATGAAACCAAGTACTGTGACCCAACAGACGAAGAGACATGCCATATTACCTAGTAGAATAAATGAAAAATTGGCGACAGTACTTCTGAACTGACGCACTTTGAACGTTGACTGTATGAAGTTGAAAATGTTCTAGTGAGTACGAGAATGCATAATGATGATGATAGTACGTCTCTTAGTAGCCGGGACATCCCCATCGGGCAACGTTTTCATTAACCCTACTTCTCGAATTGATAGGCGTGGTGTAGAGAGACGGCCACAGCTGTACACTAAATAAATAGGAGACCTCTTATTAATTATGAAAATCATTAAAAGACAGGGGTGCATTTAAAATAAAAATTCCTCTAAACAAAGGATTCACTCAACATTAGCAAACGAAGAAACAAGCAAAATCACTTGACATCAAGAAGTGCACCAGACAATTAAGTTTAATTATTCACATGAGTGTGCATTTAACGTTAACATACGGTAGACAAAATGAGAAAACCATAAATTCAAACGTATACTCAACTCAGTAAGAGTTTACTCATTAAATAAGACCTAAGCGCTCAGTACTATGAACAAAAAATAGGAAAAGATTAAAACTACTCAAACGAGGAGACATTAAAGTCTTTGAGCTAATGTGTACACTAAAAACAAGGTGCGTGTACTTTGGCATTAACACTGACTAGAAATCCCCAAGTCTCAAATACATTTACATGCACAAAATTTAAATTTTCGTTAAGATCGCACTTTAGTTTAGTAAAATTACTCCTTTAAGAAAAACTTGCACTGATGTTAGACCACAATGGATTTGTAAACACGGCATAAGGCCTCATTATTCAATCTTGGCTATCTGATTTCAGGATTTGAACTTTTCTAAGAAAAACAGTGAAACATATTACAATTAGTGGACTTTTGCTTTGAAATGACGACCAGTTTGTCAGACTGTTCCAACAATGATCTTGAGCGTAGGCACAGAAACTAAAAAGCGGTATGCACGACACATCGACGTACACGTATCCAGTGCCTAGTTAAATCACTTACGTACAGCAGTCTTCTACAGCAGGAAAAGGAAAAGACAGGAGTACATTCCTTGATAAGGCAACTAAACACATTAAGCACAGTTAGTAACATTTTCAACAAGAGAGCACCAGAAACTGATACCCAATCCAATGCAGCCGTCATTTTTGAAAACAATTCTAAACCGAAGCGTAAGTTATTTAACTTGCAAGCAGCTATTCATGAATTCTGCACTGAAATCTGTTCCCAATTGAAACCGACTGAAACACAGGTCACAAAAGTCAATGTTCCAAGGATCACCACAGGACAATAAGACGCACAACACTGTACCACTCCACGCTAAAAAAAAAAAAAAAAAAAAAAAAAAAAAAAAAAAAAAAAAAACTGAGGAGCGTAGGATGGGAAATGGAACGGAACTTCTAATTTGCCTACCCGTATTATCATTTCCCAACCTCTTTTGGAGAATTGCTGCGCATTGTGAGATCAGTATCTGATAGGATTGGAGGAAAACCTCTATAGCGTACACAAAAGGACAGCCCTTTTCGTATTCTCGCGACTCACGGAAATGTTACAGGTGTTGGGGTGGGGAATATTTTATGAAATCCGTTTATCGTTGCGGTGAGATACTGTTACGAAATTACAAGCGCCGAATTTTTCAAATCAAATGTTCAAATGTTTGTAACCCTAAGGGAATTAACTGCTGCGGTTATCAGCCCCTAGGTTTTCAATCTACTTAAAGTAATTTAAGATAACTTATACTATGGACAATACACACACACACACACACACACACACACACATGCTGGAGTGAGGACTCGAATCTCGAACGGCGAGCAACCGAGCCTTCTACGGCAATGCGCCTTTTATCGCTCGGCCACTCCACTGCGGCCCGAACTTTCGAATGCGGAGGTATACTGTTGACTCCCACTTACATACGAATAAAGGACAACAAATCGGAGCTAGAGTCAGGAGATTTAGGTACTCTTTCTTCTCGCGCTCTATTCGAGAATGTGACAGCAGATAAATTGCATGAAGGTGGATCGATGAACCCTCTGTCAGATACTTATGTTTGTTTTGCATAGTACCCCAAGTAGATCAAAATGTAGATGGCATCATTCATCCATCGCGCACTGCGGTCGCTTCTCAGTGGAGTTCGCAGCGATGACAAGTTACAGTAAGACGTAGTACCCTGCAATGTGTTCACATTATCCATCCCCTGTAATATACAAATGGGTGAACAGGAAGTAGACGAAGTCAGGGAATTTTTCTAGTCTAGAATGACAGGAACCCATGAAGAATCAGCAAGGTGGACATGAAACGCAGATTAGCACAGGGAAAAAAGCATTCAAGAGAATTTATCTTAATTTAATAGCAAAACACTGTACGGTGGTGGATCCTGTACAGTGGGAAAACCAGAGGCTCCAAATCTTTGTGCTTCTCTGCTACAAAAGAATGTTGAAAATTCGGTGGACGTTAAAAATAATAATTGAGAATACTCCGCGCAGTTTGGCGAAGAATGGAATATATGGAAAATACTGACAGTTAACAGACACAGGATTGTAGGTCATACGTTAAAACATTACGGAATAATACCAATGAATGAATTTATATACATTTATTTTACATTGATGACTAGTCTGGACTCATTAAAGAGTCATTGTCAAATCTTAACTGTCCAGGCATGGTAAGACATATGTTACCATTCCCAGACAATTATGATTTGATAATGACTCTTTTACAAGTCGAAATTAGTCACCACTGTGAAATCAATGTATATAAGCGATTTATGGCAAAGAAAGATCTGATAAGAGGTTCAGAAGTATCATATTAAGATCACATCCTATATCAATCCTGAATAAGTACTCAGGTAATTGTAATTAGGAAATAACATTCATCTTACTATAGGCGACTGTAAAAGAGGATTACGTGACACACCGCATCAAACGTAGGACTGATAAAAAAAAAAGCAAACATATGAATAAATTGGTGGTCTGCATTGGTTTCAGTATCATCTTTGATCATTACATAGTTAGTCGTCCACGAACACGCAGTGATATTTGTATTATTATTCTCAATAATCGAGTATTGCCTTTCTTCTACATCTAACTTATGAGCATCCTGTCGACAGTCTACCTTTGAATTTGATTACGGAAATACTGACAGTACTTCGTATGAAACATCTTGGTAGATTAAAATAACTGTGTGCCGGAAGCGGGATTCGAAAATGAGGCCTTTGCATTTCGCGTGTAAGTGCTCTACGTGTGAACTAATTCGACACGCTTAACGTCCGTCCTCATTATTTCTGCCAGTACCTCACCAGTACCTACTTTCCAAACTTCACAGAAGTTCTCCTCCGAACCAGGTTCCGTAATAAATCAGACGTAATTCTGAGTACGTCATTGTTTCATAGTCTTTTCGTTACCCAATACCTTATCGACTGATCTGCAACATCGCGGAAAACGATTTCAGTATGAAATGTCTGGAAGTATTTAGGATACTGTGTGTAACGCTGTTGATTCTGATACCCACTAAGAGTCTTCACTGGAAATCTGCTACTCATTAGAAAGCAGTTAACTCAGTTTCGTAGGAAAATAGGAACAATACCAACGGTGTAGCTGTAACTCATACCTCATCGTGTCAACATCTTTTTTTCTGTTGTGCATTCTGTTCACAGGTCTTTCGACGAATGACGGTAAAAAAAAAAAAAAAACCCACAGAGGAAAAATGCTACTATGGCCCACTGTAGTTAAGGTTATTTTTCTTTGCCAATTTTTGTCCATCTGTTTCAAAAGACAACTCCAAAATTACGATGAACTTTCTCACAACTACTTCGGTTTCTTCTATTGAGGAGATAATTTATGTCAAGTACTTACGAGATATCATCAAATCTTAAAATACTATATAAATGTGTTATGGAATTTTTGCCTACCGGACGTTACTTCGGCATAACGATCCGAATACACAAACAAGACTGGTGACGAAGCATTTCCAGATATTTAAAAAAATAAAAAGACCGATGATTAAATTAACTACTAACTCTGGAAAGTGAGAGTGGAGAAGTAACGGAGAGAAAATGATGTGCTTTTTATTATCACTGAAACAAGTAAAATAAGCTTATTAATTATTAAAGTTTCGGCTTTACAACATCAGCGTATAAAACAGAATGCACAGACGTCTCTTATATGCCAATCACCAGATATGAACGTCCAATTTGAATGACATCACTCCCCTCGAGTTGAATGTTACCATCACCGGTGATTTAAGGTAGTCACGATACTGTGTGACGAGAAATTAAAAATATTGTTTAATTAATTATCAACATTTATTTATAGATGGCATTATTGTGTCGAATAAGGACCTCCTATGAAATTTCAATATAAATTAATTACCATATGCTACTTTAATAATAATAATAAGACGTTATTTCAGCGCCAACAGATTAAAATGTAGGTCCACTTGTATAAAGCACTGCCGTTTATAGTAGGCTTATAGAGGGCCAGTGCTGTAGTCTACTCTACACTGTTATGCACACCGTTTGGTCAAAAGTAGCCTTGCCACAATGTGACACTGCCAAATAACCTAACGCGTCAAATTTGGACCATACATACAAAAAATACCATACTGTTGCAGAGTAGATACTGAAGGAAATACGTACGTAATGATATGATCAGATACGTCATTTGTATTAAACAGACTATCTACTTTGAAGCGTTTACGATTGTGATGTTTTACTGGACGATATATCAGAGGACATGATTCTTAATTGGCTGTGTAGTCACCATGCTGTGGCCTTGGGCCCTCAAGACCACAAGATTGTTATGGGTAGATTGTGTTGGGCCACATAATTTATTCGCCAGCATGCTGTGTGGTTGTTGGTGCATATCGACGTTCATTCTTACAGCAGATTCTGAAGTCTTACTCTTCGAGGTAGTTGTCCCACGAAAGTAAGCCTAAATGTTCCTTTGAAAAGCCGCACATGTGAAGGTGCGTAATGTATACGGTCCTGCGGTCTGTGTATATTATATGACGATTTGTAATTCGGTACACGCGTGTAATAACTAAGCTTATGCTTACCGTGACACCAGGAACGCCATTATGATCATGTACAACGTTGATCATCGAAGCATACGTATAATTGTTTTTCGTTATATTAGGGTATGTCCACAATATATGTAGTCTGTGTGGTGTCGTACAAGTACAAAGTGCGCGCCACCTACTTTCGCCGCGCGCCGCCATGCACGCACGGCGCGGCGTTCTTACGACGACAGCCACGAGCGCCCTCTGCTACAACGCCGCTCGTGGCCACCACTGAACGACATCGTCACTTGGGACTGAGTTAGGAACCAGTAAAGACTTCGGAATCCGATAGGCACCAGTGAAGACTTGGCTATCAGTTGGGCACTAGGCAGGACTCTAGCTCAACTATGTATCAACATTGTGCAGTACTATGTAAAAGTTAAGTATTGTATAAATTCTGTGCAATATATATCTCGTTCTAATTTACTCTAGTGTTTCTAGTTTCTGGCTGCTCCTCTCCGTACCTGCACCAGCGTGCTATCTTTATTCCTGTGTCGGTCTCATTCCACTCGGCCACCGACACCTACGAGGGCGACGAGGCTGGGACACAAAAGTTTGATGCCTCAGCTGACACAGGAATTATAACATAAATGGGGGTATTGTCATACCTTTATCATCATTGACATGCAATTCGAGAAGTAGGGTTAACGAAAACGTTGCCCGATGGGGATGTCCCGGCTACTAAGAGACGTACTATCATCATCATTATGCATTCTCGTACTCACTAGAACATTTTCAACTTCATACAGTCAACGTTCAAAGTGCGTCAGTTCAGAAGTACTTTCGATTAATGGTTTCTTTTTTATGCGTAACTAGCATAAACCCGCGGCTCCGCTCGCGTGTTGGTTGATTATAATAGATAAGCTGTCTTTCAGTAGTGTACTATGAGACTGGTTTTGAAGGATGAATTGAAATACAATATCTTATGTAGAAACAAACATTTTAATCAACATTCAAATAAAATAAAAACATGTGAACTGCTTAATGAGATATATCTATAAATATGAATTTCTTTTCGGTGTACGTTTATCCGAGGCATGTTGTCTGAATGTGATCTGTTACAAGTAGATGTGCAAAGTAACGCAAGGCATATTTATCTACGAAGATTAATAACAATTAAATTAATGTAATTAATTTCACTAATATTTTAGGAAATGTAGCTGATAAAGCGAAACTGAATAATATTCCTATCAGATTGCAGAAGTCTATGCACTTACGTTTATCAGGAAAGGAAGTAGTGTAGATCAAATCACACTTAAAAATGCACTCGTTTCGAAGAATCCAATCACGAAATTCAACAATAATGACTTTAATAATATTGTCGCGTTGAAATGGAAACAGGCTTGACTTCGAAGGCAACTAAACTCAGCACTTATACTGAAAGCACGTTTATTACGAACTCAACATACACGCAGCACTGACTGCAGACTTTACCAGAAATTAGAAGAACACTTAACATAAGAAACAAGTAGAATTTGCAAGTGAAAATAAGAAAGATGTAGAACCTTCTGGAATTGTTAATTACAAAGAAATAATTTTTTTTTGCCTCTGTGCGAGATTGAACCGGCAACCTTCTGCACCGCAGTCCGTGACGCTATCCCCAGCGCCACGCCGGCAGTCGGTGTTCGATCTCTCTCGCGGCATTGCTCCCTCTCATGGAGAAACAGCGACCCGCTGTTATGATCCCGGTGGAGCCAGCTGCAATGTCCTGGATCTTGACCGTGTGATGGGTCCTCTGTATGACAGTTCAAGAGAATCCTTCCCTTCTCCGCGATTACCGACGACAGACGTTCCTGTCGTGGGTTCATCAGGAACATTACCGTTCTCAAAGTCCTTGAACAAGAAGCCATTGTCGTCTATCTGCTCTTCAGGATCGTAGTAAGGCTTCATGCGCAGGACGTGAACAATGTCTCTTCGTTTTTGACGTTTCGGTGACGGCTCATAATCGTCAACTTCGTATGTGACGTCTGACATGCAGCGTATGACACGATACGGACCAAAGTATCGCTTCAATAACTTTTTTGACAGTCCAGCCTTCCGTACAGGGGTAAAAATCCATACCAGATCTCCTGGGCTGTACACAACAGGTCGGTGCTTGTCGTTATACCGCTGACGGTCCTTCTCCTGGGCGTCCAGTGTCCGTATGCGAGCCAGCTGTCTTGCTTCTTCGACCCTGGTGATAAGATGTTTAACATAGTCATCCTGAGTGTCGTCCGGTTGGAACGGGAACAGCGTATCCATTGTCGTCTCAGCTTCACGGCCATGGAGCAGGAAAAACGAAGTGAAGCCTGTGGTGTCTTGTCTTGCGGTATTGTAAGCAAATGTCACGACTGGCAGAATTGTATCCCAATCCTTCTGCTCAACATTGACGTACAACCACAGCATGTCGGCTAACGTCTTGTTAAAACGTTCCGTAAGACCATTTGTCTGAGGATGGTATGCAGTTGTCATTCTGTGGACAATGTTGCACCGTGACATTACCTCTGATACTAGTTTTGACTGGAATACTTTTCCACGATCAGATATCATGACACGTGGTGCTCCACGCTTCATAGTAATGTCTTCTACAAGGAATTTTGCGATCTCTGGAGCTTCTGCAGTCGGCACAGGTTTGGTGACAGCGTAGCGTGTGAGGTAGTCATTGCAGACTATTATCCAACGGTTACCGGTTATCGACTTCAGGATCCTCCCTAAAAGATCGATCCCAACTCGGTGGAATGGAGCTGCTGCCGGCGGAATCTGTACGAGATGTCTTGGAGGAAATTGCGGCACATGCTTCCGTCGCTGGCACTCTTTACAGTGACTCACATAGTGCTTGACAGATCGGTATAGACCTTTCCAGTAATACATGCGTCTGATTCTGTCTAGGGTCTTCACGAATCCCAGATGACCGGATATTGGAGCATCTTGGAAATATTTGAGAATAGCTGGCTGGAGATGAGCTGGAACAACAAGTAGCCATTCGGGGCCCAATGGATCGTAGTTGCTCTTGTACAATGTTCCGTTTATAAGCTGAAACTCTCCATTGGTCGGTTCTCCTTTCTCCAAGGCCTCTATCGTTTTTAATAGTGCTGGATCTTCCCTCTGTTCAGCTGTAACATCATCTAGTTCAGTGAGAGCTGAAATTTCATTAATGCTGTTGTGTTCCACTAATGGAATCCTCGAAAGGCAGTCGGCATTCTTGTGTTTGCGCCCGTTCTTGAATACCACTGTGACATCGTACTCTTGGAGTCTTAGTGCCCATCTTGCTAGTCGACCTAATGGATCCTTCAAGCTAGTCAGCCAACACAAAGAATGGTGGTCTGTCACGACGGTGAATGGTTTGCCGGCCGGAACTTGTTGATAGCCCAGATAACCGCGAGACATTCTTTTTCAATTGTAGAGTAGTTTATCTCGGACGTTGAGAGTACTCTTAACGCATAGGCTATCACTTTTTCAGCACCATCCTGAACTTGTACAAGCACTGCACCAATCCCATAACCACTGGCGTTTGTGTGAAGTTCCGTTTCTGCATTCTCGTCGTACAAGGCTAGCACTGGTTCGGAAGTTAGAGCCTCCTTAAGTGCCCGGAAAGCTCTTTCTTTGTCTCATCCCAGTAAAATTTGGCGTCTCCCTGCAGAAGTTCTTGTAATGGACGTGCCTTGTTACAAAATCCTTTTATGAAACGTCGGTAGTATGAGCACAGCCCGAGAAAACTTCTCACATCACGAATGTGCTAAGGAGTTGGAAATTCTGTGACTGCCCTTACTTTATCTGGATCAGGACGGACACCATCTCCGTTGACTAGGTGCCCCAGGATTTTTATCTCTTTGGCGACGAAGAGGCACTTCTTTGGATTGAGGCGGAGACTTGCAGTCTGAACACACTTAAACACAGTTGACAGGGGACTCAGATGTTCTTCAAATGTTTTCGAGAAAACGACAATGTCATCTAAATAGCAAAGACAGGTAGTCCACTTAAGGTGTCGAAGCAAGTTGTCCATCATGCGTTCGAATGTGCCTGGAGCATTACATAATCCAAATGGCATTACTTTAAATTCATAGAGGCCGTCAGGTGTAATAAAAGCCGTCTTCTCCCTGTCAGCTTCGTCAACCTCGATTTGCCAGTAACCTGTCTGCATGTCCATAGTGAGAAGTATGTAGCTCCTTTCAAGCAGTCTAAGATGTCGTCAATACGCGGCAATGGGTAGACATCTTTCTTTGTGATTCTGTTCAGCCGCCGATAGTCGACACAGAATCGTCACGTGCCATCCTTCTTCTTTACGAGGACCACCGGAGACGACCAGGGACTCTCCGAAGGTTGAATAATATCATCTCGCAACATCTTCTCCACTTCCTCCCGAATTATCCGTCTTTCAGCTGGCGACACTCTGTACGAACGCTGGCTAATTGGCGGATGATCCCCTGTATTGATACGGTGCTTTATCGTGGGCCGTTCCGTCTGACTTTTCCCATGCTGAGCTGTGAATGCACCCGAAAATTGGCGTAGTATACCTAACACCCGCTTTCATTGTTCCTTGGTCAGTCCAGGTCCTATTGGCAGTTCCACATTTGTTTCCTCCAGCGTGTTGTCTGTACTAACAGCAGGGAATGGGTCTTGGTTGATGACGTTGAGCTCACAGTCCTGGATTGGTTCAGCTGTCCCAATACACATTCCCTTGGGGATAAGTTGTGACTGCTCGTGACAATTTGTGATCCAAATCTCTCCTTGACCACCGGTAATGCTTATGATAGCCGCTGGTATGTAAATTTCTTTTGTGAGTCTGCTAAACTTTTTACTATCATCAAGAACTTCACAGTTTAACCAGTCATCTCTGATTGTGACTGCAACTCTTCTCATTGTCAACGGCGGTATCGTCACATTGTCAACGACTAATAACATCCCAGAAAATTCTGTATTACGTGTATCCGACGGAACAACTTCTTCAATTTGCAGCTCAGATCTTCCATAGCCAATGATAGCTTCGGATGCCTGAAGGAAGTCCCATCCGAGGATGACATTGTGACTACATTCTGTTATCAAGACAAATTCAAACGGCTGCGTTCTGTTGTTGATGGTTTTTCTTGCGACACAAGTTCCTGCTGGATAGACGTACTTTCCATTCGCGACCTTCAGTACAGTTGCCCCCGTATCACAGAACACTGTCTTCTTTAGTGTGCGGCGGTAATTATCCGATAATACAGAAAAAGAGGCTCCTGAATCAACAAGTGCCCGGACAGGTTGGCCGTCGATTATGACGTCGAAGAGATTTCCCGACATCTTAGCGACTGTCGTCCATGGAGGAATTTCATCTGCGGCGGCCTCACCTCCGTAGATGGTCGCCTCGCTTAGTTTTCCTGGGCGCGGCGGCTAGGCGAGCGGCTTGTACCTCTGTACGACGACGGTGAACGGCTGCGGCTCGTCGGGGAGCGACCTCGTCTAAGGTATGGCGATGGGCGTCTTCCTGTAGGTCGACTGAACTCATCAGCAGGTGACTGCCTTGGATAGAATTGCTCCGACAGCTGACGTCTTGCGGCAAAATAATCATCGAATACTCGCCTCCTCTCTCTGCAGTAGTGTACGACATGTCCAGGGCGTCCACAGTTGAAACACAGTGGTGTTTTGTCCTCTGTCCTCCAGACGTCTGTTCTTCTGCGGGGCGTCATAGTTACCGGGGACGTTGGCTGTGGTCGCGTCGGCCGGTTCATGGGCTGCCGTTCGGCGGCTACTGCGTAAGTCATAGCAGGACGACGCCAGTCTTCACGTCGGGTGCGATTGACGGGGCAGACAGGAGCTAATGTTTGAAAAACAGCGTCCTCAGTGGCGTCCGATCCCTCGTGACTAACAGCGCTCACATCCATGGCCATAATCTGATGCTCGCTCGGTCTAATAGTGCCGTCTGCCATGTACTGTTGTAATTCTTCTCTCACGATTTGTCGTATGAGAGAAGCCAAGTCATGCTGGTCTACCACAACGGCCATAGGGACTACATTTGGGAGTCTGTCATACTTCTTGCGTCTAACACTCCTTTGTTGTATCTCTTCAATACGCTGGCCCCACTTGATGAACTCTTCTATCGTAGCGACGTCCTTTATCAGAAGACCTTGGTACATATCTTCTGCAATTCCCTTCATCAGGTGCGTGATTTTGTCCGTCTCGGTCATGTTCGGATTGACAGTGTTACACAGGGCCAAAACATTCTGTATGTACGATTGTGTCGGCTCACCACGTCGTTGGGCCCGGTTCTTCAGTTCTTCCGCCGAGCGGATTTGTCGCTGGTGGTCTCCAAACGTCTTCTTTAGTTCCTCTTGGAAAGTCTCCCAGTCATTCAACTTGTCTTCGTTGTTTTCGAACCATTGCTGGCCTGTTCCGTCCAGGTAATAATAAACGTTGACCAAGCACATCGTATGATCCCACCTTTTGTACTTGGCGACTCGGTCGAACCCTTTCAGCCATTTGTTGGGGTCCTGTCCAGCATCTCCAGAGAACACCGACGGGTGTCTGATGTGCAGCTGGCTTATTGCTGGTTTCGTCTCCATCGTTCTTCTGATAATACGGACTTTTGGAAGGATGTACTCGGTGTATCCCTTGTATTCCGGTTCCAGTCCGTGTAAGCGACGGCTTTTACGTTGCCTAATCGGAGCCACGGTGATGCAGCTGTTGCACAGTGTACCCGGCGCCTCCACCAAACAATGTCGCGTTGAAATGGAAACAGGCTTGACTTCGAAGGCAACTAAACACAGCACTTATACTGAAAGCACGTTTATTACGAACTCAACATACACGCAGCACTGACTGCCTCTCAGGCAGAGTGCTCTGTTATTTATACACAGACAGAATTAACAGAAATTAGAAGAACAGTTAACATAAGAAACAAGTAGAATTTGCAAGTGAACATAAGAAAGATGTAGAATCTTCTGGAATTGTTAATTACAAAGAAATAAATTTTTTGCCGGTGTGCGGGATTGAACCGACGACCTTCTGCACCACAGTCCGTGACGCTATCCCCTGCGCCACGCCGGTAGTCTGCGTTCGACGACTCTCGCGGCAATATCAAAGATCGATCACTTGATGTAATGCGTGGAACGTCAAATCGATGTTTTTTAAAGAGATGTATTAAAAGAAATTTCTTTTTTACTGCTTTATTTATTTATTCATTCTTATATTTCCTTATTCGCATGCTTATCCTTACAGAGAAAGAACTGAAGACATTGTAGCACGCATAGATCTAAGATACGGTCTGTGGAATCACATTTCGCTGTATGTAACCTCCTTGCTATAGAGACTCAAACGTCATCGCTGGCCTTCAGTTCGGATTTTTTTATAATTTGACGATTTTCAACCACCATATCTTCCACCCCCTTATAGCTATCGGCATGGAACTGCTATGGTGTAGAACGGGAGACTTCGGCCAACAGTTACACACAGACCATTCGTTTGCGTTCTGTAGTTTTCGCTGCAGAGCGAAAATGTTCAAATGTTTGTAGAGCTTATGGGACTTAACTACGGTGTCATCAGTCTCTAAACTTACAAACTGCATACGAACTAGCTAAAACTAAGGACGACACAAATATCCATGCCCGAGGGGGGATAGAGCGAAATATTAACACACACACACGTAAAATTTTATACACACCGATAACTTTCCATTCCAATATACTCCACCCTTTCATCATTATCAACCCTCAAGCGATGCAACCAATAAAACCATTCTCAAAGAGTAAATATAATTTTCAAAGATTAATTATTGTTCCGCATTTCGCGTTATATTCTTCAAAACTATATATCTATCAGATCGCTATAAAACCGTGCGTAAAGCCTTCCTTAGGTATAAATTAGTAACTGTACAAATATTTAAGTCTCCGCGTATTGTCGTTCGGACGTGATAAGCGTACACCGAACAGACATACACATTAATATATATATATATATATATATATATATATATATATATATATATATATATATATATATATATATATAGATAAATACCTATCCGATCGCCTTAAAACTGTGCCTAAAGCCTTCCCCGGGTAGACATTAGTAACTGTACAAATTTTTAGCTTTTTCTGTCTTGTAGTTCAGACGTGATAAGCGTACACCGAACAGACATTCACATTTATAGATATAGATAATGTGTGAGTTCGTCGAAAGGCGAAATTCAGGAGCTCTCAGGACGATCCAGATCACTGACTTGCCATACCCCTTCCGACTTTTATGGCTTGTTAAGTGCATTGGGCATACTCACTGCGCCCTGGCCACATGCATCAACAACCGGCCAGTATTTAGTCATCCTGGAAGAATAATTCGGCAGAACTCCTTGCGATCCTTGTGACCAGAAAGGGGTACGTCGCAGAGCGCATACCGCCATGTTATTACCATGTTCCAACTGTTATAAGGTCCTAGAGGACGTCATTAACTACGGGAACTTATATTTGCATTACAATAAATTGCAGTCCCCTTTGCCTCAATATGCGCTTAATCTTTTACAGTCTGCACTATACCACAGCATTTACGTAGGTTTCGTGCTGCGTTTCTTGGAAGTTGCTATTTGTGTACTTCACATAGAGCTTGGTTCATCAAGACTGGAATGGAGGAAGATCATTATGAACTCAATATTCTGTAATTCTTCATGACGTTTTTGTGAAAAATGGAGTGTGATTTTTTTTTCAACCTTGTATACACTAGGAATCGATAGAAATAAAAGGACGGAACGAAAACATCTAATGAAATTATGCCCTCAAAAGTATGGTTTCCATGCTACAGACCATTTATTCCATCATATTTTGTTACAGTAACTGCGGTCTAATACGCACTGCATCGTGCAACCACTTTTTTTAATGCAAAGTGATATTTTTCCTTATACTATAGCTTTGAAAATTCGAATGGTTACGTGTCTGCTACATAAAGGTGATCCAGTTCACTTCGCCATTAACTACTGGACGCATCGCAATTGTTTCTTCTACGGTTGATAGACTGGTTGAGGAGGTCCTGTTGCATTGTCTGCTAGTTCACCGAATATTAACCCGTGCAATTTCTAATCTACGGCATATCTCAAAAGTATAGTGTATGAAATGGGTTTTGACCTCTACCCTCCGTACGCATTAGCAAATCACAGTACAGTACTAAAATTTTGGGCGGCTTTTCCTACTGGAAAAGTACCGACTGTACCACCTGCTGTTGGTACCTCTCACCTCCCTGGTTTTTCTTTTTTATCCTCAGCTCCACCAGTCCCCAGACATGTCAATTGTTCATTGACTTTTGTAGAGATGTATTCTGTATCAGCTTTTAGCATAGAGCCATATGATGAGGTATATCGCCTCCTTTGCGTATTTTCCACATTTATTTTTCCTTTTTCTTTTTTTCAAAGTTGCAAATTAATTTTCAAATGGAATTCTTCTCTTCTACATCGTTTACGCTGGCAAGGAGACATTCGCCTTTTTTATTCTCCGACAGGAGCATTTATCATTCTGGTCCTTCAATGTGTTTGATTCACACTTCGTTAATTTCTATTTCGTAATTGTCTTTCTAATGTTTAATAAATTTCTTAGGTGTACCAGGTCCCATTCCCAGTTTTGCAAGGGTTGGAACGTAAATAGTGGAAACACTGCTGTGGAGACACTATGCAATGTCTACTATTGTCGCTGATAGCACACGTTTCTGACGTATCTACCTTACCTCCAAGCAAAAGGACTAGCCCGACCAAGTCACAGGCGTGCGCACAATCGAGGGAAACAGTCACTTGTGAGCGAGCGGTCTAATGTAACCGTGTCACTATGTTTCCGAAAAAGGAACAACAGAGTTGGATCAAGATTGAATGTGCCAGAGGTCGTACAGCTCGACAGTGTCATCAAGGTCGTCAAGAGGCGTGCTTGGAATCAGCATTGCCCTAGGGAACGGTGGCACGTTGAGTAAAAGCATCCAACGAAGGTCGGAAAACTGTGGGAGACATGCATGGAGCATGTCGTCCTATCGTCATTATGGGTGGCCACGAATGTCGAAAGTGCGCCAGAGCCCCAGTATGCTGAAAATTATGGTGATTTCCTTGTACAACTCTGATGGTGTTATCCAGCGCTTTACGTTCCTCCACGGCAGACCATCAATGCACAGTATTACTGTTCGTTTTCGGAGCATTACCTGCGATTAGCTTTGCGAAAGAGGCGGCAACACTTTCCGCAAAACCAACCCATCATTTTTCACGACAATGCGCGGGCGCATACAGCGCAATCTGTGGCTGCTCTATTTGATCGATGCGACTGGGAAACACTGTACCTTCCACCATTCTCCTCGGACTCCTCTTGTAACACTGGTTTGATTCCGTAGATGAAGAAATCACTTTTGGTATTCGCTTAGATCTGTTCCAGAGATTAGAAAGGCTGTAGACCGCTCCATTCGCACCATCAACAGAACAGGCTCTGCAACGGTATGCTACGACTTCCACATCGCTGGCACAGGGTTCTACACAACGCTGGTGACTACTTCGTAGGACAGTAATAGGTGCATACCTGTGACGTTTGTGTATTGGTTGTGAATAAGTCGTTGCCACTCTTTAAGTTCCAAACCCTCGTAATTTTCCTGACGTTTCAGCCACTATTGTATGTGTTTTACAGTTAGAAAAGACGTTCTGAGGAAGGCGATTTAATAAATTGACAATGCGGGTACATATGCCGAATTTTAATGGCCGTAGAAAAGGTCGCTTTATGCTGTGCGTACCTTTTTTTTTCGAATAATTGATCAAAAATCAGGTTTCAGAAAGGTCACAAAAATATTCAGGTGAAAACATGCCACACATTGGTTCACTTTCATGAATATCATTTAATTTAATCACGCCACATATCTGTCAGGCTGTGTAAGAGTCTTATACCTAATAAAGCCGCTCACTTCTTGTCTGTCGTTTTAGTTCCCCATCACTCCCGTTCTCTACTCTACCCTCGAGGGGCGGTACAGTCCTTCAGCCGCCATCTAATATAAAGATGAAAGTCTGCATTATGATACAGCGAGAACGAATTTATTTTTTAATTAAAAAGCACTGGAACAAGAGCGTGCTTTTAATTACGATGAATGCAAACGCTCTGCAATCAAGTCCGTAAAGTGGTTCGGAATATGCTGATGCAGCATCCAATTTCTGCGCACATAATAAAGATGGCCGCCCGTTCGCAGGTGGTGGTTCTCTGCTGGCGTGTTTGCGCCGCTTATCCGTTGCAGAATGAGGTTGCGCTTCCAAAGAGCGGATCTGAACCTGAAAACTGTACGCAGCGAGGCGGTCGTGTAGCAGCGAACGAACGGTGGGGAAGTGTGTACTTTGCAGCTGCCACCTAGCAGAGATTTATTCAGTAAATTTGGTATTAACCTACTGCTACAGGATTTTGAAAACGTTTTTTCTCCCAGTAGCTTACAAACTAATAAACCAATGAAATATTTACAGACACAGATAAACGTACAAAACGTTGGTATGTGGTTTACTTGTTTCTCTGACAATTAAACCAAAGACTAATCATTTCATGAAGAAAAAAATACGTTTGAAACAACTGTGTAGAAATAAATTCAAATTAAATATCTATGAATTAAAAAAGGTACAGAATTTTATTGATATTTGCATTAACCGGTTTCTTAATGGCTGTTATCATATGGATGTACATTTAAAAGTGGTATGTACAAGCAGATAACCATTTTCCTGAATTCACAAGCCAGTACGCCTTCTGAATTGTCTGCGGCTCATATGTAAGGCACTTCTTGTTATCCTTTAACGATATGCCCTGTGAAGTTGTGTTTCTAATTAGATTTATTGTCCCTACGTAAGTGTAAACGATGGACAGTGTATTCATCGTAGGGAGGAGTTTGAACTGCCCGAAGTGTCGACGTGTAACAAAATTGGAAGTGAATACGCCACATCTTAAACTAGTCCTAAGAGGTAGATCTCATGCTCCTAGATTGAGCCCGAGAAGATTTATTTTTACTGGCACAGATACAGATGGTTGTTTGTAAGGGTGGTTGTTTGTGCCCCCGATACCATAACCAACTTCAGCGAATCGGGGAATTGCGCTGTTCTTAGAGAACAGTAATTTTGTGTGTAACATGTTGGATCAATTGCAACCACTTAAATAGCAGAAAGTTTCCACCTTCGCCAATAAAATTAGTAAAGAAATTATTTGTATGCGGTTGGCTGAAATATACAAGTTACACAATTTTTACATGTACTGTATGGTTGGAGTTTATGATTTTTCATTGTCATGGTGTACTAGTGTTTGCCATGTATGTTTTCTAATATATTTTTGCGCTACGTGAGCTGTGGAGCCACATTGTGAAAAGACATTACGGACGCATTTACCTGATTTCATTTGTGCTGTGGTGTCCATCATCTGTGTGTGCTAATATGTACGAGGGTACGTCAATTATTATCCGAAAAATACATTTCTGGCCATTAAAATTGCTACACCAAGAAAATGCAGATGATAAACGGGTATTCATTGGACAAATATATCATACTAGAACTGATATGTGATTACATTTTCGCCGGCCGCGGTGGCCGAGAGGAATGAGGCGCTCCAGTCACGGTCTGCACAGCCACTACGGTCGGGGGTTCGAATCCCCCCTCGGGCATGGATATTTGTGCCGTCCTTAGTCTTAGCTAGTTCATAAGTAGTTTGTAAGCTTAGGGACTGATGACCCCGTAGTTAAGTCCCATAAGTTCTACAAATATTTGAACATTATTTTGATTACATTTTCACGCAATTTGGGGGCATAGATCCTAAGAAATCAGTACCCAGAACAACCACCTCTGACTGTAATAACGGCCTTGATACGCCTAGGCATTGAGTCAAACAGAGCTTGGATGGCGTGTACAGGTACAGATGCCCATGCAGCTTCAACACGATAGCACATTTTATCAACAGAAGTCACTGGCGTATTGTGACGAGCCAGTTGCTCGGCCGCCATTGACCAGACGTTTTCAGTTGGTGACAGATCTGGATAATGTGCTGGCCAGGGCAGCAGTCGAACACTTGTCGTATGCAGAAAGGCAACAAGCGGTCGTACATTATCCTACTGAAATGTAGGGTTTCGCAGGGATCGAATGAAGGGTAGAGCCGCGGGTAGTAACACATCTGAAATGTAACGGCCGCTATTCAAAGTGCCGTCGATGCGAACAAGAGGTAACCGAGAAGTGTAACCAATAGCAACTCATACCATCACGCCGTGTGATACGCCAGTATGGCAATGACGAATACACGCTTCCAATGTGCGTTCACCGCGATGTCGCCAAACATGGATGCGACCATCATGATGCTGTAAACAGAACCTGGATTCAGACAAGAAAAAGAAAAAGTTTTGCCATTCGTGCACCCAGGTTCGTCGTTGTGTACACCATCGCAGACGCTCCTGTCTGTGATGCAATGTCAAGGGTAACCGCAGCCATGGTCTCCGAGCTGATAGTCTATGATGCTGCAAATGTCGTCGAACTCTTCGTGCAGATGGTTGTCGCCTTGCAAACGTCCCCGTCTGTTGACTCAGGGATCGAGACGTGGCTCCACGATCCGTTACAGCTATGCGAATAAGATGCTTGTCATCTCGACTGCTAGTGATCGAGGCCGATAGGATCCAGCACGGCATTCCGTATTGCCCTCCTGAACCCACCGATTCCATATTCTGCGAACAGTCATTGGATCGCAGCCAAAGCGAACAGCAATGTAGAGATACTATATACCGCAATCGCGTTAGGCTAAAATCCGAACTTTATCAAAGTCGGAAACATGATGGTACGCATTTCTCCTCCTTACATGAGGCATCACAACAACGTTCCACCAGGCAACGCCGGAGAAATCGGTTGGAAACTTTCCTCATGTCGGCACGTTGTAGGTGTCGCCGCCAGCGCCAACTTTGTGCGAATGCTCTGAACAGCTAATCATTTGCATATCACAGAAACTTCTCCCTGTCGGTTAAATTTCGGGTCTGTAGCACGTCAACTTCGCGGCGTAGCAATTTTAGTGGCCAGGAGTGTAATTACAAGATTTTATTGTATTCAAATAGGCCCGTTAATGCCTTTTTGTGTGGATCAAACAAGTGATAGTCATATAGGGTAAGTACTGGACTATATGGAGGATGGTCCAGTACTTCAGATTTGAGTTTCTGGAGCGTTTCAGATGTGTGGGCAGCAGTATGCGGACGGGCATTGTCGTGCAACAACATAACACGTTTGGCAGCAATCCTCAGCGTTTGTTTCTAATTGTGGGCTTTAGCCTGGCAGTAAGCATCTCACTGTAACGTACACTGTTTATTTTCGGGCCCCTTTAACCCATAACGTTTCAGTACTAGACCTTTTTCTGTCCAAAAAATCATATGCATCGGTTCTCCTGCGGAGGGTTCAGTCTTGAACTTGTTCTTGCACGGCGAATTTGGATGTTTCTATCCCATGCTCTACCATTTATTCTTCGGCTCCTAATGATGGATCCATCTTTCGTCACCAGTAATGATCCTGTATAAGAAGATGTCCCCTTACCATAGCAATCCAAATGTTTGTTGCATATGTCCAAGCACGTTTGCTTTTTAACTGTGTGAATTATTTTGGAACCCATCTTGCCCAAACTTTATGAAACCCAAGTCTATTGTGCATGTTTTCGTAGGTGGAACCGTGACTAATTTTCAGACGGTGTGTAACTTCGTCAATAGTCAATCGTCTGTCTAAGAGGTTCATTTCACGTGAACGCCTAATGGTATCTTTATTTGTGGCGGTATGCGGTCGTCCGGCTCCTTCGTGCGTATCACTCTTGCGTCCACTTCGGAATTCGTAGATACTTCGTTGTGGCAAATCACTTTTCCCGTACTGCACCGAAAGACTACGATGAATTTTGGACACTGATCCGCCTTCCGAAACTAAAGACGGCTCACTGAACGTTGCTCTTCTTAGGTGCAATTAGACGGTGGCGCAGTCATGATTAACAGCACGACAGAGATAACGAAACTAACCTAGCAGTTTCAAAACTGCAAAGATATATCAAATAATAAATAAACGTAAAACGACAGTACTATCAAAATAAACAAAAATATAAGTAAATTGCGGGTAATATTTGATTTACCCTGGTATATTTCATTAACACGTGTACAATGTATGTTCACATAATTCTTTGTTAATGATAAGCCAGTGTTAGGCGTATGCGACAGTGAAACTTGTAGTGTGTTTGTAATTCTAGTCTGCCAGGCATCCAGTGATATACTGTATTCTATTTGAACATGTGATGCCTTTTTGTCGGACATCACAGTGATATGTCGAAGAGTTCTGAATGCGGCCGGACTTCACTGTCTGTACATCGATAGTCGGGTGTTCATCAGAACTATCGCCTACTAGCCTAAAAAGAAACCAAGTGCACTTCGCAAGTACTCTTTTACCGGGGTAGCTCATTTCTGTAGTGCACTCCTGATCTATCAGTGGGTGTGGGTATCACTTTAAGTTGTAGTTATTTCAACATTTGTTTCTTTATGGTAAAACCGTGATGTCAGTATTTTTGTAGTCATCGTGTAGAAGATTTTACAGATCGTATTGTATTTTATCAATTTACACATTTCGCACCTCACATGTATCTTGTTTGCAGCATTTTCCTGTTTTCCTAACCAAAGGAGATTACTCGGACTGTGCAGTCAACGCGCATATTGCACCTGTAGTGGAGCACTCGGACTCAAAACTTCCACGTTTACAAATATGATTTTTCAAAGGAAGTGTGTGCGTATTGTATCCTGATAACTACTCATTTGGTCCCATTACTACTAGTGTCGTCAGTAAATACTCGTTGTAATCAAACTTTGCTGTTAAGCCAATTTAGCTCTGAGAAAAGACGTTTTAATTTTAATGGGGTAAAACATCTATATTGTCAGTAAGCTTTCTTCTGTAAAGACGAGAGCACACATTTCTTTATACTATATACTTCATCCTGCGACAGATACTATATAGTTGTGTACTAACTGCCCTAGATTATTTAGTTTGGAAAATGTGCTTTTCACATTTTGAGTTTATGATTTATCATTAGCCTCTCAAAATAAAAATTCAAAAAGGATAAGATATGATGCAAAACATATTCAAATCACCTAGTGTTTTCTCTTGCAACATATGCGTATTGTAAGGTACGTCTTACACATTATAAAATGTTATGATCGCTCTGCAAGTGTTCATCAGCTGAGTCCACACCTTCTATGCAATCTACCTTCTATGCAATCTAAATATTAATTATTATCAAGTATTCTTCCGGAATGTTGTTGTTATTGACCGTCACGTAAATGTTTCCTAAACAGTATAACTGCAGATTAGGGGCATGCTGCCTCGTTCGTAACAAGTAGTTTAGACCTGCATACCAGTTTTACGGAAATTCTGCTTGGAGACCCGTGGAGGGAAGAGTACTTATTTTTTCATGAAACCTTAGTCAAGAAATTGGTAGACTTAGTATTACCGGCAGATTGGATAAAATCTGTAAGAGGCAAGATTAAGTGATATATGGGCTAGTACGAATTGTCGAATCGTTGTTTCATCGCTCTATTCGTCGGTGAAGTAGGAAGGAGTATGATTAACAGTTTTAAAAGGTACTCTCCATCTTGATTTCTATTATAATTTGGGAAGTAAGGGTGTAGATTTATTTCTTAAAAGCTGCTGCGGTTCTTAGGTCACATAACACGATGATGGGTAATGCTCTGACGTCACTGCTACGGCATTACGAGACCCGAGAACGTGGTCCCATTAGATAGTTTGCTGAAATATTTCTCCGCATTTCAATATTTCATTTGTTTGCGGGAGGCATAACTCACGCAGAAGTCTGAAATATCTGCAATTGCTGCCTTTGTGCGTGTAGTCTTCTCCGGGCAGCGAATAAAGATTCCTCATCAGGTTGGCAAAACTTGCGCCGCGAATTCGTCCTCTTCGCAACGGCAGCGGCGGAAAGTTTAAACTCGTGAAACAAACTTTGCGTTAAGGGAAAGAATAAAGTAGTGGAGGCGAGCAATGAAAGGCGGGCCTGGGGGAGACCCCGCCGCTCGATACCACCCACCCTCAACCCCCCCCCCCCCCCTCACGGATAGGGACCGCCAACAATTGCACTGACCTCTGGGTCCCAGAAAAAAGGCGGCGTGGCAGTGTCCCATCAGAGGCACAATAACGACAAGAACCACTTAACAAAGTAGACGTACACCGACAGCTACATAAAATTACCTCCAGAGAGACTGCCATGTATCTTAAGGAAAGCAACAACAAAAACCACAGTCTCATCGTACAAGAAAAATACTACCACCAGAAAAGCGTAACACAAAAGGGAACTATTACTGAAAACTAAACTGGTGAACATTAAACTTTCAGTTCAATTTACGATCTACCGTATCGTGAAAATATAAAATTGAGTCCACATCCCTTCCAAAACGCAAATCATTAGAGTGACAATTCCTCTTCATCAGATCTCACAAGGATAATTAGTGAACATCGTGCTCTCTGATTTATACACACTGAAAAATCTCTCTTCCTCTCTCTCGCCTTTGTCACTCTCAATCCGCTGTGTGATTTTAATTCTACTAAAAAAGTAAGGAGAGATAACAACTCACAAATCCAACGAAGAGGACGTGAGATAAAAGGAAGCCAAAGATCACCAAGTGTGGCAAAGAGATGGACCGATATATCCCAAATGAAGTCAAAACAATCTTAGAAAACCAAAAAGGAAAATGCCTTAAGATCCCGAACATGTAAGTTGGATACGTATACAAAGCACGTAAATAGATTACAAACTAGTGGTATCCACAACAACTTTGTAAATACTGTTCTGCCGACCGCGGTGGCCGAGAGGACTGAGGCGCTTCATTCACGGTCTGCACGGCCACTACGGTCGGGGGTTTGAATCCCCCCTCGGGCATGGATATTTGTGCCCTATTTAGTATAAGGTAGTTGATAAGTAGTTTGTAAGTTTAGGGACTGATGACCCCGTAGTTAAGTCCCATAAGCTTAACAAACATTTGAACATTTGAATACTGTTCTACTTAGTATAGAAAACAAATTCACAAGCCTATGTACGACATTTATGGAGACACAGTCGATGCTCTTTAAATAAAACACCGAACGCATCTAGTACAAAATTGTATTTAATACTTGCAGTACCAAGGGGGGAGGGGGGATACTTTTCGCCCACCGTTTGCAAATATTGATATCTACTCAAGTACTTTATTTTTGAAAATTTTGTAAGAGATATTTATTGTTTTTAATGAAGTCTTCTTCCAGATTCTATGATTGTTTTACTTTTTTCGTTTAAGCTTAATAGAAAAATTTAAGTTTAAGGGAGGTGGTCATGAAGTAACCCTCCCCCTTACCACAAACCTCTCGGTAGTAGATGCGACGGTCATCTTATTCCACAGATAATAACATTACGTGACCTTAGAACACACGGATATTATATTTCTGTGGGTTGACAGCAATAGTGATCACATTAATGATGCATTTCACTTTGGTTCTTTATTGTTTCCTGTTCAGTGGCACATAGTCCAGTGTTAGATAAAACGGTGATTGAGAATGTGTCAACAGTCACTTACTGACAGGGAAATATCACAGATTTTTGAATAATCTAACGATTCTGTAATAGAATTTTTGAAACTGGCAATGTAGTGAGTGAACTTGAAGAGGAATGTGTTGTGCGCGAGGATGTGGAGTGATAGAGTATCTGCAGACCGAGTTAGGTGAAAGATATGAAATGCATTATTGAAAACAGTTTTACATGAAATACTCACGTTCTGGATCCCGATTATGCATTAATAGATCAAGTATACAAAGTCCCCCCTCCCCCTTGGTAATACACGTTACTGAAAGTGACTTGGTATTGCGAGAGTTAATTGTAGTCAGCTTAATATAAAGCAACCGATAATTGGATTTGATAGTGTTGCAAAAGTTGGCCATACAAACAGACATACGAGTAGTAAAATACAACATTGTTACAGTTAACGTTTCGCTACTTCAGAGAGCATCCTATAAAAACAATTGATCATATCAGAATGAAGTTTTGTGGATACAAGAGTATATAAGGACATGCGGAAGAGAAGGAAACAACAAACAATTGATAGCAACACTTATGAATTGCCATACGAAAGAGTTCCAGGTGTTAATGGTGTAACACGCTGACGTTCCATCCGCATTCACTATAGGTCTAAACCACGCAAGGGACACTGTTTTGCAACATTGTACACATAGCTTTTTCGAAGATGGTGCGATGGGTGTTGAACTGTTTTGACACGTCTTGTACATGCTTCAAGATCGCACATTGCATTTACAATGTAAACAGTATTTCTTCGAAAATATGTGGCCCAATTTTACGTGGCGTAATCGAAAGCGAATTCCCAAATCGCCAGTAATTTTCACTGCCGTCCACGAATCATATTATTCAATCCCTGTAGGAAAAGGTAACCTCCCAGTATTCCTCTTTTGTGTCGACGATTGTGAAGTTAGTACAAGCGTCATTGTTTTGACACAACAGCCCAACCGTTTTCCACCTTTTTCCTTTTCTCTTCTCATCGCCTTTACGCTGAATCCTCTTCCGTTCGTTGCATTCCAAGCTGCATCTTATATTCCCACTGATCGGTATCAGAATACACTGCCACGGCACTCTATGCCACCACAGCACTGCATCCCTCCCCTACCCACCCCCTCATTGCTCACTGTCGAATTACCAACTGGGCCTGAGCTGCATGAGACAGACGTCATATGTGTGAGAGATTGTGTGAATGTGAGTGTTCTCTGTTTGTTCCGATAAAGTCTGGCAGAAAAATCAGTGGTGTGAGGATGATGGTCTTTCATGTGTACCAGTTTGCTGATCAGCGATAGCCTTTGTATGGAGCTGCAATTGGGCTGTTTCTAAGATATCGATATATCGATTTTTTCACAAAATATCAGTGTATATCTGCGATATCGCTTTTAATTATCGATATCAAAATGCCAATTGGAGGGCTGATATTTTCATTTAATGCAATTTTTTCGCAATTTTCTGCAAATATTTGAATTTTTTTAAATTGTAGTAGAATTTAATTTTAATTTAAATCAGTGAAAGATTCTTAGTAGTTCTTGTACATTAATCACGTCAGATCTTTCTATACGACTGTTTGTAGCCAATATTGATGGCTCAAAAAATGTCCAATGGAAATGGATATTAGCAGTGTGAATGAAACGAGATTTCAGACAGAAAGAAATGGAACACCAATAGCGTTAAACAAGAAAGTTATGTGATATTTTTCCACGTCGGCATTTTGGAACTACGTATCACAGTTACTGAAAATGACGCATCCACCAAAATGTAAACGTGTTTATGAAACCTATTTCTCTTTAACAAAGAAGCAAACTAGTCTGTCACATTCCAGATATAAGAATATTCGTTGAGGCATTTGGAAGTTTCTCCTTGCAAATATTGCTCTATTTAAAAAGTTTTTAATATTTCAATATCAGCGTGAACGGAAAGACTTATTTAGACTTATAGCCAAAGAAGAATTAAGAACACAAGGTTTCAGAGGTTAAATGGAATGAAATATTTCAGGACACTGCACTATGTAAAAATTTCTTAATTGACATTACTAACAGTCATCCAAAATCTATAGTAATACAAGCTTTTTATCTGCAAAAATTCACCCAAACAAATTTTCAAATTAAATGTTTTGTTTACATATTGCTGTAAAGGGAACAGACAAGCTGCTAGCTTGTTAATGTATAGAAATAGAATAATAAATAAATACTTAGGTGTACAGCTCTTAATCTGGCAGTGTACACAGTGAATCCGATGTTTTTCATAGGGCTATATAATGATACTTTTATTTCGATATATCGAGCTCCGATATTGGTATTTTTTGTAAATACCAATATATCTGACTCAAGATACTTTTAAAAATATCAATAGACTTGGTTGCAACATATCGACAGTTTCCTTCTCAAGTGTGTTCGAGTAATATTCACAAGAATCCGGTAAATTTTGCTTTTATTGTCTGGTAAAAAGGAAACTTTTTACGAACACTAGAGTCCCTAGCCATTTGGTTGGGTACTAGTGAAGTTCGCTTACGTTGGGACGAGTCTTGAGCAATAGGTGGACTTTCTATCTGCCGAGATAATACACTACAATACGTGTAAGGAATCCTCCAGTGATTCCATTTACACTCTTTTGGCCGCAGCAGAATAGCCGTGTGCACTAAGACACCCAGCTGCGGAGTACGTGGCTGTTCGCCGTCGCGGGTTTGAGTACTCCCTCGAGCATGAGTATTTGTGTTGTCCTTAGCATAGGTTACGTCAAGTTACTAGTAGTAGTTCGTAAGCGTAGGGACTAAAGACCAACGTAGTTAAGTCCCTTAAATGTACCAATATTTGAATACTCTTTTAACGATGGGAGGTCACAGAAAAACTTCTTTATGAAATAGAGCAAATACTGAAAATTACGAACAGACAGAATTTCTCAATACAAATCCACTTGAGTAATACATCCTCCAAACAAGATAGAGTGGACTGATTTAACCGCTTCTGAGAAGTTTCAATGAATTTAGTTTCTTTGTCTGAAAACAAGAAAAAATATCCAAGCCGTCCCACGTAATTATAATTGGAGGCCTGAAAGAAAGAGTGAAAGGGTAAGGTAAATATTAGTTAACTAGAGACTTCCTAAATAATATTTACGCGTTTCTCTCACCTGAAATCCAAATTTCCTAAATACTGAAAAGTGATCAATTTGCTTTCTATATTGAAACAACTTACAAGTATGCTGCAGGGTGACGTCTTCGTCTACCGCCGATATTTCGACAGGAGCACACCCTACCATTCTCAGGGCACAACTGCACTCAAGAAAGTAATGTGCAACGGAAATATAATACCTCGGTTTGCTAGGGGAAAACAAGAAAGTACATGTTCTGGTTTTGCTCGCTTTATATGTTTGTAAGTCACGCTAGGAAGTTCGGGCCTGCATCACACAATCGTGGATGGACCGTGGTAATATGCGCAATGTTTTTTAGTTCCATGATTCTACACTGTGTCGTACAAGCAGTCGGCAAACTTCGCGTACACCAACAATGGCGGCAAGAAAGACTTGTTGAAAATATGTTGATATCCTTGTTTTGACATGTGAAGCTATCTGACAGCCAGTTGATTTTACATGATCTTATGATGTAATTATCAATTCTTTCAAAGGCATGCTACTGTCGGATCGTGCAGATCGTAAAACTTTTGCGGTGAAGGCCCAAAATAGACAATTGTGTGAGTACAAAATTTTTGAATATAAATTTATTGGCCCGCTTTAGGTTACGGTAGTAACACTAAAAGTGGGCCTTTGCGATCGTCTTTTGATAGCTCGAAATTTAAATCAAAATAACGGCTTCACTATTCATCTGACACGAAATTGAATAACCAAATTTGTAGAGCAGAAAATTCTCTACAACTTTGCTCTCTGATGTTTTTTCTTTCATATCTCGTAGCGTTTAAAAGTTATTTGCAAAAATAACGGCTTTTGGGATGTTTGTCTGTCTGTCCGTCTATCTCTCTTTTCGTAAAGTGTTCCCTGTTTTCTAGACGAACCGTTCAACCGATCAGCACCAATTTTTACGGACATGACTGTAGGCCGCCAGAGACCAGAACCTCACTTTTTCAAATTTTTCGGACAAAAAATACGATAGTAATGATAAAAAAAGCCGTTTGTAATATAATTATAATTGCAAACGAACCGTTCATCTGACACGAAAATTGAATAACCTAATTGGTAGAGGAGAAAATTCTCTACAACTTAGCTCCCTTATGTTTTTTTCATATCTCGTATCGTTTGAGACAAATTTGCAAAAATAACGGAGATTTGATACCCTCCATTGAATTAACGAAAACCAGAAGTTCAGAGATGTCACGTGAGATTCCTCGCCCAGAACTCTCTCTGGCATACGCCATCTTGCGTTGCGTATTTGATGATTTTCTTATTGTTACTTACACGTTGTCAATTCAAAGCAATGGCGCATTGAAGGATTAACAAAAACACATCGTTCTTCGTACGATAAATGATAATCTAGTGTCTACAAATGCCTTATTAGCATCAGTTAACAACGGCCATCAATAGTATGAGATTAAAGGACTTAACTTTTAATTGATAGCCGTAGCTTAGTGGGCAAAGTATTGAAGTATGACGCAAAAAGTCGGTGGTTCGGAACCCGCCACTACCTAAATTCTTTTTTCCTAAAAGGGTTTCAAACACTCTTATTAATTAATTTTTTATTATTTACATTATTATTTTGGCCGAAAATGTTTGCAAAAACTTTTATAACTATAAATCTAAAGTGGGCCGTAAAACAAGTCAGTGCGACTTTTTTTTTCATTTTGTAATTACTGTATGTATGTTGTATCTTAAACGTCCCTCTCTATAGGGCGTCACCTATAGGGCGTCACCTACAACCTTGGATCTGAAAGGTATATAGTGTAGTAAATATATGTAAGAAGTATTAAACCAAATGTTCAACTGTTTGTAAATCTAGGGGATTTGACGTCTTTGGTCATCTGTACGTACGCTTAAAAACTGTTACACTAACCTAAGGACAACACACGCACGCATTCCCGAGAGAGGACTCGAACCTCTGGCGGTGAGCAGTGCGCTCTCCAGGAAGGTGCCTTAGAGCGCTCAACTACTCCACCGTGGCCGTAATTAAATGTCCAAATGTTTGTAAACCTATTGGACCAGACTGCTATGGTCATCAGTCCCCAGACGTACGAACTACATAAACTAACCTTAACCAACCTTAACCAACCAACACACACTCTTGCCCCATGGTGTACTCGAAACTCCCACGGCGAGCAACTGCGCGCTCGGCAGTAAGGCATCTTGGAACGCTCAGTCATTCCACCACGGCAGAAAGTAATGACTCCAGGAATTTCTGAATAGCTTATTGTATGTTTTAGACGAGTTTTTCAAAGTGTCTATTGAAAACTCAGCAAAAATTCCTTTCATCAGGAAGAATTTTATAAGATATAATGAATATAATTGTTTCTAACGAGAAACAACCCCTACGTAACTCTAAGCTACTATAAATCCAATTTCATAAATATAAATTATACTTGGTGTATTCTGGTATCTGAAAAATAAAGTTTTAGCTCTGAAAGCTTAAACAGCGCCTTGAGGAACTGTACCCATTCGCAAGAAAGTCTTTATGTTTCCTCAGTAAGTGTTGTTCAGGGAAGCTTCGCCTGTTTCTCTCGTTAGGGCGATAGCTGAGGCGCCTAGGCTACAAGGGCTTCTCGGAATTGGTCGTTCCTTTGACTAAGACATCTCCGAAATTCAGTTAACTGGCACAGATTCCAGAGATGAGAGCTCTGGTAACCGTATTTGCTCATTTACAGTAAACTCTGACACAGTACCAACCGGGTGCAATTCTATGACGTGTTCTAAAGAGAGACATCTTACCATGGAAGTGCACCTTACATAATTTAATTATGACTTAGTGAAACGATAAAAAAAATTGATTCCTTCTTTCGTGGAATCTCTCAAACGAAATGGCCCTTATGTTGACTATATCATTATAAGTGATGAAATAGAGGAAATACTCATCGTAGACAACCAAAATCAAGAAACAGTTCTCTTCACTTAGTTTTACAAGACAGGCTAGAATGGTATTCAATGACTTTGTTTAAGGGTGTCTGAAGACGAATGTACTGTAGCATCCGCAGCTAAGAAAATGTAAATACCTAATATTTATATTAAACTGGAGCATTAGTACTGAATGGCATGATGATGTTTGTATCGTAGCTGTATCTGCACATTCTGATTTTGTTCACATAAAGTATAGTTTAAAAATTGTTGAATCAGACATAGAGCTACCAGGACTTGTTTGACGAACTACCATGTATCAAACCACTCGCTAATAGACTTTACATTATTTGATTACTGGTGCTACTAAGTGAGATTCGAATGCAAAATTGTGTAAGACGAAATTGATACAATTTCTTTAAGGCTGTAAATGGTGGTTAATTGTTAATAGTATGAAACCTGTTACCTATGTGTCACTGTGTCACATGCTAAGATTAAAACTAATTTCTGTAGTTGCATGAAGAGATCACTTGCTCATAGCAGGTCATACGGAGATATCACGGAAACAGGGAAAAATACAACTGTTTCAGATTGATGAAAAAGTTTGGTATCTTTTGATATGTGTATAAATGTTCACTAGGCCAGGAATTATCGAAAATTCTTTACATATTATCTCCGTGATCAATTGAATCCGAGATATTAATACCATGAAGTATCGAGTATGGTTTGATATCTTGGGATGATATGTCATTCCGTACGGGGAATAAATAAGTTACGAAAGGCACACTGAAGATTAAAGGTATTTTAAAAGTGAAACTGAAAAAGTATTACTTTGAAATCTTCTTGTGATAAAAAGGAGAAGGTTATTAAGTAGATTATGCAGATAGCACCTGAAATGCACCGACTAAATATCAACAGTTATTCTTGAATATATTATGTCTACATTATTAGAAGGAAGCCGTCGTCTCAATTGGCTCGTGGCACAACAGAGATAATATTCACTGCGTGCGGTGTGCGTATTTGTTTGAATTAAACTTATCACGTGAGCCAGATGCTCACTAAACGTGCTGTTGCAAGCATTACGCTCGTTTCCTACTCCTAGTTTGAGTTCAATACTCATTGGCTTGTGTGGGCGTGTATGAGTGGAGGGGAGGGAATGAATGGAGGGAATGGAAGGGAGGAAATTTGAGCGTTTCGTTTTTGTAGTTACCCTATGTCATGAAAAGTATCCGGACACCTGGCTGAAAATGACAAGTTCGTGGCGCTTTCCAGTAATACTGGAATTCAATATCGTATTGGCCCACCACATGCCTTGATCACAGCGTCCACTCACGCAGGCATCCGATCAATCACGTGCTCAGAAGATTCTAAAGGAATGGCAACCCATTCTTCACGCAGTTTTGCACCTAGGAGAGGTATCGATGAAAGTCGATGAGTCTAGCACGGAGTCGGCGTTCCAAAACATCGGACAGGTGTTCTATGGGATTCAAGTCAGGACGGTCAATTATCGGGATGTTTCTGTCGTCTAACCACTACGCCACAGGCCATGAATTATGAACAAGTGCTCGATGGAGTTGAAAGATCGAATCGCCATCCCCGAATTGCTTTCGAACAGTGGGAAACAAGAAGGTGCTTAAAACATCAATGTAAACCTGGTCTGTGATAATGTCATGCACAACAACAAATGGTACAGGCTCCTTCCATGAAAAGCACGATCGCACTTTAACACCACTGCCTCCGAATTTTACTGTTGGCACTACAAATGCAGGCAGATGACGTTCGTCATACCTAGACCCTGCAATCGGATCGCCAAATTCTGTACCGTGATTCGTCTTTCCTTACACCGTTTTTCCACTGTTCAATCGTCCTGTGTTTACGCCCCTTACATGAAGCGAGGCGTCGTTTGCACATTGGCCGTTATCTGTGGCTTATAGGCAGCGACCAGGATATCCAAGTTTTCTCACCTCCCACCTATCATAGTGCTTGTAGTTCTGGCGCATTTCTTTTTTGCTTGACATACATTAAAGCCACATTTTTCTACAAATCACCTGTTATAAATGTTCAGTGGTAGAATGCTCGTAGATCTCGCTGCTAGCCCGCCATTAACACATTACAAAATTATGTTATGCCGACGGGTTCTTGGGTTTTCAGAAAACTACATTTGTGACAGTTTAATTTTTTAAGTGTGTTTATTCATCCGTTCCTGATAAAGCACTAAAGTGATGCAAGAGTAGGACTGGTTCGCAACACACTTCCATACTAAGATGTTACTCCGTTAAGACTGCCATAAGACTCTCTTCATTCTCACTCCTACTACATACTGAATGCGTTCGCGCCAATTCGCGCGTATTAATATCTGTTATAGTTTTTCTAGAACATTCTAGAACACGGAAGTTACAAAGTTTTACATTTAATAATACATACATTTAAAACATAAGTAAATCTTGCTTTACGTGGAGATACACAATATTATGACAAATGCAATAATAAGTTTTTATATCAAAATAAACAATAGAAAAGATCGTAAGTAAACAACAATTAGTGCAGTGTTAATATATGTTTCCATTATTGTTCGACATTAAGCTTCAATAATATAGTTAAGTTTGTTAGAAGACCCTAGTAATGCAGATGATGATTAAAATGACTTGACAGAAGCGCTATAAAATGCTTATGTAATATGAACATGGAATTTTAGGTTACAATACTACGACCAACTATGGTATCGAATACTTCAGTTATTTAAACAAACGGGACCCTCCTGGCTAAATATATTACAGAGTGGATCCTGATGCCGTTTGGAATTCCTGTGTGATGGTCTGGATAGATGCCTGCCTATTACACTGCAAGACCCACTTCAACAGTCGGCGTTCTCTGTCAGTCAACATACGGCCTGTACGCTTACGTGCTGTACAAGTCCCTTCAAATTTCCAGTTCCCTATCACATCAGAAACACTGGACTTAGGGATGTTTAGGAGTGTGGAAAACTCGCGTGTAGACTTCTAACACAAGTGTCACCGAATCACCTGACCATGTTGGAAGTCCGTGATTCCCGCGGAGCGCCCCGTTCTGCTCTCTCTTGATGTCTAATGACTACTGAGGAGGCTGTTATAGAGTATCTGGCACTAGATGGCTGCACAGTGTACCTAAAATGTAAATCATATCTTTTAGGGTATCCAGATACTTTTGATCACATGGTATAGTTGTACGTTGTACATTATACACGAACCGTCTTCTTGCAGTGACAACAACATCACGTTTATCTGCATCTTAGCTTTTGAATACCAAAATCAGTAATTCCCATAATAGATAGCAACTCACTGTGATGACGATCACTAAATCGCAGACAGGCTACAATGATAGACAATTGCGTAGACAAAAAATTTCGGACAAAGCCAACATCAGAAAAAGATACACATACTTTCCCACCATCACCTAACGCAAGTGTACGTGACCACAGACTCTAGCCACTCTGACACAACAGTTATCCTGACAGGGAGTAAGGACGGGAGAAGAATGGAGTTGACTATGGTGCGGATAGAATATTCCGTGTCACATGACGCATTGTAAAGGCTCTGATAGGCAGCCACCTACACGAGCATAGTGTAGTGAACGCAAGAGTATTAAAAACTGGGCAACATTTAACTTCTCCTAGGTGCTCACGGCGGCGCGGGGCAGCATGCAACGTGCGATGAAGCGAAACGGACCAACAACGGACCACAACAGCACTAGTTACGTCACACCGACCAGACCGAGGCCAACGAGAAAGACAGGCCGCGGCGCGCGCGTCACGCACGCGATCAAATGAGGCCTGAGCCGGCGCGACCGCTAGCTGATTGGCCGACCGCTGCCGAAAAGCCCACTGTCTCATAGCGGCCGGCAATGGTCTTTCTCGTTGGCCTCGGACCAGGCCGCAATCGCTAGTTGACTGGCTGTCGAATGTGAGGCGGTGAACTGTGCCCCAGCGGCCAGCTGGCGGATGAGGCCTGACCAGTGTCACATGGCATGCGCAATTGAGAGTCCTTTTCTCTAGATGTTGCTGAGCGAATGGGATCAACTGGTTTGATATTTTAGCTTGAAGCGGACGCGTTTGGGGTCTGACATTTCACCTCACAAGTCTGAAAATTTGATCAATGCCTCTCACAACCGTTTCGTATTGTATAACAAAATATTATAATAACCGTTTATAATCGCACCGTAAATGGTAGGAAGTTGCCAAGCTAATTGGGACTACAAATAAGTAAGTATAACACACGTATATGAAAAAGTGATGTTGCATGTTTTGTTTGAGATACCGTTCAAAACATAATTTAAAATTTCATCTCACTTTCACATCGCCGCGGTGGAGAATCCGAGCGGTCTAAGGCGCCTCACTGCGGAGCGCGCGGTTGCTCGCCGTCGGAGGTTCGAGTCTTTCCTGGGGCATGGATGTGTGTGTTTGTCCTTAGGTTAATTTACCTTAGTTTAAGTAGCTTGTAAGCTATGGACTGATGACCACGCAGTTTGGTCCGATAGATTTACAAACATTTGAATATTTTCAATCCAATAAAACTTCCACATCTGGCAGTGAAAAAGCGTTTTTATCCTTTTTCAATGCTGCCTTGTGTTGCTGTCGGTGTATTTCAGTAAACATCCTGGAAAAATGGAGCCTTAGCGACGTTAATCTATTCAAGGTCACCGATGATTTGAAATAAAGTTATAGATTTGTAATGTTTACTGGATTTTTAAGTAATTACAGTTGTCATTCTAGCACTTCCAAACGATACTCATCTTTTCAACATTACGATGTATGGGGGTTCCGCTCGCTGCATAATTATTCACTTGGGGCGTCGTGGTAGAAATAAATATTCTTAGGTACAATTATTCACTTCCTCTTTAATTTTCAAGCAAACTACTTCTCCACCAAAACATTACAACTTCAAAACGTATACAATGCAACAGAACTTAGCTCACAGAACTTCCAACAGACTGACATTGCTTCCAGAGCACTTAACAAACGACTACAACTCGAACCTCCCATGCAAGGTTTTGAGGCAAATACATCGACAATAATGACATTACATTATGCATTGTTCATAACAATTGAATATACTAATTTACAATTAACGAACACAACAGTAAAACACTTCATGTACACAAAAATAATCGCAATATAAAATGAAAACTATACATACAATAATTTTAGATGGCACATATCTTTTTAAGTCAAAATCTCCGTCCTTTTTCTTTGATAACAAACAGCAATGTTAAATGTCAATTAATTTGTTAATGAGTACATAATACATGTTCCTAACATATATTGAACTATCAAATATCTTCGCAAATGTGAAAATAAGTTCAAAATCTCACATTAGTCAATATATACAATCAAAAAATTGAAATTTCGATTATTACATTAATTAACACAATTTGCTGGTCAACAAAACTTGTTTATGAGCCTAACATATGTACAATGCTATTTATTTTCATGTTTCTATGTTTTACAAAAGTTTTTACAATTCATCTGTTTAGTTATTGAAATAAAATACAATGACGAAACTATTGTTTATAGAACTGTTTGGAAACCTCATATGCTAATCTCTTAATTAATAAAATCTATCACTTGATAATAAATCACAGTATCACCGAGACACTGTCCTACATGATTCCTAGGCTGGCTATTTCGTTTGTAACTTCACACGCAGCATATATCACTATTAAACCACATGATTCCGGCTTCGACGCAGGCGGTATCGTACGATAACATTGAGATGAGAGGGCCAGCAGTATCATTACAGATGTCACACTGTGTACTTGATATTCTACATTCATTTCGATAAGTTTATTTAAAATTCCAGATTTAGATGTTATACAACCGAATGAACATTCTACTGCCATTCTTGCACAACATAACCGACAGCTGTAAACATATTCAGTTTACCCTTATTTTGCTCTTACTGGAATAGGTCTTACTAAATAGTGCTTCAGAGGAAATGGACACTTCGTATTGGATCGTGGAAAAGCTTTCTGTTGCAGGTCGGAAGCGGAATTCATCAAAAACGCCTTAATCCTTCTTTCTGAGAGATCCTGTATTCACCAAAAGGAACCAGTAACTTGCGTCAGTGACAGCTAAGTACGAATATGTTTGATATCAGTACTTCCAAGGCAGTTACGGAATTGCCATTATGTTTCAAGAAAATTGTCCTATTCCTTAAAGTCATTTTCTGTTGGCTCGGGCATGTACTTTGTTAATCGACAGACTGTAAGCTTCAGGCCAGGGGCCAGCTGCACATGGCGCGGTGCCATGGCCCTCATATTACTTCCTGTTCGCCATACTCTAGCAATTTATGGCTTTCTATTCTGCTTTAAAAACAATTTCGCAATGTTTGCTACATTTCACATGCAGTCGTAAATGACGTAAAATCAACCAAAATTAAAGTAGGCAGCGACTACATTTTTCACTGAAAGCCATAGCTTACTTGGAAATTATGTATCTAAATAATTATGGTGAATATGGAACGGAAAGAAACTTGGTCTGCAACATGTTATGTTTGCCTATATGATAGCCAAAAATGAATGTTGAACGACAATTAGTTTTCTCACAATTGAGTGTAAAGTATCATACGCTGCAAGTGAGATATTTACCGGGGCGTGGAATATATACCGGAAAGACAGATGGGACACAACTGGAGAGAGAGGGTTCATTGCAGTGGACAACGATATTGTTCTGCATAGGTCGAAGTTGAGAGAAACTGAAGTTATCTGGACACGTATAATAGGAGTAACAGAAGTAAAGTTAGTAGTTGGGTGTTTTTACCGCCACCTCCCCCCCCCCCCCCCCAACGTTACTGTAGCAGTTTTAGCATCATTCAAAGAAAATGTACGCCAGGTAGTGCGTAGGTATCCAGGCCATGCAATATTAGTCGGAGGAGACTTCAAAATTAACAGTGTAGACTGTGACCTCTCTGGTTTCATTTCAGGCAGTACAGACAAGCAGTATTGTGAATTACTATTAGACACGTTTATTGAAAACAATCTTGAGAAATTAAACGGACAGTCCACACGCAATGGAAATATTTTAGACCTTGTAGCTACAAACAGGCCTGATCATATTAATGATGGTGTGGAGACAGGAGTTAGTGATCATGATATCGTCATAGCGTCAATGGTGACCAAAGTTAATAAAGCAATCAAGAGGGCTAACGACGTCCTTTTGTTAGAAAGAGCCGATAATCAATTGTTGGCATCACACTTAAAACATGGACATCCCTTAGTTCCGGTACAGTGGATGTAGAGGAATAGTGCACTAACTATAAATACACTGTACATAAGGAGCTAGGAAAATATGTAGGGGAAGGGGAGGGCAAGATGGAAGGGTTAATTTTACGACACAATAATATGAAAATTTGCAAATGTAAACATTTTACTTTAATCAGTCATGAAAGGTATCCTCTTAAACTACAAAACGTTGTAATAACAATCAATATTTGATAACTCCATCTTGCCCTCACCCTGAAGGCAAAATGGAAAGCTTGAACGGGCAAGATGGAATGTTTGGATTTATCTTACATTTCACAATGGACACACAGGAAATAACCATTTTCCGTATCGGCGCACAACTCATGTGCCCAACCATGACACGATGCACATTCGAAACCAGTCTTCTGTGGGTGGATCGATGTATTGTTCACCGCACAGTAGGCAAAACACATCTGCATGACTGGATGCCTCTTGATTTTGGGATATCTTCTCGTCTTTATTTGTCCGTTTTCCCTTTCCTTTACCTTTTCCCTTTCCTTTTACATCCTGTCCTCTTCTGTTGTGTTTATGTTTATATTCACTTCCTTTAATGGTCTGGACTACGTCTAATTTTGGTTTTTCATTCTTCTTTTCAGTTATTGATCTGACTGGGGAACTCGTAAGAATCTCTGATTTTTTACTCCTGACTTTCCTTTTTTTAATTGATGGTGTAACTTTTGGTAACGGAAGTATTTTTCGTGGAGAGATGGCGTACGATGTAGACGGTTCTGCAAAAACGTCAACAGGGTATACACTAGATGCATCTTCGCTGTCTTCCACAATGTTCTGCTGAATATCTTGTTCTTTTAATACAACGTCCTTCTCATTAAGAGACGTGACGTCGTTTTCATCAATAGTGATGTCAGGATTCTCGCCTTCGTTAGTAACAATATCAATGTCGGCGTTGTCATGACGTTTAGTCATTGAAGACCTGTCATTAATAGTAGCTGCATTGTCTGCGCAGTTATTTTCTGTGGCTATTACATCATCCTCGTCATTGGTCGTAGGGCAGTCTTCACTGACTTCAGGCAATTGACTGGTTTTCGCCAAATCGTCTGTAATGTCATTGTCAGCATTGTTGTCCCCCTTCTGAGTCGCAGCGGCATTCTGATCACCTACCATCACTGGAGCATTTTCATAAACGGTGGCTGGTGCAATATCTAAATCTGTGAACAAATGTCTGTTATACGGAAAAATACGCGCCTTTCTGAAACCACTTTTGGCGTTCTGCACAGTAGCGCGGTGCAAACAAGTCTTGCAACGTCTAACTGTGTCACTCTTCTACCAGGATGGTTCTTTTGAAAAGTGTCTATGGTTTGTTCAAAGGCTACTTTAAATGAGCGGTAAACCGACACATCTAGTGTCTGAAGCTTGTGGCTCGAGTGTGTTGGAATGCTAAGCATGATTACATTATTTGTTCTTGCTATATTTAAAACTTCCAGATTTTGATGGGTTTTGTGATTGTCCCAAATCAATAAAATTGGCCTGTCAGCTGATGGTCTCGTCTTTTCGATAAGTAGCTGCAGCCAGTTGTTACAAGTAGTGTTTGTTATCCAGCTAGATTCAGAACACCAAGCTTGAGATCCGTTAGGAGCACTATCCAAGAGACGCTCATTCATTCTTTTTCTTTGCCCAAATATAAAACATGGTGGAATGAAGCAACCACAAATAATAGTAGTAAGCTGACCCTTTTCTGCAGTTGCGATGACTCCTACGTGTCGTTTACCTTTTAAGGAAATTACTCGAGGAGGTCGGGAGGCGCTGGTCGTGTCACTACTCTCGTCCATGTTATATATGTCATCAGGCCTCGACAAAAACTGATGCTGAGAAAGAACAGTCCATAAATTATCATAGAAGCTTTCAACCTGAGCGCAATTAAAACCAGAACAACGAGCTAGGGCTGTGCGTTCATGCTTACGGGATGTTAGTTGGAGATGTTTGCCATAAAGCCTTCAACCCATGCTCGACCAGCCTTTTCATGTGCAAACGGATGGGGAATTTTATTGTGTGTCGTCAACTCATAAACTAATGTCTGCAGGCTATTCTTTGTTAGGACATAAAATAGCGTATCGCGTTCGACTGCGAGATCACAGACCTTCTGTTCCAGTTCTTTAGAAAAAACAGGGTGAAATCTTCCTAACTTTTTTGATGCGTCACCTTTTTTGATGTGGCGATGCAAAGTTCCAACCGGAATTCCATATTTCTTCGAAGCTGCACTTATAGTTGCGATTTTAGCTTCATCCATCGCCTTCTGCATTGTTTGCTCTCTACAAAATCCTCTGGTACTCCTCCGTTTGAATTTGGATACCATCTAGAAACAAAAACAATACCGCTACTAATCGAAAAACTCACAAATCATGAAAGTAGTACCAAGCAGGCAAAATGGGCCCTTTTCCATCATGCCCTTAAATACACATTTCCATCTTGCCCATAACCATGTCTCCAATATTATACTGACGTATTTAGAAACTGGTAACCACTTTCCGTGTTCAAATATCAATTCTAACAACCTATACTTCGTAGATATGTATCGCACAAACAAAATACTGACACGACTTACCTTTTACAAGCAATAACGAAGCAAAAAACCACAATTTTCCTAAGAATTCGACGAAAAACAAAAACAGCGCACGTATACTTCGCTTGGTGGCGCGAGCCCGCCCGACTAAACTCCGTTGATAGATTCCAGGTGATCGCCTGCTGCTATGTGCGTCGCCACTCGCGTGCCTTGTCACGTGGTTCAGAGTTGTCAGTAATTTCCGTCTTGCCCGCACCTTCCATCTTGCCCTCCCTTCCCATACTTATAAATTCGATTAAGTATGGAAGATACCCACCGTATTATAGTAATGATATTGGAAATCTAGTAAGAAACCAAAGGCTGTTGCATTCTCGGTTCGAAAAAGAACACGCAAATCAAGTCAGGCAAAAATTAGTAGAGATTCGAGCGTCTGTAAAAAGATCGATGCGCGAAGCATACAATAATTACCACAGGCATACCTTAGCAAAAGATCTTTCCGAGAACCCGAAAAAATTCTGGTCTTATGTAAAATCGATATGCGGATCAAAGGCCACTATCCAGTCACTCGTTGATCATTCCGGGGCAGTATTAGAAGAAAGCAAACGGAAACCTGAAATTCTAAATTTAACCTTAAATAAATCATTCACAAGGAAGACGACACAAACGTACCATCGTATGATGAACGCACTAATTCCCAAATGGACGTCTTACTAAAAAGTATTTCCGATGTAGAGAAGCAGCTGACAGTGAGGAATACAGAAAACGTCTGCTGGTCCGGATCAGTTCGGTTTTACAAAGAGTATTCTGCGGCATTGGCCCCCTACTTAGCTAGCATTTATCCCGAATCTTTAATTAAGCGCAAACTTCCTAGAAAACGGAAAAAGGGGCAAATGACTCCCTTTTATAAGCAAGGTAAAAGAACTGACCCAAATATTTACAAGCCAATATCATTGAATTCAGTTTCCTGTTGAATTTTGGAGCTTATTCTCAAATCGAACACAGTAAATTTCCTTTACATGGACAAGGTTCCTTCTATGAATAAGCACGGGTATAGGAAACATCATTCGTGTGAAACTCAGCTTGCCCTTTTCTCACATGACATGTTGCGGGCCATGGATGAAGGACAACAGATAGTGTTCTTGTTCTCGATGGCGAGTGCATCAGAGACGAGTGCATCAGAGACGAGTGTATCGTCAGACGTGCCCCAGGGGACTGTGATGGGACCGCTATCATTTTCAATCTATATAAATGATCTACTGGACAGAGTAACTTGTAATTGGCGGCTGTTTGCTGATTATGCTGTGTTGTATGGAAGTGTGTCGTCATTAATGGACTATAATAGCATACAGGATGACTGAGACAATATTTCTAATTGGTGTAAAGACAGGCAACAATCTTTAAATGTTGAAACTTGTAAAGTGATGCCCATGAATGGAAAAGCACTCCCGTAATTTTCGAATACAGCATTAGTAGTGAGCTGCTTGATCCAGTCGCGTCGTTCAAGTATTTAGGCGTAACATTGAAAAGCCATATGAAATGGAACGAACATGTAAGGACAGTTGTAAGTAAGGTGGACAGCCGACTTCGGTTTATTGGGAGAGTTTTCGGATGATGTACTTCATCTGTAAAGGAGACCGCGCTTAAAACGCTTTTACAACCACGTATTGAGCATTGCTTAAGTGTCTGGGACCCGCAGCAGATCGGTTTAAAGGAAAACATAGTAGTAGTTCAGAGGCGAGCATTTAGGTTCGTTGTTGGTGGGTTCGACCAATTCGCGAGTGTGTCGCAAATGCTCCGGGAGCTTAAATGGGAATCGATGGAGGAAAGACGACGTACGTTTCGAGAAATTCTGTTGAGGGCCGGAATTTGAAGCTGACTTTTAAAACAATCTTGCTGCCGCCTACTTATATTTTGCGTAGATATCACAAAAAAAAAAAAAAAAAAAAAAAAAGGGCTTGTACAGAGGCGTACAGAAATTCTTTTTTACCTCGTTCCATCTGGGAGTGCAATAGAAAAGGAAATGCCTAATAGTGGTACAGTGTACCCTCCGTCACGCACTTTACGGTGGATTGCGGAGTATATATATAGATGTGGATATGTCAAGGAAAAACACAAACTCGGAAGACATTTTTTTATTATATAAATGAAATGGAATTTTTTGTACCGAATAACTAACAATCGGAGGTTGAAGGCCCAACAAGGCTTCAGATAAGTGACGCAAGGCAGAAGGCCAAGTTGAGAGAATCAATTTTATGATAGGTTAATAAGGCTCGAAATTTAGTAAAAGCAACTCTTTAAAATACAATAAAAGACACAATGAGCCCAGCAATTTAAACGTAAGCGGAAAGTTTTAAATGAATAGCATCCCTTGTAAATACAACAGAATTACAAATAACCCCTGCAATTTAAATGAAAACAGCTCAGCTTAATTATCAAAATCACACTAAAGTGGGGCTCCAAAATGGAAGTGAACACAGCCCTTTAAAAATACATTTACCAAAACACACTAAAGATGAGCTCAAAATTTAAGTAAAGTCTGAGTTTTACTTTAACTGGCAGCAGGAATCTGTGCTCAATGATATCAATAGGCTGAAGGCAAGAAAACAACACACAGTAAAATTTACAAATGAGCCCTGCAATATAAATGACAGAAGTTCAATTTACTTACAGGAAAATCACACTGAGGTGGGGAAGCTGGCTACTCGTTAATTTAATACACCCACACAGATACAACAGATGTTGTTGTTATGGTCTTCAACGCGTAGACTGGTTTGATGCAGCTCTCCACCCTACTCTATCCTGAGCAAGCCTTTTCATTTCCTCATAAGAACGACAACCCACATCCACTTGAATCTGCTTACTATACGCGTCTCTTGATCTCCCTCTGCGATTTTTACCCCACACACTTCCCTCCAATGCTAAATTTACGATTTCTTCGATGTCTAAAAATGTGTCCTACCAAGCGATCCCTTCTTTTAGTCAGGGTATGCCAAAAATTCTTTTTCTCACCAAGTCTGTTAAGTATATCTTCATTAGTTATGCGATTACCCACCTAATCTTCAACATTCTTCTTTAGCACCACATTTCAAAAGCCTCTATCCTCTTCCTGTCCGCACTGCTTATCGTCCATGTTACTATCGTACAAGGCAACACACTACACAAATGCCTTCAGAAAAGGCTTCCTTACACTTAAATTAATATTCGATGTTAGCAAATTTCTCTTTTTCAAAAATGCTTTTCTTCCCATTGCCATTCTACATTTCATATCCTCTGTACTGCGACCATCGCATGCTATTTTACTACCCAAATAACAAAACTCATCTACCACCTTCATTGTTTCGTTACCTAATCTAATTCCTGCAGAATCACCTGATTTTATAAGACTGCATTCCATTATTTTTGTTTTGCTCTTGTTAATGTTCATTTTATACGCTCTCTTCGACACACTGTTCATTCCATTCAACTGCTCTTCCAGGTCCTTTGCTGTCTCTGACAGAATTACAATGTCATCAGCAAAACGCAATGTTTTTATTTATTCCCCCTAAACTATAATCCCTATTCCAAAATTTTCCTTGTTTTCTTTCACCGCCTGCTCGATGTACAAATTGAATAGCATCGCAGAAAGGCTACAACCTTGCCTTACTCCCTTCCCGACTGATGCTTCCCTTTCATGCCCTTCGAGTCTAATAACCGCGGTCTGGCTTTTGTACAAGTTGTAAATAACTCTCCTTTCCCTGTATTTTACCACTGCTGACTTCAGAATTTGAAAGAGTGTATTCCAGTCAACATTGTCAAAAGCTTTCTCCAAATCTACAAAAGCTAAAAATGTAGGTTTGCATTTCCTTAATCTTTCTTCTAAGGTGAGACGTAAAGTGAGTATTGCCTACCGGGTTCCTACGTTCCTCCTGAATCCAAACTGATCTTCCCCGAGGTCAGCTTCTACCAGCTTTTCCATTCTCCTGTAGATAATTCGTGTTAAAATTTTGCAACCATGACTTATCACACTGGTGGTTCTGTAATTTTCACCGCTGTCTGCGCCTGATTTCTTTGGAATGGGGATTATTACATTTTTCTTAAAGTCTCAGGGTATTTCGCCTGTCTCATACATCCTACACACCAGTTCAAATAGTTTTGTCATGGCTGGCTCTCCCAAGGACTTTAGTAGCTCTGAGGGTATGTCATCTACTCCTGGAGCTTTGTTCAGACATAGGTCTTCCAGGGCGCTTTCAAATTCGTCTCTCAGTATAGTATCTCCTATTTCATCTTGATATACTTCCTCTTCCCTTCCTACAACAGATGAGCTGACTCAAAATAGGAAGGAAAGAAGTAAGTTGCCCAACTGTCAACAAGAACTGCAGCTCTGACACGTAGGCGATTACACAAATGGATAGAGCGCCAAATTACAAACACGGCGTGGCGATGCCTCACGGAGGAAAAATTTCTGCAAGGAGAAGGAAAAAGAAAAACAAAGTTATACAACTACCGCCGGTGCAGATGCGAGCTACCAGAGGGGCAGAAGCCAGATAAATTCCCCAGTTACGTTAACCAAGTTAATGAATATAGAGTACTTGCTGCTCAGAGCAAAGAGAAAAAAAATAAACTCAATCGAACTAAAAGTACAGCACAACACATGAATAAACAACTAACGCTGTACACACAGGTACGATGGCCCCCCCGGGAACGACCACCGTTCCTGACAAATTCACGCAAACAAATTTGCGGAGCAGGACAGTATCGTGAACTTATTACTGTACGACAAGTGCTGATACCTTGCGATGGTGTAGGAGGAGGGTGTCAACCGACCCTCGGAAACATTTCATAGATCCCAGATAAAAATGGCTAGAACGGCGCAGCGAATCTCGCACTCCTCTATCCAACTGCCTCGGTGCGCCACCGTAGCGCCACACGGGGCAAGGAAAACACCAGCCAGAAGAGAACTGACGCGCGCTAGATCAAACAGCGCCATAAGCGACAAGCGGTGCAAGCACAGTGAGATCGATGGTACTTGCGACAGTTATTAAATCAAGGACATGGTCAATCCAAGAAACAGGAGCCGGGACGGCTCAGTATTGGAATCAGCCGCCTTGCGGCTTACACCTAAACCTCCAGATGTCAGTCATAGCGGTACCAAACGTTGTACATCGATAGAGTATCAACCAAAACCCTGATATAATTGTGCTATGTGCTGTCGTCAGGAAAACGTACATAAACTAGAATAATGAGTGACACCGGACGTAAAGCATAGGTGTAAGAATGTGTAACGTCGTGTACCTGTGGGCGTGGTGATTACAGTTGATACACCGATGGTCCTGGGTTCACGTCCTATTTATGGCACTTTTTTTTGCTGTAGTACTTTGGCTATATGGAGAAACGTGTTCCTATCATGTAAAAGGACTGTTTGAATTTTATAACAGTTTGATTTTGCTTCGTTTATTCGAAAGTAGCCAAGCAAAAGTATTTATTCGTACTTACACAGAATATAATAAAACAATCGGAACATTAGAATAAAGAAACAAATGCTGGCCGCGGTGGAGTAGCGGTCTAAAGCGCCTAGCTGCGGAGCGCGCGGTTGCTCGCCGTGGAGGTTAGAGTCCTCCCTGGGGCATGGGTGTGTGTGTTTGTCCGTAGGTTAGTTTACCTAGATTTAAGTACTTTGTAAGCTACGGACTGATGGCCACGCAGTTTGGTCCGATAGATTTACAGACATTGGAACATTTGAAACAAATTCTGCAGTATTAATAGTAACAGTAATAATGCCATGATGAAGTGTATATATATATATATATATATATATATATATATATGTGTGTGTGTGTGTGTGTGTGTGTGTGTGTGTGTGTGTGTGTGTTTGTGAATCCGTCTACACGTTTCGGATTTACTGACATCCAGTAGGCTGAATTAACTTGCGATATTCTCAGATAGAGACAGCGATAGCATCCCGTACACGAAGTATAAATGAGAGGTGCTTTGGCAGAGTTGCCATTTACACTGCTGTGATTCTTGTGAAACCTTTACGTCGCGATTATGGGAGCCAAACGGGTACTTTCAGAATTCATTTGCGGCGGTGGAGTAGCCGAGCGGTCCAAAGCGTCTCGCTGCGGAGCGCGCGGTTGCTCGCCGTTGAGGTTCGAGTCCTCCCTGGGGCATGGGTGTGTGTGATGTCCTTAGGTTAGTTTACCTATGTTTAAGCTACGGACTGATGACTACACAGCATGGTCCGATAGATTTACAAACATTTGAACATTTCAGAATTCATTTCGAAACGAAATTTGGACCTCAACGCTGGACCATTTCATTTCGGAAAACGTTAGGGAATTTAGTATTTATAAATACGCAGTAGCAAGAACGACCTATGAAAACAAAGTTTCAGACAATACCTAAAATTGACGATAACATAGTGATCAACGGCCCGTAAATTTTGACTGAGAGCAGAGTCCTTTGCGTAGATTTGTCAGCGTTAACAAACAAACAGCACTGCGTGATATAACCAGAAATAAACGTGGGAAGTATAGCGAACATATTCGTAATGACTCGCAGGCTCGATCCTACGGCGGCGGCAGCGACCGAATTGAGTGCCCTTTGCTAACGATACATCACCAACAGCGCCTCTGCCGGCTCGTGACCATATCGGTTGGATACTAGGCAACTGGAATACTGTGGTTTTTAAGAGATGTTCGAATTTGGCACATTTCGTACGAAGCAATGGAACCATTTTTCCAACAAGGCATTGTGCAAGCATTTAGGGGGTCTCTTAAGGTGGGGGCTGTTGATAAATGGATAGTACTGTGTCCCCTGACTCAAATAAGACGATGATTATGTGTAAAGCGTTATGCTCGTTTGCCAGGATATCATTTGCAGCAATTCACGGACATCATTATTCCAAAAAAAGGTGGAACGTTTAAGGGCAACAAAGCGCTATGCCAGTTTGTTCACAAGTACTCGCGATTTCAGAAAAATGTTCAAATGTTTGTAAATCTGTGGACCCTAACTTTTTGGCTATCAGTCCGTAGACGTAAGAACTACTTAAACGTACCTAAGAACAAAACACACACATACCCGACGGAGGACTCGATTCTCCGCAGCAAGGCACCTTAAAGCCTCGGCCACTCCACCGCGGCCTTTGCGAATTCTTTGAAGAACTTTCTGGACAACTCTACCCAATAATATAGCCAACCACATCTCCCGGCATGAATCCATAAAACTTTAATTGTACATGTTTTTTGTACCAAATCCACTACCAACGAGATTTTTCCATTTATTTACGCATATAAAAGTATCTCTTCCAACGACTGGGTGAGGCCATTGTACCACGAGTTACCGCATTTGGTCGTGCAAATGAAGGACCGATGCAATACTAGGAGTCACTCCATTACTTAAGTGAACTTGGTGTATAACAACAGTACACTTCCTACTTCAAATTCTTTGAGTGGAGTTAACATGTATATTTTCCGACGTCTGATTATTGAAAATTGGTCAATGTGGTGTTCAATGTGCTGCGATTATTCAGTGATATAAACATCTAACTTAGAGTGTAACGGAGTTGCAGAAGCCTTCTACCGCTCTGAGCCTGGATTAAATTTGCGGCCGCTCATAGAGACTGAGCCCCAGCACTTTCCAGCCATCACCTCTACTAGGAATTACTTTGGTGAGTAACCCTGGAGCCTCTCACAGTAGCCTACGTAGAAGTCAGTTAATACTAACGTTCAGAGTTTCCTGTAGCCACATCTGCACTTCACTGTCTACGCTTCCTCGTCTATCTCTTAGAAAGCGCCCGTTTTGCTGGTAAAAGTTTTCTCTGTATGGAAAGTAATCTTAGGTCGCTCAGTCTTCCCAGAGATTCTTTGCTTCTTAGATAAGAATTTGTTCTTCTAAGAGCTGAAAGAGATCGTTCCATAGAATATGTAGTTCATGGAACTGTCAGTATCGAAGTTGATTTTGTATACACTTACTGAACACTGAAACCAAGCAGTCTCCGTTCAACAATGAAACTTAAATCTGCAGCCCTTTACCATGCCACTTATTACTGATGCTCCGTCATATGTCTGGCCAACCAATTTGTTCCAAAGCCATATTAATCATCTGAGTGTTCAACACGAGCAAACAAACCATAGCAGTTATGTTTGCACTGACACCAACGAATCTTTAATGTATATTTCCTCCATGATCACACCGTGAACTATAGACAGCTCCGATTTACACGATATGTCAGACGTTTCGTCAAGCATCATGACTACGAATTCTACTGATTGTATTTCCTGTTTAAGTGATCTCTTGACTACTTCAGAAACAGCTTCAGTAATATTTTATGTACATAAAATGTTTATTGATGCTGTACTGGCTCATAATGTAAGATGGCTATTAATAACCAACGTTTCGGGTAATGTACAGTGGTGTTCTTCTGAGTATACAAATGTGGCTATTAGAGTAATAGCCATCGTTCATTATGACGGGGTACAATTCCCAGAAAAGTTTTATGCCAACTAATTGTGGCGGCGGAAGCCTATGCAATTATGTCACTTTGTGTAGTTGCGGAAGTCCATCGAAACGCTGTGTATGTATTCACGTGAGCCTCTAGCAATGTGTCATTTTTCCTCAACGCACTTAGACGTAATTTCCTTTGTTAATAGAAGTTTCTGACTCACCGTGCCCTCGAAAAGGAATCTCCTGTTTAGCTAAGAAATAAACTGCGTCAATTAGTCTTTTAAAACTTTTTCCTGTTCTTTGTTCCTCTTAACAAGTTAGTTGTACTTGCCACGGTAACATTTGTGCTGCTTGCTTAGTAAGACGTCGATCTTAACTGTAAAAGGGGGCCGGCCGCGGTGGCCGAGGGGACTGTGGTGCTTCAGTCACGGTCTGCACGGCCACTACGGTCGGGTGTTCGAATCCCCCCCCTAGGGCATGGATATTTGTGCCGTCCTTAGTTGTAGGTAGTTCATAAGTAGTTTGTAAGTTTAGGAACTGATGACCCCCGTAGTTAAGTCCCTTAAGCTTAACAAACATTTAAACTTTTTTTTTTTTTTTTTTTTTTTTTTTTTTTTTTTTTTTTTTTTTTTTTTTTTTTTGTAAAAGTGGTTGTTTATGACCGTGATTTAGAATGTCTTTGTTGTCTGACAGGTGATTTAAATCTCAAAAACGGTGTTTATTCCACGACGATTTTACTCTAGGAAATATGAAACATGGCCAACAGAAAAGTTTATTTGAATCAGGGCCGCCTGTCAACCACTAAAGTCTCTCACATTGGGAAACAGAAAAAGTCTAATTTAAGTCTCTTTGCCCTTATGCTCTGATAATACCGTTACAGAATTTCTTTCCTTACCAATTCCAATTTTTCTTACAGAGTTCTAACCGAAAACGGTTTTTCAGACCAGTTTTTCCTGTTCTATTATCTTCCATTATCAATTCTGAGCTGGAATAAACAGTGTAATAAATTAAAATACATTTTAACAAAACAATACAGTGTATTTTAAATGATAACTAACAGAATTTACAAAAAAAAAAAAAAAAAAAAAAAAAAAAAAAAAAAAAAACAGATTAGTACAGGGGGTGAAATTTCAGTCCTCAATCGACCAGCCAGTCCAACAATTCTTCCCTTCCCCTGACCGAAAATATCTTTACACGTATATCATATCAAACGGTTTAACAGAAACATACATACCAGGATCATGTCTAGCACTTCATTTTTGAATTGTGTTGTCTTTTTGCTGAGAAGAACCACTTGTCAGTGGCATCTTTGAGACTAACTCAGACAGAGGTAGTCCATTCACAGATATCAGCAGCAAATATTCCTGTCTTCAGCCAGATCCTGTACACTAAAAATGTTCAAATGTTTGTTAAGCTTATGGGACGTAACTACGGGGTCATCAGTCCCTAAACTTACAAACTACTTATGAACTACTTACGAACTAGAACGGCACAAATATCCATGCCCGCGGGGGGATTCGAACCCCCGACCGTAGTGGCCGTGCTGACCGTGACTGGAGCGCCTCAGTCACCTCGGCCACCGCGGCCGGCATCCTGTACACTGCTTTTAGTATTTGGCGCGTGCTTTGCTTATACGTTTCTCGCGCCAATTATCGTTGAATTCTCGCGATTGAATCGGCTGACGATGTGTAAAGGTGTTTTATAGGATCAAATAAATTACTTAGCTTACACGTGACTATGAAACACAAATTTCAAATAGTCGAACGCGAGAACTGCAACAGCTTTCAAAGCTGTTAAGAACACGCCCCAAATAAAAATATGAATCATGATAGTGAACCTCACTCTAACCAAGACAGTTCTGATTATTCGATAATTGGCAACTTAGAAGCGCCAGAAAAAAAAATGCGAGTATAGTCTGTTGACCAGGTTGGTCGCTGCCGTTGCTTACACAGGAAAAAAAAAGTTCAAATGTTTGTAGAGTCCATGGGACTTAACTACGGGGTCATCAGTCCCTAAACTTACAAACTACTTATGAACTAACTAAGACTAAGGACGGCACAAATATCTATGCCCGAGGGTGAATTCGAACCCCCGACCGTAGTGGCCGTGCAGACCGTGACTGGAGCGCCTCAATCCCCTCGGCCACCGCGGCCGGCTACACAGGAAAAAGCAGAATACACAGAATAAGGAAAAGGCGCAGCTTATACACAATTTCAGCTCTGCACATGTGCGTCAATCCGCTGACAGCTCATGTGTACAGAGAAGGTACGGTAGCTGTGCTGTCAGAACAAAATTAGCGTTCAATAAGATCTATTATTTGCACTAATACTGAGAAAGGATGTTAAAAAGTTAATACTGATACAACTACCTGGAAATGTGGGCATCCCTTATTGATCAGTATAATTACCGCTTACCTCATCAGGCTTGTACATTTCTGAACCGAGCTCCAGTGTTTCCAGAAAATAAAATGAATATGCAAGCCCAGATCGCCAGTTGCCAATTTTCGGCTACCGTAAATTTCGCACCCTGGCTTAGTAACGCTCGTCTAGCAACTTGGTAACTAGCGAGTCTCGTGACGTGTTCACCACACGCTTAGAGTGACGTCAAACCGCAGCCCTACACTGAGAACTGCGTCCTCACCACCCTCCCTTACCCCCGCCTCTCCACAGATGAATCCCCATCTGCAAGGCCCGCCTGCTAAAGCCCGTCCTCTGTCTGTAAGCTCTCTGCCGAGTAGCGCTCTTGGTGGGGAAAGTTGCCCTGCGACAGCCGTACGGTCCATCAAATACCAGTGGGCTGTTACCTGCCTAGCGGTGTAACGAGGCGTTGGCGATATGCTGATTTTATTCCTTGTGACTTTAGTAATGGGCTTTGGTAAGATTAGTTTGTATATTTGCTGACGTACTAAGGTATTCCGATATCACAGACAAACGTACTAAACAACGCGAAAACGTGCGTAATAGGAAAAATTGTCATCTTTCGGACTGCCGAGCGTTCGGTCGACTCTAATGTGATCACCGTTTACATTAACGAGGCAGAGCAAGCGACACTGTGGGGTAATATTAATAGCCCAAATACAAGGGATGCAATACACACAAACGTCACCCATTCCACAATAGAATGCACCATAAAGCAACGCGATAATCAACAATACGGTTTACTGGAATCGTCAAGACAAAAGACAAATAATACTGAGTGGAAACTTGTCGTTCTAACAGTTTCACAAAATCGGTGGGTTGAGTAACTATGAACAACGTTTAGCCGGCTGCAGTGGCCGAGCGGTCTGCGGCGTGCCAGTCACGTTCTATACGGCTACAACGGTCGGCGGTTCGAATCCCCCCTCGGGCTTGGATATTTGTGCCGTCTTTAGTATTAGCTAGTTCATTAGTAGTTTGTAACTTTAGGGACTGATGGAGCCGTAGTTAAGTCCCATAAGCTCTACAAACATTTTAGATGAAACAAATTTAGTCGAGACATTACACAAATTACTCCTTGCTCTGAAAATCATTTTTTATGCCAAAAAGATATTTTATACTAGAAAGTTTATGAAATTGATTTACATACATGAGATCTGTTAGTAAGAGAAAGATTTTGGTAAAGAGGACGGATGTCACTGACTGTCTATGTTAATATAAAATCGGGGAGCAAGTCAGAGAGGTAGCTATTTTTATATCGATGAAACAGGTCGACGTCACTTATACAAATTGTTGTCAGGACCTGCTGTTAATAGCTTCATGAACCATATTAGCAGAAGTAATGAGATCATTGTAGTGATTATGTATCCAAAGAACGGTTTTGACGTGACAGGACATGCAACAGGAGACTGTCACGGCCATATAAATTAAAAAAAGTTTTGAAATTGGATGTAACGAAAGTACTTCCGAAATAATTTGGTTGTGTTGGCCCATTTATTTATGAACGTCATCAGAGCGCTCTGTGATAGTAATTTGGTGAACGCTCATAAGCAATGCTTTCGTATGGTGCAGAATAAGACATGTTACCAGTCAGAGTTGAATGAGATTTATATTCACGAAATGTGTGACATGAAATGCGAATGTATAAAGTTAAAAGTGTGTACCCAGCCTGGATTCGAACCTGAGTCTCTTACTTTCTAAGCATTTTCGGTGACTCCCACACCACTGGGAATAAAGCGAGCATCACATCTGCGTGGATTACTCAAACACGCCTCCCTTCAGATACAAGTACTGAACTTTACCCTGCCCACTATTACACAAACTGGTAGTTTTTTATATACTGATTATTGCATGTGTAAGGAACCAGGAGAGACACAGAAGAGACCGTCGTACATTTCGGTGGCTGTCCTTTCTGACATGTCTCCTACAATATAAATAATCGTGTTTAGTTTTGAAAATATTACAATGTCCGAAATCAGCTAAAACAAAACTCGTGCAACATGTCAGTACGCACCGAGCACTCTAACATAATCAGTTTCTTTTATACTTAAGCTGCAAATTCATTTCTGCTTTCAAAAAGTTTTGGACGAATTGAATATGATTCGGATATTGTGAACCGTATGAATTACACCGCACTGACAATTTGTTATTATAGACTGCCGTTAACAGAAGCAGTGATATTACTTGAATGACGTTTTGATATTTGTATTAGAAAGTTCACAACAACGTTCAATGAGTAGGAAATACGAAAGTAACAGTGTTAAAAAGGTAACTTCTCAGTTTGTATCACACCACTCCTCTCTCTCCTGGCCACTTGGAGCGCTAGCATCGCTTCAGCTGCAATTTTTCCCTACAGAGTTTCGCCAATGCCTGTGATAGACTGTGGACATGCCGTAATCGGCGGCCTTATATACACCGAACAGCGATTGTGGCTGCATCCCCTACCTCAAGCAGTCGATGCAGCTCCTCAGTGGAAAAAACTGGCAGGAACGATATATCGCAGTACATGCGCTATTTGGCACAGGTGGAGTAACGACTGCGGTTTTTTCTAACATTAGACAAAAGCGGATTCCACATGTTACTCGTCTCGGTTTAACAAATATTCCGCCATCCATTTCTCAATCGACTCCTTCGGAACACAGCAGAAGCAGGAGCAAATACACGTCTTTCATCATACTTCGGTAAGGGTATGATGGAACGAGAACTGACTTTTGCGAAGAGTCAAGCCACAACTGTTGTAGAAAACGTGAACAAGTAGAGCAGGTGTAGAACGATATGTCTGAAGGCTATATTCGCTATCTATATGATCAATTGAATGCCAGTGTCAATATCTACAATGCCACTGGTAGAGGCTGCACCACATTTAATGGATCGACATCCGGTATCTCATCACTGCTTGAACTATTGATGTGTGGATATAATCATTTCATCTTCTTCTCTTTCAGTGTTTCAGCAATAAACTGTGATTCATTGGAAGTCTGTAGCGGTTTTTACCAATTTTTATTTCAGGCAGTTTCAAGGGAAATATTGCAAACAGGCGTAGCAATGTTTGAGCTATTTTCACAAAGTCACCAATGAAATTTAGATGTTATTTTTAGAATTTTTTCTGCTGTACAATCGTTCTACCAGGCTAGCCTAGTATCCGTTGGTTCTAGCAAGGTGCTTCAGGTTAGCAAGTTCTTGCTCAACTGTTTCCCTGTTAAAAGGGAGGCCGTATATGCGGTCGATCATGTACGAGAAAATGCAGAAAAAATTCAAAAAATAACTGCTGCCTCCTCCCTAGCACCATCACTACTGAATCCTCTATGTCTCCTTACCGTTCACAGGAAATCTCTCTTACAGACTCGCCGAACTTCTTAAAACCACCCACATAAAAGCAGCCTTCACGATCAATGACTAGATCCAGTATCACTTTCACCACAGTGAACTGTTAGTTAAAGACCCTTTTAGCCAGTCAGGCGTCTACCAAATACAGCGTTTGCAGTGTCCCTTGTCATACATTGGCCAAATTGGACGAGCCTTCAAAACTAGGATTCAAAAACATCTTTCAACTAAGATAGGCGCTGCCAAAATAATTTGGCCTTTTTCGAGCATCTCAAAAGAAGCAAACACATTCAGCCTCCCCCCCCCCCCAGTCCTAGACAAATTGCAAGTTCTTCACATCGCCCCCAAAGGAAAAAACTCTCACTTCTGGAAGAATGAGGAATCACTTAAGTTTGTGAAACGGTCCGCAGAACACAGTCTCAACCAACAGCCCATTAAAAAAATAAATAAATAAATAAATAAATAAACACCTTTTTACGACATTGTGTTATCCATTTTTTTCCCAAAATGACCCCCCTTCTGACAATTCACAACATCTTTCTTCTGCCCCACACCAAGGCCTCTAATAATTTCGTTTTCATTCATTATTTTTATTTCACTACCACCACGTATCATTTCATAAGATTCATTCTTTCACGTCACAAACATCTCTGATAATACGAAGCTACAAGCTTGGCAAGCCGCTCATTCTCGCAGGCGTAACTCGGCCCATACCGCTCTGTTTAACGGTCGCATTTATGTTCCGCAGTTATTAACAATACTACCAGTTCCACTCCCATGAACCACAGACATTGCCGAGGTGGGGTGGCTTGCGTGCCTCAACGATACAGATAGCCGTACCATAGGTGCAACCACAGCGGAGGGATATCTGTGGAGAGGCCAGACAAACGTGTGGTTCCTGAAGAGGGGCAGCAGCCTTTTCAGTAGTTACAGGGGCACCAGTCTGGATGATTGACTGAGCTGGCCTTGTAACATCAGCTAATGTGGCTTTGCCACGCAGTTACTGCGAACGGCTGAAAGCAAGGGGAAACTACAGCCGTTACCTTTCCCGAGGATATGCAGCTCTACTGTATGAACATATGATGATGGCATACTCTCGGGTAAAATATTCCGGAGGTAAGATAGTCCCCCATTCGGATCTCCGGGCGGGGACTATTCAAGAGGATGTGATCATCAGAAAAGACAATACTGGCATTTTACGGGTCGGAGCGTGGAATGTTAGATCCCTTAATCGAATAGGAAAATTAGAAAATTTAAAAAGGGAAATGGATCGGTTGAAGTTCGATATAGTGGGGATTAGTGAAGTTCGGTGGCAGGATGAACAGGATTTCTGGTCAGGTGAGTACAGGATTATAAATACAAAATCAGTTGTGGGTATCACAGGAGTAGGATTGATAATGAATAAGAAAATAGGAATGCGGGTAAACTACTATGAGCAGCACAGTGATCGCATTATCATTGTCAAGATAGATACGAAGCCAACACCGACAACAGTAGTACAGGTTTATATGCCAACTAGCTCTGCCGATGACGAGGAAATCGAAGAAATATATGAGGAGCTAAAGGAAATTATTCAGACAATTAAGGGAGAGGAAAACTTAATTGTTATGGGAGACTGGAATTCGGTAGTAGGACAAGGAAGGGAAGATAGTAGGTGAATATGGTCTGGGCAAAAGGAATGAAAGAGGAAGCCGCCTGGTAGAATTTTGCACAGAACAGAATTTAGTTATAACAAACACCTGGTTCAAGAATCACAAAAGAAGGTTGTATACGTGGAAGAGACCAGGAGACACAGAGAGATACCAGATAGATTTGATAATGGTAAGACATAGATTTCGGAATCAGGTTCTACAGTGTAAGACATACCCAGGGGCAGATATAGACTCTGACCATAACTTGTTGGTTATGAACTGTAGGCTGAAACTGAAGAAACTACAAAAAGGTAAGAAAATAAGGAGATGGGATCTGGATAATTTGAAGGAACCTGGGGTTCTTAAAAATTTCAGAGGGAGCTTTAGGCAAAAATTGACAGAAAGAGGGGAAAATAAAACAGTAGAGGAGGAATGGGTAGCAGTGAGAGATGAAATAGGGAAGGTAGCAGAGGACAAAATAGGTAGGACGGCAAGACCTACAAAAAATCCTTGGATATCACAGGAGATACTAAATTAAATCGATGAAAGGAGAAAATATAAAAATGCAGTAAATGAAACAGGCAAAATGGAGTACAGACGACTAAGAAATGAGATTGACAGGAAGTGCAAAATGGCTAAGCAGGAGTGGTTAGAAGGCAAATGCAAGGATGTAGAAGAATGTATAAATAGGGGAAAAATAGATACAGCCTACAGGAAAATAAAAGAAACATTTGGAGATAAGAAAAACAGCTCTATGAATATCAAGGACACTGATGGAAAACCAGTTCTCAGCAAAGAAGGGAAAGCTGAAAGGTGGAAAGAGTATATAGAGGGACTCTACAAAGGAAATGAACTTCGAGACAATATTGTAGGAAGGGAAGAGGATGTAGATGAAGGTGAAATAGGAGATACTGTACTGAGAGAAGAATTTGACAGAGCCCTGAAAGACCTAAGTCGAAACAAGGCCTCTGGAGTAGATGATATTCCCTCTGAGCTACTGAAGTCTCTGGGAGAACCAGCCATGACAAACCTGTTTCACGTGTTGTGTAAGATGTATGAGACAGGCGAAGTACCCTCAGACTTTAAGAAAAATGTTATAATCCCCATTCCAAAGAAAGCAGGTGCAGACAGATGTGAAAACTACAGAACCATCAGTTTAATAAGTCACGGTTGCAAAATATTAACACGAATTATATACAGAAGGATGGAATAGCTTGTAGAAGCCGACCTCGGAGAAGATCAGTTTGGGTTCAGGAGAAATGTAGGAACACGGGAGGCAATACTCACTTTACGGCTTATCCTAGAAGATAGACTAAGAGAAGGCAAACCTACATTTCTAGCTTTTGTAGATTTGGAGAAAGCGTTTGACAATGTTGACTGGAATACCCTCTTCCAAATTCTGAAGTCAGCATGGGTAAAATACAGGGAAAGGAGAGTTATTTACAACTTGTACAAAAGCCAGACCGCAGTTATTAGACTCGAAGGGCATGAAAGGGAAGCATCAGTTGGGAAGGGAATAAGCCAGGGTTGTAGCCTTTCTCCGATGTTATTCAATTTGTACATCGAGCAGGCGGTGAAGGAAAGCAAGGAAAAATTTGGAATAGGGATTAAAGTTCAGGGGGAAGAAATAAAAACATTGCGTTTTGCCGATGACATAGTAATTCTGTCAGATACAGCAAAGGACCTGGAAGAGCAATTGAACGCAATGGACAGTGTGCTGAAAGGTGCATATAAGATGAATATTAACAAGAGCAAAACTAGGGTAATGGAGTGCAGTGTAAGAAAATCAGGTGATGCTGAAGGAATTAGATTGGGAAACGAAGCAATAAAGGAGGTAGATGAGTTTTGTTACTTGGGCAGTAAAATAACAAATGATGGTCGCAGTACAGAGGATATAAAATGCAGAATGGCAATGGGTAGAAAAGCGTTCTTGAAAAAGAGAAATTTGTTAACCTCGAATATTGATTTAAGCCTAAGGAAGTCCTTTCTGAAGGCATTTGTATGGAGTGTTGCCTTGTATGGGAGTGAGATATGGACGATAAACAGTGCGGACAGGAAGAGGATTGAGGCTTTTGAAATATGATGTTACAGAAGAATGCTGAAGATTAGGTGGGTGGATCGCGTAACTAATGAGGAGGTACTGAACAGAATTGGGGAGAAAAGAAATTTCTGGCATACCTTGACTAAAAGAAGGGATAGATTGGTAGGACACATTTTTAGACATCAAGGAATTGTGAATTTAGCGTTGGAGGGAAGTGTGTGGGGTAAAAATCGCAGAGGAAGACCAAGAGATGGATACAGTAAGCAGATTCAGACAGATGTAGGTTGCCGTTCTTATGTGGAGATGAAGAGGCTTGCTCAGGATAGGGTATTGTGGAGAGCTGCATCAAACCAGTCTCCGGACTGAAGACCACAACACACAACATACCAGTTGTAAACGTGGACACGCTGCGACAGCGACTCCTCCGCTGCTATGGTGACTTTTATCATATAAAAAGCAATCTACTAATTCCCATACTGTACCCCTTTAGTCTCTAGTTATTCTACTTCAAATAGCCGTTACGTATTTTGTACGTTTACCTCTTTGCAGGAGCCCAATGACAGAACACAAGTTGTTAAGCTACCTCCACCACAGATTTAGATAGTTCTCTGGCTCCATCTCCGCCAAAGTAAGTCTGACTTTTCAAAATTTACTCACCTTAGTCACATTAGATTCCCTTTCCGCCAGGTACACGACTGTAATAAAACATTTGTCTGTTTCCAATCTGATGATGCGCTAACAGCGCGAAACGCGTAATTGGATTAATAAAGAATACTGCATCAGAGACAGAGAATTATTTAAACATCTTAATAACCTATATTTCAGGAAGCTTTATTTCTATTTGGAGATAATACTTCTCCTTTTCTTCTCTAATATTATTTGTTCTACATCAACCAGGGATTTTCTTAAAGCCCACTCACTACCATTTTTCTTTTTTTTTTCTTTTTTTAAGAAAGATTTTCAGAGGCTTTGATGCAACAATTTACAGCATTCATATTGACAGCATGTTGGCGCTCGCACCAACACCGATATTATTGCACCAATCTCCTCGACACATTCGTCCAATATTCTTTGATAAGGAATCTTTAACGTGATGCCAAGGCTGATCCACAGATCAATGACAGATATACAACTCATAGATCGTCATAGACCTATAATTAATATTTGTCTGGACCACATCGTTCGTATGAAAATATCGGACTATCGATAATACCCTACTAAATATTCAACACTATGATCTAATAACAATTAATATAGCCTAAGATGTCAAGCACAAATGACATTTTTGAATATTAATGTATGTATTCTATATCTTTGTCTAGTACACGAAAGAATTGTACTTATGGCTGTGGTGGCGTAGTTTACTGAATTTGGCAGTGACGACGAATGAGCCATTTCGGAAAACGAGCTACGTAGAATTAGACGTATAGTCTTTCGTGTTGCCAATTAAGTAAATAAATAACTCTGTTCCTGGTCTGTAGCTGACAGATTCTTGTATGTAGCTCTCATAAAACGAACATTTCGTCTGTTTGATTTGGTTGCCAACATATGCACATTACGCCACCGCCGTAAGTAAAATTTAGCCTTTACGTCAAAACTCTAAATGTGGCGAAATTGTTTTAGTTTGTCCCTATTTCTTAGAACGTGATTATTTGTGATGAACACAACAATATTGTCTCCGGTAATGCCAGTCTAGTATTGTGTGTCATTCGTTCTGCCGAGGTGTGTTCGTTTTGGCACCGAAAACATTAATATTTTCGGACGTCGATGTCTTCCTTTCTATGTTCATCGTTCATTGCTTTCTTTGAACCGATGTTAACATCGACGTATTTCTAATGTCGATCATCCAAAGAGCAGTGATTGGTAGCACAACAATTGTTAACTTTAACTTTTTATTAGAGTTAGAGAATTTAAATCGCCAAAACATCTGTTTCGTTTTCCCACTATTAACAGCTATGTACACTCGTGATTATTGTATTATGAACATCTACAGCAAACCATTTTTCGAATTATATAAGTATCATGATACATGATGCAATGATCGTATAAATTCGGTATATCAATTTTCATGTTCGCGTATTTATATAATGAAGATATCTCGTGACAATCCTGGCTTAATGTTAATAACATAAGCAGAACCAGCACCTCCTACAGAAGACCATAGATAACACAGACTGCGTGTCTCTCAGATAAATGGCGTCGCCCTATCTCCGCGTGTTCTGGTTTGAAACAAACATCTAACGATTTTGCTCCTGGTATAACGTTTTTGCCAAGCGTCATTTGACGAAAAATTTCGACATTACGAACAACCGTTCTCTCATTAATAGCTGAAATCAAACTATAATGTAAGTGTTATTAGCATTGTTCCCATTTGCAGCAATTTAACCTAAAGGTAAGGTAAAGCAGTCATCAATCCGAAGATTGGTTTGAACACCACAGTGCTTTACTAGACATGGTCCTGTTTGGAGGTGGTATGCCGTAGCCTTCCTCCGACCTTCGAACTGACTTACCCAGCCAGTTATAGGGTGACCTACAGTTTAACGTGGGTTCCGAACCACGGTGCTACTCGGTATTTTTCACATCAGCAACACTGCCAGATGTGAAAGAAGTGGAAAGTGACAGATAAAAATCCTAGGAGCGGGTGGGGATCGAACCCGCGACCTTCGGATTTGTGGTCTGGCACTCTACCACTGTGCAACCGAGGCACATTTAATTTAACCTATATCTTTCAATTTATTCTTCATTCTCTAATCAGGTACTACATGTCATTTCTGACGACTCCACACTTAGTAGAAAGGTAACGGCTACGTTAAAATGAAAAGTAAAAGAAAAAGTTACTGCACCTAGATTCGAACTCACGACCTCCTCGTTGCGAATCCAGTACGTTACCACAAGACCACCAACAACACGATACTTACGACCCCAAGAGATAGATACTATACCCACAAGCGAAAATGTGTTTCCAGGACGGAATTTATATTTACAGATGTTTGAATTTTTCCTTCCATTACAGGCTAAACACTATCTAAATATAATATTTGTGACATCTCTTGTGTCTTCCCGAAGTACCTTATAATTTTGATTATCGTTGAGTCAGTGAGTGATAGAATTATCGATTTCCAACTGCTAATCTTCCGTAAACTATAAGATGTAGAATAGTGTAATTTTAAAATATAGCTAGCTATAGCAGATACTCTTGGCAACCAAAAATTTAGACTACTAGCTTCATCCACAACTGAGATACAGGGCGGGGAGGGGGTTCCAAATTGCCGTGGACTGCTTCAAGAAAAGTATGGGACGGCCGTGCGCTCGAAATTAAATATCAATAGGGAATACACAGTGACAGTTTTTTTTAAATGTCAAATATGTTCTAGATAAACAAAAGCTAGCCAAAAGGAATGAATTTTAGACTATTAAGGGAAAAGCAGTTATAATTTAAGATTTAAGAAAAGCCTTCACTTACATTACACCAAAATAATTTCACAAATGGAGACAAGCAGTTTAGCATAGCTTGGCCCGCTGACTACACATTAAAGAATAAAATTCAAAGTGAATGGCAATTGAGATGAAGAACTAGCTTGTGTCAACAACAGAAAATAAACATTATATAAAGGCTCAATTTCCTAATTAAACTTGCCTTAAGGGCAGAATGTAAAATAGCAATAACGTTTAATTACAATGAATAACAAAAGACTAACCACAAAACAAGACAATGATATTTAAAATCTCTGAATTACTTCCAGGAAAAAATGTATATGAAAGTTTTTCGCCATTTCAGCAAAGTTTTCTTTTCTTCCTTTTTCTCTAAAGCAAGAAATATTGCAGTTAAAGAGGCCTGAAGGGCACAGTTAAAAACATGTCAACAACAGCAGTTTACAATTCAAATTACATATCCGTTAACAGCGTATAAAAATTAACAGCCTAGGGTACCGATAGAAGTACCACACACATTAAACGAATACCCAAGTACGTACTGCACACACAGGACTCACAGACACATGGCGCCGCTAACAAGGCAACAGTTTAGGTAAGTAATAAATGTAAAACATAGCACAAATTGCAAACACTAATCACAGTCGCACTGGAGCATTTCGAAGCAGCAATGTCTTTCCCAGCAAGACAATGGCGAGTGGCCACCCCAAAAACAGAAGAGGGTGACGTATATCTCCAGTCATTGGTAGCTTGGCAGGATTGGGATAGGAGCATGTGTGCACATTTTTTATTAGGCCAAGCCTTGTTATAGCATTTATTTATTTAAGCATATAACAACAACAATTTTTATATAAAAAAACTTTGGAATTCATTTTAATACACAGTTTTAAACATGATATTTAAAAAAATTTAAAGGCACCCTTTACCAACAACAAATCGTAAAAACAATGTTTGGTGCCTGGTAAAACACTAACCAGTAACAAAATAGAATTTTACATTAAATAACAGATTCCAATTAACACACAAGCCATGAAAATACCCAACATCTATTCACTAGAAGACTAGAGCACTGAATTTTATTAGCGGAATCAATTTACTGAAGATAAATTACAGTGTGGGAAAAGATTTAGCTTTAAATGCAGCAGCGAATATTCCTTTTTAAGAAACAAGGGGATAACTGATAAAATATAAATCTAGTGTCAGCAAAACAACAGTGTCAGTGGAAGACACGAACACAAGGTAACAACTCAATTTAAGAAGTTACGGCAATGAATAACAGCCGAACCTCACCCACAAGCCTCATTTATAATGTCACGTTAAGAAGGAGTTTTCATTTACATAGATCCACTTCCTTAAATATAAATAATAGTGAATTTGTAACAGTCGGTTACAACTGCAATATAGCATTATTATGGAACATTTCATTAATGGCCCGTCGACACTTGACTGAGTAACATGAAAAAATAAAAAAATAAAAAAATAAATAAATAAAATAAAAGGCAAAAGGATAAAAGGGTTTGAAATTTAAAAAGAAACTTAACGATCACAGTCTAATACTTATTTGCAAAATGTCACAACTGGTTTTACACTAAGATTAGCATTAAGAGACCAAATAACTTACGAACTCCACCAGGTTATTTAGCCGTAATTACTTGATAATATTTCAATTACAAACCAGAGTCTTCGCCGACTCTGTGACAGTCATGGCTGCAGATTTCTGGATCTGCGTTATCGGGTGGGGAATTGTAGGGTGCCCCTAAATAGATCAGGGGTGCACTACACGAAGGAAGCGGCTACTCGGGTAGCAGAGTACTTGTGGAGTGCCCATGGGGGTTTTTTAGGCTAGGCGCTAACTCTGATGAGCACTCGCATGTCAGCATTCAAACAACGAATTCAGGCCACTTTCGGAACAAACATTCGAACATCAATTACCCGCGAACTTGCAAAGTATTAGAAACAAAGTTTCCGAATTTGCCGCACTGCATGGAAATTATTGTGCTCAGATAGTTTTAGGCACCGAAAGCTAGCTAAGTCATGATGTGGCAAGTTCAGAAATATTTTGCGAGGCGTGGAATGTATATCGGAAAGTAGATCGTATACAACTGGAGGAGGAGTGTTCATCGCTGTGGACAAAGATATTGTTTCTACTGAGATCGAGGTTGAAAGTTTTGTGAAGTTATCTAGGCACGTATAACGGGACTAAAAGAAGTAAAGTTAGTAGTTGGGTATTTTTACCGGCCCCCAAGTGCTGCTGTAGCAATTTTAGAATCATTCTAAGAAAGTCTACACCAGGTAGTGCATAGGTATCCGGGCCATGTAATATTAGTCGGGGGAGACTTTAACCTTAAGAGTATAGATTGGGACCTCGCTAGTTACATTTCAGGCGTTACAGACAAGTAGTTTTGCGAGCTGCTTTTGGACAAATTCCCCGAAAACTGTCTTGAGCAGTTAAACCGGCAACCCAAGCGCAATGGAAATATTTTAGACCTTATAGCCACGAACAGGCCTGACCTTATTAATGATGTTTGTGTAGAGACAGGAATTAGTGATCATGATATTGTCATAGCGTCAATGGTGACCACATTTCATAAACCAATCAAGAAGGCTAGAAGCGTGTTTTTGTTGGGAAGAGCCGATAAGCAATTGTTAGGATCGCAATAGAAAACGAATGGTCATCGTTTAATTCCGAGACTATGGTTCTAGACGAATTGTGGACTAAATTTAAGTGTATTGTAAATAAAGGGTTAGAGAAATATGTGCCAGTAGAGACGATTAAGGATGGAAAAGATCCACCGTGGTATAGTAATAATGTTAAAAAGCTGCTGAGAAAGCGAAGACTCTTGCACTCTCGATTCAAAAAAGAACACACAAATGATGACAGGCAAAAGTTAGTAGAGATTCGTGCGTCTATAAAACGATCGATGCGCGAAGCATACAACAATTAATTATCACAGCCATACCTTAGCAAAAGATCTTTCCGGGAACCCGAAAAAAGTCTGGTCCTATGTAAAGTCGAAAGCGGGTCAAAGCCTACTGTCCAGTCACTCGTTGATCATTCACGGGGCAGTAACAGAGGAAAGAAAACGGAAAGCTAAAGTTCTAAATGTAAACTTTAAGAAATCTTTCACGCAGGAGGACCGCACAAATATACCATCATTTGATCAACGTACTAATTCCGAAATGGGGGACATAGCAATAGGTATTTCCGGTGTAGAGAAGCAGCTGAGAGAGCTAAATACGAAAAAGTCTGCTGGTCCGGATGGAATACCAGTTCGTTTTTACAAAGAGTATTCTGCGGCATTGGCCCCCTACTTAGCTTGCATTTATCGCGAATCCTTAATTCAGGGCAAGGTCCTAGTGATTGGAAAAAAGCGCAAGTGACTCCCGTTTATAAGAAAGGAAATAGAACTGACCCACACAATTGCAGGCCAATATCGTTGACATCAGTTTCATGTAGAATTTCAGAGCATATTCTCAGTTCGAATATAGTAAATTTCCTTGAAACGGAAAAGCGTCTTTCTATGAATCAGGGCGGGTTTATGAAACATCGTTCATGTGAAACTCAGCTTGCCCTTTTCTCACAAGACATCTTGCGAGCCATGGATGAAGGGCAACAGGCGGATTGTGTTTTTCTCGACTTCAAAAAGGCGTTCGACGCGGTGCCACACTGCAGACTGCTAACGAAGATACGAGCTTATGGAATAGGTTTACAGATTTGTGACTGGCTGGTAGACTTCCTAAGTAATAGAACGCAGTACGTTGTCCTCGACGGCGAGTGTTCATCAGAGACGAGTGTATCGTCAGGCGTCCCAAAGGGGAGTGTGATAAGGAACGCTATTATTTTCTATCTATATAAATGATCTGATGGAGAGAGTAAGTTGTAATTTGCGGCTGTTTGCTGATGATGCTGTGGTGTATGGAAGGGTGTCGTCTTTAACAGACTGTAATAGCATACAGGATGACATAGACAAAATGTCTAGTTGGTGCGAAGAATGGCTATTAGCTCTCAATGTAGAAAAATGTAAGGTGATGCGCATGAGTAGGAAAAACAATTCTATAATGTTCGAATACAGCATTCGTAGGGAGCTTCTTGATGCTGTAGCGTCGTTAAAATATCTAGGCGTAACATTGCAGAGCGATATGAAATGGAACGAACGTGTAAGGACAGTTGCGGGTAAGGCGGACAGCCGAATACGGTTTATTGGGAGAATTTTGGGAAGATGTACTTCACCTGTAAAGGAGACCGCGTATAAAACGCTTGTACGACCACGTCTTGAGTATTGCTCAAGTGTTTGAGACCCTCAGCATATCAGTTTAAAGGAAGACAAAGAGGCAGTTCAGAGGCGAGCAGCTAGATTTGTTACTGGTAGGTTCGACCAATGCGTGAGTGTCACGGAAATGCTCTGGTAACTCAATTTGGGATCGCTGGAGGAAAGACGACTTTCTTTTCGTGAATTTCTGTTGAGTAAATTTAGAGGGCCGGAATTTGAAGCTGAGTGTAGTACGATCTTGCTGCCGCCTACTTACATTTCACGTAAAGATCACAAAGGCAAGACAAGAGAAATTAGGGCTCGTACGGAGGCATATAGGCATTCTTTTTTTCCTCGTTTAATTTGGGAGTGGAATAGGAAAGGAAATGCCTAGTAGTGGTACAGTGTACCCTCCACCACGCACCTTACGGTGAATTGCGGAGTATGTTTGGAGATGTAGATGTACTTATCTTATGGTCAAGGTGGTGTACGCGTCGCAATGTGAGTACGCGGTAACGGCCGAAACACGCCCGGTCACGGCAGTCCTCGCAAACCAATTTACACGACTGACGCTCCAATGGATCGCCAAGAAAATACAAGAACAAACAGATATTAATAATAGGCAGGCAAATATGTTTATATATTAACACAAACACAATCCAGTGCCTACTAACATACGTAAACGGTGAATAATTGCCATTTATTCTGCCTATTACTGACAACAATAAATCGGCTCTGTCCTAGTTGGTAGCGAAATAATTCGGTTTAATACGGATTGTTAACTACGGTGCGACTTGACGTTCTTCACCAGAGGTGAAGTAGACATGATCGTGCCAGTTAAAAATATGCACCTATAGGTCGGAATCGAACGCAAAAATTGAAGATACTAAACTACAACTGATCCACCATACCACTACGGCAATATAACCGAAACTGCGCTTAGCATATCGTGTAGACGCACTTTAGACAATTTGGTGCTCAATGACATGATCAACTATAAGCAATCTTCTGACACAGAAATTATACTAGTCTGATGTTAAGGCTTTTTACTCATTTTTGTAAGCAGTTGTCCAACCGCCAAGAAAATTTATTTCTGGACTCATTGACATCAACATGGTTCGGCGACAGCTTTAACTCGAAATAAATTGGTTTCCACACGCACGGAATCGGTAAACCACTTGAGCATTGTAAGTCACTTGCAGAGTATACAAGAGAATGCCGTCCTGGAAATAGCTAAACATCTTATGACTGAGTAGTTTTGTTAAGAATTCCCTATTGATTTTCAATCTGGACACCTGTAGCTCTGTCAGAGAAGAACTGAAAATGTTTTTTCTCACCACGATTGGCATAGAGAGCCGACAGCACGTTCGTTTCGCAGCCGATTACGTTACCCCAAGGCTAGCGAAGACTTCCGGTATTATGTTCTTCCTTACTGGCCGACATGTTATGACACCTGATCAATCGTAACGTAAAAGAAGAGATTGGTTGCAATTTCCGCGTGGAACGATTTTTCTGGACTCAAAAATACGAATTAATAACTTTATAAGTGAAAATCACTCAGATTATTGAATGGAAATGACATGATAAATCATGTTAATTTATCAGCCTAATTCTGTGCTTACCAGGAAGTAACTCCTCGCTTACAGAGTTGCCAAACGTACTCTGCTATGTTGCCAATTCTCCATTAGACTAGCGACAGGCAGAATACGTTTGCTCGGCGTGTGTGTTCTTCGCGCTGCCTTAGCGCTGACGGAGATACCTTGGAAGGCGTGGCGCGCAACCTGCCACTGTGTTGACTGAGAAGAGAAATACCTAGCATAGACCAAGAAGTCTTAATCGCATTTCCTTAACTATAGCATCACCAGACGCTATTAACATTTTTGCACAATACCTTATAATGTTATATACCTGAATAGTATTTTCCTTATGAATGTTTTCGTTGGCACCACATGTAACACATAACTGCACAAGTGTAAAGATAGAATTACTCTGATTACAAAATGGAAACTTCACAAATATATTGCTTAAGTTTCGAACAAATAGTTTCCAGTCAGACGAACCGTGCAAATAAATCTTTCGCAATGGCTGAAAAATAGGATTATCATCTGAGAAAAAATTATGCATCTGGACAATTTCAATGGTAATGCGATTCAAGCTTATAAGTGAAAGGAGAAGCATTTTTGATAAGAATACGAAACAAGGAAAAAAAGTCACGAAAGTAAAGTTTAGAATATGTAATTCATGCTATAACATCGAAAGGGACGGTAAGTATCGTCTACTCGTAAAAATTACAGTGTTACTGCTGGTGATGCTGTTTAAATAAATGTGAAAAGGACCTGATGAATGAACTCTCCAGTTTCCAGTCTCCCAGAAACAGAGGTACGAAAGAAACAGGAAGAGGTAACCCTAAGAGTGCGTGAGATGGGATTTCTGTATAATATCTCGCAGTTGGTATAGTTTGTTCGTAGTTCCAGTCTGACGCCCACCGCGGACAATAATTATCGATATGTAATTGTTAAATACGCTGATATGTTAAAAACATAGCACTTCCGGTGACTAACTCACTGGACAACGATCATTTTCATTTTGTTTTAGAGGTTATGAGAAGTGTTATTAACCCCTTAAAATAGTTCCTGTGTTTATCAAATGGTCACCCGATGCAATTGTTTATCGGCTTTTACTTGAGTGTCACGTAGAGAGAGACGTTTAGCTTTGTAACTACTGCTGACTTCTTTAACATACCATAATAATCTGGCCTTGCAGAGTGGACTGTTTTTAAATCGCCTTGGAAAGACTTTCCTTCAGAGGACTGCACCAGTTCACGTGAAAACAAGAAGGAAGATTAGCGTTTAACGTCCCATCGACAGAGTGGTCATTAGAGACGGAAGTTCATCAGAGGGGACTTCTTTTCCTCAGCTATTACAGCAGTCCACCTTCTGCAAGGCCCGATTACAATGAACGTCTGTGGAAGTTCACTATAGTTAAAGGGTTAATTACTCATTTGGCATTTAATATCTGTGTAGGGGCGATTTTATAATCAGAGGTCTTACGGAAGAAATGATTTACGTTTCATTTCGAAATATTTCAAGAGTTTCACCATCCTTACTTCTCATAATTTTGTTGCCTTGCCAAAATTCGAAATTTTCATGTTACTGTAGCTCAGTCTGGTATGTAATGAATGGGACAGTAAGCAAAAGTATTCTTGCTAACATAGACGTACCAAGAAAATATATCAGTCTAATCAGTACATAATATTTTGTTCCCCTTTTCCTACTTGAACATTGAAATGGCTTACCAAATCTGGAGTGTGCCATATATAGTAGGCTATTATGCTAAGTTTAAAATACGGTTCAAATTGTTTCCAATCTGGATGATTGTAATGTTCAAATAGAATTTTCCGTCGTTGTTCTTAAAAAACATTTGTTATTATTTTGAAATTATATCATTTCAAGATTAAGACACGTGATCAAAAACGCTCTGTTTTGGCTTCAGATCTGGAGACTTCACACAACACGAGAAAAAATATGTCATATGCGTGTCAGAGCAGTGTTACCAAAAGTGACTAATTTTTATTACTTTTTCTGTGCACAATTACGTTTTTTGAGAAGGAAACCGCATTTATAACTTTTTTGTAAAAAGGGAGAAAATTATGTGACGTCTGATGGTGTAAAAACATTCTGAAAGTTGATGCGTTTAAGGTATTTTAGTTTCTCGACAACAACCCAGATTTTTACGTATCGTAAGCAAGAAAGGTGAAAGTTGCATTTAAAGTAAAATATACGTATATTTGTTTGTGTCAACAGACTGACTCTAGTCCAAAGATACAAACTATTACACACCATAAACGTGTGTAAATATGGATTGCGTATTAGATTAAGTCTTCGTTTTCCTGCCAAATGCATTTCACTTTTAAATTAACTCTGTTATAAAACCCACTGCAAAAATTACATGGTAAGTGCGCTACTACGTAGTTACATTTCGGATTCAGATTAATTCATATGTATATGCAATTTAATCTTGCGCGCTAGTCACTTTCCACAAATTACTATGCATTTTTCTCTTGCTGTTTGGTTACAAAGACATTTGTCATGTTAAATCGAAACTTGTTAGGCTAAAGAAGAATGAAATTAAAAGGATAACTATCTTGACTTACGTGCCAAAATTAAAATATTCCAAGAAAAAAATGTCGAATTTCTGAATTGACTTAATCAGCTCCACATAAGCTTGGTAGCGATGCGGTTCCAGTATCGTTCACAAATTTTGCGTTCCGTGTTCAAATCCAACCTAAAAAAAAAATTCTAATGTTTGTAAATCTATGGAGCTTAACTGCTTTGATTATTAGTCTCTAGGCTTGCAAACTACTTAAACTAAGTTAAACTAACCTAAACACAACACACACACACACTCATGCCCGAGGCAGGACTCGAACCTCCACAGCAAGGCGCCTTAGACCGCTCGGCCACTCCACAGCGCCAAAATAAAACCCTCTCCTTTGATCTTTTGAAATATAATGAAATTATTGACGAAGTAAGTAATTATTGCAGATTTTACTAAATATAGTTGTTTTCACTATATGTGCTACAAATGGCGTTTTTGAGACAAAGTGTTGATGTCTTTATCATATACTGAAACACTGCATCACCGACGTAAATACTGAAAAGACAACCATCATGAAATTTGTACTTTCACCAACTACGTTTGTAAACGACTTCGCTGGCGTGTTATATAGTGTACACCTGTTTCACAAATGTAAACATCAGTTTACTGATGTGTACACAAATAATACTATACACCTTTGCGGCTGCAGAGTATGATTCTTAATACCGGTTGTTAACTAATAGAATAATAATTGTTGTGCGGAGTGTTTACTTATTGAAAGTAATCCTCCCAAAATTAAACGCACGAAGTGATCGCTATCTGATTAGGATCTCTACGAGCGAGTATAAACCACATTTCATGCCTTTATCATTGCTTGGAACATGAAAAATCAAATTTCTATATTTTTATAGATTTATTTGAACAGTTCGGCACTACGCAATATTTTTAGACCTTTTCCCAAAACACGAATGCAAAGACAGTATATCACTGTTAGTGAATGTTACAACAGTAGGAGCACACCATGTGGGTTGAGGTTACAGGAATCACATGATTCAAAAGAAGCGTTTTAGCTGGATTTCAAATTACTGAATACTGCGATTGACGAGGAAATGTTATGTTATGTTAAGACATGTTCAAATGTTGGTAAATCTTTGAGATTGAACTACCGTGGTTATCAGTCCCTAGGGGCGACGCGATTTCTGGCGAGGAGCAACCGCGCGCTCCGCAGCAAGGCGCCTTAGAGCGCTCGGCCATTCCACCGCAGCTCATGTTATGAGCATAAGATGATCACCAATTTAAGATGATTTCCAGAGAACAGTCAAATACCCTGTTGCCCTTGAGAAAAGCATTTGCTTTCTGCATTCTCTCTCTCTATCGCTCTCTCCCCCTCTCTCTTACGATATGCCTCTGTCTCTTCGTCCCCTTCTATCTCCTCGAGGTCCTCCTCTTCCCTTTGTCCATCCCGCAATCCTGTCTTCCATCTCTTCTTCCTTTCTCTCTCTCTGACCATCTCCTCTTCCTTTTTGCCTCTCTTTATCTCGTCGTAGATTCTGGAAATTAAGGAAATAAGAACTTAAGGACTTAATAGGGTTATGTGATAAGAAGGTGACGAGAAAGGTACTCTTGCAGATAAAGAAAGCGAAATAACGAATGCAAGAAGGAATGTTATTTACAGACTTTATTACTACGATGTTTTGATTTCCACTGCTGACCAGATCGTAGAACTAAATGTTGTGACATTGTAGTTTAGCGTTATACGAACCGGAACGATTATAGAATGTGATTTCGCGAAACCTTACTACTTTTATGTGTCATTTTCACCATAAAACCGGTTCTGTACACAGGGCAGAAGTTGGTATTATCTTAAAACTTCGATTGAGTAATCATTATTGGAGATTTCAGTGCTCGATAGAAGGGCAACATCACTCTCAACGGTAACGTGTAAGAATGACTTTTAATTTCGTATCATGTAAGTTTCTGTTGCCTCCAGGTATAATTAGTATTAAATTCGGTATTTCACTTTTCGTTTTTAACTATTTTAATTATGACTGCACAGTAATATAATAACGGAAGTTTATAGTTCCATGTCTGATTGTCCTTCTGTTTTTCAAGCGATTTCCTTAAATTATTATAGGCAAATGGCAACATCATTCCTTTTCAAAAGCACAGCCAATTTCCTTCCACATTCTTAACTAAACAATCCGAGCTTGTGCTCCATTTCAAATAACCACGACGTCGACGGGATATTAAATCTTAATCCTCCTTTTCTGGTTTCGTAAATTTTACGTGACACTCAATCAAGTCGATGAACAGGTGTATTGGACGACAAGTTAATATGAACAAGATCTAATCTCAAAGTGTTACTTAGAGGTTTTAATGGGCTTTATAATGAAATACCAGAAGGCTTTAACCACTGCATTACATTCGACTGCAAGTTAGTAAATATTTAACAGTTTAACAATTAATAATAATGTCACTCGAATGTTATGATTACCTAGAGAGTTCGTGAGAATGGAACAACCGAGAAATAAACTACGAAGAAACTACTCCACCTGTGTGATACCATATGGAAATCCCGACTCACACACACTGAGGGAAACCTCTTCCTGTTTCCTTCGCCCCTTTATGGTTTCTGAGTGTCTGGAAATTGCAAAGTTCATTTATCAAGTGCTTTTCATTTTATTAGCAGCTACACTGTAATCATAACGTTGTTTTTATAAAATAAATTACATTCCTTGTTGTCGGCTGCAGTGGCCGCGGGGACTGAGGAGCTTCAGTCACGGTCTGCATGGCCACTACGGTCGGGGGTTCGAATCCCCACTCTGGCATGGATATTTGTGCGGTCCTTAGTATTAAGTAGTTCATAAGTTCAGGGACTGAGGACTCCGTAATTAAGTCCCATAAGCTATACAAACATTTGAACATTTTTCGTTCCTTGTTTCATATTCTCATCATAAATGCTTCTCCTTTCACTTAGAAGCTGTAATCGAACTAACATTGAAATTGTTCAGATGCTTAATGTTCCAACAGATGATGATCCTATTTTTCAGTCACTGGGAAAGGTTTATATGCACGGTTCGTTTGATTGGGTACTATATGATCGAAACATATGAAATTTGTTTGTGAAGTTCGCGTTTTGAAATCAGTGGATTGCTGTCTTTACATTTATGCATTTATGTGTTAGAGGTGGTGCCAATGAAATCATTCATAAGGAAAATCGTATTCAGCTAGGTCTATGTAAAATTTAAATGTATCGTGCTCAAAATATTAATATCGTCTGGTGATGCTAGTATTATAAATCGCTTCTGACGAAGCATTTTGCTTAAGACAGAAACGAAAAAATACCTCCGACAGCTACTGATCAAGAGAGCCGCTCAAATAATTTCCGACAAAGGTTTATTTACTAAGATCGGATAGCAGTTGGCGCTTCGTAGGTACGCTTTGGACACAGCTTATAGTTAAAGAAATGCGATTAAGACTTATTCTTCTATGCTGGGTGTATCTCTTCTCAGTCAATATAGTGGCAGGCAGCGCGCCGCGCCTTCGAAGCCGCTATCTCCGTCAGCGCTAAGGCAGTGGGAGGAACGCAGACGCTGAGCAAATGTATTCTGCCTGTCGCTAGTCTAATGGAGAATTGGCAACATTGCAGAGTACTTTTGGCAACTCTGTGAACGGCGAGTTACTTCCTGGTTAGCACAGAATTAAGCTGATAATTACACTTGCTTTTTCATGTCATTTCCATTCAACAATCTGAGTGATTTTCACTTAAGGTGTGAGATAAAGTTATTAATTCATGTTTTTGAGTACAGGAAAGTGGTTTCACGAGAAAATTACAAGCAGTTTCTTCTTTTACGTTTCGCTTCATCTGGTCTACTAAGTAGTCGCCCAGTAAGAAAGAACCTCATACTGTAAATCTTCGCTAGCCTTGATAGTCGAATGCGATGCAACGGTGCCTGCGGCTCGTGGAGCCAATCTCGTCTGTAGTAAATTTTTTAGCTGTTGTGTGATAGAGTTATAAGTATCCATACAGAAAATCAACAGGAAAATCTCAAGAAAACTTTTAATTGAAAAGTGGTTAAGCTATTTCCAGTCCCGTATTCTCTTATATCTGGAAGAGTCTGAAATTGCTTAGATAGTTTACTCGGTTCATGCCCGTGGAAACAAACTGTTCCAAATTAAAGTAGTCGTAAAATGATGTTTTAAGTGCATTTTAATCTGGAATGAATTTTTTTGAAGATTGTTCGATTAGGAGCGGGAAAGGTAAACATTTGTGAGCAACTGATCAGAAGACTAAATCAGAGAAGTATTTTAAAACCGAGTCTTGGAGGGTTCTGTTTGTAAAATCAGTAGAGAACGGTATCGTGTAGTAGCAATACGTCATAAAATTCTGTAGGTTTTTTCCCTCACAGTGCTATTGATCATTTCATGCATATTGTCAGCCCATACCAGCACAAGGGACGCACCTTGGGCGAGATGTTTGCTATGTAAGTGCAAGTGCGGGGCAGTAGGTGAGTCGGTTCATAGTTGATCTACAGGTAAAGGGTTGGAATTCTTTCTCTAACTTGAATTTTAATTTTTGATAAGGGCTTTAATACAGGAGGATAAAGACAACTGTAGCGATTAAAGTATTCTTATTGTGTAACTGGGGATGTAGTGGACCCAATCTCTCGAGTTTGCGTCTATCAGCTGACCTTTCAACACTTTTAAAAATGACACCTCCCTTATGAATTTTTCTGTACTGGTAGCCTGCCTACATCTAAATAAACAGAACATTAATAAAAAATGGCTTTTTCACTTGATAAAAAAGTAAATAGTTCTTTCTTCGATGCCTTCATTGGTATCGACTTCATAAGCCTTCTTCATTTTCATGCTGATTTTGGTTTTTCTTAAAGTTCGTGTAATAATTTAAGATGAAATACTTTATTACAGAAGGGTTCAGATTAACACAAAATAATTTTTCTTTTCTTCGAAGTAATGTAAATCTTCTAGAAAAATAATCAAGAAAATAAGACACTGCCATTTAATGTAAACAAAGATTTGTCTCTGATGGCAATATAATTTAGCAGCGTGTCCAGTTTCCATTCTCCTCTACAACTGCACTTAGCCGCCTGGGAACAGAGGTAACTAGTTTTCTTACAAACCCATTATTCTGGTACAGCTCTTCCCATGCATCCTGAACTGCTTCAGACAGCGCTGCCTTCGTTGCTGGCGCAGGTTTTCGGCTATTAATAAACTTCTCCATCTCTGCCCACACGTGCTCTGAGAGATTGAGGTCAGCACCTTTGGGAGGCCAGTCCAACATATCAACGTCTCCGTTCTCTCGAAACCACTGTTTCAGACAATTTGCTGTGTGGACTGAGGAACGGTGATGTTGGAATATTATTCTGCCTTCCGGAAACGTCTCACGAACAGAAGGAACCATTATGTTATCCAGTATTTCACAGTAATAACTGCAGGTAAGCGGACGGTCCAGTTCCCACAGAATGCCGCAACCATTTGCCGACATCCATCCCCAAACTGTGACAGCAGTTCGGTCTCACCTTTGCCTCTGATGGACATATTTTCTGTCGAATCTCGCTCCAGGTGGACGGAACACATCGACAGAACCGTTTGGTGCTGTGGAAAATACCTTCTCGTCAGTAAATATTACTTGCTCCCAGAATGAAATTGGTTCGCTTACGTATGCCAGTGCGAAGTTTAATCTGGCAGTCTTATGTTGTTCTGTAAACATTTCTTTTATCGCCGATTTTCGTCCATATCTTCCATCCTCGTTGAGACGACGGCGGATGGTCGATCTAGAACGTTCCTAGGTAGTTGTAGAACGTTCCTAATTTCGGTGCTGGTGCGGAATGAGTTTTCATCACTGCAGCGGAGTATATCATTGTCTTGCTCCTTTGTCGTAGTGCGTGGACGTCCAGGGCGACGACGACTATTGACATGGCCTTCATCTGCCATCCTCTTCACCCACAGGTGTATCGTGGATTTTCTGTATCCCAGAGCACGGTAAATGGCGCTGATACTGTATACCTCTTTATAAAGTGCAAGATTGCGACCTTTATCAAAGCTCTTGAGTTTTGGCATTTCACAAGTAAGCACCTATCGACAAGGCAAGTGAAACGAAGACCTACGTGAACCTGGCACCCGACTTAAACAAAATTGTTTTTTACTTTATACTATCTTACAGAACTTCGTTTGTAGTGGATTGTAGTACAAAAATTTTTGTTTGTAGTTTTTCGGAAAAAAAGTTATGGGTTACTCAAACAATAGCCAGCACCCCACTTTTAAGAAATTAAATTCTAATGGATGATATGCGTAGCAAATCGTTTGTAGTGGTTTGTAGTGAACGAATTTTCGTTTGTAGTAACTTGTATTTCCCACAAAACGTGTTCAAAATGGAAGACGCGAGGCCCATACTGCTCTCCACTGCAACCAGTGGCAGCACCCCACTTTCAAGAAATTTAATTCTATTGGGTGATATGTGTAGGAAATAGTGTGTAGAGGTTTGTAGTGAACGAATTTTCGTTTGTAGTAACTTGTATATCCCACAAAACGATTTCAAATTGGAAGGCGCGGGGCCCATACTGCTCCCCACTGCAACCAGTGGCAGCACCCGACTTTCAAGAAATTTAATTCTAATGCATGATATGTGTAGGAAATAGTTTGTAGAGGTTTGTAGTGAACGAATTTTCGTTTGTAGTAACTTGTATTTCCCACAAAACGTGTTCAAAATGGAAGGCGCGAGGCCCATACTGCACTCCACTGCAACCAGTGGCAGCACCCCACTTTCAAGAAATTTAATTACAATGGATGATATGTGTAGGAAATAGTGTGTAGAGGTTTGTATTGAACGAATTTTCGTTTGTAGTAACTTGTATTTCCCACAAAACGATTTCAAATTGGAAGGCGCGGGGCCCATACTGCTCCCCACTGCAACCAGTGGCAGCACCCGACTTTCAAGAAATTTAATTCTAATGCATGATATGTGTAGGAAATAGTGTGTAGAGGTTTGTAGTGAACGAATTTTCGTTTGTAGTAACTTGTATATCCGACAAAACGATTTCAAATTGGAAGGCGCGAGGCCCATACTGCTCTCCACTGCAACCAGTGGCAGCACCCGACTTTCAAGAAATTTAATTCTAATGCATGATATGTGTAGGAAATAGTGTGTAGAGGTTTGTAGTGAACGAATTTTCGTTTGTAGTAACTTGTATTTCCCACAAAACGATTTCAAATTGGAAGGCGCGAGGCCCATACTGCTCTCCACTGCAACCAGTGGCAGCACCCGTCTTTCAAGAAATTTAATTCTAATGCATGATATGTGTAGGAAATAGTGTGTACAGGTTTGTAGTGAACGAATTTTCGTTTGTAGTAACTTGTATTTCCCACAAAACGTGTTCAAAATGGAAGGCGCGAGGCCCATACTGCACTCCACTGCAACCAGTGGCAGCACCCCACTTTCAAGAAATTTAATTCTAATGGATGATATGTGTAGGAAATAGAGTGTAGAGGTTTGTAGTGAACGAATTTTCGTTTGTAGTAACTTGTATATCCCACAAAACGATTTCACATTGGAAGGCGCGAGGCCCATACTGCTCTCCACTGCAACCAGTGGCAGCACCCCACTTTGAAGAAATTTAATTCTGATGGATGATATGTGTAGGAAATAGTGTGTAGAGGTTTGTAGTGAACGAATTTTCGTTTGTAGTAACTTGTATATCCCACAAAACGTGTTCAAAATGGAAGGCGCGAGGCCCATACTGCTCTCCACTGCAACCACTGGCAGCACCCCACTTTCAAGAAATTTAATTCTAATGGATGATTTGTGTAGGAAATAGTACGTAGAGGTTTATAGCGAACGTATTTTCATTTTTAGTGACTTGTAGAACCCACAGAATTACATTAAGCAAGAGAAGAATGGGTAGCTCAGAGATAAAAGCCGCAGAAAATTATATCGGCAGTAGAACGAGGCCTGTATCCCTGTATATCACAGGAGGTACTAAAAGCAAATGGTGAATGGAGAAAATGTAAAAATGTAGCATATCGTTGCACGTAAAAAGGAGTATAGTCTGCGGAGAAATTACGTTGACAAGGATTGCATATTGGCTAAGCTGGAGTCGCTAGATAAATACAACTTCGTAGAAGAATGTATAAGCAGGTGAAAGTTAGATATCGCCTAAAGGAACATAAGAGACATTTCGAGACAAGAAAAGGAGCTGGCTGCATGAATATCAAGACCTCATATAGAAAACCAGTACTAAACAAAGAGGGGAAATCTGAAATGCGGCAGGAATATGTGGAGGACCTATACAAAGGAAGTAAACTTGAAAGTTGAATTCTAGAACCGGGAGATGAAGTAGAGGAAGTTATGATGCTGAAAGAAGAATTTGACAGAGTACTGAAAGATCTAAATCGAAAAAAGGCTTATGAGTTGATGATAATCCCATCTCAACTGCTGATATCGTTAGGAGAGCCAGTAAAGCAGAAATTGTTCCACCTGGTATGCAAGATGTATGAGACCGCGGAAATGCCCTCACCCTTCGAGAAGAATATCGTAATTCCAATACCAAAGAAAGTAAGTTCAGCCAATTACAGATCTATCAGGTTAACAAGTCATTGCTGCAAAATACTAACACGAATTATTTGCAGACGAATGGAAATTGGTTGAATCCGACCTTGGGGAGGGTCTGTTTGGATTTAGGAGAAATGTAGGAACACCGGAGGCAATATTTACATTATGACTTACCTTAGAAGGTAGGTTAAGTGAAGGCAAACCTACGTTTATACCATTTGTAAATCTGTAGAATGCTTTTGACGATGTTAACTGGAATACACTCTTTCAGATTGTTAAGGTAACAGGGGCAAAATACAGGGAGCGAAATCCAGACAGCAGTCAAAGTTGAAGTGCATGAAAGGAATGTAGTTGTTGGGAAGGGAGTAAGACCGATTTGTAGCCCTTCCCCAATGTACATTGAGGAAGCTGTTTAGGAATACAAGGTGAAATTTGGAGAAGAAATTAAAATTCAGGGACAAGACATAAAAACTTTACGGTTGCCGATGACTAATTCTGTCAGAGACAGCAAAGAAGGTGAAAGAGCAGTTGAACGGAATGGACACTGTTTTGAAAGGAGGGTATAAGATGAAAATTAAGAAGAGTAAAACAGGGATAATGGAATTGTAGTGTTAGAAAAACAGACGATGCTGAAAGAATTACATTAGGTAATGAGACAATAAGAGTATTAGATGAGTTTTCTTATTTGGGTAGCAAAATAATGTCAGATGGCCAAAGTAAGGGAAATATAAAATTCAAAATGGCTGTGGGAAGAAAAGAGTTTCTGAAGAAGAGAGTTTTCTGACATCCAGTAGTAATATAAATGTTACTAAATATCTAAAAGCATTTGTCTGGAGTGTAGCACTGTATGAGCGTGATACTTGGAGGACAAGGAGCTCAGACAAAAAGTTGATAGAACCTTTCGAAATGTGGTGTTACAGACGAATGATGATTAGATGGGTATATCATGTAACTAATATGGTGCATAAGAGCATTGGGAAGAAAAGAAGTTTCTGGCATGTCCTAAGAGAAGGGATCGGTTGGTGGGATACATTCTGAGACATCTACAAATCTTAAACATTAGCATTAGAAGGACATATGGGGTATAAATCATAGAGGGATACCGAAGGACGAATACAGTAAGCAGACTGAAAAGGATGTAGGTTGCCGTTCTTACTCTCAGATGAAGGGGCTTTCGACAGTGTAACGTGAACTGAAGACCACAACAGCAACAACAATGAGAACTTGAGGTATAATTGGTCATTCTTCCAGGAACGCAATAACTAGGCCTGCAGCCGTTGTGGGAGGTGCTGGTCTGAGTGCAACGCATCTGCCAAGTGATCCCAGACATGTCTATTCCTGTTCAAGTCAGGTGAAAAGCCGGCCCTCCATTCGTTCATTCCCTCAGCTTCACAGCTTCAAACTCTGTGGAGATGAGCATTATCGTCCACCACACCAGAAGGAACCCATCTCCTATGGCACCAGTATAGGGCAGAACATAGATCGGCGGATCTTGTCTCTGTGCGTTTGAACAGTCAAAGCGCCATTCTGAACGACATAGAGATCCCTATGTCCGCCAATACTGACTCCTGTCCACACCATTCGTCCACCACCATGATATGGTGATGTTTCGTATACATAAGCAAGATTGTTGCGAGTTCCACGTTCTCTTCAGATGAGGGACCTTGACTCATATCTGAAATGAACACTGCTCCATTTTTACGGTTCCAATTCCGATGTTCCTCCGCCCAGTTTCTTCCGGGTTCCTGGTTTGAATGGGACACGCACCATAGGCATCTGTGTGTAGAAGCCACATTCTCGAAGGCGATTTCCGTACTGTGTGTTGATATTGAGCGTTCTGTCGTTTTTGGAGGGTGCGTTGCAACTGAGTTGCATTCAGCCTCTTGTCTCGACGGGCTGTTTGTTAACTGGAGATAATGGTCCTCTTTAGCTGATGTTACCCGTGGACGACCTTTTTTTAGTGGTGGTGTCTGAAATCGCGTCCTGGTCATGGAAACTACACTTTGGGATATTGCAATAGTTGCAGCTGTGGCTGTTTCGCTTCGAAATTTAGCGACAAAATTGCTACATTGGTCACCCTGGACGTATGCACGTAGCCGAGTCGAAACTGACAATGTTTGCGTCACCAAATACTTTTCGCGTCTTGCCGGTACATAAAAGAAAGCTCATCCTTGGCTCGCATTCACGCACTGCATATGTTTCTTAACGTTTAAGATATTTCCTTTTTGAATACTTTGAAGTTATTCATAAAAGTAGACTTCTGAACTTCTTGAAGAAGGAAAGACATGATCCTGGCACTTTAAAAATAGAATAAGAAATGGGATCCAGAAATTCCTTGTTGCAAACAGGTCTTTAAATAATCCCGCCATATGGCTTTCAAAATCCCGCGGTTTACAATAAAAAGCTCTAAAATTTTAATTCAGTTTTTGTAATAATAGTAATATGAAAAAGAGTAATTTCCTAGTTGATGCGGGTACAACGCTGACTGTGCAGCTGCTCGTCTGAATTCCTCAGTATATATATATATATATATATATATATATATATACTGTTTTTCTTTGCTGTGCCGTTTAACCGAAGTTACGTCCTGAGACCTGAATGTCCTGGCATAGCGATACAGATTTCCGAAAGCTTGCCATAGCGAAAATACTTCCCAGTCGCCGGGTGTACTACTGGTGAACGAAGATACTAAGGCAAGAACAGTATTTATTTAAAATTGTTTTCTCCAGAACCTCGCGCTGGAGTCTTTAATTTACAATTCGCTTAGCCACTTATTCCGAAAATGTTGCTAATATTGAGGTGCCATATCTTAAAATGTTATAAATAAAGAGCACAATGATATTGTAAATACCGTATCGCACTACATATTGTAATATTTAACACTGTCGCGTAACACGTCTTTCTGAGAGTAACACCCTGTAAAGAAGTAAAATAAACGTTAATTTCTAATAAAACACAGTCTTGGTTGCAACGATTTATTTTTAAACGCTTTTCGCCTTTTTCGGGACAGCATCAGAATCTTATCATGTACAGCGATAGTACGAAAACAGATTATTACTGACGTTGTAATAATGCTTTACATCGCGCCAAAGCCTAGCAGCGACAGTATTTGGTTATGGGCATCCGTGAAATTCAAATGTTTAACTACATTGGTCATCAGTCCCTACACTTAAAAACTTTTATACTGATTTAAGTAACTTATGCTAAGAACAACAACAAACACGCATGCCCGAGGGAGGACTAAGCTCCGACAACGGGCAGCCGTGAAAATACGATATAAACAGCAAAATAGAAGACAGCTTAATCAAGTAAAATATTAGTCCAAGACAGATGCAAGTGTTCAATTTTTACGGTCTGAATAAAAACCTACCAAGATTACGTTTTATTGTTGTCCGATTGCTAGAATCGGCCAGTACTAAATTTACGAAAATACATTAAGGATGAAACATGATGTCATTTAAGAAACATTAATTGAACGTGGAGGAACAAAGTATACAATCTATTACTCTCATCAACAATTCTGTGTGTTCACAAGATACTGATATTCAACAGATGAACAAATTTCCGAATCGTAGAATGTTCACTCCAATAGATAAGATTTTAACTAAATATTTCCAAACTACTCCAAATGATTATGTGGCTACCAATATTTATAGACCGTTCTCCATGAACTATAAACTTCCATAAAAACCACTATCAAACATCTATATCTATTTAGAAAATTAATTATAAACAAAATCTTTAATACGAAGAACGTGTCGGCCCACTTCTAGATTCCCTAGCCAGTGAAGGAGGCAAGCTACCCCATATCTAGAGGCCTGCGCGGATAAGAAAAGTGTTATCCGCACCACATCCGCAAGGCACATATCCGCATCCGCGGCACTTTATCCGCATCCGCAGACATTAAAGTTTTGAATGGGTAACAGTAACAGATGGCAGTATTTAAAACCATGATATAATTATTGTTAGAGTGTCATTTCTGTGACAACTATTTCTGACTTCTCGAATCATTGTAACTGTTCCATACCTACTCCAAAACAGGCTATTCCAAACAGGAGCCGCGGCGGAGCGGCCGAGCGTATTGAGGGGTTACGCTCCGCTGTGCGAGGCCGTTCGCCGTCGGGGGTTCGAATACCCCCTTGGGCATGGATGCTTCTGCTCTCATTAGTATTAGTTAGTTCATAAGTAGTTTGTAAGTTTAGGGACTGATGACCCCACAGTTAAGTCCAATACGCTTAGCAAACATTTGAACATTTGAATTTCAAACAGGAAAACATTGGCGCTCCGGACACACACAGTAGCGCTTCGGAGCCCGTGTGGCCGGAGCACTACGTCAGCTGTTCAATACAGGCATTTTCATAAAATTCAGTGGTTAAAACTGATCGGCATAGAGGAGATTTTACTGTGTGCCGCGTGGGAGTAGCCGAGTGGTCTGGAGCGTCACGTTGCGGATTGCGAGGCCTTCCGCGCCGGAGGTTCGAATCATCCCTCGGGCATGGATGTGTGTGCTGTTCTTGGGTTAGTTTACCTTAATATAAGTAGTAACCAAGCAACTGAGTCCGATAGATTTACAAACATTTGAATATTTACTGTGTTTACATTTAAAAAGAAAGAAACGGTTCTTTCGGAGTTTTACAAAAGGGACACTTGTTTTTCCCCATATTAACACACTAGAGGATATGTGACACAACGCAAAGCATGTCATTTCAAGTGTTAAAACTGCTGTCTACTTTTAACTGGTAACTGTCAGCAAAAAGAAACTATCAGCTGCAGCTACGTCCAGCCTATACAACTAACATTGTGTATCTTCCTAAATACGTTACTTTGACCGTACACCGTATCTGATTATGAAAGTTGCTATAAAATGCCATTGTCAATCTTTGGTGCCTATGTTACCGTTTCTCTAACACAGAAACGTTACGGTTTGTTTGTATGTTTATGCGCGGCTGTACAGTTCATTCGGCTGCGATGAAACTTTGCCAACATATTGCTTGAACTTTCGTGACGGTTAATGGCATAATTAAATGACTATAAAACACATAGTGCATCAAATATGCCAACACATCTATAGGAAACTGCCCCTCACGAGAAACCCAGATCCACACGCAACTTAGAACGGTAAAATGCCTCTGCTGACAAGATTCATAAGTTTTTCGGTCGCGGTTGTCTTCATATTTGGTGGAACTTCAGGAACTTTTGCATCTGTCATGGGATTTTAATAACTAATTACGCTACTTTTTCCTGTCTAACACTAATGTTACAGGTAATTTGAAGTTCCCAGTGTAAGAATATACTTTTTTACACGTAAAACAAGCTACTTTGTCGTTGATCTTTCCCATGCCATCAAATAAGTATCCAATTTCTGTTTCCAACTTGATGATTTCAATTTGTTTTACTTGAGTAATGCCGAATCACCTCTTTTGACTTTACGCGATATAATATCCATTGATGTCATGTTAATTTTAAGAAAGAACTGTCACGGTATTCCTTGCAATATACGTTGTCACTCGGTCACTACAAAGCACTAACTGAAGACACCAAAAATTTGGCATGGCATCTCTGGTGGGCAGTGGGGCAGTTTGCCAACCAGAGAGCACTTGACAGACCGCAGGTAAGGCACGATCACGTAATGGGATTAGGCGCAGGTCCCTCGGGTACAGCTACGTCCGCTGTGGCACAGAGTAACATATTTGTCTGTGGCTGTGGCCAGGGGATGAGGACAACAGACTTCCACTCAACCTGAGCCCTGCATGGATTCCGAGAATATCCACTAACATTTCGACAGACGTACTGGCACAGACAAATGTACTGGGCAGATCACGCTCTTTATCCCCAGATAACACGAGAATATCTACGTTGCTCACAGTTTGATCCGAAACAGTAAAAAAATACTGTAGATATCCGCGGATATCCACATCCGCGCAGACGTCTACCTATACCCTCCACACAGACTGCATGCTTTCCCATGCACTCTCTTTAACTGGCAGAAGAGTCCAGCGCGACCTCTCTATCGGGGGAAAAAAATGAACGGACAGTTAAAAAGATCTATCCACAGAAATACGTTCACTGCAAAAATTACATACGATACCAACACAAGCCAAACATTACACTTAATTTCTTCAAAATAGGAAGCAGGCTATTTCTGAGTGTCAGATTTTTTGGTAATACTATATGTAACAAAATTAAACAAATTCAATCAAACACAACCGAAACTATTCAAGCTTGTAAAAAAAAAAAAAAAAAAAAAAAAAAAAAAAAAAAAAAAAAAAAAAAAAAAACTTCTACAAGTGGTAGCCAGCAGCACGCTGAGCATGAAGCTCGTGTAATGTGGGATATACAAGTTACTACAAACGAAAATTCGTTCACTACAAACACCTATACACTATTTCCTGCACATATCATCCATTAGAATTAAATTTCTTGAAAGTGGGGTGCTGCCAGTGGTTGCAGTGGAGAGCAGTATGGGCCTCGCGCCTTCAATTTTGAACACGTTTTGTGAGATATACAAGTTACTACAAACGAAAATTCGTTCACTACAAACCTCTACACACTAGTTCATACACATATCACCCATTAAAATTAAATTTCTTGAAAGTGGGGTGCTGCCAGTGGGTGCAGTGCACAGCAGTATGGGCCTCGCGCCTTCCATTTTGAACACGTTTTGTGGGATATACAAGTTACTACAAACGAAAATTCGTTCACTACAAACCTCTACACACTATTTCCTACACATATCATCCATTAGAATTAAATTACTTGAAAGTGGGGTGCTTCCAGTGGTTGCAGTGGAGAGCAGTATGGGCCTCGCGCCTTCCATTTTGAACACGTTTTGTGGGAAATACAAGTTACTACAAACGAAAATTCGTTCACTACAAACCTCTACACACTATTTCCTACACATATCATGCATTAGAATTAAATTTCTTGAAAGTCGGTTGCTGCCAGTGGTTGCAGTGCACAGCAGTATGGGCCTCGTGCCTTCCATTTTGAACACGTTTTGTGGGATATACAAGTTACTACAAACGAAAATTCGTTCACTACAAACCACTACAAACGATTCCCCACACATATCATCCATTAGAATTTTATTTCGTAAAAGTGGGGTGCTGGCTATTTTTTGAGTGACTCATAATTTTTTTTTCGAAAAACTACAAACAAAAATTTTTGCACTACAATCCACTACAAACGAAGCTCTTTGAGATTGTATAAAGTAAAAAGCGATTTCGTTAAGTGGGGTGCCAGGTTCACGGAGGTGAAGCGAAGTGCCTTACCAGTTGGAGAACACTTTCTTTAGCTCAGAAGTCAAACTCATTCCTAACTACTTGCTCTGTAAAATCGTTCATAAACACGTTTCTAGTAAGTATTATTACAAATATCGTGGAAATGAATTTTGTCTCCAAATTTCATACGTAGTAATACTGACAGTGTTTCTGAGATTAAAAGTAAAATTTATATGCACATAGTGGTTAAGGTCGTATTGTCCCGGCTATCGTATCTTCTTAAGAAAGGGTGTTATCTCACGTATGACATTATACCAGTCACAAAGGCGAGCGTATTCGAATGGAAGGATGGTGTAGTGAGTAAGACGGTAAGTTGATAATCTGTCATAAATCGGTTCAAATCCTGTCATGCCTAGTAATTTTAATTAGTTGTAAACAATGTATCCTTTTTGAAGAGTCAACGCAAATGAAGTGTTCGAAGTATTCATAACACATTACACATTTTTGCATACGCCTTCCGATACTCGGTCGAGGAAGGCAAGGACAAAACATACACCTAACTTTGAGCATTAGCTCTGCCTTCGGTTGATAATCATTTTGCATTTTTATCTGTGCCGTACTTTATGATCTTTATTTCAGCTCATGATTTCCATAGCTACAGAAACACAACTTATGGTACTCCTTACGGCAAAATACTTATGCCATCAGACGAAAGGATTAATCTCGCACAGACCTCATCCTACCCTGACAACGAGCTTTTCTTATTTAGGAAATTTGTGAAACATGATATATCGGGCCCGGTGGTCTCGGAATAAAGCGTTCGACTAGCCGAGTGCCGTGGCTCTGCACGCCCGGTCAGGGGGCTGACCGTCTCCTGTAATAAAAAAGCTGAGCCAATCACTCGTTGAACTACAACGAACAATCACTATCAGCGTCCGAAAAGTAGAGAAGAAAACATAGAGCAAAAAAAAAAAAATAATTAAAAAAAAAAATACTGGATCCGAAGGGTTGCGAGTTCGATACCAGGTCGGACCTCGGATTTTTTTCAGTTTGCGTTGTTTTAGCCTGGCCTTCACCTCTCAACGATGTGAGGGGTCGCCAGAAACGACACGTGGTTCGGATTCCACGTTGAGCTGTAGGTCCCCGTTCCCCGGTTGTATAACTGGGGTAGGCAATCGAAAGACTTGCACCAGGCCAATGAGCCACACGAAATTTTAGCACGTTTTAAGAGGAAATGAAATTCCTTCACGAAATTTCTTAACAGCGTGAACTAGTCGTTTGTGAATCAATTACCGGGTTTATTTCTCTGCTTAGAAAGTTAATCTACCAGCAGATAAGGACGAGAGAAAGGTCTCGTACTGGAAGGTCAGGCAATTTTATTTCAGTGAGTACAAAAATCAATTAAAACAAAGAATGAAGTTTCAGTTTAGGTCAAGCATATACAGAAGTGTAAGCCACAGTTCAAGTAAATTCTCGCATCCATATGCATTGCATACACCCGCAATAAGTGCTGTAGTGTTGTTATGGAGCCAAATAATCCAATGCAGTATTTCCCGGTAAGAACGAGCAGAGGTTAACAGTCTTCACTACATCATACTGCTTCAGCTGACGCACCTGACAAGGAGAGGGTCTGGCATGTGTATTTTTTTAACTGGCACGATCATGTCTACTTTACCTCTGATAACACCAAGTGAAGAACGTCAAGTTGCACCATAAATAACAATCCGTTTTAAACTGAATTTTTCGCTATCAACTCGGACAGAGCCGATTTATCGTTGTCAGTAACAGGCAGAATACACGACAATCAGTAGCTCTATCGCTAGAAAGCTTTTCTTATATTACAAAATTTTATTTTATTTCATAAACCAATGGTCCTTTAAGGTTGTTGTTGTTGTTTAGAGGGGACTAGACTGCACGGTCATCAGTCCCCTGTTGCAAGCAAAGCCAATGCGGCGCATTGCAAGATGAAAAAGACGATCATTGAAACACACAAAAGAGAAAGCACAATGGGTACACAATGACAAGGAGCATTGAGTTCATGACACACAAAGAAGAAAACTCAAAGAGTACATAAAGTTAATTGGACTAAAACGTTACAGCAGAATGTTGTGGCTGGCTGATCACGAGGATAATAAAGGATGAGCCAGCCACTCTGCACATTCTAAAACATACGAATAAAGAGGTCAGACAACACAAAATAAGAAGAGTAAATAGTTATGAGAGATGGGTGCCTGAGAGATCAGGCTAAGGAACCCACCTTTATATCAAATGGTAAAACCCAGCTGCACGGATAAAACGTAAAACTCGGTCAGCCATAGAGGCATTGTCAGATAAAATCAAGGCAGGCGCAGTAGGTAGATTAAAAGACTGCCGCAAGACGGCTAAAAACGGACAGTCCGACAGGATGTGGACCACTGTCAACAAACTTCCACAACGGCAATTCGGTGGGTCCTCTTGACGTAAAAGATAGCCATGTGTCAACCACGTATGGCCAATACGTAGGCGACAAAGGGCAACAGAGTCCCTACGGGAAGGCCTGAAAGATGACTTCCATACGGCCGTAGAGGACTTGATCGCTCGGATCTTGTTGGGAGTGCTCAGTGTTGCCCATTGTGTGTCCCAAGTCTCAAAAACCCTGTGGCGCAAATCGATTCGGATATCCCGTTCTGGGATACCAATATCCAGGGGAGGAGCGGTGGTGGCAAGCTTAGCCAGCCGATCGACACGCTCATTCCCTGGGATGCCAATGTGGCCAGGGGTCCAGATAAAGTCCACCGCACATCCAGACTTGCCGAGTGAAGCGATGGCGTTTTGGATGGATTGCACCAACGGATGGGAAGAACAATAGTTTCAAAGGGCTTGCAGGCCACTAAGGGAGTCGTTGCACAAGACATACGACTTCCGGAGGCACGTTTTGAGGTGGTCAAGAGCACGAGAAATGGCGATCAGTTCAGCTGTAAAAATACTACAGCCGGGCGGCAGGGACCGTTGTTCTGTGTGGTCGCCATGAATAAAAGCGTAACTGGCTCTGCCATTTACCAGGGAGCCATCAGTGTACAGGATTTCTGCATCACGATGAGCAGCAAGAAGTGCCAGGAACTTGCAACGGAGTGTAAGTGGTGAGACTAATGCCTTTGTATCGCAGGACAATTGCAGGTGGAGCTTCAAATGGGGGATGAACCAAGGAGGAAGACGGGATGGGCAGGAAAAAACCTCAGGGAGAGGTAGAGAATTAAGTGAGGAGAGGAGTGTATGAACCCAGATCGCGATCGGAAGACCTGATCTAGGTCGACGTGGTGGAAAAGGAGGGGTAACAGTCGGAAACAAAAGCCTGTGATTTGGATGGTGTGGCGTGGCATGAACTCTAGCAACATAGCTAGTGAGAAACTGCTGCCAGCGGAAGTGTAATGGAGGAATCCCTGCTTCGGCTAGAAGACTTGGCACAGGGCTGGTACGAAAGGCCCCAGTCGCCAGCCGGATACCACCATGGTGGATGGGGTCAAGGATCCTCAAGGCGGATGGTGCTGCTGAGTCGTATACAAGGCATCCGTAATCAAGCCTTGATTTATCAAGGACTTGTACAGCTGCAGGAAGGTGGAACGAGCAGCACCCCATGCAGTATGGCTCAAGCAGCGGAGAATATTAAGATGCCGTGAGCATTTTTGTCGCAGCTGACGCAGATGTGGCACCCAAGTAAGTCTGTTGTCGAATACCATGCCAAGAAACCGATGAGTCTCTGCGACAACGAGCAATTCACTACCGAGATATAACTCGGGATCCATGTGAACTGCTCGCCGTCGACAGAAATGTATCACGCGGGTCTTCTGCGCTGAAAACTGAAAACCATGGATAGAGGCCCATGATTCAGCTTTCCGGATGGCTCCCTGTAGCCGCCGTTCAGCGACGCTAATACTAGCCGAACTATAATATAAACAAAAGTCATCTGCAAACAAGCTGGAACAGACAGAGGATCCCACAGCCGTGGCAAGCCCGTTTATGGCGATTAAAAGCAAAGGCACACTGAGGACGGAGCCCTGTGGGACACCGTTCTCTTGGATGTATGAGGAACTAAGGGTGGTACCCACCCTAACCCTAAAGGAGCGGTGGGAGAGAAAATTCCTGATAAAGATTGGAAGTGGGCCCCGTAAGCCCCAGTCATACAATGTAGCCAGTATGTGATGGCGCCAGGTTGTGTCGTACGCTTTCCGAAGATAAAAAAAAATACAGCAACAAGGTGTTCACGTCGGGTAAAAGCTGTACGAATAGCCGACTCCAAGGACGCAAGATTGTCAATTGTGGAGCGGGCCTGACGGAAACCCCCTTGTTGTGCTACCAGGAGTCCCCGGTCTTCGAGGATCCACATAAGCCGCCGACTCACCATCCGTTCAACGAGCTTACATAGAACGTTTGTCAGGCTGATCGGACGGTAACTGTCAGCCACCTGTGGGTCAGCGCCAGGTTTTATCACTGGGATGATGGTGCTTTCCCGCTATTGGGAAAGAAAAACACCGTCTGCCCAGAGACGGTTAAACAAGGCGAGCCGTTGGTTCTGAGCGTCCACAGAAAGATGCCGAAGAAATTGGCTATGAACACGATCTGGTCCTGGACAAGTATCGGGGCATGCAGAAAGAGCACTTTTAAACTCCCACTCGCTAAAGGGTGCATTGTACGGCTCTCGGCGACGTGTGTGAAACGACAGTGGCTTCCGCTCAACTCGTTCTTTAATGGCGCGAAAGGCTTCACTGTAAGCTGCAGTTGAACTGATGCCTGCATAAAACTTTGCCATGTGCTCGGCGACAGCAAGCGGGTCTGAGCAGACAGTACCCTGTAATCGAAGACAGGGGATTCCTGTTGGTGGGCGGTACCCGAAAAGTCGTCGAACCTGAGTCCATACCCGAGAAGGTGAGGCACGAGATCCAATAGAGGCGACGTACCTCTCCCAACAATCTTGCTTACTTTGCCGTATAAGCCGTCGTGCTCGGGCCCGTAGCCGTTTAAAAGCAATCAGGTGATCGATGGTGGGATGTCGCCGGTAGCGCTGAAGTGCCCTACGCCGATCCCGAATGGCTTCAGCGATTTCTTGTGACCACCAAGGCACAGATTTGCGCCGAGGGGACCCTTAGGTGGTTGGAACAGTGGCCTCAGCAGCGGAGACTATGGCGACAGTCACCTGTTGGACTGCCACATCCACATCGGCTGGCAGTTGAGAAGGAATGACAACAGTAGAAGTGTAACGCTGCCAATCAGCCCTATGGAGGGACCATCGAGGCAGTTGTTCCGCCTGTCGAGTCTGTGGGAGCGACAAAAGGATAGGAAAATGGTCGCTCCCACATAGGTCATCGTGGGCCCTCCATATGAGGTGTGGAAGAAGGATCGGGCTGCAGACCGAGAGATCGATAGCTGAGAAAGTGCCATGCGCAACACTGAAGTGCGTCGGGGAACCAGTATTGAGAAGGCAGATGTCTAGTTGTGCAATAAGAGCTTCAACATCCCTACCACGTCGGGTCGTCTCTATTCCGCCCCATAAAGGGTGATGGGCGTTAAAATCCCCCAAGAGAAGAAACGGTGGGGGTAGCTGTGCCACCAGAGCAGCAAGATCAGTGGGCGAAACATCCCAGTCTGGAGGAAGGTATATTGAACAGACAGTCAATTCCAGCATAGCCCGAAGGCGAACAGCAACAGCCTCAATAGGTGTGCGGAGAGGCACAGCAATACTGGGGACAGTGGCAAGGGTGTATTTACAGACACCACCAGAGGCTCTATCACAGTCGGCACGGTTGTTGAAGTAGCCCCGATAGCCTCGAAGGGCCGGGGTCTGCTGAGCAGGAAACCAAGTTTCTTGTAGAGCCATACACAACACTGGTAAACGGCACAACAACTGCTGCAGCTCAGCTAGATGGTTGAGAAACCCTCCGCAATTCCACTGGAGAATGTGATTCATGGTTTGCTGGAAGCCCATGATGAAGGACTGAATATTGTCAGCCCAAAGATTTGCGGTCTGCCTGTCGTTGCACATCTGCATCATCAAGGAGCATTGGCTCAAGCGTCTTAGTGAGGGCCAGATCCTCGAGAGACGCGAAGATCTGAACCTCATCTTCCGATGTAGATGATGCAGGATTCCTTGACTGTGAAGTCTCCGAGGAGACTTTCTTCTTCGGTTTTTTCTTCTTTACCTCCCGCTACCCTTTCGGTCTTAAGGGCTGGGAGGACTTCTCACTAGCGGTTTCTGGGCCAGATGTCGATCGGGAAACCCGACGACTGGGGGCAGGTGGATCCTGCAGCCTCTGGCTGGGACCCTCCAAACCACTCGTGGAAGCCTCAGGAGGGGGTGCCACAAGGGACCCCTTCCGGGCGAGAGGGGCCGGGGAAGGCTGGTGCTTCCCCGGCTGGGGAGTGGGGACTGGAATCCCCGGTGATGGGGTAGATATTGCTCCCACAGGTGTTGTGGGAGCAAGAGATGTAGATGGTCCCCCACCCATCAAGGGGGCAGTCGATGATTGTTGGCCCATAGGGCCCACAGATGGAGATGACACTGGTACTATCGATCTGAATGGAAGAGGTGCCGCTGTGACTGCGGCAAAAGATGATGTCATCTTCACAGGATGGAGTCGCTCGTACGTTTTGCGTGCCTCAGAGAAAGTAAGCCGTTCCAGGGTCTTGATTTCCATTATTTTCCTTTCCCAATGAAGAACAGTACAAGTTGGCGAGCAGGGCGGATGATGTTGCCCGCAATTTACGCAAACAGGAGGTGGGGTACAAGGGGTGTCCGTGTGTGATGGCCGTCCACGCTCCCTGCAGTTCGGGCTGGAAGTACATCGGGACGACATGTGCCCGAACTTCCAGCACCGGAAACATCGCATTGCGGGAGGGACATACGGTTTGACATCAGCACGGTATACCATTATCTTGACCTTCTCAGGCAGTGTATCACCTTCGAAGGCCAAGATAAAAGCACCGGTGGCAACCCTGCTATCTTTGGGTCCTCTGTATACACGCCGGACGAAGTGAACCCCTCGACGCTGCAAGTTTGCTCGCAATTCTTCATCGGTCTGGTACAACAGATCTCTCTGATAGATTAGACCCTGGACCATGTTTAAGGACTTGTGGGGCGTGATTGTCACAGGGATGTCACCCAGCTTATCGCAGGCAAGCAATGCCCGCGATTGGGCTGGGGACGCCGTTTGTATCAATACAGCCCCACTCTTCATCTTTGAGAACGGCTCCACTTCGCCAAACTTGTCTTTGAGCTGTTCGACGAAGAACTGTGGCTTAGTAGACAGAAAGGACTCTCCATCGGAACGGGCACATACTAGGTATTGTGGCGAGTATGGTTCAGATCGGCGAAGGTCTCTACGTTCCTCCCTTGGGGTGCCAAGGGAAGGGAACGTCTTAGGATCATAAGCAGTTGCATCGAATTCTGTTTTTCCACGCTTAGAAACGCCAGGTTTGCGTGTGGCGACGCTATTGATTGCTCGTTTCATGTCTGTTCCACGAGCAGCTAGGGAACTAAAGGTCCACCCAGGCAGAGCCCCGCTTGCCTGGGTAAGCCTTGTACAACTGAGGTGCGGCAGGTTCCTCAGAGGTTGCTCGCTAGCAGCTGTTCAACCTCAACAGCCATGCATCTCCTCGGCACGTAGCACACCTTGAGATTGAGTTTTTTTTTTATAGAGGTTTGTACCGTCCTCGCGACCCGGGCGATTAAGCCAAGATCCCCGGGCTCTGAAACGTACAACGTTCCACCGTCGCGCCGAACGATGGTCGTTGAAGCACGCACAGAGCTTACGGTGTAGCGGACTGTTGGCGCGACACAGCCCACAGCTCAGGACCCCGGGTTCGCCAAGCCCGTACTCAGCAAGTTAATGCTGAGCCCCTGAGGGGGTCCTTTAAGGTCACGCGACTCGTCTTGCATTTTAACTAGACACGTTAAAAATTTTGGTGCTGGACTGGGTTTCTAATTCGGATATCCTCTTTTGCCGCACTCGATCCTCTCGGAATCAGTTAGTTGAATAATTTCGTTGCTTTCTCCGAGACTGCCGACTACTCTAGGTCTACACGAAAGGCACGTATATGGATTCGAATCCAGGTCGAGCACTAAATATTAATAATTTTATTTGACGCCCTAGATAGAACACACTGGACTACTAGTGAAAAAAATATATTTTGAATGTCTCTTCGTGCATTATCAACGCGAACCATGGTGTTGAGGTGATCTTGGGGTAAAGCGCGTGAATAGTAACTGAAGGGTCGCAGTCGGATCACCGATTTTTTCAATCTGTGTTTTAACCCAGCATTCACGTCTCAACAATGTGAGGAGTCGTCATAAACTACACGTGGTTTGGATTCCACGTTAAACTGTAGGTCGCCTTTCCCGGTTGGATAATTGGGGCAGGTTAGGGACATGCAAGTCTCTGAAATGGCGCACAGTTGAATGACTTGCACCAGGACACTGAGACACACGAAATTGTTATTATTATTATTATTGTTGTTATTATTACTAGGTGCCGTTGTTACTAGTCAGACACGCACGCATCGTCATTCCTATTGAGTTAACAGTTGAGATTTAACATCCATTCGTGCCTAGAAAAGACATCGGTAGGATCGGGGTTCCATTCTCGGTGACGCATAACGTAATTATATCCTGATTACAGATTCAACATCCCGCTGCTGGTGAAATAATTCGACTGCAGGGAGATTCCAGAACAAGGTGTGTGTCATATCAATTCAAGTTCAAAGATGTGTACAAATATTTCCTCAGGTATGAATACGGAGAAAATGTTGGTGATACGCAGTTAATATTGAAGTTTCCATAGTGCGTTTGCTGCTGTTAATTGAGTTTTTATCATCTGGTTAGATCAACAATCGGTTAATAAAAATCCGCTCGCCAGTGGAACGACGTTTCGCAATTGTGAGAATACGATTTAGAGATCAGAACTACTTCGAATTTCTACAGGACTTTAGGAATTCCGATACAAAGGCTACATTTCAGCAATTTGTTAAGGAAACACTGCAGCATCCTACCTACATCCCGGATCTATCACATTGGAATTTTCACGTATTTTGTAAGCTGAAGAGAAACGCGAGTACACGTTGGATTCATTCGAACATGGAGAATGGAGAGTGGTTCTTGCTGTGGGACCATCAGCGGCCCAACTCGTTCTCCGTAACAGGAATTGATCGTCTCATCTCCCGACGAGATAATTGTTCTAACGCGCTTGGTGATTACTTGTGAAGGGACCTGTCTCATGCTTCCGGTGTGGCAGGTATTCGGTTTCCATTTGATTGTCCTTAATACTTGGAACACCGGGAGAAAGGTATTAATCCCCAAACTGGGCAGTACTACATCTGGTCGTTAATTAATGTCCTCTAACCAGTGACGGATTTTCACATTTACCGCCAGTAGGCTATTCATATTTTGCCGCCTCTACAGACCCCTACAATTTGGTCCCCTACTTCACAATTTTACTTTTTTTTGTCTACGAAGTTGCAGCTTTATGTTCTGTGCACTATGTACCTGATGAGACCACTCATTTTTCATAATTAGTAGGCCCTATCATTGTGAATTAGGAGATCTAAGGATCACTTCCAATATTATTTTTACAGTCCAATTTTTTGTGTAAAACTTGACGACAAATAATTATTTGCTTACATTTCTGCTACGGTGGAGTGGCCGAGCGGTCTAAGGCGCCTTGATGCGGAGAGCGCGGTTGCTCTCCTTCGGAGGTTCCAGTCCCCCTTGGGCGTGTGTGTGTGTGTGCGTGTGTGTGTGTGTGTGTGTGTGTGTGTGTGTGTGTGTATGAGTGTATGTGTGTCTGTTGTCCTTCAGACTGATGACCAAAGCCCCATACATTTACAAACACTTGAACATTATTTGCTTATATTTCCGACCTAATGAGAATGCATTGATACACTCCTATTAATGTGGGGGTAAGGTATGCCTTAACACTTCTTATGTAATATTGTACACTGTCAAAGTGATAAATAACTGTTGTTACGCTGACATACAGTTTATAAATTTTGAGCCCGATTTTGCTGCCCATAAAATCTGTCGCCATGTAGTCGGCGTCATGTACGAAGGCGGCCCCGTTTTAAGCTGTTCTACGCATCCCCTTTCATTACCGCACCGGCAGCCAATAATATTCATTCTCTAGGTGCGTAGCTGACTACGAGTTAAGCAATGTTTCTCCCCAAAGACCTTGTAAAAATAACGGCGCTGCTGTCGTGGGATTATTTGAACCTTTGGCCGGCCGCCATAATAGTGGCAAGCGTCAGATAAATGTGAGCGTTGTTAGGAGACAAATCGTGTATTATATAGCTTCTGCGGTATATATACTCAGTTGGTAGTCACGTCTGTATTGTTTCACTATTGCAGTACACATGGAGCACGACACTAAAGAGCTGCTCGCCGTTTAACTGCATAAATCGATTTAAGAAAAAATAAAGAAAACGTATACTGTCTTCCCATTTAAATTTTTGTGGAATACAGGTTTCCATACTACTTGTGTTCAAAGATAGTTACTCTTGCTTAAGAAGCAAGAAAATATATGATTCACTGAAATATAGGCTTTTACAGCACCAGTAGCTATTAAAAACGAGCTTTTGTAGGTAGTATTAGTGGACAGAATGTTCAAAAAGTTTCATTTTATGAGAGTGCAAAATAACTACTGGGGTCACGACATCAGTTACCTCACTGCAGGTCGAATTTTTGTTAATGAAATTAATATTAGCAACGTGTAACCAAGACTGTAACAGTCCTCTGCTTTACATATAGGTATAACAACTGTAAGGGGTTTGCAGAACTGTGTATAGTTCCATATATGAATGATACGTTGCCACATTGGATGCACAAAATGTTCAAACGTTTGTAAAGCTTTTGGGACTTAACTACAGGGTCATCAGTCCCTAAACTTACAAACTACTTATGAACTAGCTATGACTAAGGACGGCACAAATATCCATGCCCGAGGGGGGTTTCGAACCCCCGACCGTAGTGGCCGTGCAGACTGTGACTGGAGCGTCTCAGTCCCCTCGGCCACTGCGGCCGGCTTGGATGCACATTGTGAAGTTCAACCCTATGACGACAGTTGCAGACTTATGAGCAGTTCACGCTATTGTAAGGTAAATACAGCTTACAGCATTAAAAATGCTAATATTCGTGCTAGATACCCTGAAGGTAACGTTTGATGCACTTAACTAAGAAAACGTTATGGTGGTATTCTTCGTGTTCTTAAAAGAATGTGGTAGTGCGTGGTTGCTGTATTTACAAGGTAAGACGGTAATTCACAGTTATGTATCTGAGGGGATATTTTATTTTCAGTCTATTTTTAACATTAGCTGTTTCAGGCAGCTTAGTTTCTAAGTATTGTCAAATACAGCAGGCACTCAAAGACGTAAGTGCTGTAAAACTCTTCCAAAATTAATGTTAATTCAAAAGTTTCACCTTCGTAGAATATACTGAGAGAGTGCCAAAAACAGTTTCTGACGATAAATTCCGTTCATTTGATGCACTTAGAGCGCTAAAACACTCAATGTTTTACGTCGATTTTCTACATCGTACGTGTAATAAATTTAGCCGTGACGGAGCGGCCGAACACAATGAGGCGCTATGCTACGATGCACGAGGCCGTTCCCCGTCAGGGGTTCGCATCCTCCCTCGGGTATGGATGTTTGTGCCGTCTTTAGAATAAGGTAGTTCATAAGTAATTTGTACGTTTAGGCACTGATGACCGCGCTGTTAAGTACCATAACCTTAACAATCATTTGTAAATTTTTTAAATAAATTTACACACTATTATCGAAAATATTTCGAACGCATACAAGCATATAAGATATTAGCTCTTAAAAATAACTCTAAATACAATATCGTTCTATATCCGGATAGTGTATCAAAAGAATTAAGGTACTTTTACAATCAAATGAGTGTAAATCATTGAATAAATAAATGAAATTGTAAAGCTTCATTTCTCTCCTTGTCCGAACTGTTCATCGTTCATGTCTGCTCTTGGACATGGTTTTGTGCGTTGTTCTTAGCTTAATAAAGTTTAAGTTGTTTGTAAGGCTTGCGCCCGATGACATTTGCAGTTTGTCCCCGTATGGTTTACAAAAATTTTTACATTTGTATTTAACGTATCTTATAAGGCAATTTCATAGAAATAAATCCATACCGTGCGTCTCATCGGTTCATGTCTACAATTTCTGCTCTTGAATAACTCAATAGTTTGTTACTTGCAACCATGATTTATTAAACGGATGGTTTGGTAAAACTACCTCTGATAATAAAGTTCCGTGAACAGTCATGCAACATTAATGTAGATGCACTATAAACTTTATTTACCTTACTGTCCTACGAAATAGTCACGTCCCATAACAATGCACCGCTGGCCTCTTCGATACATGTGCTGGACATTTTCCACGCAGTCTTCCTTTGAGATGGTGTTCAAAAGGCTCATCACGTTTCGTTGGATGTCATAATATCTCAAATCTCTTTTTTTTCTAAGCGATTTGATAACAAGGAAATAGGAGGAAGTCTGCAGGATTGAGATCCATCGAGTATGGTGAATGTTGAAGTAGCAGGACAATATTTGTAGAATGTCATGTCATGTCATGTCATGACAATGCTCGCTCACTCACAGCCAGTATCGTCAAAAAGTACCTGAAAAATTAGGGGGTGTTTTCAATCTGAACATCCACCATAGTAGCCGGATCTCACTCCTCCAGACTTCTTCCTATCACCTCGATTAAAAGTCGCTTTGAAAGGAAAGAGATTTGACGATATTCCTGATAGCCGACGAAACGTGACGATCCTTTTGAACGCCATCCCGAAGGAAGACTTCAAGCGAAAAGGTTTTAGGACATGTACCACAGAGGTCAGCGGTGTATAGTAATGAGAGGTGACAATTTTGAAGGACAGTAAGGTAACTGTAGTTCATAGTTCAACTACGGGCATCGGTGAACACGCCGCGGCATATTCAACGCAAGTTTTAGTTTACTGAGTGCCCACACGCTGTTTCGCCTGGTTTAAAGCACTCTCTGTACATCAGTACCTTATTTTTAAGTTGCGATCTGTATATGCTGTATGTTTGTTGTCATGCGTCTTATGATACAAGTATTTACTTAAGATTATGTATAGAGGTTTTTAATATTTATTCTTATTTGCGGTTTTAGTTTGTTGTTTATGAATGGATGCATTCCTTGTGATAGTGATGTTGTCAGGGTTTCTGGAGAGATTCTACGAAGACTAGCAGAAGTTTCTGAAGGGGAACTGGCGTGTGATGAGTCTAATAATGGTGTTAATATGGAAGAGGAAAGTGATGACCACAACAATGATTCAGAACAGTCGCAGATGTGAGATGACAGTAAGGAAACTCTTTCACTCTTACGGCAGGTACCTACAATATTGATATCGGGAAAGACAATAAAACACTTTGCAACAGTCAGCCTCTGATGACCCAAAAAGAAAATGCTAAAAATATTGTTACAATCTTTTTTGGGCCAAAATGGAGCACCAGAAATTGTCATTCACATTTACAAGCATTTCATCTCTTTAACATTGGAAACATGGCGGAAGACGTAGTAACTCATGCCAACACACCTGTTGGTAAAAGAGGCAGTGATACTATTCTGAAGCTCGTGATTGTAAAGACACTACAATAGAAGAAATTTGGAATCTTTTTGGTGCAATGTATGTAAGTACGGAATTTGTCACATATGTGGACGACACAATAATGTCAGGACGAATACAGTGTGCAAGAATTATGGAAAAAATATCTACAAGAATTATTGTCATCAGAATTTGCAATGTTTCTTCTGGGACTGTAATGACCAGCAGGTGGACATTTGTTCAGACTGGGGATTCTCGACAATATATTTTCCTTATAATGTTGACTGCCCTTTTTAAAATTAGTTTCCCCGCAAATAAATGGTTAAGCCTCCATCGAACGCACCTCCATATGAAATAAATTCAGGCGCACCCGGCCTGAGAGGCCACCCACATATTTTGTGGACAATCTCCGCCATATTAATTCAAATTCAAAACGCATGTTGGCTAGTCTTTAAGACGATCTAAATGAAGGAGTTACAGCAAACTGAAAGCAAAGAAATGAGTTAAAGAACAGAATGCACTTTAAACTAACACAACCAAAATTGCCAATTTTCGACAAATAGCATTCGTTATTCGTTGAACAGACATCCATAAAGGTAATAAAATTATTATTAAAAGACATTAGGCAGTCTCTTCTGACGTGGAATCATATTTTGTCGCTACTTCTGTAGCTAAAAATCGATTCTGCGGTTCCCAAATCAACAGCTGAAACACAGGTTTGACAAAAAAATTTTACGTGGCTCAACAAGATTGGTTGATAACAAGCTGAACTTTCATAATTCTTCATGTTACTAAATCTTTTTTCAATCTTTTTGCAGCCTTGCATGGTCGACACTTTCGCCTTCTGGGAAGTAATGTGGAGGATTTTTCACGTTGCTTGTGGGGTAAAATTCTCTTCAGTCGAATCTGCAGCTGAATCGACATTCCACTTGCAGTCATACTCTGCCGGAACAGTTGTCCTAATTAGTTCATGACGAAAGGTTTTGCAATATGGTGGCGGAATTTGTAGCATCATCTTTTACACCTGGTTGTTGTGTAATGATGTAGTCACTCTTTACCCTTTGAAAAGTAGAAAGTGATTTCTTTCTGAGATAAAACTCACGTATGTCCTCCTTTTCTTCGGCTTTCTGAGCTGTTCCGTCATCTTCCTGTTCAGTCACTGAGACCTCTTCTCCTACCTCATCCTAAGAGTGGATGTCACTCTCGTCGCCATAATCTTCGACGCGAGGCTGGAGTTTTCTCGAGGAGGCGCATTATTTCCGCAACACCATTGGGCATAAATAGGTCATTCAAACATTTTATCACGCAATATGGATGTGATAACGTACGGAAAGATAGAAAAACTGAAGCAAGAACACGATCAGGCGCACTCAGACTGCGTGTCCAGGTTATCACAGCACATTTCCAAGGGAGGACATGAACGATGAGAGAAATGAAGCTTTACAATTTCATTTTTTTATTCTATGATTCACTCTCATTTGACTGTAAAAGTACCGTACTTCTTTTGATACACTATCCGGATATCGTATGATACCGTATTTAGACTTATTTTTAAGAGCTAATAGCTTATATGCTTGTATGCATTCGAAATATTTTCGATAATTGTGTGTAAATTTATTACACGTACGATTTAGATACCGGACAACAGATTTTTATCTTCCTAACGTAAGCGACTTAAAACAATAAGTCTTTTAGCTTTCTAAGTGCAGCAAATGAGCGGAATTTATCGTCAGACTTTTCTTTTAACAAATTGCATCTAATAAGGGAAATCACAGAAAACAGACTTAGCTTGAGTGAAACGAACGATTAAAATAAAAATATCTTCAAAAACCTCAGCTTCAAAATTATCACGTAATCGGAAGCAGATGGTGTTTGAGGCCTCGGGAGTTCCCAGTGAGTCGTGAGAAAGTAGATGGCAGACTGCGGATCGGCATTATGTGAGGTTCTCAAAGTTATGCGAATAAACGAAGAGGCGGGCTGCTAGACCATCATTGTTAACACGTAAAAACAAACGGGAGTCAGATACTCAAAGTTTGCACATTGTAGTACTTCCGTTAACTGCACCGTACTCTCAGTACCTTCAAACGTATCTTTCCTCCGTCTGCGCGTTGAATGTCGAGACCACACATCAGTTTCTCTGTCATATATTTGAGTATAAATTTAGTGAAGCGCATTACGGAGTCAGGTTGATTCTATATCTGTGTAAGACGAAATTGGTAAGCTTATTTCTCTAAATTATATACTTGCGAAAAGTTTTTATTTATATAAATTGACCTAGAGTTCTTTATACCTTCTAGTCTTATTGATAACAGGAAGGTTCTTGGTAAGGAAGAGGAGCAAACAGTATCCAGTGGACACATGCCGGCAAATAGAAAATATTGCTGTATATGTCCTAAGAAACTGAAAATAAATATCATCACCTTATGAAGACGTTGTAATCGTCCCGTCTGGGGACAGTGATCATCAGTTGTGTGTAACTGTTTAAAAACCCTTAATTACCCATCATATTAATAAACAAGAAATGAAAGCTTCGACAGAAAGAGATAAATGACAAAGGAAGTATATGGAGGCCGTTTTGACTCTATGTCTGTGGTTATGTATCACAAATTCACGTCTGTGGTAACGGGTTAAGCATAGGGATGAACACAGTGCTTTACTGGCCAGTGAGGCCGACTGCGCCCGATAGTTTTCTTTCAGTTGACATCCTCTGGTTTCTTAAGAACGGTACGTAAGAAATTGCGGTGGAAATGCCGCGGCGTGACCACTCACGCGAAATCTGAAGGATCGGGCACCGGATCTTTAATGATAAAGGACTGTTCACCGAAATTTGACATTGGTTGTATTCACTCCTTCCAATATGTTCTTTCTATGGGACAGAATTATGACATACAGAATTACTCTGCAGAAATTGTGTACCGTACTGACTAGACGAATGGAAAAACTTGTGCAATTCGACCTCGGAGAAGATCAGTTTGGATTTAGGAGAAATGTAGGAACACGGGAGGCAACACTCACATTACGACTTATCTTAGAAGATAGGCTAAGGAAAGGCAAACCTACGTTTTTAGCGTTTGTCGATTTGGAGAAAGCTTTTGTCAATGTCGCCTGGAATACACTCTTCCAAATTCTGAAGGTATCACGGGTAAAATATACGGAGCGAAGAGTTACATTCAACTTATACAAAAACCAGACAGCGGTTATTAGATTCGAAGGGCAATAACAGGACGCAGAGGTTGGGAAGGGAGTAGGACAGGGTTGTAGCCTTTCCCCGATGTTTGAACAGGCAGTGAAGGAATGGAAGGAGAAATTTGGAGAGGGCATTAAAGTGCAGGGAGAAGAAATAAAAACATTGCGGTTTGCTGATGACAAAGTAATTCTGTCAGAGACCGCAAAAGATCTGGAAGAGCATTTGAATGGGATGGACAGTGTCTTGAAAGGAAGATATAAAATGAACATTAACAAAGAGTAAAACGATGGTAATGGAATGCAATGTCAGAAAATCAGGTGACGCTGAAGGAATTAGATTAGGTAATGAGGCAATGAAATTAGTAGATTGATTTTGTTATTTGGGTAGCAAAGATGGTGGCCGAAGTAAAGAAGATATAAAATGCAGAATTGCTATGGGAAGAAATGCGTTTCTAAAAGAGCGAAACTTGTTAACATCCGATATTAATTTACGTCTTAGGAAGTCCTTTCTGACAGCATTTGTCTGGAGTGTAGAATTGTATGGGAGTGAAACGTGGACGACAAGGAGTTCAGATAAAAAGATGATACAGGCTTTTGAAATGTGGTGCTACAGACGAATGATGAGAATTAGATGGGTAGATCACGTAACTAATGAGGAAGTGCTCAATCGAATCGGGGAGAAAAGGAGTTTGTGGCATATCCTGACTAAGAGAAGGGATAGATTGGTTGGACACATTCTGAGACATCAAGGAAATGTCAACTCAGCATTAGAAGGAAGCGTGTGGAATAAAATCATAGAGGGAGACCGAGGGACTAGTATAGCAAGCAGATTCAAAGGGCTGTAGTTTGCCGAACGTATTCTCAGATAAAGAGACTTGCACAGGACAGGGTAGCGTGGAGAGCTGCATCAAACCAGTCTGCGGGCTGAAGACCACAAAAACAACAATTCACTACATTCCCGATTTGTTGCCATTATCAAAGACGGAGGCGACGTAATTCATTTTCAGCACGATGATTTCTGGGGATGATTAATATTGTCAAGTCAGCAATAGAAGGAAGCGTATGGGGTAAAAATCATAGAAGGAGGCCGAGGGACGAATATAGTAAACAGATTCAAAAGAATGTAGTTTGCCGAAGGTATTCTCAGATGAAGAGACTTGCACACGACAGGGTAGCGTGGAGAGCTGCATCAAACCAGTCTGCGGACTGAAGACCACAGAAACAACAACTCACTACATTCAGCGGCGGCTCGTACAAAATTTGACCAGTGTGCTACAATATTACAAAAATAAGCAGGAAACAAAATAAACTAAATTAAAAAGCAGGACTTGAAATTGTTGTGATATTAGCTTTACCTAATGAACTAAGATCAAGTATGTTATTTATATGTTTATTATTTATTTTATGTTTTTTTATTAATGCATTTAGTTGCCTGAGGTCTTTCCCTCCCACTGTACTCCACGCATCACTGTTCCCAAACAGCAAACATGGAAAGCAAAAAAGTGCATCACATCCGCAAATCCAACTGTTTTCATACACTTTCGTTCTAAATTTCCTCGTGTACTCACTTTTCTTGCCACCTCCATGTGCCACCTCCATGTTGCTCGCACAGAACGTAACGCGCACTTTCACGAAGAAATACACCGCGAAACACTTCTTCATCGAACGCACAAAGCGTGACTGACAATGGAAATAACGGAGCTTAGCAACATCCCCACCACGTCATCTGCGTTCTACACAATCGAACAATGAAACTGCTTGGCTGAAAAGCGCAGTTTCACTCGCATGTTAGGCTAAACATTACTAATGTTGTTTGTGATTGAAGTTTTACGTCAAACACGTCAACCTTTGTAAGATTGCCTTTAATTAAATACCAATTAACACTGTATTGACAGTAAGACCTTCAGGGATATTCATAACAGCGTTGCCAACAGCATGTATTCACTGCTGGTAGTAAATATAACGTTTAAAAAATATTAATTTTATTTACAGAAATTAAAAATTTAGACTCAGAGGTATTTGAATACGAGCCTCACACAAGTAGGTTTAAGAGACAACGGGGTAGACGCCTAAGCCAGCGCGCTATTTGACTCTGTATGCCGCAATATTCGTCATATACTATTCTTCCGCAATAGTTACACGCAGCGCGAAGAGAAATATTGATCTGGTGCTGCAGTCTGTCTCAGCACTCATGAGCCGCCAGGCCTGACGTCACGTCTGCGCATGCGCACTAGCGAATAGACGACAGCGCCGCATCTCTGCGCACTCACCTGCGCGGCTGAATCCCACTTCAGCACCACGGAGCTACTTTCCAGCTATCGCGGCGAGAGCGCTCCAAAATGCGTTTTCATCCTTATTACTAGCATTCTAATACGAATTGGAATGGGAATTGGCATAATTTTATTGTGATATCTGGCTCGCATTCCAGGACAAAGGATTTAAATTTAAAATTTTAAACATGGCTGCAATTCAGCAACGGTGGAACACGATCCAAAAGTCAACACAGTTTCAGCCGACCAGTTGCATAAAATGGTTTACATCTATAAACCTTTACCTAGGTTTCGGCAAAATTAATTTTGCCTTCTTCAGAAGTATACAATAAAGCTCACATTAAATAAGTTGTTAAAATGTGGCTGACTCCATGTCAATAGATTAAAAATTAAAATTTAAAAACAATGTCACATTATAAAATTTTGGAGCACGTCCACACTCGACCTGTGTGTGGACGTGCTCCAAAATTTTATAATGTGACATTGTTTTTAAATTTTAATTTTTAATCTATTGACATGGAGTCAGCCACATTTTAACAACTTATTTAATGTGAGCTTTATTGTATACTTCTGAAGAAGGCAAAATTAATTTTGCCGAAACCTAGATAAAAGTTTATAGATGAAGGGTCCACGGAAAGAAGGGGGTAAGTCAACAAAAAAAATGAAATTTTAGATTATTACAGCTTTAGAAAGCATTCAACAAGCTGCTTTTATCGGTTTTGTTTCATGGAAAGGAGGGGGATAGTCTGAAAGTTGCAGCGGTTGAAAAATATAGCGTCCACGGGAAAAAGGTGGTAAGTCAATGCGAAACTAGGAAAAAAGGGGGTTAGTCAATTGGCAGCCCTGATCGCACCTGTCGTTTACGTTCCGTAGTCCAGGTGTTGAGCATCTGCTGTTGGCGATGTTAAGATAGTACTTTGTGTGTTGTGTGAATTTCTTTACTTTATTTTACGTTTTAACTGAACTGTGGAAGTGAACATAAGAAATGAAGATGAGGAAAGTATCACCTTCAGTCAACTGTCACATTCAACGAAGAAAGGGAAGAGAACAAGTCGACGTTCCGACGTGAGAAATAAACTTGTATCATCCACCCATGGATTAGGGCCAGATTGTAAATGTTCCACATTGAAATGATTCCAGAGTATTACTGACGCAGAACGTGGGTATATTATATCTAATTATAACAAAATGACTGAATGAGCCGAAAGCTTACTTGGCAGGCCTAATTAATGTAAATATTATATCGCAAAGGAGACCTAGGCGACCGGAAAATGAAGCTAAATTTCGTGACAACAGATATTCATATCGTGTATTACAAGAGACAGTTAACGTTGTGCATGTTTAATATTCATATATTGTCAACCGATGAATCATATTTCTTCGTGTATGATGAAACAGTAGCCTACAAAGGGTCTAATGAGGCCACTTCCTTTTTGTTTTATTTTGTGATGTCAATTCGTGTTCCCTCTGTTAGGGAGATTTACTGCCATTCCCCGTTTCCTAATGACTTACCCCCTTTTTCCCTACAAAAAATTTACGTCATTCGGTATAATATTTTCTTTAGCTTGTTACAGTACATTTACAGGAAAACCTTGTAGAGGTATCTAACGACTATATGTAAGGCTACACTAAACATAAATTTCCAGAGAATTGGCTAAAAATTGCATTTGGTACATACGGTTTGGTGTTAAAATCTTCTCTCCTGAAAAATTGAGAAGAACTGACTGACCCCCTTTTTCCCGTGGACCCTTCAGATGTAAACCATTTTATGCAACTGTTTGGCTGAAACTGTGTTGACTTTTGGATTTAATTTTACAGCGATTTCTCGCTTATATTCGAAGAGAAATGGCATAATTTTAGTAATAAATTTACAGTGTGCTGCAGCACCTTAGCACTTTATCACCAGCCGCCACTAACTACATTCCCGATTTGTTGCCATTTCCAAAGACGGAATTTCGTTTTTAACACGACGATTTCTGGGGGTAACTAATATTTCATCCGGCCGCCATGCAAGGCTCCGGTTTCATTAGACGTGCAGAAGTGGCACGCACTGTTGTGGAGGACGAGTCGCCGCATTGTTCCCTCAGAGGCCCGCAAACTATTAAATCTAGCTTCGTTACTGGCTGACGCAACACAATACGGCCTAGCAGTAGTTTTATTTCCCGCTCGCCCTTAACTCGGCCGGCGGAGAAAATTAAATGAGGCGTGGACGTCGGTACTGTGCGCGTCTCGCGAGGCTGCCCCTAGCAGCCCAGGAGACAAACGCGACCGGCCGCGCGTGGGAATGCGCCGTGCGTGGCCCGCACTGCGTAAACATTAAGGCAGAGATAATTACGGCGAGGAATTAGCGACTCCGTCACACGGCCGCGGCCGCACAACCCGACTTTTATGAACAACCTTAATTTCATCTCTAATTACAGTGGAAACTAAATCTCTGTTAAATTATGAAAGTGTGTTTCAGCCGGCATTGCGAACCAGCACTAATTCCCCCATATAATTGCGCGCTCAGGAGCCGCCGCGCTGCGCAAATAAAATAAAGTAATTACATCGCGCGGCTTTTATTAAAAAGCGGATCCGCGCGCTACGGCCTCCTTCATAATGCAGATTTCTGCAAAAGACAAGGTTCCATTTCATCTGGAGGCAAACAGCGTTGCGACACAGGACATTCTTAGTCACTTTAATTTACTTTTTGAGTCCGTAGCTACTATCATCTGTTGAGACGTCCTGCGTTTGTTCCATCACAGTGACTGCCACGAGTACAAAACATTAAAGGGAAGCTATTTCGGCTGATTGTTTCAGTCAAATTCGTATCGTATCGAGCCATTTTTTTCTAGAGCAGCACATGGAAATGTTTCATGCTAGAAACATGCAAGAAAGCAAAACGTAATACGTTAATAGTTCTTTTCCTAGACTTATGCAGGACGACACAGAAAAACGGGAACATTTCCACAATCCAATAACAATAGAAGTGATGAGGGAAAGAAATTTAATTCATAGTAATTGAAATATACGAGGCAGTTTAATAAATGAGAAATATCCAAAATGCTGCAATTATTTCTATTGTTTCACAGCAGTCCTTTAGCCCTATGCCATTTTCAAGTGATGCCTGCGAGCAAACTATGTTAGTTATCTTTTATGCACATTTTATTAGTCTCAAACTGATGTCTTTGCGGCAACCACACTTACATCGTGTAGATAGGTATTTCATATAGCATCTGTTTGTTACGAAAACTTATTTCATCTGCTATTTCCGCTTTTGTATTTCAGTAAGACGTAATATTTATTTCAGATGATATAGATGCTATTTGTATACAGAGATGTTATAATGGAAATTAAATATAATCTTTTGCTGTGTTATATTGTGTATCTGTGTGTCTTTGAAATTGTAATAAACTCTACATTGGTCAAACAGGACGAAGTTTCGCAATACGATTCAGAGAACACACCAGATCATCTTAATCTAATCCCTACACTTTTTTTCCAACGTGTCAGAAATGAAAAGCACATCACCACAAACATTGATAACGTAGTACATATTTGACGCATGATCCCTAAAGGTGTTTTCATGAATTTTATGGAAGAACTGCAAATATTTAACTATATAAACACAATCTCTAACGAAATTCTCAATGTCCACACAGCATTAAGGCAGAAACTTTATTTTGATAATTTTATCGATATATGATGATTAGAAAACCGATAATCCAAAGATGCACTATTTGAGATCCATAGATAAATTCAGAAGGTATTCGCACATAACAACTAAGAGACCAGAGACACATTATCACAGAGAAAAAGATTATATTCAGTCTCCACTATAACATCACTGTTAACATATAGCATTTATACCAACTGAAATAACCATTGCACCTTACTGAAACACAAAAACGGAAATAGGAAATGAAATGAAGGTTTTCGTAACAAACAAATGCTATACGAAATATCTATCTACATGATGTAAATCTTGTTGCCTCAAAGACATCCATTTGAAACTCCTGAAACATGTATATAAATAACTAACATAGGTTCTTCGCAGGCATCACTTGAAATGACAAAAGCGGAAACGGCCGTTATATAATAATAAAAAAATCCAGCATATTGCGTAATTCACATTTATTAAAATGTCCTATTACGACATATTTCATGCCGCGAGCCCTGCAGTGAGAAAATGAAATCTAGAACTTTGCAATTTACCAAAAATTTATGGCATTTATTGTTTCTTTTTTTCCCCTTCTTCTTCTTCTTCTCTCTCTCTCTCATTTTTTTAATTCGTCCTTTAGATGGCGCCCTGCTCTACGAATACATTCGTGAAATCTGCTGTAGAGATTACTCATTGACCGCTGGCCGCTGCGACATCCCGCCTGCGATAGTATCAGTTTCATCCCGCATTCTCTGTTTCAACTCATCAAGTGTTCTTGGCCGAGTCTTATACTCTTTGCTCTTGAGGTAGCCCCGTAAGAAAAACAAATCAGAAACAGACAAATCAAGCGATCTCGGGAGCCAGGGAATCCTGAGATCACACGTCTGCCAGTGATTGCTGTACACAGTGTCATAAATATTTAATCAAACATTGAATCACGTACTTTTCAATCTACGGTTTCACATCTATACAAAATACTCACAATCACAATTCACGTTACACGTTTTTAGAAATTGTAGAGAGTGCCTAGTAGATAAGTTGTAAACAAGTTCCGAACTTTCTTCCAATGATGCCATGAGCACTTACTTATCTTCAGTAAAGGAAAAGTGGCTTTTATATGATAGTTTCCTAATACGAGACCCCACAAATGTGCTCGTGGTAGGTGTTGCACTCTGCTGGAGAATTTCTTAAACATGTCTTAGCGTGCCAGACGACGACATAGCGGTAAGACGCCTTTGCTATGCCGGAGAGAGTACGTTGACGTCGTGATATCTAGTTTTGGGAGTTTTGTGACATCGGTGTCACAATATTTCATCTTAAAGGTCAATGGATATTACCGTACTCTTTTATTGTTGTTATTTGTAACGGTTTTACCTATAATTATTGGCAAATTGGTTCATTTACCAACTAACGTTGTTAGTATGTACGTGATTCTTTCTGCAAGATGGCGAGATTCCTAATATGCAAAAGGATCGAGAGTCAAATACGCGACAGTGTCGCATATTACGACACCTGTCGCAAGTTGAAGGAACTCGTTCTCTCAATGTTCATTCTTTTGTTTGCTGCCTCACCCAACGAATAATATTCAACCACTTGACGTCGGATGTATGGGTCTCTGAAAACGTAATATGCCCAAGAGATTTAAACGTAATGGGAAAGTAATCCAGGCCGTATTACCTCGCCGTTGTTAATAGCCACCTTGTTTGGGGCAGCTTACAACCCAGCACTAACAATGAGAACATATGTGAATGCCTTCAGAAAAACAGAGATGCAGAAAACGAAATTGAAACTACTGATGGATCTACAGACATCAGACCTCTCCCGCACAAACAGGTCAAACATCGCGTTCGTGCTCTGCTGCGATACTAACTTCATTTTCTTATCTGAAGCGATTGCACGAATGTAAAGAGAACAATATCAGCGGCTGTAACTGAGAAAGTAGCCAAATATTATTTGGAAAGAAGAGTGGAAAATCTTAAGTACGTATGCCTACAGCAGAAGAATTGTCTAATGACTCGGCATCCGATGTCCATCCTGATGACGGGAATTAGAATCAGTGATGATTATGGCGCAGTGTCTGTTCTGTACAGGGCGCATTTCTAACGGTAAGCATGGAACAAACTGGGCTCATTGCATGAAACGTTATCGCTGGCCTCATGAAGATTGCGGTATCACAGACAATTTTGTTTGCCCAGAATATCGTAAAAAATAAATACTTTTAAAGGAGTAAAGGATAACAGAAATATATCAACATGCAATCATCGTGTATTCACGCGTCACAATTTGGCGATAAGAAAATTACAGGAAAACATTAATCCTGTCTAAAATTAGTAAACCCTGACCTCATTCCAACGAAATGCTTTGTTTGTGAAGATTTAATAATTACTTTGAAAGATTGGTTACTATTACAGATGTATTATCTAAACGATAAAATTACATTACGAACGATATTATTCTCATGGTAAAGTTTTTATTGCATCTACTTTTAGGTCTTTAAAATGGGTTTAGAAAAATATGTCGTAGGCACCTTTCCTCTACTATAAAGCATATCCCATTGCAAGATCGCTGTTTTCCAAATTTTCAAAGAAGATACTGTGGACCATAACAAGGAAAAAGTGTTCAGTAATTATGAGCAATGAAATGCACACCAGGTCCGTCCAAAGAACTACCAGAACATTGATAATTACACAGCAATGGTCTGAGTGACCTACAGTTGTCATTTCCACACACGCATGTATTGAACGTATAACTGACGGAAAATTAGTTACTGTATGAATATGGATGTGGGGGTTCTAGGCACACGACAGCGAGGTCTTTAGCGCCTAGAATGAACGTAGAATGAGAGGACTGTAAGAAAGAGTAATAAAACCAGAAATGGAAATGAAAAGAAGGACATCTAGCATAATATATGTGCGTCTAGAGTAAATCACCAAATACGACAGTGACAAGTGAAAATGAGAACATTGCCTACATTGGGGAATGTCGGAGAATCAATTAAACAACGTCGATGACCAACGCTGACTGATGACAGGGTTATTAACTATGAGCCAGCCACTGTCACCTACAAAGTGTCTACGTCAGAGTCCTCAAAAATCACATTTTCAAACTCCGGTCACATCCCCCAAGTGATCAGTTAAAATATAGGTCAAATTGGTCCCAAGATTATATTAAATCCTGGTAGCACGATATAAAACACATTAAATTAAAACGTGGCCAAATCTGTATCGCACAAGCATTACTAATTCAGTGATCCTCACGACGGAGTAAATAAAACATGTGTGATCGGGCAGTGTTCGATGGGGATGCCTGTTAGGGACACGTCACGGTCGGATAGTTGGGTTCACCGACCGCTGCCTATTCACATTTACTTCCGACCATTACTCATCCCAGAACTGCGCAGACCTCTACGATAACACAGAGAGGATGTTCTGCCAGGGAACAGAAAATTGAATTACAGTATAGTCTCTGCAGGCGTCCTCGGCCGTCCAGTCCGCCTCTTCATTGCCCCGAGTACCCACATCCTGGAAGCCAGAAGAATGACACCTGCTTTCAAATGTTCAAATATTTGTAAAGCTTAAGGGACTTAACTGCAGGCTCATCAGTCCCTGAACTTGCAAATTACTTGTGAAGTACGTTATACTAAAGACGACACAAACATCCATGCCCAAGGGGAATTCGAACCCCCGACGGTGAACTGCCCTGCACAACGCAGCGTAGTGCGTCAATGAGCTCGGCCGCTCGGCCGCTCCGCCGCAGCACACGTACTTCCCCAGCCGCTGCAGTGAGTATGGTTGGTTGTCATGTGTAAACTGCGTGACTTTGTCAGGTGGATAAAAATGCTGTAGCGATTGTAGGGCACTTAGGGAATCAAAACAGATGAGAAACGCCCAGAATCTGCTGCTTTACTTCCAGTACCTTCAGGATCGCAATGAGCACTGCTGACAAAACGAAATAAGTAGAGGGGAGCCGAATTCAGATGAAACGGTCGTGAAACACCGCGAAATAGCCAAGGGATACCCCCCGTTTTGAACCATACGAGTAAACCACGATAAAATCGCGAAGCGCTTCTAAAATGACAAAAAACACTGACTGAAATGTAAAATCTTATGTACACTGTTTCTAAAAATGTGTCAAGTTAAAATTTGTCTAGGCCTCTGGAGGAGCCAAGGTGGTCAGCTACTACAACCTAGACGTAAAAGTTAGAACAAGGCTTGCGCATTTCTAAAAGTCGAGTCTAAGTGAGTCTGGGTCTTTGGAGGTGCCAATGTGGGAATTTACTCCAAATCTCGGCGTTTCCGGGAACCTATTTCTAAAAGGCAGTTCTTCGTGCGTGTCTTAATAGGCCTCGTCGCTCTTTGCCGATTACGAAGCAGTATTTCCATAGCAGGTCGAGCAGTAGTGTGGGAATCAGGTGTACATACCTTGAATTGTGTTTTATTCGCATGGTTTACCACCAGTAGCTGTCGCCAGTTCGCGAATTTTTAGATGGCACGGGAGAATCTCCTCTGCATTAAACTTCACAGTGACATAGGAAACTATGAAGGAACTCTATGCTGATGAGAGCTTAAACGGTGTTACGAATGGTTCACACTGTTTGAAAAACGCCGGACAAATTCGTAGATGACCCTCATTCATGACGTGCGTTGACATGCACCGAACGAATCGGCACGTTGGTAAGGCACTGGACTTGTATTCGGAAGGATGGCGGCTCAAACCGTCCTCCGGCGGTTAACAGATTTATGTTTTCTTGTATTTCCTACAGAACATGCCTATTACCACTAATTTATTATCCCATCCCTAAGAATCCGAGAGTGTTTCCCGTCTGCATGACCACGATATCGATTCGGAATCATAAAAATTTATACTTTTTTATAGTACAATTTTTTACCGCTGGTTCTCTGCAGTTAGTATCATTAAGGGGTGTCTCGTAAAACTGATTGAAGTACAAAACGGTGTAGCTATTGGGATAAGTTTGGGAAGCTCTGAGCTAGTCATTCTGAATTTGTGTTATAGATTGCAGCATACCCCAACACTTGGTAGCACGTCCTTCTAAATTGATGCAAGTATGTACCCATAAAGGAAGACCGACCAGTAGATCAGCAAGGAACTGTTGGTGAATATTATCCCATTCCTCAAAGTCAGTTCAATGTTCAAATGTTTGTTAAGCGTATGGGACTTAACTACGGGGTCATCAGTCCCTAAACTTACAAACTACTTATCAACTACTTACGAACTAGGACGGCACAAATATCCATGCCCGAGGGGGGATTCGAACCCCCGACCGTAGTGGCCGTGCTGACCGTGACTGGAGCGCCTCAGTCACCTCGGCCACCGCGGCCGGCCTCAAAGTCAGTTCGGTCTGGTTCTTTCACATTGCTTAGTTTGTTATCCCCTTCAAATGATGCAGTTTTCACCATATTCCAAGAATCTTCGATGTCGTTCATACCTGGAAAACGTGTCGGACATTATAACCTAGCGGTTTCGTAATTTAGGAACGTAAACACAAAACTTGCACGGTAATTGCGAGATTGTTGTCCGTTAATACAAATTCCATTCCGAAATGTTGCTGATTTGGTTGCACTGTACATCGAACGGTGTCGTCGTTTTGTCGTACAACGACCACCAGTGGCGTTCTGTGGTTCAACCTATTGGCATCCTAAACACCGGGAACCACCACCAAGGTACAGTCGCTAGATAGATGAAGTATGCGCGTATAATCTGTCAACTGAACATGTTGCCGATTCTGGCGAATCCATTTAGCATGGTGTTGACCAATCTGCGCCACGCTGCATGGTGTCTGAGTGTCAAAGTTGGATCTCGTCGTAGGATATCATGCAACCTATTTCATACATTGAGAGACGAAACACAAAGGTCTCTTGCCCGCGCGAAAAACTTATTCAGCATAGTTCCGTTCCCCTTTGGTTTCCTCCGAAATGAAATCCGTACCCAGCGGTCATCAGCTGCAGCCTGGGCGAAGCAAGTCGATGACAGTTCATCCATGTTCCTATTCCTCGTGCAAATAAAATAGCTTTGTTTAACAATTTTGTATACCAGCCAATCGATTGCGTAATTTTGGGTCCTTGACCTAGGTTTCGTTGTCACTAAGGATAGCTTCATCAGAAGAATAAAAATAGTTACCTAAAACAACTAAATACATATCTGACATAAGGAAACAGTTTTACACAGGCGAAACAGTAAAAACCCTAGTACTTAGATAAACACATGACGACAAAAATATTACGAGCATTCTGGCCATTAAAAATACAAATTACACCAGTATGGTGTGAAGGAGTCTGGCATTTTTTTTTCCTTGGCCAGAATGCTAAGTTTTATTGTAATCGACCTGAGCAATCCTGCTTGTAATATATTTGACGTCATGTGTTTTATGTAAGTACTGGTGATTTTACTGTTTCGTCTGCGTAGAACTTTTCCTTAAGTACGATTTTGTAATAATTTTTAGGTAACTATTTTTATTCTTCTGATGAAGTTGTCCTTAGTGGCAATGAAACCTAGGTCAAGAACCTAAAAATAACGCAACCGGTTGGCTGGTATACAAAATTGTTGAATTTTTTTTTTATTACGGTTACTGTAAAATAGCCATGTTCAAAATTGTAGAAATCTGTTTAGTTCAGCTTGTGACATTTGGAAATTTCTTCATGGAAGCGCTTTCTGATTCAACTTAACAATACGGATTTGACCATCCACACATGGCGGATCTACGGACAAAGAAAGTTTTCTTGGTGTTATGACTGAAACGGATCGGCTTTTTTATCCACTCTGAAGAATAAGCATTGCTCGTGTATGGTTGTTTACAGCTTTGTGAATAAGGAAAGACGGAAGATTAGGGTATAACGTCGCTTCGACATCGTGGTCATTACAGACGGAACAAACGCTCAGATTGTTTTGTTAAGGATGGAGATGGCTATAGGCTACATACTTTAAAAGAAAATTTCCTGGAGTGATTCTACGGATGATATCTATAAACAATGTAACTGACTGTGTTACAGAATACTTATGCAAATTCCACGTCAATATTCAAGAGGGCTTGGAACCAAAGTGATGCAGCACTTACTTTTGATATGTGTTTCTTGATGAATCAAGCAAAGAGATGTTGAAGAATCACTGTTAACGGATACGGGATACCTTCGCCTTGAGGTGCCAATACAATGGATAAGAAGTTATGAATCCAAATGGGTCAAGAAGTGAATTCTCTCACAGTCATCTCAGGTCCTCTAAGCGTAAACAATAGCATAATCATTTAACCCACACGTACGTGGTTTCGGAGTTCTTAATCGCTAATTCTGGCCTGGGTTCAGGGGTGTACGGGATGTCGTTTTTAGCCCATCCATTAGTGTCTGGGACGATTTATGTGCAACGCGAACTTTCTAAGAATAAAGTGTAAATTTTCTGAGATCAATTAGCCGCGCGTTTTGGAGTGCGGTGTTGCGGTGCGGGCGGCCATCCGCCGTCGGAAGCTCGAATCCCCCCCTCGGCATGGATGTTTGTATCGTTTTTAGTATAAGGTAGTTAATAAGTACTTTGTAAGTTTAGGGACTGATGACCCCGCAAGTAAAGTCCCTTGAGCTTTACAAACATTTGAACATTTTTTTTTTTTTTTTTTTTTTTTTTTTTTTTTTTTTTTTTTTTTTTTTTTTTTGCAAATTTTCTGATTGGTGTTTCTGTATCGTGTAACTGAAGAAAAACATCAGGAGACAGTCAGTTGGGTTTGAGAAACCACTTAAGACCCACACACAGATCTGAGGCTTACCAGATGTTTTTAATCCCCCAGGCCACAACTGATTCGGGGACGGCGCATCTCCCTGACTCCCGAAAGCAGCGGAATAACACGGTGATGTGGGTACTCACACAATTAAAATGGTACGTATAAATGAAAACACACAGCAAGTGCGGAGAAGAAACACTGCACCTATCTGGAGAACAATCGAGGTGTCTGTGTTGTTTTATCGCCGTGTTTATCCAGTGTGTCGACGTGTTTTCCCTGACAGTCCCAGTATGTGTGATTTTTCACTGTCGTTCGTTTTAAACTTCAAAGGAATTTACAGCATTCCGGCTGCTAACTTGCTGTGGGTTAGTGAATATGCCAATTAATTTTAGAGTCCCCACCTCAAGCTGCTAATTTAAAATGTTATTTCGTCAGGGTTGCCACCTATAACCTTCATGTATAGGATCTAAATAATAGCCGCGTAATGCCGTATTGTGAACACGCACCGCTTAGCGACAGTTACAAATCCTTTTCACCAGTGTGGCGTGTGCCCTCTCCCACACAATCACTTAATATGAAAGTAAAGATTGCTTACCTAGATGTAGGTTGAAATGCGCGTCCTCTCCTTAGGTCGTGACTCTAACGATATGCGGATTGCAGTATGTGTTGCTAAGAAATGTTGCCTAATAGGGAATTGGTTCGGTCTATTTGAAATGATGCTAGTTTTTATTAAGTCACGTTCAGTTTATTATACCTGAATGGCAGTCAAGTATGAAGTAAGATGCACAGTTATCAAAAATGTTCAAATGTTTGTATGGCTTATGGGACTTAAATACGAGGTCATGAGTCCCTATACTTACAAACTACTTATGAACTAGCTAACACTAAGGACGGCACAAATATCCATGCCCGAGGGGGGATTCGAACCCCCGACCGTAGTGGCCGTGCAGACCGTGACTGGCGCGCCTCAGTCCCCTCGGCCACCGCGGCCGGCCACAGATATCACTTTACTTTCCCGGTATCGACGAATCAACTTTGCTGAGCACCTTTGTATGAATGCAAAATATCAGCCTTTGTTATCGAACTATCCCGTGTCGCGAAGGTATAGGAAAACTTTAGCTTGCACAGATTTTCAAAATTCACGGATAGCTTACTTACACCACACTTTTGAACAGTTGTAGCATTAATAGCTCTCAATTTTTCATCACAAAGTAATTAATTAAAACACTTCACTTGGTATTATTGATTTGCAAGCTACCCCACAAAAATCGTGTTACCTCCATTGAGGCCCTACAGCGACTGGTGGTCAACTCACGGTTATTACTAAGCGCTTGATTTCTGTAGCTAACACTGTATTGGCTGATTTGTATTGACCAATCAGTATTTTTCTATTGTAGAGGATGACCAGCCAGTCTAAAACAGGTTAGGGAAAAAATTCAAAAAAATTATTTCAAAACTTCGTCTAAGTCTTACGAGTGTTCTTCCACCGCGACATACGCCTTGACAACGTGACCAAGCCTGTCCGCCTTGCAAGACAGAGCCGGCTAGAACCAGTATTGAATGCTGATTCTAAAATCACGCCACCCTTCTGGCGCCCGTGCTGAAACTACTGACGTTTCCATGCTACCGTGGAGCCAATAGCAGACACCCACGTTTGATCACGTGTGCTACTGCTGGAGGTCTCCGAGGTGCGAGAATCAGTTCCTTCGCTCTCTTCAGTTTGAGTTCTCGTACGGAACAGACGCACTCCAGAGGCTGAGCATCTGTGCGGGGCGAACGGCCGCATGCCGTCCGCTCCCGCCTAGCGGCTGTTCGGTATCAGCCACCAACTGTGTGAACCATGAACTATTACCGTAACCATTACCTTTTCCGTTTTCTAATCCGTTTAGACCGGCCTTCTTTCATTACATCCGTACCCAGGGCGAGTCCCCGCCATGTATCCCGTATTTTAGAATATACCAAATATTTACTTGAATTCTATCTTTTATTTGCCGTTCAGCCACACTTTCCTAGGGTGCTCACAAGCCTTCTCCGCTCTGCCTTCCATCCTGACAACGCTCACAACCCATTTTATTTATGCAGCACTGGGATGGGTTGTATAATTTTCCTATTATCCGTGAGGTATAGATCAAGTGCTGTACACTATCGATTTCTTCATTCCTATTAACACGGCTTTCTGTTAAATATGAAGTGTGCTGTAATAACAGCAGTTATGAATGCACTCATCGGTAATGTTTGAGTTACTAATCTGTCTGTTAAACAATAAACGACTGCATAAGAAACTGTAGCAGATCACGTCATAGAAAAACAGTGATGCCCCGCTCTCCGTATGCTGGCCAGGAAGCAGCAGCATTTCCACGGACGGCCGAGCCATCTGCTGTAACCGCCACGGACGAGCCCAGGCCTGTATACAGTGCCTTAAGAAAGCTGATTGGCGGTTGACGGCTGCCAATTCCGAAAATTGAAAAAAAAAAAAAAAAAAATAGAAAAGTCTTAATTTAATAAAAGATAAAATATGTGAGGTAACGTCCCAGATATTACTTGATGAATATCCTTTAATAGGATATCACGGCGTCCTGGGCATGGTACCATTCCTTAGTTCCATCTTTGTCCAGTGGCAGTGAGAGTCACAGTACGCTTATCAAACCACTTTACAGCTCCAACACCTTCGACAATAGCCTCCTTCTCTTCAAAAGCAACCCTTACACATGTCTTCAGGTTGGCATCAGTGGAAAATTTACAACTTGAAGCCACACTACGTTACCCATGGTACCTTCATTCTTGTAAGAAGATGAGGGTAGGCTAAATGGGGTATTCCATTTGAAATTGAAAAAAAAAAACCTTGAGAAAATTTAAGTAGTATTTTTGAAAATAATAAATAACTTTTACATGTGGCAGTTAAAGTAAAAGAAAACAACCATCAAGATTTCATGCCTTAAACGATTATTATGTTTCGATTTGAATTTCCTTGAAATTTGCGTCACGCTTCGAACGCGACCCGTTGTGTGTTGTGTAACTGAAGAACCTCATACCGGATTTCAGTGAACTACGCTGATGCGGGTATATCCTTTATCCTCAACGTGCAAAAAGCGATTATGTAATGAATACATATGCTCGCGCTGCATTCAGAAGTTTGCTGGGGGGGGGGGGGGGTCTGTTGTTCCCCACCCAAAATGGAAGATGCCTCGTAGCTCCACACAGTGAACAGGGGGCTGAAGTACTGACAACAAGGCGTAGCGCACCTGCAACCATAAAACTGTTTTCTAATACTGTTTTTAAACCAATTGCTGAACAATATGGTATACATACAGAAAAAAGATAGCAAATAATGAAAGGTACTTGAACTTGTAATTCTAAAGTTACCGCATAAATACCACATAAATCTATAAAATATTGCCTTCATTTTGCAAAACGTTTGCTTTGAATAGTTTCCGAGCTGTGAGTGTCATAATCGCATGATTTCGTGAAATTACGTCAACTTCGGTCCTAAAAGACGTCTGGAAGCGTTTGCGTATCAGCGTTGCAGTTTTTCAAAGATATTAACATTCATTTTCTGTGACAGAAAAATGAAATCCCACAAAAAGTGTGCGAGGTTTCGTGCTGTTCGATTTGAAATGGAGTGGCCCATATATGGCTTCACAGGGTCTGTGCCACACCCCACATTACAACACTACCATCATACAAGCAACGAACGTAAAGAGATCAGGACTAATACGATCAAGACACGGATTTATGTTGGCTACAGTCGAAACGTACTATCACATACCCAGAAGAGGCTCTGCAAGCTATGTGCTGTTATCAAAGGCACTGAGGTCTATCGTCTGCTACCATAGCCCCTTGTTGTTTCGGTCTTCAGGCCGCATATTGGTTTGATGCACCTCGTACGCTATACTAACCTGTGCAAGCCTCTTCATCTCCAGATAACAATGTCAATCTACATCCTTTTGAACCTGCTTACTGAATTCGTCCCTCCGTCTCCCTCTACGATTTGTACCCCACACACTTCATTCTAATAGTTAGCTTTCAATTGCTTGATGTCTCAGAACATATCCAACCTATCCCTTTCTTAGGATATGCCAGAATCTCCTTAATTATGTTGTGCACCTCCTCATTAGTTACGTGATCTACCCTTCTAATCTTCATTATTCGTCTGTAGCACCACATTTCAAAAACTGGTATCATCGTTTTGTCTGAACTCTTCATCGTCCTTAACGTACGCCCATAAAATGCTACACTTCAGATATATGCTTTCAGAAATGACTTCCTAGCTTTTAAATTAATATATGATGCCAACAAATTTCACATCTTCAGAAACTCTTTTCTTCCCATGCCCCATTACTGCCAGATTCCCTCAACAGGCAAAACTTATGCTTTCACCATACATTCCACGATGCCGCTGTAGAATAGACGTGTGCAATAAGGCGCCTTTGGACGTCGGAGGCTCGAGTACTCTTTCGGGAAAAGGTGTTTCTGTTGTTCTTAGGGAAATTAGTTTAAGTAGTTTGTAAGTTTAGGAACCGATGATGCCTGCAGTTAAGTCCCACATTTGAACTTTTTAAACATCCCAGGATGATTTATGTGGTTATTTCATTCAGTGTTGCTTATCTGTTGCCACTGACAACTATAAGAAAAAGTTCATCCTGTCGGCCACTGCGGTGTCTGTGTTTAGAGGTACCGCCTACGTTGGAATTCAGCGGCTCATTCATGATCGTGTGAATGTGGGAATTTGGTAAGGATTCAGCAATTTCAGATAATAAATCAATGTCTATCAAAGATATATGGGGAGGGTGTTAGTAGCAAAGTGATATAAGTGCACTTCAGGTACTTTTGAGATAAATGGCTTTGAAGTTCACCTGGTTACAAGAACATCAGTTTCGATGGCACAACACTGTAACTTTATAGAGATATACTACAGAATGTAGGTGTTCTGCAGACAAAAGGTGACACAAGCTTATACCACCAGTCTGGGTGAACAAAGGGCCTAATTTCACTTATATTATTTTGATATGGATAAGGTTTAGCGGAAGAGTAATACAGATGCACGTGAACACATTAATAATTTTATTATGAAGTAACTATTACACTTTTGAACGTTTTAAATAACATGGGGTAACATTTCAGTCGTAGCCACTGTCCAGAATGTCACTAGCAACATCTGCTAAATCTTCTGTGCCTGTTGCTTTTTCCCTAGGCCTATCAACACAGTCTTCTTTATCATGACGACGTCTTGCCTCTCCATGTTGTCCTGCCCCTTCTCGTCGTCCTCCACATTCTGAGCTTTTCCTTGAAGATTGCTCCTCACACTTCAGATTATCAAAGAAAGCGTGGTAAATAGGGGGAATGAAGCATTTCAGCTCGTGCAGGTTCTTCCACTTTATAAACGTTATGGCTAACTGAGAACTGTACAAAATGTTCAAATGTTTGTACAACTTATGGGACTTAACTACGGGGTCATCAGTCCCTAAGCTTACAAACTACTTACGAACTAGCTAACAATAAGGACGGCATAAAAAACCATGCCCGAGGGGGGATTCGAACCCCTGACCGTAGTGGCCGTGCAGAACGTGACTGGAGCGCCTCAGTCCCCCCCCCCCCCTTTTTACGGTGAGCTTCGTTTGCTGTAAGTTTGTTTTTGTTTTAAGTGAAGTTTCTGGAACGGAAATGAAACTTGTATTCAGATTAACTGAGACGTTCTCCTAACGATCGTTCTTCTCCAAAACTTAAGAACTTCTTGTTAAAATTATTCTATGATGAACCGATTCCTATGTAAGTAATGTCGACAAAAATAATATTCTCTTTCTGTAAATTAATCAGTAATGAACTGATTGGCCCTTTAGTTCTTTAATGTGAAATTATTTCCACATTTAAACTAAAATGTCTTCATGTATACATTATATGTATATTCTTTCAAAGTAAGAAACTAAAGCGTAAGTACAAGTGATTGAATATATAGACATAAAATTGACCTTGATATGTGTCTCATTTGCACCCAAATAATGGTCTGTGAGCAGCCGACGAGCAACGGTCGCAGAATTGCGTCTTCTTTCAGAGCAGAAGTTCTAGCCTATCCCTGTCTTTTTAAAAATTATCTTAAGTGCGTTCTCAAACTTCTTCTTATGGTCCCCGTAATTCCATGTTCTCGCATACTCCGTTTCCATATATGTCATAAACTCTATAAGGTTGTCACCACCGATTTTATTAACGACGTAACTGGTATAATGCCCAAGTAGCCACATCACAGTATTGTTTTTCCATTGCGGGTAGTATTTTTTGTCTGGTCTATACAATAGTTTTGTTTCTATAGATTTCGGTGAGGTCCTGGTTACAAGCGCTATCTGTCGCCTAATCCACTTTCAGTGATGGTCGCGGTTTCCGCACGTGAATCTGTGTGGAATAGTGTCCACTAGATTACAGGTGAGGCATCGTTCTGTATCACTCAGTCCAATTGCATAAAGCCTCTCATTGGTGCTTACGATGTTGTTTATCGTTTTGTATAGCGCTGACTTAACGTTCGAAGGAAGTACGCAGCTGTTAATATTCTGCCACACTGCTTCCCAGTTGACTCCAATGTACTTCGATTCTATTTTATTCCTTCCTTCGTGTTTTCTTCTGTATTCCAAAATGTCTCTTGCAGTTAAGTTCTTGTAATTTTTTAGTCGCTCGCTCAGATAACTTCTCTCAAGATAGAAATCGTCTGTCTGTCCCCTCGGCCACCGCGGCCGGCAGGACTGTACAGTGTATTCAGCGTAATCTGTGGAGGCCTCCCAGGAAGTCGTTTGGAGAAGTCAGCTGTACAAAATTCAACATCCTCATTGAAACAATTCTTAAAATGTATGATGAATGGACATTCCTTTTTTACGTGAATCCATTTAATTGACCACCCGGCAAATGCATTAACTTCGGTATCTTCTCGAACGGATGACTTTGTCAACAGTTTTATGTTAGTGATAGCTACAAAATCTGCCTAATTCATTTTGGTAACTGAATTTCTTGCTGGACCTTTTAACGAGCCTACCAAATCCTGCGTCACGTACACAAGAGTTTCATTCCTCTTGTGTTTCTGCTGACAAAATAATTCTGGGATGCAGCGTATCTGCAGATTGAGAGGATGCTGAATTTACTAGTGATTCATCATCAACATCACTAGGATCACAGTCGTATGGCTTGAAGTTGTTATCATCGGCAGATAGATGCGAAGAATCGGAGCTGGACCCTTCTGCTATAAAACAAACACCATTGCGTCATTTATATCTGGTATTTAATTGCCGGCCGCGGTGGCCGAGGGGACTGAGGCGCTCCAGTCACGGTCTGCACGGTCACTACGGCCGGGAGTTCGAATCCCCCCTTGGGCATGGATATTTGTGCCGTCCTTAGTATTAGCTAGTTCGTAAGTAGTTTGTAAGCTTAAGGACTGATGACCCCGTAGTAAAGTCCCATAAGCTCTACAAACATTTGAACATTTTTTGGTATTTAATTACAGAATAACTAATGTACTCTCACTATTTCGCATACTGAACTAGCTGATAAGACTATCACTACTTCCTAGGAAAAGTACGCTTTATTCGTATAACTGTGCACTGTTTTAAGAGAAGTACGCGTTACCTGCATTGTGCACGCAGTTGTACACTGTGGATCATGAAACATTATCCGAAATCGAATTACAACATCACACATTACCAAACCAAACAAACGTACATCATTGTACCGATTTTCCTAAATATTCACAATCCATTTACGAAATGAGTTCTCTCTAAAAGACACTAACTTCGTATAATAAAATCAACAATAGATCACCGCGGTTGCTCGCTGTGGAGGTTCGAGTCCTCCCTGGGGCATGGGTGTGTGTCTTGTCCTAAGGTTAGTTTACCTAGGTTTAAGTAGTTTGTAAGCTACGGACTGATGGCCACGCAGTTTGGTCCGATAGATTTACAAACATTTGAATTTGAATAGATCACCTTCATTTGCATCAGAGCCTAAACCTTGGATCAGAAGTAATTCATGTACTCGGTCACAATAGTACAGCTGTGAATGGAGCGGCACTTCCAATACTTTTTCTCAAAACAGAATTAGTGTCACAGAACATATCTGTGCATTTATCTCATTTTCTTAAAAGTCACTTACGTCACTTTGCTTCTGACACCGTCATAAATCACCTAATACATTAGGTCGCGGTGGCTCAGTCATCACAATGTTTGCGTAGTAAGCAGGAGGTCATGGGTTCGAATCCTGACAGCAGCAAAAATTTTAATTCATTGCCTCGCCTTCATTTCTATATGTTTCGATACCCAAATGATTTGTGAAATGGTGTGTTCCACGCTTCTGGTCTCCACTATATTTGCGCCTACAGAGTCTTTTTTAATCAAAAAAATATTCAAATGTCTGTAAATCTATCGGTCCAAACTGCATGGTCATCAGTCCGTAGCTTACAACCTACTTAAACCTAGGTAAACTAACCTACGGACAAACACACACACCCATGCCCCAGGGAGGACTCGAACATCCACGGCGAGCAACCGCTCCGCAGCGAGGTGCTTTAGACCGCTCGGCTACTCCACCGCGGCCTTTTTTATTCGATCCCGTCGGAAAAGTAGAGCTGAACAGCTCTGTCAAATATGCCGCCATACCTTGTTTCCGCGGTAGTACCGCCGACTGTGTCCGTGCATTTCTCTAAATCGTGACTATTGTCACTTCACGGTATACCCGTAGGCGCTACACCGTTAATCGCCCCCGACAGACAGTGAGCCGCGTCGTGTAGACTGAGCCGCTGTCGGCGTCCGGTCTGCAGGTGTCGTCACGTCAGAGTGGGGAGCCCAGCGGCACCGCCCAGAACTGGGCCATCGATCGCCTAGCCTGCGAGCCGCCACGGCCGCTGCGTACGGAGCTGCGTGCACGCACAGCGCACAGCGCGGTGCCTGGCCGCGCCTCTGCCTCCACTGAGGCCGCGTACCGCAGACCTGTTCATCCAGTCAGCATGTTGCACTGGAACTAACTGAATCAACAGAGTGACGGTTATATGACGCAAGGTAACGAGGTATCTTGGTGTCATCACCGATGACTTCTGAAGCTTTGCAGCACTGGAAGGTCCTTTGTAGCACTACACAATCTGGCTGGCATCGGGCATCAGAGGTTTCACCTTCTGCCCGATCTCATCAGACTCTACCATAACAGTATGCTGACCACTATCGTGGGCTGTGGATCTCCAGTATGGGCCCACAGGCTCGCGATGGTGGTACCTGCAATGACCGTGAGAAGGGTCAAAGTAACTTTCTCCTTCACTCGATGGGAGCGTACAGGACCACTCTAAGTGGGGCTCTCTTAGTGTTGATTGGTCTCTGCCCCCTCGATATCAAAGTAATGGAGCAGGGAGCTTGGTTCTGGGAAAAAAATGATCAACAGTGCAAATTGGAGGAAATTCGCGGAGAACCAGCTGATACAAAATGCAGCATAAAAAGGAGAGGGATACAGCTTTCGCAAGAGTCATGGGATGCTGAAGAAACTGGGAGAGGACTCATGCCCTCCTACCCGACATCCGAGAAAGAGGATGGCTCACCTCCGACCGTCCAGAGTAATGTTGCACTTTCTAACTGGTCATGGCCCCTACCAACAACACCTAGAGACAAGGCCTTACAGCAGGCCGTGCATACGTTACACTCAGAGGCCACGGCCGCCACCTCACTGGCTGGCCGCTGGGGCATGCCCAGCCCACCGCCTCGCAGCGGCCGGCCAGTCAGACCTCTAAGTGTGACGTAAGCTCTGCCTGTTTTTATTTATTTATTTATTTATTTTTCTTTATATCTTATGGGACTTAACGTGTGTGGTTATCAGTCCCTAAACTTACAAACTACTTAAACCTAAAGACAACACATACACCCATGCCCGAGGGAGAACTCGAACCCCCCCCCCCCCCCCGACGGCACGGCCTGTTGTAAGTCCTTGTCTTCTAGGTGGTGTTGGCCCTACCCGGCGTATCTATGCCGGTTCAGGAAACTGGCGACGCCAGCGTGTGCCTGCAGTCCTGAGGTGGGAACTCGGGATTAAGCGTGGCTACGGATTCCAGAAGGGCTCTTACGAGCAAATTAGACACCTGGATAATACGTTTCATACACTGAAAACACTTGCAAATTAAACCCCCAAAAAGGCAAAAAAGTGCTACAAGACTTTATAGTAGTTACTCGACCCGTACAATGACAAACTTCATCCGATATTGACAGCCGCATCTAGTATGCCGACGGTGGGAGTACTGGTCGTCAGAAACGGCAGTATCCGCCTTCCCCTGAATTCGGAGGCTAGATGTGGCAACACCTGGATTTAACACTTCGACATTAAGTTAGTTGTAGTTACTTAGGTTAATAAAACCTTGGGGATAAACTTGGTGGGGGCCTGCAGTGACATTATTTTTGCCTGCACAGTGCCAGGGGAACGCTCGCCTTGTTTAGCTCGGTGAGTTGATCGAATTTGCGGGTTTATGGCACAACTGTAACGCTGCAGCATGTAGCATACTAGGTTCAAATAGCTAACTGTAGCTGGTAGATTAATAGTTAAACTATGTGGTCAGTGAATTCCTTGCAGATAATAATAAGTCACTAACGTCATTGTATAATATCAAGTCCCATTTAGTCCTAGGTGATTGGTTATGTTGTACGATATTATAATAAAGAATTAAAAACACCTGACCAATCCCTTGTGGTAGCGGACCTGAAGCCGCACTCCCCACTGTGGAGAAGTCGCACTTGTGATGCCAAAGGGGATAAGGTGGAAGAGACAACAATGGCTCTCAATTTGATTAAATTTAAAACCTATTGCATGCCCAAACCCCGCCGCGCACCGCGAAAGCTTTCAGTATACGGCCTCCCTTACGTCACCGCCAGCCAACCAGAAGATGGGCGTGACTAGGAGCGGGAGCCAACACCGGAACATCGCGTCGTAGTAATACTTTCTTTCTGCGGGGAATCCGTCGACATAAATAGGCCAACGCCACTACCACTGGGCGTCTTCAACCCCAGCGGCCAGCCAGCGCACCACGCAGCCTCAGCACGCCACGCCTTCGACGCGCTGGTAGCCTGACGACTGCCCGGGCTCTGGACGTAACCCGCGACTATCGGCCCTCAAGAAACCATCTGATATTCGTATGTTGTTGTTGTGGTCTTCAGTCCGGAGGCTGGTTTGATGCAGCTCTCCACAATACCCTATCCTGAGCAAGCCTCTTCATCTCCACATAAGAACGGCAACCTACATCTGTCTGAATCTGATTACTGTATCCATCTCTTGGTCATCCTCTGCGGTTTTTACCCCACACGCTTCCCTCCAACGCTAAATTCACAATTCCTTGATGTCTAAGAATATGTTCTACCAATCTATACCTTCTTTTAGTCAAGGTATGCTAGAAATTTCTTTTCTCCCCAATTCTGTTCAGTACCTCCTCATTAGTTGCGCGATCCACCCACCTAATCTTCAGCATTCTTCTGTAGCACTATATTTCAAAAGCCTCAATCCTCTTTCTGTCCGCACTGTTTATCGTCCATGTCTCACTCCCATGCAAGGAAATACTCCATACAAATGCCTTCAGAAAGGACTTCCTTAGGCTTAAATCAATATTCGATGTTAACAAATTTCTCTTTTTCAAGAACGCTTTTCTACCCATTGCCATTCTGCATTTTATATCCTCTGTACTGCGACCATCATTTGTTATTTTACTGCCCAAGTAACAAAACTCATCTACCTCCTTTATTGCTTCGTTTCCCAATCTAATTCCTTCAGCATCCCCTGATTTTCTTAGACTGCACTGCATTACTCTAGTTTTGCTCTTGTTAATGTTCATCTTATATGCACCTTTCAGCACACTGTCCATTCCGTTCAATTGCTCATCTAGGTTCTTTGCTGTATGTGACAGAATTACTATGTCGTCGGCAAAACGCAATGTTTTTAATTGTTCACCCTGAACTTTAATTCCGTCTCCAAATTTCTCCTTGTTTTTCCTTTATAGCTTGGTCAATGTACAAATTGAATAACAATGGAGAAAGACTACAACCCTGTCTTACTCCCTTTCCAACCACTGCATCCCTTTCATACCCTTCAACCCCGACAACCGCTGTCTGGTTTCGTACAAGTTGTAAATAACCTTACGCTCCCTATATTTTACTCCTACTTGCTTCAGAACTTGAAAGAGTTTGTCAAAAGGCTCTAATATTCGTAACAAATCATAATCATTGCACCATATTGTAAATATTTAGTCTTCTTCGTTTCCAGAGTTGCTGTCTCTTTTCATTTCTTTTCATCAAGAGCTTTGATATACAAGGAATGTTTGTTTTGATTCACTCTTTCAAGAACTTTATTTATTCAATTATTGCAATACTAATTGGAAGGTTTTAACGTCAGAAAGAGGTTTTTGTTTAATTGCTTGTTTCATTAACGTTTTATTTAGTGTGGCCAAGCTCTACCAATAAAGTCAATTTATCAAGATTAGAGTGTGTGTGGCCGGCCGCGGTGGCCGAGGCGACTAAGGTGCTCCAGTCACAGTCTGCACTGCCACTACGGTCGGGGGTTCGAATCCCCCCTCGGGCATGGATATTTGTGCCGTCTTAGTTCGTAAGTAGTTCATAAGTAGTTTGTAAGTTTAGGGACTGATGACCCCGTAGTTAAGTCCCATAGACTCTACAAACATTTGAACATTTGAGAGTGTGTGTGAACTTAACACCCACAGCATACGACACGCCGAGAGTAGCTAGGATGTGGCGTGGGAGTGTCAGCGTAAATCAAATGTTCAAATGTTTGTATAGCTTATGAGACTTAACTTCGGGGTCCTCAGTCCCTAAACGTACAAACTACTTATCAACTAGCTTATCCTAAGGACGGCACAAATATCCATGCCCGAGGGGGGATTCGAACCCCCGACCGTAGTGGCCGTGCAGACCGTGACTGGAGCGCCTCAGTCCCTTCGGCCACCGCGGCCGGCCTGTGAGCGTAACTGCAATAAAACAGACAGGGAACGCCTTACAATGGAGTGTCTCATGCCTGCATTGCCGGAGGCTGACTTTGACGTTGCAGGTTTATATCGATGCTGGCACAACTGTAAAGCTGCACCATGCAGTTAATTAGGTTTAAGTAGGTAACCATAGTAGTAGTTTAGAATTTCAATTAGTTTTCCAGTGTATTCCTAGTAGATAATAAGTCACTAACATCGTCGTAAATAATTAAGGTCGATTTTGTCGTATTGATGGGTTATGTTCTGTGATATTATAATTTAAATAAATAAATTGATCAATATATGAGAAAGTATTTAATGGCGCGGGGTGAACAATCGTGAACAGGAATTTCCAGAGACTACTACAATGAATGTCCCATCAGTTAGATGTTCAAATTCAAATGTTTGTTAAGCTTGTGGACTTAACTACGTGGTCAGCAGTCCCTAAACTTACAGACTACTTATCAACTAGCTTATCCTAAGGACGGCACAAATATCCATGCCCGAGGGGGGATTCGAACCCCGACCGTAGTGGCCGTGCAGACCGTGACTGGAGCGCCTCAGTCCCTTCGGCCACCGCGGCCGGCCTGTGAGCGTAACTGCAATAAAACAGACAGGGAACGCCTTACAATGGAGTGTCTCATGCCTGCATTGCCGGAGGCTGACTTTGACGTTGCAGGTTTATATCCATGCTGGCACAACTGTAAAGCTGCACCATGCAGTTAATTAGGTTTAAGTAGGTAACCATAGTAGTAGTTTAGAATTTCAATTAGTTTTCCAGTGTATTCCTAGTAGATAATAAGTCACTGACATCGTCGTAAATAATTAAGGTCGATTTTGTCGTATTGATGGGTTATGTTCTGTGATATTATAATTTAAATAAATAAATAAATAAATTGATCAATATATGAGAAAGTATTTAATGGCGCGGGGTGAACAATCGTGAACAGGAATTTCCAGAGACTACTACAATGAATGTCCCATCAGTTAGATGTTCAAATTCAAATGTTTGTTAAGCTTGTGGACTTAACTACGTGGTCAGCAGTCCCTAAACTTACAGACTACTTATCAACTACCTTATACTAAGGACGGCGCAAATATCCATGCCCGAGGCGGTATTCGAACCCCCGACCGTAGTGGTCGTGCAGACCGCGACTGGAGCGCCTCAGTCCCCTCGGTCACCGCGGCCGGCTATCAGTTAGACATTCGTTTTTGCAGCAACAAGAGTGCCACATCAGGAAAGTAGACAAAGGACCCGTATTGCCTCTGCCCACCACAAATAAAGCTAATTATAATTGGCGACACCTAACGAGAATTTCAACATTTCCTCAGTAGCTCTACAATCGGTAGCTGTCAGTATCTGAAGAAGCACTGTGATCTGTGGAAAGAAAAATTGGTGGCGGTAGATGGTGGGGGGGGGGGGGGGATTGGGCAGGGGGGAGGACTACGAGCGAAGGACATCGTCGGAGATGAATTTCGTCAGCGGCAAATCCTCCCTTTGTCGTCACTTTATCGGAACCTCTCCTCGAAAGGCAACTCGTTTGTAGTTAATTAACGAAAGCTGAAACAGCAAGAAATTTCATTTCGAACACCCAAGTGTCTAATTAACTGCCCGGATTCTCTTTATTTATCACTGAAGCAGGGCGCAGAACTGCTTGAAACAAAAGTAAAGAAAAGAATTATATAGAACTTTTCTATGCACGTTGATTTCGGGATAAGGAATTCTTGTGTAGTTTATACTTAATGGTGGATATGATTTGTGACGATTGATTTTCCGAATTTAGGCAGAGGTGTCTACTGATTTCTTTAATATCAGTAACCTATAGTTCTCATTGACTCAGAAACGATCGGTTCCGTGCTGACGCAAAACAAGCGTCATGTTTGGAAACTGTTTAGTTAGTGGTTTTAAACAAACTAGCTAAAGCAGACCACCCGGCTCACAAAGATATGAAATGAAACACTTGTTTCAATCGTGTAAAGTGTATCACTCAGTGTCGTTCTTAGTAATGCTGTAGATATGCAGAAAGAAACAAGTAATTCAAATGAATATGCTACCTCAGGAATCATTGTTGTAAAGGCAATGGAAATTCCATTTTTTTGTCATTTTTCTGCTAAAAGATAAAGTCAGATGATATACCGACTCGTGAGTACACGACGTAGAAATTGCCTTGAGAAAAGCATTCATTTTACTTAAATTTATCATGTATTTCTTATTTTTAGCTTTTTTTCAATCCGTCTATTTACTTACGATACCCCCTCTCTCCATTTTCATCTCCCTCCTTGTCTCCATCTTACGTCTCTCTTTCCCTATCCTTTTCCTCCTCACTCTTCTCTCTCCTCCTCCTCCTCAAGTTTCTTTCTTCTCCTCCTCCTACACCTTCGGCTATGTCCACCTCACGTTTCCCCGTGTTTGCATTCTGTCTTCCATCTCATCCTTCTTCATCTCTCTCTGACCATATAGTCATAATTTCTCTCTCTATCTACCTCTACCCATTTCCTCTTTCTCTGTAGAAGCTATTCAAAAGAACCAATAATTAGTCTTTTGGTAATGTTGTCAAGTGACCAGAAAATTATTCCCCATAGAAAAGCTAGGGAACTGACGACTTTGGTATCATATTGAAACGCGCATAAAATTCATTTGCACCAATGCGAAAAAATACTCAACTCGCTAAAATACTAATTAGAATTCCATTATTTATGATTTTATTTGTAATTCTTGTCTTAAAAAACGACTTCTTGGAAATATTGGATTTAAATGCATATGTGAACTCAGAGATATTGACAGAGAGGGGAGAGAGAGAGAGAGGTTACTCTCTGAAATTATGTTTTTCTTGGAAACGGTAATACCTTTTAATGCCTATAGGTCGTCTACTGCGTCTCGAATATATATTGTATCTAAAAGCGAATACCTCGTTTACGAACAATTAATTATCCAGTTTCCTCATATTTGTAAACATTTCTTGATTTTGCAACTTAGTTCTTCGTACTGTGCTTTGTCTTGCGTATGAATGCGACGAGCCTGCAGGTATGAATAATTTATTTAAAGATTATCAATAGTCGATCCATTCGCCGAAGCACAAGGATTATGCACAATTAGACAATGGCGACTCACTTTGCCGAGGGACTAAGTTTTCAAGTGTCTGAACTATAGACAAAGTTTCAGACAAAGTTTCGCCACGTCGTGGTAGAGTCTTACTTTTCAGGTCTTCATTATCATTCCAGACTATTAAATTTTCTTTGCGTGGAAGACATTGACTTCAACTGGATATGATTTCCGTTGCTAAGTGCATTAGGATCTGTTCGAGGTTTAAAGTATTACCAGCACTAGGGCGACATAAACAAGTCAAGTTAATTTTCAAAACTGTAATTTAGGCGGCACTTTCAATACTTTAAGAGACTTAGGATATTTTTTCTCTAACCAAAAGTATTAAAATACATAGAAGGATTTATATTATCTGCATTCTGGTTAGACGCTCATTGAAATATAATTTGCGGACTTCATTACTACGATGTTATGATTTATATTGCCCAAAAAAATCACCAACCTAGAAATTGTGGAATTGAAAATCGTTGGTTTATATGAGTTACTGCAGATAAACCACCATAATATTAAACGTCCCTAGAATGCGATTTAAGAATTCATTATATATTTTGTTTTGGTGCTTGTTGTTTCGGACACGTGCCGGACTAGGTTTCGAACCCGCTTTGGGGCAGCGGTCAATTTAACCTCTTGGCTATCCGAAGCACGTCTGTCATCCGTTTTATATCTTGACAATTCGCTCACTGTGATAGTTTCATCTTTGTCGCCCATATCTGCTGCGGCGGAGTAGCCATGAACACTGTCGCACGGTGCACGCCGGAATGTTCTACTCTTCCCTGGGACATGGGTGTATGTGTGGGTTCCTCTTAGGATAAATTATTTTAATAAGTTTGTAAGTTTAGGGTTCAATGATAGCTGCAGTTAGGTCCCAAAATAAATGTACCAACATTTTTTGCCTCTCCATCTCCAAAGAACGGCTTCATCGCTTTGAACCTGTCAGCTTATTGATCCCTCTCTCGGATCTTTACCCCATACACACCCTCGAATTCTAAACTGACGATTGCTTGAGGTCAGACCGTGTATTCCAACAATCGAGCCCATCTTTTAGTAAATGTAAGCGAAATGGTCAAGTTGCACTAAGGATGGTGGAAGGTCTAAGAGCAGTTACCGCCTTTTAAAAATGTGTTGTTGTTATGGTCTTCAGTCCGGAGACTGGTTTGATGCAGCTCTCCACCCTACTCTATCCGGAGCAAGCCTTTTCATCTCCTCATAAGAACGACAACCCACATCCACTTGAATCTGCTTACTATACGCGTCTCTTGGTCTCCCTCTGCGATTTTTACCCCACACACTTCCCTCCAACGCTAAATTCACAATTCCTTGATGTCTAAGAATGTGTCCTACCAATCTATCCCTTCTTTTAGTCAAGGTATGCCAGAAATTTCTTTTCTCCCCAATTCGGTTCAGTACCTCCTCATTAGTTACGCGATCCACCCACCTAATCTTCAGCATTCTTCTGTAGCACCACATTTCAAAAGCCTCTATCCTCTTTCTGTCCACACTGCTTATCGTCCATGTTTCACTCCCATACAAGGCAACACTCCATACAAATGCCTTCAGAAAGGACTTCCTTAGGCTTAAATCAATATTCGATGTTAACAAATTTCTCTTTTTCAAAAACGCCTTTCTACCCATTGCCATTCTGCATTTTATATTATCTGTACTGCGACCATCATTTGTTATTTTACTGCCCAAGTAACAAAACTCATCTACCTCCTTTATTGTTTCGTTACCTAATCTAATTCCTTCAGCATCGCCTGATTTTCTTACACTGCACTCCATTACCCTAGTTTTACTCTTGTTAATGTTCATCTTATATGCACCTTTCAGCACACTGTCCATTCCGTTCAATTGCTCTTCCAGGTCCTTTGCTGTATCTGACAGAATCACTATGTCGTCGGCAAAACGCAATGTTTTTAATTCTTCACCCTGAACTTTAATTCCTTCTCCAAATTTCTCCTTGCTTTCCTTTATAGCTTGCTCAATGTACAAATTGAACAACATTTGGGAAAGGCTACAACCCTGTCTTACTCCCTTTCCAACCACTGCATCCCTTTCATGCCCTTCAACTCTGACAACCGCTGTCTGGTTTTTGTACAAGTTGTAAATAACCTTACGCTCCCTATATTTTACTCCTGCTTGCTTCAGAACTTGAAAGAGTTTATTCCAATCAACATAGTCAAAAGCCTTCTCCAAATCTACAAAAGCTAGAAATGTAGGTTTGCCTTTTCTTAATCTATCTTCTAGGATAAGCCGTAAAGTGAGTATTGCCTCCCGTGTTCCTACATTTCTCCTGAACCCAAACTGATCTTCCCCGAGGTCGGCTTCTACCAGCTTTTCCATCCTTCTGTATATAATTCGTGTTAATATTTTGCAACCATGACTTATCAAACTGATGGTTCTGTAGTTTTCACACCTGTCTGCACCCGCTTTCTTTGGAATGGGGATTATAACATTTTTCTTAAAGTCTGAGGGTACTTCACCTGTCTCATACATCTTACACACAATGTGAAACAATTTTGTCATGGCTGGTTCTCCCAGAGACTTCAGTAGCTCTGACGGGATATCATCTACCCCAGGGGCCTTGTTTCGACTTAGGTCTTTCAGTGCTCTGTCAAATTCATCTCTCAGTATAGTATCTCCTATTTCATCATCATCATCTACGTCCTCTTCCCTTTCTACAATAGTGTCTCGAAGTTCATTTCCTTTGTAGAGCCCCTCTATATACTCTTTCCACCTTTCAGCTTTCCCTTCTTTGCTGAGAACTGGTTTTCCATCAGTGTCCTTGATATTCATAGAGCTGTTTTTCTTATCTCCAAATGTTTCTTTTATTTTTCTGTAGGCTGTATCTATTTTTCCCCTATTTATACATTCTTCTACATCCTTGCATATGCCTTCTAGCCATTCCTGCTTAGCCATTTTGCACTTCCTGTCAATCTCATTTCTTAGTCGTCTGTACTCCATTTTGCCTGTTTCATTTACTGCATTTTTATACTTTCTCCTTTCATCGATTAAATTTAGTATCTCCTGTGATATCCAAGGATTCTTTGTAGGTCTTGCCTTCCTACCTATTTTGTCCTCTGCTGCCTTCACTATTTCATCTCTCAATTTTACCCATTCCTCCTCAACTGTTTTATTTTCCCCTGTTTCTGTCAATTGTTGCCTGAAGCTCCCTCTGAAATTCTTAAGAACTTCAGGTTCCTTCAATTTATCTAGGTCCCATCGCCTTATTTTCTTACCTTTCTGTAGTTTCTTCAGTTTCAGCCTACAGTTCATAACCAACAAGTTATGGTCAGAGTCTATGTCTGCCCCTGGGTATGTCCTACACTTCAAAACCTGGTTCCGAAATCTATGTCTTACCATTATAAAATCTATCTGGTATCTCCCGGTGTCTCCTGGTCTCTTCCAAGTATACAACCTTCTTTTGTGATTCTTAAACCAGGTGTTTGTTATAACTAAATTATGTTCCGTGCAAAATTCTACCAGGCGGCTTCCTCTTTCATTCCTTTTGCCCAGACCATATTCACCCACTATCTTCCCTTCCCTTCCTTGTCCTACTACCGAATTCCAGTCTCCCATAACAATTAAGTTTTCGTCTCCCTTAATTGTCTGAATAATTTCCTTTAGCTCCTCATATATTTCTTCGATCTCCTCATCATCGGCAGAGCTAGTTGGCATATAAACCTGTACTACTGTTGTCGGTGTTGGCTTCGTATCTATCTTGACAATGATAATGCGATCGCTGTGCTGGTCATAGTACCTTACCCGCATTCCTATTTTCTTATTCATTATCAGTCCTACTCCTGTGATACCCCCAACTGATTTTGTATTTATAATCCTGTACTCACCTGACCAGAAATCCTGTTCATCCTGCCACCGAACTTCACTAATCCCCACTATATCTAACTTCAACCTATCCATTTCCCTTTTTAAATTTTCTAATTTTCCTACTCGATTAAGGGATCTAACATTCCACGCTCCGACCCGTAGAATGCCAGTATTGTCTTTCCTGATGATCACATCCTCCTGAGTAGTCCCCGCCCGGAGATCCGAATGGGGGACTATTTTACCTCCGGAATATTTTACCCGAGAGGATGCCATCATCATATGTTCATACAGTAGAGCTGCATGTCCTCGGGAAAAATAACGGCTGTAGTTTCCCCTTGCTTTCAAAAATATGTATTAAAATAATTATGAAGAAAATTTCAAATTTAAATCTATTAGAAAATTAAACTTAGAACTTTAAAGCAGTGGAGGAAACCAAGCAAAAGAACTCAGGGTGAAACCAGATTTAACCAAAAATGGGTAAAGCCGAATATTAAATGTTGTAGTCGCCGGGTGGAGCCTGTATCCTAATATTTAAAAGATTAAATCAACAACAACTTAATTCCTTATTAAAAGCGAAATGATCATCATCGGCTGAAGCCCAATTGAATTTTAACAAATTAGGGAATAAAATTAAATTCAAATTTAAACACCATAAGGAAACAGCTGGGTATGGTGTTAGCCAGCGGATGGAAATAGCACAATAAGTAACTCCAATATTTGACACAGATTACCGGGCGATTACCCAAATTTCATTTAAAGTGGCAAGTACACACACTCTAAAATGTTCAAATGTTTGTAGAACTTATGGGACTTAACTACGGGGTCATCGGTCCCTAAGCTTACAAACTACTTACGAACGAGCTAAGACTAAGGACGGCACAAATATCCATGCTCGAGGGGGGATTCGAACCCCCGACCATAGTGGCCGTGCAGACCGTGACTGGAGCGCCTCAGTCCCCTCGGCCACCGCGGCCGGCTACACGCACTCTCCAAGGCAGTAATCGAAGAGGGGTGGAAAGAACGCTGTTGACAAATACGGTGACGGCCATGGCCGGTAACTGACCGGCAACGGCTACATAATCCGAAAACAAAACCTGGCTGCATTTAAGGAATAGAAATGAAAACCAGACGTTTGCAGATCGCACGAAATCCGAAGAAACAATTAACAACGCCGAAATGGATCTACAGGGAAGATTTTAGCGTGTTCATGAGCAGAGGAGCAAACCTACTCAGATTATTACACCACAACGGCGTGATTACCGACACCATTCAAGGTCGTTCTAGAGCATCCTACGGCCCTGAGCGCCACCGTATTAGCTTAGTAAAGTGCCTAAAGCCGCTCTCATAACTCGCTAGGTTTTAAATTGTGCTAATATACCGGGTGGACACAGGAAAGAACAATAAATTACGAGACAGTACATTTCTTGAAAACAACGTCGGAGGGACTGAGAGACCGGTGGTAATACATATAGGAAGCACCAGAAGATGAATATCCTACTTCCACAGCGACGAATGTAACTCCCTCCTTGCTACTGCTACTGAATGAACATAGCACAGAAGCTTAACAATCCATTGCTCGTAGGGAAAGATGGGAAACAATTCGCACCTAAGGACTGCCACTAGTAGACATCAGCTTACATGACGAAACACGTCACCGGCACCACACACAAACACCCACTGCAACATTCTGCTCGTTCCCCGGCCCCAGACTGGTGGCCTATGTACACAGTGACTCCACTCTCTGAACTCGTAACTACTGCCTGTCGATCTCCTGTCCACTGCAGGAGGCCCAACGTATCAGACCGCATATGCACAAGGAGTTCTTGTGGATAAGAAATGCCCACAGCCAGCGATAAGTGCAGTATTAGTAAGAGGATACAGAAACATGATCGACTATATAGCAAGTGATTTACTTGCACCAAAACAATGACTAAATGAGCTGTAAAATAGATCGTAAGAAGAAAGAAGACAAGGAAAAGAAAATGGCCTGAAGATGAATAGCCAGACCTGTAGAAAATACTTGCGAAACGGAACGCAAGAACGGCGTCGGCAGAGTAAGATAGTCATTTCTCCCCAGTTCTGCTCAGTAACCTCCTGATTAGTTATGTGATCTATTCATCTAATCTTCGTATAAAATTTAAAATGGTGTATTATCTTTTTGTGGAATCTCTTATCGTCCAAGTCCCACTCCAGTACAATGCTACACTCCAGACAGATGCTGTCAAAAATGAATTTCTTACATATAAATTACCAATGGATTTCTTCAAAACGCCTTTCTTCTCATAACCATTCTGTGCTTGATACCTTCGTTAGTTCGGCCATCAGAAGTAATTTTGCTACCCAAATAAGAAAACTTAACTACGGCTGTAATGCAGAACGATATTTTCACTGTGCAGCAGAGTGTGAACTGATATGAAACGTCTTTGTAGATTAGAAATCTTTGCCAGTTGAGATACAAACATGAGACTCGGGCCTTTCACTGGCAAGTATTATACCGACTGAGCCAAACAGGCTACCTCCACGGCAAGTCCTCACGGATTTAGATCCGTCATTACCTTGCCTTCTTCCTTGCAGACTTCACAGAAGTTCTCCTGCAAAATTTGCTGGAGTAGCAATCCTGCAAGAGAGGATACTGTGGTAACATGTCTTAGCGAAGGGCTAAGGGAATATTTCCAGACAGATATAAATTTGTCTCTGCAGCACAGTGAGCACTGGTATGAAATTTCTTGGCAGATTGAAACTGAGGATGGGCCGTGAAGCGAGTTGCAGTCAGTATAGTGCTTGCTAGCAAAGTGCAACGATCCCAAATTTGAATTCGAATCCACCACAAAGTTTTATACTGCGAGGAAGATAACTCCTGTAATTATCTGGCTACGTAAGCCGATTTCCTTAGCATCGATTACGCGTCTTATACTTCCATATCATTTCCTTTGTTCCCAGAATGAAACTTTCACTCTGCAGTGGAGTGTGCGCTGATATGAGACTTCCTGGCAGATGAAAATTGTGTGCCGGAACCTGGACTCAAACCTGGGACCTTTGCCAGGAAGTTTCATATGAGCGCACACTCCGCTGCAGAGTGAAAGTTTCATTCTGGAAACATCCCTTAGGCTGTGGCTAAGCCAAATCTCCACCATATCCTTTCTTCCAGGAGTGCTAGTCGTGCATCTTTCGAAGGAGAGCTTCTGTGAAATTTGGAAAGTAGGAGGCGAGGTACTGGCAGAAGTAAAGTTGTGGGGCGGCATCGTGAGTCGTGTCGGGATAGCTCAGTCGGTAGAGCGCTTGCCCGCGAAAGGCAAAGGTCCCAGGTTCGGTTCCCGGTTCCAGCACACAATTTTAATCTGCCAGGAAGTTTCATTTCCTTTGTTGTTAATGTTCAGTTTGTATCCTCCTTTCAGGAGACTCTCCATTCCCTTAAACTGCTCTTGCAAGTCCTTTACTGTGCCTGAAAAATTTAGAATGTATTTTACATAATGCGAGGTTTTTATTTCTACTCTTTTGTCGTTATTGCCTTCTCCACATTTCATTTTGCCGTCATTCACAGCATGTACTGATTGGGTAACACTGGGAAAAGACTATAACTTTATCTTACTCCATTCCCACTCACTGCATCCCCTTTATGCCCTTTAACTCTCATAACCTCTGATTTTTGTACAAGTTGTATAATACCTTTTGTACCCTATACATAACACCTGCTACTTTCAGAATTTACAACAGTGTATTCCAGTCAACATTGATAAAAACTTACAAATCGCATATGTCCTCCGCCATAGCTCAGTCAATAGCGACACTTACTACCAAAAAGAAGGCCTGGTTTCGATTGCTGGCAGGGGACTAAGTGTTTTCCTCATCATCAAAGACACGCAACCCATTTACGAGTCGTCAAGTAGACAGAAATTCACTAGACGGCAGAACAATTCCATATGGGATTTCCCGGCCAAAAGTACCATACGATCATTCTATTTTTTCCAGTATAGATATGTCTTCCTTCCACCTATTTTCAAAAATAAATAGGGAAGTTAGTTTCTATATTCCCTTGGAAATTCAAAGTAGCGTGAACATAAACAGAACATCCACCAAGTATTGCATGGGATCCTATACCTTTCGTCTACACTTTGTTGTTCTTCGTACCATCACGAGATGTACAAATGGAAATATGTTTGTAAATCTATGGGACTTCTCTCGTTATTAGTCTCTAGGCTTACAAAATACTTAAACTAAGTTAAAATAACCTAAGGACAATATACGCACCCATGCCCGAGGAAGGACTGGAACCGCCGACGGCGAGACACCACGCGCTGTGCACCAAGTCCCCTTAGACCGCTCGACCACTCCATCGAGGTTACCAGGAGATGTATAAGTGATAGTGTCAGTAGACCTGAAAACAGTAGCGCGACTGCGCCTATGCCTCCCAAATCTTCGCACCGTGAGAGCCGTCCAATGCAGTTACCTGTGCTGCGATCCAGGCTTACAGAGCGACACCGTCAGCAGTACACAATAACCTAATAGTGAAGTACGCAATAACTTCTTATTATTTTTGCGTCAGACAGGGAAAGTTGTTTGTTCGAGTTTATTCCCATTATCATCTCTTGTTTGCCTCCTTGGGCAAAGATTTGAAGATAAAATTTGTTGTTGTTTTATTGGTGAAACATGTCTGGCCACCGAAAGAATTGGCGCCACTGCTGTTTGTGTCTGAGATCTCGAACCAATTAATTTTTCGAGTGCTCAGCTTTTTTTGTAAAAATTATTCGCCGCTTTTTAGTATCTTGTGCGAAGTTCTCGTATGTCCGCCTGTCGATGGACTAATTCAGTGGGAAAGTTCCCCAGACGACGGCTGCGTATTTTATTTTCGGTCGAATCTCAGCCTTATAGAGTGTCAGGCAGAGCTGCTCTGACATGTTAGTGGTACAAAGGAAATAAACTTCAAGGTAGTATTCTAGAAATGGAAGACCAAGTGGAGGAAGAGGAGGTAGGAGATACGATACTGAGAGAAGAATTTGAAAGAGTGCTGGCAGAATTGAGTCGAAAAAAGGCCACTGAAATATATGATATTCCGTCTGAACACCTGATATCGTTAGGAGAGCCAGTCATGAAGAAATTTTCCACGTGGCATGCAAGATTTATGAGACAAGGGAAATATTTTCCGATTTCCCGAAGAATATAGTAATTCCAATTCCAAAGCAAACAAGTGCAGATAAATGTAAGAATTATAGAACTATTAATTTAATAAGGTATAGTTGCAAAATACTAACACGAATTATTTACAAACGAATGGAAAAACTTGTGGAATCCAACCTTGGGGAAGGTCAGTTTGGACTTAGGAGAAACGTAGGAAGACGAGAGGCATTACACACATCAAGATTTATCTTAGAGAATATGCTAAGGAAAGGCAAACCTACGTTTTGCACTTGTGAATTTGGAGAAAGCTTTTGACATTGTCGACTGGATTAAATTCTTTCAAATTCTGAAAGTAGCAGGGGTAAAATATAGGGAGCGAAGAGTTATACTCAACTTATACAAAAACCAAACAGCGGTTATTAGAGTCGAAGGGCATGAAAGGGACGCAGATGTTGAAAAGGGAGTAAGACAGAGTTGTAGCCTTTCCCCAATGTTGTTTAATCTGTACATTGAGCAAACAGTGAAGGGATTCAAGGAGAAATTTGTAGAGGGAATTAAATTTTATGGAGTAGAAATAAAAATCTTGCGGTTTGCCGATGACACATTAATTCTGTAAGAGACCGAAAAGGATCTGGAAGAGTGAATGAATGGAATGGACAGGGTATAAAATGAACATCAAGAAGTGTAAAACAGGGATAATGGAATGTAGGGTCAGAAAGTCTGGCGATGCTGAAGGAATTAGATTAGGTAATGAGACAATGAAAGTAGAAGATAACTTTTGTTATTTGGGTAGGAAGATAATTTCTGATTGCCGAAGTAAAGAAAATATAAGATGCAGAATGACTATGGGAAGTAAAACGTTTCTGAAGAAGCGAAGATTGTTGACATCCAATATTAATTTAAATGTTAGGAAATAGTTTCTGAAAGCATTTGTCTGGAGTGTAGCATTGTATGGGAGTGAAACGTGGACATAATGAAGTTCAGATAAAAATATGATAAAAGCTTTTAAAATGCGGTGTTATAGACGAATGATGAAAATTGGATGGGTAGATCACGTAACTAATGAGGAGGTGCTTAACCGAATTAAGGAGACAAGGAGTTTCTGGCTGCTCTGATGCCGCCGGCCAAACGCTTGCCAGCCAGCATACCTCACAACAGGACTGTCAAGCGAGCAACGCAACTGGACAGGCGGCGCGAGACCAACCAGCGCCTGCCAGACGCTAACACAAGACCAGAACATACAGAAACAGCAACTTCAAAACAAACAGAAGTAATAGGGACTATTTCTTACAGGTGGCGCTGTGAACCGACTGTGTATCCATCCGCCTGCCTCCTGATTGGCTCCAGGTATCTACTAAAGCCCGTTCGCCAGCCGATGAGCCAATGACCGTCTCCACTACGCAAGATCGCCGACTCCTATCGACTTTGCCGACGGCGTCCCGGACGGAAGCGGTTGGAACGTTTACCTTGTGTATTACGAGTGACGAACTAAACTACAGTAGTGACTGTGCCATTGCTCTACCAGACTATAATCTGTGTTAGGTTTTGGGACTTCTGTCTCTATAGAAGCATTTATTTTCGTTTCACTGGTTAACGAACCCAGAGTGTATTTTCTTTGACTTAATTGTGTTGTGAAAACCTGAACCGCGGTGGTCACTACACTGGCATATTCTAAGAGAAGGGATAGATTGGTGGGACACATTCTGAAACTTCAAGGAATCGTCAACTTAGCATTAGAGAGAAGTGTGTGGTGTAAAAATCGTAGAGGAAAGCCGAGGGACGAATACAGTAAGCAGTTCAAAAGGATGTAGGTTGCCGAACCAATTCTCAAATGAAGAGACTTGCACAGCACAGGGTAACCCCATAGTATTTGACTGTGGCTTTCCAGGGAAATGGTCTGCCGCGCACCGCGACCATGGGGGTTGCCGGAGGGACGGGACGTCTGCTGGTAATGAATGCCTGGACAGGGCGTCAGGCAGTCGCCGCCGCTTATATAGTCGGTGCTCGCATTCGGAAGGATAGTGGTTCAAATCCGCCTCCGGCCATCCAGATTTAGGTTTTCCGTGATTTCACAAACTCACGCTAGGCAATTGCCGGGATGGTTCCTTTGAAAGGGCACGGCCGATTTCCTTCCACATTCTTACGCAAAACCTTCCAAGCGTAAGCTCCGTCTCTAATGACCACGCTGTCGACGGGACGTAAAAATCGAAGCTGCCTTCCTTCCTTCCTATATAGTCCGTGCGCCTTATCGCCCCGGACGCGCCTATCACTTCCTGCCTTAGAATTTTTCAGCGGCTCTTACCTAGCAAATCTTAAAGTACGACCCGCCTCTGCCGCGGTGGAGTAGCCGAGCGGTCTAAAGCAACTTGCTGCGGAGCGCACGGTTGCTCGCCCTGGTGGTTCGAGTCCTCCCTGGGGCATGGGTGTGTGTGTTTGTCCGTAGGTTAGTTTACCTAGGTTTAAGCAACCAGGGATGGTTAAACGCAAGATAAGGGAAGCCATCGAAATTGTAAAACACCCTAATAACATGAATAGAAAAGATGGACTCAGGCTTGCCCCCTCTTGGCTACCAGCCATCAGAGCGAAATAGGCCGCACTGACATCACAACACGCCAGCGTCACTAGTAAGAAACTGCCGCCACGCGGCCCACGGCCAGCAGGAGAGAAACGGAAGCCCTCACCCCATTCGCCGATGAACACCAATCATGTCTCACTATGCAAGAAGCAACGGCTAACCCCCACCCCTTCCACCTCAGCATCCTATCAAAATAAAGTTTCATTCTTCCGCCAAAAAAAATTCAACAATAACATCGCTTATTTTTAAGAATTATGACGTAATGTCTAAATGAAAGTAATATAAAGTGAGTAACAACCAGCTCACATTAGTATACCCAGATGAAGGCCACTGTAACGTTGGCCGAAACGTCGGTTATTTAAGTAATAGCCTTACATCATGACGCGGTACAAAGCCAGAAAACTTTTATGTCATCTGACTCTGGCCGCGGAAGCCTACGTAATTATAGGTTTAAGTAGTTTGTAAGCTACGGACTGATGACCACGCAGTTTGGTCCGATAAAGTTACAGACATTTGAACATCGAACCGCCTTTACATGCTTTGAAGTTTCAAGGTTTACAACCTTTATTTATGAAAATGCAATGTACAACATCTATTAAACTTAAAATTCTCTCACACACACCTGTACCTTTAGCCCAAACGTCTACACTCTCTCATGTACATCGCCTACTTTCGTGTCACGTAGCACTGGTAACTCGGCGATAGGTCAGGGGGCAGATAGCGGCCCGTCACCGCCGTCGCCGCCCCCGGGGTGCCGGCGGCTGTTTGCGGGGGCGGATAACGGGGGCGCGGCCGCCCCCGCCACCCCTCCACTCGGCCCAGATTAACTCCGGCGCGGCGGCGACTCCTGAAAAGGGGCATTAATATTCACGAGTCGCGAAATTACTTTTTGGAGGTATTAAATCATAATCTCCAAAGTGCTGTTAGAAAACTAAATCTGTGCTCGATCTGTTCACCGTCTTCAGGCCGCGAGAGCGAAAATAATGAGCCGTCTTTAATCACTGTGCGGCCCCGGCAAACCGCGAGACAAAGGGGCCGCCCCCGCCGCCGGCAACGCCTCAGGGGTGTACCAACAGCGGCCTCCCCACCGATCTCGGAGCTGCCGGTGAAACGTCGACAGGGTCTCGCCTGCGGACTTCCGATGCTCGAGCCAATCAGCTGCTCCAATCGGCGCAGCACACGGGAGATTGCCGTAATCGGCAGTTTCATTGTGCCGTAGCACATCCGGCGTCCGTGCATGTATGCGATGATAGCACGCCACTCGCTGCAGATATCTCACGCGATAATCTCATTAACACCGCTGTGCCATGAAGTTCGTGGTGTAATGCACCTGAAAACACCCTCTCCTCCTCCTTTCGCTATTCCCAAAGGAGAAACATATCAGTGTATGTATCCATTAAAGATATAGCGAACGCGGCAGTTCTTCGCATTTGCTAAATAGATAAATTAATAAAATAAACCGCAATTGCGATCACTTATGGCTTCACTGTACTAAGTTTAGATGTAATGCGAATGTGCGGCGAATGAAAATTTGTACCAGGCCGGGATTCGAATCCGGGATCTCCTGCTTACTAGGCAGACGCGTTGACCACTCCACCACTGAGTACACAGTGACCAACGCGACTGCAGTGGACTCTTCTCTGCACGTCTCCCGCCACACCCAAATCTCCATTCGCCACACTGTCTCTTTCCTACACCACAGCCTATTTGTTCTGTAATGCTCGCAGCCACAATACTGTATTCTCGCATCAGGGAGAACAGACCATGAGGTATCGAGACACAATTAATTGTCGTCAGGAGCCCAGCCTCGGCTTGTATATAATTATTATTATCATTATTTATTTATTTTATTTTTTCTTCTACCTTTATAAAAGCGAAAGGACACTCGTTCACTCACTCACTAACAGACACGAAATCTCGAAAAACTACTTTACCTATGAAGCAGAAATTTGTCAGGAATGCAGTTTACAGGTAGAAGACGTCAGGATTTGCTATAAGGCCGATAGTCTAAGAGATATGACGTCATAAACAATAAAAACTTCCCGACTTGAGGCACTTGATAGTGTGACTTTATCAGTCCACTGTTTCATAAGTAGAGCACTTAGCAATTTGCAACAAACTGGAAATATACTTTCAAATCTGTAGGAAACTTTTTCTCCCTGACAACCCCAGTAGAATGATGAAAGGAAAGAAGTTTGTCGGTTACTACTTTTTCGGCAGTTATTTTTGTGTCTCAGGTGTGGTGTCGCACAAGTACAAAGTGCGCGCCACCTACTTTCGCCGCACGCCGCCATGCACGCACGGCGCGGCGTTCTCACGACGACAGCCACGAGCGCCCTCTGCTGCAACCCCGCTCGTGGCCACCACGGAAAGACACCGGACACTTCGGACTGAGATAGCAACCAGTTAGGACCTTCGTAATCAGATAGGCACCAGTGAAGACTTTGCTATTGTACAGGCACTAGGCAGGCCTCTAACAACTATGTATCAACATTCTGCAGTACTATGTAAAAGTTAAGTATTGTTACATTCTGTGCAATATATATATCTTTCTAATTTACTCTAGTGTTTGTAGTTTCTGGCTGCTCCCCTCCGTACCTGCACCGGCGTGCTATCTTTGTTACTGTGTCGGTCTCGTTCCACTCGGCCACCGACACCTACGACGAGGCTGGGACAAAAAGCGGCGACGAAGTCGGGACACAAAAGTTATGCAGTAAAATTACGGCATTAAGCCTGACGTTTGTGAGATTACCGCCCAATAGAAATACTGGTAATTAATAGCATTTGATAATTAAACAGTATGAAGTTCACTGCAAACATTGACCATGCCAGTGCACTAAATGTTACACAATTTTAATCTTATTAATTATGGTAGCAATGTATGTACACAGTTGGGTGACAACATTTATAGTTAGGCCATAGGTAGAAATTCTCCACGTTGAGATTTGCTGTGTGCTTGTAGCTGACGGGAGGCCAGCAAGCAGGCCGACGTTGGTCGCTTGTTCCAGCTTAGGATTTTCCAGGTTCGTTTCCGGTGAGGGGAGAGAGGGACAATGGCGAGTGCCAGGTGCAGTGCAGTGCACAGCGTGAAATAAAATATTCTAATACTACTGGCATTTGAAGCAATACGATGCAGTCAGGAACCTTTAAGGCCCTCTTTACAAAATAGCCTGTTGACAAATAAACAATACATTAGCTGATATAGTCACATGTGGCGTAATATGTTTAATTGACAATAAAAAGTAATAAATTACCTATGAATACAAGATAGTTACACACATAGCATGGCAATGTTTGTTTATAAAAGTAATATATTAACTATTTATCATTTTATTTTTAATTAATCTTGTGTATTTTATCTTGAAATAGTCAGTTAAATCACTTATCTGTGATATAAGAAATTGCACGATTGTAATAAATAGTGCAAAGGATGTTTATACCAGTATAGAAACATTATAAGCGATTTGTTTAATGTGTAGTGTAATTATTTTGATTTTAAGTAAAGTTTTAGAAATGTGTTGGCTGAGCGCTGTACGTTGGAAGTCGGTTAGAACAGCTCACATGGGGAAGTTAATGACGTAGGGAAAAAACCCCGGCAGCTGAGCTTTTGGCTCGCGCGCGCGCTTCGGCAGGAAGTGAGGAGTCGGGAGCGAGTGGGGTAGCTGGCCGGACGGCGTCGCTCTGCAATCAGTCGGCATGTGGATCTCTAGGTGGAGCTTATAGATTTTGTGTGTGGCAATCGCCACGTGTGGTTGCTCGTCGTAGACTGCACCAAGTTGAATCGAGTGCTACTGTGTGTTTGTGAATATTTAGCCGGTGGAACAAGGTGTGCATCGCATTGAATTAAAGTGACTGTAATTTTGTTAATGTAACACGTGTCGTCGCATAGGAATGAACATAAACGGTGTTTGAGACAGGCACATGGTGTGAAATCAATTTGCGACAAATATTCATTTTGTCTGGGGGCTCACGAGCTATAATTTTTTGATAAATGTGTCAACGTACAGACGTATAAGCCACAGGGTTTCAATATTGTGAAATAAACAACATAAAGTGAACTTTCACGTGTTTTCAAAAATAGTAGTTAGTACACCCTCTTCTCTCATGAACTTGACTTTATTATGAATTTTTTTGTTAATCATATGCAGGGAAGGAAAGCTGTGAACTTGTGATATAATCCCCTAGAAAACGAGTCAAACAGCAGCAATCACAGTTCCAGTGTTTTTGCATGTTTAGGAATATGGTTCGCAGTTGGTGGTTGTGAGTTTTAAAAAATTAAACTTTCCTTATTTTAAACCCCGATCTTCACCCTCGCACGTTACAATATATTACTTGTACACTATTTGCGAGAAATGTTACCGACAGTATACACACATACCACTGAACGTACTTTCGAAGTTTTATCGTAGTACGACATATAGTTGGGTAAGGTGGTAGAAATTCGATATAGGTACAATTCTGATCAACATAAATTTTCGCGCCATTTGCCTGTCTGGTAGGGTCTCGTTGTGTAGCATTGTAGTGTAGGAGGATTCTACTGCTCCTCCTGTCTTTTCCAAGAATATACCACTTTGTGCTAAGGCGATATAAATCTTATATCTAAGTGAAGCTACTTAGTCTAACGAGCTCTTATAAATTTTCTAGTTAAGGGTGACTTGATTCGCTGCCAAAAAAGCAAAGTTTGTTGCCACGAAATATGCTTTGATGCCTGACGGAATAAGTGCTTTTATGTGTAAGATGCCCGTAATCAAAATTGTACGAGGAAGTGATCGCAATTGTACCTAGTGTGGTACATTTTCAATTGATTTTTCTCAATTCTGTAACTGTAGTTTTTTGTGTTTACCAACATTTTTAACTGTCTAATATTTGAGTTACATGTTCATTAAACATCCAAGAACAAGTACCGTAGTTAAAATTATTTCTATTCTCAATATATTTCCAGTTACAATAACAGTTGTCCGATTTGATCGAAATTGTTTCTCTTTACCCTTTATGAGAAATGGAGTCATAAACAATTAGGTTCGTGAAAAACCGACTCATCATTCATAACGTTTCGATTTCTTACACCTTTCCTACTAACTCTATTTGCAACGTACTTTGCTTCCTTTTACATATACACCACTGGATGTACCTTCGAAATAATATCGTATTACGACTTATAATTCAGGTGCTATGACGTGAAAGACAAAGAATTGCATGAAAATTTGCCCTAATGAGCATGAGGTTGTAATTTATTATGTCCTTACCACCAACTCCATTTCGCAGGCACTTTCCTAATATTCCACTCTACGAACATGGTTAAATTATGTTTTTTGTAGAATGGTGTACTGAACAGTGCTACTTCTGACAATGATCATTTGTTATTTCTCGACGCTACATGTCGTGCTGGCAAAACATTTTTGATTACCGGTAATTTGTTGTTGGATACTGTTAGAGGCGGGAAGAATGTTGCCATTGCGGTTGCTTCTTCGGGTATTGCAGCAACTTTGATTGACGGAGGCAATCCGGCTCACTCTACTTTCGAGTAACCATTATATCTTAATTACATTGAAATGACATTATTTAACGTAGCAAAACAAAGTGACATGGCTTTGAAAAGCCAGAATTACCGTATTTGATGAGTGCACAGAAACACAGAAAAGGTATCGAGACACTATGTAGAACACTTCACAATATTACGTACTGCGGCAGACTTATGGCTGGAATCACAATATTCTATTGGCAGGTGACTTCAGACAGACTTTGTCTGTTCTACCATGTGGAGCACATGCAGACGAAGTTCGCACCTGCTTTAAATCTTCATTCTTATGGTCTAAAGTTAAGAGTATGTCCTTAACAGTAAATATGTGTGTTCATCTACAACGAGACTTAAGAGCAGAAGAATTTTTCAAATTATTACTTGACATTGGTGATGGAAACATATCAGGTGGAAGCTAGAATAAATATTCCTGCTAATCTTGCTAATATTGTGAAAGATATACATAGTTTAACTGACAAAATATAGGCCAACATTCATCAAGTCAGAGAGAACCGTGCCTTGTGACTAAGAGAAGGAGCAATTCTGTCTCCGACAAACGATACAGCTAATAACGTAAATTCGTATTTACAAGGGCAATTCCCTGGTGCTAAGGTAAAGTATAAATCGGTGGATTGTGTATTAGATATAGATGAAGCTGTGCATTATCCAGTAGAGTTTCTTCAGTCCCTCGACTCACCTGGAATACCACCTCACACGACTCACCTGAAAATCGGTGCTCCAATCATTTTTCTACGCAACCTCAACCCACCTAAGTTATGTAATGGGACTAGGTTTCAAGTGAAAGCGCTACATAAAATGTAATTGAGGGAACTATTTTCACTGCCGTCAAGGAAGGAGAATTTGTCTTATTCCAAAAATTCCATTAGTACCGTCGGATTTCCAAATTCAGTTTAAACGTCTCCAACTTCCAGTGAAATTATGCTACGCAATTACCTTCAGTAATGCTAAAGGTTAAACGTCGAAAGTTGCTGGAGTATATCTGAGAAAAGACTCTTTCTCCCAAGGGCAATTGTATGTGACCTGCTCTAGAATATGTTCACCTGATAGTTTGGATATTCTGCAGCCGGAAAATAAATCTAAAAATGTGATCTATTAAGAAGATTTAGAAAAGTAGCTTAGTTACTGAGGCTGTATTACAATGTTCTCTTATTTCATATGTTACACAAAAACAAATATTCTGTTTACCGTTTTGTCCAAGACATACTTCACAATGCATCTTTACTGTTGAGAGCTGACTGACAAAAAATATTATTAACATTTTTTCACCTTTTTGTGTCATTGTGTTTGCTTTGGTATGTTTCAAATTGTTTCACTACCTAATAGTGCAGCATCACAATTCAAACAACTTACAACTTGTGTGAAATTCATAGTAACTAATAATATGCGATTGTGCATAGTGGCACTTCGTTATTAGCCAGAGAAATCATGTACCCGTTCAAAGACGAATAAAGTGTTTTCAATACATAAATAATTTATTGCGAAATATTGTTCCAATATGAAAACTATTTGCTTTTAGTAGATCAATAATTTTTGTTCCTTAAGTAAAAAAATTTTTAAAACGAACAGTCATTTCATAGTTTGTCAATTTTATGGTTATGAAAATTGTCAAATTGAACGATGTTCGTTTTTAGAACTTCTGTAAGTTCATTGTAAAATAAATAAATAAAAATAAAGTAAAAAAATAAGAAAGGTGATCGGTTTTAGTATGTCAATGATTTTATTGTTAAAAATGTCAAAAATGAAGGGTATTTGTTTCTAGTTTGTTAATAAAGTCTGTGCTAAAAAATGAAAGATCTTTTATTTTATTATGTCAATAAATTAATTGTTAAAGGTAGGAACTGAGTATATTTAATTTCGTCAAGCGAACGAAGTCACGGGTAGCAGCTATTTAAATATATATCATGTAGCTCATGCGACTTTCGTTACTCGTCAAGATACGAAGTTGTTAGACTTAATAATCTTGTCTAATTCGTGCACCACAGTTAGCATGTAGAAATACCTGAGAAAGTTTTGCCGCAGTGACTGTTGTCAACATCGAACATCCTCTCTTCAGTCAGAAGAATCTGTTCATTATTTAATGGCTTATATGAAAGCAGCAGGGGAAAACTATGGACCATAAGTTAGACAGTTCATTTGAAATTGTGTTGTCGCACAAGTCCAAAATGCGCGCCACCTACTTTCGCCGCGCGCCGCCATGCACGCACGGCGCGGCGTTCTTACGACGTCAGCCACGAGCGCCCTCTGTTACAACTCCGCTCGTGGCCACCACTGAACGACATCGTTCACTTGGGACTGAGATAGGAACCAGTTAACACTTCGTATTCAGATAGGCACCAGTGAAGACTTTGCTATTGGATAGGCACTAGGCAGGCCTCTAGCTCAACTATGTATCAGCATTCTGCAGTACTGAGCGATGTTAAAGTTAAGTATTGTATAAATTCTGTGCAATATATATCTCGTTCTAATTTACTCTAGTGTTTCTAGTTTCTGCTACTGGCTGCTCACCTCCGTACCTGCACAAGCGTGCTACCTTTATTCCTGTGTCGGTCTTCCTACTCGGCCACCGACACCTACGACGGAAACGAGACACAAAAGCGGCGACGAGGCTGGGACACAAAAGAAATAAATGGTCGTTATATTCTGAATGTGTTACACGGAAAGGCGAGGTAGCCTCTTAGATTTGACAATGCAGTTAGACAACAAGATACAAAACACAGTCTTATACGGGCAAGGAGTCCTTCCTTTCTCGGAAATTGAATTGGAAATGAGAGTATATTAGTAGCTTACGTCATGGGTTTCCAATCGTAGAAGTTTTAAAGCGCACCATTCAGAACTTTGCGAGATTACCACCTCTACTGTTGAAGTGCATCTCATGCATGTTATTTACTAGCCAAAGGGGCCTGATTACGAATATGAATAAATAGCAAAGGCAGTAGCATGTCTGACTATTGTGCATAAGTACTTAGTTCGATTGTACAGCTATGAAACGTATTGTTTTCCTTATTTGTTTTAGAAATTATAAAAATTTTAATTAATATCAATTATATAAACTGTTATCAAGTGCAGCGTAAAGATCTTTATTTTATTAACAAAACTACGGTTGCAACTAATCAAAATTTTAATTACAATACTTTCTTTTTAAAAAGTGCAGTAATTTCAAATGCATTTTACAATTAATGTTGTTGTTGTTGTTGTTGTGGTCTTCAGTCAAGAGACTGGTTTGATTCAGCTCCATCGTACTCTATCTGAGCAAGTCTCTCATAAGAACGGCAACCCACATCCATTTTAATCTGTTTACTGCAATCGTCTCTTTGTCTCCATATGCCATTTTTATCCCGCACACTTCCCCACGTAGGTAAATTTACGATTCCTTGATGACTAAGAAGTTTTCCTTTTAGACAAGGTGTGCCAAAAATTCCTTTTCTCTCCAATCCTATTCACTACCTTCTCATTAGCTATGCTATCTATCAACTTAATCTTCAGCATTCTTCTGTAGCGCCACATTTCAAAATCCTCTATCCTCTTCCGGTGTGAATTATTTATCGTTACCCTCCCATACAAGGCAAGACTCCTTTTAAATGCCTCCAGAAAAAACTTCTTTCTGCTCAAGCTCATATTCAATGCAGGTAGATTAAAGCATTAAATGATATTGTCATTACAATTATATTGCAAAATTATACGATATTGTAAGCTATGGAAAGTTTATAAATATTCGTTGTAATTTCATGGAAGTCATTCATGGAAAAGCGAATTAGAGCTGCTGATCTATTGTATGTATTCAAACAAGTAGACGGTAAGGAAATGTAAAATAAATAATAGAAGTTACAAAAAATTCTTGAAAATAAAATTATAACTCAGATACTCTACACGACAGGCGCACTCGCTACCGCGTGAGGTATATGACCGCTCTGCTGCGCAGTCTGCGCTTCCAATCTACCACTTACAAATACGCTGCGCTTAAAACTTTAGAGCCCTTTTTCTCGGAATTTCCTGCATGGTACGGATCAGGCCTCCTGTGAGTGGACATACTTGAGGTTTACTACTACCCTGCTTAGTCACATCCAGAACTGGATTTCCGAGACCTGACTGTATCTTCGTGAGAACGTCTTGCTGCAGGACAAGATAAAAATGAGAACGCATAATGAAGTAAACGCTCAAAAGGTAGTATGTGCCTGAGGGATAGGCATCATTTTTATTTTGTTAGATTGGCAATACTGTTTGCTCTATATTCGGAAGTGGCTCTGTAGCTTCATAACATTTCATTGTTAGTGCTGTGGTGTGATACATTGTTGACGGTGACTGTTAAACGTGAATAAATAGCTGTTTTCTCGAGTATCGCAGTGCCTGTGAGACACACATTTCCAATAATGCAAGTTTTGTAGCGTGTCTATTAGACACGTATTTCCAATTTCGATGCTTTTATTGCTGGCGAGTACAACTACATGCAGCTAATCAATATTAGTAAAGTGGACAGCTGCATTCTCTACTTCTGGATTTAAAACAGAGAACGTATCACAAGGAACAGATTTGTCATGAAACTATGATTCTATTGAGACCTCACCTTCAGAATAAGCTTCTTATTTACAATTTGAGAGGTGATTTGAGGATAATAATTCAATATCTTCTTGGAAAAGGCTCGCAGAAGAAGAAAGAAGAACAAGAGAATGTGAAGAGTACAAACTAGAAAGAAAAAGGAACTGCAGTCTTTGTCCTTACCAGAAAAAAAAAAAGGAAGACTGTATATAAATGTTGTGAATTGTGATAGACCAGTATCCCTGGAATATTGCAGAAATTAATTAGCAAAAGTGATTCTCAATTTTTACTTTATCTCTGAACTATCTTCACTGAATTTATGTATTTTATACAGTTGCTCTGTAAGAGTATTCTTAAGTAATAAATATCGGAATTGTTACTTGATATTGGTGTCCAGTGAGTTATTATTCAATATTTTAATTTATGTTCCAATTTGCGAGAAAAGCAACATTTTTTGTTTCGTATTTTCATAACCGTGTCCACCAGACACACAATTTCTGGTAATTAATAAAAATAATTCTTCCTCATAAGGGTAAATAATGCTTCTATTTACTCATTTAGCACTTGATGACACAGAGTGTACTTTTTGCCAAAAGAATGAACAACTGAGCCGAGTAGGGGCAGCATTAGTGCTACAGCGAGAGCATATTTAAACTGATCGCACTCACCATCGTATATGCATACAGTTACATTTCTATAAACTCGTGGGCGATTAAGAACATTTATGCGTAGAGACGGCAAAGTTCGCAGTTGCTGCAGTAAGTCAGCACCAAAATCTACTACAATGGCGGCAACCTACGCACACATGTAATTCGTCAAACGATGTCTTTCAAGACTAGCAAGCAACTGACGACGGCTTCTCTTGTTGGTTTTGTTACTACGTACGTCGAACTGCAGTATTGGGCCGCCGGCAAAATTAGGTACATGTAGCCAATCTCTCCGCAGGATCCGCTAACAATCGTTCCACTCTGTGCGGTCTGGTTTAACGTTTATTAGGTTGCTGTACTGCAGAGGCGGGAAACGATCGAAGTAACAGCGGTGAATTGGTGTCCCTCAACCGCGAAGAGGCAATGTCCAATTGCTTATAATGATGGTTGGAACGAACCTTGTGGCTGTTCCTCATATTGCGAAATTATAATAGTATTTAATTTGAGACGCGGAAAAATTCTCCATCCCCTCGAGACGGAGATCATCTAGATAGGCAAGCATCCTGTGACAGTAAATTGCTGGGTAAAATAACTTTTATGTGATTAGATTGCCATTTAATTTTATCGAATTTCACAATTTCGATCTACCGTACCTTGTGACCTATCAACCGAGTCGTAATTCTGCCTGATCTCTCAATCTACAACCCGAAACTTTAAGTAATGCACACTACCTTTGTAATGTATTCTGGAGGAGGGGGCAAACTAGCACCTACATGCTCGGCTGGAAAACAGCTCTGCAATCCTTCACTCTTTCCCTCGATCTCTCTAGCCAATAATTCTTCCACTCTATACCAATTTTTTACCTCCTAGTCCTCTACAGCTTCTAACTGTATCAGCTAGCTGAAAACATTTCGTTTCGTGCTTTACTTATGGATTATAATAGTCACTTACTACATGTACTCCCCCCTCATCTCTCTGCCCATCTCCTCCTATACAAGATGTACTAGGTCTATGGCGTGATGTGGTTATTCAGCAGACCTATGAAGAATTCTACTGTTGTATTATTGGGTACTATACATCAAAATGTTGAAATGTTTGTAGAGTCTATGGGACTTAACTACGGGGTCATCAGTCCCTAAACATACAAACTACTTATCAACTACTTACAACTAAGGACGGCACAAATATCCATGCCTGAAGGGGGATTCGAACCCCCGACCGTAGTGGCCGTGCGGACCGTGACTGGAGCGCCTCAATCCCCTCGGCCACCACGGCCGGCTACTATACACCTATGTGGATGGATTCATGTGTACTTTTATGTTACTAATAGAAGGCAAATGTAATGCTGTACTACACGAGAGACACGCCAAAAGTTTCTGTTAGGAAAGTAGTCTAAGTAGTATCGAAACCGGGCATCAAATTAAATAAATAGCAATGCTGTACGGAAACCTTCACAAATTTTTTTCCAGATCGCCCAATAGATAATTTAAAGTAAAGTTTAAATAAAATAAATGAAAATTTCAAATGAACGGTCGTATCTTATGTAAATTTAGAAAAAGTATATAGTGTGAAATAAATTGTACCATTAAGAAACGTCCCCGTCGAATACAATAATAACTTCCTTTCGCCCATTGACCTGCCCAAAGTCTTTTGATCTCCTTTGGAATCTAACATGTACCTAACCAACCCCAGTTACCCAACTGTGGAAAGGCGACATACAGTTAAACGTGCAGTCGAAACCACGTGTCATCCCTAGCAACTCTTCACATCTCAGACCGTTAGAGGAGAAGGCAATTGAAAACTCCATGATACTAGTGCGTTCCGAACTTCTGACCTTTCTCCAACCAGGAATTCTGCCCATAGCTAGGACTTCATTTGAACAACAGCGTGAATTACGGGATACTTACCAAACCTAGCTATTAACATTTAACTTGCAAAAAAATACTGAAATAATTAATCGTGATAAAAAGAATCCTATCTTTTAAGTTAGAACCAAATCACACACTCTATGTTATTGTTTTGGAACAGAATGGGAAACTGCCGAAAGGTGGTTAAAAGGGGATAGACCATTAAGATGTGGACCACTGTCAATACAACACCACCGCGATACCTGGCCAGGTCATCTCGTCGAAGGAGGTGGCAAATACATAAGCAACAGACAACAACTGAGACCCTACGAGAGGCCCTCACTGAGGACGTCCACGAATCCATGGAGACCTTGACCATACCGAACAAGTTCGAAGCAATCGAGCCAGACCATTCTGATCTTCAGACCTTGATGTTAAATGCCAATCGGATATGCCTATTTGAGAGGCCAATCTCCAGGGGCTGTGGAGTGGTGGGTTAATTTACCAGCCTATTTACCTGTGTATTACCCTGGATTCCTACGAGGTGTTTGGATCCAAACCACGACCTCGGAATGACCCGACATAGCCATGAGTGAAGACAAAGTCATGAGCGAACCAGAGGATGACGAGTGAGTGACCTTGCAAGCCACTGAGGGAATTACTACAGGTAACACGTGATTTACCTGTACATGATGGGAGATGGTTAAGAGTTCCAGAAATAATGTACAGTTGCACAGAAAAACACAGCTCCTTTGAAGGAAGGAACTATGTTAGAACTTGTCATCATGACATAGGCATACGCAACCTGTTCATCTGCAAGGGAACCATCAATATACACACTTCCTTCATCAATGAACGAATCAAATAGTAGCAGGATCTGGTGCCAGAGATTCTTTGCAAGGGAACCATCAATATACACACTTCCTTCACCAATGAACGAATCAAATAGTAGCAGGATCTGGTGCCAGAGAATCTTTGCAAAACGGAGGCCTTTGAGTCGCGGTACAAACCCGTACAAAGTTGCAATCAAAAAATGAATCAAGGAGGAATAGTGGAAAAATTCGTGGGATGCGGAGGGAGTCGAGCAACGAGAAAAGGGAAAGAACGCGAACCGCGATCTACGGACGTGACCTGGGCCGCCATGGAGGGTACGGTAGTGCAGAAGTCGAAAAAACTAGCTTGTTACTCGATTGGAGAAGCGAGGCATAAGCAGAGGCAACATATTAAGTAAACAGCTATTGAGAGTGTAACCGCAGTGGATGGAGTCCAGCTTCAACAAGAACGCTTGTCATCGTGAATTTATATGGAAGTCCTCCCTCGCTAAATGGGTGCGACTATGAAGATTGAGTCTAGGACCTGTAGAGATGAAGGCGCTGACAAGTCGTACACGAAACTCCAATAATCGAAGCATGATTGTATTAAAGCCTTGTGGAGCTGCAGCAGAGATGAATGAGCAGCTCCCTAGATAGTGTGGCTCACGCAGCAAAAGATGTTCACCCACCACCAGCATTTCTTTTTCAGCTAACGAATGTAGGGCATTCAAGTGAGCCGGCCATTGAAGAACATAACTAAGAAGTCACGCATGTTCGCGATACGACGCGAAGGATTGTAACATCCAAGTAACGTTTTCAGCCTAGGTGAACGGCCCAACGGTGAAAGAAGTGCACAAGTCAGGCTTCTGACGCAGAGAGTTGTAAACCACGGGATAAGCCCCAAGAAAAGGCCATTTGCATGGCTCCCTGCAGCCGCCGTTCTACATCGCCGATGCTAGCATGTTTAAATTCATACAGAAGTCATTGCCAAACAAAACAGAAGAAACCGATAACCCCGCAGCAGTAGCAAGACAGTTGCGACCAGAAAGAGGACAGAGACTTGCAGGACACCTTTCTCCTGCACATGCGGTGAGAGGTACGGGCACTAACCCGAAAGGAGAGGAGTAGGATAGGCTGATAGGACAATAATTATCAAACGCCAGTGGACTTTTCCAGGTTTCATATGTGGAATGAGTATGCAATCGGCCAATGGGATGAAAACAGCCCTCTGTCCAGAGACGACTGAACAGTACGACGACATTGAGAAACAGCCGACATCTGGGACGTTCTTCTTGCATATGTCAGACAACATATACAAGCAGCTACAAATGAATTTGTTGTAAAATGTTGTTCAGTTTGAGAGATAATGGAAAAAAGTATGTAGCTGATCTAATACACTATGCATTAAAGGGTTAAATATAATACTATGAATGCATATCAGAATTAAGTAGCCTCCCGCGTTGGAGGTTAGAATCCTCCCTCGGGCTTGGATATGTGTGTTGTCCTTAGGTTAGTTTAACTTAGTTTATGTAGTTTGTAAGACTAGGGACTGATAAAAACGTATTTTGGTCCCATAGGATTACAAACATTTGAACTTTTGATTCAGAATTAAATGATTTAGATACAAAAATTGCAGATGTCCTTCTAAGCCCAACTGACTTGGGCCCACAGACAGTATATGACACACATGACTGGAAGTTCCCCTTTACAATTTTCCGAAATTTTCTTGCATCAAGACATTCACTAAACACCAGCATCATTACATTTATTGGTTATGCTATTAATTAACATTAACAGCATAATCAAAATGTAGACGACAAGTAATGTGTACAACCGTCTGATGGTGAACTGCGAGGTTTGTAACAGGTTTCGGCACTATTTGGTAAATAAATGTGGTTTGTTGATGTTTTCTTGATTGTAAGCATTATCCTGTATTTTACACACAACCATGGGACCGATATGTCAGTTTTACACAAAATATCAACCTAAATTTCAGGTTCGAGTTATTCGCATTACTAGTCCTCGCAGAGATAAGCTTGACAAATGTGATGGGTGAGCTTCTCCTTGCGGAACCGTCCTTAGATGCACGGTATCTCCTACGATACGAAGGGAAGAACATCAGGCATTCATTATCTCTATTTTGTTCACCTAATAAATGTCTGACCAACTGCTTTGATCTAAGCTTTAAGCTTAGGAGAAGACCACGTACGAGTTGGAAGGTTTCTCTGCAAATATCTATGAAAAAAACGCAAAATGCAGTTAAATGTAAGAAAAAATCCAGTGCGAAAACGTGTAAAGGCGAACTGAGAAGCCGGCCGCGGTGGCCAAGCGGTCTGCGGCGCGCCAGTCACGGTCTGCATGGCCACTACGGTCGGAGGTTCGAATCCCCACTCGGGCCTGGATATTTGTGTAGTCCTTAGTATTAGCTAGTTCATAAGTAGTTTGTAAGCTTAGGGACTTATGACCCCGTAGTTAAAAGTCCCATAAATTATACAAACATTTGAACATTTCGACCTGAGAAGTGATAATTGAAAGAGCAGACAGGTGACGTGTTCTCTCCAATGCAGAGCGGTAGAGGTCTAAACTAGTATTTACATTTGATTTCAACAAGTAGCAAGGTAAAGCAGAGCTAAGAGATCAGGAATCCGCTTTGAGGGTAGAGTTCAAGATTTGGTACTTTCCTCTTGTAAAGTGACATTTATTGCATTCCACTGGCAAGCACGTTACACAGGAGCAGCTATGATGAACACCCCGTGTAACGAAATCCTAACACTTACATTAGAAAACATACGGCTTGTTATTTACCGGTATGATTTAATGTGTTACATAGGTTACACCACGGTGAGGCTGGTAAAATACCTGTAGACCAATTTTAACTACGGCCTGTGGTCGCTGTTAATTAAAATGTTTGAGATACCTATATTTTTTCTGCGCTACGCAGTTTACCTTTGCAATCAATTTAAGTTTTAAGTTACTTACCTTTGTAATTCTACATTTATCACTAGAATAGCGTGACGATGTTCACTAGGTTGAAACTCCTGTTGACATATATTTGCAGAGAAAGTTCATCGTGCATTGGAGAAGATTTTTTTAATAATCTTCTATGGAACAAATAGGTGATAAAATAAAATAGTGGGAGTAACTTGAAAGTCCACGATGTTGGTACCTCTGGTTCGACATCACATGCACTATAATCTGTGTTTCAAACCAGTAATTTGGACTGCATACTGTGTATGCATTGTTCAAAATGTTTGCCTGCTAACGTCGATATTGTATATGAATATTATTTTATTGATCTATTACAGCGAAAGGTTATTCTTCCAGGTCATACAAATTATAACACAAAAACCAACATTACGTGAAGCCCTTAATTACCCATATCTCTGTCATTTCGTTACAGTAAATTCTACCTCTCCGACACGTTTCGGAGAGATCATTAATTTTCTGAAGCAGCTTACATTCATAGCTTGTACTGTGCCGACGATTGTAAGAAAATTACTCAATTGTAATTTATTTTTCGAGACCGACTCGCATTAGAGCAGGTCCTCGTACTAATGTGAGGGCACATATACTCAGCGACGCATCCCTTTGCGACTCCATGACCCAAGAATACCATTGAGCTTAGTCACAGTGTTTGAACAAAAAAAAATTTTGAGCACTGCTAGCGTAGCGCCTTGGAGTCGTAGTCGATATCTGAAAAAAAAAAGAAATTAGAAACAACTATAAGAGGTATATAAATGCTTTAATACGAGATAAAAAGAAATAGTAGTTGTTTAAATACATTGTCTGTCAAAAAGAAGTGTTCTGAAGTGAAGGAAACTACCTATAATTAAAGATAATATGAATCTAACGAAATGATGAAAGAATGGGATGAATGGAACAAAGACTTTTGCAGTTTCCAATGGAACTTTGGCGCCATATCAGTACGGTGTCCCACTCTTTCCGATGACGGTAATGTATGCTCCTATGCGATTTGGAAAAGATTAAAATGAAACTTCCAGGCAGATAGAAATTGTGTGCGGGAACCGGGACTCGAACCTTGGAAGTTGTGGGGCGGCATCGTGAGTCGTGTCGGGATAGTTCAGTGGTAGAGCGCTCGTCCACGAAAGGCAAAGGTCCAAGGTTCGAGTCGCGGTTCCAGGACACAATTTTAATCTGCCAGGAAATTTCATACTAGTTGTTGCAGCTGGCCTCTGGATTGTTGTTTGAACAGAGGCTCCCATACATGCTGAATGATAAAAGTCGAGGGAGATTGCTGCATCGAGAGGACTTCAATACCTTGTAGGCAGTTCATAGACACACGTGCTGAGTTTGGATGTTTATTATGTTCGAAAATTGTCCCAGAGATGTCTGATGCTGGACGTATGGACGCTGAAATTCGATGACGTTTTGCCGTGCCCTCAGTGTCTGTTGAAGCACGACTGCATGTGACCTGAACGGAAATCCTGTGTCTACCCACACCATGATGCTAGGACTAGTGCCTGTGTGTGCTATTCATGACATTGACACGATGTCATTTCCTCCCTTGACGCTACGTCAGGCAAACACGATGCCATCTTAGGGTTATGGGTACAGGTCCTCGCGGATGCGGATATCCACGGAAATATCCACAGATATACGTAGTATTTCTTACTTTGGGATAAAATTGTGAGCGACGCGGATATCCACGTGTTAATGCGGATAAAGAGCAACATATCTGCCCAGTACGCCCGCCTAAATGTTAGCTGAAAACTTCAAGCCTGTGGACATTCTTAGAATCCTTGCAGAGCCTTGATAGAGTGTTCTCCTCATCCCATGGCCACAGCGGACGTAGCTGTACCCGAGGGACCTGGCGCCTAATCCGTTATTGCCACCATGTATTAATGTGGTCTGTGAAGTGTTTTCTGGGTGGAAACCAACGAGCACAGAATAACAGCTCGCTGTGGCAAACCGGTCCACTGCCCGCCAGAGGTACCATACCAATTTCCGCTGCCTTCAAAAAAAAAAAAAAAAAAAAAAATAAATAAAAAAAAAAAAAAAAAAAAAAAAAAAAATGTTCAAGTGTTTGTTAAGTTTATGGGATTTAACTACGGGGTCATCAGTCCCTAAACTTACAAACTACTTATGAACTACTTACGAACTAGGACAACACAAATATCCATGCCCGAGGGGGGGATTCGAACCCCCGACCGTAGTGGCCGTGCTGACCGTGACTGGATCGCCTCAGTCACCTCGGCCACCGCGGCCGGCGCTGCCTTCAATTAGCTATTTCTAGTGACCGAATGACAACGTATATCGTAGTGAATACAGTGACAGTTCTTTCTTAAAATGAACACTACATCAGTGAATATCGTGTAAAGTGAAAAGAAGTCATTTGATATTAGTGAAGGAAAACAAATTGAAATCGTCAATTTGGAAAAAAATTGGATACGTGTTTTATGGAAAGGAAAAGATCAACGAAATAGTGGCCTGTTTTCCGTGGAAAAAGTTTATTCTTACACTGGACGCAAAAGTGGAACTTCATATATGCTGAAACATTCGTCCCAACAGGACAAAGTAGCATAATTACTTATTTAAATACTTAGATAAATGCAAAAGTTCCTGAAGTTCCGCCAAATTTGAAAACAACCGTGACCGAAAAACTTATCAATCTAGTCAGCAAAGACATTTTACCGTTCTAAGTTGCGTGTGGATCTGGCTTTCTTGAGATGGCACAGTTTGTTATTAATGTGGTGGCATATCTCCTTAACTTTGTGTCTTATAGTCATTTAATAATGTCAATAACCGTCGCGAAAGTGCAAGCAATATTTTGGCAAAGATTCATCACAATAGAATGAACGGTACAACCGCGCGTGAAATACGAACAAACATACATACAAACATTCATGGCCGCGGCGGAGTGGCCAAGCGTATTGAGGCGCTATGCTCCGATGCGCGAGGCCGTTCCCCGCCGGGGGTTCGAATCCCCCCTCGGCCATGGATGTTTGTGTCGTCATTAGTATAAGGTAGTACATAAGTAATTTGTAAGTATAGGGACTTATGACCACGCAGTTAAGTCTATTAAGCTTAACGAACATTTTAAAAATTTTGAAACATTCATGTTTATGTATTAGATAAACAGTGACGGAAGTAATAAAGATTTACAATAGGATTTTTTAGCAACTTTCATAATCAGATACGGTATACAGCGACAGTAACGTACTTAGGAAGGAACACAGTGTTACATTGTGTAGGCTGGCTGTAGCTACAACCGGCATTGTCTCTTTTTGCAGACAGTTACCAATTAGAAGTCGACGGCAGTTTTAACACTTGAAATGAGATGCTTTGTTTTGTGTCGCGTAAACTCTTGTGCGTTAATATGGGGAAAATAAAGTGTCCGAAAGCTTTCTTTTCTTGAATGTAAACAGAGTAAAATCTCCTCTATTCTGATCATATGTAACTACTTAAATTTAAGAGGATGCCTTTATTAAACAGGTAAAGTAGTGCTTCGACCACAATAGCTCCGAAGTGCTACCGTGTGTGTCCGGAGCGCCAGTGTTTTCCTGTTTGGAGTAGCCTGTTTCGGAGTAGGTATAGAACAGTTCCCATGATTCGAGAAGTCAAAAGTAGTTAAGTTGTCGCAGAAATGATACTCCATCAATAACTATATCATTACATACCACGGTTTTAAATACTGGTATCTATTACTATTACCCATTCAACTTTAATAACTGAGGATGTGAATAACGAACTTGCGGATGCGGATAAAGTGCCGCGGATGCGGTTGCGGATGTGGTGCGGATGCGGATAACACTTTTCGTAGCAGCGCAAACCTCTAATTATGGGGAAGTGGGACTTATAACTTAACATGATTGAACGATATCATTGTTTTCCCTATGCCCCTCCAAATGCCGGCGCTGGTGTTCTCGTGCCAATGGCTCAACCGACGCACGGGGCAGTATGACACCAATCCAGAAGATGCGGCTCGTCGACTCATTGTGCAGGATATTACAGGATTGGAGGGCCTCCAAACATCTTCAGGCATGGTGGGTGCCAAGAATTTGGGATCCCGAATTGTTTTGTGCACTATACGGTGGTCCTGATTGCAGTGGTGTTTCTTTGGGCGTTCAAAATCAAATGTTTGTAAATCTATCGGTCCACACTGCGTGGTCATCAGTCCGTAGCTTACAAACTACTTAAACTAAGGACAACACACACACACAGACACACACACACACACACACACACACACACACACACACACATACGCACATGCCCCAGGGAGGACTATAGCCTCCGACGGCGAGCAACGAGCGCGCTCGGCAGCGAGGTGCCTTAGACCGCTCGGCTACTCCACCGCGGCTCCTTGGGCATCTCTGACCCACACGCGAAGGGTGCCCTCATGCACTGACTGAGATCGACAACGAGCCATCTATGCCATCTGAAAAGCCAACATGCCTGGCATTTAACGATTTGATCATCCCGCTTCTGAGTCCTCCGATAAAGCCTCTGTCAAATGTCTCAATTAGTAAAGAGGCTGTTTGTAAGACGTCTGAATGGGATCGCGGAGCTTCGCTATGTACGTGAACACCTCGATTCAGTGGTCGGCTCACGGGAATTGACTGCTACAAACATAGCAACAACAGGGCTTTGCCGTGATAAACGCTCTACATTGGACGTTCCCAAATTCGCAGTGCCGTGTAAATCTTATGGTTTACTCACCCATCAATACTATGTGTGTATAACGAAATGGCTATATTTGGAGTATTGACGGGTGCATTAGGTTTTTTGTAGTGCTGTCTCTGTAACTTGTATAACTTTTTTCCGGGTATTCGGTGAATCACTGAACTCACATATCACACTGACACTAACGACTCTACTACTAAACTAAAAAACAGAAAAAGAAAAAAAAATAATAATAAAAAAATAAAAAAACTCTCACACACTCGATGCTTGAGCATCGTGTCCTGAGTCATCGCAGCGACGGAGTGGCCAAGCGCATTGAGGTGGTATGCTCCGATGCGCGAGGCACTTCTCCGTCGGGTGTTCGAATCCCACCTCTGTTATGGATGTTCCTATCGTCTTTAGTATCAGGTAGTTCATAAGCAGTATGTAAGTTTAAGGACTGATGACCCCGCAGCTAAGTCCCTTAATCTTTACAAACATTTGAACATTTGTCCTGAGTCAGCCTCTTCGTTTCTGACCGAAGAAGGATTATCTGCGTTCAAGATATCCCTCACAGACTGCTAGGGTCTAGAAAACGTTGGTGGCCTTCTATGGCACCTACAGTAGTAATCTAAGGCTCCGAGACAATTGTGGCGTGTGTCAGCTTATTACTGACCTCCTGCATTAATCTCGTTTGATGTCCTTCCAGTCATTCTTGCATAGTACTTTGTTGGGTCACAAACTTAACCAGATACCACGAATGATGCACGGTACTTAAACTTCCTGGAGAACGCCTTGCCTGAAATTCTGGAGGAAATTCTCCTGACACTGTGCGCTATATGTATAGCATAGTATACGGCTTGAGCACGGTGGTTCTCTCTGCGCCACAGCATGTCTCACAGACAAATTAAGTCGCAGAGTAATTGGAAGGGGTAGCTTCGTCCCTTCGTCCTGTACCTCGCTAATGCAACACTAGTAGGAGAAGTTACTGAGCTTATCGAGTTAAACTTCATAGCACTTCAACTTCACACCATCAGCGGAGGTCGTATAATCATACGTACTCATAACAATCTTGGTTCGTCGTTGCATAGAATGAAACCAATTTGATGATAGTCGCACTAAAAAGTTACTGTAAAGCAGTGATACCACTCATTCGATTTACAATATACGCCTTAAATCTTCTGCTTTATAAATAAACGTTGTCGTAACTAAGTTGGTGTGCTGACTCTTTTAGCCCGCTGTCTGTAAAGAAAGAGCAAAGTGCTATAAAATATTATTTGATATTTCCAGCAATAGGTTACTGATATCAATATGTTCCCAATTTTGTCCTGTATAATCTTCGAAACATTTAAAACTTTATTCTGAAACATCATGTGTTATTTTAAGGGCATAGTAAAATTTCGTTATTAGAGTAGTATCTAAGCAAGTCTTCAAATGGTTGAGAAAAGTATCCAAACCGATGCAGAGGAACCCTCATACAATCTGTTGCTCCCTGATTTTATGACGTCATTGCAAGATGTATCTGCCACAATTGGGACTCATTTACACGTCAGTCTGTCAGTAATGTGGATTAAATACTCCGCTGTAACAAAGTAACAATTTCTGTGTCCAGTATCTTGTGTCTCTTAACGACGTATTACAACTTAATATTTACTAATGTTGCTTTTAATTTTGAAAGAAAGGGAAGAACTACAAGACAATTAACAACTGATTTCTATTCACATGCGAGGAAGTATAGTTGCCCCAAGAAAGCTAAACAACAGTATTATAATTTGCAACTGAGTCGATTTATTCGCAAGCTTGATCTATGCGACGAGAAGTGAATCACTGCGGGTCCTAAAATTGACAATATCCATCTATTACGAAGCTCCGAAGATAACTTTCTCCGGCACGGCAGCAGTCTATCTTGTTGGTTAATCTGATATGGAAGTTTCCCTGACACTTTCGTTCTTAATGCTGGAGAAGGAAGACGTATGCGTGGATGGCGTGAGCCGGCAGTTTGGACGACATGGCGGTGATGGAAGTCTACTTGATGGGTTTTTAATGACTCACAACTATGTACTCGCAGAGTCGTCTTCGTTTCCAAATTATTCTTTCCTTCGTAGTTACAGCATCGCATAATTCCCCTCAAATTTTACTCGTTTTTGCCGTGTGTCTCCGTTATGGTAATGTATATGAAATAACAAAGACTCAAATGTTTGGCTAGGTACTAAATCACGAATATCTTACCCTTACAATTGCCAAAAATTGTAATTAGTTTAAAATTATCGCCAGAGACTAAAGCAGACGAAGTAATATTGAAGGTTGCGTCAGTAAAATTTGTCACGATGTTTCTTGGCGGGTTTCTAACGTTTAATTACATGTAGTTTAAAAATCTGCCGCACCCACTAAATTTTTCAAAAAATCTGTTGTGATTTCTCACCATTTTTGTAACTATATATTACTTGTGACTCGTGAAGAATTTCTTATAAAATGTCAGTGCTATATCTTCTCGTTAAAATTAAAAACATTATTCCAAACAGACATCAAACAAACTGTCAGAACGACATTTTGTTTTCGTGAGGAAAGATTCTAATTCACTATGCGAAGCTATATACAACTTAGCCTTATTAACACAGCTACTCAATAATAGATATGTAGATCCCATTGTCACAGTACAACAGTCTCTAGACATTAATTTATTATTTGATATTAATATCACCTATAACTGAAGTATATGTCAGAATCGTTCCTATTTACGTTCAATAATGGAATGCTATTCCGGTTTTGGAAAGCGTCACGCCGCGGTGGAGTAGCCGATCGGTGTAAGGCGTCTCGCTGCGGAGCGCGAGGTTGCTCGCCGTCGGAGGTTCGAGTTCTCCCTGGGGCATGTGTGTGTGTGTGTGTGTGTGTGTGTGTGTAATTGTGTGTTTGTGTGTGTGTGTGTGTGTGTGTTGTCCTCAGGTTAGTTTACCTTAGTTTAAGCAGTTTGTAAACTACGGACTGATGTTCACGTAGTTTGGTCCGATAGATTTACAAACATTTGAACATTTGGAAGCGTCACCAATATTGATACGAGATACGTATAAAACATCGAGTCAGAAATGAGGTTTCTCTGTTGCAGGAAAGGGTTTAGGATATTCCCTGCATTCTCCCTATCAAAACTTAGCACTAGTCAGTTATATTGTGCACCTCAAAAATAATAACTATAAGAAATATGGAAACAGATTTAGCGTAATAACAATTACCATATGTTAATATCAATTGTAGACTGTCTTTGGTACGATGTAAGTAATGAAAAAGTTCTCACAGGTGAAAAGCTATCTAGACCTAATTGAAGACTAACCCCCTATTGTGATACATGTTACCTGTAAATAAAATATTTTGTATTGGAAATGGAACCGCTGAGAATTATGTTCCAATCAAAGATGAGACAAATGTAAATTTATAAGATGGATGGATGGATGGATATGATGTTATGGGCGCACGACAACTAGGTCTTTAGCGCCCGTACAAGATAATTAGGCGATACGTGTGACCTGATTAAAATGAAATGAAGACAAATAGGGAACAGAAGAGAAAGTAGCCAAAGTAGCCAAACGATAAGGGGAACGAAGCAAAGACCCAATCAAACATGGCAAGGTAGGAACAGTTGGTGAGCGTCTAAGGTTTACAGACGTACTCAAAATGCCATGCCAGAGGAGTGGTGGGCTAACCATTCGTTAACGTCCTAAAACCTCCAGCCTAAAAGCTTAGGCCAGAGTCCGGAAAGTTCACAGAAATTGAATACTTTCGTCACACTCGCCTAGTCATCAGCTAAAACAGAGGGCAGGGGACCACAAAGAGCCACCGCTGCCCTAGCAGCACGGTAGGAAATACATTCCAGTAAAATGTGGCGTACAGTGACTTGCACACCACAAGCATCGCAAATCGGAGGGTCCTCCCGACGGAGTAAATAAACATGTGTCAAAGGACAATGCCCGATTCGGAGACGTGTCAAGGCCACTTCATGATGCCTCAGGTCACAGGATGTTCGACACGGTCGGACAGTTGGCTTAATCAACCGCAGTTTATTGTTCGTCACTGCCTGCCACGTCTCCTCCCACAAACGAAGGGACTTCCGGCGCACCACAGAGAGGATGTCCGGCAGGGGAACGGCACAATGAGTAATACCAGAACTGTCGCAAGCCTCCTTGGCAGCCCGATCAGCCATTTCGTTACCACTAATACCGACATGTCCTGGCACCCAACAGAATGTCACTTGCTTCCCCCGCTGCTGGAGAGTGGACATTCTGTCATGAATGAGCTGCACTATCTTCTCAGCTGGATACAAATTTCGTATGGATTGCAGCGCACTGAGAGAATCGGAGCACAGGAGATACTTCGTGCCACGAACCCGCTGCATTTGTTCCAGCGCCCGCAGGATCGCATGGAGTCCTGCTGAGAAAACTGAGTATGCAGGAGGGAGGCGAATCCTGATGGTGGTGTTGGGGAACACTATGGAACAGCCTATCGAGTCCCCCTGTTTGGACCCATCCATGTACACCACGGTAAAATCACGATGCTGATCTAAAATGTGAGAGAACAGAGATTAAAATATAAAATCGGAAGTAGAATGCTTCTGAAAATGTGTCAACTCTAAAAGTAGTCTCGGCCTCTGGAGGAGCCACGGTGGACGTTTACTCCAACCTCGCTGTAAAACATTAAAACCAAACACATCCATATCTAAAAGACAATCTTGAGAACGTATCCCAAAAGGCCTCGTTGCCCGTAGCCTGTTACGAAACAGCCGTTCCGCAGGAGGGTGGGCAACGACCGGATGGGCTGGTGTATTTGGCGAGGACAAAGTCGTATATGCCTGGCGTGCCACGAGGAACTGCCGCCGCATGTGAAGTGGTGGCTCACCAGCCTCGGCGCAGATACTTGGTATGGGACTCGTGCGGAATGCCCCAGTTGCGAGCCGAATCCCCTCATGATGCACCACGTCCAGCATCTTTAAATAAGAGGGTCTTGCTGACCCATACACGGTGCACCCGTAGTCTAGGCGAGAACGCACAAATGCTCTATAAAATCGTAGCAGACAAGTTCTGTCGGCTCCCCATGAAGTGTGGCTAAGACACTTTAAAATACTTAGTGCCTTCAGGCACCGTCTCTTCAAATCTTTAAGATGTGGCAACCAGGTAAGTTTAGAGTCAAATGTCACACCCAGAAAACGCACAGTGTCTTTAAAATTCAGAACGGTGTCCCTCATCCGCAGTTCAGGTAAGTTAAAAATAGAACGGTTAAAACAAACACACACCGACTTCTCTGTTGAAAATTTGAAACCGGTCTTCTGTGCCCATTCGTCGAGCCGCCGGAGAGTGAGCTGCAACTGACGAGTTGTCGTTGCAAGACTGGAAGAAGAACAGAAGACAGAGAAGTCATCAACAAATAGTGAACACTGGACAGGACTTTTCACAACACACGTGATACTGTTAATGGCTATAGCAAACAACGTCACACTTAAAACACTACCCTGAGGGACACCGTTTTCCTGCTCAAAGCGGTCAGAGAGCACGCCACCGACTCGGTATCTAAAAAAACGTGGAGAAAGGAATGACCGGATAAAAATTGGAAGGCAACCGCGAAATCCCCATTCGTCAAGCTGCCTAAGTATAAGATCCCCCCAAGTAGTGTCGTAGGCCTTCTCGATATCAAAAAATACACCCAGAAGGTGATGACGGCGCAGGAAAGCCTGTTGTATTGCCGCCTCCAGAGAGGCCAGGTTATCGAAGGTGGAACGACATCGCCTGAACCCACACTGGAAGCGACTAAGTAGCTGCCTGGATTCCAACATCCAGACAAGGCGGCGGTTGACCATCCGCTCCAGGGTCTTTCCAATACAGCTAGTGAGGGCAACACTACGGTAACTGCTGGGGCATGTGGAATCTTTACCGGGTTTTAAAAGGGGAATTAAAATAGCCTCTCTCCACAAGTCGGGAAAGTGTCCTGACATCCAAATGGCATTAAAAAGGTTAAGGAGGATAACTTTGTTGCGATCTGTAAGGTGCCGTAACATAGCATAGTGGATCCCATCGTGACCAGGTGAAGTGTCTCGGGCTACACACACTGCAGAATCTAATTCCCACAGGGAGAAGGGGCGGTTGTACTCCTCCGTAATCGCGGACCTGAAGTCCAGCGTGCCCCCCTCAGCAGCCACTCTGTGGCGCCTGAATTCAGGATCCTGACTGGCAGTGGCAGTAACAGAAGCGAAGTAAGTAGCCATGGTTTGGGCAATGTCTGCTGGTCGTGTTTGTAAAGTTCCGTTACACATCACAGCAGCTATGGGGCACCTTCCTCCTCTTCCAGAAATCCTCCTGATGGTCTCCCATACTTTCGTCCTGGTTGTAGAACGGTTAATGGAACTCAGGAACTGCTGCCATGACCTCCGTTTGCTCTCTCTAATAACCTGACGACACTAGGCCCTTGCAACCCGGAAAGCAGCGAGGTTTTCTGAAGTCGGACGACACTTGAACCGACGCAGAGCCGCCCGCCTGGTCCTGAGGGCAGATCGGCATTCGTCATTCCACTAAGGGACTGGCTGCCGTTTTCGACGTCCCGAAGACTGTGGAATGGATGCATCAGCGGCGGAGTGCATCACGGCAGTAATATGGTGCACCCATTCTGTGACATTGTCACGATGTTCAAAGTGGGCAAGTTGGCTGTAAAGTGTCCAATCCGCTCTACTGAGTATCCATCGTGGCGGGTGTCTTTCAGATTGGATTCCATACGGTTGGGAAATGGAGATTGGAAAGTGATCGCTGCCATGGAGATCATCGACCACGTCCCATTGTATAGTGTGCGCAAGGGATGGAGAGCAAAGAGTGAGGTCTATGGCAGATAATGACCCTGTCGCAGTACAAAGGTGTGTGGGTTGACCGGTGTTAAGTAAATGTGCGTTCGATGACAAGAGGAGCCGCTCAATGGCCCTACCCCTGGGGCAAGTAGTGACAGAGCCCCAAAGCACATTATGTGCATTAAAGTCTCCACACAGAAGAAAAGGCTGGGGAAGTTGAGTAAGAAGGTCCTTGAGGTCCTCTTCATTAAGCGTATCATGAGGGGGCAGATAGAGGGAGCAAACAGTCAGTCGATGACGCACATATACAGATACTGCGACTGCTTGGAGGCTTGTGGTGAGGGAGAGGGGCTCGGAGTGGTAGGCTGTACAAACAAAAATAGCCACTCCAACCCTAGCTCTCGCCCCAATTACGTCATCCTTCCTACATAGCGTGTAACCACGTATCTCAGGGGAGTCTGAAGGCTTAAAATTTGTCTCCTAGAGACACATACACAGAGGTCGACCCTGAGATAAGAGACGAAGTTCCTCCACATGGGTCCTAAAGCCCTGCATATTCCATTGTAGTATGGGAGCCATTGCTTACGGAGGTTTCACCCTCACTTTCTCTCTCCGCCGAGGCAGCGAGACGCTATGGGGTAGAGGGTCCGACTTGGGGCGGTTTTGCTGCCCCAAACGCACATCAAGGTCCATTGGCTCGGACAGAGAGTCGGATGGAGCATCTGTTACACGTACCTGGACAGGCTCAAACAAAGTAACTTCTACTTTATCCTGTGACAGATACTTTTCAACTGCTTTTTTAGCCTTAGGTGGTTTCGGATGGGAGCCTGTTGCAGAGGTAGTGGCTGTGGTGGATTTCTGCACAACCTCTACTACTGGGGGGCCATCATCTCCACAGGAGGCGGATCAGTTCCTTTTTCCGATGTTTGGGGACCAACCGGACTGGAATCGTCTACGACTGCAGCAGCCGCGTGGCAAGTGCACTGGCAAGTGCAGGTGCTAGTACCAACACAGACTGACTCAGTTTGCGTAACAGCATCACACTTGACAGTCGGCTTCTGGACAACAGAAGCGAAAGAAGCGGCAAAAGCTGGTGGTTGCATGGCCTGGAAGATTTTCTTGGCCTCAGCATACGAGATGCGCTTCGTGGTCTTTATTTCCTGCACCTTTTTTTTCCTCAAGGAAGACTTTACAATTACGACTCCAGACAGGGTGATCCCCAGAGCAGTTGACACACGTGGCAGGTGGTGTACACTTTGCTCCGTCATGCGCCACCTTGCCACATTTGCCACAGGTGGCCTCACCTTTGCACCCCAGGGTGGTATGCCCAAAGCGCTGGCATTTGAAGCAGCGCATTGGGTTGGGGACGTAAGGTCGAACTTTCAAACGAAGAAAACCTGCTTTGACATTATCTGGAAGTTGGGGATTATTGAAGGTAAGGATGAATGAGTCCGATTTCACCAACTCACCACCCACCCTTTTCATAATATTTTGCACATCCAAAATACCCTCCTGTGCCCACTCAGATTTCAGTTCTTCCAAAGGGATGTTTACTATATCTCTACAGGTCACTACGCCTTTACTGTAGTTCAAGGTGTTATGCAACTCCGCCTCTATGGCATATTCACCCAGGAATTTCGCCTGCTGCAGGTTGGTTGCATGCTGGGAACTCGATGTTTCGATCGGTAATGTCCCATTCCGCAAACGTACACTGATTTTAAACTGCCAGCAATTCCCTCAAGGCCTTTTTGAATATAGAAGGGAGATACTCCCTCAAACGAGCCGTCCTTTCGTTTAACAACAATAAACACTTTCTGTACAACAGCCTGTGTTCTGTTACTATTCCCAAAATACTTTTTCTTACTCCCAGAATCAGGAGGACTGGATATCCTAGCCCTCTTTTTGGATTGGGTGTTGGTACCTCCCAGTGGTACACCCATCCCACTGGAAGGTTCAAGGGACAAATTGGAAGTGCTCATGTCGGTCCCACGAGCAGCTAGGGAAGTACATGTCCACCTAGACAGAGCCCCGCGTGCCTAGGTAAGCCTTATACAACTGAGGTGCGGCAGTATCCACAGAGGTTGCTCGCTAGCGACTGTTCCTCATTCAACAGCCATGCATCCCATCAGCACGTAGCACACCTTGGGACTGAAGGTTTTTTTTATAGAGGTTTGTACCATCCTCGCGACCCGGGCGGTCAAGCCAAGATCCCCATTCCCCAGTACACACAACGTTCCACCGCCGCGCCACACGGTGGTCGCTGAAGCGTGCCCAGAGGTTAGGGTGTCTAGAGGACTAGCGGCGCTTACCAGTCCCCAGCTCAGGACCCCGGGTTCGCCAAGCCCGTACTCAGCAAATTAATGCTGAGCCCCTAAGGGGAAATTTAGAAGACTACATATACTATATCATAGATGAATATTTTTATTTGAGGAAGAATTATAAACATTTTCAGGGATTTTTATTGTTTAAAAACAAGAGTGATTAGTTTAAGTAGGTAGAAGTGTAAACGAATTTGGTTGTTAAAGTTAAATCTAGAAGATACCGAGGGGAGGGAAAGATTTATTTAGACTTGATGGAGGATGAATGAAAATTTAATTGTAGGTATTAAATATGTCGTTTTTCATAATGTAGGAGGCATACAAATACAGCAATAAAGTTAATTTAAGGGGGAAAATAAGACAACGGAGCTAAGTGGATAACGCAACTGCCTAGAAATGAGGCTTCCGGGTTCGAATCCTGGCCGGGCGACGATGACTCTATGCTGAGCACCCTAAAACACCACTCATCATTATCATCGTCATCATCGAATCCTGGCCTTCCCACAGATTTTAAATAAATGCCTCCCATTCTATTCAATGTAATTTTATCGTGAAAATCTGGTGGCATTAAGGCAAATATCGCAACCATACTTACGAATATGCTACAAAACACTGAAGCAAGATTGCATAGACGTGGGAGATGGCGATCCAAAGTCAAGACATAGACATTCCAAATTTCGTCTTCAAGGTAAACTGAAAGAACAACTATAATGAATGAGTGTTTCAAACTACACACTAGTTCACAAATATTTTATATCTTTCTGGCCAAGAAGCAGAATTTTTGCGTTGTAAAATTTCACGATTGCTAGAGCACCCCCAATATTGCTTACAAGGACTTTGTGTTGATAGAGAATGTAATGTGTGTTACTGTGAAGTGTTTTGCAGCATTCAGAGAATATTGTTTGACTTGACAGGATAATGTGTTTCTTTCTTCCTTCAGTTCCTTCGAATAACTTGCCGAAAGCAATTGTAGAACAGAGATGGTGTTTCTGATCCTGGGAGACACATTGACACAAACCAGTATGTAATTCATTGAAATGGCCACGTGGTCTACGACGTCATGCAACGGACTAGGGTGCTTTTCCCACCAGCGTTTCGAGTCCTTCCTCGAGCATGGTGGTGTAATCATAGTGTAAGTTACCTGAAGTGGTTTGTAAGTTTAGGGGCTGATAACCGTGGCAGTTTGCTGCAATGGATTTACAAACATTTGAATTTTTTTATATTCACTGAAACGATGCGATTATTAGTGACTAGAAAAATGTGGGTATTTTATTTTCCGTTCATTTATACTTTACCTTTCTTTCTTTTTTGTAAGTGTTAATAATTTGGTTCGTTTTAAAGAAATTATCGATATTAAATTGTGAAAAATGTACAAATGTTTGGAAATCCATCGGACTTAACTGCGTGGTCATCAGTCCGTAGCTTACAAACTACTTAAACTGAGGTAAACTAACCTAAGGACAACACGAACATTCATGCCCGAGGAGGAATTCGAACCACCGACGGCGGACGGCCGCGCGTACTGCAGCAAGGCGCTCCATGCGCACGGCTAACTCGCCGCGGCTAAAATTGAGAAATAACATACTTCATTAGTGGTATTTTCTCTGTTAATGGAAATGATAAAGTGTAACCATACTTTTTTCAAGCGAGATGTGGTGCAGAAATTATTAATTCATTTAAATTCGACGAATAAATATGTAATTTAAAAGAAGGAAAATGCATTAGAAAGGTACCCATGATCCCATCAGTGTAGCGTAAATGTAAGGTATAATTATTTATATATAATACCTAAATAACGGAGAGTGTGTAGCAGGCACTCAAACGACGAGAACATGTTATTCATGCAATTCTGGCGCACTATTTATGTCTGAATGCACATAATTTAAGAATAAATGGATGGAGACGTGCCGCGCGAGGGTAGCCGAGCGGTCTGGATCGTGCGCCCGCCGCGTCGGAAGTTCGAATGCTCCCTCGGGAAAGGATGTGTGTGTTGTTCTTAGGTTTAAGTAGAATGAAACTTTCACTGTGCAGCGGAGTGTGCGCTGATATGGAACTTCCTGGCAGATTAAAATTGTGTGCTGGAACTGGGACTCGACCCTGGGACCTTTGCCTTTCGCAAGGTTTGCAGCAGAGCTTCTCTGAAGTTTCGAAAGTAGGAGGCGAGGTACTGGTGGAAGTAAAGTTGTGAGGTGGCATCGTGAGTCGTGTCGGGATAGCTCAGTCGTTGCCTGTGAAAGGCAAAGGTCCCAAGTTCGAGTCCCGGTTCCGGCACACAATTTTAATCTGCCAGGAAGTTTCTTAGTTTAAGTAGTTTGTAAGATTAGGGACTGATGACCAACGTAGTTTGGTCTCATAGAATTACGAACATTAGAACATTTTTTTATGGAGACGTGCTTTCTCCAGAGAGTCTTAAATACTCTGTATTATCAGCGGTGGATCCAGTAGTGAACTTGTTGAGTTTAGGACACAGCGTGTATTTGTGATATCAGCGCTCTGTTGCTGCAACGTTATTGTCAGTCAACTGCCGTCAGTCTGGAAATGAAACAAGACGTTTATGTATAGCACATGGTACCCACGACTCCAGGGACGGAAGCCTGAGACCCAGTTTTCCGATGTTACTTCCCCGAGACTCTGCATTTTTGTAGACACGTCCAGCAACTGGATGCATTTGAAAGAGGCCTCATAGTTGGACTGTGTGTAGCGGATGGTAGGATGGTGCCACTGACAGGGGTGTGAGCCATTCAAAGATCACAGTGGCCTGATTTGGGAATCAATGGATACTTGAGGACATCCAGCCACGTCATGTAGCTTTTTGTCGGTCACTGAACATCATTCTGAAAGTCGACCGTCGTATGGCACTCCATAAAATGCGGAATGTCTTGAGCTCGCTCCCGCCAGCCCCGAACATGTTCTGAAAACCCTATAACATCATGTGAGTCCCCATAATGTGTGTCGAAGTTTCGACTTTGTTGGACTGGGGTCGTCGCACCCACAGCATCGACTGAGACCTGAACGTCAACCACGAATTTTGCAGTGTTGCTGTGGCCGTGAGGCTTGCACAGAGGAGGAATGGCATCACATGATGTTCCATGTTCAGCACCTTGGCTGTTTGCCTTAATAAATTGGTTGAAATGATCACCCTCAAATTTGACTAACTTTAGTGCTTACTTTTGCCGGGGTCAATGGTAGATGGTACATCCAGCTAATATACGTGAAAGACACATACGAAAATAAAACCGGTACGATTGTATGGGAAGCTGTAGGATATGCCTTCAAGTCACCTCCAGTCGAGGTTCCGCACACATTTGACAGCACGGCGATAAGTCACAGGACACCCTGTGGTCGCAAGTCTCACAGATGGTAGCAGAGCACCCTGGGATAGGGTTACAACAAGATCATGTGGACCCACATACACTACGAGTGCGAATAGACTGCCTACAGTATACTAACGTCAAGCATTCATAATTAACAGAAGCGGATGGGGTTGAGATGCTACAACAGGAGCCACTGGATGCGTTCTGGGGGAGAGAAGCCACCAGCAGTAACGCTTAGTAAGAGCGCTGCACAATGAAAAGACATGAACGGTGGCACTCCAAGTGAGAGTTTACGGACATTGTTAGTTTTTCCTTGTCCTTTCTTTGCACAGTTACGTTTTCTATTATAAAGCAGATATTTATTTTAATAAGCCGTCTTTGTAACTGAATAAGACACGATTTTTGACGCACACGTGTCGCCTTTATCTGCAGGCATATTCAATGGCAATTTTTGGTATATGCTGGGCTACATGTGTTGCTCTTTGGTGACTTAGGTTGTTTTGTTTGTGTCTTCTTTCACTCCATTGGCTTCTTCATTGCTGAATTTCACCACTTGATTCTGATGTTGGCGACGGGCAACAACGAATCGACATCTTTCATATCTGACTGACAATCTCTTTGAATTTCGAAGGGTGCATTTTTTTTTTTTCTTTTTAGGATTGAGGATGTGTACTGTTAATGATCTGTCTGCTCTACCAAGCAAACGTTTTTGACATAAATCAAGCCAGCCTTAGACTCTGAACCTTCCAAAGGGCTTCTGGTCAGCCAGACTTGTGCACTGTACCCTCTGTGGTACTAGGTAGGCAGGGGTGCTCAGCGATTAGCATTAAGACACTCAAAGTTTGGTGGCAAAAATGTCCAGCTGAAGGCTAAACGTTACGGTTCTTTCTAATATGGCTAGCATCAAGTATGTTTTACGTCACTTGGCGTAGCCTTCATTGCTGTTGTGTGTGGGGTGAACAGATACAGCAGTTTTGTGCGTCTTCCGTCTCTCTTTTACACTTAGAAGACCGATGAAACTGCTTTTCTCAAGCGCTCATATCTAACTTGGTTCCCCAGCCTAAACGTGTCTTCTCTGAGATCTAGTATTCTGTAACACCTTACCACAAAATGTCAGCGCTAGACGGATTTACTTGCTAATTCTGCGAACAGTACATACTAATTAAATAGTAAATACGTGACAAGACATATATGTTTTCACCAGATTTTCATCTAGATATTTACTCTTAAAATCACATTTGCGACCCTGACTAACAATTTGTGAAACAGCTTTTATGATATTTATTGTTTTCATGATATATACCGTTCCATTACCTAATACGGTGTGGAAAGAAGGAACACCTGAATATCTCCGTTTTCTATCTGGTTTAGCTCGTTTTGTTATGATGATCTTAGCTCCCTATGTGGGGGTGGGGGGGTGGGGGGTGTTAAAATTTTTGTTCTCGTTCAGAAGAGAAAGTTGGTGAAACAGATTACGCTAACATTTCTCGCCAAAACGAATAACACCTTCCCTGTCATGATTTTCACCCCAACGTGTGCACCATTTCCGTGAAATTCTCTCCTCTGTAGCGTGATAACCTGAAACGCGATGTTCTTCTCCGAATTTTTTGTATGTCCTCCGTCAGTCAAAAGTAAAGAGGAGCCAACACTTCGCTACAACACTTCGAAACTTTACGGACAATTGTACTGTAGGCAGTTTCTTTAGTACAAGTCTACTGAAACCTCAAGAAGTCATTACACTTCTTTTAGCAGCAAAGATGAACAAAACTTAATACCATTAATTAAAAGATATAGGAAGAAAGCCTACTACAATGTGAACTGTTCTGTCGTAATTATTTCACATTGAAATACAATTTTATATTTGTTCTCACTTCCACTTCTTCTCAAATCATCTGACACCACAATTGTTCTCACGATTTACCGACTGCATTTTTGGGTTATGTTTGCACTGTAGAAACATTGTTTATTGTCTTTATTTGTAGTATTCAACTGTCTCTCGTTTGTGTTTTCACGGGAATTGTTTCCTATTATGATTTTCACATCCATTTCTTAGCGATCCACGTGTCATTTTTATCTTGTCCATGCTGGGTTTGTAGGCTTCTTTAAAATTCCAGTTTTACAGCTTTTCCTTTGATCTACAACTTTGCTGTCATCGCACCTAATTGTAAATCACGTTCGAATGATACCGAGGCATTACTAAAAGATCTAAAAGATTGGCTTTTGTAGTGCACACACACACACGCACACACACACACACTTCTGAAATGTTGTTCTATAAAAAATTGTCATCTTTTACCTTTCAATATAATTGACACTGCCTGTCTTGCCACCTGCATTGCGGTATATTAATTTTGCAGGCAAGGAGTACATCTACGCTGATGCAATTACACGAGCACCTTTATCAGTCACCTTAGTTTGTGAAATGCATCTTAGAAACACCTGAAGAATGACCCATAAAACCCCGCTGTTCATCCACCTGCCTAAAATATCACACAATAAAACATCGCAAATCAAATATTATTTCATAATTTGCGGCCTAAATACCTATGAATTGCAAGTGACTTCCATAATGATCTCTATATTTCAATTAAACTTTAGGTTATATGCTCCACGTGAAAGTTATGACGTGGATAATATGAAGCTTCACTTGGAATGCATGCTACTATCAACACCACGTCGAATCTTTACCCAATGCTGTTTTCTTAAAGATTGTGTAATCTCTTACATTCATGTATTGCATCCTACATGTGTACCTAACGAAGCTAACATACACTATTCTGTTCTCGTAGTCGTTTGCACGTACTTTGGTACAATGAAATCAAATAAGATATGCGATAACATTCCCCTTTATGATTGCGTTCCGCGTAACGGCGCTCTCTGTCTTTCATGGATCCGCCGCTTTATTGCTTCAAACCCTGCGTTGTTGGAGAGCCTCCCTCCCACGAGTCATAAACATTTACAACTTTCGCTGTTCGTTCGTCTTCTGCGTGTATTGATAGAATGCAGCCAATTCTTTATAGGTAGTTTAACTCTTGCATCACTTCTTCTAACAGATCATATCACTCTTCACGTAGTTGCCATCCTCACGTCAATATTTGATTATGTAATCGCTGTGCGTCGTTACATTCACGCTGCAACGGGAATGGAAATTTTCTCCTAGAAGCCCAACACATAAACCTAGTGAGTGAAATCTATATCTATAAATGTGAATTTCTGTTCGGTGTACGCTTATCACACCCGAACGACAAGACGCAGAGACTTAAATATTTGTACAGTTACTAATTTATATCTGAGGAGGGTTTTAGGCACGGTTTTATAGCGATCTGATAGATATTTAGTAATTTGAAGAATATAACGCGAAATTCGGAACAATAAATACTCTTTGAAAATTATATTTACTGTTTGAAAATGGTTTTATTGGTTGCATTGTTGCTTGAGGGTTGATAATGATAAAAGGTTGGAGTATATTGGGATGGAAAGTTATCGGTGTATGTAAAATTGTACGTGTGTGTGTGTGTGTGTTAATATTTCGCTATGCAGCTATGTACACCATAGCAGTTCCATGCCGATAGCTTTAAGGGGGTGGAAGATATGGTGGTTGAATGTCGTCAAATTATAAAAAAAATTCGGACTGAAGGCCAACGAGGAGGTTACATACAGCGAAAAGTGATGCCACAGACCATATCTTTGGTCTATGCGTGTTACAATTTCTTCAGATCTTTCTCTGTAAGGATAATCATACGAATAAAGAAATATAAGAATAAATAGATAGCACACTACTGAAAGATAGCTTATCTATCATAATCAACCAACACGCGAGCGGAGACGCGGGTTTAAGCTAGTAACATATAGACTTCATAATATTTAATGAATCTGAACACTAAGGGTCCATCATATGTAGTAGGAACAAAGTGTTGTGTCGACTGCTGTTACCTCCCGGAATAGTGGACACATGACAATGAGAATATGCAACACGTACCGAGGTTATGACTCCACAGTTAGAACGACCTGCAGTGGACTAACACAACCTTCGCTCTTACAATCAACATTCTGCAGCACAGTGCTCACTAACTGGTTAATGCACCCTATAGTTTTCTCCTGTTGACTTCAGAGTGTATTCCAATCTACCTTGTCAAAACATTTCTCCAAATCTACATAAGCTAGAAGTTTAGGTTTACCGTCCTTAATCTGAGTTTGTTTGTAAATCTATAGGACCACACTGCGTGGTCATCAGTCCGTAGCTTACAAAACTACTTAAACTAAGACAAACTAACTAACCTAAGGACAACACACACAGCCATGCTCCAGGGAGGTCTCGAATCTTCAACGGAGAGCAACCGCGCGCTCCGCAGCGAGGCGTCTTAGACCGCTCGGCTACTCCACCGTGGCTCTAAAATAAGCCCTGAGTATTGCCTACCGTGTTCCAACATAGTATATTCCCTCCTCCCACTCTCAATTAAAACTTACATATACCCACTAGCCGCGCTGATATGGCATCGCAGTTTTCGACGACATGTCAAGGACTCCATAGCGGAGTTTTAATCACTTTTTGCGTCTAGGGACAGTGAGCATAGTAGTTTTGTCCCATTACAGACATTTTTTCATACCCGTCATATTTCGTAGTGATCACTGAAACACTGTCAGAGTCTATTGCGAGGTTCCCTTTGCTAGACATTTTACGAAGAATCGCAGCTTAAACGATGGAGAGTTGGAAAATGTGTTTTCCCTATCGACTGTGGGCAGAATTGTGGATGAAAGAAAAAAAATAGAATGCACTTTAAAGATAAGACGTAATTTCCAAGTACATTGAGATATTTGTCAAACCGCTTTATAAGCTTCAAAAAGTCATCCAAGAAAAAATCAGGGCGTTGCGTACGGAAGGAGCGTTGAACGGCTATGGAGTGGAAACATCCGCCACCACCTGTCCGAAAGAAGTTCAAAAGCACTCCGTCTGCAGGTTAAGTGCTACTCACCGTTTTGTGGGATGCCCAAGGAAATTTATAGCTGGATTTTTTGGAGGATGCAACCATCAATGCAGCGTGGACTGTGCCATTCTGTCGAAATTGAAATGTGGGATTCGGAAAAAGCGGCCTGGCCTTCTCATATTCGGCGTACTGGTGTTGGATGACAATGAAAGACCACACTCGGCGACGGCAACGCAAAACCATATTGCAACTCTTGGTTGGGAGCGCCTACACCATCCGCCATACAGTCCTGATCTCGCACCATGTGACTTACATCTGTTTCCAGCTTTGAAGAAGACTGTCGTCGGAAGTCGCTTTGGAAGCAATGCTGACGTCAAACAATCCGTTCAACGCTTTATCAGTACGCAACGCCCAGACTTTTTCCTAGAAGGCTTTTTGAAGCATATAAAGCGGTATGACAAATGTCTCAATGTACTTGGAAACTGTATAGAAAAATATAGATATGCCTTATCTTTAACGCCTTTTTTTTCATACGCAACTCTGACCACAGTCCACAGACGAAACTTCCATCTAAACATTCATGTGTGAGCGTACTTTATAATAATCAGCAAAACAGTCCCAAACACTGTTGTAAGTGGCTTCTTGATGGTCACGTTTATATGGATTGTCGAAGACAGGAATGAATTTGTAGGTATGCATCAAATCTGTAAGTTGGCTAAAGTATTCTCTTCCATCAACCTTATGAAATTTTCTTCAAGTCAAGTGTGCAAAGTGACTTTTGAGATCTGATTGAATCTGTATGAATGTATCGAATTCTGCGTAAAGTGCCCTCCGAGATCCACCAAACGTATTTCTTCACGTCTTCTAGGTCAAGTGCGCTAAATTTAATTAACATCAGAAAAAAACTAAATATTTTGTCAACGTCTATAAGTACACACAGTTATCAACCGTACTGAATTTAAGTAGCCAGTGACCTTTTTCTTGTTTTCGTGATTAAGTGTGCTAAATTTCATCAAGAAAACCTAGATTGACATGAATTTAAAAGAAACCTACAGACACTGAAAGGGACACATTTCTTTATCCATACGAAATATAAGATAAGAAATCTGTACTTCGATTTTCATGTTCACGTATTATTATTACCGTACAGGAAAAGAGTTTTCTTCCTACTGTAGCAGCTCCTACAGAGTTGTGTATTGCGGGTTGCCTTTGAATGTGGATAACGAGCGTCGGATTTTTTTTCCCGGATTTCCATCCCTTCTTTCAGTTTTTTTTTCCAATTTTTGTCAATATTACCTCTGTGAAAAAGCTAATATAACAAAAAAGTACTATTCAAATCAGCCAGGCCGTATGTGAGCTTTAGCGAGACTGACACACAGCTATTCATTTTCATATACACAATACAAATGAGTGTTGCATCACCACGTATCTAAGGGCTCATATCCGTGACTACGTAAAGATGTAATGAAGATATACAAATGTAACATCTGAATTATCTTTATTGCTCAGAAAAACAAGTCTTCACTACTGATTTTGGATATCATTATTATTAGGAAAGCAGCGAACTGGAATATGATTCGGAATGAAAAGTAAATCACGTTTTCAAAAACATTTTTAATTTATTTATAATAAGGGGACCGGTTTCGATCTACGCAGAGATCATTATCAAAACGAATTCGTCTCAACGTCAGTGCCGAGGCGATGAGCGTGCGGCGGTGTGACTGACACTTTCATTTCAAATCTTGACTAGTTTACAACAATGACCTAGACACACCCTATTTATGTTCCACACTGCAGCAAAGATAACTTCACTGAAGATAGAAACGTAGCAAAAATCCTGCACAAAACCAAAAATTAAACAATGCCAAAATTAGCGTAAGTGCTCAAATGTTCAAATGCTTGTCAAGCTTAAGGGACTTAACTGCGGGATCATAAGTCCCTAAACTTACTTACTACTTAAGAACTACCTTATACTAAATTCGGCACAAACATCCATGCTCGAGGGGGGATTTGAACCCCCGACGAGGAACGGCCTCGCGCGTAGTAGCATAGCGCCTCAATACGCTCGGCCGCTCCGCCGCGGCACGTAAGGACTGCTATCCATTCAACAACTTTGAGAGCAATGTTTTGTGTACCGTGTTGGCAGAAAACCATAAGAAAGTGTGCTCCTACGTCAAATCGGTAAACGGGTCGAATCCAAATATCCACACTCTGCGACCATAATTATCAACATTTACATACATACTCTGCAAGTCACATTGCATCGCAGTGGATTTATTGAACTACTTTTATGACATTTCTCAACAGTTCCATTTTATAATAGCTCGCGGAAAAAGGTAACACCTAATATATATGTTTTCGATCAGATTTCCCTTACGTTTTATGATTATGATGTCTCTCAAAGTACACTACTGGCCAATAACACTGCTATACCAAGAAGAAAAGCGGATGATAAACGGGTATTCACTGGACAAATATATTACACTAGAATTGACATGTGATTACATTTGCACACAAATTGGGAGCACAGATCGTGAGAAATCAGTCGGCCTTGATACGCCTGGGTATTCAGTCAAACAGAGCTTGAATGCGATTTACAGGTACAGGTACCCATGCAGCTTCAACACGATACCAAAGTTCTTCAAGAGTAGTGACTAGCGTATTGGGACGAGCCAGTTGCTCGGACACCATTGACCAGGTGTTTTTAGTTGGTGAGAGATCTGGAGAATGTGCTGGCCAGGGCAGCAGTCAAACGTTTTCCGTATCCAGAACGGCCCGTACAGAACCTGCAACGTGCATTATCCTGCTGCACTGTAGGGTTTCGCAGGGATCAAATGAAGGGTAAAGCCACGAATCGTAACACATTTGAAATGTAAAGGCCACAGTTCAAAGTGCCGTCGATGCGAACAAGAGGTGACCGAGACGTGTAACAAATGGCAACCCATACCATCACGCCATGCGATTCGTCAGTATGGCGATGACGAATACACGCTTCCAATGTGCGTTACCGCGATGTCGCCAAACACGGATGCGACAATCATGATGCTGTAAGCAGAATTGCATTCATCCGTTTTGCTATTTGTTCACCCAGGTTCGTCGTTGCGTAGACCATCGCAGGCGTTCCTGTCTGTGATTCAGCGTCAAGGGTAACCGCAGCCATGGTCTCCGAGCTTATAGTGAACGCTGCTGCAAACGTTGTCGAACTGTTCGTGCAGATGGTTGTAGTCTTGCAAACGTCCCCATCTGTTGACTCAGGGATCGACACGTGGATGCACGATCCGTTACAGCCATGCGGATAAGATGCCTGTCATCTCGACTGATAGTGATACGAGGTGTTGGGATCCAGCACGGCCTTCCGTATTGCCCTCTTGAACCCACTGCTAACAGTCAATGGATCGCGACCAAAGCGAGCTGCAATGTCGCGATTCGATAAACCGCAATCGCGATAGGCTACAATCCGACCTTTGTAAAAGTCAGAAATGTGATGGTACGCATTTCTCCTCCTTTCACGAGGCATCACAAAAACGTTTCACCAGGCAACGCCGGTCACCTGCTGCTTGTGTATAAGAAATCGGGTGGAAACCTTCCGCATGTCAGCACATTGTAGGTGTCGTCACCGCCGCCGCCCTTGTATGAATGCTCTGAAAAGCTAGTCATTTGCATATCACAGCATCTTCTTCCTGTCTGTTAAATTTCACGTCAGTAGCACGTCAACTTCGTAGTGTAGCAATTTTAATGGGCAGGAATGTAGGGGATGCTACCAATATTGTATTCAAACAGAAGATACGCACTAAAGGCGTAAACGTTAGATGTCTTTTTCCAAAGCTGTTTTACAGAGGAAAATTGAACGGTAGTTCCTACTATGACGGATGAAAAAATGGCAGAAATACATCTCAGAAGGCTATATAAGCAACTGAATTCGCTCAACAGGGGAAACACTGCGTGACCTGATGGGATACCGATTCAGTTTTACACGTAGTTGCCCCCTTCCCTCCCTTAGCAGTAAAAGTTCTCTAAAGAAGCGAAGCGTTCCTAAGGAATGTAAAAACGCGCAGGCCATTCCTGTATATATGAACTGTCTCAATAAGATGCGGAAAAATATAGGCCTATACCTCTGACGTCAGTCAGTTGTAGAATTTTAGATCTCATGTTAGAATCCTTTGTAGGAATCATGATCGTTCCGAAAGCAATGATCGTATGAAACAATTTGTGCTTTTAATCCCCGACATCCAGAGGGTCGATGATTTAGGTTTCCTTTTAGAAGTCGTGTTTCTTGTCTTCCGCAAGGTGTTCGATACCGTTCCTGGTCGTCACCTGATTAAGAATATGCGAGCATACGGAATATCAGACCAACTGTGTGAATGGATTGAGGAGTTTCTAGCTAACTGTACGCAGTATGTCATTCTCAACGGTGAGTAGTTTTCAGGCGTTAATTATATGTCAGTCGTACCCCAGGGGAGTGTTATAGGACCGTTGCTTTTCACAATTTATATAACCTTGTAGATGATATCCGAAGTTCAATGACACTTTTTGCGAATGTTACCGTAATTTGTCGAGACGTCCCAACACTGGAAAGGGATAACAAAATGCAGAAGGATTAGCAGTCTGTTGATACTTGGTGCAGGGACTGGCAATTGAACGTCAAACTTCAACAGCTGTGAAGTGCTACGTTTACGTAGTAAGAAATATCCTCCCATTATATAACTACACAATAGCAGGACCAACACTGGAAGCAGTTACATCCATAATTTATCTCTAAGAGAACGACCTATTGTCTCATAGTCAACATGGATTTAGAAAGTATCGTTCTTGTGAAACACAGTTCGCCCTTTACTCACAAGATGTGATCAGTGCTGTCGATTAGGAATGTCAAATAGATTCCGTATTTACAGATTTCCGAAAGGCTTTTGACACTGTAGCACACAAGCGTCTTCTAATCAAATTGAGTGCTTATGGAATATCGCCAAAGTTGTGTGACTGAATTCGTGATTTCCTGTGAGGAAGGACACAGGGCGTTGTAGTAGACCGTAAGTCATCGATTAGATCTCAAGTAATATCTGGCGTTCCCCAGGGAAGTGTTATAGGGCCCCAGGTGTTCCTTATTTTTATAAACGATGTAGGAGACAATCTGAGTATCTCTCTTAGATGACGATGTTTCATTTATCGGATAGTAAAGTCACCAGAAGATTAAAAGCAACAGCAGAATGATGTAGATACCTGCCCGATTCAAAAATTGGAAATTGACCCTTAATAATGATAAATGTAAGGTCATCCATATGACCAATAAAAGAAATCCGTTAAACTTCAGTTACACGCTAAATCAGTCAAACTTATAGGCCATAAATTGGGAAATGCTACCAGCTATTTTTAAATTTTTCAAATATTTAAGAGTTTCCAAGATTTATTTTAAATTCATACCATAATTTTATTTACCATATTGAAGTGGTGCATGGTATTGTAAATTCACCCACCCCTTTCCCTCCAGCTATTCGGCACTTAGTCTTACAACAAGAATTCTAACTGGAGTGGAAGCGTACTGGGCCCATAACCCAGAGGTCCGTGAATCGTAACAAGACTCTGCTACCAGTTGGAATGCTTGTTTTAAGGTTGCAATATAAATAAAGTAGACGAAGTGCCGAATTGTTAGCAGTTAGGAGGGGGGGGGAGGTTAAAATACCATGTACCACTTCAGTATGTTAAATATAATTAGGATATGAGTTTAAAGGAAATATTGGACACTCTTTAAATATTTGCAAAATTTAACAACAGCTGGTAGCATTTCCGAAAGATACTGCCACATACGATAGGTTTAAATCTAAAATTTAACAAGGCCTGGGAGCAGTTATCAATCACTGTCAAATATGCTAGCCTGTGTGCCCGTTAATTTCAACAACTTCTGAAAGGTAACCACTCGGGTTCAATTTCAAAATAATACACTTGAAAACTGTTAACACTAAACGTATTCTTCCATAATTTATAAACTTAACAATAACTGTTGGCTAGCTTAAAAAAATTATAATTTATCAAGGAGTGGGAGCATTTATCAAACAGTCAAATATGCTTGCCTGTGTGCCCGTCAATTTCGACCACTTCTGAAAGGTAACCACTCGGATTCAGATTCAAAATTATACGCTTGAAAACGGTTACCAAAGATATTCCTTACAATCATTTACATATTTTACATTAACTGGTGGCATTTACCAAGTGCACTATAAAATGCGCTAGCTTCAAAAAAATTAAAGTTAAACAAAGCCTGGTAGCATTTTTCAAACAGTCAAATATCCTATTATGTGGGCCCTTCAATTTATAGAATGTGTGAAAGGTAACTGCTGGGATTCAATTTCAAAACTCTAAACTTGAAAACAGTTAACACCAAACTTAAATCACCTCCACGCATGCAGAGGATGCAACGGTTTAGGAGGTTTCAACGAACTTTAAAGTCGACCACTGTACGAAACAAGAGCCTTGCTTGTCACTAAAATTAGTAAATAAGGTCGGTGTGAACTACTGGTTACTCGCTGCTACAAAGCATTCTTCCCTGGCCCAAACAGAATACTGACTCGCTTCAAATTACTTCACTAACAGGAATTTAATGCTACAGTGATCAATATACAAAGCAGTTCGCACGTTATTACACTCAGACATTAATAAGCAAGCCACCACAACTGAAGTTATCTTAGAAAGGTGGCTAAGAGAACATTTATGGCGCAACGGAAATATATATATTGCATCTGAACTACTTCTCAGCACTTGTGAAGAACAGTATTAAATAAAAGAGGAAAGGTGCTCTAAAACTAAAATTTATAGGCAACTTACGGATTATGCTGAACATAAATTTCTTTATTCAGATAGAAAACAAGCAAAATGGGGAAGCAATTTCGTTAACACAATAAAATTGGACCTCTTACATGCATTAATGCAGACGTTGCCCAGCCTAAATTATACATGATTTAACGCTACTGTGGGGAAGGATTCACGAACAACACTCATTCTCTCACACACACGCAATGGCACAGCGAAACTCACCAAAATCAGCGTGCTGAGACGAGGCGGAAGCAGGCACCGTTATCGCAGGCGAAATTCAGCAAGTCGGAGGTAGCACAAAACACAATATACAAAAACACTTTGAAGGTGTCTCTGGTCTGTCGTGCATGTTTTGAGATGGTGCGTGTGTATACCCAAGTTAAATTACATTTGAACAGAAAACGCGAGCAAACACGCTAACAGCGACACACGGCTACGTTACATGAACGCACTCCACTGAAGGTGAAGTGATTGAAAATCGGATTCATTATACAAAATCACGGTCGATTCTTAAGTTGCAGTCTGTCAGCAATCGATTTAGGTACTGGTTTTATATAAGAAGTGGTGTGAACTCAGGCGACTAGCTGCTAACCCCGGAACTCGGACCCACGTGGATCCGAATACCGATAATCTTGAATAAATTCAGTTTCCGAAAAATTAAGAAAATTAACTACAGCATGCAATCCAAAGAAATGCTTAGAATTATATAAGGAAGCGAATGAAATACAACTACATACGGTAGGGGGAGATTGCAGAGACGGATGAAGTCCAGCCTCAGAAAAACTACAAACTTGAAACAATCACAAAGTCCAAAAAATAAAATAAGAATTACGGCATGCAACCGATAGAAATGTTCAGAATTACAGGAAGAAGCGAAAGAAATGCAGCTACACGCGATAGAGATGAGGTTCATTCTCCAAGACTCGTAAAAGTGAAATAATTACAAATTCGGAAAAATAAAATTAAGAATTACAGCATGCAACCCATAAAAATGTTCAGTATCACATAAAGAAGCTATTGAAGGAGGTACAAGGCTACAAGGGTTAGAGAGGATTACTGGCAAAGACCGAGTTCGTACTGACAGTCGGAGTAGAAACGGCAAAATTAAAATAGGTGACGAGAGAAAATCGCGAAATATTAGTGAAAATCAGATGGATACCCGCATAGTTACTTGCCTGGTGGGCATGGAACGAACAAGAGTGGAAGCTGAAGGCTCTGTTCTATGAACCAACCACGTGGAACACATATCACTCACGCAAGGAAACGATGAGAAGATTTTTACATGCACTGTATAAAATGGACACATCACCTATTAGAAATTGGGCCCCACAAAGCTAGGAAGTATTTACACAGAGTTTATAAACCACCACATGATTACAAACGTTTTAACATATTAGGCCGTTATCAAACGGCAACTAGAATCACACACAGAGTTTATCTATTGGAAATTACTGAATTGAAAAACGAGAACACATTTCTGCACACAATCGGAGAAAATATTCTAAAAAAAATGATTCTAAGTTCACGAATCTAAGTTAAATGTGCAAGTCAATGAAATGCTACCATCTCGCGGATAGCAGAGAAGAATCAACCTTATCTCGCCAGACGCCCAGTATAGAATGAAGATCCAGCGGTCATCAGGCGGGAAACTGATACCGGACTCGGAAAGCCACCGGAAGCCGGAAAATACAAGAAAACAGCGGTGGTGGGGACGGACAGCGGGATTCGCCCTGGAGGGAAGGAACGCTAACTAGCTCGCAACCAAAGGGTGTAGGAACCTTTCTGGTAGCCTCAGCAGCTATCGATTCTGAGCCCGAGAGAACGATGCCAAGCGAGCTATCACTCCCCACATTCAAACAGCCATAGATTCTCGCACACACTTAAAGGTAAATCAACTGCACATTTTCACAGGGACAGAGGGCGTAGTGGAGAAGCCGTACTTATGCCACATTAATTAATATAATTATAAATTATTAACATAACAAAAATAAGAAAAACCTAGAAACATTAACTAATATTCTAACACATTAAATAAAAATGCTATTCCTCAAGCTTTGAAGAGAGTGGGGTTCAAGTTTTGACAAAATGATAATCTAGCGATATTACATAAATTATAACTTTTCAGAAATATACAAAAAAATGGAAGGCGACAGACGGTCGTCTTTCAAACTCCGTGCGCCTCTTTAAACAGTCGGTAAGATCAAACCACCCTAAAGGAAAGGTAAAAAACACACTGTGTAAGCCCTAAACCAAAATAGGAAACTCTACTTAAGGTTACGTGCGGGGAACCTCACTGTAGGGAGTAATAACAACCAGGAGATCTGCGAACAAGCGTCTCCAGAAGCACTCCTCGATCTGAATTAACAAGAGGTTCGGTCGACCTGCCTCTTCATTCGCACAGCGGAGCAATGGCGGGTTCCACCAAAGAGATATACAAACAACTTAGAGAGGCTACAGACAAGTTACAGCGCTCTGGATGGCAGCACTAAGCAACACTGAGCGGCATATTTGAGAACGTCAGTTTGAAGCAGCAGCGTGAGCAGACGCTTCTGTTTGTAATCTAAACTAACGTGTAAGCGCTATTATTAGTGGTAAATCAAGCCCAGTGTATGTTCGGCGTACAATTGGAGCAACTGCAGTGATAAAACTGTTGGAATATCATACATAAAGAAAGAAATATGTAATTATATAGGTCGTTGTGTATCAGCGTGTATTTGCTTATAAACATTCATTATAGTTAACTTTCGCATTTACCAAGTTTAAACAAAATTATGTTTACTTCACGACCATCAAATAGCTAGGCAGAGTGCTGATGTATTTGGTGTGTTTTAATGTAATTAAACTTGTTTATAAAGTGTACAAAAGCGTATTAACCAATGGGTAAGTAGCCTAGGTATATGAACTGTAATTAAACTATTATTTATACAGATTTCCTTTGCAGAAGAAGGAGTTGCTAACCCAAGGAGTAACCAGTATGAAACGTGATAAGTTGCAACCTACAAAGTATAGTTACATATGCTCGTGTCATTTTGAAGAAAAGTTATTTATGCTACCACCGATCGAAAACGGTTACTTGCGAATGCCATTGCAACACTATTTTCGTTTCCTGAGCTCTTACAAAAACCAAAACCTGTAAGGAGAGTACCAAGAAAACGTCAAATTATGGAAAGCTTGATAAATGCGAAATGTACTTCAATGTATGAAACCATTTGAACCACAGGCAGAATAAAGGTAATTAAAGACATTAATGAAATTCGCCTGTACTTATAGGGCAGATATGTCGGCGAATACAAACGATTATTTACATTATAGTAACATCAAGTAATGCAGCAGTTCGACGGTTGTAAACATTACACTTAGGATGCAATAGTAAACGTGAAATGCTATTCGTAGTGGGAATTACTTTCCGATATGTGTCGCCCACAAATAAGGAAAAATAGAGACTGGCAATGATTAATATAAAACCTATGATTCAGCGTTATCAGACGCCCAGTATCACCTGGCATGACTCTGACGTTCTCAAACATGGCGGCCACCTTTCCAATTGGCTTCATCTATGGCGGCGCTGTGGCCACTCTATGTTGTTTATGTAGGTCTTTGGGTTCCACCAGCACCTCCTATAGAAGAAAGCCTGCGCACGACGTCACAACATGGCGGCGGTGAGAGGCTTAGAGTCCTCTAAAAGATTGTAAACATTAGCAGTGCACGCTGTTTATAGTGCATTCTTTCGTTCAGGAGTGTAGTTATTACGTAAATTCGTGTCGGGTACGGTGTAATCTACAGGTTGGACGATTTGTGTGAGAGAGAACAACGTGTGATCTCTTTTTTACTGACAAAATGTCGTTTTTTTGCTGTTCTGCGCCGAAACGTAGAGGAAATTACGACTGTGACCGAAAAGTTACCGTCTTTGAACGTTCGGGGAAGAAGAAAGTAATGGGGTGGTTGCTTAAATAAAATGAATCGCAATATCCAACGGTAAAAAGTAATGACTTAAAACTCTCTTATAAGGTTAAACAAAAACGAAAACTTACTCATTAACTTGAAGAAGGAGCCAAGTTATCCTGGTAATTCTTGATATCCATTACTTCTTCTCCGGACGCTTAAAGACGGTAACTTTTGAGCCACCGTCGTAATTTCCTCTACATTTAGGCACAGAACAGCGAAACGGCATTTTGTAAGTAAAAAAAAAAAAAAAAAAAAAAAAAAAAAAAAAAAAAAAAAAAAAAAAAAACAGCGTAGCTATCACACCGTACACAACACCAATTTCCGTAATAAATACACTCCTGAACGAAATAATGCACTAAAAACAGCGTGAACTGCTAATGTTTACAATCTTTCAGAGGACTCTAAGCCTCTCACCGCCACCATGTTGTGACGTCGTGCGCAGAATTTCTTCTATGGGGGATGCTGGTTCCACCCTCCAGCTCTCTCTGCGCTCGCTCCAGAAACTCCAAGCACCGCTGACGCTGCCCCATCGTCCTAGCAGCGACCACCACACACCGCCCGAGCCTTTGGGAAGTCGTTCTTATCCGCTACCGGTGCGCCGCCGTCCCTACTTTCAGACCACACGTCACATTACACCGCGTGGGGAGGGAATGGGGGCAATCGTGGTGACTAACACAGCGCCATGAACGGATGTAAGAGAGAGACGAAAAGGTCAATAAGGGCAAGGTCGCCCCAAGGGCTGGGGGTAGGGCCACGAACGTATCGGTTCTCGGTACCCGTGGTCCTCCAGTCTGAGGGACGTCTCTCTGGGGAAGTGAAGCGTCACACATAGCCTCTCCTTCCCAAGTGGCTCTTTCCGCCTTCACGAGGTGCGGGGCGTGCAACCAGCACCGCCTGGACCCTGTCAAGTCTGGGCAACCGCTGGTCACCGAAGGATCGAGCTGCGACCCAACCCGATGCGAAAGCGAAGGGTGCGTGGCGCAGGGGAAGCTGCGTCGTGGACTAAACATCTTTCCCCAACGGAGGGGTCGAGGGTGGCGAGGCTGGGATGGCGGGGTGTGTATCAGTGATGCGCACACTGTTGTCCTTTGTCCTCCCCAGGGGAGGGGTCGAGGGTGGCGCTGGCTGGGTTGGCGAGGTGTGCATCTGGAATGCGCGCCTTGCTGCCCTCTGTCCGCCATCTCTCCCCATTCCCTCCTGCAGGGGTGCGCGACCATCTGCGCCTCTGCGTGCCGGTGACCTCGTTTGTTGGCGTGGGATCCTGGCTTGTGTCGGCGAGTGTACTCCGCCGTGTCCCTGGGTATCCGGGGCATGATCCGCCAAACCGTTGCTGTGGTGACACGGCGCGGCCAGGTTAGCTGGGTCCAGACACTTTAACGACTGGGTGACCGGTCCACCACCTGAGTAGTAGTGGATCCTTGGACTTCGGGTGGGAGCTGGAGATAGTAGGGGGCAAAGGGCGAGGGGTGCATCTGCCTCTCCGGAGTGCGGGGAGTACTTGCCGGCGTGGGCCGGATGAAATCGTCGATGACAAGGCCACTGAAGGGGACCAGTATGTTGGCGAAGGCATGCTGAACCCAGCAGCTCAGTTGAAGGAGAACCCTTGGCCCTGGGGTGAGGCCGGTGGGTGAGCTGCAAGGAGTCCCCCCCCCCCCCCATGCCAGAGAGGCCGGTCCGGGGCAAGAGACGGGCCTCCAATCTTTCTCACTCTCTGGCAACATGGCTGAAACTAAGGGAAGTGAGTCACGAGCGTCGCTGTCTTCGGCTCCGTCTACGGGCAGAGAGGAGGTTCCGAGTGCTGGATCTGCGCCTCCACCTGCATCCTTGTCCGCCCCTGGGCTGGCACTGGCAGGTGCGGAGAGCGCCACAGAAGAACTCCCAAGATCATCACTGGAATGGCACGCCAAGATCAATGCGGTCTTGGATGCCAGCTGCAAAAACGGGAGAATAAACCAAACAAGTATCCAGAACATCAAGAGCTGGCTATCCTCCATGGCCATGGTCCAAACTTGAATGGAAGGACGACTCAAGGAGTTAGAACGAGAGAACGAGAGGCTGCGGAAGCAGCCTCCACGGACCTATGCTGGAGTGGCCGCGCAATCTGCGCCGAAGCCACCTACCACCAAAGAGAATATTGCCAAGACTACGCAGAAGCCTGGGTCTGTAGTCTTCTTAAGACCGCGTCCTGGGCAGGACATCAAGAAGGTCCAGGAGATTTTCTCGTCCAATGTGGACCCACTAAAGGACAAAATCAAAATAAATAAAGTCAAAGCTACTAAGAATGTTGTTATTGTGGATGTCGCTTCTGAAAGCGACAAGGATAAAATTCTTGCAAATGAGTCCTTGTGCTCAAAGATAAATTGTGAAGGCCCGGGCAAAAAGAAACCACTGGTCATCTTGCATGATGTTCCAGTCGCCACTGATGAGGCGACACTCGTTGAGAGAATCAGAGTTCAGAATTTCGAGGACACAGATTCCGAAGTCTTTGCGCGGGACTTTAAACTCAAGTTCAAGACTGGTCACCGGGACCGTGATACCGTCCACCATGTGGCGGAAGTGTCTGGGGACATGTGGAGGAAATTAAGGACCATGGGAAAACTATATATCGGCTTTTGTGCCGTGAACTTCAAGGACTATGTAGTGGTTCTGAGGTGCCACAACTGTGGTGATCTCGATCACATTCATAAATATTGTAGCAACAAGGCGGCATGTTCTAGGTGTGGCTCGGAGGACCACAGCCGAAAGGACTGCAAGAAGCAGGGGATATGCATACCCTGCAAAAGACGCGGAAAAAATCTTGCGAGGCCAAGGGGAGAAACTGCCCCACATATAAAATGCTCGAGCAACGACTGATCGCCCGCATCGATTATGGCTGATGCCATGATCAGCGAAGGGATGCCCAAGAAAAAGCACGAATCACCCAGCAAGAGGAGGAGGGACGCTGAAAGGGCAAGGGTTTTCAAGGAATTCTTGCTGCACCAGAAAGTAAGCCAAATGCAGATCGCCAAAAAACAAGTGTGAGCACACAAACTGAAACCCTTGTACCTGAAGCGACCTCCTCCCCGGACCTGGGGGACCCACAGCCAACGAAAACCAGGCTACATGTGAGGCACCCCTTGACTTCGCAAGACAAAGAAACCAAATCTGAAGTTAACCAAACCATTACCGTAATACAGTCCAATGAAATTTCATCCTCATCGACTTTAGACAATCAGAGGAACCTGGGGCCAGGTGTTTCTGGGGAGGATTCCCCTCCCAAGAGATGGCCGGCCGTGGACCCTCAGAAGATCTATCCCAACAGAGCTGGCACTACAGCTCGCCATCCTGGAACAGCCAGCCGTGGTCACCACTGCGCTACGCCATGTCGTCCGCATCGGGCACAAGCATGGTAGGAAGGTCACCTTCCCGACAATGGAGGCAATGGATAGAATCCATCTTAAGACAATGAGTCTGCCCACGGACTTCGGTGCTCTTCAGCATTTCATTAAGAAGGTCTTTCAGAGAAGGGGGGAAAGGTATGACTTGAATGAGATCTACCACCAGGCCGTATTGGCCTTGGGGAGAATTGCTCTGGATCACACCAAATCTTGGCTTGATTGTAACGTTCATACCTATTTCCCTTAAGTGCTAAAAGTCGCACATTTGAATGCACACAACTCAAGGCTTGTGCTACAAGAGCTCCGTAAGGTCGTGGACGAGATGAGTCCAGATGTCCTCTGTCTACAGGAGCCCTACATCGTGAATGGCAAACTCCCTTTTGGGGCAACAACATGGCAGATTGTGGCCCTGGGGTCTCACCCTAGGGTCGCAACTGTCATTTGGAATAAGACCTTGTGAGTCACGGTCCTATCGCAGCTGTCCGACGATCACTGCAGCGCCATTGAGGTTCACTCCCCCGTGGGGGTGGTGCATATAGTGAACATGTATTTCCAATATGGGGATCCAGTTGATCCCTACCTGGATCGCCTAACCCAGGTGTTGCAGGTGCTGTGTGGTCGAAGTGTGGTTGTGAGTGCGGTTGTGGTGGCCGACTTGAACGCGCACTCCCCTCTGTGGAACAGTCGCACTCGAGATGCCAAGGGCAACAAAGTGGAAGAGGCCATCACGGCTCTCCAGTTGGTTGTCGCCAACAGACCAGGCAACCCGCCAACCTTTTTGGGACCTGGCGGAGAAGGGACCAATGTTGATGCCACACTCATCACCGCCAACTTGGCAGATAAGGTGACTGACTGGAGAGTCCATGATCGTATAACATCTAGTGATCACAACATGATCAGGTTCAGACTACAACAGGCTGAGTGTGACTGGGATGCAGAGTGGGAGTGGCAGCGAAACTTTAATAGAAGTGATTGGGAACGCCTAACGCTGGAGTGCACCGTGCCTGCATTGCCGGAGGGGGACTTTGACGTAGATAAGGCAGCGCAAGATCTTGCTGGTGCGGTGGTTCGAGCGATTGAGGAGGAGGGCCGTCGCGGCTTCCCCGTCGCCATGGTCCCAAGAGCTCCGAGAACTGAGGCAATCTGTCAGAATGAGTAGGAAGCACTACCAGCGTGCTGTGATCTGGTAGGAGCGTCAGTACTGCCTCTCCCGGTACCGACAGGAAAAGCAACACTTCTCCCAGGTGTTGAAAGATACCTGACTCAGGAGCTGGAAGACCTACGTCAACAATCAGCTAGCCACTGACCCCTGGGGCGTCCCCTACAAGATTGTCCGAGAAAAGATACGCACTCCGTTGATGTTATCGATTCTCAGGGATGGGGACCGGATGACGGTTTCCTGGCAGGAAACTGCCGGGGACTTATCTGGACCCTTCTTCCTGACGATGATGCCAACACGGATACAGATGAGCAAAGACAAATCAGAGAAAGGGACGCCCAGGAATACATCAACAACACTCCTTTTTACCCCTTCTCAGAAGTGGAGGTGGCTACACAGATACAAGCCCTCAAGAAAGGGAAAGCTCCTGGGCCCGATGGCATCCCAGCAGAGGTAGTGCATTTCCTTGCGCCCCAGTTGGTCTCTCAAATGACTGTACTCTTTAATGAATTCCTGCGCTCTGGCAGGTTTCCAAAACCATGGAAAAAGGCCAGTGTGGTGGTGATAAAGAAAGGGGCTGATAAGGACCCGGCCTTGACCAAGTCCTATCGCCCCATCTGTCTCCTTGACACCATGGGGAAGTTATTTGAGAGGCTGCTGGCTGACAGGCTGTCCGCACATCGTATGTTGTGTGGTGCGAGCAGCAGGCAATTCGGTTTTCGTCAGGGGAAATCGGCGTCTGACGCGATTACCCTGGCGGCCGAGGTCTGCTCCTCTGCGCCGTACAAATACGTCGTGGGTATCATGGTGGACATCAGTGGTGCCTTTGACAACCTGTGGTGGCCTTCGCTCTTCTCCTATCTTCGGGAGATAGAGTGTCCAGGGTCGCTATATGGGTGTCTCAGGAGCTATTGTGCTGGAAGGGAAGTCTGGCTATCATCTCCTTGCGGAAGAGTCAACAAAATGATCACTAAGGGGTGTCTCCAGGGCTCCGTCCTGGGGCCACTCTTCTGGAACCTCAATATGGAATCTCTCCTTGGAGAGCTCGAAGAACATCCTGACGTGCTAGAGGTGATAGCTTACGCAGACGATCTCCTCATCATGGTCGTGGGCCGAAGTCGTGAAGACATCGAGCCCAAAATCAAAAGATCACTGCAGGTGCTTACTGCTTGGTGCAGTAGAACGAAGTTACAGATTGCACCCGAGAAGTCAGTGTACCTGCTGCTAAAGGGCCAATTGGCTAGAAATCCAACAGTCAGGATAAACGGTACACCTGTCATAAGACGAACTCAAGCTAGATACCTTGGCGTAATCATAGATGAGCGCTGGAATTTCGCCGCCCACATGGACGCGGTTGCTGAGAGATCACTGGTAGCACTACACCGTTTGGCTGGGATCGAGCACCAGAGGTTTCACCTCCCTCCCGAACTCATACAGCTGTATCACAACAGCATACTGACGTCCATCGTGGGCTACGGATCTCCAGTATGGGCCCACAGGCTCACGAGGGTGACGCCTGCCATGGCCGTGAGAAGGGTGTAGCGCAACATCCTCCTGCGTTCAGTTGGAGCCTACAGGACCACTCCCGGCGGGGCCCTCTTGGTGTTGATGGGGCTATGCCCCTTGACATCAATGTAAGGAAGCAGGGAGCTTGGTACTGGGCCAAGAAAGAGAACAGAACGAGTGTATAAAAAATTATGGGAGAACCATTTCGAAGTAAAACAGAGATCAGACAGAAAGGGCTCCAACTTTGGCAGCAATATGGGGACGAAGAGGAATCGGGGAGGAGAACTCACGCTCTCCTGCCAGATATCCACGAAAGATTGGGTATGAAACATTTCAAACCATCTATGGGGATTCTGCACTTCCTCACCGGGCATGGACCCTATCCGACATATCTATGTCGGTTTAGGAGACAGGCTACGCCAGCTTGTGCCTGTGGTGCCGAGATAGGCACTCCAGAACACATCATTTATGAGTGTCCTACGTATGAGGACGTGGCTGCGGATCTCAGAAGGGCTCTGCCTAGTAATAACACCTTTGAGCTCATAAGAACCCCAGACACGTTCCGAGTATTCGACGAAATCGCCAATAATGTCTCGCGCAAAGTGCGTCGGGGCTTTATCCTGAATCAATAACCGGATCTGACCCAATACCCGATTGAGACAGCCATAACCGCCATGCCGCCGGGGGATGGACTGGTCTCCAGCAATGGCAGACTCTGCCATCCCCTGGAGTCGGGGGTTAGATGTAACAAACACCGAATTAGATCATAGACGTAAGTTAGATGTAGGCTTTTCTTAAATAGTAGAATAAGACACACAGGGGAAAAATTTTTTACGGGTGGGGGGGGGGGCTGTGGTGACAAAAGAAATTGGCAGCCCAGTGCCAGGGGCATGCTCACTGGGATTCGCTCGGTGAGCTGGCCACCACAAGCAGGTTTGTAATGTTGGCACACGTGTAACACCACAGCAGTAGCATAAGACACAACATCATACACATCACCTAGTATAAACATCAACAACCAGCAAGATGTCCAGTGGTTTCTGCAGAAACATGTAATGTAATGAAATGTAATGTCACCATTTAGCCGTAAGAAATTCATGTATTACACTATTGCCCATTTTAGTCTTAGGTAATGGGTTGTATTGTTTGATATTATAATAAATTATAATTATAATAAGAAAAAAAGGCAGAACTTACGTGCCAGCATGCAAGGAGATGACCTCACGAAATCTGAACCCGAAACGGCTCAGATGTGAAATATGGTTCTCAGGTAGATGAAACTCAATTGCCGCAGCGGAATGGGCGAGCCCTCTAAGCCGCCTTGCTGTGGAGCGTGCGGTTTCTCCCCTTCGGAGGTTCGAATCTTTCCTCGGGTAAGGGTCTCTTTGATGTCTTTAAGTATTGTGAGGTTAAGTCCGCATTTTTTATTTAAAAATCCCAACCGAGCAATCGTTTTATCGTTTTAACAAGAACGTGAGCGTTAGGTAGCGTTCAAATAATTTTAAACATGATATGAACACTGAGGGGTGGTTAAACGGCGGCCAGGCTTTTTAAAATTTTGTTTTAAGCTCCCTATGATGCGCCTATTAGACGCGAAATCGGTTGGGATTTTTAAATAAAAGTTTGTTGCTATAAAAAGCGGAGTACATCTCACAATCACAATATTTGGCAATATTTGGCTGTGGGTGTGTGTTTCAAGTTACCACGTTTAAAAATGTTCGAATGTTTGTATAGCTTATGGGACTTAACTACCGGGTCATATGAGCCTAAACTTACAAACCACTTATGAACTAGCTAATACTAAGGACGGCACAAATATCTATGCCCGAGGGGAAATTCGAACCCCCGACCGTAGTGGCCGTGCAGACTGTGCTGTCGCGCCGTATAACGCTCGGCCATGTTTAATTTAACTGTTTGTAAGCCTAGGGAATGACAAACCTCAGTAGTTAATTCCCATAGATTTACAGACATTTCAACATCTTCTGTAACTAAATTCCAGAAGAATCTGAACTGCATCTAAATTGATTTTTACAAACGAATCCCGATTCTCTCTGTGTTACGAAGATACCGAGATGTGTGAAGATACCGAGTATTGCAGTGTTGCCTTATGCACCGCCATGTTTCACGTATTACGGATTCGTGATGTACTGGACTCAACTTGGGCACCCCGTGTTACGCGTTGTCGTACGCCAATTGGCCACCGTTACCTCCCTGATTTATTGAAGCCCGTCGTTGACTCATACGTTCAGAAGAATGCCGACAACAGAATTGGCACCAGGATGATGTGGGAACCCACGTGGCACGAATTGCTGAAGTATCGTTTTTCGCCCGGCAGACTGCATCTCCACATTGGTCTTTAGTGCCACTGTTGTGGCGATCTCTCGTCGGTTCAAAAGGTATGATCTAAGATTGCGGATCGACTTGCCCGGAATATACCAGCCACTGTTACACCAGATTGTTGTTGCTGTGGTCTTCAGTCCGGAGACTGGTTTCTTGCAGCTCTCGATGCTTTATTCTGAGAACGATGTTTCATCTTCTCATAAAGACGAAAAAACACATTATTTGAACCAGCTTACTGTTTTCGTCTCTTGGTCTCCCTCTGCAATATTTACATCACAAACGTCCCTCCAGCGCTAAATTCACGCATGGGTGCGTGTGCCATCCTGAGAAGAAGTTAGTTGTAGTAGATTATAAGTCTAGGTACCATTCAGAAGTTAGGTCTTGGGTTACAGTCTTTTGAAAATTTTTGACAAAATTCAATATGAAGTTCAACATCATTCTCACAACACTGGGGGTTGAACTTTCCGTTACACGATCTTACAATGGGACCATCAGAAGTTTAAATGACGTATTTTCATGGGTCGGGGATATGTTGTAGAGGGGCATACCCTGAGTATTTTTAGCGTCGGGCCTTATTTTTCGAGAAAGTTGATGTTGAATTTCACTGCGCGATGTAAGACGCGTGACAGCGGTTAAGCCCAGCTATCTCGCTGGAGGTACCGTGTCCGGTACTCGCGTGATTTTTTTAAAATCAGAATAGTCCGATATTTTTCCATTTTATTTTACAGAATATTGACAAACAGTTGACATTGTATGAAATTAGTTAGAACAGTTTTGCCTTAGTAATTTAATCATTACTACAAAATCTTTCTCGCTATCGCATGCCGGCCGCGGTGGCCGAGGTGACTGAGGCGCTCCAGTCACGGTCAGCATGGCCACTACGGTCGGGGGTTCGAATCCCCCCTCGGGCATGGATATTTGTGCCGTCCTAGTTTGTAAGTAGTTCATAAGTAGTTTGTAAGTTTAGGGACTGATGACCCCGTAGTTAAGTCCCATAAGCTTTACAAACATTTGAACATTTTTTTGCTATCGCATGCATCGCTTGCAATACCACAACAGATATCTGCATGTAGTTGTCGTAAAAGCAACTGAAACACAAGAGCGATACCAGAAAACGTTCATTTACATTAAAAAAGAAAGTTCACTGTCATCTGTTTACTTTGATGCGAAGCCTTGCATATTTAATCCTCATCGAAAAAGCAGGTGCCCTGATTTGATGCAAAATTAATGCCTGTAGTTTTACGACAAATATTATTCGGATTTCAGTTGTAGGATATCAAGTGGTACAGGCGATAGCCATTAAGTTCTTGCAATAATGAAGTAAATATTACAACGCCAAAATGGAGTATTTCTTACTCCGTTATTTACACTTCTGATGGTCTCGTAAATACTGTTGTGCGAGGGATTTTAATAAAGATAAAAAATACAAAATTAAAAATTAAAAAAACGGTTTTGAAAGATCGGCAGTCATCTACATACATTGCTTTAGATTAATTAAATAGATTATCTTCTTTGTGTAAGTTGTTGTCTCTCAAACAAGTTAGGCTCTGATATCAGTGGTTTTATTGGCGTAGCATTTATTATGGCCAGCAGGAAAGTATCGCCATTTTTTTCTTTACCTGGCCTTATAACGTACAGAGAAAGCGTTCTTTTGCTCTGACTAGCCCAGTATGTTATCTGTGTTCCTCATTAGGCTTGTTGCGGATTTATACGAAGAGTGTTTTTTTTTTTTTTTAAACGAACCATTTTGAAATTAAAAAAATGAATGGCTAAGATATTTCAATAATTTTATGCGCACTGGGTACCTAAATCTGTTGTCTACGCACTGACGCTATTACAGACTAATTCTTCCTCGTTTACGTTGTGTACTGAGTGTTTAAGATGCCTCTGATAATCGTGAGTCCAGCCGACTGTGAAGTACGAACTGTTATTTCTTAGTGCTAAAGGCCTAAAAGCGATCGATATTCATCGTAAGATCTGTGCAGCTTACGGAGAAAACATTATGAGTGATGGAATTGTAAGAAAGTGGGTGAGAGCATTTAAAGATGGCCGCACAAATGTGCATGATGAACAACCGGCGGCGGTGGAGTAGTCGAGCGCGCGGTTGCTCGCCGTGGAGGTTCGAGTCCTCCCTGGGGCATGGGTGTGTGAGTTTGTCCTTAGGTTAGTTTACCTAGGTTTAAGTAGTTTGTAAGCTACGGACTGATGACCACGCAGTTTGGTCCGATAGATTTACAAACATTTGAACATTTTGATGAACAACGAAGTGGGCGTACGTCGGCCGTTAATGAAAGATTGGTGCAGGAAGTGGACAATAAGGTGAGAGGACACAGACGCTTTACGATTTCCTCCTTCCGGGATGACTTTCCTAATGTTTGTCGCAGTGTTTTGTATGGCATTGTGACCGAGCAAGGTGATGAAGTCAAGACAGTTGTGATGCAGTGGTTGACAAGTCAGGCGGCAGACTTCTATGAGGAGGGTATTCAAAAACTGGTACGACGTTGTGACTACTGTTTCAATATTGACGGAAGTTATGTAGAAAAGTAGATTCATGTAAAAATAAAATTATTGAGATATCTTAGCACGTCCTTTTTTAATTTCAAAACGGTACTTAAATAAAAAACACGCCTCGTAGTTGTAGCAGTACCGCAAACACATACTGGCAAAAACCGGAAAAATCAGTGTGGAGTTTATCAGGTTAGAGTTTAGCAGTATTTCGTACTTTTGAACACGATTGTCCCTATATTTTTACTTTTTTTCAGGTGTTCAGTAAATATTGATCGTTCAGATCTGAAAACAAAAAGAACAAACAAACATACGAACAGAATGGTCGTGCAGGTAAATCGTACTCGCCTCAGATAACGGTTATGACACTGTAAAGCCACAATGTGCATGATGAACAACGGAGTTGGCGTTCGTCAGCCGTTACTGAAAGTTTGCTGCAGGAAGTGGACAATAAGGTGTGAGAAATCAGACGCTTTACGATTTCCTACATGCGTGATGACTTTCCTAATGTTTCTCGAAGTGTTTTGTATGACATTGTGACCGAGGCAGATGATGAAGTCAAAACAGTTGTGATGCAGTGGTTAACAAGTCGGGCAGCAGACTGGTACGACGTTATGACAAGTACTTCAATATTAGGTAGAGAAGTAGATTAGGATACAGCCTTTCATGTAAAAATAAAATTATTGAGATATCTTAGCATGTTTTTTTTTTTTTTTTTTTTTTTTTTTTTTTTTTTTTTTTTTTTTTTTTTTTTTCCAAAACGGAACTTAAATAAAACACGCCTCGATTTTGTAGCAGTACCACAAACACATACTGGCAAATGTGCCAATGTTTTTAAATCTATCGGACCAAGCTGCGTGGTCATAAGTCCGTAGCTTACAAACTACTTAAACTAAGGTAAACTGACCTAAGGACAACACAAACACTCATGCCCCAGGGATGTCTCGAACCTCCGACGGCGAGCAAACGCGCGCTCCGCAGCGAGGCGCTTTAGACCGCTCGGCAACTCAACCGCGGCATAGTGGCACAAACCGGAAAAATCAGTATGAATTTTATCACGTTAGAGTTTAGCAGGCAACAGTATTTCCAACTTTTGAACACGGTTGCCCCTATTTTTTTAGATTTTACTTTTTTTTCAGGAGTTCCGTAAATAATGATCGTTCAGATCTGAAAACAAAAACAACGAACAAACATACGAACAAAACCGTCGTGCAGGTAAATCGTACTCGCCCCAGATGACGGTTATGACGCAGTAAAACCACGAAATCAGTTTAAGAGGACAGCGCGCGGTTTCCCCCGGCCCGTGTAAACAGATATTCCTCTGCCCACCGACGCAGCGGCCGTCCGCGAGGGGCGCTGGCTTCGCCGCTCCACGCGGCCGCCGGCTTATTGGTTTACACTGTCGGCCGCGCGGGGCGCTGCAGTCGCCACCAGCGATTAACAGAGCGCCGCTTGTAAAACTGTGTTTGCGGTCTTTTCGCGGCGCTATCGCGTGTAATCGCGGGCTATCTGCCTCCGATTCAATTTGCGCCGCGCCGCGCCTCGCCGTCCGCCTCCATTCGGTCAGGCCGCCGACGCCAGTGTTTAACTGCCGACGCCTGGGGTACGCACCGCGGCCCCCTCCCCCCTCGCAGCGTAACTACCGCGGCCGTGAAAATATTTAGGACGCGCCGGACCCTCGTCCCTGCTCTCTGCTTCATCTCGCTTTAGGGGAAGTAATATTCCCACCAGCACAGCGTGACCATATTTTCAGACACAAAAAGCATGATCTGTTATGTAAAATAATAGCACCAAATACAAAGTTACCTCACCTGTTTTGTTTGATTTTTGTAAGTAATGCATGCAACATACAAGAAGCCAGAAGAGCTGGCTCACCTCCAGCAAGTGTTTCAAAAAAACGAATATTCCAACCAGCAAATAAATAAGGCACTCTAACAAGTACATGGGCTGGTACAAACATATCTGCCGGCCAAGGTGGCTGAGGGGACTGGGGCGCTTCAGTCACGGTCTGCACGGCCACTACGGTCGGGGGTTCGAATCCCCCCAGGGCATGAATATTTGTGCCGTCCTTAGTATTAGCTAGTTCATAAGTAGTTTGTAAGTTTAGGGACTGATGACCCCGTAGTTAAGTCCCATAGACTATACAAACATTTGAAAACAAACATATCCGTAGGAACGTTTGCTTACAGGTTCTCACGTACACCTCAATGTGCTGGTGCGATTCGTTTTTATGCAAAGTCTGCAATGATGCTCTAGATAGCACTGTATATGTAATTGAAGACGCCATACTTAATGCAGGCCGGCCGCGGTTGCCGAGGTGACTAAGGCGCTCAAGTCACGGTCAGCACGGCCACTACGGTCGGGGGTTCGAATCCCCCCTCGGGCATTGGTATTTGTGCCGTCCTAGTTCGTAAGTAGTTCATAAGTAGTTTGTAAGTTTAGGGACTGATGACCCCGTAGTTAAGTCCCATAAGCTTACCAAACATTTCAACATTTGAACATAATGCAGATATCTTAACTATAACCTGTGTAATAATCATCGTACATGTTCTCTAGCGAATTGCCATCAAAATCCGTGATGATAGTTGAAACTTTAACCTTCTTCTCGAAAGACTGTTGGTACTCACTGCCACTGCTTCCATCGCCTCTTCCCACACTTACCATAGCACTACCGCTTGCATTGAGTTGTTCGTCATTATCATCCCTCTTATCATCATTATTTGTTAGTGTTACAACAGTATCTAACTTATGCTCACATTTATGTACCACAACAGATACGAGAAAGCATGCGAATGATTCATCTTCTACAATAATACCATCTTCACGAAGAAGGGTTTTTCGTAACTTCATCTCAACCAATCGCAATACATTACCAGGATTGATTACCAATCGCCGCCATATCTGACGCTGCACCACACAAACAAAGCTACAAAACGCTAGTTCGGAGGCACACTGCAACGCCCCTACTGGCGAACCGACAGGTCAAAATGTAATGTGGCAAGGCACACGCAGAGGCCTCTAACGGACGACAGCAGAGTTTTGCAGATGCGCGAGTATCACTAGTGCAATAAGGGATCTTTACATTATCTCTCATACGATTGTGGTGTTTATGTGTTTGTTCGAGTCCAAGTCCTTTCCTTGTTAGTTAAAAAGAAGAACAAATCAAATGTTCTAATTGTGTATCTTATTGGACTTAACTACGGGGTCACCACTCCCTAAATTTACAAACTACTTATGAACTTGCTAAGACTAAGGACGGCACAAATATCCATCCCCGAGGTGGGATTTGAACCCCAGACCGTAGTGGCCGTGCAGACCGTGACTGGAGCGCCTCAGTCCCCTCGGCCACCGCGGCCGGCAAAGGAGAACAAGAAATTGGAGAACGAAGGGGTTACACTGGCAAACTCTTGTCATTTTTTTCCGTTTATGGGTAATATTTCCTTTAAAATAGCAGGAATTGTCAATAATTTTCAGGTGAAAGTGAATTTCCTCTCATCATACAAAATTTTATACTTGCTTGGTTCGGTTAAGAATGACTTGTTGTTACGAAAGGCTGGCGTCTACAGTGTTCCCTGCCAATGTGGTATGGCTTATATAGGCCAGACTACGCGCACTGTTGAACAACGTTTCAGTGAATACAAACGCAACACTCGCCTTTTACAGCCACGCAAGTCTGCCATTGTTGAACACTGAATTTCCACCGGCACGCTATGGAGTTTAATAAAACGGTAATTTTGACAACAGCAACTTCCTTTTGGGATTCCATTATTAAAGAAACTATGTACATACGTGTCGTGGAAAATCTGATTAACCAGGACAGTGGCTACCAACTTGATAAAGCGTGGAATCTAATCTCGTTATCTGTAAAATTTGCTCAGATCGATGACGACAGAGAGCGCCGACGTCAGCTGTGAACAGCAGAGCAGGGGACAGGCCAAGCGTACTTCGTGTACGTTATATGAGAGTGATGCAATACCTAACCATGTTCGCAGGTTTTACACCCTAGCCGACAAAAAAAATTGTAGTGAAGCCAATTCTGAGCTTGTGTACAAAATATGTGGGGGTGCTGCGTCATACATAAACAAGGTTTTCTCAAATCCAAAACAGGAAGCCGTTATCTCCGAGGAAGGTTATGTAGAAATCAATGTTAACTGTTGTATAAAAAAAGGAGGGGGCTATTATCCGGTCTTTGCACAAACCACACCGAAGTATGGTGAGAATTGCTGCATGACCCTGACAGCAGCTGTACTAGTGATAGCTATTATCAAGCCAATAACGTACTTTATGTAGGCTGATCTTTCCATTTACATGAACGGTAATTCCGCCAGAAAGGCCTCGAGTGGGCCACTGGGTACAGACCGGCCGTCGTGCCATTCTCCACCCGAGAGCGTCACCGGATGCGGTATGGAGGGAGACGTGGTCAGCTCCCCGCACTTCCGGCCGTTCTGTCAGTGACCGGAGCCGCTACTTCTCCATTAAGTAGCTTCTCATTTGGCCTGACAAGGGCTGAGTGTGTCCCGATTGCCAACAGCACTCGGCAGACTCGGACGGTTACTTTTTTATTTTTTTTTACGCCTTCTTCGGCGAGCTCGATGTTATAATTATTCTTGCTGTGGACGTCCCTTGAATGAATGAAAGGGAGTATCATTCCAGCAAGTTGTATATGACGCGTCGTAGGAAGTGCGGAATGAAATATCCTTCTGTCAATGAATACATACCGTAAAGAATGGTATTTCATGACGGTAGGGCTCGATATCGTGATTAGAGTCAATTTTAAGAGATAAAATCTCTTCCTAAGTTGGTAATAGATAATTAAAACTCTACTTCTAGAGTTAAAACGCTTTTTTAGCTGAAGGTGAAAATAAGCGTTCTTGCTCCATTTCGCAGCTGTCGAAGATTGTGACAACACAGTGCAGGCCGTCTTCTTCTTGACGTAAATTTGAGCCCATTGATGTTCACAACAGAATATAGAACCTTATGATTAAAATGAAAAGGTTTCTTAGTTTCCCCAATAAAATAACTAAAATAGTCTTCCCGACGAAGAAGTGATCATGGAAATTAAATTCCAGGTCCGAACACTTAAATCTGTAGAAAAGCACTTCCTGAGATAAGATGCACGCTTCCATGCGAAAACGACGGCGGGCGACGCGTGAGCCACGGCGCGGGTCCTCTTCTGGAAGAGCGCGGCTCACTTGCAGTGGAAGTCGGCCATCCCGAGGCCGCCTTCCACCGGGGACAGAGTGCACGTGGCCAGAGAGACCTTGAAGAACTCACCCCTCCACAACATCCAGTACACGACACGTTGGATGGCGCGTTCCAGATCCATCGATACCGGCAAGATCTGCGCCAGGTACCACGGCCTGGCGAGGATGGTAGAACTGATGTCCGCCACCCTGTCCGGGAGTGCCAGCTTTCTTACCGCGTAGATTTTACTGGCAGCACGGATCTTGTAAAACGTACTTCGCCAGTTGAGGGCACCCATGCGCTGGGGAAAGGCCGTCATAATTATTCCCTTCAGGACCTTATGTTACAAGAAGATGGAATACCAGTCCCGATGTTCATTCTGGAAGCGACGCGTCAGTGTCAGGAGGATCGTCTTCGTTGGACTGGCTACCGCTCCCGTGGCCCTTTCGTTGTGTTGGAGGACTGTTCGTAGCCTGTCGATGTCTTCTGGACGCTCGATGAATACCCCGAGATCGTCGGCGTAAGCGCGGCAGATAACTCGAGTAGTGCCGATGCCGATACCACCGCATTCCTCCGAGAAGTAGCGGAGGAGTGGGTCGAGGGTGACGGCGTACAGGGCTATAGCCCCACAGGGGAGCCCTGGCGCATCGACCGACTGATGGAGATCCGTTTCGTCCGAAACCTATTAACGTTGACGCTCGGCGTGGCCGTGAGAAACATATTGCAAACCATGGCAGGAAACGTCGTCCCAAATCCCATTCTGGCCATGACCTTCATCAGGTACTTGTGGCTGATTCAATCGAAGGCGTTCTTGAAGTCCACAAGTAAGATGGCTGGACTGTTCATTCGATCGCCTTCAAGTGAGCCTATACAGTTGCCATAGGCTAGGACAGCATCGACTATATTCTGTCAGGGACGGAACATGACTGATATTCACTAATCACTTTCGATAACATGGGTTTAAGACGGCCAACGATGCATGAAGCTACAATCTTATAGTCCGTGTTGAGCAAAGTAATGGGTCGTACAGTGTCAATTGGATTTTTGTACAAATATGATGATACCTTCAGTGAAGTCATTATGAATGTTGGTTGCGATGGTCTTTAGCACGTCACCAATAAGATATAAATATTAGTAATAAAATTCGGCGGGGAGACCGTCGATTCCTGGGGATTTCCCTTTAGAGCTGCGTTTGAAAGCATCTCCCAATTCGTCGAGCGTGAATGGTTCATTGATGCGTGCTCGGTCAGCCCTGGTTAGAACGTGCGGAACTTTCTGGATGACCACACATAAGGATCCAGCGTCGACGTCGTTGTCGGTGAACAGCTGTTGGAAGTAGCTGTGTATGTCCTGTTTGATAACTCCGACGTCCTTCTCCGTTGCACTTGCGAGTGACCCACGAGTCGATGTTTCTCCCTCCTATTCCGTTCCCTGTTAAGGTGGTACAAGGACAGAGGTTCGCCCCTGATAGCCCAGACGGACAGGCTGCGAACGACCGGTCCGTCGTTGCGGCGCTGCAGGTCGGGCAGGAATCGCGCCTTGTTACGCTTGAAGTCGGGCAGCAGGTCGGGGCAGTCGGTGACGCGCCTCGCGAGGTTTTGCAGGCTGGTAGAAGCTGAAGGTCGCACTGCGCCAGTGCGCCGCCTCCTTCAGGAAGGGCCGGAGGGCGGGCTTCGACGTCGCCACCCACCACTCGATGGTGCTGCCGGCGTCGCTCCTGTCCCGCAGTAGCTGGCGCCAGATGGTGGAGCTACGCTGTCAAGCTGGCGTCGTCGATGTTGAACATCCACAGGTTTCGGCGACGCGCGTTGGAAAGCGTGGGCAGCGCGACGCTCAGGATGTAGCTGCATTGGTGGGAGAACGCGACTGGTGGACGACTATCGATGCGATGTGTCCCGCGAGGTAGGCCGACACGTAGATCCGGTCGAGGCGGCTGTGGCCCGACGGGTAGAGGTACGTGTACTCCGTCCTGAGCGGGTTCAGGGCGTGCCACGAGTCCTTCAGGTGGTAGCTGTCGACCAGGAAGCGCAGCGCCTGGCTCCTGTTCGGTTGGGACACCTCATCGACGTCGGCGAGGACGGCGTTGAAGTCGCCTCCAATAACCATTTGGTCGGTATTGCGGCGAAGGATTTGGCATACCTCTTCTCCATAAAACCGGCGCCTCGCAGGTTTATCGGAGCAGGGGGAATACACGTTCAGAAACAGAATACCATTAATAGTACAGGCTATTGCGTGGCCGTTTGGTGAACACTCGATATCCTGTGCCATAAGGTCGGACAAAGTAAAATAGCAGTTCAGGTTTTACGTTACGGGGGCACATTATCAATAATCGTAAACTTGCTAATATAACGCAATGCCTCAAGTGTCACTTCATGAAGAAAAGCGACGTGACATTTGTGAAAGAACAAAAAGTCTTCAAGTGCCAGTGCTATATATGGTTTAGTTATCTTGTTAACATTAACCGTTATTACGTTGCAAAGTCTGGTGTTAAAAGTCATAATGAAAAGAGACACAGATATTACTAAAAACTGTCCAGTCTAAAAAAACGAAAAGGGCAACAAATAGTCAAAAACGCTCCTGGAAAGCGATTAAAATCCACCACAGCAGTACCCAGACTGTACACGAAGTGAAACAGCAATATAGTCAGTACTGGACAGACACAAACGCCACGCACGTTCATTGGCATTATAGAAGACATGTAATAAAATTTCACGTGACACACGAGGAATGGCCCCAAAGAGCTACGTTTGCTCGTAAAAGTTGTTCGACATATGAGTTCCCACCGACACACACATCCATAGGCGTAAAACACAACATATGAAACATCCAACACAGAGTGCACGAACCCCTATCCAATATATATCATAACACCCCAGAAACACAGGAATAACGTGGTAAAAAAGTGTTGTAAGATGATATCACAATGCGTCGTCACGTACACTGCATAGACGAGCCAGTAGTGTCGGGAGCGCCCCCTGGTGTCACCCCGTGTCCCTCGCTACTGGTTGGGCGGGGGCGGCGGCTGCTCCTTTGCGGAGTCCTGCGCCGCTTACGCCATCGGCACATCTGCACGAGCGTCTGTCCCGGAGTGGAACCCAGACGGCCGCACTCGTCGCTCTGGACATTCCTTCAGTTTCCTCTTCGCAGACGACTATGAAGACATGGGGTACTGGTAGGGCAGAGCGTCCATCTTCACATCGGGTTTTGGTCTACTTCTCCAGGGAGTCCTTTAGCTGCCACACGGTCTACTGAAGCTTACCAGCCAAGTCGCCGGCCCGGCGGTCGGGTTGGCTGTGCGCGCCGCCGGGCCGCAGCTGACGTGCCGGGTTCGAGTCCCGCGTGGTGTCCCTCATGGAGTACGACGCGGTCTTGTGTCGAGGCCTGTTCCTCAAATGTTCAAATGTTTGTATAGCTTATGGGACTTAACTACGGGGTCATCAGTCCCTAAACTTACAAACTACTTACGAACTAGCTAACACTAAGGACGGCACAAATATCCCTGCCCGAGGGGGGATTAGAACCTCCGACCGTAGTAGCCGTGCAGACCGTGACTGAAGCGCCTCAGGTCTGTTCCTGCTACTGCTGCTGCTGCTGCTGCTGCACGACTTGTACCGTCTTCCGGGGCTGAACGCAGCAACTCGGAGAACCTCCTGGGAGCGGGAGGCGCTGCTGCTGCGGGAGGATGGGGGGTTGCGTGGGGGGGGGGGGGGGATGGCGCTGCGGTCGCCCCATGGCTTTGGTTCCTCCTAGGCGAAAGAGGCGGTAGCGTCCTGAGGCGCCTGCTCCACCGGAGTGTTGGGGGCGGGCAGCTGGGCAGTCGTCACTTCAATGGAAGCTGCGGGGGTGGCCGGTTGTCCGGCTTCGTGGTCAGACGGTCTCTCCTCCACAAACTCGGGAGTAGTCGACACTGTGGGGTTTGCGACGCCTTTCCCATGAAGCTCAGATCCGGGCGAAGCATCAGACATCTCGGGAACGACGGATTCCGTGGCGGGTTCGAGTCCTATTATCGCGTCGGCTTCCTGCAGGGGTTGCTCAGCCGCTGCATTCCGTTCGGTGTCGACTTCGTCCGCCCACGACATGTGCTGTGCCGCGCCAATCTCTCCTGCGTCCTTTGTCCTTTGGCACCTCTTTCGTTGCGGGAACGTCGTCTGCAACCCCGAGGGCGACCGACGCGTACGTTGCGCCGCCGTCGTCGGCCGGCAGCTGCACGGGGCCCTGCCTGCGAGGACACTTGTTCCGGATGTGGCCGACAGCGTGGCAGAACGAACATTTCTACGGTTGGTCACTTTATGTGATGAACGCGCAGTTGCACCATCATGAGGAACTATGGAATGTGTTGTCGTACCACCAGCCGGACGCTACAGATGTCGTTCTCTACTTGATATATGTAGGCCGCAGACCCTTTCTCCTTGGTCGTGGAGTACACGGTTACATATGACACCAAACTGCGAGAGATGTTTTGATTCCTCATCTCGAATGGCAAGTTGAAAACTGTGACAGTTCTTTGACTGAACCCTGCTTGACAAAGCTGAACGCTACTCAAAGTACCATCGAGATGTTTCCAGGAACGAGTACCACCGTTTGCATTCACTAGTTCGTCACACATTTCGGAGGTCGGTAATATCAGAAATAACGCGCATAGGAAAACGTCTAGTTGCAAGCCGAGAAGGTCTGTTTCCGAAATTTTCAGTTCTAACAATTACACCGATGAATTTCTTACGCGGAGGGGCGGGGAACAGAGCGATCGAATGTACATTGAATATTGTTCTGTCTGACTTCGGAATCCATTGCTTACTTACAAACATGTGTTAAACACCAAATAAGGAAACAGCCGCGAAGACTGCCGCACGCCGCCTAGAAGCACACTTGTTTACACTGCTCGGAGGACACCGCAGTCAGACAAGTGCTAACCAAGCCCGACAGAACTTCTGTGATCTGACGAGCACGGGTGTACCCACTGCGGCAAGGCCGATGGCACGTAAAAGTTGGCTACGTCTATAAATCGGATTGTAAGGGAGGTCTTCCTCCAACACTGTCAGAAAATAAGAGTACATTTTCTACCTCTAAGAATTATAATCTTTACCCTTATACCTGTGCTCAACATTTTCCAGTACAGCAATAATAATAATAATAATAAATTAATGTGGTGTGCGACTTTTTGGTCTCCTTGGTACGAATTCGGGCATCGCAGCTACTATTAACCTGCCATCAGTTATATGTCTTTTCTTTTCGCTGCTGCCACGTGTTCCATCTAGGTAGATATGTTTCAAGCTTTGAATACATGCTCATTAACCGAGGACGGGTGCAGTCGCTCCTCTTCAGCTTTAGTGCCCAAACATGTAATGTCATAGACACCCGGTTAATAACATAGAGGAACCAGTGATTAATACAAGAATCGCTATCTTCACTATCACTATTCGCTTTCGACATTTTTGTTCAAGGTGTATATTTTTTTTACATCATTTGATTTTAAATTTAAATTCATCGCGTTTTGGACAACCCAATTCAAATAAAATCAAACGTATAGCAATCATATGCACATATCAGGCTTGACCATATATTAAAAAGTTAACAACATAACACGAGATATGTTTTTAAGGAATTCCTCGTTGGAACAGAAAGACTGACCCATGAGCAAATTCTTCAGTTTAGCCTTGGATTACTACTAATCTTTACGAATCCTCGTAGCAACATATGAATTCCTGCATTTTTGAGCGGTTTGCGTGAATCCGTTGCCGATTTCAGATGAACCTTTATCTTCCGATTAGGTTTGTATATTACGGCGATATTCCGTTTCTTCACAGATTAATCCATGCGGTCGGTGACGTCCTGAATAACAAAGGCAGGAAGTCTTTGGATTACACAGAAACCTTTTCATCGTTCCGAGCTTTACGTGGTGTTATCAACGCTTTATCTCTGTGGACGAATAGCCATTCGTAAGTAGTAGTCAGTGTTTTAATACTTCGAATAGTTCCAGTTCGTAAATGTTTGCCAACTCTCTAGAAAAGGGGTGTGCAGCTTTTGTCTTCCCTCACATTTCTGTCTCGTTGCAGAACAGCCAATGTAATGCTAAAATTTCTGAGGATGAAACGGTTATGCATCAAAGCCAAGGCGCAGCGGATTTGCAAACAAAAAGAAGAGGCTTTACTGCGCATATGAATTCAATAGACCTGGCGGGACCTGGTGATAACAAACTGTAAGTTGTCGTCTGTCCACATTACCATTAGTAATAATTTGTTTAGTAGTGACTGGGATAGAATCGACAGGGTATAACAAACGAGTTTTGACGATGTCTGGTAGGTAGAGGAAGAAATTTGAGACTGCGACCGAAACCAACCGTCAGTCATTTAGATTCTTCACGCACTGATACCAATTTATTGCAACATTAGTTATCTGATCAAGAGAGGTCGGTACTTTTAAGAACCGGAAATTCTGCCATTAACCGCGAGTTGTGCCTACAGGGGAAATTATAGCCAGTGAAGAACCTGGTATTCGCAATTTAAAGAAGGTTATAGCCGAGGAAACACGTATATAAACTGTTAGAGTGTTGACTAGCGCAAAGACGCTAAAAGGTAATTTAATAACAGACTTCGGAAAGATTACAATGACAAAGATCTTAGAACTATTACACAGTTAAAAAAATGTTCCATCGAACAGAGTGTTTAAAAACGTATGTTCAGTTCAGTAGCACTATTGCCAATGGTTTTGGGTTGCCGAAGGGCCACAAAGGAAAGGAAAATGTTCCTCCTCTGAGACCTATTGTAAGTGTTATTGCTTCTCCCAAACTATTTGTTTGCCAAGTTCTTTACAACAGTATTTTGGTCGCACGTAGGCCACTCAGTTTCCTATATTCAAGTATTCGGGACATTTTGTAAGTAAATTAAACGACATATTGGTCAAGCAAGAAGAAAAATTTGTTATATTTCATGTGGCGATCCATGATGTGGGGCAAATAGCCAAGATGGCATTTTCGTGAGTAACAAATCATTACTTTACGTGTTGCCGTGGTGGATTGGCCGAGCGCTCTAAGGCGCGTCGCTGCGGAGCGCGCGGTTGTCCCTGTTGTAGGCTCGAGACCTCCCTAGGCTGTGGGTTTGTGTGTTATCCATAAATTAGTCTCCGCCTAGAGACGGATAACCGTAGTATTTAAGTTCCATAGATTTTCATACGTATGTATTCTTTTAACAAATTTCGCTAACGATCGGAGTCGAATCGTGGTCGATGAATATAGGTGTTAGTCACCTGAACATATGACAGGCTATAGCCGCTGTGAGTCTCTTCTAGTTACGTACAGCTTATTTCGCCGCTGCGCTGTAACCAAAGGCCAGTTTCACTCCACTACTTTTCCTTTATTACTGTCGCACACCATCAATAGAGACTGAATGCTTTTTATTACCGCCCTCCTACCAGTTCAAACGTAAGTAACATCACTACAGAATCTAAGACCCCCAAGTCCAAAGCAACAAGTTGTACGCTTTGCTGTAAATAACTTAACGGTCCCTGGGCGAAGTCTCAGAAAAGAGAGCAAGGAGACACGTGCTGCTGAAGCTCTTACTAACAGTGTTGCTGCAGACGCCATTACCCATTCTGCCTCCCCCACTCCCTCAACCTGGTCTCGGCCGGTCACTGACTGTCTCTGCAGCCCACGTCGCGACTGCGCCGAAAGGTCAAAGGTCAACACGCATCATGACGTCACAGCCGCGAGGTAGCTGCAGGGACAGTGTGTCGCAGGTGCGATGAGCCGCAACATACGCTAAAAGTGTATATAATATGTCTAGGAGCCGCCTGCGATGACTAAAACACTACGCCTTGGAAACTAGAATCGCTCTGTGACCGACTGAGAACTATGTCTGCAGGACAACCCCAATCAATAATATCTGACAGAGAAAGTGTGTATGATATTGTACACGGTGAGTACCTACATGAAACACTCGATCGTGCTTGTATAGACGATATGGTATGTATAGAAAGAAAGTGCAGACAAATGTGAAAATTACAGACTATCAGTTTCACAAGTCATGTTTTTTTAAAAAAAAAAAAACTAACATGAATTATTTACAGACTAATGAAGAAACTGGTGATATCCGACCATGGGAAAGATCAGTTACGGTTTAGGAAAAATTTTGGAACACGTGAAGCAATACCCACATTATGACTTACCTTAAAAGATACTTTAAGGAAATGGAAACCTACGTTTTCAGCATTTGTGGTTATGGAGAATGACAATGTTGACTGGAATACACTATTTAGAAATCTGAAGGTAGCAGAGGCAATAGAAGGAGCGAAGAGTTACATTCAACTTGTACAAAACCAGACTGCAATTATTGAGTCGAAGGGCATGAAAGAGTCGCAGTGATTGGGAACGGAGTATGTCAGGGTTGTAGCCTTTCCCTAATGTTGTTCAATCTGTACATTGAGCAAGCTGTGAAGGAAAGCAAGGAGAAGTTGGACTTAAAGCCCAGGGGGAGGAAATAAAAACCATGCGGTTTCCTGACGATATAGTCATTCTGTCAGAGACAGCAAAGGACCTAATAGAGAATCGGAATAGACAGTGTCTTATAAGGAAGATATAAGATGACCATTAAGAATAATAAAACGAGGATAATGAAATGTAGTGGCATAGAATCAAGCGAGGCTGAAGGAATTAGATTACGTAATGAGACGATAAAAGTAGTAGATGAGTTTTGTTATTTGGGTAGCAAGATAAACACTGACGCCCGAAGTAAAGAAGATATAAAATGCAGAATGGCTATGGGAAGGAATACGTTTCTGAAGAAGAGAAATATGTTGATAGTAAATGTTTGTATAGTCTATGGGACTTAACTACGGGGTCATCAGTCCCTAAACTTACAAACTACTTTTGAACTACTTACGAACTAGGACGGCACAAATATCCATGCCCGAGGGGGGATTCGAACCCCCGACCGTAGTGGCCTGCGAAATATGTTGACATCCAATATTAATTTAAATGTTAGGAAATCCTTTATGAAAGCATTTGTCTTCTGAAGTGTAGTATAATAATGAAAAGGGGGCGATAAGGAGTTCAGAGAAAAATATGAAGGAAGCTTTCGAAATGTGGTGCTACAGACGAATGATGAAGATGACACGGGTAGATCAAGTAACTAATGAGGAATTGCTCAACGGAATGGGGGAGAAAAGGAGTTTGTGGCTTATGCTGACTAAGAGTATTGATGGGTTGGTGGGACACATTGTGAGACATTAAGGAATCGTCAACTTAGCATTAAAAGGAAGTCTGTGGGGGTAAAAATTGTATAGGGGTATCGAGGGATGAATGTTTCCTAGACACGTGTTCTCACACTGACATATTAGCCGGCTGCAGCGCTTACCACCGCTTCACTGCAGTGCTTTGCACGACGGGGGCTCTTGTTGACATGTCCTTCAATGTATATGTGCGGACACCTCATCCTCTGCAGTGGCGTTTGTATGGAACCATTCACCGATCTTTTCAACCGCACCTTGTATATTTTCCTCAGTTATATGTCTCTTATTACTGAAACAGTACTAATTCACCCTCTCCGCTACAGCAGAATACTACTTGGTGATTATAAAAGCCATGTACCGGGACACATGATTAAATAAAGATTGGTAATAACACAACAATTATTAGTAACAATCTAAGTTTTGTACAATTATTTGGTAACATGAGAATAATCGTTTTAAAAACAGTTACAAGTATTGTAAACCTGGTATAGACTTTTACAGGGGTCGTTGTGGTTTTTTTAGGCTATGCTAGTGACTCCTTGGATGAGGCTAATAAACTGAAGTATTTACAGTGAAGTTGGAAAAAAGAACTTTTCACCCATCAATTTATTTCCTTTATTTTGCAACACTCTCCTTGGACGATATGCGTACCACGGATCAGTTTGTTGCTACCCCTGGTTTTGCTCCTCCTCTAGCAGTGCTTAATACTGCGACAAAGGAAATCGTGAAATCTATGGAACTGCCATGTACTCAGCTCACACCAAACCACTTGCACAGTACATCCACTGTTTGTATCTTAGTGGCTGCAGGATAAATGGCAAACAGCCTGCGTTCGATGACCTCGAATATATGTACGATTCATCTGTGGTCCAGGATGTACATTCTATTATCTTCAAGTCCCTCGTACAATTCTCGGGCAGAGTTAGAGCGACCTGGCGGCGAGTTATTATTTTGAAAGAACATGGAGCATTCAGGGTGTTTTGCTGCGGAATTTTCCTGACCAATGCAACTGGCCAAGGACCAACCAAAACAACCATCCAAACCAACCAGCGGAAAACTCACATAAAACCATGTGGCAAATGGTATCCATCTATTCACTTGCTCTGAACTACACAAGAAACCTTCCATCAATATGGTGCCGGTTATATCGTGATTTGCCAGATTGTAACAGTTCCATTATTCTTCCAGTATCCATCCCCATGGTAGCAGACAAATGTAATGCCTTGCGTCCTATGACTATGTTAACATGGGCAGTTGTGTGCGAAACCGGCTCTGAAACCCTATACTACGACCTGCAAGTGTGATACATGTCTAATTGTTCTGTATTGAACTGATCTGTGATTTATTGCACTATTGCCATCCTGTTTGACGAACCGTCACATATGTCGGCGATCACACGAAATTTTCATTTGTCAGTACTGGCCCTTAAATTCTGAACGAACGTGTGGCATGTTATACAAAAGTGTTTAACAAGCACGTTTCAGAATGCTTCGTATAGAGATGCAGCAAGCACGATGAGAGTGTTTTGTGCACACAAGTCACCTGCAACCTTTCCTCCACCGTCCCATAACGTCTGCTAAATCAGTGTATGGAAATCGCATGAACATGAAGATACTTTAAAAAAGGCGACATGTCTTTGTGATTCACTCACCTCAACAAAGGAGTGTTTAATGTGGAATACAGCACCTCGGGCAATTTCAATTCAAAAATTTGGAATTTGGTTGCGACATATTTGAATATTCCAGGCTCAGACCGTACAGTTTAATTAATTCCAGATTTTTGGCACGCTGCAACTAGCCTTCAAAGTGGCGCCTGTAACGGAAGCGTGTCCGAAACGAGGAGCAGTTATCCAGTTTCATTGGTGGAAAATCAGACATAGAAATTGAAACTTGCTCGCAGAGTGTGCTGGGACCTTGCAATGTAAGAAAGGACGGGAAGTCTCTGGGCGCTCTCATTATCACAGCTGTGAAACTGCGGTTTTGGAGTTTGCGGACGTGCTTATGTGTGGTGATGGAAGGTCATAATCCAGGACCTCGCTAATCAAGTTGACGTCCGAGTTGTTAGTGATGACACATTTGTCTGTCTCCCTGAGAAGATCTCATAAAACTTAACTCGTCTTAACAGTAAAAATAAAAGTTCTAACAAAATTTCAGTTTGGTTTTCAGAAAAGCTTTTCAACAGAGAATTGTATATATGCACTTTAACTGATGAAATATTAAATGATCTGAATAACTAGACATCACCTGTTGGGATTTTTTGTGGTCTCGCAAACGCTTTTGATTCTGTAAATCATCGAATTCTACGAGATAAGCTTAATTATGGTGGTACTAATGGAACAGTGCACAAACAGTTTAAGTCATAATTAACTGGAAGAGTACAGAAAGTTAAAATAAGCAGACACATAATATGCAAGACACAGGTTCATTCTTGGGTGCTTTGCTGTTCTTAATATATATGAATGACTTGCCATTCTACAGTCATGGAAATGCTCAGCTAGTTCATTTTGATGGCGACACAAATACAGCTATCACGTCTGTCAAACAGGAATTAACTGATGAAATAGTAAATGTCTTTCAGAAAATTATTGAGTGGTTCTCTACAAAGGAACTCTAATTAAACTTTGACAAAACCCTGTACATACAGTTTCATACAGTAAACGGCGTGACAGCATTAATAAATATAGACTTTGCACAGAAATCCGTAGCTGAGGTAGATATATTCAAAATTTTTAGGTGTTTATATTGATGAGGGACTGAATTGTAAGAAAGACATTGAAGATCAGCTGAAACGGTTTGAGTTCACTGTCTTTTACTATCAGGGTCATTCCAAAAAATAAAATTTATTTGTAGCCCAGATCGGCAGCTGCCAATTTTTATTCGCCAATGGCGAGCTGGCGATGGTAAATTTTGCACCCTGGTGTATACCAAGCAAATACCAAGTATAATAGTTTAACATCCACCTAGTACTAAACATTAATTACTTAATAAAATTAATTTTGGCTTCAGAGCAAGAGATCATATGAGTGGCGAAGATAAATGGGTCGCACCCAACTTGCCAAATGGTAGTGCAGGTTTTTTGTAGGCTACATTTAATGGAGTAACTGCGAAAGGTTGTTGTTGTCCAAATAGTTGTCATATATTGATGTTTAACAGTCCAGATCACAAAGTCATCAAATAACTTCATCAAAATTTAACTGAACACGTACATTCTCCATTAACACAGTAACTTGGTTTAATTATGGCCCTGATATTGATGTATATACTGTTAAATGAGAAATAGTGCTTTAAACTGACTATGTGCGCCACGGATCTTTCAACGAAAGAACTGCGACATATAACTTGTGTGAAACACACATTGACTACACTCAAAACATTTGACTGCGAGTAAGATATTAAAAACAGAAACCGCTTCCGTAATGTTCGACTACGAGAATTTTATGCAGATCAGTATATGATTATCAAAACTCAGTATCATACTCAATTAACTGCAGTGTTGCATAACAATCATTTACTACGTTACCAATAACGAAATCTGTTCAACAAGATTACCAAAATCAATAGTGCACTTTAAATCCACAAATAACTAATTATCAAATAAAGGAAGTAGGTTAAACTTCTAACTACGAAATGAAACCGGAAAGAAAGGTCGACTTTGTTACTTATTATTAATAATCACCATTACATTACCTAAATGATACAACCTTTTCATAATTGCATGAAATGCAATTACCTTCATTCCAGAGGTGGCACAACCTTATTCACAATTATATGAAATCCAATATATGCCAAATACAATGAAACGAACTCACTCGCACTGCAGCCTCTGCTCTACATTGGAGCCACATACACAACACAACTTCTCTCTGAATCACAAGTCTGGCTCTCTGTCTCTCCGCACGAGCTAGAATGCTCTGCGATACATAATCTTTGCAAAGATGAAACTTCACAACTTCACAGATTTATGTACACATATCAACACATACAGTAGATGCAATATTATACATTTTCTTGCTAGCGAAGTACTCGACACAAAACAGGAGGTACAGTATTAGACATTTTCTTACAAATTCAGCAATATACATTTTCTATGGACACGTTTCAACTGCTACAACTGTGGTGTCGCACAAGTCTGAAATGCGCGCCACCTACATTCGCCGCGCGCCGCCATGCACGCACGGCGTGGCGTTCTTACGACGTCAGCCACGAGCGCCCTCTGCTACAACTCCTCTCGTGGCCCACACTGATCAACATCGTTCACTTGGGACTGAGATAGGAACCAGTTAAAACTTCGGAATCAGATAGGCACCAGTTAACACTTGGCTATCGGATAGCCACTAGGCAGGCCTCTAGCACAACTATGTATCAGCATTCTGCAGTACTGAGCTATGTAAAAGTTAAGTGTTACTATGTCTCTATGAAATATATATCTCGTTCTAATTTACTCTAGTGTTTCTAGTTTCTGCTGTCCCATTGGCTGTTCACCTCCTACCTGCATAAGCGTGCATCCTTTATTCCTGTGTCGGTCTTTCTACTCGGCCACCGACACCTACGACGGAAACGAGACACAAAAGCGGCGACGAGGCTGGGACACAAATCAACACTACAGTTGCTTCATGACATCTTGAAGCAGAGATTGTAGCAGAACCAGAATTGTCGAGCAGCTGGCTATTCTCGGTACCAGGGCGACAGTCTCCCAGAGCAGAGTCCAGGCCGGAATTCTTCCGCACGGCCCGGGCTGGCCCCACGCCTACCCCACCTGTGATGGGTGGCGCGGCCCTAATGGCCTCGTTACGTGGCACAAAGGCGGCGGCGGCTCATTACCACGGCTGCAGCAGCAGGGGGCAGGGTAGGATAGGGGCTGCGCGGACGCCGCCGCCCTGTTCCCAGCGGGGCGCTGGTGTCCTGCGCTACCTGTAGCGGCGTGGGGCGACACAGGCACAGTATCGTCCTAACTCGTTCAGCCTCTGCTCAGCAGATGCAAGTAATGCTAGTGTGATAAACACGATCCGGGTACTGCTATTTGGAGGAGGCTCCAGGTGCAAATCTACAGGTACATGTGGTTATCAGTTCAAATGTTCAAATGTTTGTTAAGCTTATGGGACTTAACCACGGGGTCATCAGTCCCTAAACTTACAAACTACTTATGAACTACCTTATACTAAAGACGGCACAAATATCCAAGCCCGAGGGGGGATTCGAACCCCCGACCGTGGTGGCCGTGCAGACCGTGACTGAAGCGCCTTAGTCTCCTCGGCCACCGCGGCCGGCGTGGTTATCAGTAGAGGGTCCACTGACGGCGGGTCCTACATAAGGTACATGTACCAAATATGTCCCGGTTCCTAATAAGGCCGACTATCATTTTCTAGCATCGAAAATTTGTAAACAGTGCTAAATGCAGCGAAAGATCCGTACCCAAAGACTGGATAGTTGCTCAAGTTACTCCAATATTCAGGAAAGGCAATAGGAGTGATCCTCAAAAGTACAGGCCTATCTCACTGACGTCGATTTGCAGTGGGGTTTTGGAATGTATACTTTGTTCGAATATTATGAAATACCTCGAAGAGAACGACCTATTGACCAGTAGTCAACACGGATTCAGAAAGTGTCACTCTTGCGAAACACTGCTTGCCCTTTATTCACATGAAGTGTTAAGTGCCATCGACAAGGGATCTCAAATCGATTCCATATTTCTGGATTTCAGGAAGGCTTTTGACACTGTACCCCACAAGCGGCTTCTTATGAAATTGCGTGCTTATGGAATATCTCCCCAATTGTGCGGTTGCATTCACGACTTCCTATCAAAAACAACACAGTTCGTTGTAATTGACGGTAATTCATCGAGTAAAACAGAAGTGATATCTGGCGTTCCACAGGGAAGCGTTGTAGGTCCCCTACTCTTCCTCGTGGTTATAAACGATTTAGGAGACAATCTGAATAGCTCACTTAGATTGTTCGCGGTTGATGCTGTAGTTTATCGGTTAGTGAAGTCAACAGAGGATCAAAAGCAACAGCAAAGCGATTTAGACAAAATTTCTGCATGGTGCGAAAATTGGCAATTGACACTAAATAAAGAAAAGTGTGAAGTAATACACATGACCACTAAAAGAAATCCGCTGAACTTCAATTACGTGATAAATCAGTCAAACCTTAAGGTCGTAGATTCTACCAAATACCTAGGAGTTACAAGTTTGATGGGAGAGAACACATAGAAAATATTGTGGGGGAGGCGAACCATAGGTTACATTTCATCGGCAGAACGCTTCGAAGATGCACCAGCTCCACCAAAGAGACTGGCTACATCACACTTGTGCGTCCTCTCCTGGAGTACTGTTGTCCCGTGTGGCACCCTCATCAGGTGGGATTGACGGAAGATATTGAGAAGGTTTAGCGAGGGCAGCTCGTTTTGTTCTATCATGTTACGGGGGGGAAAGCGCCACGGAAATTTTGCACGAATTGGGGTGGAAATCATTAAAAGAAAGACGTTATTCATTGCGGCGTGATCTTTTTGCGAAGTTTCAATCACCGACTTTTAGTTCTGAATGTGAAAATATTTTGCTAGCACCCACCTACTTAGGGAGACATGACCATCCCAATAAAATAAATCAGATCGAAAACGGAACGATTTAGGTGTTCTTTCTTCCCGTGCGCTATTAGAGAATGGAACGGTAGAGAAAAGTTATGAAAATGGTTAATGAACCCTCTGCCAGGCACTTGAATGTGATTTTCAGAGAATCTATGTAGATAGATAGATAGATAAATGTCGTTGTCGTGTTGCTTGCGGTATTTAGTGGACAAGGCAACAACTACTTCCGCACCCGCTCTCGTGCCGGCCATTTTACTTTCATTTGTGCTACGGCGTTCAAAGAAGGAGGGCTGCTTCTTACTTTGACGGTACGTTTCATCTAATGCACATGTCCTAGTAAAAATGTATTTGTGTACAGAAAATTGTACTTTATTAAGATAGTAGCAAAATCTTTCTAATAAAACCTTTCTTTTTAAACAATAAACACACACGCGTTTTAAACTGGTTGTACCCAATACGGCCCATCCGTGGCGCTCCAAACAAGGCGCGGGCGGGGCCTTATTAGGCAACCTGTTGTATAGAGTAATGCCCAGAAGATGACAATTGCCCCTAAAATAGGGAAACTGCCAGAGACTCAATCAATCCCAAATGCTTCCCGAGGAAAGAGGCGCTAGTCCATTCATTCCAGTTCATCAGAGAGCGAAGCATATTCGGTAAAGGATAGTTCGAGTGACTTCAGTCTTTAAGACAGTGACGCAGCTGAAGATATCGATTGTTCTTTCAAGGAACTTTTGCAAACCCCAAAGCTGAAAAAAAAAATTAATAAATAAAACGCTGAGGAAGGCATTAACTTTCAAAGTACAAGTCGTATGTAAGGCACTGTTCACGCAGAATCAAAAGAAAAAAATGCACATCGGATATTTATATATATATGAAATAAAGACACCGCTGAAGCAACCAACAGCTCTGCCTCTACGTAAGTGTTGCAAGATGCTGGCTGGTTTTGTCACGTGTGCTGTGAAGACAGGAAATTCGACACGACATGAGACCTTGCAAAAAATCAAATATGTGCATGAAGATTGAATAGGTTGACACCAAAAGACAAAGTACGAAATTTCCTGTGCCCCACCTGTGAAAAATAATTTACATGAGCCAAACAACTTTCATGAATCATTATTCATGCGTTCATAGAAAAGGTAATGATTAAACTTATTGTTTCTATTAACTTACGATAAGGAAAGTTACTGCTGTCAGAACAATGTTGGTTGCTAATTAAATATAATAATCTGAAAACTTAGTAACCAGTAAGTAAGTTACCAACAGTACTGTGTGAAGCGTTTGTAAAAAAAAAGTGTAAATACGAAAAAGTGTAAATACGAAAGTCGATATATCATCTCATTTCACGTATGTCTAAAATAAAATTAGACTACAACTCTGACAATTTTTTTGAGTTTTGATTCCATTTCCTAGAGGTGCTCCACGACCACACAATGATGAACACACCAGATGTATTTCGCAGCATTGGCCGTTAATGTTTTATTAAAATAAAAAAAATACAGATTGATTTAAATCACCTAGTGATTTGACACTGCAACTTTATGTTTGCCGTTGGAGTTACATCCAGGGCATTCATAATGCTTGTTTGAAGGACACTGAAGATGGTCACTAGGTGATTGAAATCGATCTGTGGTTTAAAAAAAAAATAAAACATTAACGGCCAATGCTGCGAAATACATCTGGTGTGTTCAACTCTGACAATGTATTCCAAACGTTTTCCTGCTATTTACGTACCAAAAAAATGTTCAAATGTTTGTAGAGCTTATGGGACTTAACTATGGGGTCATCAGTCCGTAAACTTACAAACTACTTATGAACTAGCTAAGACTATAGGCAGCACAAATATCCATGCCGGAGGGGGGATACGAACCCCCGACCGTAGTGGCTGTGCAGACCGTGACTGAAGCGCCTCAGTCTCCTCGGCCACCGCGGCCGGCATTTACGTACCCCCAGAACGTTAGTATGAACTATATGTGGCTACTGGCCATATTAGGAATAGGGTCTCCTAACAAGGCCTACTTGCAGGGGTTAAAAAGATTCTGTAAAGTGATGATATTAATTACACAAACTTTCTAATGAAAAGTGTTTTTAAATTATCATTCTTCGTTTCGTTCTCATGTGAGATAATTTAAATGCACATTCAAGTATTTTTACTGTGTGAGAAACGTTTTACATCATGGAGACTGCATGAAAAAGAGTCGTAGCATGGTCTCAGTAGCAGTGGCCACAGCGTTTCAATGTGCATGCACAGCAGTGGTTCAAAATCTCTTCTGAACCACCTCGAGGCTTGGAGGCTGCATATGGTTGCTTCCGCCGCAAGGAGGGGCAAGGGGAAACGATGCTTTTAACATTGGCATTGGAGCTGGTAAAGGCACCAGCTCCTGGCTACTCGAGCTCTGGCAGTTACGCATGAATAGTCACGAAGCAAGACAAGCTACTGCGCACCTCGCAATGTGCATCTGCAAATCCTCCATGAAGGCAACATCCGCTCTTCATATTATATTTAGCCCATTGAAGATTCATCAAAAACACATCATATTTGGTATAACATGTTACAACTATAAATTAAAGATGCGTCAACTGTAAATGCCTTCAAAAGATCCCATCACAAATAATAATGAAGTCACTATTCGCCACCTAGCTAAAACAGCCATCTAGTTAGCAGCATTGCGCTGTGCTGTCGAAGGTAGTGGCTTCAAGAACCACTGCAAGCAAATTTTTTAAAACCCAACACATCTTTCTTAGGGGAACAACAAGGACTTTTGTGTTGCTACTTACAACACATATTTCAGGAAACGTGTTGTGATTTTAAGGGTATATGACTTCGTGTAACAAGTATTTTTAACTGTTTGAAAGGATGTGGGGGAGAGCAGCCTTTGCACATGTGTAAGGTTAGGAGGGAATGCCGCTTACAGTGTCACATGACCCGAAGGTAGCATGTCTCTTCATTGTAACAGATTCATTTTGTTACAGTCACTTAACAGTGTAATCAGTTACTTACTGTGTGTTCGTGTTCATCTGCATACTCATATTTTCTTGGTGTTTTTATCAAAGAAAAATGAATAACATTCAGCATCTGTTTGAAACCAATTATTCAGCTTTCAGCTTGGAACAAAAGTGTGAAATAAAGAAGCATGATAGGCCGGCGCCTCAGCTCAAGTTTAACCAAGCGCAAACAAGCCGAGGTAAATACATTCTGCAGATCTTCTACCGAAAATATATTTAAATGGGAGGGGGGGGGGGGTGGCAAACCGGGGCGGTTTCCCTGGCGCCACTCGCAGAATTGCGCCAAATTGTCTCTTTGGAAGCCGAGAGGTGGAGGGTCCGAAACATCGACGCGCCGAGTGGGGGGAGGTGGGGGGGGGCGCCACCACTTTCAAGATCCGGCACTCAAAGAAGTGAACGCCGAGTCGTCTGGAGCTCCATCCGCCACTCAGAGGGCCCCACAACACGGGGACAGATACGTGCACTATCTAGCCAAACGAAAAGAGAGACCTGTGATTGATAATTACGACAACCTCTGACAATAAAGTTATGTAAATAGCCCTGTAACATTAATGTAGAGGAATTGTGAACTACAAGTTACCTCACTCTTTTGCAATAGTCAACTGTCGTTATTACGCACCACTGAACTCTGTGATATGTGGTCTGGAAACTGCATGAAGTCTTCCTTTAGGATGATATGCCAGGAATACCATCAATCCCCATTATTTTCAAAGTGGTTTTGAGTCGAACGATTAGGATTGATTGACAAATCAAATGTTCAAATGTTTGTTAAGCTTATGGGACTTAACTATGGGGTCATCAGTCACTAAACTTACAAACTACTTATGAACTACCTTATACTAAAGTCGGCACAAATATCCATGCCCGAGGGGGGATTCGAACCCCCGACCGTAGTGGCCGTGCAGACCGGGACAGAAGTGCCTCAGTCTCCTCGGCCACCGCGGCCGGTGATTGATTGACATCTGGCGAGTATGGTGGAGGTTACATTTGCATGACAATACTAGCTCAAACACAGCTAATATCCTCAAGCAGTCCTGGCAAAAGAAAGGGAGGGATGATGCTACTTGAACATACACCACACTCACCAGATCTAAATCCTCCAGACATCTTCGTATTCCCTACACTTTCTTTGAAAGGAAACGGATTTGACGAAATTCCTGGCATCAAAAGAAACGCGAGAAGGCAACTGGTGTCATTTCATTTTTACTGTAATACCATCTCAGGTCACGTCATACAATCCATCCATTCAAGTGAATACTCAATATATATATATATATATATATATATATATATATATATATATATATATATATATATATATAACCCAGTGCCTGAACAAACATTGGACACCTCATACAAGTGACAGCAACTCTCAAAGTAAAGTACAAGATGAAAGTCGTGGATTTTCTCATATTAGTTTGAAAGTTGCTGTCACATGTGTCAGGTGTGACATATTTGTTCAGGGGTTGGAGTAAATATAGATAAACGGGTATATATGTCAATTTTAACTGTTCACTTGAATGGCTGGATGGTATGACATGGCCTGAAGATGAATATAATGTAGCAGAGAAAGCAGCTGCATAAGGAAAAGAAAATAGAGTGATACCTGTTGATGAATCTTTCGTGTGGTTGATTTGCGTAAGGAAATTAGTCTGACGATGTTTCAGAGTTCAACTGAGTAGCCCGTATGTATTGCATACAGAGAAAACAAAGACTACATGTAGCCGAGAAATTTTGAAGTCGACATTTAAAATCTGATTCGGTAGGTAACAACAGGTGGATTACTCTGACCTTGTTGCTCCATTACAAGTGGTGACAAAAAATTTGGGCAAGTGGCAGTTTTGAATCGGTCTGCCACATTATAAGAAATTTCGTGTGATGCACAATATACAGTGCGCATATTTAAAATCAACATCATTTGCTGCAGAGTGGACTGTCTGCTATCAGTCTGAACCAACTGATCGTCGGTTTAGAATCTGGAAGGAAGGAAGCTTACGGTTTAACGTCCCGTCGACAGCTTGGTCATTAGAGATGGTAGAATCTGGAGAGAATAATGAACTGTTACTTTATGCGTCTCCATACAACTCCTGTATCTGATATTATGGTTTGTAGTTGTTTTGATTTCACTGCCACACCACCTCTTCCCCCTAAGTACTCATTATTGTAGACTAAGTAGCTAATATTAGATTTTTGCAGTGTAGGAGCCTGTTTTGCTGCCATACCTTTAGATCTTACCGACAGTCATGCTGTAGTGGTCCCTTACTGTGTAGAGTAACCACACAACAGGCAGCCAAGGCAGGCTGCCGAGGTTTCTCCAAGGCGCACACATAAACACGCCTACGGAATGCAAACAACAATCAAAACAACGACGAAGACAACTTCCTGCTAGAGGCTCTGTAACGACTCTATTTCTCAAGGAGCCATGTGACAGTGCCCCGCCACTCCGTAACTGTGTGACCAAGTGTAGCCCTCCGCCTGTGCTGGCTTTATAAGTGCACCAACGGAGTGTGGAGAACAATGCAATCCCAACTAAAACCGTGACCGGCCGCTCCATTGGGCGTCACCATAGAATTTAGCTATCTAGTAGTAGACTTTTAGTTCATTTGGCCTAGCGCTGCAAGTAAATTTTGTGTTTTATTATTATTATTGTGAGGCTTTAAACCCTGCGTATTAATTCGTTTCTTGTCTGCAGTTATTTTGTGTTCTTTTTTCTCTGTGATTACTGGCTAGTTTTAGGGGTTAAATAAATTTTATTTCACTTCTTCATTTGTTTCATTCCTACAGATCGCAGGACACTGCACGCCTCGCTGCAACAGGATAACGTGCGACCACAGAAGAGATGCCAAGTTGTTTTTATGGGCCCTAGCATTGCCGTCTTAATTGCACTTTCACCAATCGAAAACCACTGTCGATTGCGGAGTGACTGCCCCGGTGTACACATCTCCAGGTCCTACCCAACACTAACTTTAGGAATGTGTGATAGCTGCGCATTTTTCCACTCTGCAACCTATCTACAGCCTCTTTGATTCATTGCCAAGGCACGTAGTTGCAATTGGATGCACTAATGTCACTTCAAAAGGGTCGTAATTTTTATACGAGATGTTATTTCCGAAATATACACTACTGCTCATAAACTTCAGTACGCGCAATAACTGGCATCTAGTTATACGTAGATAAGATCTAATACAATGGTTTCCGTTGAGGAAGCGTAGGAATAGTACAACAGTTGTCCACATGTCATGATTTTCGTTTGTGGTCATCGAGATACAATAGTTTCCAGGAAACAATGTTGTGTACATAACGTTTATGTAGCTATGTGATACGATTGTTTACCTATTTGCCGAGGGATGCCGCATTTGCTGCACCTGTGTTGTTCCCTGTAGTGATGTGGTGTTCGCAGCGAACGTCAAGCACTCCTACGATACAGAAGCTCTGGTTCCTTCATATTAGTTCCTTCGTGACATTTGAAGTGTAGACATCGCTACTATGGCTCCACGAATGAAAATATCCATAGAAAAACGTGGCGCAATTGTAGCACATAGCCAAGCAGGTTTATATATTCGTTAAATTGTGAAACAGTGTAGTGTGTCTATAGCGGGACTGCAATACGCCCTTCGCCGCCCGAAGACATTAGGTGGCAATACGGACATACCACGACCAGGACAACCTCGTAAAACAACTAAAAGTGATGAGAAATATATTACCAGTAAAAAAAATAGATTCAAAACAGCGCCCCAAATTCGTGGAGAATTGGTAGAAATGAACGCGACAACAGTACCTGTTGCAACAGTGAAAAGGAGACTAACTGTAGCCGGCTTCAAAGGTTGTGTCACAGCAAGAAAACCCCTTCTAAGGTCCGTAAATAAACAGAGACTTCAATGGGCTAGAAAACGTTGGACATCGGAAGAGTGGACAAAGGTATTATTCGCCGACGAATCGAATTTCTAGACTTTTGCATCCAGTGGTACAACATTTGTTCGCCGAATTGTAGGGGAAAGGGTAGCTCAACAGTGTGGTCTACCTACAGTTAAACATGGTGGAGGTTCTGGTTTGGGGATGTTCTGCCGGAGATAGAGCTGGCGACATTGTGGAAATAAATGATGAATGGATCAGAAGAAGTAGCACCGCATACTTCAAAATCATGCAATACCAAGTGGATTGCGCTTAATAGGGAAAGTGTTCACCCCAACAGGACAATGACCCAAAATATTCCTCGTCAGCCATGTTTGATATACGCAGAAAGACCAGCACCAACTTCAAGGATTTCAAAATTCCGTCAATGCCGCGATTTTGTCTGTGCTGAATCGTGCAACCTGTGAGAAACGTACGCAGTACTTTCAATTAACGTGATTTTAAAAGAACAAGTAAAGTGGTTTAACATTCTTTATGGCGAACTAATTAAAGTATTCAGTGAAGCTAACGGTGACGAGACGAAGTTCACTTATCTGCAGCGATTTAGCGAAATCACGGAAAACCATAATTGGGCTTTCTGGAAGAGAATTTCACCCACTGCGAATCACATATGAGTAGTATGGTAACAAAGCGTCTGCCCCATTGAAATTCGACCGTCATTTGTCATGGGTGCCAGGTACCGTTATCCCCCACCGCTCCATCCTCAGAAGATAGAACTCTTCCAGGAACCCCCTCCGTCGGACAATGGCGCTTGACATCGAACAAACAGTTGCACATTTTAGAACAATGACACTCTTAAGGAAATTGACATGGAACATGAAATTGCACTTAACAGGAGTTTGTCTTGTAAACAATAACAACTGTGTCCACCGCTAACAGCCCTCAATTTGTTTTTAAATCCTAATTTGCATATCATTTTAATTACATTAACCTTTTGTTTTTCATTAACAATTTCGCTGAAATAAGAACTCTTATTCTCTCAGAAATGGTCAATGTGCAAAAGCAGTAGCCATGCTGTTCATAAGTGATATTTAATGAGAATTGTGTAAACAATTAGTTGTAGTGGGAGATCTTGGAGGAACTATGTTTACATTAACAATTCACGAAAAATTATGGCCTTTTCAGAATTAGTTTGTGACCTAAAGTCTGAGAGCAAAACTGTGTACTACGTCTTGATACACTCTCTCAGGTTACCTAATTGGCATATAAACTGCCACAACCCAGGTTTGCATTAACAATTTCCAGAGGAATATTTTCGTTTTCTCGGAATCGGTACAGGCAAGTTAGCTAACATAATACATCGAACCTTAATTACAACGTGAATGGAACAGAATTTTGCATGTAAATAGAGAAGTGGCCTCAAAAAGTTTATTGTAGTGCTACTGCGTACTCAAGTGTTGTATTACTTATATTGCTGATTACGATTTCACCCATAAGTAACTGAAATGTAAGTATCTAGTGGCATTCCTTTGGATGGTACTTGTTCATGCCACCAGATATACACTATCATGACACAACAACCAAATCAACAACAGAAAATATTGTTTATAAAAAGAATATGGAAATTTTTTGGGAGACACTACGGAAATTGGAGGATGAAATCATTACATTAAATTCTCACGATACACGTGATAGACACTGGAGAAAGAGGTAATATGTAACCACGAGCGTTGAACAGCCAAGAGGAGAACATCATTTTAACAATAAAACAGGCTGACAGTAACATAAATACAGGTTTAAGTCCAATGCAACTGTATTGAGGCACTTAAAGTCAGTGCAACAAAATCCCTGTACACGACTGTTAGTATACAATCATAATATGAACATCAAAATCATTCATGTACCGACACCACTTCCAGATATACAAAATCACAAAAAGCACACAACTGTCAGACGTAGAAGACAAATAATAATTTCGAAATAATTTCTTTTATAATTTCTTTTAGTGTCGAGCTTTCCTTTGAGAATAAATTTACATAGACTAACAATCCATTGCTGCAAACTAATCTATGTTGAATCTTCGAATATCAAAGACGTAAAACCTTATTTCTCGGCCCACGCAGTGTCAAACGTATGAAGCAGACCGTATCTCGCATCAGAGTTTCTTTTATGAAGGTAAAAATTTTATGCTAATCATACATACAGATGATCATATTCTTAACCTACATTCTGACCACTCTCACTATAATGTAATTATTTCACTAATCACGCATGGAATAATCCCACACAAATGAACTCAATTTCACACTATACCCAATGATGATTTTATTAGACACTGCAGACAATTCTTTTTGTTCCCAACATACTTTCTCGAACCGTGCGTTGTATCAGGTCTCTCAGTTATACGTCACAGCTGAAGTATCTCGAAATATTATTTTCAAAATGTTCCAAGTGTTTACAACATTTAACTGACACAGGTCAAACTTGCAAATACCGATTATCGAACACCCCAAAAAATGGATAACATGTTTCGTTCGCTCACAGTACTCCAGATAAAAGAAATGTTCTCAATATAAAAAATATGCGAGTTATCTTCTACTTACAACTACTTTCCCGATACCTGTAGCATACTCATTCGGTATTACAGTTAAATGATTCAGTTTTCCAGTAGACACAATCGATCACAAACATACACATGCCTCCAAGACCTGGGTCATTTCAGCGTCTTTTGTAAGATCTATTAATAAATACGCTTTTAGTTTTACAAACCTAGAAAATGTTTTTTATTATTTTTTATTTTTATTTATATATTTATTTATTTTGCGCATGAGATTACAAGTTGATTGTATTGTAACACAGCTGGAAAACATTGCAAATGGCAGACGCACATCCTCTAGGGTCAGGAGAGACAAAACAGTAAATAGACGGAGAGAGAAAAATTTTTATGAAGTATTTCTCGTACATCACACAACTCAGACCTTCTTACTACCAAAGACACAGTTGCCACTCTAAGCAATCCGTGTACTTCTCCATGTAACACCCCCGCACACACCTCTAACAGGTCTGTCAGAAAGATTAGATAATTTACACAATACAAAGTTCCGTTTATTAACTGATTTCCATTATTGTATTGCAGTGATCATGTATCCCTATGTAGGTGGATGCTAACAAAATATTTTCAAATTCAATTTCGAAGACCTGTGTCAAAGTACAGGCAATGCTTGATAATCCATCCTATTAATAATAGTAGACATCGCTTAAACACAATGAAATTTAGTAGGGGAGTCCAAAACATTCGTCGAAGTGGCTGCACTATCGACCTAATACCTTTCTGAATAGTGTCTACACTTCTTGCTTACAATACAAATGCATACGCGCAGCTTGGTGATTGCAGTCGCTTCTAACGTCTCCAAATGAGAGACTCTTTCGACTAATCGTCACACCAGACCTCAGAAAGATACATATACATTTAACATAATATTCCTACAAATTCTTCTGATTACCAAGCAAGCGCATTGTACCAATAAACTAGCCCTTATGTACACCACGTAAACCTCAACTGTTCTATCAGAACACCTAAAGAATTATAGAGCCAACCAGTTTAAGTTGTTCATTATTATAATTACTAGTATTAAAGTGATTTGCACATTTGGTCAGAGAAAAAAAAAGATAATATAATTTTTGAATTACCGTCTCCAGGTCGCATTTATTTTCTAGAACATGGCCAGTTTCGGGACACCTGCCCATCTTCTGATCAATTTCATGAACTTGTCGCGTGCTGAACGGGGTGTTCACAGTAGTATCATAACTCAAAGCGAAGATTAAAGAAAACAACAATTAATCAAACCATCTCTTCCACCCTCGCAAACAAAACAAGTCAGATACCTTGACAAGTTCTCCTTCGCTTTCCTTCATGACGCTACAAAGTATACTTACAGACCAAAGGAGCTTTCCATACCAACTATGAATTTTCAACTATCAGTTACGATGATTTTTGTACAACGCAATATCATATAATAGTAGAAAGTACTAGGAAAGATCTGTATGCTCACCAAAACCAAGTTATTTTGGCCCACTTTACGTTACGGTAGGAACAATAAAAGTGGGCCTTCGCGATCGTCTTTTGACAGCTCGTAATTTTCATGAAAATCACAGCTTAACCGCACATTTGACACGAGAATCGAATAAATAAATTTGTAGAGGAGAAGAGTCTCTACAACTTTGCTCTCTTATGTGTTTTTCATATCTTGCATCGTTTCAGAGATATTTGCAAAACTAACGGGAATTTGACGATGTCTGAATCTGTCCGTAAAGTGTTCCCACGTTTTTAGTCGAACCGTTCAACCGATCAGCACCAAATTTTAAATACATAATTTCTGGCCACCAGATACCAGAATCTCCATTTTGCAAAATTTTCGGACGAAAAATACGTTAGTAACGCCAAAAAAGCCGTTTGTAAAGAAATTGTAACTGCAAACAAACTGTTCATGTGACACTAAAATTGAATAACCGAATTTGTAGAGCAGAACATTCTCTACGACTTTCCTATATTTTTCTCGTAACTTGCACCGTTACTGTGTAAAAATAACTTGATTTTACGTAAACCAGGCATTGGGAAATGTCACGTGACATTCCTCCCCAAAAACTATTTGGCATACGCCAACTTGCTTCCTATTTTTAAGATTTTCTTATTATAACTTAAGCGTTGTAATTTCAAAGACGTGGCACACTCAAGAATTAACAACTGCACATCGTTCATAGTGCGATAAATTATAATATTGTGTCTAAAAATGTCATTTTAGCTGTTAGCAACTGCCAGCAATAGTATGAGAATTATCGGACACTGTTCGCCGTTGGGTTGTGAGTAGTGCGTTATGTTGTCATGCGTGTGGTCGGTTGTTAGAAAACGGCCGATATCTTTTTCTTCTTTTTTTGCCTTGGCTCCGGTACTCCTGTTAATTAAATAGAGCTATCTTCTGCAATGTTTAGAGTTGTGCAGATATAATAGTGCTTCCTCTAAAATGTGCGTTTGTTCTGTTTCGTGAACATGCCGTAAAATACGTAACAAGAAATTGAATACTGGATTTGTGAAGCATTTGCACAAAACGGGGAGGATGCTGTGATAATGAATATTCTAAACAACGTGCAGATACTGGTAGTTTCTTATATAAATGGAGTCAGATTTCTGTGGCAACTGTTGTTCCTTAGTGAAACGGAAGGAAAGTGTATACATTGCAACAAATTACCTGTTTTTTTCCTAATAAATTACTCACAATTAATGGAATATGTTGAAAGTCATTAATTAGAATCAATGCCCCTGTTAAAAGTTTTGCCTTTGGCATGGTTGCTATAGACACTTTTAACGTAGATTGTATTACCTTTTCTCTAGTTCAGATATGACTGTTCATGTTATTTTGTTCTGCGCTAAAATAAAGAGCAAATATTCTTTTTTAAACCGTGACTATGTCTTGTTTTACAGCTGAAATAACAAACGGAATGAGTGTGGTAATACTGAATTCCACAAAGCTCTAGTACTTAACAATATACAAAGTTACTATTGTCATTACGTCATTTACAACAGTCATTGTAAAAGTATCTCCCCAGTTTGTGTACATGTGATAAAGAAGTCTATGTTTACAATTCGTTGGTCTGTACTTCGTGATATGTTCAGAAAATAGAAGAAATTCAGTTTCCAGAGGAAGTGCTACTACCTTTGAACAAACCAGAACCTTCCAGGATATACTTGTGTTTATTATTTATTTTTTTATTTATTCTTTTTTTTTTAAGGTAGATCGATGTTTTGTGGTCGTTTGTTCATGTTCGTTCTGGGTAGTTCATTGAGAATTTTACTCATTTTTTTAAATTGCAGATGGCATTCAGCCTCCTTAATTATTCCCTCTTTTTACTTGTTCTTCGGTTTGATTGGTCCTTTGTGGACGGTGGTTTATTTTGTTTAATTTTTATCGTTTCGTCTTTACAGAAGGCGTCGAGCACTTTGACCGAGCACGCTGAGCTACCACGCCGGCAACCTTCTGACCGAGCGCTCTGAGCCACCGCGCCCGACAAGTTTCAAACTACCGTTTAAGATGTTCGTGCATCACGAACTAATTTGGAGTCCATGACGCTACGCCTCCATCGGTGGCAGCTGTTATTTGCTAACGTGGCATTTATAGACATTACACTGTAATTCAATTCCCTAAAATAATTCCCTAAAATAATTTGATAATCTTCAGTGCGCCATTGCTTTGAAATGACAACGATTGAGTTATAATAAGAAAATCATAAATAAAGAAGGCAAGATGGTGTAAACAAAAGAGAGTTTTGAGCAAAGATTGTGAAGATGGATGTCATGTGATTTATTTCCGATCGCCAAATGTTGAGCACCTCCATAAAACCAACATGTGCACTACTGTGGATATTATTTTATGTGTAATTTACTGTTTTAATTTTGACCAGCCACCCATTTTATACCTGAGTATGAACCATCACATAACTTTCTATATAACTATCATCCAGTACAAATACCAGATTTTATGTGGAGGAGTATAGCAATCAGTTTAATGTCAATAAGATCAGACGATGACACTATTGGATGTCGAAACAGGTCGTCTTCAATAAATAATAAAAATTGCGATCTTGGCATCTATCATATTTATACAATAATATAGTTCCGTAATATGATTAAATGAAGTGATAATGAAAATATGGGAGAGATGTTAAGAGAATAGTTCAAGGAGGTAAAAGTTCAAAAAACAATATATTTCTGAAAGCTAGACTCAAACATCAAGTAATTTCGTCTGTTTATCAAAATACGCTCAGAACGAATTTTACGTGTTGGGCGCATAGATAATATCGAAATAGTAGGGTCGTAATCGTATCGTCCATCTATTTTTATTATTTAAATTTTTATTATTTGTGTCCGAAATGTTTGCAAAAAATCATAAAACTAAGGGCAAATCTAAAGTGGGCCATACAACGCCCAAGCGAGAGTGTTTCCTAGACTGATTCGAATCATCCATTTACCCAAGTCGCATAGACATTTAAGAAATTTAAATATAAATTAAGAAACCATGAGACGGTTTTTCGTCTCAAATATGTCAATGACATTGAAACTGAAGGTGAAGGTGAAGCAATGAATTAAAATGTGTGGTGCGACCGGGAAATGAAACCGGACCTCCATGCTTACTAGGCAGACGTCTTACTCCACGTCACAAACTTTAATTCAGCTTCGTTGCTCCATAGATAATTGCCACTATGTCAAGGCTCTCCATGCAGCGGAATAGCACCCCAGCAATGGACACAGTGGAACATTCCTGCTAAGATGATATAAGTATCAATTTAAATATAAATTAAGAAACTTTGAGAGGCTTTTTCGTCTCAAATATGTCCATGACTTTGAAGATGAAGGCGAAGAAAGCTACAAAACGACCAGATGTTCTGAGGAATGACAACAATGCGCGTTCTTTGCACTGTATTTGTTACTATAGATAAACGCTCGCAATACCACCGAATACATCTTTCAAAAAACTCAACGACACAAACTACAATTTACCAGATGAGTCCTATGTATACATTAAACTAAGTTTAGAGTAATTGTGGCAACTTTTACTAATATTCTGTCCCAATTAGCATATGACATCCCTCGCAAAAGGTCATAACAACAACCAAGCTCAACTTAGTGATTGGATTATCATTGCAGTCATCCTTAACTTACAATAAGTGGTTATTTCCATCGCACATGACTTAATCAAGTTACCACATACATCCCATCTACTAGTTCCCGACAAGTCGTTCCCACTCAGACAGGGCGTAGAGTAACCCCAATGTCTCCGTTTCCACCCCAGATCAATTTAGTATGGCATCTGAATGCCGCAAGCAATTCTGTAGAGATTAAGTATAGATTAAATATGCATCCCAATGACGGTAACTAACTCACATTAAGTCACCTAACTACAGCGGTTTACTGAACTCGATGCTTCTCGACTGAAGAACAATTTACACTGCAATCATCACACGTACATTTCTGAGTTCTTTCCACCCACATCGTAAACACCACTAACAGAGAGATGCATGCCACACCATCCTAACACAACCAGACTACTTAATATTTTACGTTTTACATCATGGAGACTGCATGAAAAAGAGTCGTAGCATGGTCTCAGTAGCAGTGGCCACAGCGTTTCAATGTGCATGCACAGCAGTGGTTCAAAATCTCTTCTGAACCACCTCGAGGCTTGGAGGCTGCATATGGTTGCTTCCGCCGCAAGGAGGGGCAAGGGGAAACGATGCTTTTAACATTGGCATTGGAGCTGGTAAAGGCACCAGCTCCTGGCTACTCGAGCTCTGGCAGTTACGCATGAATAGTCACGAAGCAAGACAAGCTACTGCGCACCTCGCAATGTGCATCTGCAAATCCTCCATGAAGGCAACATCCGCTCTTCATATTATATTTAGCCCATTGAAGATTCATCAAAAACACATCATATTTGGTATAACATGTTACAACTATAAATTAAAGATGCGTCAACTGTAAATGCCTTCAAAAGATCCCATCACAAATAATAATGAAGTCACTATTCGCCACCTAGCTAAAACAGCCATCTAGTTAGCAGCATTGCGCTGTGCTGTCGAAGGTAGTGGCTTCAAGAACCACTGCAAGCAAATTTTTTAAAACCCAACACATCTTTCTTAGGGGAACAACAAGGACTTTTGTGTTGCTACTTACAACACATATTTCAGGAAACGTGTTGTGATTTTAAGGGTATATGACTTCGTGTAACAAGTATTTTTAACTGTTTGAAAGGATGTGGGGGAGAGCAGCCTTTGCACATGTGTAAGGTTAGGAGGGAATGCCGCTTACAGTGTCACATGACCCGAAGGTAGCATGTCTCTTCATTGTAACAGATTCATTTTGTTACAGTCACTTAACAGTGTAATCAGTTACTTACTGTGTGTTCGTGTTCATCTGCATACTCATATTTTCTTGGTGTTTTTATCAAAGAAAAATGAATAACATTCAGCATCTGTTTGAAACCAATTATTCAGCTTTCAGCTTGGAACAAAAGTGTGAAATAAAGAAGCATGATAGGCCGGCGCCTCAGCTCAAGTTTAACCAAGCGCAAACAAGCCGAGGTAAATACATTCTGCAGATCTTCTACCGAAAATATATTTAAATGGGAGGGGCGGGGGTGGCAAACCGGGGCGGTTTCCCTGGCGCCACTCGCAGAATTGCGCCAAATTGTCTCTTTGGAAGCCGAGAGGTGGAGGGTCCGAAACATCGACGCGCCGAGTGGGGGGAGGTGGGGGGGGGGGCGCCACCACTTTCAAGATCCGGCACTCAAAGAAGTGAACGCCGAGTCGTCTGGAGCTCCATCCGCCACTCAGAGGGCCCCACAACACGGGGACAGATACGTGCACTATCTAGCCAAACGAAAAGAGAGACCTGTGATTGATAATTAAGACAACCTCTGACAATAAAGTTATGTAAATAGCCCTGTAACATTAATGTAGAGGAATTGTGAACTACAAGTTACCTCACTCTTTTGCAATAGTCAACTGTCGTTATTACGCACCACTGAACTCTGTGATATGTGGTCTGGAAACTGCATGAAGTCTTCCTTTAGGATGATATGCCAGGAATACCATCAATCCCCATTATTTTCAAAGTGGTTTTGAGTCGAACGATTAGGATTGATTGACAAATCAAATGTTCAAATGTTTGTTAAGCTTATGGGACTTAACTATGGGGTCATCAGTCACTAAACTTACAAACTACTTATGAACTACCTTATACTAAAGTCGGCACAAATATCCATGCCCGAGGGGGGATTCGAACCCCCGACCGTAGTGGCCGTGCAGACCGGGACAGAAGTGCCTCAGTCTCCTCGGCCACCGCGGCCGGTGATTGATTGACATCTGGCGAGTATGGTGGAGGTTACATTTGCATGACAATACTAGCTCAAACACAGCTAATATCCTCAAGCAGTCCTGGCAAAAGAAAGGGAGGGATGATGCTACTTGAACATACACCACACTCACCAGATCTAAATCCTCCAGACATCTTCGTATTCCCTACACTTTCTTTGAAAGGAAACGGATTTGACGAAATTCCTGGCATCAAAAGAAACGCGAGAAGGCAACTGGTGTCATTTCATTTTTACTGTAATACCATCTCAGGTCACGTCATACAATCCATCCATTCAAGTGAATACTCAATATATATATATATATATATATATATATATATATATATATATATATATATATATAACCCAGTGCCTGAACAAACATTGGACACCTCATACAAGTGACAGCAACTCTCAAAGTAAAGTACAAGATGAAAGTCGTGGATTTTCTCATATTAGTTTGAAAGTTGCTGTCACATGTGTCAGGTGTGACATATTTGTTCAGGGGTTGGAGTAAATATAGATAAACGGGTATATATGTCAATTTTAACTGTTCACTTGAATGGCTGGATGGTATGACATGGCCTGAAGATGAATATAATGTAGCAGAGAAAGCAGCTGCATAAGGAAAAGAAAATAGAGTGATACCTGTTGATGAATCTTTCGTGTGGTTGATTTGCGTAAGGAAATTAGTCTGACGATGTTTCAGAGTTCAACTGAGTAGCCCGTATGTATTGCATACAGAGAAAACAAAGACTACATGTAGCCGAGAAATTTTGAAGTCGACATTTAAAATCTGATTCGGTAGGTAACAACAGGTGGATTACTCTGACCTTGTTGCTCCATTACAAGTGGTGACAAAAAATTTGGGCAAGTGGCAGTTTTGAATCGGTCTGCCACATTATAAGAAATTTCGTGTGATGCACAATATACAGTGCGCATATTTAAAATCAACATCATTTGCTGCAGAGCGGACTGTCTGCTATCAGTCTGAACCAACTGATCGTCGGTTTAGAATCTGGAAGGAAGGAAGCTTACGGTTTAACGTCCCGTCGACAGCTTGGTCATTAGAGATGGTAGAATCTGGAGAGAATAATGAACTGTTACTTTATGCGTCTCCATACAACTCCTGTATCTGATATTATGGTTTGTAGTTGTTTTGATTTCACTGCCACACCACCTCTTCCCCCTAAGTACTCATTATTGTAGACTAAGTAGCTAATATTAGATTTTTGCAGTGTAGGAGCCTGTTTTGCTGCCATACCTTTAGATCTTACCGACAGTCATGCTGTAGTGGTCCCTTACTGTGTAGAGTAACCACACAACAGGCAGCCAAGGCAGGCTGCCGAGGTTTCTCCAAGGCGCACACATAAACACGCCTACGGAATGCAAACAACAATCAAAACAACGACGAAGACAACTTCCTGCTAGAGGCTCTGTAACGACTCTATTTCTCAAGGAGCCATGTGACAGTGCCCCGCCACTCCGTAACTGTGTGACCAAGTGTAGCCCTCCGCCTGTGCTGGCTTTATAAGTGCACCATCGGAGTGTGGAGAACAATGCAATCCCAACTAAAACCGTGACCGGCCGCTCCATTGGGCGTCACCATAGAATTTAGCTATCTAGTAGTAGACTTTTAGTTCATTTGGCCTAGCGCTGCAAGTAAATTTTGTGTTTTATTATTATTATTGTGAGGCTTTAAACCCTGCGTATTAATTCGTTTCTTGTCTGCAGTTATTTTGTGTTCTTTTTTCTCTGTGATTACTGGCTAGTTTTAGGGGTTAAATAAATTTTATTTCACTTCTTCATTTGTTTCATTCCTACAGATCGCAGGACACTGCACGCCTCGCTGCAACAGGATAACGTGCGACCACAGAAGAGATGCCAAGTTGTTTTTATGGGCCCTAGCATTGCCGTCTTAATTGCACTTTCACCAATCGAAAACCACTGTCGATTGCGGAGTGACTGCCCCGGTGTACACATCTCCAGGTCCTACCCAACACTAACTTTAGGAATGTGTGATAGCTGCGCATTTTTCCACTCTGCAACCTATCTACAGCCTCTTTGATTCATTGCCAAGGCACGTAGTTGCAATTGGATGCACTAATGTCACTTCAAAAGGGTCGTAATTTTTATACGAGATGTTATTTCCGAAATATACACTACTGCTCATAAACTTCAGTACGCACAATAACTGGCATCTAGTTATACGTAGATAAGATCTAATACAATGGTTTCCGTTGAGGAAGCGTAGGAATAGTACAACAGTTGTCCACATGTCATGATTTTCGTTTGTGGTCATCGAGATACAATAGTTTCCAGGAAACAATGTTGTGTACATAACGTTTATGTAGCTATGTGATACGATTGTTTACCTATTTGCCGAGGGATGCCGCATTTGCTGCACCTGTGTTGTTCCCTGTAGTGATGTGGTGTTCGCAGCGAACGTCAAGCACTCCTACGATACAGAAGCTCTGGTTCCTTCATATTAGTTCCTTCGTGACATTTGAAGTGTAGACATCGCTACTATGGCTCCACGAATGAAAATATCCATAGAAAAACGTGGCGCAATTGTAGCACATAGCCAAGCAGGTTTATATATTCGTTAAATTGTGAAACAGTGTAGTGTGTCTATAGCGGGACTGCAATACGCCCTTCGCCGCCCGAAGACATTAGGTGGCAATACGGACATACCACGACCAGGACAACCTCGTAAAACAACTAAAAGTGATGAGAAATATATTACCAGTAAAAAAAATAGATTCAAAACAGCGCCCCAAATTCGTGGAGAATTGGTAGAAATGAACGCGACAACAGTACCTGTTGCAACAGTGAAAAGGAGACTAACTGTAGCCGGCTTCAAAGGTTGTGTCACAGCAAGAAAACCCCTTCTAAGGTCCGTAAATAAACAGAGACTTCAATGGGCTAGAAAACGTTGGACATCGGAAGAGTGGACAAAGGTATTATTCGCCGACGAATCGAATTTCTAGACTTTTGCATCCAGTGGTACAACATTTGTTCGCCGAATTGTAGGGGAAAGGGTAGCTCAACGGTGTGGTCTACCTACAGTTAAACATGGTGGAGGTTCTGGTTTGGGGATGTTCTGCCGGAGATAGAGCTGGCGACATTGTGGAAATAAATGATGAATGGATCAGAAGAAGTAGCACCGCATACTTCAAAATCATGCAATACCAAGTGGATTGCGCTTAATAGGGAAAGTGTTCACCCCAACAGGACAATGACCCAAAATATTCCTCGTCAGCCATGTTTGATATACGCAGAAAGACCAGCACCAACTTCAAGGATTTCAAAATTCCGTCAATGCCGCGATTTTGTCTGTGCTGAATCGTGCAACCTGTGAGAAACGTACGCAGTACTTTCAATTAACGTGATTTTAAAAGAACAAGTAAAGTGGTTTAACATTCTTTATGGCGAACTAATTAAAGTATTCAGTGAAGCTAACGGTGACGAGACGAAGTTCACTTATCTGCAGCGATTTAGCGAAATCACGGAAAACCATAATTGGGCTTTCTGGAAGAGAATTTCACCCACTGCGAATCACATATGAGTAGTATGGTAACAAAGCGTCTGCCCCATTGAAATTCGACCGTCATTTGTCATGGGTGCCAGGTACCGTTATCCCCCACCGCTCCATCCTCAGAAGATAGAACTCTTCCAGGAACCCCCTCCGTCGGACAATGGCGCTTGACATCGAACAAACAGTTGCACATTTTAGAACAATGACACTCTTAAGGAAATTGACATGGAACATGAAATTGCACTTAACAGGAGTTTGTCTTGTAAACAATAACAACTGTGTCCACCGCTAACAGCCCTCAATTTGTTTTTAAATCCTAATTTGCATATCATTTTAATTACATTAACCTTTGTGTTTTCATTAACAATTTCGCAGAAATAAGAACTCTTTTTCTCTCAGAAATGGTCAATGTGCAAAAGCAGTAGCCATGCTGTTCATAAGTGATATTTAATGAGAATTGTGTAAACAATTAGTTGTAGTGGGAGATCTTGGAGGAACTATGTTTACATTAACAATTCACGAAAAATTATGGCCTTTTCAGAATTAGTTTGTGACCTAAAGTCTGAGAGCAAAACTGTGTACTACGTCTTGATACACTCTCTCAGGTTACCTAATTGGCATATAAACTGCCACAACCCAGGTTTGCATTAACAATTTCCAGAGGAATATTTCGTTTTCTCGGAATCGGTACAGGCAAGTTAGCTAACATAATACATCGAACCTTAATTACAACGTGAATGGAACAGAATTTTGCATGTAAATAGAGAAGTGGCCTCAAAAAGTTTATTGTAGTGCTACTGCGTACTCAAGTGTTGTATTACTTATATTGCTGATTACGATTTCACCCATAAGTAACTGAAATGTAAGTATCTAGTGGCATTCCTTTGGATGGTACTTGTTCATGCCACCAGATATACACTATCATGACACAACAACCAAATCAACAACAGAAAATATTGTTTATAAAAAGAATATGGAAATTTTTGGGAGACACTACGGAAATTGGAGGATGAAATCATTACATTAAATTCTCACGATACACGTGATAGACACTGGAGAAAGAGGTAATATGTAACCACGAGCGTTGAACAGCCAAGAGGAGAACATCATTTTAACAATAAAACAGGCTGACAGTAACATAAATACAGGTTTAAGTCCAATGCAACTGTATTGAGGCACTTAAAGTCAGTGCAACAAAATCCCTGTACACGACTGTTAGTATACAATCATAATATGAACATCAAAATCATTCATGTACCGACACCACTTCCAGATATACAAAATCACAAAAAGCACACAACTGTCAGACGTAGAAGACAAATAATAATTTCGAAATAATTTCTTTTATAATTTCTTTTAGTGTCGAGCTTTCCTTTGAGAATAAATTTACATAGACTAACAATCCATTGCTGCAAACTAATCTATGTTGAATCTTCGAATATCAAAGACGTAAAACCTTATTTCTCGGCCCACGCAGTGTCAAACGTATGAAGCAGACCGTATCTCGCATCAGAGTTTCTTTTATGAAGGTAAAAATTTTATGCTAATCATACATACAGATGATCATATTCTTAACCTACATTCTGACCACTCTCACTATAATGTAATTATTTCACTAATCACGCATGGAATAATCCCACACAAATGAACTCAATTTCACACTATACCCAATGATGATTTTATTAGACACTGCAGACAATTCTTTTTGTTCCCAACATACTTTCTCGAACCGTGCGTTGTATCAGGTCTCTCAGTTATACGTCACAGCTGAAGTATCTCGAAATATTATTTTCAAAATGTTCCAAGTGTTTACAACATTTAACTGACACAGGTCAAACTTGCAAATACCGATTATCGAACACCCCAAAAAATGGATAACATGTTTCGTTCGCTCACAGTACTCCAGATAAAAGAAATGTTCTCAATATAAAAAATATGCGAGTTATCTTCTACTTACAACTACTTTCCCGATACCTGTAGCATACTCATTCGGTATTACAGTTAAATGATTCAGTTTTCCAGTAGACACAATCGATCACAAACATACACATGCCTCCAAGACCTGGGTCATTTCAGCGTCTTTTGTAAGATCTATTAATAAATACGCTTTTAGTTTTACAAACCTAGAAAATGTTTTTTATTATTTTTTATTTTTATTTATATATTTATTTATTTTGCGCATGAGATTACAAGTTGATTGTATTGTAACACAGCTGGAAAACATTGCAAATGGCAGACGCACATCCTCTAGGGTCAGGAGAGACAAAACAGTAAATAGACGGAGAGAGAAAAATTTTTATGAAGTATTTCTCGTACATCACACAACTCAGACCTTCTTACTACCAAAGACACAGTTGCCACTCTAAGCAATCCGTGTACTTCTCCATGTAACACCCCCGCACACACCTCTAACAGGTCTGTCAGAAAGATTAGATAATTTACACAATACAAAGTTCCGTTTATTAACTGATTTCCATTATTGTATTGCAGTGATCATGTATCCCTATGTAGGTGGATGCTAACAAAATATTTTCAAATTCAATTTCGAAGACCTGTGTCAAAGTACAGGCAATGCTTGATAATCCATCCTATTAATAATAGTAGACATCGCTTAAACACAATGAAATTTAGTAGGGGAGTCCAAAACATTCGTCGAAGTGGCTGCACTATCGACCTAATACCTTTCTGAATAGTGTCTACACTTCTTGCTTACAATACAAATGCATACGCGCAGCTTGGTGATTGCAGTCGCTTCTAACGTCTCCAAATGAGAGACTCTTTCGACTAATCGTCACACCAGACCTCAGAAAGATACATATACATTTAACATAATATTCCTACAAATTCTTCTGATTACCAAGCAAGCGCATTGTACCAATAAACTAGCCCTTATGTACACCACGTAAACCTCAACTGTTCTATCAGAACACCTAAAGAATTATAGAGCCAACCAGTTTAAGTTGTTCATTATTATAATTACTAGTATTAAAGTGATTTGCACATTTGGTCAGAGAAAAAAAAAGATAATATAATTTTTGAATTACCGTCTCCAGGTCGCATTTATTTTCTAGAACATGGCCAGTTTCGGGACACCTGCCCATCTTCTGATCAATTTCATGAACTTGTCGCGTGCTGAACGGGGTGTTCACAGTAGTATCATAACTCAAAGCGAAGATTAAAGAAAACAACAATTAATCAAACCATCTCTTCCACCCTCGCAAACAAAACAAGTCAGATACCTTGACAAGTTCTCCTTCGCTTTCCTTCATGACGCTACAAAGTATACTTACAGACCAAAGGAGCTTTCCATACCAACTATGAATTTTCAACTATCAGTTACGATGATTTTTGTACAACGCAATATCATATAATAGTAGAAAGTACTAGGAAAGATCTGTATGCTCACCAAAACCAAGTTATTTTGGCCCACTTTACGTTACGGTAGGAACAATAAAAGTGGGCCTTCGCGATCGTCTTTTGACAGCTCGTAATTTTCATGAAAATCACAGCTTAACCGCACATTTGACACGAGAATCGAATAAATAAATTTGTAGAGGAGAAGAGTCTCTACAACTTTGCTCTCTTATGTGTTTTTCATATCTTGCATCGTTTCAGAGATATTTGCAAAACTAACGGGAATTTGACGATGTCTGAATCTGTCCGTAAAGTGTTCCCACGTTTTTAGTCGAACCGTTCAACCGATCAGCACCAAATTTTAAATACATAATTTCTGGCCACCAGATACCAGAATCTCCATTTTGCAAAATTTTCGGACGAAAAATACGTTAGTAACGCCAAAAAAGCCGTTTGTAAAGAAATTGTAACTGCAAACAAACTGTTCATGTGACACTAAAATTGAATAACCGAATTTGTAGAGCAGAACATTCTCTACGACTTTCCTATATTTTTCTCGTAACTTGCACCGTTACTGTGTAAAAATAACTTGATTTTACGTAAACCAGGCATTGGGAAATGTCACGTGACATTCCTCCCCAAAAACTATTTGGCATACGCCAACTTGCTTCCTATTTTTAAGATTTTCTTATTATAACTTAAGCGTTGTAATTTCAAAGACGTGGCACACTCAAGAATTAACAACTGCACATCGTTCATAGTGCGATAAATTATAATATTGTGTCTAAAAATGTCATTTTAGCTGTTAGCAACTGCCAGCAATAGTATGAGAATTATCGGACACTGTTCGCCGTTGGGTTGTGAGTAGTGCGTTATGTTGTCATGCGTGTGGTCGGTTGTTAGAAAACGGCCGATATCTTTTTCTTCTTTTTTTGCCTTGGCTCCGGTACTCCTGTTAATTAAATAGAGCTATCTTCTGCAATGTTTAGAGTTGTGCAGATATAATAGTGCTTCCTCTAAAATGTGCGTTTGTTCTGTTTCGTGAACATGCCGTAAAATACGTAACAAGAAATTGAATACTGGATTTGTGAAGCATTTGCACAAAACGGGGAGGATGCTGTGATAATGAATATTCTAAACAACGTGCAGATACTGGTAGTTTCTTATATAAATGGAGTCAGATTTCTGTGGCAACTGTTGTTCCTTAGTGAAACGGAAGGAAAGTGTATACATTGCAACAAATTACCTGTTTTTTTCCTAATAAATTACTCACAATTAATGGAATATGTTGAAAGTCATTAATTAGAATCAATGCCCCTGTTAAAAGTTTTGCCTTTGGCATGGTTGCTATAGACACTTTTAACGTAGATTGTATTACCTTTTCTCTAGTTCAGATATGACTGTTCATGTTATTTTGTTCTGCGCTAAAATAAAGAGCAAATATTCTTTTTTAAACCGTGACTATGTCTTGTTTTACAGCTGAAATAACAAACGGAATGAGTGTGGTAATACTGAATTCCACAAAGCTCTAGTACTTAACAATATACAAAGTTACTATTGTCATTACGTCATTTACAACAGTCATTGTAAAAGTATCTCCCCAGTTTGTGTACATGTGATAAAGAAGTCTATGTTTACAATTCGTTGGTCTGTACTTCGTGATATGTTCAGAAAATAGAAGAAATTCAGTTTCCAGAGGAAGTGCTACTACCTTTGAACAAACCAGAACCTTCCAGGATATACTTGTGTTTATTATTTATTTTTTTATTTATTCTTTTTTTTTTAAGGTAGATCGATGTTTTGTGGTCGTTTGTTCATGTTCGTTCTGGGTAGTTCATTGAGAATTTTACTCATTTTTTTAAATTGCAGATGGCATTCAGCCTCCTTAATTATTCCCTCTTTTTACTTGTTCTTCGGTTTGATTGGTCCTTTGTGGACGGTGGTTTATTTTGTTTAATTTTTATCGTTTCGTCTTTACAGAAGGCGTCGAGCACTTTGACCGAGCACGCTGAGCTACCACGCCGGCAACCTTCTGACCGAGCGCTCTGAGCCACCGCGCCCGACAAGTTTCAAACTACCGTTTAAGATGTTCGTGCATCACGAACTAATTTGGAGTCCATGACGCTACGCCTCCATCGGTGGCAGCTGTTATTTGCTAACGTGGCATTTATAGACATTACACTGTAATTCAATTCCCTAAAATAATTCCCTAAAATAATTTGATAATCTTCAGTGTGCCATTGCTTTGAAATGACAACGATTGAGTTATAATAAGAAAATCATAAATAAAGAAGGCAAGATGGTGTAAACAAAAGAGAGTTTTGAGCAAAGATTGTGAAGATGGATGTCATGTGATTTATTTCCGATCGCCAAATGTTGAGCACCTCCATAAAACCAACATGTGCACTACTGTGGATATTATTTTATGTGTAATTTACTGTTTTAATTTTGACCAGCCACCCATTTTATACCTGAGTATGAACCATCACATAACTTTCTATATAACTATCATCCAGTACAAATACCAGATTTTATGTGGAGGAGTATAGCAATCAGTTTAATGTCAATAAGATCAGACGATGACACTATTGGATGTCGAAACAGGTCGTCTTCAATAAATAATAAAAATTGCGATCTTGGCATCTATCATATTTATACAATAATATAGTTCCGTAATATGATTAAATGAAGTGATAATGAAAATATGGGAGAGATGTTAAGAGAATAGTTCAAGGAGGTAAAAGTTCAAAAAACAATATATTTCTGAAAGCTAGACTCAAACATCAAGTAATTTCGTCTGTTTATCAAAATACGCTCAGAACGAATTTTACGTGTTGGGCGCATAGATAATATCGAAATAGTAGGGTCGTAATCGTATCGTCCATCTATTTTTATTATTTAAATTTTTATTATTTGTGTCCGAAATGTTTGCAAAAAATCATAAAACTAAGGGCAAATCTAAAGTGGGCCATACAACGCCCAAGCGAGAGTGTTTCCTAGACTGATTCGAATCATCCATTTACCCAAGTCGCATAGACATTTAAGAAATTTAAATATAAATTAAGAAACCATGAGACGGTTTTTCGTCTCAAATATGTCAATGACATTGAAACTGAAGGTGAAGGTGAAGCAATGAATTAAAATGTGTGGTGCGACCGGGAAATGAAACCGGACCTCCATGCTTACTAGGCAGACGTCTTACTCCACGTCACAAACTTTAATTCAGCTTCGTTGCTCCATAGATAATTGCCACTATGTCAAGGCTCTCCATGCAGCGGAATAGCACCCCAGCAATGGACACAGTGGAACATTCCTGCTAAGATGATATAAGTATCAATTTAAATATAAATTAAGAAACTTTGAGAGGCTTTTTCGTCTCAAATATGTCCATGACTTTGAAGATGAAGGCGAAGAAAGCTACAAAACGACCAGATGTTCTGAGGAATGACAACAATGCGCGTTCTTTGCACTGTATTTGTTACTATAGATAAACGCTCGCAATACCACCGAATACATCTTTCAAAAAACTCAACGACACAAACTACAATTTACCAGATGAGTCCTATGTATACATTAAACTAAGTTTAGAGTAATTGTGGCAACTTTTACTAATATTCTGTCCCAATTAGCATATGACATCCCTCGCAAAAGGTCATAACAACAACCAAGCTCAACTTAGTGATTGGATTATCATTGCAGTCATCCTTAACTTACAATAAGTGGTTATTTCCATCGCACATGACTTAATCAAGTTACCACATACATCCCATCTACTAGTTCCCGACAAGTCGTTCCCACTCAGACAGGGCGTAGAGTAACCCCAATGTCTCCGTTTCCACCCCAGATCAATTTAGTATGGCATCTGAATGCCGCAAGCAATTCTGTAGAGATTAAGTATAGATTAAATATGCATCCCAATGACGGTAACTAACTCACATTAAGTCACCTAACTACAGCGGTTTACTGAACTCGATGCTTCTCGACTGAAGAACAATTTACACTGCAATCATCACACGTACATTTCTGAGTTCTTTCCACCCACATCGTAAACACCACTAACAGAGAGATGCATGCCACACCATCCTAACACAACCAGACTACTTAATATTTTACGTTTTACATCATGGAGACTGCATGAAAAAGAGTCGTAGCATGGTCTCAGTAGCAGTGGCCACAGCGTTTCAATGTGCATGCACAGCAGTGGTTCAAAATCTCTTCTGAACCACCTCGAGGCTTGGAGGCTGCATATGGTTGCTTCCGCCGCAAGGAGGGGCAAGGGGAAACGATGCTTTTAACATTGGCATTGGAGCTGGTAAAGGCACCAGCTCCTGGCTACTCGAGCTCTGGCAGTTACGCATGAATAGTCACGAAGCAAGACAAGCTACTGCGCACCTCGCAATGTGCATCTGCAAATCCTCCATGAAGGCAACATCCGCTCTTCATATTATATTTAGCCCATTGAAGATTCATCAAAAACACATCATATTTGGTATAACATGTTACAACTATAAATTAAAGATGCGTCAACTGTAAATGCCTTCAAAAGATCCCATCACAAATAATAATGAAGTCACTATTCGCCACCTAGCTAAAACAGCCATCTAGTTAGCAGCATTGCGCTGTGCTGTCGAAGGTAGTGGCTTCAAGAACCACTGCAAGCAAATTTTTTAAAACCCAACACATCTTTCTTAGGGGAACAACAAGGACTTTTGTGTTGCTACTTACAACACATATTTCAGGAAACGTGTTGTGATTTTAAGGGTATATGACTTCGTGTAACAAGTATTTTTAACTGTTTGAAAGGATGTGGGGGAGAGCAGCCTTTGCACATGTGTAAGGTTAGGAGGGAATGCCGCTTACAGTGTCACATGACCCGAAGGTAGCATGTCTCTTCATTGTAACAGATTCATTTTGTTACAGTCACTTAACAGTGTAATCAGTTACTTACTGTGTGTTCGTGTTCATCTGCATACTCATATTTTCTTGGTGTTTTTATCAAAGAAAAATGAATAACATTCAGCATCTGTTTGAAACCAATTATTCAGCTTTCAGCTTGGAACAAAAGTGTGAAATAAAGAAGCATGATAGGCCGGCGCCTCAGCTCAAGTTTAACCAAGCGCAAACAAGCCGAGGTAAATACATTCTGCAGATCTTCTACCGAAAATATATTTAAATGGGAGGGGGGGGGGTGGCAAACCGGGGCGGTTTCCCTGGCGCCACTCGCAGAATTGCGCCAAATTGTCTCTTTGGAAGCCGAGAGGTGGAGGGTCCGAAACATCGACGCGCCGAGTGGGGGGAGGTGGGGGGGGGGGGGCGCCACCACTTTCAAGATCCGGCACTCAAAGAAGTGAACGCCGAGTCGTCTGGAGCTCCATCCGCCACTCAGAGGGCCCCACAACACGGGGACAGATACGTGCACTATCTAGCCAAACGAAAAGAGAGACCTGTGATTGATAATTAAGACAACCTCTGACAATAAAGTTATGTAAATAGCCCTGTAACATTAATGTAGAGGAATTGTGAACTACAAGTTACCTCACTCTTTTGCAATAGTCAACTGTCGTTATTACGCACCACTGAACTCTGTGATATGTGGTCTGGAAACTGCATGAAGTCTTCCTTTAGGATGATATGCCAGGAATACCATCAATCCCCATTATTTTCAAAGTGGTTTTGAGTCGAACGATTAGGATTGATTGACAAATCAAATGTTCAAATGTTTGTTAAGCTTATGGGACTTAACTATGGGGTCATCAGTCACTAAACTTACAAACTACTTATGAACTACCTTATACTAAAGTCGGCACAAATATCCATGCCCGAGGGGGGATTCGAACCCCCGACCGTAGTGGCCGTGCAGACCGGGACAGAAGTGCCTCAGTCTCCTCGGCCACCGCGGCCGGTGATTGATTGACATCTGGCGAGTATGGTGGAGGTTACATTTGCATGACAATACTAGCTCAAACACAGCTAATATCCTCAAGCAGTCCTGGCAAAAGAAAGGGAGGGATGATGCTACTTGAACATACACCACACTCACCAGATCTAAATCCTCCAGACATCTTCGTATTCCCTACACTTTCTTTGAAAGGAAACGGATTTGACGAAATTCCTGGCATCAAAAGAAACGCGAGAAGGCAACTGGTGTCATTTCATTTTTACTGTAATACCATCTCAGGTCACGTCATACAATCCATCCATTCAAGTGAATACTCAATATATATATATATATATATATATATATATATATATATATATATATATATATAACCCAGTGCCTGAACAAACATTGGACACCTCATACAAGTGACAGCAACTCTCAAAGTAAAGTACAAGATGAAAGTCGTGGATTTTCTCATATTAGTTTGAAAGTTGCTGTCACATGTGTCAGGTGTGACATATTTGTTCAGGGGTTGGAGTAAATATAGATAAACGGGTATATATGTCAATTTTAACTGTTCACTTGAATGGCTGGATGGTATGACATGGCCTGAAGATGAATATAATGTAGCAGAGAAAGCAGCTGCATAAGGAAAAGAAAATAGAGTGATACCTGTTGATGAATCTTTCGTGTGGTTGATTTGCGTAAGGAAATTAGTCTGACGATGTTTCAGAGTTCAACTGAGTAGCCCGTATGTATTGCATACAGAGAAAACAAAGACTACATGTAGCCGAGAAATTTTGAAGTCGACATTTAAAATCTGATTCGGTAGGTAACAACAGGTGGATTACTCTGACCTTGTTGCTCCATTACAAGTGGTGACAAAAAATTTGGGCAAGTGGCAGTTTTGAATCGGTCTGCCACATTATAAGAAATTTCGTGTGATGCACAATATACAGTGCGCATATTTAAAATCAACATCATTTGCTGCAGAGCGGACTGTCTGCTATCAGTCTGAACCAACTGATCGTCGGTTTAGAATCTGGAAGGAAGGAAGCTTACGGTTTAACGTCCCGTCGACAGCTTGGTCATTAGAGATGGTAGAATCTGGAGAGAATAATGAACTGTTACTTTATGCGTCTCCATACAACTCCTGTATCTGATATTATGGTTTGTAGTTGTTTTGATTTCACTGCCACACCACCTCTTCCCCCTAAGTACTCATTATTGTAGACTAAGTAGCTAATATTAGATTTTTGCAGTGTAGGAGCCTGTTTTGCTGCCATACCTTTAGATCTTACCGACAGTCATGCTGTAGTGGTCCCTTACTGTGTAGAGTAACCACACAACAGGCAGCCAAGGCAGGCTGCCGAGGTTTCTCCAAGGCGCACACATAAACACGCCTACGGAATGCAAACAACAATCAAAACAACGACGAAGACAACTTCCTGCTAGAGGCTCTGTAACGACTCTATTTCTCAAGGAGCCATGTGACAGTGCCCCGCCACTCCGTAACTGTGTGACCAAGTGTAGCCCTCCGCCTGTGCTGGCTTTATAAGTGCACCAACGGAGTGTGGAGAACAATGCAATCCCAACTAAAACCGTGACCGGCTGCTCCATTGGGCGTCACCATAGAATTTAGCTATCTAGTAGTAGACTTTTAGTTCATTTGGCCTAGCGCTGCAAGTAAATTTTGTGTTTTATTATTATTATTGTGAGGCTTTAAACCCTGCGTATTAATTCGTTTCTTGTCTGCAGTTATTTTGTGTTCTTTTTTCTCTGTGATTACTGGCTAGTTTTAGGGGTTAAATAAATTTTATTTCACTTCTTCATTTGTTTCATTCCTACAGATCGCAGGACACTGCACGCCTCGCTGCAACAGGATAACGTGCGACCACAGAAGAGATGCCAAGTTGTTTTTATGGGCCCTAGCATTGCCGTCTTAATTGCACTTTCACCAATCGAAAACCACTGTCGATTGCGGAGTGACTGCCCCGGTGTACACATCTCCAGGTCCTACCCAACACTAACTTTAGGAATGTGTGATAGCTGCGCATTTTTCCACTCTGCAACCTATCTACAGCCTCTTTGATTCATTGCCAAGGCACGTAGTTGCAATTGGATGCACTAATGTCACTTCAAAAGGGTCGTAATTTTTATACGAGATGTTATTTCCGAAATATACACTACTGCTCATAAACTTCAGTACGCGCAATAACTGGCATCTAGTTATACGTAGATAAGATCTAATACAATGGTTTCCGTTGAGGAAGCGTAGGAATAGTACAACAGTTGTCCACATGTCATGATTTTCGTTTGTGGTCATCGAGATACAATAGTTTCCAGGAAACAATGTTGTGTACATAACGTTTATGTAGCTATGTGATACGATTGTTTACCTATTTGCCGAGGGATGCCGCATTTGCTGCACCTGTGTTGTTCCCTGTAGTGATGTGGTGTTCGCAGCGAACGTCAAGCACTCCTACGATACAGAAGCTCTGGTTCCTTCATATTAGTTCCTTCGTGACATTTGAAGTGTAGACATCGCTACTATGGCTCCACGAATGAAAATATCCATAGAAAAACGTGGCGCAATTGTAGCACATAGCCAAGCAGGTTTATATATTCGTTAAATTGTGAAACAGTGTAGTGTGTCTATAGCGGGACTGCAATACGCCCTTCGCCGCCCGAAGACATTAGGTGGCAATACGGACATACCACGACCAGGACAACCTCGTAAAACAACTAAAAGTGATGAGAAATATATTACCAGTAAAAAAAATAGATTCAAAACAGCGCCCCAAATTCGTGGAGAATTGGTAGAAATGAACGCGACAACAGTACCTGTTGCAACAGTGAAAAGGAGACTAACTGTAGCCGGCTTCAAAGGTTGTGTCACAGCAAGAAAACCCCTTCTAAGGTCCGTAAATAAACAGAGACTTCAATGGGCTAGAAAACGTTGGACATCGGAAGAGTGGACAAAGGTATTATTCGCCGACGAATCGAATTTCTAGACTTTTGCATCCAGTGGTACAACATTTGTTCGCCGAATTGTAGGGGAAAGGGTAGCTCAACAGTGTGGTCTACCTACAGTTAAACATGGTGGAGGTTCTGGTTTGGGGATGTTCTGCCGGAGATAGAGCTGGCGACATTGTGGAAATAAATGATGAATGGATCAGAAGAAGTAGCACCGCATACTTCAAAATCATGCAATACCAAGTGGATTGCGCTTAATAGGGAAAGTGTTCACCCCAACAGGACAATGACCCAAAATATTCCTCGTCAGCCATGTTTGATATACGCAGAAAGACCAGCACCAACTTCAAGGATTTCAAAATTCCGTCAATGCCGCGATTTTGTCTGTGCTGAATCGTGCAACCTGTGAGAAACGTACGCAGTACTTTCAATTAACGTGATTTTAAAAGAACAAGTAAAGTGGTTTAACATTCTTTATGGCGAACTAATTAAAGTATTCAGTGAAGCTAACGGTGACGAGACGAAGTTCACTTATCTGCAGCGATTTAGCGAAATCACGGAAAACCATAATTGGGCTTTCTGGAAGAGAATTTCACCCACTGCGAATCACATATGAGTAGTATGGTAACAAAGCGTCTGCCCCATTGAAATTCGACCGTCATTTGTCATGGGTGCCAGGTACCGTTATCCCCCACCGCTCCATCCTCAGAAGATAGAACTCTTCCAGGAACCCCCTCCGTCGGACAATGGCGCTTGACATCGAACAAACAGTTGCACATTTTAGAACAATGACACTCTTAAGGAAATTGACATGGAACATGAAATTGCACTTAACAGGAGTTTGTCTTGTAAACAATAACAACTGTGTCCACCGCTAACAGCCCTCAATTTGTTTTTAAATCCTAATTTGCATATCATTTTAATTACATTAACCTTTGTGTTTTCATTAACAATTTCGCAGAAATAAGAACTCTTTTTCTCTCAGAAATGGTCAATGTGCAAAAGCAGTAGCCATGCTGTTCATAAGTGATATTTAATGAGAATTGTGTAAACAATTAGTTGTAGTGGGAGATCTTGGAGGAACTATGTTTACATTAACAATTCACGAAAAATTATGGCCTTTTCAGAATTAGTTTGTGACCTAAAGTCTGAGAGCAAAACTGTGTACTACGTCTTGATACACTCTCTCAGGTTACCTAATTGGCATATAAACTGCCACAACCCAGGTTTGCATTAACAATTTCCAGAGGAATATTTCGTTTTCTCGGAATCGGTACAGGCAAGTTAGCTAACATAATACATCGAACCTTAATTACAACGTGAATGGAACAGAATTTTGCATGTAAATAGAGAAGTGGCCTCAAAAAGTTTATTGTAGTGCTACTGCGTACTCAAGTGTTGTATTACTTATATTGCTGATTACGATTTCACCCATAAGTAACTGAAATGTAAGTATCTAGTGGCATTCCTTTGGATGGTACTTGTTCATGCCACCAGATATACACTATCATGACACAACAACCAAATCAACAACAGAAAATATTGTTTATAAAAAGAATATGGAAATTTTTGGGAGACACTACGGAAATTGGAGGATGAAATCATTACATTAAATTCTCACGATACACGTGATAGACACTGGAGAAAGAGGTAATATGTAACCACGAGCGTTGAACAGCCAAGAGGAGAACATCATTTTAACAATAAAACAGGCTGACAGTAACATAAATACAGGTTTAAGTCCAATGCAACTGTATTGAGGCACTTAAAGTCAGTGCAACAAAATCCCTGTACACGACTGTTAGTATACAATCATAATATGAACATCAAAATCATTCATGTACCGACACCACTTCCAGATATACAAAATCACAAAAAGCACACAACTGTCAGACGTAGAAGACAAATAATAATTTCGAAATAATTTCTTTTATAATTTCTTTTAGTGTCGAGCTTTCCTTTGAGAATAAATTTACATAGACTAACAATCCATTGCTGCAAACTAATCTATGTTGAATCTTCGAATATCAAAGACGTAAAACCTTATTTCTCGGCCCACGCAGTGTCAAACGTATGAAGCAGACCGTATCTCGCATCAGAGTTTCTTTTATGAAGGTAAAAATTTTATGCTAATCATACATACAGATGATCATATTCTTAACCTACATTCTGACCACTCTCACTATAATGTAATTATTTCACTAATCACGCATGGAATAATCCCACACAAATGAACTCAATTTCACACTATACCCAATGATGATTTTATTAGACACTGCAGACAATTCTTTTTGTTCCCAACATACTTTCTCGAACCGTGCGTTGTATCAGGTCTCTCAGTTATACGTCACAGCTGAAGTATCTCGAAATATTATTTTCAAAATGTTCCAAGTGTTTACAACATTTAACTGACACAGGTCAAACTTGCAAATACCGATTATCGAACACCCCAAAAAATGGATAACATGTTTCGTTCGCTCACAGTACTCCAGATAAAAGAAATGTTCTCAATATAAAAAATATGCGAGTTATCTTCTACTTACAACTACTTTCCCGATACCTGTAGCATACTCATTCGGTATTACAGTTAAATGATTCAGTTTTCCAGTAGACACAATCGATCACAAACATACACATGCCTCCAAGACCTGGGTCATTTCAGCGTCTTTTGTAAGATCTATTAATAAATACGCTTTTAGTTTTACAAACCTAGAAAATGTTTTTTATTATTTTTTATTTTTATTTATATATTTATTTATTTTGCGCATGAGATTACAAGTTGATTGTATTGTAACACAGCTGGAAAACATTGCAAATGGCAGACGCACATCCTCTAGGGTCAGGAGAGACAAAACAGTAAATAGACGGAGAGAGAAAAATTTTTATGAAGTATTTCTCGTACATCACACAACTCAGACCTTCTTACTACCAAAGACACAGTTGCCACTCTAAGCAATCCGTGTACTTCTCCATGTAACACCCCCGCACACACCTCTAACAGGTCTGTCAGAAAGATTAGATAATTTACACAATACAAAGTTCCGTTTATTAACTGATTTCCATTATTGTATTGCAGTGATCATGTATCCCTATGTAGGTGGATGCTAACAAAATATTTTCAAATTCAATTTCGAAGACCTGTGTCAAAGTACAGGCAATGCTTGATAATCCATCCTATTAATAATAGTAGACATCGCTTAAACACAATGAAATTTAGTAGGGGAGTCCAAAACATTCGTCGAAGTGGCTGCACTATCGACCTAATACCTTTCTGAATAGTGTCTACACTTCTTGCTTACATTACAAATGCATACGCGCAGCTTGGTGATTGCAGTCGCTTCTAACGTCTCCAAATGAGAGACTCTTTCGACTAATCGTCACACCAGACCTCAGAAAGATACATATACATTTAACATAATATTCCTACAAATTCTTCTGATTACCAAGCAAGCGCATTGTACCAATAAACTAGCCCTTATGTACACCACGTAAACCTCAACTGTTCTATCAGAACACCTAAAGAATTATAGAGCCAACCAGTTTAAGTTGTTCATTATTATAATTACTAGTATTAAAGTGATTTGCACATTTGGTCAGAGAAAAAAAAAGATAATATAATTTTTGAATTACCGTCTCCAGGTCGCATTTATTTTCTAGAACATGGCCAGTTTCGGGACACCTGCCCATCTTCTGATCAATTTCATGAACTTGTCGCGTGCTGAACGGGGTGTTCACAGTAGTATCATAACTCAAAGCGAAGATTAAAGAAAACAACAATTAATCAAACCATCTCTTCCACCCTCGCAAACAAAACAAGTCAGATACCTTGACAAGTTCTCCTTCGCTTTCCTTCATGACGCTACAAAGTATACTTACAGACCAAAGGAGCTTTCCATACCAACTATGAATTTTCAACTATCAGTTACGATGATTTTTGTACAACGCAATATCATATAATAGTAGAAAGTACTAGGAAAGATCTGTATGCTCACCAAAACCAAGTTATTTTGGCCCACTTTACGTTACGGTAGGAACAATAAAAGTGGGCCTTCGCGATCGTCTTTTGACAGCTCGTAATTTTCATGAAAATCACAGCTTAACCGCACATTTGACACGAGAATCGAATAAATAAATTTGTAGAGGAGAAGAGTCTCTACAACTTTGCTCTCTTATGTGTTTTTCATATCTTGCATCGTTTCAGAGATATTTGCAAAACTAACGGGAATTTGACGATGTCTGAATCTGTCCGTAAAGTGTTCCCACGTTTTTAGTCGAACCGTTCAACCGATCAGCACCAAATTTTAAATACATAATTTCTGGCCACCAGATACCAGAATCTCCATTTTGCAAAATTTTCGGACGAAAAATACGTTAGTAACGCCAAAAAAGCCGTTTGTAAAGAAATTGTAACTGCAAACAAACTGTTCATGTGACACTAAAATTGAATAACCGAATTTGTAGAGCAGAACATTCTCTACGACTTTCCTATATTTTTCTCGTAACTTGCACCGTTACTGTGTAAAAATAACTTGATTTTACGTAAACCAGGCATTGGGAAATGTCACGTGACATTCCTCCCCAAAAACTATTTGGCATACGCCAACTTGCTTCCTATTTTTAAGATTTTCTTATTATAACTTAAGCGTTGTAATTTCAAAGACGTGGCACACTCAAGAATTAACAACTGCACATCGTTCATAGTGCGATAAATTATAATATTGTGTCTAAAAATGTCATTTTAGCTGTTAGCAACTGCCAGCAATAGTATGAGAATTATCGGACACTGTTCGCCGTTGGGTTGTGAGTAGTGCGTTATGTTGTCATGCGTGTGGTCGGTTGTTAGAAAACGGCCGATATCTTTTTCTTCTTTTTTTGCCTTGGCTCCGGTACTCCTGTTAATTAAATAGAGCTATCTTCTGCAATGTTTAGAGTTGTGCAGATATAATAGTGCTTCCTCTAAAATGTGCGTTTGTTCTGTTTCGTGAACATGCCGTAAAATACGTAACAAGAAATTGAATACTGGATTTGTGAAGCATTTGCACAAAACGGGGAGGATGCTGTGATAATGAATATTCTAAACAACGTGCAGATACTGGTAGTTTCTTATATAAATGGAGTCAGATTTCTGTGGCAACTGTTGTTCCTTAGTGAAACGGAAGGAAAGTGTATACATTGCAACAAATTACCTGTTTTTTTCCTAATAAATTACTCACAATTAATGGAATATGTTGAAAGTCATTAATTAGAATCAATGCCCCTGTTAAAAGTTTTGCCTTTGGCATGGTTGCTATAGACACTTTTAACGTAGATTGTATTACCTTTTCTCTAGTTCAGATATGACTGTTCATGTTATTTTGTTCTGCGCTAAAATAAAGAGCAAATATTCTTTTTTAAACCGTGACTATGTCTTGTTTTACAGCTGAAATAACAAACGGAATGAGTGTGGTAATACTGAATTCCACAAAGCTCTAGTACTTAACAATATACAAAGTTACTATTGTCATTACGTCATTTACAACAGTCATTGTAAAAGTATCTCCCCAGTTTGTGTACATGTGATAAAGAAGTCTATGTTTACAATTCGTTGGTCTGTACTTCGTGATATGTTCAGAAAATAGAAGAAATTCAGTTTCCAGAGGAAGTGCTACTACCTTTGAACAAACCAGAACCTTCCAGGATATACTTGTGTTTATTATTTATTTTTTTATTTATTCTTTTTTTTTTTAAGGTAGATCGATGTTTTGTGGTCGTTTGTTCATGTTCGTTCTGGGTAGTTCATTGAGAATTTTACTCATTTTTTTAAATTGCAGATGGCATTCAGCCTCCTTAATTATTCCCTCTTTTTACTTGTTCTTCGGTTTGATTGGTCCTTTGTGGACGGTGGTTTATTTTGTTTAATTTTTATCGTTTCGTCTTTACAGAAGGCGTCGAGCACTTTGACCGAGCACGCTGAGCTACCACGCCGGCAACCTTCTGACCGAGCGCTCTGAGCCACCGCGCCCGACAAGTTTCAAACTACCGTTTAAGATGTTCGTGCATCACGAACTAATTTGGAGTCCATGACGCTACGCCTCCATCGGTGGCAGCTGTTATTTGCTAACGTGGCATTTATAGACATTACACTGTAATTCAATTCCCTAAAATAATTCCCTAAAATAATTTGATAATCTTCAGTGCGCCATTGCTTTGAAATGACAACGATTGAGTTATAATAAGAAAATCATAAATAAAGAAGGCAAGATGGTGTAAACAAAAGAGAGTTTTGAGCAAAGATTGTGAAGATGGATGTCATGTGATTTATTTCCGATCGCCAAATGTTGAGCACCTCCATAAAACCAACATGTGCACTACTGTGGATATTATTTTATGTGTAATTTACTGTTTTAATTTTGACCAGCCACCCATTTTATACCTGAGTATGAACCATCACATAACTTTCTATATAACTATCATCCAGTACAAATACCAGATTTTATGTGGAGGAGTATAGCAATCAGTTTAATGTCAATAAGATCAGACGATGACACTATTGGATGTCGAAACAGGTCGTCTTCAATAAATAATAAAAATTGCGATCTTGGCATCTATCATATTTATACAATAATATAGTTCCGTAATATGATTAAATGAAGTGATAATGAAAATATGGGAGAGATGTTAAGAGAATAGTTCAAGGAGGTAAAAGTTCAAAAAACAATATATTTCTGAAAGCTAGACTCAAACATCAAGTAATTTCGTCTGTTTATCAAAATACGCTCAGAACGAATTTTACGTGTTGGGCGCATAGATAATATCGAAATAGTAGGGTCGTAATCGTATCGTCCATCTATTTTTATTATTTAAATTTTTATTATTTGTGTCCGAAATGTTTGCAAAAAATCATAAAACTAAGGGCAAATCTAAAGTGGGCCATACAACGCCCAAGCGAGAGTGTTTCCTAGACTGATTCGAATCATCCATTTACCCAAGTCGCATAGACATTTAAGAAATTTAAATATAAATTAAGAAACCATGAGACGGTTTTTCGTCTCAAATATGTCAATGACATTGAAACTGAAGGTGAAGGTGAAGCAATGAATTAAAATGTGTGGTGCGACCGGGAAATGAAACCGGACCTCCATGCTTACTAGGCAGACGTCTTACTCCACGTCACAAACTTTAATTCAGCTTCGTTGCTCCATAGATAACTGCCACTATGTCAAGGCTCTCCATGCAGCGGAATAGCACCCCAGCAATGGACACAGTGGAACATTCCTGCTAAGATGATATAAGTATCAATTTAAATATAAATTAAGAAACTTTGAGAGGCTTTTTCGTCTCAAATATGTCCATGACTTTGAAGATGAAGGCGAAGAAAGCTACAAAACGACCAGATGTTCTGAGGAATGACAACAATGCGCGTTCTTTGCACTGTATTTGTTACTATAGATAAACGCTCGCAATACCACCGAATACATCTTTCAAAAAACTCAACGACACAAACTACAATTTACCAGATGAGTCCTATGTATACATTAAACTAAGTTTAGAGTAATTGTGGCAACTTTTACTAATATTCTGTCCCAATTAGCATATGACATCCCTCGCAAAAGGTCATAACAACAACCAAGCTCAACTTAGTGATTGGATTATCATTGCAGTCATCCTTAACTTACAATAAGTGGTTATTTCCATCGCACATGACTTAATCAAGTTACCACATACATCCCATCTACTAGTTCCCGACAAGTCGTTCCCACTCAGACAGGGCGTAGAGTAACCCCAATGTCTCCGTTTCCACCCCAGATCAATTTAGTATGGCATCTGAATGCCGCAAGCAATTCTGTAGAGATTAAGTATAGATTAAATATGCATCCCAATGACGGTAACTAACTCACATTAAGTCACCTAACTACAGCGGTTTACTGAACTCGATGCTTCTCGACTGAAGAACAATTTACACTGCAATCATCACACGTACATTTCTGAGTTCTTTCCACCCACATCGTAAACACCACTAACAGAGAGATGCATGCCACACCATCCTAACACAACCAGACTACTTAATATCGATAGGCATTTCTACGGATGTTAAATACCTCTGTGATGCAACGAATTGTATGAATAACCAGTTATCACTCGGTATTTCGCGGTATAAGACTCTTCGGCATTTACAGAGCAAAATACCAGAAAGAGTAAACATTCCACATCCTTCACAACTCCAAAATTCCCAAGAACACAGACCTATTAGTCACCCATATAAACCTAGCAAATTATTTTATTCTACCAACCGACTGACTGCATTCATTCACTGCTATCCTACGAAATAGTCATCGAGATCATTTTACCCTATTGGCCTTATGCTCCCACTAGAGCTAGTCACCTTTGTCGATTTTTAACAGACATCGCCTCCTTTAAGAGAAGAAACGCAGAGCATTACTGCAAAAAATAACAACATTGCTGTTTCCAAGTCTGCATACTCTAAACTATATTAAACATAACCACACACCAGCACAAAATACTGGAGTAGCTATAGCAAGTCCTTACAGTTAACATAACCAGTCAGTTATCAAACAGATCCCTAACAAGTCAGCATCCACAGTATGCACCACATTAAGAATAAACGAGAGCCAATTTAACAAAAATAAAAGATCACAACACATCGACAGACAGCAAACGCAAAGTAACGTAGAATTGCTTTGGTTCTATCAACAGACATAAGGACAAAGGGACGATCTAATTGTCACAGCTATACCATCGCTCTTTATGCACCATCAATCCAATAAAGACCATCACTATCTAGCCTCTACACGGGTTACGTATTTCACATTCATAGCGAGAGAGACGAGAACAACCATATTACCGACAAATACTGTAACATTTTCATATACCATTGTTTTGCAGTTGACACAAACGAGGCTTTTACCGTGGGAGATGACTACAACAATTGTTATAGCTTTTATGATGAAAATATAGTTAAGGATAAACTATGTTACATACACACACTCGGCGCTCGCGCTCACACACACACACACACACACACACACACACACACACACACACTCACACACACACACACAACACAAAGTCGGATGAGCGCTAAACTGCGATGTATCTGTTACAGAAACTGAACACAGTTTTTAGAAAATCGATAAGAAGAAGAGTGAAATTACTATATAATGAACCTATGCGCAATAAGTCAAACTCCATTCCATACACCAATGTATAACACAACTTCGATTTAAAATGAATGCTTGTTTAGATGTAGACTTGAAGAGTACATAATTACATCTCCGATGACTGATCAAATAACAGATACTCTGCTGCTCGAGGTACCGTTCTTCTAACACGTAATATGACTTCCTGTATTTCTCCCAATTTCATAGACCTGAAAAACCTAAATGTTCTACTTGAAAAGCTGTAAATCTTGACAGAAAATAGCTGATTCAGATGTAAACTATTATATTTTAAGTAATCACATTGACATTTAAGTGCTACTCATCACATATGAATCTCCCTACAGAAGCAGTACCACAAATCTTACGATTTACGTAATGAAGGTCTATATAAGCACACAAAGGTAGATTTTAGATCAGTGCTTATAAATGAAACATTCCTTACATATTGTTTACTAGAGACGTATGGTATTAGCTCTGTTGTGTAAAAGGATTTTTTTTTTTTTTTTACCTTATGGGACTTGACTACGGGGTCATTAGTGCCTAAACTTAAAAACTACTTGTCACCTAGCTTATTCTAAGGACGGCACAAATATCCATGCCCGAGGGGGGAATCGAACCTCCGACCGTAGTGGCCGTGCAGACCGTGACTGGAGCGCCTCAATCCCCTCGGCCACCGCGGCCGGCTGTAAGAGGATTGCTAGAACATGTATGCATCTACCAATATTTGATTAGTATTGAGCTGCATTTTGACATCTTTTTTCTTCTCTATATCTCGCATCCTCATATTGCAGTGTGTTGTAAATAGGTAATCTTTCAGTTTGTTGGCTATTTGAACCACAAGGGATTCACTTGTGGTTGAAAGTTGATTATCATTTAATTGCTGTAAAATCTTAGAATCTGTTGTGTAGGATTTTTCAGCGGTAGTGAGTGATAGGGAGTACAAAAAGTTGTGGTTATGGTTACAAAAGTCATAGAATAATGTGCTGGTTTTGGTATTAAATGGTTCTTCATATACAATCATCACGAAAAATCACATTTCGAAAAACATCTTCCAGTCTTACTATGAAAATATTCCTAGGTTACCTGCCCTGAAATTATACGTCTCTGTGGAAAAACGATTAGGCGAGATTCCAGTAAAATACTTTATACCCTCTTGCGATCGGTAATGAACAGATGAAATGATGGAGGCGATTAATTTGATTAGTCGGTTTCATCAACACCTTGTGACCTACTTCAAATACATAGATACTTTGAAAGTGATAATGAAGTGCATGGTAGAGGGTTTTCGAACCGTCTTAATTATATTTCTATATAGTTCCATTCTGAAATAGCTCGCGGGAAAAAGAAACACCAAAATCATTGTTTTTGATCGCATTTTTGGGTCCTAACAAAATACGTTCGCAGTCGGAAGGAAAAGTTGGTGAAAGAAATTTCGCAAATAGATCACGGCGCAACGAATTACGCCTTTCCTTTAATGATTTCCACCCCGTTCTTCACTTCCGTGTCACTCTCCACCCTACACCGCGATAGTACAAACTTTCTCTAAATCGTCCGTCAGTCCAACCTGCTGTGGAACCCACAATGTGCAGCAATACTCCAAATTAGGAGGCACAACTGTAGAACTATTGCAGCTTCGAAGTGATCTGCCAATGATATGTAGTCTTTGGTTCGCTTTCCCTACCATATCTTTATGTGTTATTTCCAATTTCAGTTGTTCGTAACTGTTATTCCTAGGTATTTAGTTGAATTGACCGCCTGTATATGACTGATTTACCGTGCTCAAATGGACGAACTCAGACGTATCACTATTATGGGTCAATTGGCAACATTTGCACCATGTATATATCTAAATCATTTTTCAGGTGACAGCATTATCTGTGTACAGTCTAATAGTGCCACTCAGATGGCCTGCTAAATCTTTTATAAATGTAAGAAACAGTAGGGGCACTGTAAAACTTCCCTGTGTAACGCCAGAAACCACTATGCTATAAAATACCGTCAATTACCACGCACTGTATCGTTTTTGACAGGAAATCACGAATCGAATCGCACAACTGTGGCGATATTCCATAAGTAAACAATTTTATTAGAAGTCTTGCAGAAATCTACACTCCGGCCATTAAAATTGCTACACCACGAAATGGCGTACTATAGACGTAAAATTTAACAGACAGGAAGAAGCTGCTGTGATATGCAAATGATTAGCTTTTCAGAGCATTCACACCAGGTTAGCGCAGGTGGCGACACCTACAACCGATTTCTCATACACAAACAGCAGTTGACCGGCGTTGCCTGGTGAAACGTTGCTGTGGTGCCTCGTGAAAGGAGGAGAAATGCATACCATCACGTTTCCGACTTTGATAAAGGTCGGAATGTAGCCTATCGGGATTGCGGTTTATCGTTTCGCGACATGCTGCTCGCGTTGGTCGCGATCCAGTGACTGTTGGCAGAATATGAAATCGGTGGGTTCAGGATCCCAACGGTCTCGTATAACAAGCAGTCGAGATGACAGGCATCTTATTCACATGGCTGTAACGGACAGTGCAGCCAAATCTCGGTCCCTGAGTGAACAGACGTTTGCAAGACAACAAACATCTGCACGAACAGTTCGACGACGTTTGCAGTAGCATGAACTATCAGCTCGGAGACAATGGCTGCGGTTCCCCTTGACGCTGCATCACAGGCAGTAGCGCCTGCGATGGGGTACGCAATGACGAACCTGGGTGCACGAATGGCAATACGTTACTTTTAGGATGATTCTTATTTCTCTTTGCAGCATCATGATGGTCGCATCCGTGTTTGGCGACATCGCGGTGAACGCACATTGAGAGCATGTATTCGTCATCGCCATACTGGCGTATCCCTCGGCGTGATGGTATGGGGTGCCCTTGGTTACATGTTTCGGTCACTTCTTGTCCGCATCGACGGCACTTTGAACAGTGTCAGTTACATTTCAGATGTGTTACAATCCGTGGCTCAACCCTTCATTAGATCCCTGTCAAACCCTACATTTCAGTAGGATAATGTACGGCCGCATGTTGCAGGTCCTGTAGGCGGCCTTTCTGCATACGGAAATGTTCGACTGCTGCACATTCTCCAGTTCAGATCTCTCATCAATTGGAAACTTCTGATCAATGGTGGCCGATCAATCGACTCGTCACAATACGCTAGTCACTACTCTTGATGAATTGTGTTATCGTGTTGAAGCTACATGGGCATCTGTACCTTTACACGCCAGCCAAGCTCTGTTTGATAGCAGGCCCCGAAATGGCGCCCCAGAACGCACAGCCATTCCCGGGCTGCCAGGCTCGCGTCGGCACTTCTAGACAGATAAATTCTCCTACTTCTGCCGTGATAATTATACGATCTGCCACTGTTGCTGTTTACAATGCGACGATTATGGAGGACGCATGTGCTGCTTGTACGTCCAGATTCTCGTGCCAGTCTGTCAAAATATTTACGTGACCTTTGCAACCAGCATCCATACACATCTGGCGCAACACGTCTAACGTGTGGGGTGATTCTTCTAGAGGATCATCTCACTACTCTGAAGGTCACAATTTGATCTTTCTCAGACTGGCTCAGAAACTGGACAGTTAGTTTGCTGTACGTCTTGTAGAGCTCGTTCATTTTCACGCACAGTATGCAAACTATAATTATCGTTACGTAGTTCAGTCGTACGCGCAAAAGATAGTCACTTACGTGAGGCAGAGTCTGGTTTCATTGCTAAAGACGACGAGCCACCATTATATCCACCAAAGAACCCTCTGACAGCACCAGTCGAGGCATGCACGTAGATGATGTCGCCAGATTGGAAAATAGGTGAGAGCGGTGTCTGGGTACAGTCCCACTGCGACCAACCAGTTCCACACGTGTGCTGTGGTAAGTGTACCAACTGCCACTGCTGCCCTTGCAATACCATGGTGTTTGTCCTTCGTGGCCGTCCAGAACCTTGTCTGCGGGTGTGAGAATATACATGTGAGTACTGAAGCGAGCGTCGGTCTTTTCCTTGTGTTGGTGACTCAAGACATACCCTCCTTGAGACTTTATTCCTGCTATGTGTGAGGTATGTTTGGTAAACATCGTTTATTTATTTACATTAGACTTTGGGATTAACTGGAGCGCACAGAACGGTTTTTTTGTTGACTGTATGAGGTAATTCGTCTTATGCCGCTGACTGCAACTGAGAGCTTTATTTTACACCACATGCGTTTCGCTTTTTATTTTAAAAGGAACTCCTTTGTTCTGTAAATGATACAAAGCTTTGTAAAGTTTCTTTTGTATACGTCGATCAAAAACAGTTTTCAAAAACTTTGTTCACGCTAGTCCTATGTGTTTCAAAATTGATATTCAGTCTGCCGGCCGCGTGGCCGACGGGACTGAGGCGCTACAGTCACGGTCTGCACGACCACTACGGTCGGGGGTTCGAATCCCCCCTCGGGCATGGATATTTGTGCCGTCCTTAGGATTGGCTACTTCATAACTAGTTTGTAAGTTTAGGCCTGATAACCCCGTAGTTAAGTCCCATACACTGTACAAACATTTGAACATTTGATTTGATATTCAGTCTACTTACAAATGACGAAATCAATCTAGCAAACCACACACTTTTTAAGCTTATTGACTACCTAACATAAAAATAAACAGTCTGTAAGCCACCCCCCTTCACAAACACTCAGATCACGATTGACTACCTTCGCCTCACCCCCCCCCCCCACCCCTTCCGCCACCGCAATCACAACAGAATTAAACCTGCATTTACTCATCTGAAAAACATCTTAGACATCCTGTTCACTGAAATTAAAAATTTCTCATGCGCACGCGCGCGCGCGCGCACACACACACACACACACACACACACACACACACACACACACACACACGTTAAATTAAATTGCCGGCCGCGGTGACCGAGCGATCTGCGGCGTGCCAGTCACGGTCTGCACGGACACTGCGGTCCGGGGTCCGAATGTTCAAATGTCATCAGAACGTAGCTTACAAACTACTTAAACCTAGGTAAACTAACATAAGGACAACACACACACCCATGCCACAGGGAGGACTCGAACCTCCACGGCGAGCAACCGCGCACTCCGCAGCGAAGCGCTTTAGACCGCTCGGCTACTCCACCGCGGCTCGAATCCTCCCTTATATATGGATATTTGTGCCGTCCTTAGTATAAGGTAGTTCATAAGTAGTTTGTAAGTTTAGGGACTGATGATCCCCTAGTAAGGTCCCATAAGCATTACAAACATTTGAACATTTTTGAATTAAATTGCATTTATATACACAAATACAGATATATAACGTTGGCAACAGTCACAGACTACACGAAAAACAATTGAAAAGACCAAAACAACATAGCCACACTGTAGTGTATTGTTAAACAAATCGAAAGGCATTCCACTTAAAACAGATGATTTGCAAACTGTATGCAGTTTAAACAAGTGAAGCGATAACAAATGAAACGGAAGAAAGGACACAGAAACAGACGTAAAGTACCATAAACCACCGAAAACCACACGCCATGAACAAACCAACAACAGCCAACAAGACAAAAAAATGGCAGTGAGATGTAAAGCACAGACAACAACACCCTGAGTAGAGTGAATATCAATTTAAAAATATATGGGCCTAACGTGCACAAAGTTTTTAAAAACAACTGTTTTTAATCTACGTATACAAGACAAATTGTACAAAGCTTTGTATCATTTACAGACCACAGAAAATGCTTTTTACATACAAAGCGTAACGCGTCTGGTATCAAATAAATGTCTCAATTGCAGTCAGCATATGTCGGATTACATCTGATAATAAATTTTAACAACTGCTGCGGAAGATGGCCACAAAACCAAACATAGGGTTCTTTATTCCTCGGGGGTTAGATATCATTGGCAACTCAATTTTTGTGTTCTCTGTCGGTGGTAGTTGAAGCAGGAGGGGTGATGGTAGAAATGGAAGCATCCGATGTCCTCATCGGCGGTCTCTCGTCGGTTGGTGTCAGGTTATGGTGGGTGCCGCCGGATCAACGACCGGGGCACCTCACACTTGTGCAACACTGTGGGTGTATCAGCCCGACGAGGAGGCGAATATCCTCTCTCATCGCCGCGGCAGAGTGGCCGAGCGCATTGTCTTTAGTATAAGCTACTTTACAAGTTGTTTGTAAGTTTAGGGACTGATGACCCCGCAAATTAGTCCCAGAAGCTTAAAAAACTTTTAAAAATTTTGAGCCTTTCTCATGCTGTCCACGTTCGAAAAGAGCAAGGTAACGTAGTCTTTGATTTTTTCCCTTCACAAATTTTTCTCGATGTGCGATGTGCAGTTCATGGGCCCTCGTGTAGCGCGGTGCCCCCAGAGTGTAAAAAAAAATAAATAAATATATATATATATATATATATATATATATATATATATATATATATATATATATATATATATATATATATATCCTCCAACGGAGGATTCGAACCTCCAACGGGGAGCGGCGTCACGTATCGGGGCATACCACCTCAATCCGCTCGGCCACTCCGCCGCGGAGCCCCCAGGGTCCATCGTAGGCATCGATACAGGACACATTCTAAAGTATTGATGTTTGAATCGCAGGTGACTTCCGACGTTGCGCAGCCATACGTCAATTTCGATTGTATCGTCGATTTATAGAGACGGTATTTTTTTGACGTTCAGGTTATGTTGGAGAAGAAAGGTGCTAAGGCATTAACCATTTTCATTGTGTTCTTCTTCCGTTCTTGCGTATTTTCCTTGAAGGTGAGTGAGTTGTCAAATATCAAAAATGTTCAAATGTTTGTAAATCTTATGGGACTTAACTACGGGGTCATCAGTCCCTATACTTACAAACTATTTATGAACTACTTACGAACTAGGAAGGTACAAATATCCATGCCCGAGGGGGGATTCGAACCCCGACCGTAGTGGCCGTGCAGACCGTGACTGGAGCTCCTGAGTCCACTCGGCCACCGCGGCCGGCTATCAAATATCCCACCCAGATATCGTGTGGAATGCTTCCAAGTTACATTCTGGCCTCCGACCCTCAGTGGTGTACGTAAGACTGGACTACGTTTCTTTGTGAAGAGGACGGCTGCCGTTTTCGCAGCGTTGATAGTCATTTTGTTAACTTGCGCCTACTCCTCCATGACGTCGATTTGTTTTTGCGCTCGTGTTACCAGTTGACGATGATTCTGCCAGATGTGATAAATGCAGAGTTGCGTCGTTGTAAACAGCACGTCAGACTCCGAAACAACCGTTACGCCACTCACACTTGACCCCTTCTTAACGCACTCATTTGGCTGTAGGAAGCACGTCTCTGTGACATGACGCCTGTTTGCTTCACACATTGATATCACATTGTATGTACACATTCTCAATTACAATGTCGACGCTCCTGCAATTATGCCACTACTTTTTGTGTCAGCGGACGACGATGAAACCATTACCAGTAAACGTACTATCCCCCTGGTGGCATCTGCTATCATGGCTCAAAATCGACGTCGTCTTTCCTGGTTTACATTTTTTTTCTCGCAGTCTAATAGAGTGGCTGCAATGACCTCACGTTCACTGGCAGACGGCTCGTCCACAAAATACATAACAAAAAATGGCGCGAGCATTTCAGGTGCCAGAGATACTGCAAGAAGGTTTCTTCCCGCGGATATCCTCTTGAGTGATTACCTCGCCTACCCGCCCTTCTTGCGAAGAGGCGACTGGAGTACTAATTCTGCCATTAATTTAGCGTAAGCTTCCTCAGCCGGCGGCCTAGTGATTATATTCCGCCCGTCGGCTGTATGAGGGTGCCGGAGTTGGCTCACCACCAGCGCGAATTTAGCGGTGTCTGCGGTCACTCCGGCGCAAAGGAACCGGCTGCAACCACAATCGCCGGGTATACGGCCAAGCCATAGGCAGCCGCACTACGAGGCAAGATGCAGCGGACTAGCCTATTGTTCCGCAGATTCGTATTCTTTTTGTCAGACATAGTCCTTCACTATTGGTGTAAAAATTCCTAAAAATATTTTGCCCACGACGCTAATTAAATTTGTTTCCGTCTCTCACTCCATTTCAGTTTCCTTTGTAACCATCGAAGACTACACATTCGACTATATTTGCTGAGATCCGACTAATTTTCAAACACCCCAGGCGCTTTATTTCAATGTAATCTATTGACCATGCTCTCTACTTGCTCAAGCTTGATCCTGTATGCATTATCTTTCCTATTCCACTGTATCTCAAAATCTGACACATCACTGAACGTTTAACCTATATTCAGCATCTCTTGAATTCGTTCTTCGCTCCCTTTCAAAGACGTCCAGTATGGTTTTCCTGCAGATTGACGCACAATTTTTAAGTGATTTCCAATGCCTTCCCATTATTTTTTCTTGGATTCTGCGCTTTCATTAATAAATTATCATTGAAACTGGGTTTTTAATTCATATGGTGGGAAATGTCCTTTCACATTTCTAAACTATACGCGCACCCTCAAAGCCTTGGAGGAATCGTTGTCATATCCTCATGAAATTACTTATTTTATTCCATGCAAAAAGGAGTTGAAACCAACAGAAAAAAAAACGTTTTGTTTTAAAACTCATCAGATGAAACATTTTAAGGAGTATGATTGTTACTAAACGACAATTACAATTTTTTCTTAGCTTTCATTTCATCCTGTAATGTCCAGAAAGTGTCCCGAGTTTTCTCCAAACTATGTGACAATGACTGCAGCCCTTTCTTGATGGATTCAAATCGTTTCAATATGATGAATTCGTTTGGCATTTTTGGCCGTTAGACTTCACCTGGGATCGAGTTCGGCCTCCCTGGTGCAAGTCTTTTGGTGATGTCACTTGGGCGAATTAAACGTCAATGATTATGAGGACTCAATGCCCAGTCCCCGAGTGCACAAAATCTCCGACCCGACCTGGAAACGAACCCGGGTCCCCTACTTGGTAATGTACCATTACCACACTGACCACGTGTTCTTTATTTCTTTCTTCTTTCTTTCTTCGTTTCGGCCATCTATGGACCACGCACCAATTTCAATGTTTTCTCCTTTGTTCTTCTTTCCTTTTTCCTCCAGTATTCTTTCATCTTTTCACTATGCATCCTTTTTCTCTCCTCAGACCTTTTTACTCCTGTCTTCTTCTCCCTCCTGCCTTGGAATCCTTCCATTTTTAACACTTTCTTCTTAAAAGTTTCGCTTTCTGTTGCATCTTTTTTACTGATATTGTTTCTTTCCAAATCTTTCGCAACTTCTTGAATCCATGCTAGTGTTGACTTCTTGTGCCAGAGATATTTAAAAATCTGTTTGGTTACCTGTTGCTGTTCATTCGGTATAAATGTCCAAAAAATAGCAGTCGCCTCTTCCGTAGTGTTTCGGCTATGTTTTCTATGTTGCGATTAACTTCTGCATTCAAATGTTCAAATGTTTGTACAGCTTATGGGACTTAACTACGGGGTCATCAGTCCCTAAACTTACACACTACTTACGAACTAGCTAACACTAAGGACGGCACAAATATCCATGCCCGAGGGGGGATTCGAACCCCCGGCCGTAGTGGCCGTGCAGACCGTGACTGGAGCGCCTCAGTCCCCTCGACCACTGCGGCCGGCAACTTCTGCATTACTTCTTAGTTTCCATACCTCTGTATTTCTTAGTGGACCGAGTATTTTTCGAATGATTTTCTTCCTAGGACTTCTTATGTAATTTGTAATTCAGTACAAAACATTCACTTGCATAAAGACATTCTGGCTTTACTACTGTGTTGTAGTGCTGTATTTTCAGATTTTTAGACAGAGACCTTTTGTTGTAAATGTTCCTGGTTATACCATATGCCCTCTCCATTTTATGTACCCTTTCTTTCTATAACAAATTTTTCTAAGCCATTTTTCAGAATCATTTCTCCCAAATATTTAAATTCATTTACCCTGTTTATCGGCCAAATATCTGTTAGTAGGATTCCTGGAGCAATTTTTATGTTTGTCAAATTTTGTTTTCTCTACAGACATTCTTAAACCTGCTTTGTTGGCTATTTATTCTAAGAGATTGCTTTGGATTGCTGCATTTGTTAGGTTTTCAGAAAGAATTGCAAAATCATCGGCAAATGGTAGACAGTGAATTTCAATACCTTTATGTTTAGTTTCCAGTCTGATTGGTGATAGCTTATCATCTGTTAGTTCTTGTTTCCATTCTCTTACTATTTTCTCAAAATGTTCAAATGTTTGTTAAGCTTAAGGGACTTAACTACGGGATCATCTGTCCCTAAACTTACAAACTACTTATCAACTACCCACAACTAAGGACGGCACAAAAATCCATGCTCGAGGGGGGGATTCGAACCCCCGACCGTAGTGGCCGTGCAGACCGTGACTGAAGCGCCTCAGTCCCCTCGGCCACCGCGGCCGGCACAATTTTCTCTAGGACGGAGTTGAAGAGGAGTGGGGACAGGCCGTCACCTTTCCTTACACATGTTTTGATGTTGATGTTCTTTATTTATTCATTCATTTCTTTTCAGGTGGAGCTATTCCTTGCGGTCGGTGGTTTCGTTTGTTCTTGGTTGTTAGTTTAATATTTGGATCAGCTTTCTTTGTTTTGTTACAGAAGGCGTTAAGCCCCCTGACCAGGCGTGCTGAACCAAAGCGCCCGGCTAACTGAACCACAGAGACGGACGTCTTTGAAGAACTTTGCGTCTTGATGGATTTGCAACGTGCCGTTGCCTTGGAACGCAAATTTTCACATCCCGAAAAGCTTGTAACTACGTGGTCCTCACTGACTCAAATTCTTTCCTCGGCCACCCGTAAGGCAAACTCGCTGTTTTAACGATGTGTGTTCTGACCTCCTTAACGGGGACGTCAGAAGAATGGGTGAAATTTGCGTACGAATGGCTGTGGTTACCTTTCCGTCGTGTGACGCGTCAGAATTGTGGAGAAATCTGGTGATCCATCGTTGGATCACAAATCTACATTAAAACTTAGCAAATTTCAGATCTATAGGTTCGACATTTTGCTCTGTCTCTCTCTAAAGCGTCTAGACAATGCTGTTTGAAGCACAGCTGGCCCCAGGGATTACGTAGAGGCCGCCATGATTTTCCAATGATCCTTAAGAAAGATTTTGGCCCTTTGCAGCCTAGTTTCTGCAAGTCTGGGTATCAGTATTGCAAAATTTCGCGGTTTCGTAAATGTGTCCTTTTAATTATTTTTCACGGTGTATTATTTTTATTTCAAACATCAAATTTCTCTTCCGAATGTCAAACTATTTTTCACCCCACCTGCTTATTTAGATATCTTAATACGAAGGAGAACCTCGAAGGGATACATGTTGGTGTTTCCTTTTCTCGCACGGCATTACGTTTAATGAACCCTCGGCCAGGCACTTGAAGTGTGAATTGCTTTGTAGTTATGTAGACTCAAAGGGTAAAACACAAAGACCGACTTCCATATGATTAATTTACTGGCGATCGGTTTCAATGGGCTTTGCCGTCATCGTCTGGCTATATAAAAGTCTACAATGTTATCATCTTACGCTTCTAAGAGTCTGTTACAAGCGGTTGATGAGATAACTTACATATTTCTTATTTTTACCAAACGCTACGTTGCACGTTCCGTTGAACCCCCAATTTTTTAAATAACGTAAGATGACCACATTGTAGAATTTTTTACGACTAGATGATGGTGGTGGCGTAGCCTATGATACCGTTATCTGTAAATTAAATTATCATATGACGATCTTAGCGTTTTGCTTTTGTAGTTAATTAATACTTATATGCGTTATATTTGTTGCTCTTACTATAATTTACTCACTAAGACAATGACAGTTTGGCGAAAAAATAGAATGTGATGTATACCCAGTTTGAGAAAGACGGAGTGTATACTTCACGATACCGTCAATAACTTGGGAAATAATTCTATCGGGGGTCTGCTACTTAACGAATATTGCATCATTGTACTGGTGCTAAAATGTACTTGTTTTCTCGTAGTACTGCCTTCGGTACAGTTTCTTCTGTTATGGAGGTACGTCTGTAAGATATTCGCCACCAATTTCTAATCTCCAAAATTATTCCTTGTTTGCAGTTATAATAGTTAAAATTGTACAGATATCCTCCTTTATATAATCTTGTAGTTTCATATACACAATACAGTCGATCGTACCTCTAAGGATGCTTTGCAAGGTAAAAGAATGGGCTCCGATAGGTAAAAACTGCTCGTTTGTTTTGCGACGAAATCACTAATTTCCGTAACCTGCACACGTGAAGTGTATACATTCCTTGCCAAGTAGTACCACTACGGTCGGGGGTTCGAATCCCCCCTCAGGCATGGATATTTGTGCCGTCCTAGTTCATAAGTAGTTCATAAGTAGTTTGTAAGTTTAGGGACTGATGACCCCGTAGTTAAGTCCCATAAGGTTTACAAGCATTTGAACATTTCTTGCTTGGCGCTTGACCGCGGAAGACTTACTTAGGTCCAATAAATTATTTTAATCTGCCAGGAAGTTTCATATCAGCGCACAATCCACTTCAGAGCAGACATATCAGTTATCAGAAGATACTCCTTTAGGTATAGGTCGTAGTATGTGGTTACTCCTCGATAGTCTTCACACCACATTGGACTACGAAGATTTTTGAAAAGACAATTTCAAAGAGGTTCGATTTTACGTTTTGATCCACGCTGCTGGCCATCAAGCCGTCCTGATTTAAACCCACTGTTACGTTTCGTGTCATATAAAATAACTAGTTTACGTCAGTCACGTGAATAATGAGGACGAACTTAAGTAGAAATTTTTCGTCGCTACCAATACCACAAATTCAAATAAGCATTTTTTCGCGAACGAGTGCGATGAAGCTGGTTCGCCCTCACGAAGCTTTCTTAGAATTGAATGGTGGGATACAGATCTAAGAAAAAAAAAAAAAAGGAACTGTAGTGTTTCATGACCCACTTTGGAATTTACTGTTGTTTTATGATTTTTTTAAAAACATTTTGGACAAAAGTAATAACAATATAAATAATGGAAAATGTTGGACGGTATGACTATGACTCTACTATTGTGATAATATCTATACACTCAAAACGTACAATTCTCTTACCGTATTTTAACAACATCCAAAGTAATTGGATATGTTACTTTAGCTTTCAGCTCTTTAAACTATTATTTCAACATATCTGCCTTTTTTTTTTTTTTTTTTAATATCATCAACTTTCTTGCCGTGACGGTTCTCTTTTCACGTTTATTTTCTGTGCCTGGAGTGGTTTACGTAAAATAAAGTGACAGTCAAATCGCCGTTATTTTTGCAAATATCTGTGAAACGGTGCGAGTTATAGGAAAAACATATCAAAGATGTACGGAAGTTTCTCCGCTACAAATACGATTATTCAATTTTCCTCTCAGACGAACGGTTAAAGCGTTATTTGGAATTAAATTTCCTGTTATCAAAACGCCATCACATATGGCCAACGTTTAATATTACTAACCTCGTTTTGGTCGCTGGCAGCCAAAAGTTACGTCTGTAAAATTTGGTGCAGCGCGACTGAACGGTGACACCTGAAATGTGGGAACACGTTACAGACAGACAGTACCAAATTTAGCAAATTTAGCAGATATCTCTGAAATGATGCAAAATATAAAAGGTAAGAGAGCGAAGTTGTAAAAATTTTCTCCTCTACTAATTCATTAATTAAATTTTGGTGTCCAATGAACTGCTTAAGCCGTTGCCGGCCGCGGTGGCCGAGGGGACTGAGGCGCTCCAGGCACGGTCTGCACAGGCACCACGGTCGGGGGTTCGAATCCCCTCTCGGGCATGGATATTTGTGCCGTCCTTAGTAAGTTCATAAGTAGTTTGTAAGTTTAGGGACTGATGACCCCGTAGTTAAGTCCCATAAGCTATACAAACATTTAAATTTAAAATTTTAAGCCGATGTTTTGATATAAGTTTCGAGTTGTCAAATGCGATCGCAAAGGCCCACTTTAAGTGTTACTAAAGTAACATTAGGCCGCCTAATAATCTGAATTTAATTTTCGTTATGGTTGTACTGAAAATATACGAATTTTTTGACTAGCTGTCATGCACAACGAATTGCTTTGTGAGTGGTTGCTTTTGCACTAAGCTTTTGTCAATGCAATTACTGTTTCCATTGCTTGTTTTGGTAATACGTAACCGCCGTATCTGTCATACAAAGACGAAGAAATTTACTGTTAAATGCTCTATAACCTGTGACGGTTCCGCAATGTGGGCATGAAGATGGTGCGAATAGAGCACCGAAACCGGTCGCGTAAGTAATTAAAAAATCTAGACACATCTCCTGGTACTTTCTCACAATCTACACATTCAAAAATGTAGTAGGCACGTGGGCCCGTTTACGCGTGGGAAATGTTTACGCAGTGCACATTGGAACCACTGTTGCTAGAACGATACTGTCACCGGAGGATCAGTGCTGCTATCCGGTTAGAACTTTTACAAACTTCTTGGCTCCAGGTGAGTGAAAACCTTAGCGCGAGCTACAAATTTGTGGTCGCGGTGGTGTAGCCGAGCTGTCTCTGCTGTTAAGCTGCGCATTGTTGTTGCGGATATAGTGTCGTTTGAACAAGTCTGATAAAAACATGAACGCGAAAATTGCAGTCAGTCCTGTGAAATATGTAATGTGGATTCGGTGGAATGTGTGCAGTTGCTGTAGATCATCCACTGGAAATGGGCATGAGAACGCTACCACCGAGTGAGGTGGCGCAGTGGTAACGCACTGGACTCGTATTCGGGAGGGCGGTGGTTCAAATCCACCCCCGGCCATCCAGATTTAGGTTTTCCGTGATTTCCCTAAATCACTCCAGGCAAATTCCGGGATGGTTCCTTTCAAAGGGCACGGCTGATTTCCTTCCCTGTCCTTGCCCAAAGCTCCAAGCGTTAGCTCCGTCTCTAATGACCACGCTGTCGACGGGACGTTAAACTCTAAGCTTCCTTCCTAGTCAGGACGCTACCAGAAAGCGTACCGGTATCAGTAATTAATGTTCCGGAACTATAAACATATTTTGTAAAGCCTTAAAACAATTTACAGAGGATCTGAAAATCCATTCACAGCGGCCGATTCAGTTTCATCATTAACCTTTTTTTTTTTATATATGTACTGGGCAGACGATTCTTGCAGAAGACGCCAAGTGATGGCTTGTCATTTCCTGGATTATTCCTTGCTGGCGCATTTTCAGGTTCGCTTAAATCAGTTATTCTGCCGTTCAGAAATAATGGTGATGTTTTGAATGAATTAAGAAGTTCACTGAAAAAATTTGATTACCAAGGAGTTTTTCAGTTAATTATAAAACGTAATCGAATAAGGAATATTTATAGCGGTTCGGGACATGTGTTTTACAAAGAAATTCCATTAACGGGTGTGTATTTTATGACTTATGATGGACTTAGGCGTCTTATGGTACCAGAACATATACGATCTGACATTTGTGTTTTCAGGACTGTAGTAGCAGGTGGAAGGGTTGGATTGTTTTTTCTGCAGCGAGCATAATGTTTGATAAGATACAAAGCAAAAGGCCATCTGGATCGGGTTTCAAAGTGCTGAAGGACTCCTTGACAATTTTGCCAAAAGAGGGCGATATTTTATCAATTTACAGAGGGTACGCGCCTGTAATGATACGTGAATTTCCAGTGAGTGCTTCGTGCTTTCTTGTGTTGCAGACTTTTCTCAGTATTCCCAATTGGATAGCACCAAATGAAATAAATCAGAGATAGAAATTCTGCAGTTGTAGTCTTAAACTTCACAAAAGAAGGAAGATTTTGGTGGATGACCCCACCGTATAAATAACTCTTCAGTATTATCTCTACACAGATGTAAGATAGAGACCTATTGACCCTGTGAGATCCTAAAATCTTTTATACGAAGAAACCGGTACATTGCTTTTTTTTTTTACATGTTGTAACACATGCCGTGTTAGTACTAGAAATACAGATTCTGTAGGAGAGCTTTGATTTCATTCGTCTACTCAAGAAAATGCTTTTCTTTCATTGTATCTGTAAATGTTATTGTAATAATTTGTACACACACTATTTGTGTGTGTCTTCAGTAAATATGCCTGGAATTGTTACTTGGTAGCTTTGTTTATCAAATCGGTAGTTGACGTAATAATTAATGCCTTGTATATAAGTGTTAGAATATAACAAGATTTTCTAAAAAAAAAAAAAAAAAAAAAAAAAAAAAAAAAAAAAAAAAAGGAATGCGGTCTAAGGCGCGTGAGTGTGGTGGGTGAGTGTGTTAGTCCTTAGGTTAGTTAACCTTAGTTTAAGTAGTTTGTAGGCTACGGACTGATGACAACGTAGTTTGGTCCGATAGGTTTACAAACATTTGAACAAATTTTTGTCTTTGCTCAACGTGAGTTAATTTTGTTACTCATATATCGAAGTCTCCAGGCAACTTAACTCTTCAATCCGACAACAGATAAGTATACAGAACATTACTCTTCTTTTCATGGTGCATTTGTATGATCTGAAAGGCTGAGATTTGCGTCTTATAGTTACGAAAATCATTAAAACACAGCGATGGGCCACGTTTACGCAATTCTTTTGGGGACACGTATATGCATTTTTTCGAATGTATAAAGGTGTCCATCCCTATGTCCTCTTATTTACCTTAATCGTTTGCCATACATTTTACTTTTTCATCGTTACTATGACACAGTGTATTTATTTTTTACTCAAACCTTTATATGTTTGTTTAAAACTAGTTAGGTTTTTATTTATTTATTGGCTTTCTAGACGTGGAGAAACTATTAACATTGATTGAAGAGATCAAAACTCGACCCACAATAACTAAAAACCGCTGTTATTTTGCTAAAACGAGGGCAATGTTAAATCGTTTGTGTCGCATGCCAGATGTCTGACCTCAAAGCCATTTCGCATACTAATAGATAATCACGAGACGCCCAGTAGCGTTGGTGTCATCCCATTCTCCTTAATCTCATTTCCACCACACTGCGGCCACGAATTACAGCCTCCAGATTACAAGACACTCCCATTCATTCCTTCAATTTTTGCATCAGCTATCCCTCTACACCATACAATGTCTGGGTTTAGAGTGTCGCGGATATCGACATAGAATACGTTTTTTTTTTTTTTTTTAATTCAAATGTCATAGCACCTTACCTTACCGAGATACCAGCCAAAATATCATAGTGAAAGTACGAAATCATCACGACGATACCCCAACAGCCTCTTCCAACAACAGCACTCCCTATACTGTAGAGGGACTGTCCGTAAACTCACACACTAAAATAGTGAGTGAGGTAAACATAGGAAAGGTTGGGGAAATGCCAGCTGACTATATTATAACCCAATACTGCTTCAACAAGCTTTTCAATATAACAATTGGAAGCAGGGAGATGTGGGAGAAAATAGTTCGACACCTTACGGGGGATATTGTCCGGTTCACTGACGGGTCAAAATCAGACCAAGTGGTTGGGGCCGGGGTATATGGGGTGCAGCCAAATCTGGAGGGCGTCATCTCTCTGGGGAAACTGGCCTCAGTATTCCAGGCCGAAATCACTGCCATCATGGCGTGCGTGGAGGAGAATTTGCATAGGTGCTACAGAGATCGTAGCATCTATATCTATTCAGACAGCCAGACAGCCCTTACATCACTGGCAGCTCCTGCAACAAGGTCATTCCTGGACCGGAATCTGTCCTGACAATCACCAAGGCGATGATAAAATTGGAGCTACGTAACTGGCTCAGAAGACAGCACGTAGAATATTGGACCAAAGTCCATCAACAAAAACATGGCAAGGTAATGATGCCAAAGCCATGTTTTAAAAAGATGCTCTGCAATTCGGGGTCTGAACAGGAGAGACATTAGACTCATAGTTGGATTGCTGACAGGCCATGGAAATTTCAAAAAAACACCTACATACAATGCGAATAACAGAAGAGGACCCTAAATGTAGGATCTGTGATGACGGTGATGAAACTGCATCACATCTAATCTTCGAATGCATTGCATTGGAGAGTAAAAGGCACAGAACATTTGGGACAACCAGACCAGAAGAAATTGTGTCTAATGAAGAACTGGTAAAAGGACTCCTTGCACTGTTCAAGGGCATTGGTTGGCTTTACTAGATACACAGCGAGGGATACCGCACAATAAACTTAGTTTCGGTGCGGGCAGTGGCGGGTTGGACCAAGACTGTTTTGGCTTTCCTGAAATAATCAAATCAAATCAAGTCCGTAAATTGGATACTAAACATGTCATCCTGAGAGCCTTTTACATCACCTCAGAAGGTTTATCCAAGCTCCGAACAAGTATAGCCGTTCAAAAATGATCCCCAAGGATTGAATCCAATAAGAGGAAGAAAACGTGGAAATCAGTCATCGTGATACCCCAGTCAAGGAGTCTTTAAGACAGCAACAGATGGGAACACAAACCTTAAAAAAACACCAGAGAAGAGAATAAAACGATTTTTAAAAAACAGTATTTAAATCGAATAAACCGAAAGCAGAAAGGGTTACTTTTATTTCCTCAAGGACCGATAAGGAGATGAAATTGGTGAAAGCAAAATACAAGAGAAAATCTGGATATTCCTAATTCTAATGTAATGGATAAAAACTGCCTTTGTATTTATTGCTTCAGAAGATGCAGCCAGTCCAAAAGTAATCGTGATTGTGTTAAGTGCGTCAGGTGTAAGACGATGGCTCATGACGCCTCTGAAGGCACATTTTTTGTCCGCACACTTTGCGATTCTGATGATCACGATCAAAGTTCCCCATAAAATTTATTACTGCCGGTAACATTGTTGTCACGTATAACGTTAAATAGTATTAGGAAGTTTTTAATATTGAATATTGCTAATGAAACATGTTATGAAAGGTTTATTATGTGTTTTTTGTTTTCTGTGATACGAGTAAACGTGGACCTATGTGCGCGTCTACCGGCTCCCACCCTGTGCACGTTTACGCTCTCGACCTGAGTATGCAAATAGGATTGCATCCAAGATTATTTACAATACTAGTTCGAAGAATGTATACCAAATTACACATCAATAACCTCGCTATACACTAAGAAATTTCAAATTCAATAAACGTGAAAGAAAAAATGAAATGATTTTGGAACTAAATATTCGTAAATGTGCCTCCGTTTATCCTAGGTACTTCGCCAATTGTAAACAATTTTTTCCCGAAAAGTTAATTGTTAAATAAATAAATGTGATTCCTCTAAATGACACTTTTTGTATGAGTTGAGTCTAGTAACTAACGGTCCCCAAACACTAATATTAGCAATCACTTCGACCACTGCGGTGAGAGAAAACATGGTTATTATTTTGCATACCATTGAAATCTCTCGTAGATATTTCAATAACAACACTTCATAATTCGCTGTCAGTGGTATACATAGTTCATTTAAGTGTTGACGATACAGTCTACAGTAGCATGTTTAATACACATTGGACCCATTTATTGAATTTCTACTTTGAATTACAAATTAATGCTTTGTTCTTCTTTTGATGTATGTGATGCATGCTTTACGTGGGTCCCTGATACGTCATTTTTTTCTGTCGATATCCTTCAGATTAATATCTTTGCAGTACACATGGTCCAGAGGAGGAACTGCAACAAATTCGAAACATTGCCCCCATCAATTAATAAACTGTCACCGAATTAATAATTTACGTATTGCTTGACATCTGTCAAACAGGATGTAGATCTGTAGGCTATATTGTATTCTGTAACACATCATTATCTTTGTGTGAAATCTGCAAACTTAGTTGCGGCCAATTGCACAATTGTTACATTAAAAACAAAATTTGAAATACATGTCTCATGAGATTGCCTTCCATAAAGTAGGTTTTTTTTTTTTTTTTTTTTTTTTTTTTTTTGCGGCAGCGACTGTATTTATGACATCCAAATGGGTGTTTTGCAGCAATAATTCGTTATTTTTGTAAGAAATTACTTTATTTTGCAAGACATAGAATAACATGAATTCACCGTCAGTATAAATATATGACATGAAATACAACACTGAAATTATTTAACCATAACTGTAAATAGAAACTTATTTTGCTATCACTTGCTATTATTTTAAATTCATGTACTTTGTTTTTCAACAACAATAGAACATGTTTTCAACTTATGAGTACATATTTTAATGATTATTAACTCAAAAACATTTGCTCTTGTTGAGTCGTAAGTGAGATACAAATCGGCAGTCTGTTCGAGAATCCAGCGACATCTATGAGTAGATATAAATTCTCAGTACAAAACCAGCAGATTATTTTCCAGATAAATTATAATATTGCAAAACATAATAATTTCTAACAATAAAGGTGAGCACCTATAGTAAACCTCTCCTGTCTGTATAAAAATAGCTTTGATATAAAAACCTGCAATGTAACTACGTGCATAGTTAACAGTTTTTCATTTATATATTTTGACTATTATTAACTATTTTACGTTGTTTTTTAAAAAAACCTATCATAAACAAACAAATCGTTATTTTTAAGACTTCTCATTGTTACATATTGTTTAACAAGTTGTAACAAACTGTAAAAAATATAACTTGCATGTAAAATACAGAGGGCCCCACATAACCAACCGACTTCTCCTAAGACCTGCCGACTGTTACTGGCCATATTATTGCATCTAAATTAAACTGTAAAAAATGTATTACATACCGTCTATGAGGGTTAAAAGATACACATGCATAGCACACTACTATAAAAAATGTATGGTATGTAAACTACATCTATATGGCTTTTTCTAATTTGTAAATATTATATTTCATACAGTGTATTTATACTATGGCCTCTTGTCATTCTAGCATTGATAATGGCAAGTTACTTGCTGAAATCTAGATCTTGCAAAATAAAGCAGTTTCTTACTAAAATAACGACTGATGGCTGCAAGACACCTATTTGAATGTCAAATATATGTGACGTCAATGTGAATGAAAATCTTCAGGTGAATCTGTACAATAGGCGGACCTTATCATCAATGAGAGTATTTCTTTAAAACCGAAATGTTTTTAAATAGAATGACATTGCTAACTTGTCAAAAAATACCGTGTTGTCCTGTTAATTTATGTAAATCCAAATGCAACCTAAGTCACATTAATTCACCATTGACGAATCACACAGTAACTGGGCAGTAAGTTGCGACGTAACAAGCATTCGTTTCCTTGGCCTTCGTGGGGCGAGAGAGATTCAGCTAGTTCCATTAACCACGACCACTTCCGTCCGTTACAGTCATAATATTTATTCTATGCAATGTGAAAAACTAAGCCGCATGCCGGTTTTATTAATATCCCTTCATAAAAGAGAGAGCGTTTCCTCAAAGAAAACCACTCCCGAGCAATAAACCATTTTAATTATCTTGATAAACTGCAAAGAAAATTAAATTTCCTCTGATCCCTACGGCTTATTTCAAGTTTGTTTCTTTTGACGTTTCATTCCGGAACAGACAATGGAAATTAAGAATTTATGCGTCTTTTAAAAATTTAATCTTTGTCTTTTCAGTAATTTTGTGTCGCATTGCTTTTTTGATTGAACCAAATTAAAATATTACAGGACCTGCTCTTAAGCGCAGTTTGTCCTTGGACGCTTTCTGAGCCGGTTTAACGCGGAAGTTATTAACGGGGGGGCGGAGCGCTTGCAGCGTTTCGCTTCGCAACTGTCTCTTTTACTGGGAGTAAAGTCGTTCACGATCTAAGATAGTGCACGTTAATTAGAAAAATCTCGCATCCTGTTTCCCTCACTTTCACGAATCCTCGTTAACGTGACATTACCTGATATCGCAGGGAGAGACGATCTACATCGATTAATTAGATCGAAAAGGATAGAAGCCGAGCTCGCAGTTTGATTTATGGACTGACGACCGGTCTCGATGGTCTATGCCATCATCTTCTGGTCGTATATATTTTTTCGATGTGGGCTTCTTTTGAAAAGATGGAGTTTAAAGAGAAAGTGCAAAATTTCACTTAGTCAAGATAAAATCCAAATATTGTACTGTGGACTGGATGTAAGAGACTACATTGTCATCTTCATGTATCCCGTACAGTTCAATCTTCTGAAGGCAGTGTTCTTGGTTTCAAAATGGGACTTTCCGAAACGCATCATGCTATACAAATAAATCGTGGCTGGTAATAGTTTTTTTCATTTTCGAATCTCACAGTCTAAGGCTTACAAGAAAACCATTATCTAATTGCGGTTGACAGCCATGAGATTATGGAGAATGATCGTGTAACCGAAATTTAACGACTTCCTTTAGAACTCGTCCAGTTTTCATTTCTACATTTCGGGCACTATATATATTTTGCCGAGACAGTTTTGCCACGTGTATAGATCTTCTTGCTACTTTCATAGACGTTAAATAACAGCATCAGCAACAATCACCATTTGCGGGTGGTCAACAGACCATTTATATTTCGAACAGCAGTAGGCCCTTACCACTCTGTTGGGAGCGACAAATATAACACCCGTTTTCATTAATTTTTTGGCGTATTGCTACGAACCTCTCTTCCCAAGATCCCCGAGTTGTAGTGGCTTTCATGCGTCGACGCTATAGACAGTAGCTGTCTCTTAGGTACAACCAGAGTGGAAGAGTAACAGTGGGGAGGGGAGAAAAACGTCTGGTTCCTCAGTAGGGGTAGCAGCCTTATCAGTATTTCCAGGGACTACAGTCCGTTTGATAGAGTAATCTCGTCATGTAACATCAGCTGCCATGGTGTTAACACACGGTTACTGCTAACGGCTGTAAGCAAAGAGGAACTACTACATACTTTACTATTCCGAAGGACATACACTTCTGTTGTATGGATTTTGCTGGTGGGGGACATCTTGGGTAAAATATTCCGGAGGCGAAATAGTTCCAATTAGGTTCTCCAGGAGCAAACTATTCAAGACGACGTTATTTCCTCAAACGAAACTGGTCTACGGATCGGAACTTGGATCCCGTAATTGAATAGATGCTGTTGCGCTCAACAGTCCGCATACTGGTTTGATGCAGCTCTGCACGCTACTCTGTCCTGAGCAAGCTTCTTCATCTGAGAATACGAACGGCAACCTACGTCCTTTTGAATCTGCTTACTGTATTCCTCCCATTACAGTGTTTTTTATCCTACACACTTCCTTCTAAGTTGACTATCTCGTGATGTCTCAAATGTGTCCCACGAACCTATCCCTTCTTTTGAATAAGGCAGAAACTCCTTTTCTCCCCAATTCTGTTCAACACCACCTCGTTAGTTACGTGATCTATCCGTCTAATCATCATTCGTCTGTAGCACCACATTTCGAAAACTTCTATCATCTTTTTGTCTGAAATCCTTATGGTCACTCCCATACAGTGCTACACTCCCGACAAATGCTTTCAGAAAGTACTTCCTAACAATTAAACCAATGTTCGATGTCAACAAATTTCTCTTCTTCAGATACGATATCTTCCCATAGACATTCTGCAGTATATATCTTCTTTACTTCGGCCATCAGAAGTTTTCTTGCTACCCAAATAACGAAACTCTACTACTACTTTTATTACTTCAGCACCGTCTGATTTTTTGACACTACATTCCACTACCCTCGTTTTAGTCTTCTTAATGGTGATCTTAAATCTTCCTTTAAAGACACTATCCATTCCATTTCAATGCTCTTCCAGGTCCTTTGCAGTCTGAATTACTACGTCATTGGCAAACCGCAAGGTTTTTATTCCCTCTCCCAGGAAGTTAATTCCCTCTCCAAATTTCTGCTTGCATTCCTTCACAGCTTGCACAGATTCAAAAATGTTCAAATTTTTTTAGAGCTTATGAGACTTAACTACGTCGTCATCAGTCCCTAAACTTACAAACTACTTATGAACTAGCTAATACTAAGGACGGCACAAATATCCATGCCGGAGGGGGGATTCGAACCCCCGACCGCAATGCCGGGCCGACCGTGACTGCCACGCCGCAGTCCCCTCGGCCACCGCGGCCGGCGTACAGATTCAACAGCATTTGGGAGAAGGCTACAACACTGTCTTACTCCCTTCTCAACCACTGCGACCCCTTCATGCCGTTCGTCTCTAATAATTGCTGTCCGGTTTTTGTACTAGTTGATTATAACTCTCGCTCCCTATATTTTACCCCTGCCACCTTCAGAATTTAAAAAAAGTGTATTCCAGTCAACATTGTCAATATTTTCTCTATATACACAAATGCTAAAAAGGTAGGTTTCCCTTTCCTTAACCTATCTTGTAAGATGAGTCGTAACGTGAGAATTGCCTCTCGTGTTTCTACATTCTTGTTAAATCCAAACTGATGTCCCCCAAGGTCGAATTCCACCAGTTTTTCCATTCGTCTGTAAATAATTCGTGTTAGTATTTTGCAACCATGAATTTTTTAATTGATGTTTGTGTTTTTTCACATTTGTCTGCACTTGCATTCTTAGGAACTGGAATCACTATATTCTTATTGAAGTCTGAGGGTATTTGCTCTGCCTCATACATCTTGCATACCAGGTTAAACAATTTTTCATGGAATAGATAAGTTAGAAAAATTATTTTCGTTAAAGGACAGCCTTTACGGGTGTTTTTCATTAATTCAGAACTAGTTTTCGAGCCACTGCAGGCCCATCTTCATAGGATAAGTTACAGGAACATTTTTTATCTTCCGCTAAGTGTTGTTTTAAATAAAATAAACCGTCAATTTAAGCTTCTGCTGTAGTTAGTATCCGACATGTTTATTTTGAAATTTAAAGAGAAATCGTAAGATTGAGGTTAGATGTAATTTTGTTTAGTGAAGGTCGGTGGCGGGATGAATAGGAGCTCTACTCAGGTGTATACCGAATAAGCGCAAAAGCTACTATGATCAACACTGTGAACCTATTATCCTAACCAAGGCGTAAAATAATTCCCACCAACGTAGTAGGTTACAAGTTTATGTTGAAATCCTACCGTTTGAACTTAATTTAGTAAACTTACTTAAACTAGATTTTGTAGAAACCAGGAAATGATAACTTCAATTTGCACACTAATTCCTTGGCTCAGAGGAATATTATTTAAGACAGCAGAACAGTTTACCTTCAAAAAATTAGCTTAAAAATCGTATCTTGTCTGATCATTCAAGTAAAATAAATTTCATCCTAATCAGGTCATAGAAAATATATTGAAATTAATAACTACCTTGCTTGTTACCGTGAATACGAAAATTAGTTGAATTATATAGTGCAACGGAATTCTATTAATAGCATCTGAATATAGGTGAAAGCAAACAAATAAAATTATTTAAATTAAAAGGGTAGGATTAGCTGAAATATGTGAAACAGTTATACTTAAAATTGGATTTATTTCCAAGAAGCATAAATGGGGGCACCGATTTCTTAACACAAGACCATGCCACCGTTTGTTTTCTAATGAAAGTAACATTACATTGTCCACAACAAAGATATTATTTTCCCTACTTTGTGAAAAGCTGTACCTTCCTGATAAAAACGATTAAGAAAAGAGGGATTCCAGGTGACACTATTTACAGTTGAGAATTACACACACACACACACACACTCCAAGCATAGCGACACTCACCGAACAGCAAGACTGGACGAGGCGCAGCAACGAAGCGATCCGCCGGACGTCTTGGATGTCGAAAAACACTCGCACACGAATTTAATAGAAAAACTTCACGCTAAACCGAGATGTCTCTGTCGTCTAGTAAAAATAATGTTCACAAAACTCGTGTAACTAGTTGTAAAACTGTCATGACTTATTACACGTTAGCAGGTGGTCTTCACGAAACACTGGGCACATCGCAAGTAGCATGAAATAAAGAGTCTCACAAAAATATAGTAGAAATAAATTGAAGCACTTGGTTTTTCTGATAAATATTACTAGCAGAACGAAAGAAGCGGAAGGACTACTGAGTTATTGAAAACCACTTAGTAATGAAATTACATTAAGTATAAGAAGTACAAAATCGGAAAAAATTAGATAAACGAAATACCACGTTTAACTACTTAAAAATCATAGAAATACGACGAGAATCACGCGATTATACACACTACCGGTGGCTTGAAGACCCCACATGACCAAAGAAGGTAAACAAAGTACAAACCAAATAAAATGCAAGTGCCAGTCGAGAGGGGAGACCGCGAATATACTTGTGTTAGAAAGAGTGCACTGAAATCTCAGTGGTCTGAACGGCAAAGTCGGAAGGAGTAAGATGAAGTCTTTGTTCGCACTATTAACAGACGCACATACAAACATGTAACAGATGAAAAGTATAATAAATTCGGAATTTAGCAGAATTGTTACTACCGCGATCGTTTTAGAACACGCGAGAATCCACAGACGGTTTTTGTAAGAAAAGGAACTAAAAAGTTACTAAACTACATCACTTGGAACGTAACCAGAAACAGACACCAATGTACACCTGGAAAAACGGTTAATTAAATTTTCACCGGAAATAATACCGGAATCTTATAACTTCAATCGCAATTCGACACATTGCACACACGAGATTATAGATACGAGCTTAAATTTATCAAGGCGGGGGTCTAAAGCTTACGCACACCCACACCCACACCCGGACCTCAGTCCGGTTACGTCTTATCAGATCGTGAGCAGCGGCTAGAGTGGCTATACCGCTCGGTCTCTACGAACTATCAAGACCATGTGGTGGGCCTGACAGACATGCCACTCGTCGTGTCGTACAGACACTCGACCTATCGTATATACATTCCCTATGGAACGAGGCATAACAGACTCTTTGCAGCATAGTAGTAGATTACTATGATAATACGATGCCCCAGCACAATCATACGGAAATGCACATTCGAACCACAAAATATCACATACTAACATGGTGAGGGAGAGTATCAGGTCACAATACCGTAATAAACATTAAAACTGAGAGACATATGAGACTAAAATCATCTAAATTAATTAAAAAGAAGGTCAAATAAGACAAAAATATACTGTACATATGAGAAGAAAACGTCTTAAATTTGATCACTTCGTAAGGGGATGATATGTGAATATCATCATGAAAGAAATACCGCAGACAGCCTTCGTTCAAGTAAAAATCTGGAACGATATGGTTTGCATAATATGCCTAAGCCTTAATCACAGCTAAAGTGGGTAGGAGATATTATCGTAGCAAAACATGTTAAATACACAACACAAATATATCAAACTTAAACTAGCAACTCAGTGGACATGTCGGGGTGGCTCTTGAGACACTATACTGGGAGGAAACAATGAAATCAATCGTAACAATAACACATAAATAAATCATGGGCATAAACTTCGAGCAATATTAAAAAAGATGAAAACGTTGCAAGGAAAGCATTAATTAGCCTCTCATTTCCGTTGCCAGACATTCAGCAGCTTAGAGCAATTATCAATTAACACTAGTTTATGACTGCCAAAAAATGAGACTGTCATGTACTCGTCCCTACTGGGTTGTAATAAGATTTGGAATTCGTAGAAAAAACATATATTTTTTACACCTCTCAGCTGGTGAGTTCGCGTGTTATCTGAGGTAATTCGCGACGCCAGAGGTAGCACTTAAGCTCTCGTTATGCTCCACTGACTTCATTCAAGTGCCTGAGCACTTTTTGAAGCGTTTTTTGTCATGGATTTGAGTACACTACAATTGCACTGCACTACTCGTTGCGTCCTCCATTAGTAACACAATATCCCTTAATATTGTTTGCCGTATTGCCGACATTGATCCTAGGGTTATCGCGGGGAGGGAACCGTTGTTTTGAAAGAACTGGGGGAAACTACCGACGCACAGAAAAATTAGTACTGTATTGGATGTCATAATCTCCAGCTGTAGTACTCGCTCCCGGATATTGTCTTGGTCCCTTACTGGATGCCATCCATCTGAAGGCTGCCTCCTCCAGGTGTCTCTCCTCCTTCATGGATGGTGCTTGCAACACCACAGGCCATCATGGAGAGGACTCTTTGTGAGTCCCACTTTCTGAGGGGCTCACTCTCGAAAAATCCGCACCAACATCGTCAGGAATGGGTATCCACAACATCTTTCCGACTCCTGTATGGCAGGTTAAGACGTGGATACTAATCTGCATAGTGAAAGATTCATTCTGGAAAATTCCCTTCGGCTGTGGCTAAGCCATGTCTCCACCATATCCTTTCTTCCAGGAGTGCTTGTCTTGCAAGTTTCGTAGGAGAACCTCTCTGAAGTTTGGATAGTAGGAGGCGAGGTACTGGCGGAAGTTATGAGGACGGACCGTGAGTCGTGTCGGGATAGCTTAGTGGTAGAGTGCTTGCCCACGAAAGGTAAAGGTCCCAGATTCGAGTCCCGGTTCCGGTTCACAATTTTAATTTGCCAGTAAATTTCATATTAGCGCACACTCCACATCAGGGTGAAAATTTCAAAGTTTCATTCTGAAAAGTTTATCCATTTGATACACCATCACACAACCATGCTAAATACACAGCAAAATACAAGGAAATAAACAAAAATACACCTAAAATCAAAATTACAACTTTTACTAAATCAATTATACAATGATACTAATAATTATATTAATAACTGAGACATCATTTTCGGTAAAATCGCAGGCTCGAGACAGGATAGAGTTCTCCGGATTTTATAGCCCTAAAGGTTTCTAATTCCACCGCATTCTTGTGCACAATCCGCCTGATGCGGTATGGACCTAAAAAGAGGGGAGATAAATACCTTGTGATAGAATGACCCTTTCTCGACAACAGCCGTGAACGAGCCAAGACCATCTGTCCGACTTCGAACACTCTTACTACGCGGCTGACCTTGTCCTGCTGTCGTCTTCTCTCAGCAGCACTCCTTATATTGGCAAGAGCGCGCTCTACTACGGCACTATGTCTCATCCTCACTGGAGGGTCGAGAGGCACAGATTCCCTCAATTTGTCTTTAGAGTACTCGGGGCACCAACACAGAAGGCATGCAGGTTGAATTGTTTGGAAACTCGATCATTACGTGCTAGAGACCAAGTATACATCCGTCCCAGGCCCTATGATGACGGTGGCAGTATATGCGTGCGAGGGTGAAGGGTCGAGGTGAGAGTTTAAATTTAGAGAAAGTTTAACTTTTATACTCACAACCACCAGCTGTGAACCAAATTCCTAAACATGCAAAAACACTGGAACTGTTATTGCGACTGTTGGACTTGTTTTCTAGGAGATGATATCACACGTTCGCAGCTTTCCTTCCCTGCATATGTTTAACAAAACAAATTCATAATAAATTCAAGTTCATGAGAGAAAAGGGTGTACTAACTACTATTTTTGAAAACACGTGAAAGTTCACTTTATGTTGTTTATTTCACAATACTTGAACCCTGTGGCTGTCGCGTCTGTACGTCGGTAAATGTACCAAATAAAGTTATAGCTCGTGAGCCCCCAGACAAAATGAATATTTGTCGCGAATTAATTTCACACCACGTGGCTGTCTCAAACACCGTTTATGTTCATGCCTATGCGACGAAACGTGTTACATTAACAAATCACAGTCACTTTAATTCAATGCGATGCACACCTTGTTCCACCGGCTAAATATTCACAAACACACAGTAGCACTCGATTTAACTTGGTGCAGTCTACGACGAGCAACCACACGTGGCGATTGCCACAGCCAAATCTCAAGTCACCACCTCGAGATCCACATGCCGACTGAGGCAGAGCGACGCCGCCAGGCCAGCCACACCACGTGCTCTCTCTGGAGTCCTCACATCCTGCCCTCGCGCGTGCGCGCGCCAAACCTCAACTGCTGGGGTTTTTTCCCCTACGTCATCAACTTCCCATGTGAACTGTTCTAACCGATTTGCCAACGTACAGCGCTCAGCCAATACATTTCTAAAACTTTACTTAAAATCAAAATAATTACACTACACATTAAACAAATATTTTCTTACGTTTTTATATTAGTATAGACATCCTTTGTACTGTTTATCATAATCGTGCAATTTCTTGTATCACAGATAACTGATTTAACTGAATATTTCAAATGAAAAATAGTTAATATATTATTTTTATAAACAAACATTGCCATGCTAGTTGTGTAACTGTCTTGTCTTCGTTGGTAATTTATTACTTTTCATTGTCAATTAAACATATTACGCTAGATGTGACTATATCAGCTAATGTATTGTTTGTTTATCAATAGGCTATTTTGTAATGAGGGCCTTAAAGGTTCCTAACTGCATCGTATTACTTCAAATGCCAGTAGTATTACAATATTTGTGCACTGCACTGTGCCTGGCACTCGCCATTGTCCCTCTCTCCCCTCACCGGAAACGAACTGTAAAATCCTAAGTTGGAACAAGCCACCAACATCGGCCTGCTCGCTGGCCTCCCGTCAGCTACAAGCATACAGCAAATCTCAACGTGGAGAATTTCTACCTATGGCCTAACTATAAATGTTGTCACCCAACTGTGTACATACATTGCTACCTTAATAAGATTAAAATTGTGTAACATTTAGTGCATTGGCATGGTCAATGTTTGCAGTGAACTTCATACTGTTTAATTATCAAATGCTATTAATTACCAGTATTTCTATTGGGCGGTAATCTCACAATACCCCCACTTGCGGCATCCAAACCATGTGCAGGATGGCGCAAGTAGCACCAAAATTAATACATTCAAATGAACAAAATTTTTAAATTACAAAATTATTGAATCGGATTGGCTCAAACACTATGCCAATTATGACCTCAACTAATGCAAAAAATAAATAAATAGATAAATAAAAAAATAAACAGGGCAGTGAGATAATTTCCCAATATTTGTACCATTAAGACCACTTATAGTGTGTGCATATTTTTAAGAAAAGAATCCTTATAACTAATTACATCAATGAAATTTAAGTGTGCCTGTTGTTTATATACAGAATTGGCACCAAATTTATAATATTATTAAACTTTAGTCTTTAGAGAACCTTGTCCTACACGGAAAAACTAGAATTCTCACTATAAAAACTTTTGACGGTGTACACTCCACTTGTTTAAAGGAAATCTCTCACCACTTTGACACTGAGAATCCGAAAGTCATCGTTGCAGCAACTCTGGTCCATGGTGTACGGTCCTATGTCTCCGTCATTTCAACCAACATGCTGTTGCAGCTTAGATTCATGGCACCGGATCAAGCGTTCTTGTTCACAAACGTCATATGCACCCTACATGGAACAGGAAGAGGAGAAAGCACTCATGAGTCAACATAGACAAAAGTTTGTCTGGACACCAGGATTCGGTTGGATTTGTATCCCCCCCCCCCCCTGCCATCTAGACTTGGTGCAATTGAAACTAAGCATTGAGACATGTACAGTAACATGTAAATCAACAGAATTAAGAACTGAAAGCGGCTGTTGTTATTCATTATCAGATTAACCCAAACCACCATGCCTGCACTCTCATCAGCCATAGCTTCAGATGAAACAGACAAGAGAATATGTGGCCTACTTGGAGTATTACTCCATCAAATAAAAAATAAAAATAACAACCTCCCGATGTCAAAAATATATCTTAAAGCTCAAATAATACTACCAAAAGAATGTTATCATAGAGAATTTTCTCTTCCATCATAATGACACCTACAAACATAAATACAAATCCTACCCCCTCGCACCAAAAAAAAATTATTTTTGCTGGTGTGAGGTTAAATTTGGCCCATACTATCCTAAGTTAATCCTAGCACGTCTATACTTCAAAGTAACTACAACTCCTGCAGCCTGTGAACATCAATTGAATACAATATATATACGTCCTCTAGTCCTGATTTCAGATTAGTATGTATCAACAAAAATAAAAACAATTTAATTATTATTCTTAGAATTACCTAAATAAATAGTTTCACTACTCATACGTAAATTATGATGACACAATAAACACAATATCCCTCTCAGCTGCTGTTTTTAGGAATGCGTCCTGGAAACAATTGCACTTTTCACCAACACACATACATAAACAACAAAAAATAAAGCAAGGCAAAAATAGAGAATAAACCAAGTCAAAATAATTATCAAATTGTCAAGTTTCTCCACAAAAACTCTTAAATCTAGACATACATAAGTCACCAAAAAATACATACAGATCCTAAACCTAATATTCACATGAGGCTGCAAACTGGCTTAATCCAGTTGCTTATATAGCCTCAACTCAGTAATATTTCTTAACCCCAACGGTTTTCCAGACTTGGGGTATTCCAACCGGTAAGCATTTGGGTACGGACATGCTGCTACCCGGAATGGCCCATGATATAACTCAAAAAGTTTCTTTATTTTTCCATCAATGTCACTAGACTTTTCTTTAGTTTTCACTAGTACTAGGTCATTGACTTTGTACTTAGTTGGCTTGTACCTACTGTCATGTCTCTTTTTCCTCTGAGTTGCTGCCTTAGCCATCTGCTCGGTCGCCAGCTTTATCCGTTCCTGTGGTGTCACCTGATTCCCTGGTGGGAAATCTACAATCTCACCTATTAGATTCGGTGCCTTTTTGCCCATCATTATCTCTTATGGTGTATATCCTGTTGCTTTACTTTTAACACTGTTCATGACATCCTCAAAGGAAACAATGTACTCTGCCCATGATTTGTGGTTATTACTACAGTATGTTCGGCATAACCGTCCCAACTCGCGCATGTATCGCTCGGCAGGATTGCTCGCCGGATGGTAAACTGAAATTTTTATATGTTTTACACCTGATTGTTGCATTAAATCTTCCCATGCCTTAGATGTAAACTGGGAACCATTGTCTGACAGCAATGCCTTAGGTTTCCCATGTTTTTTGAAATAATCTAGCTCTAGCTTACGGATTATTGTTTTGCTGGTAGCCTTCTTGATACCGTATAGCCTTACATATTTTGAAAACACATCAACACTAAGTATGACATATTTTTGTCCATCCCTACTTGCTGGCAATGGTCCAAAAAGGTCAATTGCCAACAACTCACCCAAACCCTTAGGTAAAATGCTTTGCATTTCACCTTGGCTAGCCACAGTGCTATGCTTCACACGCTGGCATTTATCACAAGCACCTAACTGTTTGCTAACACTTCTATCCATATTTTTAAAAATAACATAATACTGTAATATTTCCAAACACTTTTGTGGTCCATAATGACCATGTGACAAATGTATATATTCTATCAATGACTGGACATGTTCCTCTGGCCATCATACCCGCCATTCTTCTTTGTCAACATTCTTTCTCCTAAACAATACTCCCTTATAGATCTTGTAATATTTATCTATTTTTCGTGCCCTTTTGTACTCATCTTTGTTTTGACCAGTTTGAGAATCGGATCAGTGTTCTGTATCCGTCTCATGTCCTTACAGATGTCCCTAATATGTTTTTCCCCATCAACACCTTTCATGTACATCATGTGGAATTCAGTGCCTTCACCCTCAAGTTCTATAGATTCATCCCCTTTAATAGGCAAACGGGACAGGCTGTCAGCAACTACGTTTTCAGTTCCCTTTATGTATTCTATCTTATACTGGAATTGTTGGAGTATTAGTGCCCAACGTGTCAGCCTTTGATTTAGTAACTTACAATCCTGCAAATAGCTCAATGCCTTATGGTCAGTCATAACAATTGTCTCATGACCTTGCACGTAAATTCTGAATTTCAGAAAACCCCAAACTATAGCCAAAAGTTCCTTCTCCGAAATACCATATCTCCGCTCATGTTTTGATAGGACCCTGCTTGCAAATGATATGCTTCTGTGTTCAATCTCACCATCCACTTCTTTTCATTGAAAGAGAGCAACTCCTATTCCGTAGTCTGAGCTGTCTGTGGCTAAGTAAAATGGAAGAGACATGTCTGGGTAATGTAAGAGTTTGCTATTGCACAGACTGGTTTTGATTCTTTCAAAATCCCTATCACATTCATCAGACCACACCCAGGACACATTTTTCTTCAAGAACCGTGACAAATTTGGAGAATTCAGGCTTTGATTACTTATGTACTTTCTGTAGAAACTAGCCATGCCGAGAAACGATTTTAACTGCTTCCGGTTCTTAGGTTTTGCACATTCTGCTATTGCCTTAATCTTATCCCCATTAGACATAAATCCATCTGAAGATAACACATGACCTAAAAAGTTTATTTCTGCTTTCACAAATTCACACTTTTTAAGCTTGAGTGTCATACCCCCTGCAAGTAAAGCTGTAAAAACATCCTGCAATAAACGGTAATGCTCCTTCCAAGTAGCTGTAGCAACCAATATGTCATCCACATAAATTGTAAGCCTTCTCATCAGTTCATCTCCCAACACATAACTCAAAGCTCTAATGAAAACAGCAACAGAAATACACAAACTAAAAGCAACAACCTTATATTGATAGGCCCTGCCTTCAAATAAGAAAGCCTTGTATTTCCTGCTCTCAAGAGCCAGCGGCACCCGCCAAAATCCGGCAGTCAGATCCATGCTGGTCATAAGTTTCACATTATGGAACCCTTGAATCAGTTCATCCATGTTCTCTGGATGATCTGTTTCAGGAACTATAATTTTGTTTAATTTTCTGGCGTCTAACACTAACCGCACAGATTTGTCCTTCTTTTTTACCACTACCATGGTAATGCTGTACTCGCTTCTACATCTTTCAATTATGCCCCAGTCCAGCATCCGTTGTAATTCAGTTCTGACTGATTCCCTTTCTGATATGGCTATAGCATAAGGCTTAGCTTTAACTGGTTCATGTGGTTTTACCCTAATTTCATATTCAAAATCTAAGATTTTTCCTGGCTTTTCAGAAAACACATTCTTATACCTAGACAATAAATAATACAATTCCCCCTTTTGACTTTCACTTATCCCCTTTGTCTCATCTACCTTCTTCCATATTTCTTCCTCAACTTCAGCTTCATTCACAACACATTGTGCTATCTGTATGCATGCCATCAGATTCTTTTTATCAACAGAGTTCTTAAATTTAATCTTCTTCATATGACCTCCTACATTCAATTTTATAGTCTTGTCCTTATAGTCTAGTTGTGCCCCATATTTGCACAAGAAATCATTTCCCAACACTAAATTTAAGCAAAGTCCCTTTATGACAAGTAAACCTTGACTAAATAATTCATCCTCAATCATCAAGTCTAACAGTACTTCCTTATTCACTGGTTTGCTATAACTGCCAGTAGCATTCTTTATCCGTACCCCAGTAACTGGAAACTCTACTGTCCCTGTACTCTTGATTTGATTGTAGAAATCCTCTGAAATACCACTAATTGTACTTCCAGTATCAATCAATGCAGTTTCACTAACCTCTTCTACCTTAACATTTATAATGGGCTGTACATTTTCAATAACATCTTCCTCAAGTTCATTCTCTGCCAACAAATCCTCCTCAATTTCTTGCATACAGTTCTTAACCATAGTATTTATTTCCCTTACATAACAATATGGTTGTATGTCCTCATCATTTTCAAATATTTCACTGAATGCTTTCCCAAATTCTGGGTTTATTGCGCTCAACTCCCCAAGTTTCCTTGCATACCCATATTTCTCTTCTATCCATGTCACTGGCTCCACTGATTTTAAATGTCCAAGGAAATGGACCCAATCATCTGGACCATATTCACTTACTTCTTTATCAATCCACCCTGCTCCTACACCATCACAATCAATTACCTTACAATTTTCATTGTTGTATACTACAAAAGTTTGTACACTCTCATTATTATTATCTATCCCCTCTTGTAATACACCAAATCCTTCATCTACTTCATTTTGGCCTACAGCACACATGCCTAGTCCCCTTAATTCATTTTATTCTTCTCCCCACTCACGAAGTCTTTTACCAGGCTATAGTAAGTTTGATCCCTATTACATTGCTTCCCAAATCGGTCCAAATACTCATATTTGTGTAATAGCCAATCATCTAGTGCCCACTTCCTAATCCACTTTATCTTCTCAATAATACCTCTGTCCTGTCCCAACACATCATCAGTTACAGGTGGGTGTACATCAGCATTGACAATTTCACCTACTTCAGAAACATTCATACTTCTCTCATTATTCATACTAGACCCAGTGCCATTTAATGTTTTTACTGGATCACATTTAATTTTTTTTAAATTCAGAACTCCATTCATTCTCATTCACACACTCAACACCATCTATGCTGGCTCCAGTACCATCAATATTTACAGTCTCACTTTCACATTCAGTCAACACTTGTGCCTCTGACCTATCCAAAACTAAGGCTAACCGAATACTGTTTTATCTTCTTTAATGTTATTATGAAATAAATTTCTTACATTATACTCTCCTTTATTGTCCTTGTTTCTATCATTCCTCCTCCTGTTTGCCTTTTTTTGTCATGTTGCCTAAACCAATCCCCAAAAATTTCCTCACTACCTATAACAGCATCCATTTGACACATACTTTCCTCTCTTTTCTCCCTTTCCTTGTTTACTCTATTTATGTTTTCTTCCCTCTTCTTTATCCTTGCCCTTGTGAGCTCCTACTTCCTCTTTCCTATCATTATCTCTGCCCATGTGACATAATTTTTCCTCCCTTCTCTCCCCACCTTTATTCCTACTGTAATTATGGTCATTAGATCCCCTGTTATCCCATCTTCTGGTCCTATTATTAGAATAGTTCCTTGTCCCAAAACGGACCTCATTTGGAACAAATCTTAGTTTCCCTGATTCTGTCTCTGATTTTCTCTCCTATTGTTATCCCCATTCCTATTTCCACCTTCCTACCTTCGATTTCTCCAATCATTTTCCCATGTTTCCCTCTGGCTTCTATTCTCCCAGTTGTCTCCTCTGTTATTGTTACCTCTCCAATTTTCATTTAAATTCCTCTCTCTATCGTGGTTTCCCTGGTTGTAACCCACATTTCTACTGCCTCTGTTTTCATTGTGGTTCACATGCTGTGTTCCCCTGAGCTGTCGTTCCATAACTAAACCCTGGTCTATCTTTTCTACAAATTCAATGAAATTCTCAGCTGAATCTGTGGGATGGTGAATTAACTGCCAATGCAAATCTGCAGGTAATCTCCTACACAAAGTGGAAATTACTGCTAAAAGACTCAAAGGTGTATCTAAATGCACTAGTTTCTCAAGTTCCTCCTGACAAAATTCCTTCATGCTCTGTCTCCCTTTCACATAGTTTGGCCCGTTCAAGAATTCATTTTGTATCTTAGCTTGCTTGGCCTCCCCCCAATACTTATTTAAAAACAATTTTTCAAACGCCTCAAAAGTAACAAATTTATCAGCACACTGATTTGCCCAAGTTTGAGCAGAACAGTCAAGCGTTCTCTTTGCTAACTTCACCTTACACTGGTCTGACATACCAGGCACAAATTGGTCCTTGCATGCAGCCAAAAAATCTACTGGATGATAATTTCCCACTCCTGAAAACTTTTTGCCATTAGGTATCTGCACCATGGACCAATTAGTGTTTCCTGATGCAGTACCCAATTCTAGATTATTTATTCTAGTGTTCACCTTCTCAATCTCAGTATTGTTTACTGTCACTACTTGTTCTATCTTTTTCTTAAAGTTACATTCTGTATTCTCTAATTTTCCTGACAACAAAGTTTTTGTTTCCTCAATACCTGCCACCATCCTCTTGTCAACCTCAGCCAACGCTTGCATAGTGCCCTCATTCCTGTGATCACATATTTCTTTCACAGCATCTAACTTGCCTCCTACCTCAGTCTCAATAGCACCAATTTTGGCATGTATCTCCTTTTCCCATTTTTCAAACCGTTCTGTTAGACTTTCTATCTTTTTGTCAATGTCTGTGATTATTTCTGTCTTTAATCCAAGCATTGAATTTTGTAGTGCCCCAATGTCTGCCTTAAAGTCTGCTTTCAATTCTGATTTTACAGTTTCTATTTCCGATTTTACTGTTCCTATTTCTGATTTTAAATTTGAGTTTGAATTTTGTATTTCTGATTTTAAATTTGAGTTTGAATTTTCTATTTCTGATTTTAAATTTGATTCTAAATTTGAGCTAAAACTCACTAACATGGCTGCTAACATCTCCGGTGTCAACAACATTCCCCCAGTATTTACCCTCTCTGGACTTTCTGGTATGCTACTCTCTGAATCTACGTCGCTTGGCGACCTTTTAAAAACCTGCTCCATGATTTTGTGCCACAAGGAAGCTTGATTAACACACAAGAATTTATAGCGCCAGCTGCTTTACTTATCTTTTAATCCAGAAGTTGCTGCAACGAGCTGGGACGTCTCCAACGCTCGCTGCCGTCTGTTGTAGAAGCTGTGGCTGGAATATGTCCTCACTGCATCCCTTATCCTTTGTAGAATCGAAGCTGCTGGGCCCCGACGCTCCGTTGACGACTTGCGAAGTTCCCACGATTACTGCCGTCCGTTGCAGAAGATGAAATTTGAGTGCGTGGACCCGCGCGCCGCCGCTCACTGCTGCCGGGCCGATGCGCCGTCGATCGCCGGTTACGGATGCCCGCGCCCGAATTCTGCCAGTCACCAACCGTCGTTAAACGCGCGATGCGTTCGCGTACTTGTTTGCAACTGTTCGTAACTGTTCACTGTCCTATACACACCCTAATCTCTCCGTCCAAGCAAGTCCAACGTGAACTAATCCCGGACGAGCCCCCAAATGCGAGGGTGAAGGGTCGAGGTGAGAGTTTAAATTTAGAGAAAGTTTAACTTTTATACTCACAACCACCAGCTGCGAACCAAATTCCTAAACATGCAAAAACACTGGAACTGTTATTGCGACTGTTTGACTCGTTTTCTAGGGGATGATATCACACGTTCGCAGCTTTCCTTCCCTGCATATGTTCAACAAAACAAATTCATAATAAATTCAAGTTCATGAGAGAAAAAGGTGTACCAACTACTATTTTTGAAAACACGTGAAACTTCACTTTATGTTGTTTATTTCACAATACTTGAACTCTGTGGCTGTCGCGTCTGTACGTCGGTAAATGTACCAAATAAAGTTATAGCTCGTGAGCCCCCAGACAAAATGAATATTTGTCGCGAATTAATTTCACACCACGTGGCTGTCTCAAACACCGTTTATGTTCATGCCTGTGCGACGACACGTGTTACATTAACAAATCACAGTCACTTTAATTCAATGCGATGCACACCTTGTTCCACCAGCTAAATATTCACAAACACACAGTAGCACTCGATTTAACTTGGTGCAGTCTACGACGAGCGACCACACGTGGCGATTGCCACAGCCAAATCTCAAGTCACCACCTCTAGATCCACATGCCGACTGAGGCAGAGCGACGCCGCCAGGCCAGCCACACCACGTGCTCTCTCTGGAGTCCTCACATCCTGCCCTCGCGCGTGCGCGCGCCAAAACTCAACTGCTGGGGTTTTTTCCCCTACGTCATCAACTTCCCATGTGAACTGTTCTAACCGATTTGCCAACGTACAGCGCTCAGCCAATACATTTCTAAAACTTTACTTAAAATCAAAATAATTACACTACACATTAAACAAATATTTTCTTACGTTTTTATATTAGTATAAACATCCTTTGTACTGTTTATCATAATCGTGCAATTTCTTGTATCACAGATAACTGATTTAACTGAATATTTCAAATGAAAAATAGTTAATATATTATTTTTATAAACAAACATTGCCATGCTAGTTGTGTAACTCTCTTGTCTTCGTTGGTAATTTATTACTTTTCATTGTCAATTAAACATATTACGCTAGATGTGACTATATCAGCTAATGTATTGTTTATTTATCAATAGGCTATTTTGTAATGAGGGCCTTAAAGGTTCCTAACTGCATCGTATTACTTCAAATGCCAGTAGTATTACAATATTTGTGCACTGCACTGTGCCTGGCACTCGCCATTGTCCCTCTCTCCCCTCACCGGAAACGAACTGTAAAATCCTAAGTTGGAACAAGCCACCAACATCGGCCTGCTCGCTGGCCTCCCGTCAGCTACAAGCACACAGCAAATCTCAACGTGGAGAATTTCTACCTATGGCCTAACTATAAATGTTGTCACCCAACTGTGTACATACATTGCTACCTTAATAAGATTAAAATTGTGTAACATTTAGTGCATTGGCATGGTCAATGTTTGCAGTGATCTTCATACTGTTTAATTATCAAATGCTATTAATTACCAGTATTTCTATTGGGCGGTAATCTCACATGCGGAATAGCTTCCCCAATTCTTTCATAACCCGTTTGATGCAGATTGACCAACCGAGATGAAAATCAGCTTCATACGTCTCCTTCGTAGCGTCTTCTTTCAAAACGGGGAAACGAGACTGGGGACCGTTGTCTGCAATGACTTTCTTTACAGGACCAACCTGTCTGAGACAATCATTGACTGAGGCCTGGGCATCGGCGCGACTCGTCGCTTTTGTCAAAAGGGATTGAGTTAAAATTTTTGAAGTTAGTTCCACTGAAACAAAGATGTACGAATATCCGTTCACTGTGCGTGGCAGCATACCGATTATATCTACTGCACCTGACTCTTTCAGCTGAGAAGGAATGCCATAGGGGGGGGACCCTTGGTGAGAAACAGTAGGGGGTTCAACCTTCCAACAAGCCTTGAAAGTGGCCAGAATTGTCGGATCCTCTTCCCCATGTTTATGAAATGTCAGATATCACGGAGCTTCTGGTAGCACTTTCGGGGACCATAATATGCGTAGTTATGGTGTGTATATCAGATGAGCTCGTTGACCCACTCGTCTGGAATACACACAACCCAGTTTGACTGACCGGGTCCGCTACAGCGTAACAAGATATTGGGCCTAATCAGGTAACAGTGACGCACCGAAGGATGCTTCTGGTCCCGCCACCCGACTTTTCCGTCTTTAAGGATCTCGTCCTTATCTTGTTCGCGCCCTATATCCCGAGGGGAGGCTGTAATGAAGATTTCGAATTTCAAAAGCGACACCAAGGAGATAAAGTACGCTGAAGTTATTCTCATTCAGCTCATCGTTCTTGCCATGTGTCAAGCCAACGGGGGATCGAGACAGACTTTCAGACACTACATTCTCCTTCCCAGGTATGTGTACTACGGTGAAATGAAATTCTTGGAGAAACAACGCTCACCTAGCCAACCGACACTGCGTCAACTTAGCTGACATTAGACACTTTAATGTATGGTGATTAGTGTTCTACCAAAAAAAAAAAAAAAAAAAAAAAAAATCACACTTCTGAACTTGGTAAATCCGTAGACAACAGCAAGGGACTCAAGTTCAGAGTAATTGCACTCACACTTATTCAGCACACGACTCGCGAATGCAATGGTCCTGCGGTATACAACACCACTTTCTTCTACCTCTTGGAACAGCTGAGTAGCTACCCCTATCTTGGAGCTGTCATTTCCTAGACAGAAGTCTTTGTTAAGGTCGGGATGGGCCAACAAGTGCGCAAGTATTAAAGCGCGTTTTGGAGCTTCAAACTCATTTTGTGCGTTTGAGTGCCCACTTCCCATCCTTGTTTTTTTCTTGTTACGGCGCAGATGGTGATAGTGCCAACGCTTTCTAATGTCACACACCACTTGTATATCTTTGTTAGACCCACGTAGGCTCTAACCTGTTTCTTTGTCGTAGGGACTGGGAAGCCTCGTACCGAGTCTAAATTTGATGGATCTGGCATGAACCATCACCGGTGATAATGTGGCTTAAAAAGTTGACTTGACGGCGCCCAAATTCCGACTTTGTCAGAATAATTGTTACCCCGGACTGTTGGAAAACGTGTAACATACATTTCAACAAATAGTTGTGGTTTTACCACGAGTTCTCTGCAATGAGAACATCGTCTATGTACGTAGTAACCCGTTTACGCAATTCATTGTGAAGAATGCTATTGACTGAGAATAACGGCAGCTGATTTTATATTCAATCCGACAGGGGGCCTCTTGAACTTGTAGGAAGTGCCATAACATAAAATGGCAGTGTAAGAATTCGACCTAACGTGCCGGCCTATCTACCAGTAGTGGCACGCAGGTCGATCGAAGAGAGCACGAGGACACCGTGAAATTTTTGCAACAGCACATCCGGCGTTTTTGGACGGTCGGTTTCTGGTTCAATCACAGTGTTGATCTGCCGCGAATCAAGGACATGCCGTATCGACTTATCGCCCTTTTGGACGATCAACAATGGATTATTGTAAGAGCTTATAGCCCGCTCAGTTATACCAGCTGCCAATATGCGCCCAATATTTTCATCGACCTGTTCCTTGTACACCCGCGGTATTGGATGTGGCCTTACAAAGAACTATGTTCACACACTTGGAACCGTTAAACAAACCCTGGTGAGTCGGAAAACACTGATGAGTATTTCCGCAGAATACTAGACAAATCGGTCTTGCCTGAACACTTGAGACCTGATTCTCACACTTGATTCCGCATAAGAGAACGACCTGCTCTTCCCCACAGGGACCAAAAGTTTCAAACGAGATAGCTGCACAAAAATTATCGATAAACTGACAGAGGTCGGCCGAGTCTACCTCCGCTATACACTCATCAAATTTCAATTTGATAGTGTCATTTTCATTGCGTAAATGTACCTCCGCAGCACAGAAGCGCAACTTGGCTTCATGGTCAACAAGAAACTCTATGCCAAGGAGTACATCTACCGCCAATGAGGGGACAATTATGAAGTTCCCTCTAAACTCATAGCCTTGGCCAATGAGTGCAACTTCTTTCTGCTACTTAACCTAGGAACCGCGCCCAACTAAAGCGAATCAAATGTTTAAATATTCGTAGAGCTTAAGGATTTTAACTGCGGTGTCATCAGTCTCTTAACTTACGAACTACTTATTAACCACGTTATACTAAAGACGAAACAAACATCCATGCCCGAGGGGGGATTCGAACCCCCAACGGGGAACGGCTTCGCGCATCGTAGCATAGCGCCTCAATCCGCTCGGCCGCTCCACCGCGGCACAGGTAAAGCACCTTTTACTTTCGCTCTTTGTAATGGCAAGACTGGCCATGCGCCTACTGTCTTGCAGCGCTCAAAGGCATGATTGCTCATTAAACATACTACACTACCCCTGTCCAAGATGCAGTCTATTCAATATCCTTCACTGAAATCTTAACTATGGGCTGAACCATAGGTTCCGCAACCGTCATTTCTTCATCTAAGAGATCGTCCCTAATATCTTCCGCATAACTTAACTTGCAGCTTCGTTGTTCGGTTCCAAGCATGTTGATTGCATGGCAGTTAACCTTGGGGGACCGTCATTGACTGGTACTGGGATGTGGATTGGGCTGTTTGTTGCGGCGCAGATTATCTGGCCGCACCTCACGCTGCCGCTGTCCTTGGTTGGAACGGAAGCGCTTGTCACTGTTCCCAAACCCTTTCTTCTTGCTAACAAACTTCCCGTTCCAGTTCTGCCCATTTCCTTGCTGCGGTTGCACATCATGGGAAGGACCTGGCTAAGTTACTGGACTGCCAATCGGCCGACTATTGCTGACAGATCTTCCCGACCCGTTGCTCATCCTTTCAGAGGAACTATTGTGACTTTTCTTGGCCTCGAATTCGTCGTCAAATTCAAGATCCTCAAGATAGGCCTTGAACAGTTCTATGTAGTCTTTGCAATTATCCGTTAGTACGGTATTCCATAAGCTACTGGGAAGTTTTGACAAGGAAATTTTTATAGACTCCCGTGGTGAGTAGAGATTGTCAAGGAACTGAATCGTAAGCGTCATACTTTGAAAGTACTCATATGTACTTTGAAAGTTCTAATTTGATTAATGCGGCATCATGAGGATACTGCTTGTAATCTACATCTACATGTGATACTCTGCAAATCACATTTAAGTGCCTGGCAGAGGGTTCATTGAACGACCATTATACTATTTATCTCCCATTCCATTCTCGAATAGCGCGCTGGAAGAAAGAACACCTGAATATCTCCGTTCGAGCTCTGATTTCTCGTATTTTATTCTGATGATCATTTCTACCTATGCAAGTGGGAGTCACAAATATATTTTCGCATTCGGAGGAGAATGTTGGCGATTGGAGTTCGTAAGTAGCCCACGCCGCAGCGATAAGGGCCGTTATTGTAATGATTCCCATCCCTGATCCTGTATCAATTCAGTAACGCTGTCTTCGCTGTATCGTGACAATAAGAAACGAGCTGCCCTTCCTTGGACACTTTCGATGTCCTCCGTCAAAGCCACCTGATATGAATGCCACACTGGGCAGCAATACTCCAAAAATGGACGGACAAGCGTAGTGTACGCAGTTTCTTTTGTAGTTTTGTTGCATCTTTTAAGGGTTCTGCCAATAAAACGCAGTCTCTGGTTCTCCTTTCCCACGACATTATCTACGTGTTCTTTCCAGTTTAAGTCTGAAGTAATAGTAATTCCTAGGTATTTTGTGGAGTTTACGGCCTTCACTTTTGATTTATTTTTCTTGTAAAGAAAGTTTAACGGACTTCTTTTCGTACTCATGTGGACGACTTCACACTTCTCATTATTTAGAGTCAATTGCCATTTTTACACCATACTAATATCTTATTCAAATCGTTCTGCAGTTGGTTTTGATCTACAGACGATTTTACTAGACGGTAAATGACGGTGTCATCTACAAACAACCTGAGAGAGCTAATTAGATTTCCCCTAAATCGTTTATGTAAATAAAGAACAGCAGAAGACACTACCATGTGGAACGCCCTTTATCACCTTTTTAGTCGATGCCTTACCATCGATTAATAAGAACTGGAAATCCCCTATCCAATCGCAAATTTGGGGCAATATACCATAACCACGCAATTTGATTAAAAGCCGTTTGTGAGGTACGGTGTCAAAAGCCTTCTGGAAATCAAGAAATACGGAATCAATTTGCGAACCCTTGTCGATAGCACCCATCACTTCCTTTGAATAAAGAGCTAGTTGTGTTTCGCATGAACGATATTTTCTAAATCCGGGTTGACCTTGGGTGATGTCGTGTTGCTGCCCGGACCAGTAGGTCTACAGGAAATGCACACAAATCTTTAAAGTACCTACAGTACCTTAAGGTAGAGCACATCCGCATAGCGAACTCGCCCTCAAGGTAGCAGCAAACAAACTATCTTGTGGCCACTCGCTAAAGTCGGGGGCAAAGAAAAGTGAAACTTTTCCAACCATGCTCATGGGAGTTTTGCGAAATGGCGGAATGACGGATATTTTCTTAACGATATGAAATGGTTGTGATCGAAAGTCTTAATTGTCTCCAAAGTGACAGCGATTGTGCTACGCTCACTTGTGGGAAGATGGCCACGCGGGGATCCACTTCCTCTTTCTCGAACACCGAGTCGTCGCCATGTTCGGACAGGCATGGCTGTCTACCGCACACGTCATGAGCCCCGTTTACTACGGTGGTGGGGAGGGGGTGGGGGCTTAACGTTCTATTCCAGGCGTGTAATGTGCTTGCGGAGTTCTTCCACGTCACGACGCCAACGGTTAATCTCCCACTGCTTCTTCCTGAACTTCCGCTGATTCAGTTACGGTAACAGGCAATGTCGTATCAAAGACTCCTAGCGTGCGATAAGAGAGCTGCGCTGCCGTAGCAACGACCTCCTCCACATTCTTTCTTTCTATCTCTTTCGCCTTTTTCCCGCACAAGCAGGGTCGGCACTGTGTTAAACGCAGATTTGAGATGTGTTAATATTTACAGTGTGGCCCTTCCTGCCCAAGCCTCCAGGAGGAAATGTGTAACACAAATGTCTGTGTGTAATGTTATAAGTGTGGGGAAGTGTAAAGTGTTACCAAATGTTTGCGAATCATGTGGCTGAGGAGGGACTTGGGGACCAGGCCGGTATTCACCTAGGTGGATGTGGAAAACCGCCTAAAAACCACATCCAGGTTGGCCGGCACTCCAACCCCTTTCGTTAATCCGCCGGGCGGATTCGAACCGGGGCCGGTACGCCTCCCCATCTCGGAAAGCGGTGCGTTAGACCACACGGCTAACCGAGCGGGTTAGCGAGGTCCTCCACGCACGAACCTAACTCATCCACAGTGCAAAATCAAATGTTTGTTAAGCTTATGGGACTTAACTACGGGGTCATCAGTCCCTAAACTTACAAACTACTTATGAACTACTTACAAACTAGGACGGCACAAATATCCATGCCCGAGGGGGGATTCGAACCCCCGACCGTAGTGACCGTGCTGACCGTGACTGGAGCGCCTCAGTCACCTCGGCCACCGCGGCCGGCCATCCAGAGTGCGTTGATCCTGCCATACATACACATATTGTCATGTTCTGCACACTAGTTAATGTCAGCAATAGCCTCTACATTTTTTTTTATTTTTTTTTTTTTTTTAGAAGCTTTGAATTGCTTTCCATATTGGCTTCCATAGCCATCTCATGCTGTTCTTGCACATAGCAGACTATCTGGTTACGGACCTCCGCTGGTGCTGAGTGGACTGCAGCATGTTTCGCATCTAACTTTGTTTGCGCCGCGATGTATTGTTCCTTGCATAGTGCCGCGATGGAACCTATTCGATTTTCAAAGTTGACGTTTTGTTCGTCTAACTTTGATTTAAGCGCAGAACTTTGTTCATCTAGTTTTGTTTCGAGCGCAAGGTTTTGTTCATTTAATTTTGTTTGAAATGCGATATTTTGTTCCTTGCATTGTTCCGCGCTGGAACCGATTCGGATTTCAATTTTAGCATTCTGTTTATTTCATTGTGTACCGATCGTCTTCTCCATGGCGCCTAACAAATTCGCGAACACGTCAATGAGTGCCGGTTCAGTTATTGCTGGCATGGGCCTCGCTATACTGCAGGAAGTACTTGCCGAATTAACTGAATTCGCCATATTGGCAGACAGAATGCTTTGTTCACCACCGTCGTGGTTTCCGGAAGCGTCCATATTTGACATGGGCGCGCTCTCAACTGAAATCTGAGGCGCATTATTTTCCAGAATTATATTTGCGTTATTTTCCCTTTCTTGGCTCTTATTTGTTCGCCTAGTGCGAGTTGCTAGGATGGGATGGAACCACTATCCATAATATTCGTAACATGTATGTGAGACAGAACGACAAAATTAACAAATAAAAAGACCAATATCGACTCAGCCTAACAAATACCACATCGTCAGCACATGGTATAATTTTGTCAGACGCAAGATTCACCATGACGTTATGCCGTTTTACGAGAGATTTTCCCCTCCAAAATCATAAAATACAAAAAATAACACTAAAGTACACTGCTGAAAGGAAACAGAATAATGCCAGCAGTATTGTTTTGTGGTCAATGAAATAAAAATTCTACATTAGAAGATATGCCAGAAGAACTAATCCAGGCAGTGGTAAGCCAATTGAAATCTTACGGTTTGATCTTAATTTAGTAAACTTACTTTAATTTAGGTTGTATAGAAACCAGAGAACGGTTAATTTTCAAATTGAACAGTACTTCCTTGGCCCAGAGTTATATTATTTAAGAGAGCAGAATAGTTTAGCTTCAAGAAATCAGCTCAAAAATAGTTTCTTATAGGAACATTCAACTAAAAGAAATTGCATTCTGACAATGTCATAGAGAATATATTAAAAATTAAGACTACCTATCATGTCACCTTGAATATGAAACTTAGTTGAATTAAATAACGCAACGGAATTCTGTTAATAGCATCTAAATATTGGTCATAGCAAACACAAATAACATTATTTAAATAAAAACGAAAGGGTTAGCTGAAATTTGTTAATACAGTAATAATTAAAATTGTATTTATTTCCAAGAAGCACTAATGGGGGCACCGATTTCTTAACACAAATAAAGACGATGCCACTGGTTGTTTTCTAATCAAAGTAACATTACATTGTTCACATTAAAAATATTTCCCCCGATTTGTGAAGAAGCAGTACTTTTAAAATAAAAACGATTAAGAAAAGAGGGTTTTGGGTGACACAATTTACAGTTGAGAATTACAAACACTCAAATGCACATCAAGCGTAGCGACACTCACCGAACAACAAAATGGACGACGTGCAGCAACGAAGTGATCCGCCGGACGTCATGGATGTCGAAAATCACTCCGGCAAAAACTTAATAGAGAACTTCACTCTAAACTGCTTCAGACCCCTTTGTCGTCTAGTAAAAATAATGAACCCAAAACTCGAGTAACTAGTTGTAAAACTGTCGTGACTTATCACACGGGTGCACGTGGTCTTCATGAAACACAACGCACATCCCAAGTAGCCTAAAAAAATAGTCTCACAAAAATATAGCAGAAATATTTTGAAGCGGTTGGTGTTTGTTCCTGATAAGCATTACTAGCAGAAAGAAAGAAAAGGTAGGACTACTGTGTTGCTGAAAAGCCTCGCGGTCATGAAATTTCGTTAAGTATAAGAAATACAATAGCGGAAAAAATCAGAGAAATGAAATACCACGTTCAAATACTTAAAATTCATAGAAAGACGAGGAAAATTAAGTGATTATACACACTACCGTTGGCTTGAAGAACCCACATGACCAAAGAAATAAAATGCAAGTGATAGTCGACAGGCGAAATCGCGAATTTACTTGTGTTGGAAAGAGAGCAGTGAAATCTCAATAGCCTGAAGGGCAAATTCGGAATGAAGAAGATGAAGTCTGTGTTCGAATCATTAGAGGCATAACTACAAATTTCTAACAAAGGAAAACCATAACAAATTAGGATTTTGGCAGAATTGTTATTACCATAACTGTCTTAGAACACGCCGGAATCCATAGACTAAGTTTGTAAGAAAAGAAACTAGTAAGGTACACCACTTGGTCCTTAATTGGAAACAGACACCAGTGAACACACGGAAAAACGGTTGATTAAATTTTCACCGGAAATAATACCGGAATCTAATAACTTCCATCGCATTTCAATACTTGCAATAGCACACACGCGATTATACACACGACGGAGGTCTGAAACGTACACACACACACACACACACACACACACACACACACACACCTGAGTCCGGTTACGTCTTACCAGACCGGAAGTAGCGGTTAGAGTGCCGATGCCTGCTTGGACTCGACTGAACTGACTGGTCAAAGATCATGGGAAGAGCCTGACAGAATGGGACTAGTTGTACAGACACTCGACATATCGATTTTCATTCCCTATGGAATGAGGCATAGTAGTAGATTACTGTGATAACACGATACGCCATGATAATCGATCATGCATACAGAAATGCCCATTGGAACCACAAAATATCACACACGCATAGGGTGAGGGTGAGCATCAAGACATAATGCCATAATAAAGTGGGAGATATATGAGACTGAAATTAACAAAATTAATTAAAAATTAGGTCAAATAAGACATCTTCTAATATATAAAGCAGAGTGTCCGTATGTTTGTAGGTGTTGCATACAAATCTACAGTTTTGTTCCAATCTTTACGAAATTTTGTACACGTAAGCTTCAATCCATGAGGACGGTCGCCGTAAGTGTAAGAATCACATACGATATATTATAGTTCACTAGAAATGACGTCATAAACAATGAGAATTGCGAAAAACTGCTTCATTTTGCAACAATGCTGCTCATTTTCTCCTAAACCATTGGACCGATTTCAACGAAATTCCTTACCGAGAGGTAAGGTTAAGAATCACATACGGCACATAGTTCAAAATATATTACGTCATAACCAATAGCAATCGCAAAAAATGCCGTATATTGTGGCGAGACTTTCGAAATACACTGTATGAGATTGAAAGTACTTAGCGACCTGCAACAAACTTTAAACATAATTTCATACTTTTATTAAAATTTTCTCGCTGGCAACCATAGTAAAATGATGAAAGGAAAAAAAGGTTTCTCGCTTACTACTTTTCCGCTGTTTATGGAGTAAAACTACGGCTCTCGGTATGACGTTACAATTTATAATTTGAACTCTACAAATTGTAGCGACAGGAAATTTTACAGACAGTATACACATATATAGTTGAAAGTAGCTTCTAATTTATCACATTAAGACACGTAATTCATGAGATATGAGCACATAAACAGTACCGTCCATAGAAGACCGCCATATCACGCAACAAGTTTTAATCTATTACTTCTTTACTACTAATTGTATTCGCAACACATTTAACACACATACAGCACTTATACAAATAAATGTATAGCTGAAAAATAATACAATTGTACTACATATAACTCAATAAATATTAGAACGTGCGAATTTCATGTGCCATTGGTATTTTGATTGTTTGGAAACTGCACGTACAATTTTGTACATTATGCAAGACAGCCTAATTCATATATATTCTCCGACAAATAAACATGTTTTTAGAAAAAAAGGAGATTGACTGCGAGAGAGAAGGTATAGGAGAAGTACTTACAAATACCCGGGCAACGCCGGGATTTCAGCTAGCACAAATATAAAATACATATGAAAAGAATATAATAGCGTCTTAAATGTGATAACTGCCTATAGGGGTGATATTTGAATATCAACATAAAATAAAAATACGTATTTGTGAACTTATGGCTGCCATGGTGTTATCACTTCAAAAATTGGTAGAAATACAGTACACCTGCTGTATTTCCATCCGGTATTTGGGGAGAGTGAAGAGGAATTGTTTAATAAGTTGCTCCCACACCGGAAGCGCCGTGCTGTCTCGCGCAGTGCAAAACCAACAAAACAGGTTAGCCACGGCTAGCGCGTCTGCTGTGGGCGTCATAACCGGCGCAGCAACCATCAAGCTCCGAGCATTGTCGGTATAACAAAGGAAATACTTTATTACGTTCGCGGATCTGTTTCGGCGGCATTCCTCATTTTCAGTTTTTTATCGACATGCTCAGGTGAACACACACACAGCACACCTACGAACATTCTGCTGCAGTCTGCTCTGCTTCGCACAGCGGGTGTGGGCGCCACTTTATGCAGTACAATAGCCAGCAAAAGTTGAAATCCTCCAATAAGTGAAGAGACACGGAAATGAAGTGGCTATCGTTTGAAAATAGGTCCTTTCATCGGCACGTTGTTTGATCCATGCTGCTGAAACCGCGTAAAAAAGGTTCTTCGAGATCTTTGTGATCAGATGATCTCGCCCACCTGATCATTAACGAATTTTGTTCAAATTGAGTTTTCTTCAGTGGAGGAGACCATAGCACGTTGGCCATAGGGGCAGGATAGCCTAGTCGAATTAGTTCATCCAGTAGACGCTAGATCGTCTTAGGAATGAATCAGGAAATAGGTAGCACTGTCACTCTCCTTATACAGGGCCAATATCGCAGGCGGCGAAGTTTTGTACAAGCTGTAGTCCTGAATTGTTTTTGTGTGTGTTTCAATAAAATTCTTCTAGTCGGTTAATGTGGGTTATTTAAATTTTGCTTGCTTTATGCGCAACGGGGTGAGTAGTATAATAAAATGTCATACTTTAACGATTATTTCTATATGGCTACAGTCTTAATTGCTTCACTGAGTTTTCTAAAGAATAGAATTTATTGTAAAGATGGCAATGGGGCAGGTTGGCTCAGAGAGGCCGAGACACGATGGCCATCCGAGACAGACTGTCACGTCCTATAGAAGCTGTACTTCTTGAAACTTGATGAAATGTTTTTTACTTTTAATAACAACGTTGCAAATTCTTCCAGTTTATTAAATATTTAACATAATTTAAGTTAAACATATTTTGATACGTTTCAGAGGTCTAAAGATCGTGATATTCAAGAGATAAAAAGCGTTGAATAAACATCAATCAGTAAATTTTATTTTAATCTTAAACAGTGATCTAAGAAGTCAGAATCTCTTTCATTTCCTTGCTTTCATAATGTGAGTTACGTCTCTGGTTTAAATCATTGTTTTATCTGTAGTATCATAAAAATTATCCGAAATTATGGAAGAATAAAACGGGAATGATATATGAAGATACGATACTAAGACCAGTTTTAGAAGTGAAAGAGAAGGAAAGGTCTGTGAGAACTGTTAGCGAAGACTTTGGGATTCCAAGATAATCGCACTGGAGGTACTGTGTACAGACAGGCCTCATGTCAGTTTGCACAGGTAACAAACTCAGGAAACAGAAATTGAATTTTATCCATTCTCATTGGACGAAAGCATTGGAAAGAATACTGAAGAAAAATTCAATCACAGGCTAGGAAAATCCTTTTTCAAACAGGAAAGATGATGATTATGATGACGGTGAGGAAGAGTCACAGGAATTCAGTTCTCGAACTGTAAGCGTTGAGCTCATCAGAGATGCGTGAAAAATGAAATACATGGACTATTTTATGAGTGTTAAAACTTTGCCGATCCTTTGCGCAGGACATTGATTAAATTGACTGGTTTGTATTAAGACACTATAAATCTTAATAAGCTTAACCTGTCCAGTGGTCCTAGTCCTCAATGTTAATAATTTAACTCAATATTGAACTTGATATTATGTACGTTAAAGTATATTTCTCGATAACTGTTTGTTTTATTTTGGTTTCTTGTTATACTTACCAAATGACTACATGGGTCAACGTGCCCCAGCCTCTGAGCTAGCTTACCCCGAGGTATGGGCAGATGTGTCCAGTAATTAATTTTTTTCTAATACTTCAACGAAATTTTCAAGTTTAATAACTGCCATCCAGACTCAGTAAGGATTATCTAATATTTAACAATAATTTCTTAAATTTAAATATGTCAAATAAATTAATATTAAGAAAATAAAAATAAAATATGGGCCAACGTGCCCCGATCTCCCCTATTAAACACTTAAGCCATGCTAGCACTGACTATTTATGTTTAAAATACTCGTAACTTTTTGAACTATCCTCATATCTGTCGAACAGTGTTTGTGGGGAAGGGGCGTAGCGCGTAGGTTTGTTGCCGTGAGAGGACAGGTGGGAGGGAAAACCGGCTCTTCCCGAAGTATACAGTAAGTTCGCAGTTCAGGCAACACAAAGCAGTGTTTTATGTTTCCTTGTATGCAGTAATGTGCACAACGGATGTAACTGTCACTTAAAAGACTTACGAAAATGAGTTTATTGTATATATTGACCAGATACAGGTAGCGGCAAAGAAACAGTTAATTTTTGTCACAAAACAGAGGAAAATGTAGGGAAATGAAGCATTTGAAAATGTGTTCCATTGTTGTCATTGACTGATGAAGACTTCTCGGGCTTCCAGCCGGGTAGCATTGTGGACATGTGATTACATTTTCACTCAATTTGGGTGCATGGATCCTGAGAAATCAGTACCCAGAACAACCATCTCTGGCCGTAATAGCGGGCTTGATACACCTGGGCATTGAGTCAAACAGAGCTTGGATGGCGTATACAAGTACAGATGCCCATGCAGCTTCAACACGATACCACAGTTCATCAAGAGTAGTGACTAGCGTATTGTGACGAGCGAGTTGCTAGGCCACCATTCACCATATGTTTTCAATTGGTGAGATATCCGGACAATGTGCTGGCCAGGGCAGCAATCGAACATTTTCCGTATCCACAAAGGCCCAAACAGGACCTGAAACATGCGGTCGTGCATTATCCTGCTGAAATGTAGGGTTTCGCAGGGATCGAATGAAGGGTAGAGCCACGGGTCATAACACATATGGAACGTAACGGCCACTGTTCAAAGTGCCGTCGATACCATGAAGAGGTGACCGAGACGTGTAATCAGTCCCAGTTGTTCGTTGTTGCTGTAAGATTGGACGAATGTGCGATAACAGTTATATTGACTGTAAGATTGGACGAATGTGCGATAACAGTTATATTGACTGTAATCAAGCAATATGCATGTTTCTTATTTTAAGGTTCTGAAGATGACGGCATTAACCGTCTAAACTGGTTGCTAAATAAATGTATTGAACACAGCTGATGGTATTATTTTCATTACAAGAATCTGGATGCATCCTAAAAAACGACGTTTTGCCATTCGTGAACCCAAGGTTCCATATTGCGTGTACGCTCAGGAGCTCCTGCCTGTGATGCAGCGTCATGGGTAACCACCGCAGCCATGGTCTCCGAGCAGTCCATGCTGCTGCAAACGTCGTTGAACTGTTCGTGCAGATGTTTGTTGTCTTTCAAAACGTCCCCATCTGTTGACTGGGATCTAGACGTGGATGCAAGATCCATTACAGCCATGCGGATAAGACGTCTCTCATCTCGACTGCTACTGATACGAGGCCGTTGAGATCCAGCACGGCGTTCCGTGTTGCCCTCCTGGACCCACCGATTCCATATTCTGCTAACAGTCATTCGATCGCGACCAACGCGAGCAGTAATGTCGGGATACGATAGACCGCAATCGCGATAGGCTACAAGTCGACCTTTAACAAAGTCGGAAAGGTGATGGTACGCATTTCTCTTCCTTACATGAGGCTTCACTACAACGTTTCACCAGACAATGCCGGTCAACTGCTGTTTGTGTATGAGAAATCGTTTGCAAGCCTTCCTCATGTAAGCACGTTGTACGTGTCGACGCCGGCGCCAACCTTGTGTTAATGCTCTGAAAAGCTAGTCATTTGCATATCACAGAATCTTCTTCCATTGGGTTAAAATTCGCGTCTGTAGCACGTCATCTTCTTGGTGTAGCAGTTTTTAAGGGCCAGAAACGTAGTATATGCATGCATATGCAAACGCACAGATTACACTCAGAAAACAGCGAAGAGGTCGGCAACGTCTATATAAGGGACCAGGTGTCAGGCACAGCCAGTAGATCGGTTACTGGTGCTATCCCGAGTCGACGCGCAACAAATGGGACACAGTATTACGAAGGTAATGATAAAGTGAGGATTGTCCCAATGACCATTTCGCGGGAGCAGTATTGAATATCTAGAATCCGATAAAGCTTTAGCTGTCTGACATCGCTGTTGCCGAGCAAATATCCTACAAGAACGGGCCAACGACACTTGGAAACAAGGTGGTTTTTGATCTTCACATACGTCCACAGCAGTAACAAAGCAGACTTATGGAAAATGTTACAGTTAACGATGTCATAGGGTAATTCCAACCACGCAATGATAGCACTGTACTCCATCTCTACAATAGTCTAAATTATCAACAATCTTTCCACAAAATACGAAGTCTATACACAGTGTAAAGTACTAAAATTTATTTAACATGTTACTTTACGACAAGATGAGTTCCGCAGCGCACCAGCTGTTTACAAGAACTGCAAAATGCCTTTAAATTGGCATTACTCTTTGTGAACATCTTGTGTGAAGAAACTTAACCAATGGAACGAAACATTAGATAAGAGATTTTCATTTGTCCTGTACTCACTGCTTTTAACAGCTTCCTGTATTACGTTTAAGCTCAGCCTGAATGTTCAATTTTTTTTTTTTGAGAGTCACTAATATAAAATAATATAATATAAAATAAATCCAGCAAAAAGGAGAAAACCTTTGAATAAATATAGGTCATGCCAGCTGTGCACAGAACTGTATGCTCTATCGCTACATGAAACTGTGTGGGAATTCATGCCCTGTGAATTGCCTTTTCAAGCGAGCTGATCTTACAAAGTACTCACAACCTGACTTTTTAAAACAGACCGACGTTTAATATACACTGAAAATGCATTTCAACAATACACATCATCAACATTTCACAAAAACATAGTTTGAATTTTATATTAGGATTCTGCTCTTAAATAAGGACTTAAATCTTTTTTTTTTTTCCAAATTTGTCTGCTGCTAATGCTTTATGAAAAACATAAAAATACTGTTACTTGCATGAGTCCGTGACACACGAGATGGTTTCAAACAGATTGTATGATAGCTACACAAAGACCATGTCTTACTGTTTATGAATTTTATACTGAAACTAACGCAACTAAAAAAATAAGAACATGATATATTGATAAACTGAAAGAAGCTGAAGTTGTGAGCCTTAAATGGAGCATTAGGCAAGGTTGGCTAAAAATGGAGAAAAGAAATACCGCCCCGTGGATTGGCCGCGTTGTATCAGGCGTCATGTTGCGGACTGAACGGCCAGGCATAATTTTACGACGCAATTCGACCCGTTTGCTTTGACCCATGACGTCATCAACCTGTCGGAAAAAATCGTACTGCAGTCGTTGTAAACTGCAAACAATCAGTGTTTCAGTTGATTAGTATTTTAATTAAATCACGGAGCTCGTTACAATTTTACTGGTAATTCGGAAGAAGTATTGCATATAGCAGATGCGGCCTACCTTAGGTACATTTAGTACACGCGAGCATCGCAGTGACATCGTAGCTTTTTCACTCGCAACAATTTAAGTTGTAACCATATTTTTTTTTTTAATTATCACATATCCCTAAAAATATGAAAGTACATTTACCAACCAGAATACGCATATACAGTCTACCTTGTCAAAAGTAGTTTGCCTACTACACATCACGTCGATGTCACGGGTCAAAACCTACGGTTGGAATCGCGTTCTATGTCATGCGCCGGCCGTTCCCACTGGAGGTCCACGTCCTCCCTCGACCGTAGGTATGCGTATTTTTTTAAAATTAAATATTATTTAACATGCCCCATTACATAGTAATATTACATGTTTGATGGTTAGATTCAGGCGGTTACATCAGGTATTTTTGCAAACACAAGTACAGTACTAAGTTGACATGGTTCACAAAGGAACAAACGTTTGTATACAGCAGGAAATCTTATTGAATTTTAAAAATTGTAAAAGTCTGTAGTGAATTTATGTACCAAACAATATTTACTGACGGGCCATCCTCCCCCTGTGTCAACTATTCTTTTCCTGAGATGGTCCGCCTCTTTCAATAGATTGCAGCAGTCAAAAAACACATGGTCAATAATTTGGACAGCACTGTTACATATGCACATTCCGTCTTCAGTTATTTTGAAACGTTGATAATAGGCTTTCAGTTTCCGATGACCTGTTAAAATAGCTGTAAAATTCCGAGATATTGGAAGTTTAATCACTAAACGTTGTCGGATTTGCCACTCAATGTCCCATTTTTTCCTGAACTCTTCTAGAAGTTTCTTCTTTACGGCACTTGTAGGTATTTTATTGTAGCGTATTGATTGTCGTGATCAAGCTGCTCTTTTAGCGAGGTTGTCAGCAAGTTCATTTCCCCATATCCCTCGATGTGCCTTAACCCATTCGAAATGCACCAGCCAGTTGTATGTCGGCAACCTTCTGATTTTAAATCTTATCAATCAAGAAGTGGTGGTTCTTCGGATTTCGCAAAGAGTCCAAACTAATCCTGCTGTCGGTGTAAATTACTGCAGTTGTATCAGTATTCGAGAGATTGTTTTTTCGAAATGTTTGTATATCTTATGGGACTTAACTACGGGGTCATCAGTCCCTAACCTTACAAACTACTTATGAACTAACAAAGACTAAGGACGGCACAAATACCCATGCCCGAGTGGGGATTCGAACCCCCAACCGTAGTGGCCGTGCAGACCGTGACTGGAGCGCCTCAGTCCCCTCGGCCACCACGGTCGGCAGATATTGTTTATGAACTCAAGAGCATTGAGGATGGCAAATTGTTCCGCTTGAGTGTTTGAGCATTCATTAGACAGTTTTAGCTGTATTTAGTAAATAATCTTCTTATTAACAAATATTGCTATCCCAGAACCCACTCCGTCGTCTGACTTGCTTCCATCTGTGTATACATCAACATGGTAGATTTTGCTTGCGTCCTTCTCAGTTATCCTCGTTATGTTGTCATTTATGTAAGTAGTCCAGGGACTAATGACCATAGAAGTTTGGTCCAATAGGTTTACAAACATTTGAAAGACACACGTAGAACGTGAATGGGGAGCACTGAGAGATGAAGTAGTGAACGTCGTAGAGAACCACACATTAGAGACACAAAGTCTAATGTATTCCTGGTATGACAGGTGCTACTGAATTCAATGCAACGATGAAATGTTAAAATTCAAATATTATAAACTACCTCGAAGAGTACGATCTATTAACCAATAGTCAACACGGATTCAGAAAGTATCACTCTTGCGAAACACAGCTTGCCCTTTATTCACATGAAGTGTTAAGTGTCATCGACAAGGGATCTCAAATCGATTCCATATATCTGGATTTCCCGAAGGCTCTTTACACTGTACCCTACAAGCGGCTTCTAATGAAATTGCGTGCTTATGGAATATCTCGCCAATTGTGCGATTGGATTCACGATTTCCTATCACAAAGGACACAGTTCGTTGTAATTGACGGTAAGTCATCGAATACAAAAGAAGTGATATCTGGCGTTCTCCAGGGGAGCTTTACAGGTCCCCTACTCTTCCTTGTGTTTATAAACGATTTAGGAGACAATCTGAATAACTCCGTTAGACTGTTTGCGGATGATGCTGTCGTTTATCGGTTACTGAAGTCAACAGAGGATCAAAAGCAAATGCAAAGCTATTTAGACAAAATTTCAACATGGTGCGAAAATTGGCAATTAACACTAAATAACGAAAAGTGTGAAGTAATACACATGACCACTAAAAGAAATCCCCTGAACTTCAATTACGCGATAAATACGTCAAACTTTAAGGTCGTAAATTTTACCAAATACCTACGAGTTACAATTACGAACAACTTAGTCTGGGGAGAACACGTAGAAAATATTGTGGGGAAGGCGAACCAAAGGATACGTTTAATTGGCAGAACGCTTCTAAGATGCACCAGCTCCACCAAAGAGACTGCCTACATCACACTTGTGCGTCCTCCCCTGGAGTACTGTTACCCCTTGTGGGATCCTCACCAGGTGTCACTGACGGAAGACATTAAGAAGGTTCAGAGAAGGGCAGCTCGTTTTGTGTTATCACGTTACGGGGAGGAAAGCGTCACGGAAATGTTGCACGAATTCGGGTGGAAATCATTAAAAGAAAGACGTTATTCATTGCGGCGTGATCTGTTTGCGAAGTTTCAATAACCGACTTTTAGTTCTGAATGTGAAAATATTTTGCTAGCACCCACCTACTTTGGGAGACATGACCATACCAATAAAATAAGAGCAATCAGATCGAAAACGGAACGATTTAGGTGTTCTTTCTTCCTGCGCGCTATTAGAGAATGGAACGGTAGAGAAAAGTTATGAAAGTGGTTAATGAACCCTCTGCCAGACACTTAAATGTGATTTGCAGAGTATATATATGTAGAATGCGACAAATGCAATAACGAAGCCTGAAATTTGAGGTCTACAGGAAGTGAAGAATAGTTAGGAGGAAAAATAAAAGTTAATAGTAGTATATATAACTAGGAAGAAAGTAGATACCGCCTAGAGCTGGTTGTTCGAGCTTGCGACTTCAGCTGCGAGCAGTCGGGTGCCCGCGGGCAGCGGCCATTGGAGGGCAGGGGTGAGCAGTTTGCGCACGCGCGCACGGTACCACAGGTGCACAGGGCTGGGCAAGCGGCTTACACGCGACAGTGTGCACAAAACGCTGAGTAGGCAGCAGATCATGTACCAGGAAATACTGGGGGACTGATTACGATTAAGAAAATCTTTCCATATCAGTCCAAAGTTGCAGCATTAACTTAGTTTGTGATATACGTGTAATTTTATTCGGGATTGATAATATATTATTCGTGTAAGTCCTCGATCCGACAGAAGACGCAGAATACTGGGCCGTTAAGCTGGGACATTTCTGCAGATACTACAGCTGTTTACAACAAAAGATTGGCCAAACACAGTTATGACTTTGCATACCTGTGTAAATGGGAAAAGCCTTTTACATGAAGACCGTGACGTGACATTTCTCTTCTTTTGAAGGTCAAGTATGCAAAATTTCATCGTGATACGAATAAGTCTTCGGTCACTTACCGACCAGCATCAAAATCCTGACAGATATCTAACTAATATTTAAACAGAAACTGAAAGAATTTCTGAATGTGAATCCCGTCCATATAAATTTAAAGAAATAATATGAAGTTTTAAAAAATATAAAATCCTAAATATATTGAGTGTCTTGTGTAGAAACCACGCATTAAACTGACACGTTGCTCATCAATGCGAAATGTTGTATGTACGATTCATCCCTTTCAGACCTAAGACTGTAGGTTATGTGACATTATTATAGAGAGGTTGGTTTAAAATAGAAAATGCATACAGTAATTCATTACAAAAAAGAAAATAAATTTATTTTTCTCCATTGAGAATGACATGTTGCATTCAGTTATCTAGGAACTCCTCAATCCAATTACACAAATGCTCTGATAGACGATACGCTTTTACTTTGATCATTAAACGACTTCGGGGACTGTATGAAACGCCTTGAGGAAGTCAAGAAACACGGCATCTCTCTGACAACCCGTCTCTATGGCCCTCTGAGTCTCGTGGAAGAATAGCGCGGGATGGGTTCACGCGATCGCCTTTTACGAAACCTGATTCCTACAAAGCATGTTTCTAGTCTCCAGAAAAGTCATTATACCCGAACATAAATACATGTTCCAGAATTCTACAACTAACCGACGTTAGAGATATAGGCCTATAGTTTTTCACGTGTGTTCGACGTCCCTTCTTGAAACGGAGATGAGCTGCGCATTGAAGTTAGCACACCATCTAAACAACTGAGCAGATAACAAAATGGGGTAGAAAACGTAGCTCTTTAATACGTAGCTTTCGGTTCGAAGGGTACGTATCTCTAGTCAGGATACGTGCTACATACTGATAGGCCGCAGCACACAGACCACCCCTCGAAAAGATCGGCTCCTCATTCGAATGACGTTGCAGAACAGACATTGAGAGTGCTTCACATACCCTTTCATTCTCGAGTCGTAGTGTCTTTATCTGTCTGTACAGTATGAATTGGCTCAAGGCCCATTTGCACATTTTCGGTATCAGCTCACATGCCATGATAGCAGGAATTCGTTTTGCTTCTTGAATGTAATAGAACGCAGTACGTTGTTCTCGACGGCGAGTGTTCATCAGAGACGAGTGTATCGTCAAGCGTGCCTCAGGGGAGTGTGACAGGACTGCTATTATTTTCTATCTATATAAATGATCTGATGGACAGAGTAAGTTGTAATTTGCGGCTTTTTGCTGATGATGCTGTGGTGTATGTGAGGGTATCGTCTTTAACTGACTGTAAAAGCATACAGGGTGACTTAGACAAAATTTCTAGTTGATGCGAAGAATGGCAGCTCTCTCTCTATGTAGAAAAGTGTAAGGTGATGCGCATGAGTAGGAAAAACAATCCCATATGTTCGAATACAGCATTAGTAGTAGGTTTCTTGATGCTGTCGCGTCGTTCAAATGTCTACGAGTAACACTGCAGAGCGATACGAAATGGAACGAACATGTAAGGACAGTTGTGAGTAAGGTGGACAGCCGATTTCGGTTTATTAGGAGAATTTTGGGAAGATGTACATCATCTGTAAAGGATACCGCATATAAAACGCTTGTACGACCACGTCTTGAGTATTGCTCAAGTGTTTGGGACCCGCAGCAGATCAGTTTAAAGGAAGACATAGAAGCAGTCTAGGTTTTTTACTGGTAGGTTCGACCAATGCGCGAGTGTCACGAAAATGCTACGGGAACTCAATTGGGGATCGCTTGAGGAAAGACGACGTTCTTTTCGCGAATTTCTGTTGATGAAATTTAGAGGACCGGAATTTGAATCTAAGTGTAGTACGAACTTGCTGCCGCCTACTTACATTTCGCGTATTGATCACAAAGGCATTCTTTTATTCCTCGTTCTATTTGGGAGTGGATTAGGAAAGGAAATGCCTAGTAATGGTACAGTGTATCCTCCACCACGCACCTTACCGTGGTTTGCGGAGTATGTATGTAGATGTAGATGTAACTGACGATATCACTGTAAAATTCTACACGTGATTCCTCGGTTATAAATTTTGACGAGTCGCTCGCTGGCGGGGCTGTCGAGGTGGTGGATCGCGTTTGCAGTGTCACGGCACTGTTTGCTGGCTGCAGCTGTAACCACAGAGAGGTGGTGTCGGCTCGCCCCAGAGGTGGGAAAACCAGGGAGGACAGCTGGAGCCCCTGACGCAGCGCTGACAACTCCACGTGCTGCGCTGTTCTGCTGCTGCTACCGCTAGTGCTGACACTCAGCGCTGCTGACGCGACGGCGCTGCTCATGTTGCTGAACACGACGTGCTCGTGAACGGTGGTTGCTTCTGCGGCGAGAGAACATGCTGTTTTTTCGTACTATTCGTACTTTACAGGCCTCACCTATGAAGTACTGCACTACGTACAATAGCAATGGGGCACAATTAAGTGTGGGGTGCCCCAGGGGTCCGTTTTGAGACCGTTGCTGTTTCTTGTTTATATAAATGATATGCCTTCGAGTGTAACAGGTGACTGTAAAATATTTTTGTTTGCTGATGATACCAGCTTGGTAGTGAAGGATGTTGCTCGTAATATTGACACAGTATCAAATAATGTACTTCAAGAGATAAGTTCATGGCTTGTAGGAAAGAAGTTGATGTTAAATCACAGTAAAACTCAGTTTTGGCAATTTCTAACACATAATTGTCGAAAGCTGACATATTGATTACACCTAACGGGCATATGACAAGTGATACTGAACAGTTCAAATTTCTAGGTATTCATATAGACAGTAAGCTGTCGTGGAAAGCCCATGTTCAGGATCTTGTTCCAAAACTAAATTCTGCTATATTTACCATTAGAACAATATCGGAAATAAATGATTTTTCAAGACGGAAAGTAGTGTATTGCGCTTACTTTCACTCACTTATGACGTACGGCATTATTTTTCGGGGTAACTCGCCTGATGCAAAAAGGATATTTCTGGCTCAAAAACGGGCGGTTCGAGCAATATGTGGTGTAAGTTCACGGACGTCATGTCCACCCCTTTCAATAGTCTGGGAATTTTGACACTGGCGTCAAAATGCGTTTTTTCTTTAATGTTGTTTGTTGCTAATAATATCAGCTAATTCCCACGAGTTAGTAGCTTTGACTCGGTGAATACTAGACAGAAGTCGAATCTACATTTGCATCACACCACCTTGACAGTCGTGCAGAAAGGTGTACAGTATTATGCAGCATCCATTTTAAATAAGGTGCCACAAGAAATAAACAATCTTAGCAGTAACTCACACGCTTTAAGAACTAAATTGAAGAGTTACTCCTTTTATTCTATCGAGGAACTCCTAGAAAATTTGAATAATTAAGCTATTCATTATTTTTCTTTATTAATTCCTTTCATTTTGTCTTAAGATTCTCATGTGCATAGGACTACTTAAAAATTTTCTACTACCATTCTTGTGTAAAATACATGTATTGACTTGTACCATGACCGTGGAGTCTCATTCCTAAATTGGGTCCTATGGAACAGAAAACCGTAATAAATAAATAAATGAATAGCACTAAGGCTCCATCTGTTTTTTGCCACATTCCCCTTCGATGACATTAGTTTTATGATCCCAGACTGCAAATTTCTCGATTTTCGACTGGCGTTTGACACGGTACCGCACTACAGATTCATGAGGAAGGTACGATCTTACGGAAGAGGTACCCAAATGTTTGAGTGACTCAAATATTACTTACGTAATGGAACCAAGTAAGTTGTCGTTGATGTCTAGTGTTCATCAGAGACTAGGGTAGCGTCAGGGGTGCCCCAGGGAAGCGTAATAGGGCCGGTTTTATTTCCTATGTAAATGATCTAACGGGCTGACTGAATTGCAATCTGCGTTTGTTTGCTGATCATTCTGTGGTGTACAAGAGGCTCTCGGCATTGAATGACTGTAGTAGTATGCAGGATGACTTGGTCCTAATTTCTAGATGGTGTGAGGAATGGCAATTAGTACTAAATGTAGAATAAATGTATGGTGAGGCAGATGAATAGGAGAAAGAACTCAGTTATTTTCGAATATAGCATTAGTAGTGTGCTGCTTGCCAGAGTCGGGTCAATTGAATACCTAGCCGTAACGCTGCACAGAAATATGAAATGGTACGAGCATTTGACTGTCATGGGGAAGGTGAATGGTCGATTTTGCTTTACTGGGAGATTTTTGGAACGTCTGATTCGTCTGTAATGGCTTATACAACGCTTGTACGACCCCGTCTTGAGTATTGCTCAAGTGTTTGGAATCCCCATCAGATCGGTTTAAAGGAGCACATAGAGGCAGTTGGTGCAGCTCGGTTGCACAGTGGTAGTCTTACAGACTGCAAATCCAATAGTCCCGAGTTAGATCCCCGCCAGATCTGTCATTTTCCACGTCTTTCACCTCTGGCAGTGTTGCTCATGTGAAAAATACCGAGTAGCACCGTGGTTCGGAACCCATGATAAACTGTAGATCCCCCTATAACTGGCTGGGTAAGTCAGTTCGAAGGTCGGAGGGAGGCAACGGCATACCAGCTCCAAACAGGACCATTCCTAGTAAAGCACTGTGGTGTTCAAACCAATCTTCGGATTGTTCAGTGCTTTACCTTTTAGAGGCAGTTCAGAGGCGGGCGGCGAGGTTTGTTACTAGTAGATTGGATCAATGCGCGAGTGTTTCCGAAATGGCTTGGGAACTCTACTGGGAGTCGCTGAGGGAAGGCGACGTTCTTTTAGAGTAGCACTGTTGACGACATTTAGAGTGGAGGAATTATAGGCAGACTGCAGAACGATTCTACTGCCACCAACCTATATTTAAAGTAAATACAACAGGTATTAGTTATTTTAGGGCTCGTACGGATACATATAATATTCACTTTTCCCTCGTTCTGTATGGGAGTACCCTCCGAAACGCACCTTTGCGTGGATTGCGGAGTATGTACCTAAATGTAGAAAGTACAGAATGAAGTTCCGACCTCGCTTCTTCGTTGGTACCATGCGGTTTTCTGGAGTTACAGCTATGATGCTGACTACACGAGCTGCCCCCTCACATATACTCAGCTGGCTTTCTACTTTTAACACAGTGCGGTGCAGTTTATGCATTCCATCCTTTAATACCTCACCTCATTTGTCAGTTTGGCTATGGTGCCGTAGACATAATTTAGCATTTGAGTCTTTTTCCAGAAAGAGAGAGGTTCCTCGTTCGCACCTAGCTACTTTCTTGACTTTCGCTACTGAAGGTTCAGTAAAATAAGAACACTGCATGTATATGCTCACTATATTTTATATTAGTGATGACGATAAAAGATTTTACTTTCGTGACCAAAGTCTGTATGCTGACAGCATGCTCCTTGCAAGCAGACTGCATCAAAACATAACTCCCGATTTGTTTCTGTATTCCATTCATAGCTACTTTTCTTCACCCTGATATAATTTTTAGCATCGTTATGATTTTATGTGTATGGGATGTGAATAAAGAATTTTTTAAAGTGGAAATTTAGATTAAAACATACGTAAACATATTCTTTTACCAATTCCACGTGTAATTTCTCAATTTCTAAGGGTTCATACCTTCTCGTAAACATCTTCCGTACAATATGATTATTTAGACATGATTTCCAAATTATTCACTCCTATAATAAACCTACCTAATGCCCCAAGGGTGGGAAACGTGATAGATTTCCCACTAGGATGCCAAAATCTGGTAACATGTCTAAGAGCAACCTACACCACACTGGAGTCCTCCAGTCGACTGAATTTCTAAATTTCCACGATAGAGATGTTATACATATTTTAATCGTTTTATTTAAAGCATTGATAATGACCACACAGTGGTGGAAATATAGATCTGGTAATAAATATTAACTTATGACTGATTGCTGAAAAATTTCTACAAAAAATTCTTCTAATATATCACAGATTTTGTGGACGTGTAGTTAAAATAGCTTTCTGTAGGCTGCCACCCCCATGAACCGCAGATATTTCCGAGGTGGAATGGCTTGCGTCCCTCAACGATGTAATAGACATACCGTAGGTGCAGCCACAGCGGAGGGGTATCTGTGCAAAAGCCAGACAAACGTGTAGGGGCAGCAGCCTTTTCAGTAGTTACAGGGGCAACAGTCTGGATGACTGAGCTGGCCCTGTAACATCAGTTAACATGACTTTGCCATGCAGTTACTGCTGAAAGCAAGGGGAAACTACACCATTTACTTTACCCGAAGTTATTCAGCTCTACTGTAAAATATTCAGGAGGTAAAATAGTCCCTATTCACATCTATAGGCGGGGAACACTCATAAGGATGTAATCATTAGGATAAGACAACACTGGCATTCCATGTGTCGGATTGTGGTTAGATCCCCTAATGGGGTAGGTAGGTAAAAAAGTTAATACGAGCTATGGATAGGTTGAAGTTAGATATAGTGGGTATTATTAAGAAGAGCAACAGCGACTACAAGAGAAACTAAGATAGAGTTATTACAGGACAAGGTCTGATAATGAAAAAGAAAACAAGAATACGGATAAACTACTATGAGCAAAGCAGTGATCGTATTATCGTATTCAAGATAGATAGGAAGTCTAGCACGATCACAGTAGTAAAAGTTTATATGCTCGGTACTTCTGCCGATGATGAGGTTTATGACGCTTATGTGTATTGCGAAAGATTGTATCGTTTCCTAAGCATGGATATCCTAAACATGACAGATAAAAAACCTAACACCCAGAAATATGAAATTAATTCTCCTTGCAAAGTAGTTGCCCTTGCAAAGAATCCTCATGTAAAGGAAGCATATCGTAAAACTGAGTGACTGACATTATGTTTTAAATACCAATGTAACTTGACGGTAAAAGCAAATAAATATCGTTAATTTATTAATACACAAAGTGAAAATAGTAACTCGCTGTTCACGTCTCGTTTGTATTCGTAAAGATAAGACTGCGGCGCTTAAAACTGTCACTGTCGTACGCTTACAAAAATAATATTGTTACGGAGGCAATACGTGTAACAGGACCACGTTCGGTGGACTGCGAAGCTAAGAGCGCATTATTGGTGCCTTGGTCAACTGCGCCGCACTTATAGCATAAAGCTATATTTTAAAATTATGATAACTATTTTGATGTTTATTTTAGTAAATTGAAGCTGTATATTTCCCCAAGCTAGCTTTAAGGACAAACCGCTAAAATTATTACTGTACGTGCTGTGAGTTTGGGTATTATCAAGTAAAGAGAGGCACAAAAGGTTATTTTTTTGAGAAGTTTTCAAATCCTGATATACGAAGTAGGTCCACAAATTAAGTTCCGTTACGTTATATAAAGCAAACGTGAACTGAACTATACAGAGAAAATACTTATTGTACAAAAATCTTAAACTGAAGACCTGGAGGGTAAATAATGATAACCCTCAACTTTTGTATTTTTAATGTATTTGGTGCTAAGAATCATATCCGACAGAATGTTTCATTTTCTTCAAGGAGTACATGAAGTTACAGAGAGATGGGCAATATAAATATTAAAACAAATATTAATACATGTAATGGAAACTATTTATCAAACATACAAGTCGTCATATCTCAGAACTTTATAAATGAGAGTTATCATTATTTTCGACCGAGGTCTTCAATTGTTAAACTAGTTTTGTACATAGCTTCCGAAGTTTTGTAGGCATTTGTCATAGCATGGCACAAGTTTTAGTATGCCTTCTTCATAGAAGGTTGCCGGCTCTGTATTCAACCATGTGCTAACATGTTCTTTCAGCTCGTCATCATCGTTGAAGTGTTGATTACCAAGGGCAGATTTTAGGTGTAAGAAGAGATGAAAGTGACTAGGAGGGAGGTCCGGACTGTAGAAAGGATGATCAAACTCGTCCCAATGAATTTACGAAAATAGTTATTTAGTCACATTGGCCTGAGAGGACGGGAAGTCTGACCCATCTTCTAACCATTTGGTTCGTAAACTTCGCAGATTTCCTGATGAATTTCCTTCGGTTTAACATTCTTTGATTTTAGAAAACTAATCAATCACGGCTGACATTATATGGAAGCACTATAAAGCACTCATTGGAGCAGCGATCTGAAAATGGCGCACATGTCTTCTCCTTGAGTCAGATTAAGTATCGCGCATTCTCGGAACTGTGATTGTAGCGCTGCTGAGGACACTTACCTTGAGGACGATCCTCGTATTTACTTAATGTTATCTGATTTTGATGCACTAAAGCCTTCATCTAACCTCACCATACCCCCAAGTTACTTATGAAAATGCCATCAAAATTTATCTAGTATTGTTGTGTTCAACGAGACAGAAATATATTCGCTTGTTATGAAACGATGCATTCATGTTGTCCCAAGTTACGCTTAAGTTACTTGTGACAACCACCAATGTAAATTCGTGAACTACAGTACCTTTGAAAATAATACTTTTTAAATACATCTGCAGACGTACACGAAGTTTACTGAAGACATTTAAAATTACGATGCTTCTTTCCGGGATCTGATATTAATGAAATATTGCTTATATTGTGATACTGCGCTCAGCTTTCATGTTAAAACCGAGCGAAATTCGCCCAATTGATTTGTAGATTAGTACAAATAGAATTGTAGTAATATTCTCTAGGAACCTTTCTCTGATAGATCAGATACTGAATTAAAGAATTCAATGAAATATTTTATTTTATTTTAATTTTTATTTAATAATTTTTTTGATTTTTAAAAAATTCTGAGATTATTAAGAGACTGATGTGGAAAATAATTTCAATGAATTGAGTAAATATTCCACAACATTTTCGAATTAAGTTTTTGTTTAATTTAATATGATATCACAGACAAAATTTACAAGTTCAGTGGCCCTTTTGTGTGGGTAAAGACACGACCTAGTTATTTCAGTGGTTGCAACTATATAATTGATTACAGTGTGATATACTGAAATGATTTATGATATCTGGTTAATAGTTTTAATTGTGTAAGATTGTAATAAAGCAATACAGTCTATGTGCACATAACTCTTGAGTTTTACCCATGTCTACAATTGTTAGAATCTACACATAATGCTCGTAAGATCGCACCAAAAAGTATCTGCTATTAGCGCTAAGTGCCTCCTTCAAGGTAACTGAAGTACTGGTTGCGAATGACGTGTTGTTAACATTTCCCTCGGCTAGGTAATGGGAGTGTGGTCTGAGACAGCATGGCACGTATTGCACGAGGGCGGGGGGGGGGGGGGTGAGTTCTCCGTCGGCCAGTTTCAATTGTTTGTTGTAGGTCTAGGGTACAACGATCTCAGCAGTTTATCCCCTTAGGTTTACAAACATTTCAACATTTTTCAAACATTTAAACATGTGAACATTTCCCCGACGAAATTCCGAGAGAGGTATGACAGGTTACTTTTTTGGGGGTAAATTCTGAACTACATGTGAGAATGTCTTTTATTACTGTGTAGAACATCAGAGAGAGTCGGTCAAAGAGGGTGTCAGTGAGTATGATTGTGTGAGTTGGCTGGTATGTGCGTCAAAATATAATGTAACTGTTCTCATTTGTTGAGGTATTTCTCTCATTTGCATTATTTACGAAAATAAGTGCGAACAGGATTTCTTTATTCGCAAAGTTATCAAGCTTCTTTTTTTATCTTTAACACTTTCACATTGTGTTATTACTCTTAGGCGCATAGAATTGCAGTTGTCCTCGATTCAGGTGTAATTTGTTGTTTGTTAATATCAATTTGGGTAACATAGTAGTAAATATTTCTACAGTTGTTATTCAGTTTCATGTTGGACAGTAGTATTAATTATGATGATTGTCATCTTGCACTTTCGTTCAAGTTGGTAGTTGAGGGATTAATTAATCTTTACCTGGGTAGATAGCGCTAGAGCCAAATTGGAATCAAGGTTAAGTATTTAACACAGTCTATATGCTTTGGCAACAGACGAATTGAAGACTTTTGTTTGAAATGAAACAAGGATGGGTGTGTCTATATAGAAAAATACAAAAAATATCTCACAAAAATCCTACAAAGTGTGCATACTTTACTTTGGTCAACAGTTTCTTTGTGTATGAATGTACGAATTTTGGTAATTAAACAGTGGTAACTATTTATTTACAAGCGATACACAAGCGTTACATGTATGCACCTGTTACTGTCCTTCAAAGCAGTCACAAGCGTTGTGACTGCTTTGCCAGCGATTTGGAAGGCGTAGTATACCATCAGCAGAACCTGTTCCGTTGGTGATGCGAATGGAACGGTCTACTGCCAGTCGAATCTTTGGAACAGTTCTGAAGCGATTGCCACGAAGTGATTGCTTCATCATCGGAAACAAATAAAATTGACAAGGACTTCAGTCCTGAGAGTATGGTGGATGATGCAGTACTTCCCAGTCCCATCGACCGGAACAGAGCAGCCTCAGCTTGCGCTGTATGCGGTCGCGCATTGTCATGCAAAATGCTGACTGGGTTGCGCAGAAAGTGTTGCCGCTTCGTGAAGACCATCGTGATACTGTCTTGCTGTACGACCTCTGGCACATTCAGTCTTAATCCAACTCCGTTGCTCCTGTTTCGTAAACAGACTGACACCGTTACGTTGGACCACTCGCGCACAAGTGACCGCGTTTCCCTCGATTGTGCACACGCCAGTGACGGGAGACGGGCGAGTCCTTTTGCTCGCAGGTAAGGCAGTTTTGTCAACGAAGCGAAGCGATTAGCGACAGCCGGCCGCAGTGGCCGAGCGGTCTGCGGCGCGCCAGTCAATATGCACGGCCGCTAAGGTTGGGGATTCGAAACCCTCTCGGGCATGGATGTTAGTGTCGTCTTTAGTATAAGGTAGTTTGTAAGTTTAGGGACTGAAGTCCCTTAAGCTTAAACATTTTATTATTTGATTAGCGACAATGATAGATTTCATTACATAGTGTTTCCACAGCTGTGTTGCCACTATTTAAGTGGCATATATATGTTATTATTATCGTTAATTCCCCATTTAGAAGAGCGTTTAAACACTATCTATTTTCATGGCACTTTTTTTGTCTGTTTCTTTTCTCTTCGCAAAAACCCGTCACATATTCACTGTGTTTCATCTTCCTCTCTTCTGTCCACTTGTTTCCTCTTTTCTTCTCTTTTGGTGTTTCTTCGAGTTTCTGTTTTCTAATTTTTTCTCTGTATTTTTCTCTATTATTTCTTCTTTAGAGATATTTAGTTTCTTGAGGTCTTCCATGGTTTCCTTTCCCAGTTAGTTTTTATCGTATTACTCATTACAATGTTAAAAATCTTCGTGATCAGCCAATTTTCATTCATCTTATAAATGTGGCCATAGAATTTTGCCATTATTTTTCTGACGTTGTCTGTAGTCCCTGTCTGTACAGTTCTTATGTCGCACTCTCTATCTAGGTCCCCTGTATCTGATCTGGCCCACAGATCGTCTTTAGAATTTTTCTCTCTTGCTTTTTCATTTTCTTGATTTTTGTTCTTCCCCTGATTACTGTCTTTTCTGCGGCATACAAGGCTTCTGGTAAAACTACTGTTTTATAATGTCTTAATTTGGCATTAACAGAGATACTTCTTTTATTTATGATTTTGTCAGGAGCCTCAGTGATATATATATATATATATATATATATATATATATATATATATATATATATATATATATATATTTAAAAGAGCTGACCGCCATTTGACTGAAAGTTTTGTTTATTATCACTTAGGCCATTTTCAAGTGCTGTGATAAAAGTTGTCAGACATGTCGACATGGATTCAACTCCGAATATTTTCTTGTTTTTATTATTATGACCATGACCTAAGGAAGCCTATCTGACAACTTTATCACAGCACTTAAAAGTGGCCTAAGGCCTAAATCAGGTAGTGATAATAAGACTTTCAGTCAAGTGGCAGTCAGCTCTTTTAAAAAACTTCTTTTATTGTTATGGGTCCATGTATGCCTGTAAGCTTTTTGTATCTTTGCAACTATTTCTTCATTGGCTGTCGAATTTAGTCCTGTTTTCTGTATCATCTATCGCAAGTATTTGAAACATTCTACTTGTGCTATCTCTCCATACTTTGTTACCAATGAGTTTCTGTCTGAGGATTTCGTGTCCATGTAAGCATGCTTACTACCAACAGACATCGATCTACCCACACACTCTTTGTCCCTCTCTGAGGTTGCAGATATGGTATGCATCAACAATAGACTCTCTCACATGCATAACTGAGTTTACATAGAAACATTAATGTCTAATTGTAGAGCGAACGGTACAGCTTACATAAAAATATTAATGTCTTATTGTAGCGGGGATGGAAGAGATAATCAGTTATCTCACTTTTGTGCCTCTCACGATAAGAAGAGTTGTGTGATAACGTGTGAGCCAGGTATTGAACCGTGCGGCGCGGTATGACTGTGTCGCGGTAGTGGTGGCAGTGGAAGCCCCCGGCCAATGGTGTCACAAATTTAGTCTCAGAACTTAGTTTGTGGCGCAGGTGGGCTCTTATCCTCCACACTCCTGCTCACGTGCTCTTCGCAGTTCTCATATCTCTGCCGTTCTATATACATCAAAATAAATACGCTGCAAGTCATATTGACGTGCATGGCAGAGGGATCACCGAATCGTTTTTATGATGTTTCTCTACCGTCCCCTCCTGTAATAGCTCGAGAGAAAATGAAACACCAAAGTTATTCATTATCGATCTGGTTTCTCTTATTTTACTATGATGATCATGTGTCCCTATGTAGGTGGGTTCTAACAAATTATGTTCGAATCTGGAAGAGAAAGTGGGTGAAAAAAATTGTGGGAATAGATCTCACCGCAACGAATGATTCCTTTCTTCTAATGATTTCCACCACAACTCGTGCATCATTTCTGTAGTGACAACCACGGTTCAAGTTTTCACAACACAATGTATTTAAATCAAAGAAAGTACGCTCTGGGTTCGTTAACCATTGAAACGAAACAAAATTCTATATAGACAGAAATCCCCAAAACCCAACACAGATTTTAGTTTGGTAGGGCAAGAGCACAGTCATTAACATAGTTCAGTTCGTCACTCGCAATCCACCAGGTAAACGTTCCAGCCGTTTCCGTCCGAGAGGCCGTCGGCGTAGTCGATAGGAGTCGGCGATCTTGCTTAGTGGAGACGGTCCTAGGCGGTGAGAGCGAACACACCAACACTGGCTCATCGGCTGGCGAGCCGGGCTTTAGTAGATACCTGGAGCCAATCAGGAGGCAGCCGGATGGATACCCATTCGGCTCACAGAGCCACCTGTAAGAAATAGTCCCTATTACTTCTGTTTGTTGTGAAGTTGCTGTTTGTGTATGTTCTGGTCTTGTGTTGGCATCTGGCAGGCGCTGGTTGGTCTGGCGCCGCCTGTCCAGTTGCGTTGCCCGCTTGACAGTCCTGTTGTGAGGTATGCCGGCTAGCAGGCGTTTGGCCGGAGGTATCAGAGCAATTTCTGTGACACTCCCTACATCGCGTTAACAAAAAACTAGCTGCCCTTCTCTGAAATTTGTCTAAATCGTTCGTCCGTCCCACCTTGTGTGAAACCCACAATGTGCAGCAACTAAAGAAAACCGACAAAAAGAAAAACAACGAAGGAGAAAACCTTTATATATATATATATATATATATATATATATATATATATATATATATATATATATATATATATATATCGGTTATACCAGCACATCACTCTATGCTCTACCGCTGCATGAAACTGTGTGGGAACTCATGCCCTCTGGATTGCCTTATCGAGCGAAATGATCTTACAAAGTACTCACAACCTGAATTTTCAAAGCACACAGGCATTTAATATACACTGAAAATGCATTTTAACAACGGTAACACACATCAGCAACGTTTCACAAAAACATGACTTTTATATTTGGTTTTTGCTATTAAATCAGGATTTATACTTTTTTTTCAAATTTGTCTGTTGCTAATGCTTTATGGCAACCATAAACATCTGTTACGGGCCTCTGAGCAACTATTCGTATTGTGTATGATGCTTCAGGTGCAGGGAGATGTCCCAAAGGACAAAAAATTAACGTGTAACTATAAAGTGTCCAGTATGTGACAGTTATGAACACTTTCAATACAGCTACATGGGTTCTCTATAAATCACACTTACGGGCCTAAATCACTTAAATCACTTCATTCGAGCTCAGATGTGTTACATAAAGAACATTTCAGTATTTGTGCAGTGGTCAATGCGCGAAAGTTAAATTGCTCTTCATTCGCCAGCCATAATTCATCTGTCCTTTTAAGCATTACAACAGAAGGTCTGTAAGGAAGCAGTGACGGCACTTGATCCAGGGAAAATATTCAAATCCTTGTAAATCTGTGTTACTTCTATGGATATTAGTCCCTAGGCTTACAAACTACTTAACCCAATTAAACTAAGGACGAACACACACACCAATGTCCAAGGGAAGACTCGAACCCCGGACGGCGAGCAACTGCGCGCTGCGCAGCAAGGCTCCTTAGAATGCTCGGCCTCCCCACCGCAGCGCTAAACCAAGGGACACCTAGTAATAGGGAAAGGTACTAATAACACTCGCTGTTTAGTCCCTTCCAAAAACCAACAACAACAACAATAATAGGAGCATGTGCTTCGATAAGTACGTATGGAATCAACCGCGCAGTATTGTTTGTCACAACTAGATTTACAGCGTGTTTGAACAACAAACACAGAGCGATAGTTAATTTAGAAATTCGTTTACATTTGGTACTTAAGAACATTCGTTAGCTGAACGTCTTATTCTGATAGCTATAAACTTTCTAACATATATGTTTTTTCAGTCTGACGTGAAGAATTTATTGTCACGACGTTGTAACATATCTTCTATGGAAATAGTGCCTGGACGATGCAAATACCGATTACCCAAAAGACAGTAGGAACAGGGACAACCTTGAGTAACGGCTGGATCGGTTTTGTGTGTCACTGAAGTTCGTAGTACATCATGGCTTTAGTACGCTTGTATATAAATTTGAACGATCGGTCAAATAATTTACAAGCCGGTCAACAAATTATTAACACAAAGTCAACGATTTGCATTACTAAACACTCCAGGACTAATAATGTTTACCAATATAACAGAATAATAATTTTAATCGAACAAATATTAACAGATATTACACGCATATCGGATCCCACATCAATACAGATTAAAATGAAAGTTATTAACACTTAATATTTAATGATGTGTATCAGTATAGCTTAAACGCAGAACGTAGGCGAACAAAGTTAACTTTCTTTCTCAAATCAGCATTTACAAAAAACCTTGCCCTTTCAAAAGTTTAAAGTGCTGTACCTTCACTAATGATGATATGAAATGCTGATCGGTTCTCTTTATCATCTTCATTTAAAAATTGTTATCTTTGAAAGTCGATGCAGAGTTGTACTAAGAATATGTTGCGACAGCTGAAATTCTTTCGTTGATTTTAAGATAAGTAACTGAAATAGTGTCTCACGCATTTAACTGCATTACATACAAATGAACCTCTATTTAGTCCTACACGCAAATTAAAACCAACATTACTTTGATCTATATTTTCAGTAGCTGTGTCCATCAGCGGTTACAATACCACCATTAGAACATAATTTTGTGTCAAATTTTCAAATCACCGAGATCAGCTATTAGAAAAACAAACGATCATAAAATATAAACGTTTCCCATTGCAAATCTCTGAATTTTTTCATCCGATTGCTTTGTAATTTTGATACAAGGTAGCACTGGAATACTCTCAGGGTTTTCTATTTTCTACTTTAATACATTTCTGAAAAGAAGAGTGAATAGTTACCCTAGTACTAAAGAAGTAATAAGACATAACGATCGTGAAAGAAAAACAGCGGAAACGTTCAGGAATATAGTAAACTCGTCGATGGCTTGAAAAACGACTGGATGATAGCAGTGGATACTCAATCACCAGTTGACTTACTGAGCGAATGGATAAAAGCAGTGTAATCTCCATCACCAGTTCGTTTATAAATTGAATAAAGAATCGCTTCTGATACTTATCGATAACCCCTATTTTATACTGAGCATCATTACTGTGAAGTTATTTATTTCATCACATAGGTGAGAAACCAAGATCCGGTATGAAAATTCGTTCCAATATAAGATAAGACTTTTCCACTAAACGATAATTGAAATTACATTTACCAACAAGAGACTTACATCAAGAAGTCGTAAATTTACGGAGAAGTATATCTTCTTGTGGTTTATACATAAATCAAAAAAGTTTAGCGTCACCTTGGTCGGAAGGGCTTCAGAACACCGATGTTGAATGCGTTCAAAAATTATTATGTAGTTCTCCACAAATGGAATGTTATTAAACTGTGATAAATCCCAGTATAAACCGTTTCAACAGTAAACGACATGACAACGTTAATAAATATAGACTTTGATCAGAAATCTGTAGCTAAGGGAGAATATTTACAAAAAATTTGGTGTTTGCATTGATGAGGGATTGAATTGGAAGAAACACATTCAAGATCTGCTGAAACGTTTAAATTCGAATACTTATGCATCAGGATCATTGCGAATGTTGTTGATATATATCTCAGTAAATTGCCTTGCTATGCCGACTTTCCTTCACTGCTTTCTAGTGGAAGCATATTCTGGGGGAATTCAACATCGAGTAAGATGTATTCATTGCACAAAGGCGTGTAATTAGAATAATTGTTGCAGCCCACCCACGATCATCCTACAGACATTTATTTAAGGATCTAGGCATATTTATTGAAGCTTCACTTATGAAATTTGTTGTTAATAATCCGACCCAAATCAAAAGAAATATCAGAGTGAATAAATACAACATTGTGCCAGAGTGTGATAGTCAATATTTGAGGTTAGATTTTTTCCACAGTAAGGGGTGAATTATACTGCTACAAACGTCTTTGATCACTTATGAATTAGCATCAAAAGTCTGATAGGAGCCAACTAGTATTTAAAAACAAATTTAAGGAAATTTTGAATGGCTAATTCTTCTATAGATTAGATAAAATCTTAGGTTAGACTTACTTTGTTACAAAATAAAAATTAAAAAATCCTTAAAATATTGAGTGTTAGGTATTGACACCTTTTATTAAACGGACACGTTCCACATCATTGCGAAATGTCGCATTTATGATCACACTTTGTCTTACTAACTTTGTCACTGATCATGCGTGGCTGTTCACATCTTTGTGCGGATTGAGTGACATCTATGGACGATCTAAGAAACTGTGTTCTGGGTGCAATATATACAGATTAGATGCAGCATTTCGGTGTGGGATTCTTCTAATGGACGACACTTCTTGCACTGCTCGTGCACATCTTCTGAATAACTTATACATGGTAACGAAAACGCAAGATTAGAATGGACAGCATGTTTTCCATACAGTATCGAACCTATCTCCGGTACGCTGTAAAGGACAGTTTTTGGACGAGACTATCCACCAACCGATCTGAGAGATGTATGCCGAATTGCATTTGAGGAACTGAACAATCTGGACCAACTGTTCCTTACTGATGAAATTTAGTGAACTTAGCCTTCGAAAGAAGCAGAACAGTACCGTCTACTTGAGAATTCCAACGGTGAGTACCAATTACAGTTCAAGAATTAAATCACAGGTTTGTGCCAAACACATCTTGAAAACAGTTCGTTTCAAAGTATGGAAAAGGTTATAAAGAATGAAATATCACTTGTGCCCGCAAAGAAAAGTAGTATGTGTGATTTACTTTCGCAGGTCAGACCCAATTACATAACAACACCCATGCGAAGGCTGTGGTGTATTTCAATACTTACATTGCCCGTAACTTCATTTATCAGGCATGACAGAGGTAAATAAATTCTATGGCACATCTCTTACTAAGAAAGAAAAAAAAAGGTAGAAGGACTATTCCCACTATCAGCCGCCACCATGCTTAAAGACTACGCTCGGCTGTAAGCAACAGAGCCGCACCACTGCCCAACAAATTCCACATGCTGCCTTGATGTGATCACACTTCCTATCTTCTATTCGCTACGGCACAACTATGAATTTCCTTTATTCTCCGTGTATAGGAATGTCTGAAAAGAGAGAAAAAAGTATTTAATAACTTGCCAAACATGGACCATCATTTCTTGAAACAAAGATTGAACTGATAAAAAAGTAAAATAGTTCAAATACCTTGGTGAAATTATGGACTAGAAAAAGACGCTGTGGGGGAACCGGATATAAAAACATTGACGACAGCTTACGAATTATGTAAAAACATTTTTAAAATGTGCATCTTTTAAAGCCAAATAAAAATATTTCAGTGCTGTGCTAAAAAACACAGTGTCTGTATGACAACGAATGTCTCTCAATGAATTATAAATTGTAAAAGCTGTAGATATTAGAAAGAAGAATATTACGAAAAATCATGGGTTCAATACAGTTGAACGTGGCTGTAAACTTCAGAGCAACAATGAAATCTGCAAAAATGTGATCAAAATCTCGGAGACCATGAAAAAGGAGACGTTATCATTTCTTGGACACCTGTACAGATTGGACTAAACCAGATTAACCACAAGGATATTCGTCTATGCAACTGAATAATGCACGTTTTCCATGTGCATTTTGCCTTTGTAAGATATCTTTCGTGGTCTGTGAGATTATTTTGTTTTTACAATTTTTTCTTTTTACGTTTTTAGTATCTTAGGTTAGAAACAGTTCTGATACATTGTCTAGATACAGGTAATGATATTTTGCCGTTATAACTTACAATTTTTAATGGTGCTGTTTGGGGACTTTAGGTTATTTTATTTACGTCTTTTATTCTATTGGGTTTTTCGTGTTATCATTGGACCAACAGATGACATTTTGTTTTGCTTATGTTTTGGGTCGTATTACCAACTAACGTAGGAGTGTTTGTCCTATCTTTCCTTTATGACAGCATGTGTATGCCTGTGTTTCGATGTAAATGCGGAACAAAACTGCACCAGTTATTGATATTTTTATTGTTTTACTTATTTTTAAATTATTTTATTTTTCAATTTATGTAATGACTTCTGCTCGCATAGGAAGAGAGAGAGAGAGAGTGAAAGAGATATATTAGAGAGAGAGAGAGATTGATCAAAGAAGTTCGTAAAGAGCTGGAACATCTGGAACGATTCAACATTCAAGAAGTTTTTTAAAATAGGGATACGTTTCGAACCATGAGTCAAAATTCGAAGGATTTTCAAGTGTGAAGAAAACTGGAGGAGCCTGGAACGATTAACAGAAGCAACAGCACAGTGTCTATCTGAAGGTGTACTGGAAAAAGAGGAGACTTCAGACAAAGAAGAAATGAAATTGTAGCGTGATCCTAAGACAACAGTTCGCAAATAATAATAAATATTAAAAAAAAAAAACATTCAATGCAGTATTAATAGGTTTATTGAAATGATTTTTGGTCAAAACTAATTAATTTAGGAAGTTTTATAGCAAACAGAAATTACAGTGCTGCATCTCAAACTTGTAACACATGATTGCTGTGACACCCTCAACTTGACATACAGCGGTGTAAAGGTTGGCATCAAACGTACGGCAGGTGTAGCAGGAAAACAGCGCGCCATTTCCGTGCACTATACAGCGCCGCCGGGCTGCTCTCGCCTATAAAATATGTGACGCTGCGCGGCCGACCCCGGCGCTCTGTCCTGCTAAAGTTGTCTGGCTTTTGCGACACGCGCCGAGCGTCCCACGTGAGCCGCACCGGACCGCCGGCCGCGCGCCCGCTGGCTCGTATTCGCTGAATACTTCATACGCGTGCCGGGCAGCCTTTCACAGCGTCGTCTGCAGCCCTCTGCATTGTTCGCCGACAACACGGCGGCAGTTGCGTAGGATGCCGCTGCGACAAGTAGCCGTTTGTCACTCGCTGAAGCATTCGTTCCCCACCTGCTGTTGTTCATTTCGTTCCTCACTGTCATAAGATGGGTATGATATACTGAACTGTTCGTTACCCGACTATTTATGTCTCACAAATTTCTATATACAGTACAGTCTCGCCAATCTGATCCAAACGGGCCGCGGGCCGTCGAAATACCAGGAATGTTTGTTAATAGGGAAAGAAGAAAAAGTATCTTAAAGGGTTGCTGTTGTCTTGTCATTGATGAAGCTGATACAGAAATTACTTCCACAGTGCAATACAATTTAAAAGCATAGAAAGAAGTTGACATACAGTATGTGATCGAAAGTATCCTGACACCCCCAGAAACATACGTTTTTCATATTAGGTGCATTTTGCTGCCAGGAGCTCAACATCAGTAACCTAAGTCATAAGACATCGTGGGAGAGCAGAATTTAGCGCACCGCAGAATTCAGGGACTTCGAACATCATCAGGGGTTTGGGTTGCACTTGTGTCAGAAGTCTGTACGCGTGATATACATACTCCCAAACATCTCTTGATTCACTGTTTCTGATGTGGTAGTGACGTGGAAACATGAAGGGACACGTACACAACGAAAGCGTACTGGGCGACCTCGTCTGTTAGCTGACAGAGACCGCAAACAGTTGAAGAGGGTCTTACAGTGGTGTAACAAGCAGGCGTCTATCCAGAGCATCACACAGGAATTCCAAACTGCATCAGGATCCACAGCAAGTACTATGAAAGATGGGAAGTGAGAAAATTTGGATTTCATAGTCGAGCATCTGCCAACTGGTTACATCATGCAGGTCAATGCCAAACGATGAACAGTGGAAAAACGTTATGTGGAGTGTCAAATCACGGTACACAATGTGACGACCTGATGGCAGAGTGTGCCTATCCTGAAAATGCCCGGTGATCGTCATCTGCCGGCGTGTGTATTGCCAACAGTAGAATTTGGGTCAATGGTGTTATGGTGTGATCGTGTTTCTTATTACCGAGATGCTCTTTGTCAATCCCAGTTCGTTTCCATGAATTGCGTTACATAAGGAGCATAAAATGTAAGTTAAAGATTTTATAATGGTTTCCTAAATATAGAATAAACATTTAATTTATAAATTATGAATTCAAACTATTTACTGTCTTCAGCTGTTGTTATATCTCCTGCCGTCTTTAAGTTGTGAAACATATGACACTGTTTCGGGAAATATTGACTACTTCGTGAAACGAGAGCGTATATTCACTACGCTTCTTCTCAGATCGAAAATCATATTTATGACTTCTACAAACAGGTGAAAATGAAATCTATCACTAGTCAATTCAAGATTTATGATCAGTGGAACCAACAGAGCCTCACAGCAGCCCAACTAGTTCCACATGCTGCCTTGCTGTGAACACACTTTCTATCTTCTATTTGCTACGGCTCAACTATAAATTTCCTTTATTCTCTGTGTATAGGAATGTCTGAAAAGAGAAAAAAAGTATTTAATAATTAGCCAAACATGGACCATCATTTCTTGAAACAAAGGTTGAACTTATATATATATATATATAAAATCATGAAGAACTCAGTTCCTTAGATTGTTCATAAATGTCACTCAACCCGCACAAAGATGTGAGCATTCACGCATTATCAGTGACGACGACGAAGCGAGTAATATAATGACCTTCCGATTTGATTACTTTGTGACAGTAAAACTGTGTATGTAATGAAGGACTGTTTCAAATCCACCACTTGTGTAAACAGTAGATGCCACCAAAGACATTGTTCAGTAACATGAAACGACTAAAATGTTATTATTATCTCTGTCATAATTAGTATATAAATGCATATTGCTCAAGAAATTGTTCTCTTTGTTCTTGTCCCTCTTGTCTGATTGTCGATTTCTCATAGTGTGTATGACAGAAAGTATAATTTTACATCAGGCATCATTAGATTGTTTTCCGAATTATTATGGAAGCACAAATAAAAAAAGGTGTGTATTGATTAAAAGAAGAAAATATAGGTATTAAAAATAATAAGGGTGTCAATTTCAATTAGTGTTGGACATTTTAACCCACTTTCAAGTGATTTCTTTTAGAAACGATGTTAGCAGTTGTAGCAGGGAGCGGCCGTCGTCCTAGATTGCGGCATCCTGAAGCCATTACGTGGCAGAAAAAATAACTGTAACAAATATAAATCAGGGTCGGGTAGTAACCAAACTATTAATGATTTACTAATTTTATTTCAGTTCATCTGGACGCTACAGTAAACCCATATGCTTTTTTTTAATAAAAAAACAGTGGTGAAAATAATTGTATGACAAAGGTATTGTATGAAGAAATGCAGTTTGTGACGTGTTATTAACCCTTAAGAGTGACTTATATTTCATAATAAATGGGAAGAATGAAATACTTATCTCATTTAATAATTTTCTGGATAGGCAGAATTTAGAGTGCGATTATAGTGAATAATTTTTCGGCAGGGGACCTTCATTTATTTTTCATTGTGGTGTGTAGATATTAAACAGTGGACAGTGAAATAAAATTTTTGAGGATATCATACAAAAATACCCTAGGTTCGTTGCAGTTATTTAGTTTCACGTAACATTTCAAATAACTACTAACTAACTTCAATGGATATGTGGAACTGTGTTGTAAAAACACTCGTACAAAACGGAGACCTTAAGTGAAATTTAAACCGTACTGAGCTAGCCGAGAATCAAAAGGGGAAAAATACAGAAAACCTATTTAAATAATAATAAATAACAAATACTATCCATTAACGAAGTCAGGGTATCGTTGTAGCCTTAATTTTTGGTTTTCATATGGCTGATGTTCCACCTTCTGAGGAATTATTGATAACAGAGGTATTAAAATTACCTTTAGAAAAAAGTATTGCCATTTGGTGGAACAGGAGCCATTTGAAACCCAAATATTAAGTGGTACAAAGATACCCTGATTGGTACAATGTTACTCTGATTGACTGTAAAGGAACTGTCGATTATTTTCTTCTTTCTGTCCAACCAAAGGCTACTACTTCAGCTGATGACCGCTACGTACGGACTTCACCATAGAGGAATGCCTCCGGGCCGAATAACGATTTCTGTGCAGCCATAAGACGTCGAGTTTATACTCAAACTGTGAGTGGTAGGCTTCACACTATACAAGTTCACTCCCGACATCCATGGCGAGGTCCAGCATTTACATACAGACATCATGACTCGCAGCACAGAACATACTCATCAGAACTCTCACCAAATACTAAAAGAGGATGAGACTTGCATCAGCCTTCATTCAGACGATATCAGATACGATTTTGGAGTAACTAAGGTCAGCCTCAACGTCTTAAGACACTTCTTCCAACGAGTGCAACAAAGTGGTGGTTCTGCAGTTATGGGGTGGCATTGTGTGGAGCCACAATATGCCACTCGTGAGGGCAGTCAAACGGCTGTATGGATGACATCTTCTGATAGTAGAGTGCAGCCATATTGGCAGCATTTCGGTATGGGATATCTCTATTGGACGACAATTCTGGCACTGGTCATGCACATCTTCTGAATGCATTTTACATGGTAACGACAACGCAAGATTAGAATGGACAGCATTTTTCCATACATTATCGAACCTACCTCCCATACACTTTAAAGGGCTGCTTTTGAACGAGACTACCCACATACCGATCTGAGAGATCAATGCCGAATTGCCTTTGAGGAATTGGACAATCTGGACCAACTCTCCCTTAATGATGAAATTTAGTGCACTTCGCCTTCAATAGAAGCAGAACAGCACCGTCCACTTAAGAACTCTCACTGTGAGTAGAAATTACAGTTTAAGGATTAAACCACAGGTTTGTGCCAAACACATCTTGAAAACAGTTCATTTCAAAGTGTGGAAAATGTTATAAAAAGTGAAATATCACTTGTGCCCGCAAAGAACAATAGTATGTGTGATTGAGTTTCGCAGGTCAGACCCAATTACATAACACCCGTGCAAAGGCTGTGGTGTACTTCTATACTTATATTGTCCGTAACTTCATTTATCACGCATGACAGAGGTAAATAAATTCAACAAATTCGATGGCACATCTCTTGCTAAAAAAGGAAATAAAAAGAGATAGAGGGACTATTCCCACTTTCAGCCACCGCCAGGCTTAAAGACTACGCTCAGCCGAAAGCAACAGAGCCGCAAAGCAGCCCAACTAGTTCCACATGCTGCCTTGCTGTGATCACACTTTATATCTTCTATTCGCTACGGGACAACTATAAATTTCCTTTATTCTCCATGTATAGGAGTGTCTGAAAAGAGAAAAAAAGTATTTAATAATTTACCAAACATCATTTCTTGAAACAAAGTTTGAATTGATTAAAAAGTAAAATAGTTCAAATACCTTGGTGAAACTATGGACTAGAGAAAGCTGCTGTGGAGGAAGCGGATATAATAAATTGATGACATCTTACGAATTAACTAAAAGAGTTTTAAAATGTGCGTCTCTTTTAATGCCACTTTAGTGCTGTGGTAAAAAACAGAGTGCCTGTATTCCAACGAATGTCTTTCAATGAATTATAAGTTCTAAAAGCTGTAGATATTAGATAGAAGAATATTACGAAAAAGGGTGGATTCAATATAGTTGTACGTGGCGGTAAACTTCGGCGTAACAATGAAATCTGCAAAAACGTGATGAAAATCTCGGAGACCATGACAAAGGAGACGTTATCATTTCTTGGACACCTGTACAGATTGGACGAAACCAGATTCACCAAAACTGGATAATACACGTTTAATTTTCCATAAGCATTTTGATTTTGTAAGGTATCTTCCGTGGTGTGTGATATATCGGAATACACGATCATGTTTTTACAATATTTCCTTTCTTTACCTTTTTTTGTATCTTAGGTTATAAACACTTCTGCCGCGTTGTCTAAATACAGCTAATAATATTTTGCTATTATTACATACAATTTTTGGTGGTGCTGTTTGGGGACTTTAGGTTATTTTGTTTACGTCTTTTATTCCACTGACTTTTTCGTTTGAGCACTGGACCACCAGACACATGCCATTTTGTTTAGTTTATGTTTTTGGTGGTGTTGCCAACTAACGTAGGTGTGTTTGTCCTATCTTTGCTTTATGACAGCGTGTGTTTCCAATGTAAATGCGGAAAAAACTGTACCAGTTATTGATATTTTTATTTTTTCCTTATTTTTAGATTATCTTATTTATTTTTCAATTTATCTAATGACTCCTGCTCATGTAGAGAAAGAGACAGACAGGTTATATATATGAGAGAGAGAGAGAAGAGTGTGAGAGAGATATATATCGATTAAATAAGTTGGTAAAGAACTGGAACGATTCAAAATTAAAGAATTTTTTTTAAATACGGATACATTTCGAACCATGAGTTCAGAAGGATTTCAAGTGGAAAGAACTAAGAAGACTAGAGGAGCCTGGAATTATTAACAGGAGCAACAGCACAGCGTCTATATGAAGGAGTACTGGAGACAAAGGAAACTTCAGACAAAGAAGAAATGAAATTGTTGTGTGATCCTAAGAGGTCAGATCGCAAATAATAATAAAACGAAAAAACAAATAATAAAATAAAAAATAATTAAAAAAAAAAAAAACGTTCAATGCGGTATTAATGGGTTTGTTGAAATGGTTTGTGTGAAAAACTAGTTAATTCTGGAAATTTGATAGCAAACAGAAATTACAGTGCTGCATCTCAAACTTGTAACACATGATTGCTGTGACACCGTCAACTTGACGTACACCGGTGTAAAGGTTGGCATCAAACGTACGGCAGGTAGAGCTGGAAAACAGCGCGTCATTTCCGTGCATTATACAGCGCCGCCGGGCTGCTCTCGGCTATTATATATGTGCGCTGCGCGGCCGACCCCGGCGCTCTGTCCTGTTAAAGTTGTCTGGCTTTTGCGACATGCGCTGAGCGTCCCACGTGAGCCGCACCGGACCGCCGGCCGCGCGCCCGCTGGCTCGTATTCGCTGAATACTTCATACGCGTGCCGGGCAGCCTTATCAGCGTCGTCTGCAGCCCTCTGCATTGTTCGCCGACAACACGGCGGCAGTTGCGTAGGAGGCCGCTGTGGCAAGTTGCCGTTTGTCACTCGCTGAAGCATTCGCTTCCAAATGTTCAAATGTTTGTATAGCTTATGGGACTTAACTACGGGGTCATCAGTCCCTAAACTTACAAACTACTTACGAACTAGCTAAGACTAAGGACGGCAAAAATATCCATGCCCGAGGGGGATTCGAACCACCGACCGTAGTGGCCGTACAGACCATAAGTGGAACGCCTCAGTCCCCTCGGCCACCGCGGCCGGCCATTTGCTGCCCACCTGCTGTTGTTCATTTGGTTTCTCACTGTTATAAGATGGGAATGATATACTTAAGTGTTCGTTACCATACTATTTACGTGTCACAATTTTCGAAATACAGCACAGTCTCGCCAATCTGATCCAAACGTCGTAATACCAGGAATGTCTGTCAATAGGGAAAGAAGAGACTGTATCGTAAATGGTTGCTGGTGTCTTGTAATTAAAAAAGCTGATACAGTAATTACTTTCACTGTGCATTACAAAAAACGCACAGAAAACGTTTGTCAAACCTTAAAAAACGTAAAAAGTAAACCAGTCAACAATCCGAAGATTGGTTTGAACACCACAGTGCTTTACTAGGCATTGCCCTCTTTGGAGGTGGTATGCCGTTGCCTTCATCCGACCTTCTAACTGACTCACCCAGCCACTTATTGGGGGACCTACAGTTTAACGTGAGTTCCGAACCGCGGTACTACTCGGTATTTTTCAAATCAGCAATGCTGCCAGAGGAGAAAGAAGTGTAATCTGACAGATAAAAATCGTAGGACGTAGCGCGGATTGAACCCATGACCTTTGGATTGGTAGTCTGGTATTCCACAAATGTGCTACGGAGCCGCACCACGTCATCGAAAGTATGCCGAAACATACGTTTTCCTTACTAGATGCAGTGCGCTGCCACGCACTCCGTATCAGCGACCTCAGTCATCGGAAATCGTGAGAAAGCAGAATTTCACGCACCACGGAATTCACGGACTGCGAACGTCGTCAGGTGGTTGGGTAGCGCTTGTGTCAGAAGTCTGTACGCGTGCTCCCAAACATCCCTTGACCCACTGTTTCTCATGTGGTAGTGGCGTCGAAACGTGTAGGGACACGTACACCAGGAAAGCTTACAGGGCGATCTCATCTGTGGGCTGACAGAGACCCGAAACAATTGAAGAGGGTCGTACAGTGTAACAGGCAGGCTTCTATCACGACCATCACACAGAAATGCCAAACTACATCAGCAGCCACTCCATGTACTATGACAGTTAGGCGTGACTTTAGAAAACTTGGATTTCCTGATAGAGTGGCTGCTTATTGGTCACACATCATGCAGGTCAATGCCAAACGACGCCTCACTTGGCGTAAGGAGCGTAATCATTGAACAATGGAATAGTGGAAAAACTTTGTGTGAAGTGACGGATCACGGTACACAATGTGGCGATCCGACGTCTGGATGTGAGTATGCCGAATGCCAGGTGAACGTCATCTGCCAGCGTGTATATTGCCAACAGTAAAATTCGGGGGCAATAGTGTTATGGTGTGACCGTGTTTCTCATGCTGGAACCACTTCAACATATTACCGAGATGTTCTGTGTCAATCGTAGTTCGTTTCCAGAAATTATGAGATTGATTCTTCCATTTGTATTTCCTTAACAACCTTTTGAGGTTTCCTCATTTTGTCTTTGAAGATACCATAAGGATCTTCTTTGTTGGTTAGATGATTATTTTGGCTCTTACTTTGAAATCAACAGTTTACTGATATTTAATTGTTCATTGAACTTTTGCTGGCACCTCTTCACCTAATAAATACTGATCTGTAACACACTTTCCGATATAAGTCACTTAGAAGTGAATATGATTTGTTTGAGGTTCGTTCTTACCCTCTCTGTTTGCCGGATGATCCTCGATTTATAGATTTCGTAACACTTAGCATCGTCAGTTTAACCAATTGGAACGCCATGTAAGATCTCCATATGTTATGAAATTCGTGTTTTAACCTTCTGTCAAAGTGAATATTGACATTTAGCTTCCATATCCTATTATGTTGGATTTGTTGTGGTTGCAATAAAACTAATAAGTCTGCATTGAACCTGCTACGAAAATCAGTTGATTCTTCTTCTACATCTAAATCTACATCTACATTCTTCAAACTGGGGAGCTATCAAGACTGGAATCCAACATTGTTTGGCCGTGGGTCCTTTGCTGTTCTTGATATGTATTAATAATTTGTGATTTTATAGAGTGATGAAAAGCTATTTATTATCGCAGATGCTACAAGTAAACACACCTGACACGCCAGAAGTGATTGATGAAATTATACAAATGTCCTTAAGAATTTTATTAAGTTTTTCTCTGCAAATGGACGCTTATTACATTTACAGTTCCATATAGTTCCATATAGATAATTGCATAGCATCGTTAATAAATACAGTCTGTAAAGTGTGTAGCTAAGGTAGAATATGCAAAGATTTTAGGTTTGGACATTGATGAAAAACTGAATTCGAAGCAACACCTTCATGATATACTGAAACGCTGGGTTTCAGCATCTTATGTCATTAGGATTATTGAAAATTACCTACTGTGCTAATTTTCATTCACTGCTTTCATAATGCATCATATCTTGGGTTACTTCATCATTGAGCAAAAAAGTATTCATCTCACAAATTCGTATTATTAGAATTATTGGAATAATTTCTGGAGCCCAATATATGTATTCCCTGCCCAATTCGAAAATAATAGCAATCTACATAGCTACAGCACTAGTCATAAGGGTGATTTACATTATTCAAAGAGAAATCTAACTTTGGGAGATAAGAGGGTGAATTAGGTTGCTACAAAAGTCTTGACCACTTACCAAATAACATCGAATTCCATAAATATAGCTAACAAGCATTTAAAATCAAATCGAAATAATTTCTGGATGCTCACTCCTTCTACTCAGTAGACAAAGTTTTACGTAGAAGCGAGTAATTTTACAAAAAAAAAAAAAAAAAAAAAAGGAAGAAGATGAAAAATATTTCATATAAAGTTATCTTCAAATTGTCAAGTTCCCACATCATTGTGATACCTTGTTTTTAAGATCTGAGGAACAAGTATTAATCTAACTTAATCCTAATCAGGGTCACTGTCATGATAAAGGTACCGTCATGTACGAGTTCTACTGCCAATCAATATCATAGCCAGTAATGAAACTTTTGCAAATTCTGTCAGAACTGACTTTCATTTTCTGTATTGTATTTTTATCTGATAGTGCGACAATTCTTTTCTTAGCTAAGCGTATCGCTTAACATTGTGTAATGCCTGATCTTGCAACACAATATATACTGATCAGTCAAAACTTCATGAGAATCAACACGAGAGTCGGTATGTACACGTTTGTTTCGGATAACTGCGACAAGTCTTGACATGCAATCAATGGCGCATTAGTAAGTCGCTGGAGAGAGAGTTGGCATCACAACTGCCCACAAACACGTCACCTGATTCCAGTACATTCAGAGCAGAGAGTGCGAATAGTTCTTACTCCACGTTCAGTCACATCGCAGATATGTTCAGAATGCTCCAAATCCGAAAAGTTGGGAGGGAGGTCAGCCAAGGATTGCAAATCGCCCCTGGTTTCCTCGAAACACTCCGTCACAGTCCTGGACGTGTGACACGACACATCTTGTTGAAAACAGTTACTGACGTAGGGTAACATTATCATTATGAAGGGGCATGTCTATACCATATGCAATACTTATCAATCGTCATGGTACCTTGGACGAACTTGATGGACTCTTAGATGATCAATTGTATGTTACCTCGCGCGTAATTTATTCGCCGACTGCTATCTCCTTCCCTGTCAAGCAGCTGTTCCTGCTGAAATCGTCGGATTTGCTCCGCAACAACGGCATTATCAAGAAGATATCGGGATTGATCAAATCATGTCACGCACTGTTACTGCGCAAACGAGGATGTCATGATCGCCGATGTCAAGGTGTTAACATTGACATATGCGGGATCCGATTGTTAGGGGTATTTCAAACGTTTAAATCGAAAGCCAGTATGAAATGTCATTTATGCAAAAACCACACACTGAAAAATAGGGGAGCTGGCTGGAACGTACTGCAGAAATACAAACCTTTCTTGTTACATAGTGAATGCAGTGTCTATTGTCGAAATGACAATAATGTGTTAATTTTTGGCCCTAGTTATTAAGTTTGTCATTACTATAAAATTAATCTCTGTAAAATTACTCACTTAAATTATTGTGTTAATACTGTCAAACAGTAATTAACTTCGTTGTGTGAAATATTGTTAGTAATGTAGAACAAGTGACGTAAAAATAAACGCCTGTTGGTTTTAAACAATCTCTACAGCAAATGAATTTGTTATAAACTGTACGACATCAGTATCAATTGTCGCGCTGAGCTGTATTGAGTATTGACTTTCTACTAGTGATGCCGTGACAAAAGTCAGCATGAAATACTGTAAATAGATTTCATTTTCAAAAGTAGCTTCCCAAATCTAGCTGAATTAGTACTATTAGAAAATATTCTATCTTTACTTACCTTTGTCGCGTCAATAATCCTACGACAAAAACCACATTCAAAACTTTGCTATCTTTATCATACATTACACAAAAATTTGATGCTCTTGAGATCCTTTCGTACCAACGTTACGCTGGTTATGCAACAATATAACATTTAAATCAAGGACAGTGGGAGGAGATTCTCTAACTACATCAGTAATACAAGCTGAGGTTATATTTTTACTATCATTTCTTAATTCCAAATTCAACTGTACAACTTCTAAAATTAGTACCAACAAATGAGTACATCAATCGGTATTAATTATTATACACCCTATTGTGCTACAGCAATGCCTTTTGAGCAAACTAAGGTACAAATACAGAAAATTTCGATTACCTCATTGTACCGTATCAATGCTGATATCAATTGTGGGGAGTAATATGAAATTATTCCCACAGCAAGCAGTCTCGTGTCGGACGCAGCTCGCGGACGAGACTTCCTTGCAGAAGAAGGCTCAAACTCTGACTGATTTACTAACGACACTACTAGCGCAGTTTACACAGACTTCTAAGATATTACACTCTCAAGCTAGTGGTGCCAACGTTACACCAACATGACAGATATAAATTACATTATAACTGTCTAAAGTCTGAGATCTAACATGACTGGGACGTTTTATGTTCGGTGTTGTGTGGGTGTTCTAACACTATTGTACTGCGCCTAGCATTGATGCCAGATGTCACTTCCTCCAAACCAATAGATCGCGGTCCTTTCCCATTTCATAGGCGGATAGCACGCTCACAATGCATCATACGTGTGTCGGACTGGCAGTAAACATGTGATCAAAAAGCTTCTGCTCATAATGGTGATGAAATATACTAACTTTAAATAAAATAAATAACATCATATATTAAAGCAAGAAATTTACGCACACAAAACAAATGTAAATTACTGAAGTGTAACAACTAATTGCACGAGTGTCTATTTGGCCTCCAAATGTAGTAGACAGCCCCAGTCATTGTAGCAGTCGTTCGGGAGGTCGCCCCGTAGCGTAGCAGTCAGCGAAAGATTCCCAGAGATGTTGATTTTAAGTGGCAGTCTGAAAGTAGCTTGTTAAATCTATATCTATATATAAAAGGCTTGTGTGTGTACGTGCTGACAGACTTTTCTCCGTGACCACATACTGCCATCCACTCGTGGTTGTGGTGGTAGATAGCCTTTGGTCTAATGATGTTAGAAAGGGAGTTTGGTCGTGGTGCGTGGCTGTGGGTGAGTGTGACGAGCAAAAATTCGCAAAATATGCAATAAATACTCTTAGGAAAATCTATATACTCTGTGACTTACGAACTTTACGGTACGAGTCAAAATCCCACTGGTCGGTGATAATCAGTGATCTCTGATACATATAGCCGCGACACTCTCTGCTGTGAAAGGTGTTATCGTTTGAAGTTGGGTCAAGTAAAACTATGCGACGTAGTCCTACTCATATCCCGGCGGCCTCCTGTGATAATGTTGGCAACAGATGTTGAATAACGAGAATCATGTGACATCGTCATAAGCCAATCACGCAAATATTTTGTCGTGAAATCAAGCATACAGCAGGAACAGCAGTATTTATCTACACTCCATGTGGTTCGTTCATCTTTGCAATGATTTTATATCGTGTTATTGATCTTGCCAACATAAAAACACGAGGCCGCCAGGATAGAAAGTAAAATTTTACCGAATCAGATACATCCGTTGTTGTCACATCTCATTATGACCAGCACTTTCACGCGAAACTGTTTTGTGATTAAAATTTGTAATTACTTCCTTTTGTAGAGACTAAATTAAGATGAAGACATCTTCATTTGCAGAGACAACTATACTTAGATTTATAAACCGGCTTCTTAATATATAGTTCTATTACACAAGGTTGATTTCAACTTCGTGCTTTAATACGTGGGGACATGTATTAGCTGAAAGAGTGGCCGATACTGCTAACACAGTAAAGAGAATTCCCTGAAATAGTATATTTAATGGAAAGTTTTATACAGACGATCAACTGACGCCATTCCGTTAACGATTATCCAGACTTACTTTATCGCACATTGACACCACCATGACGTCTTATTTTAACAGACGTGAACTGCTCTGTTAATTTAATTAAGACTTTCAGCATTCGTCGAGATTTTTAATAATTCAGCATGCGCTTACTGTGAGAGATAAACAGTTTATTACTATTTCTCATCTCAATGATAGAAGTGTTTTCAGAAGTTTACGCCAAACAAACAATTACAAACCGCAGTCTTAACTTTATGAACAAAACCTAACATTGAATTTACATCGTTCTGGAGTACGAACTTAAATTATTTTCACTTTTTGTATGAAAAACTTTATGAACATTCATCGTTTACGACAATGACTTTTACTTACATTTGCCCGAGCTGTCTAAGGTGCCTCGCTGCAGAGCACGCGGTTGGTCGCCGTCGGAGGTTCGAGTCCTCACTGGGGAATGGGTGTGTGTGTGTGTGTGTGTGTGTGTGTGTGTGTGTGTGTGTTTGTGTGTGTGTGTGTGTTGTCCTAAAGTTAGTTTACCTTAGTTTAAGTAGTTTGTAAGCTACGGACTGATGACCACGCAGTTTGGTCCGATAGATTCACAAATATTTGAACTTACATTTCACATCTTGGCTAGGAGAACTGAGTTTATTGACAGAGCGATCCAACAAGGAATCGTTTTGCTGACCTAGGTCCAGAACCCTGAATACCAATTATATACACAGGTTCCTCTAACAACCGTTGCGAAGCACGGGCGTGTAAGCTAGTTTTCTATATAAAATCTCGAGCAGTAGAGATCTTTAAATGAAAGTTAAAACGCTCACTGCTGCTCTAAATCAATTTAGAGTGGCCACGGTAATTGCGCAACGGAAATTAACCTAATTGCTCACTCCTTAAAGGAGCAACCAACATTTTAACAAACAAAAATAATACACATATAAAAAGGAATAGATAATTAAACATGGGACGGGGAGCATGAAATTATAAAGAAGAGGTTTGATACTTTAAATTATTATCTATTCAATAAAATGAACAGGCAAAATATGCGGAGACCAAATAATTACATTAAGCACACACCTTAAACATCAGTGAATTAAATTATAAAGTTACTGCCCATTATAAAATTGTTGCTGCCCTTTATGAAAATAGAGGTAACGTGGGAGGAAATTTTCAAATACACAGTGGATAAAGGAAAGCACTTTCATTCACTCGCAGACACGCACATACTTATACTCTAAGTAACCAACGTTGCGGTTATTAACAAATGTTCGACAACCAGTTGGAATGCACTGTAACAGATTCGTTGAAAAAAAAAATATAGTGTAATGTCCACTTCTCACCACATCAACGGTTTCGTGTCAAAAGTTTTGACCGGGATTCTGTGTCAAAGAAAATTTGATTGTGTAATATCGGCCTTACTAATACACAACCTTAGATTTACGATTTGACAGAAAGCCGTTAGTTTGCCTTCGAACTTAAATTCTTTTGTATCCCGTGAGATATACAATTGCATGTCTAAAGGAACTTTGAAAATTTTCTCTTATCTTTCATCACCTGACCGTCACCACTAAATGCAACAGATCATACAAAAATTGCACTTGAACTTTTTTCTCTTGTGTCTAAATGCGCGAGTCTTTATACATGTCAAAAGTTGTCTAAAAAGGATTTTCATTTAAAAACTACACCACTAATTATTATAGTGTGTTGTTGCTCCTGACTGCATGTGCGAATGAACATTGATTGACTGGCAGACTGAAACAACAAAATAAATGGCTGGCACATATACACAACAAAATTTTACTACAACACCTTTCAGTTGTTACACGTGTGTGTATCGTGTGTCTGTTCCTGATCGAATGCACGAAACAGAATTTATAAGGCACTGAAAGCTATACAATTAAAATGCAAATTAACTTACTGGAATTGTGTCGGCTCTGACAATTACTGACTGTTATACAATGAAGATAAACTGTGTATGAGCAGATCACCAGTTAAATTTTGAAATTTAAATTTCATTTGAATGTTAGCTGCTGAAACTGTTTGCGTTACTTTTGGCCCTGACATTTAGTGACTGTTATAAAACTGAGATAATTTATCTGGGTATGAAATGACCATATGATAACATATTAGCATAATGAAATTTCATTTGATTACTTGAATTAAAACTGATGAAGATGCTCGAGTTGTGCCACTGCTGAGATAACCTTAAGGCTACAAATAACAGACTTTCTGATAAACAATGCTAGCTGCCATCCTCGTTTCTCTCAGACATAAATTTACGTGATGAGGTAGCAATAACGACAATGACACAAGAATTTTGATTTTACGTATTTATGTATATTTTTAGTGAACTTGCATGAACGTTAATAAAATCTTATATACTGTAACATATTCTGTTTTTAAAATATTGATTATTATTATTAGAAAAAGAGGAAAAGCAAGGCATTTGCTTGTTTTTGTTATCACACAACTATCTTGAGATGAGAAAAATAAGTTATACCATTACAATATAAAAAAAAAACTAATCATGAAAAGCAAATTTGTGTCGTAAAATAGTTTAACAATGAGGGCCTAAGAAAAACCTATATGCGCCGCAAATTATTTTTTTTTTTTAAATCTTACCTTTATTCCAAATACCTTTTCGTCTCATTAACATTGCTTCTCGAGTATCGTCAATCAGTTTCCTCAAATGACGTTCATCTCAAACACACAAACCACTGAAACTTACTAGTAGATTAAAAGCAAGGGCCTGAACCGTGATTCGAACCTGAGGCCTTTGCGTCTCGCGAGCAAGTGCTCTAACGATTAAGCTTTCCTGGCACGCTTCACGGCCCGTTATGTAATCTTTATTTCGTGCAGTAATTCGCCCTCTACTTAGGTAGAGCGCTTGCCCGCAAAAGGCAAACGTACCAAGTACGAAATCCCGGTTAAGCACACAGTTTTAATCCGCCAGGAATTTTCGTATCAGCGCACAATCCGCTGCAGATTGAAAAATATCATTCTGGACACTAATCACTGACATAACTCGACTGCAACTGCCGCGAATAGTGAGTTTCGCCGCGGATGCTCGACAAAACGGAAGACCCAGGCAGACAGCTCAGTGTTAACCTAATAAGCGTTTCTGTTGTGCACTGAACAGGTACCGGTATCTGTCTTTGTAAAATCAGACCTATTGTCGATAAGCAGTGCAACGGCTAGAATTTTTGATAATGGAGACATTTAAAGAATACTCTTCCGCGCCAAGGGCGTTATTTTACTTTTATCTTTTATTAACTACAGCTAGTTTGGTGAAACATTGTCACCATTTTAAAGTACGTATGTATCAACTAAAAATTTTTCTTGTAGAAAACAATGAATTTCTACATCTTCATAAAAAAAATTTTTCCCGTAATAACAGAAAATTGGTTGAACCATTCTGCAAGGTAATTTGTTTTGTACCTTTACTTGTGATGTATCTTGACAATGTCATATTTCTAGGTGAATAGATTTCATACTTAACGATTTACTTTTTAGGTTGAATTTGAGTGTCCAGTCATAATAGAACAAGCAAATGTCCTGTCAAGAGAAGAAACAAGTGTCCATTTTGAACAAAAGCTAATAGTGGTTCATCCCAGACCTATTTCTTTACTCTAGGAATGATGTAACAACCTTAGCATATCAGTTTGAATATTTATAGTTATTTTGGCAGTACAGAGTCAGTATTTAAATTTATTTTTCTGAAAAGATGTAGAAATTCACTGTTTTCTTAGAAGAAAAATGTTTAATTGACACATAAGTCCTTGAAAATTGTGACAGAGTTTCACCGAAACTAGTTGTACAGAATAAAAGTGAAGTAGCGACAGTGGCATGTAAGTGCATGGTTTAAAAATCTCCATTTAAAAAAAAATCTGTCTACATACAAGAATTGTATTCGCAACTCAGAATATTAGTCCGCTACAGCTATATGAAGGACGCCTTAATCACTAGGCTACCCGCGCACGTTTCCCGGAGCGATCCAAACTTCGAAATGCCACACACTGCCTACTGACAATGAGTGTTCGTACGTTCTGTGATCTAATTCCCACACAGGAAGAGACATTTTACTACACTTGTCGCAAGCCTTGCTGTGCCTGTAGGACATTTGCTTAGTTCTATCGATAAACACGGACGCTGCACATCGTCGATATGTATCAATGTCGTGTATCACCGTCTCAGAATTTTATGGATATTTTAGAAGTCCTAATTTGACAACATCACTGGTATCGTGTATGTCAAGAATCAAGGCCCTATTAATATTGGTTTGCCGTTTCTCACCTGCCCCACTGTCACCTCTCTGCCAACACCCCTAACGTTTACCTGTAAACGCAACATTGAACACCAGCGTACGTGGCAAGGCCTCCTGAGCGCCATCTGACTGACGATGGACTTGGAAGGAGTAACACTGCACGCTTTCCAATGCACGTACAGTGGCGGTCAAAATAATAAAATGTTCAAATGTTTGTTAAGCTTATGGGACTTAACTACGGGGTCATCAGTACCTAAATTTACAAACTACTTATCAACTACCTTATAGTAAGGACGGCACAAAATCCATGCCCGAGAGGTGATTCGAACCCCCGGCCGTAGTGGCCGTGCAGACCGTGACTGGAGCGCCTCAGTCCCTCGGCCACCGCGGCCGGCTCAAAATAATAGATCTACCTCTATTTACGAGATTAAGAACGAGGATATATACTAGTTTGCGAAATCCACATGGCCGGCCGCGGTGGCCGAGGAGACTGAGGAGCTCCAGTCACGGTCTGCACAGCCGCTACGGTCGGGGATTCGAATCCCCCCTCGGGCATGGATATTTGTGCCGTCCTAGTTCGTAAGTAGTTCATAAGTAGTTTGTAAGTTTAGGGACTGATGACCCCGTAGTTAAGTCCCATAAGCTTAACAAATATCTGAACATTTTTTGAAATCCACATGAGTGCTGTGTTGGCAGTTCCTTTTACACAACATCGGGGAAGACGTCGGTACTATCTGTACTCGTGCTAAAGGAAGTTATTTTTTTTTCTTTTTTAAATGTTTGTATAGCTTATGGTACTTAACTACGGGGTCATCAGTCCCTAAACTTATAAACTACTTATGAACTAGCTAACACTAAGAACGCCACAAACATCTTTGCCCGAAGGGGGATTCGAACCCCCGACCGTAGTGGCCGTGCAGACCGTGACTGACGCGCCGCAGTCCCCTCGGCCACCGCGGCCGGCGCTAAAGGAAGTATTTGAGCTAGACGTGCGGAAACAGGCATGTAGTTCAAAGTCTTATAGATCTAAATAATACATCCTTTTTACAGATGTTCCGTTGAAATTGATGTTTGTGGTGATTGTTTGTAAATTGACTTTTGGTTTTGCTTACTTCTTGTAGATGGCAGAGGAAGGCATACAAGTTATGATGAGCTCATAGTAATGCGCCGGTTGTTCAAAAGTGGGATGTCCATGAATCAAATAGCCAAAGATTTACACGTTTCGCGAAAACGTGTCCAGAACATGTAACTACTCTTCCCGTAGACAGACTCATCACTAGGGAAGTAAAGAAAGATCCATTCTTCCCAACACCACGACTAAAAGCCATTTTGTATAGCGATAATCTTGATGATCAACCTCAACGATTCAAAGAAGACTGAGATTTGTAAAATTGAATGGGCGCATTGCCTGAGAGAAGTGACATGTTTCATAAGCTAATGTTCGGAAAAGATTGGTCTTTGCCCGGAGAAATGAACAAAAACCTAATATTAGGTGGAGGAACATCCTTTAGTCCGATGAATCGAAGCATAATAGGTTTTCCTCAGACGGAAAAGTCTATGTGCGCCGCGCACCAAAACAGATATTTACTCCCAAGTATACTTTAAAACCTGTGATATACGGTGGCAAAAGTGTTACGGTTTGGGGATGTACTAAATGATACAAAATTGGTCTAATACACTGTATCAGCGGCATAATGAACGCAGAAGTATGAGAAGAGGTCTTGGCAAATATGATGCTGCCTTATGCTGAAATTCCGCTGAAACGTGAATTTCAGCAAGATAACGATCTAATGCATACTGAAAGGATCATCAGGCAGTTTTGTCAAGATCACAATAAAGAAGTATTAGAGTGGCCACATCAAACCCCTGACGCATCACCCATTGAGAACTGATGGGAGATCGTAGACAAGAGAATTGACCGCTACATCTTTAGATAGGGAAGAAATCCTGATAGCCTGGTATGCGAACAGTAGCGACGAATGCAGGCGTGTAGTAGACTCTATAGGTAAGATATGCACGGCATCCTCAAAAATAGGGGTTACCACACGAAGTTCTAATGCACTACTATGCAAAAAAAAAGTCAGTTCCTGTAAATTACATAAGACTGAGATCAAGTACATAAAGTTTCTGTCAATTAGCTCTATATTTTTGACCCTTTGGCCCCTTTTGGGTTGTTTTGTCTACACAGGGTGTTACAAAAAGGTACGGCCAAACTTTCAGGAAACATTCCTTACACACAAAGAAAGAAAATATGTGATGTGGACATGTGTCCGGAAACGCTTAATTTCCATGTTAGAGCTCATTTTAGTATTTCTCTTTAAATGTAGATTGAAATAATTCGTGCAGACTATTGTTAAAATACCCAATTAATTCATTAGTATATACTGTACTTCCTCGTTTCACGTCATCAACAGAGATTTTCTGTGAACTTTTGGGCAGAAATTGTTGGTGATGTCTTGATTCGGCCTCATGTTCTTTCACCTACGCTCACTGGAGCTCTTTATCGTGATTTCATACGGGATACTCTACCTGTGCTGCTAGAACATGTGCCTTTACAAGTACGACACAACATTTGGTTCATGCACGATCGAGCTCCTGCACATTTCCTTCGACGTACGCTTCTCAACAACAGATTCGGTGACCGATGGATTGGTAGAAGCGGACAAATTCCATAACCTCCACGCTCTCCTGACCTCAATCTTTTTGACTTTCATTTATGGGGGCATTTGAAAGCTTTGTCTACGCAACCCCGGTACCAAAAAAATGTTCAAATGTTTGTTAAGCTTATGGGACTTAACTGCGGGGTCATCAGTCCCTAAACTTACAAACTACTTATCAACTAGCTTATCCTAAGGAAGGCACAAATATCCATGCCCGAGGGGGGATTCAAACCCCCGACCGTTGTGGCCGTGCAGACCGTGACTGGAGCGCCTCAATCCCCTCGGCCACCGCGGCCGGCCCCCGGTACCAAATGTAGAGACTCTTCGTGCTCGTAATGTGGATACAATACTCCATTCTCTAGGGCTGCATCAGCGCATCATGGATTCCATGCGACGGAGGGTGGATCCATGTATCATCGCTAACGGAGAACATTTTGAACATTTCCTGTAACAAAGTGTCTGAAGTCACTCTGGTACGTTCTGTTGCTGTGTGGTTCCATTCCACGATTAATATGGTTTGAAGAGAAGTAATGAAATGAGCTCTAACATGGAACCGTCTCTAATGACCACGCTGTCGATGGGACATTAAATCCTAAGCTTCCTTCCTTCTAACATGGGAATTTAGTGTTTCCGGACACATGTCCACATAATATATTTTCTGTCTTTGTGTTTGAGGAATGTTTCCTCAAAGTTTGGCTGTACCTTTTTGTAACATCTTGTGGTACGTTTTTGCAAAGTTTGGCTGTACCTTTTTGTAACATCCTGTGGTACGTTTTTGCAATGGTCTCTGTACAACGTGAAGTTTTGTTCCCACCATATTGCAAACATGTCTAATAATAAAATGTTCAAATGTTTGTATAGGTTATGGGACTGAAGTACGGGGTTATCAGTCCCTAAACTTACAAATTACTTACGAACCAGCTAACACTAAGGACGACACAAATATCCATGCCCGAGGGGGGATTCGAACCCCCGACCGTAGTGGCCGTGCTGACCGTGACTGGAGCGCCAAAAATGTTCAAATGTTTGTAGAACATATGGGACTTAACTACGGGGTCATCAGTCCTTAAACTTACAAACTACTTATGAACTAGCTAAGACTAAGGACAGCACAAATATCCATGCCCGAGGGGGGATTCGAACCCCCGACCGCAGTGGACGTGCATACCGTGACTGGAGCGCCTCAATCCCCTCGGCCACCGCGGCCGGCCTAATAATAAATGTGCATGTTATTCCAAACCTTTGCCAGGTGGCTCTATTATTTTGACTGCCACTGTCTTATACCTTGCTGTCGCTGGGCGGAGTCCACAGGGCTGTCCCACTTTTCTTTTCTTTTTTTTTTTTTTTTTATATCCTGTCACCGTTTTAAGAGATTCGGTGGCAAGTGCAGCATCGCAGCTCATTCCTGCAGACAGCTCGACAGATAGAGGGAATCGATGGAGAGGTGAGAGACAGGCATGTACGAGGGTCGCGGGGGAAGAGGAACGACGCTCGCCTCGGCCGCCGCCGGGGGCGGTCGTTGGGCGCTCGCTCGGTGGCTGGGAGTGTGTCGCTGCCGCGGGCACCTGCTGCGGTCGTAAACCGCGGCTGACAGCCTGGAAGTACGGCCACCCTCGCCCCCGCCGCCGCCCCCGATAAGCAGCGGCGGCCGATACCGCCGCCCCCTCTGATCGGCCCGCCCGCCCCCGCCGCCCCCGCCCAGCCGGGGTTATCGGAGGCGGCACAATACAGAGTCGCGCGGGATCAGGCGGCTCACCGCCGCTCGGCCCCTGGGGGCCGGCTGGCGCGCTACTTCCAAAGGCGTCGCGGTTTCGTTTCTGTCTGTCGGCTCGGAGATATCAAACCCCGCCCCACCTCTTCCTTTTCGCCCATCTCCGCCTCCATTACACCCGATCTCACCACCGGCACTCTAACGAAGCACGAAGTCGCGACAATACAGCCGCAGGGTGTAGAAGGTAATGCTCTGTGAATACAGTAACCATTTCGGCACTTAGGATTCGTGGTATGCAACGGATACAGTGGTAATGTTGAAACCAGTGGCGGCTTCTGATAAATAAGTCAGATATACAGGCAGTAAAAACGCGATCACGAAAGTTGAAGTAATGGTTTTTAGTATGAACTAGGTGAAAACCTGGCGTCACCCGGATACTTTATTTCTGTATTAATTTATACGTCTTTTCTTCACTTGTCTCCTGTTTGATCCTTACCTTTCTCTGTCCATCTCATTATCACTCCACTCTTCTCTTCCTTCATCTTCCGTCTGTTGTTGTTGTTTGTATAGTCTATGGGACTTAACTACCGGGTCATCAGTCCCTAAACTTACTAACTACTTATGAACTACTTACGAACTAGGATGGCACAAATATCTATGCCCGAGGGGGGATTCGAACCCCCGACCGTATTGGCCGTGCAGACCGTGACTGGAGCGCCTCAGTCCCCTCGGCCACCACGGCCGGCCATCTTCCGTCTCTCCATAACCCACTACCAGTCTCTCTGCCCACCATCCTTTCATTGGCCTAGCCGTCTCTCCGTATAGGTGTCTCAGCTTTCATAGCGATCACTGTAGTGTCTCTCACTTTACCGCAAGACACCCTGCGCCAAACACTGTAGGAAATCTTATACAGGCGGTCATAGTATTGAAGGCTAGGTGTACAACATTCCATCAGTCTAGACATAAAATGGTATATTTTGTTGGAGTTTTGCGTAAAGTACTCTCTGCTATAGACCATTAAAAATTTGAGGTTAAAGTTTCAGAGTGTCATTGCTGTCTCGACCGGTACGACAGTGCATACAAAACAGGCCAACATGATGCAGCAGGATCTCACACGTTTCAGTGTTCATGACATAGCTCCTAAACTATAAGTGGAACCATGAAATAATTTTGTAAATACATTGGAGGTATTGACATAAATGAATACTGTATGCAAATTATGTTGCGAATATATTTAATGGGAAGGAAGTAATAAATAAAACCATCATTCAAAATGGATGGGTTTCCAAACGTCTCAGTTTCTTGAAGTCATATTTCCTGAAATATTTGTCGTATACTGCTTTAATTGTGCCTATAACTCTCCGTAAAGTGAAAGCAATATGTTAAAAAATTTTACCGTAATCATATGACTTGTACGTGGTGCGTAAAATACGAATGAAGATTAAAAAACGGAGAGTTTTTCTTTTATATATTACAATATGCAATTTTACAGAACTATAAGTTTAATAGGTCATGGTTGCAAAATACTAATACGAATTATTTACAGATGAATGGAGAAAAACTGGTGAAATCCCACTTTCGGGAGGATCAGTTTGGATTTAGGAGAAATGTAGAAACTCACCTTACGACTTATCTTAGAAGATAGATTAAGGAGAGCTAGGTTTTGAGCTTTCTGTATTTTTTTATCTTTATTAGCAAATCATGATTTCGGCCAGTATTCAATACAAAAAGTACAAGAAAAACACACTGTTATTACACCTAGATGTCGCTGGGCGTTACTGTTTTACGGCACTGTAGCAGCTATGGACACTTTTACACACGGGTACTGTTTGTGTGATTCAAAATCTATTTCGCTGCTCATGTTTTAAATCATTTTACATTCTTGTACAGGGTTAATAGACACTATCAAACATGTGGGATTTTTATTTTTTTAACTGGCAAACTTTTTAACTGTCCTTTTACCTTTGACACGTAGCTTAACATTAATTTCGTTAGCAAATGACACATTGAAAACATATCACAGTCGTGGAGCGCAAACCATGGAAAATAACCTGATGAAGTTGATACAATGGTTTTTCGTATGAACTAGGTGAAAACCTGGGGTCACCCGGATGCTTCTCTATTCCTGTATTAGTATAGTCCATCTTTTCTTCCCTTGTCTCCTCTTTCCTCCTCCCCTTTCTCTGTCAATCTCAATCTCACTCTCCCCTCTCTTCATTCATCTTCCGTCTTGCCATAACCTCCTACCAATCTCTCTGCCCACATTCCTGCCAATCACCTCGTCGTCTCTCTGTATAAGTCTCTCAACTTTCATAGCGATCAGTGAAGTGTGTCTCACTTTACTACAAAACACCCTGCGCCATGCACTGTAGGAAATATTAGATATGCGGTGATAGTCAGCTTATTTCATCAGTATCGAAGTAAAACCGTATATTTTGTTAGTGTTTGTGTGTAAAATGCTCTCTGCCATGGTCAATGCATAGAAAAAAATAACAACATGATGCAGTAGGTTCCCACACGCCTCAGTGTTCATGACATATGTCCAAAACTATAATTGGTACCATGAAATAATTTTGTAAGTACATGAAACGTAAGGTAAAAGGCAAAGCAGTCAACAATCCGAAGATTGGTTTGAACACCACAGTGCTTTACTAGGCATGGTCCTGTTTGGAGGTGGTATGCCATTGCCTTCCTCCGACCTTCGAACTGACTTACCCAGCCAATTATAGGGGGACCTACAGTTTAACGTGGGTTCCGAACCACGGTGCTACTCGGTATTTTTCACATGTGCAAAACTGCCAGAGATGAAAGAAGTGGAAAGTGACAGATAAAAATCCTAGGACCTGGCGGGGATCGAACCCGCGACCTGTGGATTTGTAGTCTGGCACTCTATCACTGTGCAACCGAGGCGCACACATGAAACGTATAGGCATAAAAATAAAACCATCATTCAAAATATATTGGTTTTGAAGTGTCTCAGTTTCTTGAAGTCATATCTCCTGAACTACTTGTCGTATAGTGCTTTAATTGTGCCTAATTAACCTTCCGGAAAGTGACAAAGAAATTGACCGTAATCGTATGAATTGTACGCGGAGCTTAAAATACGAAAAAACATTTAAAAATGAAGAGTTTTTTATATATTACAAAATGCAATATTTCAGAACTATCAGTTTAATACGTCATGGTTGCTAAATACTAAAAGGAGTTATTTACAGACGAATGGAAAGAAATTTGGTTTAGGAGAAATGTACGAACACACGAGGCAGAAATGGCTGTCGTCCTTTCCTTGATGTGTGGGTCAGAAGGAAGGTTGATGGTACATTTGGACATTCTCTTTATAGGAAGCCTACTTACACTGATTTTTATCTGTGAGTAGATAGTTGTCACCATCCAGCTCGGCGTGAAGGAGTACTTCGTACCTTGGTTCACAGGGCACATGTCATTTCAGACCATGAAAGTTTGTCAGCTTTGTTTTCCCATCTCGAGGAGACCTTTCGTCAGGATGGTTATAGTGAGAGACAGATAAAACGTACATTCCGTTATCAGTCTACTGTGCAAGGGCTGAGTGACGATAGTAATGATGTGGCACCTAAATCTATGGCCATTTTGCCTTACGCAGGAAGCATTTCCAACCAGATTGGTCGCCTTTTGTGGAAATATGATGTGAAATGGTTTTTCGACAACCTTCTAAGATAAAGGCCCTGTAGGGATCCGTAAAGGATGATCTTGGTTTGCGCAAGACAGTTGCAAATCTTATTGCTTGCAGCTGTGGCATGACATATATTGGTCAGACAATCGGGAGTGTGGACGACGGTGTATTGAACATAAACGTCACACGCTCTTACAACAGCCAAACAAATCCGCTGTTGCAGAACACTATCTTGGCACCGGTCAGCCTATGGAATACAACAACACGGAGATTCTGGCATGCGCCTCCACCTATTGGAATAGTGTTATTAAGGAAGCTGTTGAAATTAAACTAGCAAGCGACCTTATAAACAGAGTTGATGGTTTTTGTTTAAATTCTGCTGGTAATCTGGCACTGTCTCTCGTCAAAAAACAGAGGGACCCAATTAATACTGCCTCACCTGTTAATTAACAGTCACTCTCCATATTTTTGATGTTTGGTCATCTTTGGTTGTGTTGACTCTGGAGTGACTTGTACTGTGTATGTTATGTTCCTTGTTTACCCTTTGCAAACCGAGGTATTAAACACGCTTGCACATTGCTTCCTTGAGTGCAGTTGTGCCTTGAGAATGGCAGGGTGTCCTCCTGCCGAAATATCGGCAATTGTCGACGGCCTCACCCGGCAGCATACCCGTAAGTTGTTTGAACACTGGATGGGTGGATCATGTACCTGATGAGGTACTCAACATAATTCTGATCAAAAGGAGTTTCTCTTTCTGGCATATCCTGACTAAGAGAAGGGATAATTTGGTGGGATACATTCTAAGTCATCAAGGACTCGTCAACTTAGCAACAGAAGGAAGTGTGTGGGGTAAAAATCGTAGAGGAGGCAGAGTGACGAATACAGTAAGCAAATAAAACACCACTAATAAATAGTCAGTTGAAGCACCTAAGGCCTCTAAATACCAAACTCCTGACGATGGCACTTAACGCCGAAAGATATCTTGTGATATATGAATAAAATAATTCATTACAGTGTTTAAGAAAACATTTCGCAATTTGTAAACACTGTTGCTAGAATTTCGACCACAGGCAATAGTAGTTTATCTAAATACCTAAGGAATATAGTTATAAACATCTTTAAGATCACACAGGAAGTATTGTGGGGAAGGCGAAGAAAATTCTGCGTATCGTTGTCAGAAAAGTTACGTGTTGCTACATTTCAATTGAAGAAACTGCCTAAGCTACATTTGTCCGTCCTCTTTTGGAGTACTACTCAAATGGGGATCCTCCGTAGGTGAAACTACCCCATAACATAGAAAACAGTCAGAGAATGGAAAGCTCGTTTTGTGTTATCGCGAAGAAAGTGAGAGTGTCACGGGAATGACATACGAGTTAGGATAGAAAGAATTAAATTAAAGGTGTTTCCGGTTTGGTGAAATTTCTTCACACTTACAGAATAAGAGACGACAATTATGAATCAAGATCGAAAATGAAGAAATTCAGGCCTTCCTCTTCCTGAGCGCTGTTAGAGAATGGCAACGTAGAGAATATTACGAAATCTTTTCGATAAACTCTTCGCGACATACTTAAATGTCAATTGCAGAGTAAATATATAGATGTGGATGTAGGTGTGCGACCTTCCTATCGATTATCAGAACACTGACCAATTCTTGGACAGTACATAACTCACGACAGGGTTTAAGGCTCGTGGCTTATGTTCACAGAGGTGAGTTATGCATGTCAGCTTGTATGCACTCAACAGTTTCCGAAATTATTTAAATAATAACAGGAAATAATCTGTTGTTTAGCCAGTCTACCTTTCTGCAGATGATGAGAAAAACATGTACGTGAGTCTTGCAACTTAAAGAAACACAAATTAAACCTTAAATAACCAACAAAATTAGTCCTATAATAACGTTAAAATGAGATTCACTCGCGGAGGATTTGGTTTTTAAATGGTATTTATTTCTCTTATTACATGAAAATGCGGAGGTGGTTCTACTTTATACACCAATGAATAACGAAATATTTCGCTAACTACATTTCACGGGAGTCATAATGGGAATTACACGCGCTCGAGAGTACATCAATGTTCCAAATTATCACCCATAAATTAATAAAATCCATCGAACACTTAAGTTCCAAAATAATACGTGGTTAATTACACTATCTATTATAAAAGAAAGTTCCTCATCACACGAGTTCACGATTGCTAATTTATTACAGTTCCACAGCCCTGCCACTGTCTAAAGTCTATCACATCTCAAGCAGAGAATAAGTTCTGCAATCACAATCCCGTAAATCTTGTAACTTCACACATGACTACCTCTTCAAATTATAAGTTCGTAACGCGGTTTCAGACTACAGCAACAAAACGACTGCCAGAGTCGTATGGGATGGCACATTATCCTAATGCAGAATCCAATTATCAGTAATGTTGACACGGACACGAATAACTCTTTTAGGAACCTTTGTAGTATTATTCGTTAACTTTTTGTCCAGAAGGCCCCACTCTTTATGAACAATTCCCTTGGAATGAAAGAAACACACAAGCATCTGTCCTTGGGGTTGATTGTCGTCCACTGCGGTCTTCATGTTCAAAATTAGTTCTGCGTTCCACTAATCATTTTATGCCAACGTAAAACTTGAGCTTCTAACATAACCTCATTTTAATATGCCTTCTGAAGCTTAACGTACGTTTTCGTCACGTTTTGCCCAATTTAACGCAAAAAGAAATGGCATACTGTTGCGCAATATTATGCAGTTCCATTTCCGTGACGAGAGACACAAAAACGTGTTAACTCATTACAGCACAACTCAAGACTGAGCAGTTGCATCGATGTGTCGCTTGGACTAGAAGCAGCTTATACACAAAGGTCAAAGATATTGTGCCTACACAAATCTGCAGCGTTGCCACATCTTACAAAGAAAATGAGTCTCATTACTTTATTGTCGCAACTAGTATATCTACTATTTCACAGTCGGCCATAAAATATTTCAAAGGCAGTCTGTAACACAAAACGAACGTCACTCAGAATAATATTAAATATAATAAAATACGTATATAAATGAAATGCGCTTTACATGTTTGTGTTTCTGTGGTGTAATCTATGTTCAGACACAAGAATATTACTACTTCAACGAAACACAGAATAATACGATAAAACAAAGTTTATTGAAAGAACATGGAAAAACTGTAGTGCGTCTTTTAAGATTGGTGGCGTGATGCAATGGTGCACATTCGGTTCTTAAACTGATAAACATTACGTATTATTAATTCTAAATATGTCTTATTTCTATGATTACAGTATTATCAGTTTCCTGCATTATATGTGCCGTGTGATCATTCCCTGATTTATACGGATTTTTAGAATAATATCTGTGGCCATATTGTACTTCAACTGGTATCTGGGATGGCCACCATCGTTGTTACAAGGACGCTGTCTCCCCCTCCAGGCCTGTTAGGGTTTCCCTAACGACCAGTTTCCCACTCACCACGTTTGAAGCATCATCTGGCTTGCTGCAGCTCCTGGCTTTCCCTCCTACAGCAAGCCAAGACTTGCCCTTCACTAAGGAACGAAAAGCTTCACCCCGTATCAGTAATGTCAGAGGTACATAATTTTCAAACCATTCTTTGCTATCCCAGTGAACAGACCACTGGACATGCCGAGGAACGGAAATGCATGAAAACTGGGCAGATGCATGTGGAACCGGTAACGTACCGTTAATACCGAAACGGATAAATAATTTTAAATAAAGATAGCGAAAACAATTGTCGAAGTGTAACATTTGTGGATCATGTTATATAGAACTAAATTACTAAAGCGAACCTTATGTAATATTTGTGAACATTGGTAATCATCTGATTTTCGTTGACGATACTCGACGATTCCGAAGTGAAATGTCCTTGCTGCCTGGAATAATAACTACGTGTCATTCCGACTTTCGTATTTGCTAAATAACCTACAATGATACAAGCCATTTCCTTGATGAATTCCTGAAACTTGATTATGCTAAGCGACACGGCTAACGGGTGAACTGTTGATGAAAAAAGTGTTACTTCCGACGAACGCAACCACCGTCTATTTATATTATATAAACGATGACGTTATTGCAATATATTATTATGAACTGTTTCATATTAGAAACACAGTTGGAAATTATGGATTTTCGAAAAATAAAGGCATATTAAGGTACAGTAGAAATAGCATGATAATTCTGAAATAATAATGAAAGACTGCGAAAAGATTTACGTAAATTAATTAGCAAATCATGTTTTCAAGCAATGTGTTCGTGATTTTTTACACCGAAATTAACATTTACACAGCAAGGACAATTAAATTACAAAGGCAGTTTTAAAATTGGAAGCATGTTGGTAATAAAAAGTGAAGATGTATATATCTCTCATAATGTAGAAATTTCTAGAAACTGAACTTCCGTATTTAAATATTGCAGCACTTTATAAGTACTCATATTTTAGCGATTTGGGCACACATCACTGGGCACACATCACTGTACGAAATGTTTATTCTTTCGTAACTCTTGGCTTGATTGCGAACGAAAATAGTAATGTACAGCAGCCGGAATAGCCGCGTGGTCTAAAGAATCCTGATACGAACTTGGCGACCGTTTCCGCCGGAGTTCGAGTCTGACATCTGCTATCAGTGTGGGTGTTGTCCTTAGTGTACGTCAGGGTAAGCAGTTTGTTCGTCTAGGGACAGATGACCAGAGCAGTTTGGTCGGATAGGTTTACAAACATTTCAACGTTGAACTGCAGCCACATTTTCTGTCGTGCAGGCACGTTCCACAATGGATTTTTACTTGATAGAAACAGGTCTTATCCGACTTCATTTTCGGAATAAGCGTTGCACAGCACTCTTTCTTCGCCTTTGATACCATTAACCTCCTCGCCAAGCAACTGACAGACCGATCACACGGAATGCTTATATGCATGCATAACATATAATCAGAAACATTTTACGTTCCGTAAGGCCCGCAACGTGATAAAGATCAACAAGTGACATAATAATGAAATTAACCGAAACGCTTCTTTATACTAAAATTTATTTCAATACGACAGTCCCGTTTCGGTTTATATTACCATTTTCAAGCGACTGTATTATCTAGATGGCCTGACATACATATGACATCTAGCCGTGTGTATACACACTGTCAAATTCCATTTTGATTTCGTATTTAGACAGTCTATACATAGAGGGCTAGATGTCATCTGTATGTCTGGCCATCTAGACAATAGAGTCACTTGAAAATGGCAATGTAAGCCGAAACGGGTACGTCGTGTTGAAATAAACATTAGTATATAGCAGCGTTTTGGTTAATTTTATTATTGTAATCAAAAAATCTAATGTTTGCAAATCTGTGGAACTTCTTTTGTTATTAGTCCATACTTAAACTTTGGAACGCTTGGCTACTCCACCGTGGCCACATATAATCCTCTCCACTTCCGCAAGCCAATTTTATTTACAATGGGTTCTGATAATAACAATAAAAATAATAGTAAAATGCATAACGTGACTGCTGAAAGAAAGATATTTCTGTGGAATTATATTGTTTTCATACATAATTATGTACATTTTAGGGCTAAATGAAAAGATTAGTTACCTTTTCTAGCCTCCTTCCTGGAAGCCATATACTAATGTTGGTGATGTATCATCATTCACTAGGTTTCTTTTTGTGAATCATGGAAGTGGTATATTTCTTCCCATGTAATGTCCTGTCCATCTATATAGTCAACTACATGTATCACTATAACAGATTTTGGCATGTCTTTAAGAGTTTGTTCTTTACTCTTTAATTGAGTTCCAAACGACTCTGTAGCCGATATCAACATTTCACCTTGTGCATGTGCAAAGCCTGCACTCCATTACTATTCTGAACGAGGTAACTATTAGCGACAACGGGGAAGAACATAAAATGTCTCCGTTACTATTCATACGCGCAGCAGTCAAAGGTTTACTGTTGGGGTGTTGCGTAACAGCTTCCTCAAAAATTCCAATGAACAAGCTGCCCAGTAGTGTAGGGGTCAGCGCAACTGCCTAGAAAGCAGGAGACCCAGGTTCGAATCCAGGCTGGGTACACATTTTCAGCTTTGCCCAATCGCAGTTGATGTCAGATATTCTATGAATAATTGCTTCAAGAGAAGTAGTAAATATTTTAGGAGTGTACAGTCTACAAGGGATAAAAGTAAACCGTCATAATTTGGGAGATTGTAGGGGACATCAAAACAATTCCTTTTTGCTACTGTCATTTTTTTCCTATGTGGAGTATTTAAACCGGTAGAGGACGATTTCTGTGGCGGTAAATTAATTAAACGAACAAACACTTTTCCATTTTGATTACCAAGAGACAACACATTAACACAACCAAATTTCAATTACAGTAGAGTTTCAAAAACGCCTCCATTGAGACTCAAATGAAGAATACAGCGTCGGATCATGTTTTGTTTGACACGGTCAAAAACCCCAGGAGTATTCTTGAATTGTCCTTGTTACTGCTACTATACAGGCAACCAGATCCTCTTCTGGTGCAACAGGAGTTGCGTAAACAAGGTTGCGCATCTCTCCCCAGCTATAGAAAGAAAGAAAAAAAAAAGTCCAGAGGTGACATGTCTGGGGATCGAGCAGGCCTTGGTACGGGACCACCTCTTCCAATCAGCGTTTCTGGAATGAAATGTGCCGGCGCCCCGTCTTGTTGGAACCACATGGGTTGTCTTGTAGGGATCGGCACGTCTTCCAGCAATTCTGGCAATGCTCTGGCGAGAAAATTGTAAAAGTGCCTGCAATTTAATGGCCTAGGTAGCAGATACGGCCCACTTAAACAGTCCCCAATAACACTGACCCACACATTAACGAAGAACCGCCCTTGATGTGCGCTAGTAACTATGGTATGGTGGTTATCCTCACTCCAAACATGCGAATTGTGCATGTTGAAGACTCCATCACTCCCGAACGTTGCTTCATCGGTAAACAGCTTAGAGGATGGAAATGTAGGATGCATTTCGCACTGTTCCAGGTACCACTGCGAAAACTGTGATGTAGGAAGATAAGCAAATGGTTCCAGGTTGTGGACACATGGGATAGGATATTGTTGTTGATAAACCCACTGTGCAGCTCGTCCGTCGTAGTGAGCTACGTAGTACGCACCAGCCATATTAGTGTGCTCATTCCAGATGTATCCCTCCATTAGTAAACAGATACAGTGCACTACTACACTGATGGACAGTAGTTGCCTACAACTGAAGATCGTAATATGCCCTCCATCAACTGAAGAGCGTAATACGGCTTCCTCAAAGGAAAACAAATGACATTAGGGAAAAATATTTGTTTTTACGTCCCATACAACCCCCCATAGCTTGTCGGTTTAAATACTTTTACCCTGTAGACAAATTGCAATAGAATACCGTATAACATGTTTCTATTTCTTGCGGAGTACAGAGTTACAGATTTTGGTAAATCAAAGGCAAATGCGAACGTTCAAAATTGATGTTTGAAAACTACATTCACATGCAATATGATTGCTGAGCACTGTGCCACTGTGTCGCAATGTACTGAAAACACGAGTAAACACTCTTGAATGTGGTAGTCTGTATTTATGAAGCCGTACGCCGTACTCACTGCAAACACCATCAGCGTTTCTATTGAAGCACCCATACACACATTTCACATCGACATACTGAACATGTGTAAACGCCTGCGGCAATTTTACAAGCTACAGTGGACTTGGCTCACAATTCACAATGGTAACTTCAATGTAATCTAAAGCAGATTTCAGAACTTCAACATCCACACTCTAGTGCTGACTTGCAACAAATACGCCCGTACCAAACCAAAGCAACCTGTGAATGCGTTGCGCTGAAATTAGCTGCACTCAATAAAAACTGGAAACATGGCATATGGCATTTTTACTGCAATTTGTTTATACTACCAACTTCTAAAATATTATATTTCTCCTTAAACACGTTGTATTCGGAACCAAAGAGCAAATAATTAGGTCAAGAGATGAATTACATGTAATATTAATGTTATGAAAGTTGTACACTAAAATTACAAAAAGACGTACTACGATATCTCAATAATTTTATTCCACTGGGTACCTACATCTGTTGTCTCATTCTTCCTTGTTTACGTTGTGTACTGAGTGTTTAAGATGCGTCCGATAATCGTGAGTTCTACCGACTGTGAAGTACGGGCTGTTATAAGATTCATTAGTGCTAAAGGCCTAAAACAGATCGATATTCATTGTAAAATCTGTGCAGTTTACGGAGAAAACATTATGAGTGATGGAACGGTAAGAAAGTGGGTGATAGCATTTAAAGATGGCCGCACGAATGTGCACGATGAACAACGGAGTGGGCGTCCTTCGCTCGTTAATGAAAATTTGGTGCAGGAAATGGACAATAAGGTGAGAGAAATCAGACGCTTTACAATATCCTCATTGCGAGATGACTTTCCTAATGTGTCGTAGTGTTTTGTATGGCATTGTGACCGAGCAAGACTATGACGGAATCAAAACAGTTGTGACGTAATGGTTAACAACTCAGGCGGCTGATTTCTATGACGAGGGTTTTCAAAAACTGGTAGAACGTTAAGATTGGTGCCTCAGAATTGATGGAAATTAAGTAGAAAAGTAGATTAAGGCAAAAATAAAATTATTGAGATATCTTAGCATGGCTTCTTTTTAATTTCAAAATGGTACTTACTTGTTGAAATATCTTGACGCCTTTTATCATACAGTCACATTAAACATGCCTAATCGCCGGCCGCGGTGGCCGAGGGGACTGAGGCGCTTCAGTCGCGGTCTGCACGGCCACTACGGTCGGGGGTTCGAGTCCCCACTCGGGCATGGATATTTGTGCCGTCCTTAGGATGAGCTAGTTCATAAGTAGTTTGTAAGTTTAGGGACTGATAACCCATAAGCTGAACAAAGATTTGAACATTTGAAACATACCTAATCGTTCTCCTGTAACTCGTGTTACGATATGCTTATGGCTTTAATGACCAATGAATGTGTCACTGATGGACATTTAATTGTAAGAAATCTTACTAAGAGTTGTGTGTTTTCGAAAAAAATCCTTTGTGCACTAAAGACAATAATTAGGTGCATATTTTTCAGAAACAGAGATCAGGCTATAACATAGCATAGAATATTGAAGGCAAAACAGAAAGCGGCTCAATTGATCTGTATAAAGCTCAGTGTGGTGCTTGACAGAGTACTGAAAACGAGTAAACGCCAAACTGTAGCAATTTAGTACTACATCTCTAAACGAACATTTTCACTAAATGCTGCTAATACGGCCAACTATATAAAGACTATATGTAAGTGGGTGGCGTCCATGTTGCTTTCAGGCAATGTTCTTGCACCAAATTACAACTGAACCCTGTTAAAACAATAAAGTAGGAAAACGTATGAAGAATCGAACCAGCGTTTTGTTAGCTAGTTAACAATCTATGAAGATTTCTAGTAAAGTGCAAAAATAATTATGAAAATTTTTAAAAATAATAAATAAGCAAGTGACTCTCTCAACTTCTATTGAAGACAACAATAAAACTGCGTAGAATATTTAATCAGGGTTCGAATTCTGAAAAGTTTACTGGACTAGCACTTCTCGAAGAACCTTACAGACACATGACTTAATAGACAAGGAACTGGCGGAACTAAAGCTATGACGACTGGCTATGAGGCGTGCACAGATAGGTCAGTTGGGGCTGGTGTAGTAGCTCAGCACGCTCGGTCAGAGGGATTAACGTCTTCTGTAATAGGAAAAAAAAACTTAACCAAAAACGAAACGAACGAACTAGAACAAACACGAACGAACGACCGCCAGAAACCAACCTAACAGAAAAAAATAATAGAATAAATAAAATAAAAAGTAAATTAAAAACAGCGAAATCCGGGCTGGCACGCAGTTTCAATGTGACTGGAATATTCAATCAAACTTGTTTATACTGCCTTGTACTGTAACAGAAATGATTCGCGAGGATTTTCTCGTTTCCACTCAGACGTGATATTTCAGGAATTTAAAAGTTTTTGTTCTCACACAAGTTAAATCAGTGCGTTAAATCGTTGAAATAAAATCCGTGACCTTTCCGACTAATACTAAATCTCGCTGATAGACTACTTACAATAGACTCTAAAATGTTTTCCAAAAATATGGGCTCTTCCTGTGGCGAAGACAGGCGAAATATTTCAATAACTTTACATGTAGATGACTCCATCTGGAGTCTGGTGCAGAGTGACCACATTAAAATTATTAAAGTCGGAAGAACCAACTTTGGCCGCATTGAAACCTTTATTTTTTATATAACAGATCGATTTCAGTCAGTGTCTGACCATCGTCAGTGCTGCAAAAAGTAAAAAAAAATTAGGAAGTCAGCCTCTAGACATGAATTCATTAGAGAATTAAGAAACGTAATAGACAATATGCGGTCGTATAAGTCATCACAATATGAAGCAAAATGTACAACACAGTATCATACAAAGAGTATATATATATAATAAAGGTATCAATGCGGCCGAAGCTGGTTCTTCCAATTTTAATAATTTCAATAACTGGTAACGTCAGTCTCCATGCTTCTTTTAATACTTGCTGCATCATTTCGAACGTTTGGGCAGCGCTTTTGCCTAATTTCTGGCAGAACGTGATCTTTACCTGTTGCTCAAACAGTGATGTCAAGGTCCGACCGGCGCACTCACCTCACCATCACAACAACTGTCAGTTTCAGGGACGAGAGACTGACTGACATGCTACCATACTACGGCGCCACCTATGCGCTATAGTGCATCACAGGGCCGTCAGGCGGACAGCCTCACAACTTATTGACTGTACCATGGAGATGTAACTCATTTCTTCATAAAAAAAGCAATAATATTTAATTTTAATTACAATAGCTTGAATATATTGTTTCCAGTATTTTGGTAATGATTTACAACTTTTACATTTCATCCTAGAATTTACCTTTGCTGTATTTATCAAAAGAATGAATTGACGCCGCGCGGGGAGTATCCGAGCGGTCTGGAGCGCCACGTTACGGATCGCGCGACCTCCCGCGTCGGCGGTTCGAATCCTCCCTCGGGCATAGATGTGTGTCTTGTCCTTAGGTTAGTTCAACATAGTTTAAGTAGTTTGTAGGACTAGGGACTGATGACCAACGTAGTTTGGTCCAATAGGATTACAAGCATTTGAGTGAATTGACACATACAGAAGATATTCATCAAATTATGTACAAGGTTAGTTGAAATCAGATTTCAGGATAATAATAGCTTTCATTGTATCAAAACTAGGACCTATTTCGACATGTCAGTACATGTTAATAAAACTGAAAATTCTTTCTACTGTAGAATTTGTACCTGGCAGACATAGCGCAAAATTTTCAGTACATTTTCCAAAGAAACAATAAAAATATTGTAGTCCGTAGCCAATTTCTTCGTAACGCTATATTTCATATGCTTTTCCAATTGAGGGAGTAAGTTTCACAGATAAGATGAACGATTTGGGATGGAAATCATTTTTTAAATAAGCGCTATTCATTGTGCCGATATTTGTTTGCGAAATTTCTGTCAGTAACTTTATGTTCCGAATGCATACATATGTTCTTAGCAACCACCTACATACGGAGAAATGATTATGGTAATAAGAGAAATCAGATTGAAAACAGTTAGATATAGGTATTCCTTTTTCCCGCGCACTGTTAGAGAATGGAACGGAAGGGGAATATAAAAGCGGTTCTATGAATTTTCCACCATGCAGTTAAATGTGTTTAGCGGAGTATTTATGTAATTTATCTCCTTAACATGTTCATACTCATCGAATAATGATTTCCCGTAGACAACAGACAGAGGAATACGATACTGAGGAAGAAAACCCAAGAGAATCCTCTACGTTAGTGCACTGAGGCAGATGATCATAACAAAGAATCCATTCTTCAACAACCAAATTCGTTTTTCACAAATATTACGTTAAATGGACAATTAAGCGTCGCGAACGATTTTCTCGGAACACTGTGACATTTATGTGAAAACGGGGATTTTCCACACAAAACCAGTACGTCTGGACAGCTTATTTGTTCTTCTACCTGTGTGATGTTCTGTAGCCTTGACTACTTTGTCTCAAAAAGTTATTATGATACCAGTCCCCCCTATTGTTTAAAATCATATTATCTATTATCTACTATATCGGCTTTCTGCTCTGAAGACATTTCAACTGCCAGTGACTTTAGGATCTCAAGGAGCTCTGCAGTAAATACACTACTTCCTATCAAAAACACAACATCAAGAAACACTGATTATATAACAGCCACACTCATTTGGGATGTAACACAATGCACGATGATTACATGATTCGAAATACAGGTGGAGATATAGGTGAAAAGACGAATATGACGTATCAGTATAGACTATTGCCACCACAGTTTGCAAAGAGCTGCGCGCTTCTCCAAGGAATAAGATAGTCTCCTGAATTTTTGTTTGGGTATAACAGTTCATGCTGCTTCCACTTATTTCCAAAGTTCATTATCAGTATCTCTATCGCGATAAGTCATTCCACAAACAATCAGCACATGTTTTTGATATGTGTGAGGCCGGGAGAAACGTGAACTCAGAGCAGTGATGGAATCAGATGGGTGACGAAGAAGCCTTCAACATAGCATATCATTTTTAGGCGCGCATTATTCTGTTTCAAAGTGGTCATCGGCGATCTAGGAGGAGAGCGAGGAACAAAAAATTCATAGATGTAAAGTTCGCTGCCTTGGTTTTCCTCTTCTCACGATTTATCGCCTATTAGAAACATGTGATCGATGATAGTGGAACGGCTGGTGCGTGACAAAAATGTTCAAATGTTTGTATAGCTTATGGGACTTAACTACGGGGTCATCAGTCCCTCAACTTGCAAATTACGTATGAACTAGCTAACACTAAGGACGGCACAAATATCCATGCACGAGGGGGGATTCCAACCTCCGGTCGTAGTGGCCGTGCAGACCGTGACTGGCGCGCCGCAGTCCCCTCGGCCACCGCAGCCGGCTGCGTGGCATACCTACCGCTGTCACAACATAACAACTTCAACAACATGTTGAAAATTCTACCAAATACCTATGAGCTACAATTTCGAACAACTTAGACTGGAGAGAACACATTGAAAATTTTGTGGGGAAGGCGAACAAAGGTTACGTTTAATTGGGAGAACGCTTAGAAGAAGCAACAACTCCACGAAAGAGACTGCCTACTCCATACTCGTGCGTCCTCTCCTGGAGTACTGTTGCCCAGTGTAGGACCCTCACCAGGTGGCTCTGACGAAGGACATTGAAAGGGTTCAGAAAGGGCAGCTCATTTTGTTTTATCACGTTACAGGGAGGAATGCGTGAAACACGTCCACTGAATATGTTGTCGTGTTCCATTTTTAGTTATACATTACTTTAACGTGTTTTCCACCCTAATGCTATTTATTTGTATGTCAATTATTTTATTCCTTTATTAATGATCAATGCCCCATGTTTATATGCGTTTCCACCGTGTGATTCAACTTGCATGTTCGTATGAATGTGGACGGTAACTTTTAATACTGACTGCCGCGCAATGGCTTATAGTCGCCGCTTTGCGCTTTAGGTCTCGTTAGTTAGGAACGCTTGGCTTCGTATGTCGTCTGCACTGCCGTCTGCTCGGGAGCCAGAGACACCCTTACTTGGCAAGATGGCGAGGTGGGCTGTTCTTAGTGTAGTACCAACTTAATCAAGGACGAAAGAGTTGACAAAAGAGAACTCTCTGGAGCTGTAGTAGAGGGTTGGTAGACAATAGGCTTTGAACGCACCTGTGGAGAAGGAAAGCTCTGCCCTCGGCCTGAGGCATCACTCTTTCCGCGTGCGCCGAAGTGAGTATTTCGTCGGATCGGGCTGAGGGGATGGCATGCTGTTAGAACGTTACTTTATTTGTGATCAGGCAGTCCTGGTTTATTAGAGATAATTTTTTTTTTTTTTTTTGAGTTACTGTTTCGCTGTGCGAGAGGAAGTGTTTCTTACTTTTCGTAACTTGAGTAATTCAGTGTAAATTTAGTATTATCATTTTCATTCCAGTAAAGATTTTTGTGTCCAGTTTCTCAAGTTAGAATACACGTGTGTGGCCTTCATCGTTTGCATAAACTTAGTATGTTGGAATTCCTCGCTTTTTTTAACTAACGTTTTCGTGTGGTGTCTGTTTCCGCGAGCATGTTAAATTCTCTCTTGGAATTTCTCGATTGATTCCGTCTTTACTATCTTAGTACGACTGATTGCACAAAGTGGTTTCATAACGGTCAATACTTCGGCCTTCAGCCATGCTCTTTGATGATATTAGCTTTCATCTATTGAATTCACACACGTGCTTTACTTTCTTATTCTAAGTTAATTTCTTTTTGTAAATTCTATGCATTTCACTGTGGTTCTACACCACGTGGTACTTAACGGTGGTATGCCATAGCCTCCCCACACATGAGTTCATTTGTGCATAGTATAATTTCAATTGCTCTTGAAGACGCCCACCATCCAGTCTAAACGCTGCCGACGCTTCGTTTTGCCGCTGCTATGAATTGTTCCTACCTGAGTGAGTGTCACAAGCACTATGCATGTGTCTGTGAATGAATGAGTATGCTTCCTTTATTCCCTGTGCATTTGCAAATATCCTCCCACGTTACCTCCATATTCAAAAAGAGCATAAACTGTTTTATTACAGGCAGTAACTTTTGAATTGAATTCACTGTTGTAAAAGGTGTGTGCTTCATTGTACTTATTTGGTGTCCCCAAATTTTGATTGTTCATTTTATTGAATAGGTAATAATTTAAAGTATCAAACCTCTGCTTTATAATTACATGTTCCCCGTCCCATGATTAATTATCTATTTCTTTTTATCTACATTATTTGTGATTGTTAAAACGTTCGCTCTCCATTAAAGAGTGATCAGTTAGATAAATTTCTCTTGCGCAAGTACTGTGGTCACTCGCAAAGTAATTTAGAACATCAGTGAGCGTTTTAAATCGCATTTCCTGATCTCTACTTCCCGAGATAATTCATAGAAAATTTAACAAGGTACTTTCAAGCGTCACGGAAATATTGCATGATTTGATGATCCTTACGGGAGCAGCCAACGTTTTAACAAACACAAAAGGAATGTTAAAAATAAATGAATAGATAATTGAACATGGGATGGGGAGCATGAAATTATAAGCAGAGCTTTGATACTTTAAATCACCATCAATTCAATAAAGTGAACAAGCAAATAAAAGGGGGAAGACCAAATTAAGCACACACCTTGTACACTAGTGAATTAAATCATAAAGTTAATGTCCGTAATCAAATTGTTTCTGCCTTGAACAATTTGACAGTACTTTGTTTTCGTTTGTTGCAAAACAATTATTTGTATTTATTCTCAAACCAAGTAAATATTTATAAGATATACAGAACGATAAGAGGAAGACACCTTACAAAATCCGACAATCCACACTTATTGCTAAAATACTGCTTATGTGTTCTCATTAAACAAGTCGCCCAGATCAGGATGTAACAACACGTCGTAAGTATACCATACTAAGAATTCTACAATGATACATAATTGCTAATACCTATGGGACTTGGATAAGCACCCTATTCGCCTTCTTCTCCCGTCTTTACCCTCTCCGACTCCCCTCTGCCTTTGTCTCTCTTCGTCTCCCGTTTATCCCCTTCCTTTGTCAATCTCCTCTTCTTCAGCCCTATTTTTGTCCACCACCTGCACTCCACTCCCTGCTTCAGTCACGGTCTGCACGGCCATTACGGTCGGGGATTCGAATACCCCCTCGGGCATGGATATTTGTGCCGTCCTAGTTCGTAAGTAGTTCATAAGTAGTTTGTAAGTTTAGGGACTGATGACCCCGTAGTTACGTCCCATAAGCTGTACAAACATTTGAACATTTAGCTGGGAAAACAGAAAGAACAAAGGTAAAAACGTTGCATAACTTATAAACTGTCCCTGGCCCGCACTGAACTGACATGAATGTGCAAGGTATCGCGGTCGGCGCTCGACTGACTGCCGCCGCCTCTCGCTGCGCGCCACAAGTCACCGTTTTGGCGCCAATCGAAACTTCTAGACTAGCATTGTTCAACTTATTACAAAATGTACAAATAATTAAATCTTTGAATTAACCAAAATACAGTTTAGCACAAAAGCATTACGAAAGTATATATATAATTTTTAATAAACATAGAAAAGTTAAATATTAATAAAGGAAGCTTAAAGTTTTGGCGGACAACTAGTATAGGCGGGAGCCAATCAGATCTCAATTTGCAATAGGGGCGGAGCTTTCCCACGGGATACAAGCTCATCTACTGTCTCTCTCTCTCTCACACCCTTTCTACTATTGCGTAATACAGTACTCCAACCAAGAAAACTTCTTTAACACCTAATATATTGATATGTGAAACAAAGGGCTCCATATGAGCCCCCTCAAACACATCCCCCATCTAACTATATTTTCAACATTGTGTAGTTCATGTAATAACTAGCAATTTGAAAATGTACTATATAATTTAGAAATATGTTACATAATATAAGTAAAATTTGAACCAAATACCCTAATTTTGTTGATTTGCATTGAATAACATATCAATGCAGCATAGGTAAGATTTTACATAACATTATAGAGTACAATATTATAACTACATAATTGATGAAATCTAGGTAATATAATGATAGCGACTAGTAGCTATGAATGACATTGAAAATTGATTAGATAGTACCTATTTAGCAAGTTTTAAAAATCTAAGCTCAACCTCAACAATTTTACTTTAGAAATGAGTTAAGAAATTAATTATTTAGTTTTCTCGAAATGGAAAATTAGATATAAGATGACACTAACTTTAAAACATGAGAAATTATCAGCACCTTGCCGTCATTTTGAGATGGCTAAGTTATCGGCTCTTTGCCGTTCATAGTGCATTGGAATTGGACTGATCACTTTCTTTTTTCTTTTTTTTTCTTTTTTTTTTAATGACACTTAACACTTTGCACTTACATTGACGTGGAGACGAAGGATTGTAGCGTAAGTTCAGCAGCTGGGGTAGATCTTGCGTCATGCGGAGCAGCGACTACGGCGTGGTACGGATTTAGCATCTGCCGTGTGCGACGCTACCTCTTTCTATGTCTGCTACCAGATTACACTCTTATCCCACACCTTATCCATCGCTGCCTCTCCTATTTTGTCCCTCTATATGCCCCCTCTCTTTCTACATTTCCTGTTATTTGTTTATCGTCCTCTCTCTGTCTTTTGTCCCTATCTTCCTGTAACATTTCCCGGTTTCTCTCCGTTTGCATACACGCAACCATTCCCCTTTCATTATCTGTCCTCGTTCTCTGTCAAACTCCCCCAACCTCCTGTAAATGAAAAAAGTACTTATATTTGCCAAATTTTATGTATATCGGTCAAGCACAACGGAAGTCACTTTTTTCAGGGTCACGTTCTAAAAATTTAACTAAGATCTGAAGACATCTGTAGATTGTAATTCAGTGGAAAAGTACCCTGTGCCATGCACGTACGAATTATCATGTCGGCAGTGCCAATCATTTGAAATTGAAATTTGCAAAATTTTATGACAACCGGATAGACGGCATTGATGGAGACCTGTCAACTATGTTATTTCTATCGTCAGTTATAAACGAGATTGCCAGTTGCATCAATTATCAGTTTTATTTTTGAGAACATTATGGACAACAGCGAGCTGATTTGCAATTATTAATTCAAGTAACAAAGCAGTCTACCGAGTGATAAAAAAGTCAGTATAAATATGAAAACTTAATAAATCACGAAATAATGTAGATAGAGGTAAAAACTGACACACATGCTTGGAATGACATGGGGTTTTATTAGAACAGAAAAAAGTTAATAAAATGTCCGACAGACGGCGCTGGACAGCAAAACGTCAGTGACTGCTACCGTGACGGGTGAGAGGTACGCCCATATGTTACAGAATCGCATCATCCCCAGCCTGTCTGATAAACACCTGCTGGAACATACGATTTTTATGCAGGATGGCGCTCCACCCTATATTGCTAGATTCGTGAAAGAGCTCTTGCGCGCGTCGATTGGTGGTGATCGTGTGCTCAGCCGCCATGCTTTGCCTTCCAGGTCCCCAGACCTCAGTCCGTGTGATTATTGGCTTTCGTGTTACCTTAAGTCGCAAGTGTATCGTGATCGACCGGCATCTCCAGGGATGCTAAAAGACAAGATCCGGCGCCAATGCCTCACCATAACTCTGGACATGCTTTACAGTGCTGTTCACAACATTATTCCTTGACTACAGCTGTTGTTGAGGAATGATGGTGAACATATTGAGCATTTCCTGTAAAGAACATCCTCTTTGCTTTGTCTTAATTTGTAATGCTTATTATTGCTTTTCTGATCAGATGAAGCGCCATCTGCCAGACATTTTTCAACCTTCTTTTTCTAATAAAACTCCATGTCATTCCAAGTATGTGTGTCAATTTCTACCCCTCTATCTACATTATTCCGCGATTCATTAAGTTTCCAAAATTATACTGACTCTTTGACCACCCTGTAGATAATTTCTTTTATGTCACTGGTAACCGTTTTCGGTCACTTAATGACCATCATAAGACCACAACCGTAATGAAACATAATTTATTATTAGAGGGATACATCATTTGTAAATTGAGTATTTAAAATAAGAATAAAATATACCCGTAATGTTAGCCACCAGTTGTTTTACTGTTCACTGCTGTACATGTAGGTACTGTCATTCTTTAAATACTGTGAGCTAAACCCTCTAATTTAAAGGTTGGCTAATCAGGTATAAGTTCTAAGGGAAGTTATACAACAAAGGATTTCAATATGCAACAAACCAAATCATTGTATAGTATGGTTAGTCACTTAGAAAAATGTAAACCGATTTAAAAGTAATCATAAGTTCTCTCGTGGTCGTGGGTTTGTTACCGTCACAGAAAAAGTATAAAAACCGTATTTTAAACGGTTAGTACGCTGTTTCAATTTTTGAGCTCAAGTAACGTTAACTACCGAACAATAATTATTCGGCTAAAATACTGTTACCTCTTTGAAATGTTGACTTTTTCATATACGTGGAAATGGTTTTGAAGATTCCTATGTACTGCGAAATATTATTCATCGGAATGAATACTAAAACAAATATGCAAAATGGAAGGCAACATTGTGCCGAAATTTAAACGCAATCTTCGAAGCATGTTAGGAGATATCAGATTTCGAACAAACGATTATTTACATTTGTAAATGTAGAAGTTCCTAACAGAAAATCTCGGAAACTTCTTGACAGAATGACATTAAATTTTGACAGAACGTCCCAAATATTTAAACAAACTGCCATTAGAATGTGAACTTTACAAAGGCATAATTAAAGGTAGGTTTACGGCTTCAATTGTCTGGTCGAATATTTAACGAATTCTTACAATGTTATGTTCGTAACAGGAGATTCATTATGGAATCATGGAATACAATACTTTTTGATAGAAATAAGAACGTATTGAGTCACAGATTGGATCCCATCTACAGTTTTTTTTTCCTTTACATACAAGTTAGTCACGGTAATACTCAAAATAGTGTGCTCTGACAGCAATGGCCGCACCAACAGGAGACCGTTATTCATGTTCCGCTTCGCACCATCTCTGGAACCACACGATTGATTCACCCATGGTTACGAACTAGTAGAAAGAAAATAAAAGGTTAGCACTCCAGACTTTTTTTCCGATTAAAAAAAAGCGCTGTATTCACAAACATAAGAAAACAGTAAATAAATAAGTGAAAAAATTGAACAAATAATTGGGAGAATATGGGATTAGCTGTAGTGACGAGAGAGAAGAGTGACTAAGTGAGATCTGTAGTAAGTGTCATACGGTAATAGCGTTCACTCTGCTCAAGAAGCACAAAAAGAGGATATATATTTGGAACACTAAGTGAAGGCGACGAAAATTTCAAAGCGATTTAAACTATTACAATATGGTAATTCCGGAATCAGATGCAAAGTCAAAATTGAGTTCCGGTGAAGAATGGATTGGCTTAGGTAAATCGCTGAGAGAATCAGTGGAGATACAAGACAGATACTGGAAACCAAATTTGATGTTCTCTAAAGGCGTAGTGACTGCAGTCGGGCATATTAGAAAAGGCAGCTCTGTTGAACAGAAGTTAGCACATTCGAAAAGGCAATCACATCCGGTGAACAGGCTAATGAAGTTACCAGAAACAAGAATGTGAAGGAAGATCATGTAACGGAAGAAATGTTTCAAATTATCGAAGAATTAAGGAAGCACGAGAATCAAAAACCACAATCAAAGATTTTGCTGAGATATAAAAAGCGTTTGACGTTGTAAAATAGAGAAAGATGTTCATTTTTTTTTCTCGATATTACCAGTAACATATAGGAGAAAACGGATAATATGAAGTAAGTGACAGAACCACGAGGGGATAATGAAACTGGATTACCGAGAACGCAATGCACGGATTTAAAAGGGTGTAAGGCAGAAATTGAGTCATTTTGCTCTACAGTTCGAGCTACACATAGAAGTAGCAATGACGGAAAAAATATTAAAGTTCAATGCTGCAAGTAAAAGTCATTGCTAAAGGATATCAGAAATATAATTTACTAATAACGTTGTTATTCTCCGTTCAAGTGATTAACAATTATATAATCTGTTATAAGCAATGAACTAAGTATTGCCTACAGAATAAGTATTTAATGTAGAAGTTTAAAAGTAAAGAGTAATCAGGAAGGAGCTTAATATAAACATTTTTGAAGTAGATGAAATTAATGAATTCTTCTATCTTCGGTGCAAACTTAGAATTGCAGAGTCGAAGAGGGCATTTATGAAGAATAAGATGCAGTAATTAAGAATAAATTCTTATTTCACATGACTTTCTCTGGTGGCTGATTTTAGAGAAACTTGCCTGACATCTGACTTCAGATGTATAACACACTGTCATATACTATGGAATTATTTCAAATTAGCTTTGGGGATGGGTGAAAAATATTGTTTGTTTCAAACCTCGATTTGCAAGAGAAGATGTTCTGAGTGAATGGAGGTAAAAGCTTAATGGAAGATGTGAACAAACTTTTTTTAGGGCAAATTCCTGTCGTCATGTTTGAGGTTAAATTTTTCATTTACTTCTACAAATCGTTTCTGACTCACTCTCTGGGCAAGGTATCAACGATCGTCCACAGCTTCCCGTTGGAATCAGGAAGTGTCTAAGTCCGAACTATCTGCATGGCACAGCAAATAAAGAAATAAATAAAATGAAAAACTGATGGTACTCGTATATCCATTCCTCCATTAATGAAAACAGTTTAATTCTGAGATTACAGGCACATACATACAGAAGAAAATGGAGTGGGGGGCATTAATGTAAAATATATTCAATTCACATACAGACGGAAAAATTGCAGTGAGGGAATTTAAAATATTTGCTGATTATGTACAAATTTCGCTGTCATCTCGAGATGCGGCATGTGTTTGCTCTATTTTCGACTATGTATCACATAAACGGACATTTCATGTAAAAAGGAAACGACGTTCACCGAATGCATTATACGAATGCGACGGTAAAATATACCGGTACTCTGATGTTCATAACACAAACAATTACATTTTCAGATCTAAGTAAGGAAAATCGGAAACTAGGCGACACGGCATATTTATCAAAAGATGGAAGCGAATTACAAAATGTTCAATTATTTCAGTATTTGGAAAGCTTGATTGCTTCCATTGAGAGGTATGGGGTTTGGAAGGATGAAAACTTTGTTGGCAGCGAGGTGCATCCACATTAATCTCCGGAAGAAGTTCTCCTTAGCGCTTAGCATCTTACGGTTCTGCAACGGAACAGTCAGAGGTTGTGTGTGTGTGTGTGTGTGAGAGAGAGAGAGAGAGAGAGAGAGAGAGAGAGAGAGAGAGAGAGAGAGAGAGAGAGTTTTTGAAATTTGGGTATAGAGCACAATGGATAATGTGAAAAAAGAGACTAATAGAATGGGAAATGTAGCTAATATAATATGTAACAGACACACCTGGTCTGATCATTCACAAAGAATGCAAAACACCACACGTCCCAAAGCAGCACTGGATTACCTGCCTAGTGGACCATGAGGTCGAGGGCGAACCAGGAGACGCTAGAGACAACTGAAGACCGAATGCGCAAGAAGTGCTCAATCCATGATTCAAAGAAGAAGAGTGAGCAAAACAGAGATATTTGGTATGATAACTGAAGTGAGGAGTTATTTACACGCAAATAAAAGAGGAGGGTAAGCTCAGAGAGATTTGGAGGACGTCCAGTTAATACTTGTCTGAGGGTTGTGAGATTACTGCCAAATAGAAATATAGGTAATTAATAGCATTTGATAACTAAACAGTATGAAGTTCACTGCAAACATTGACCATGCCAATGCACTAAATGTTACACAATTTTAATCTTATTAATTATGGTAGCAATGTGTGTACACAGTTGGGTGACAACATTTATAGTTAGGCCATAGGTAGCAATTCTCCACGTTGAGATTTGCTGTCTGCTTGTAGCTGACGGGAGGCCAGCGAGCAGGCCGACGTTGGTGGCTTGTTCCAGCTAAGGATTTTCCAAGTTCGTTTCCGGCGAGGGGAGAGAGGGACAATGGCGAGTGCCAGGCACAGTGCAGTGCACAGCGTGAAATAAAATATTCTAATACTACTGGCATTTGAAGTAATACGATGCAGTTAGGAACCTTTAAGGCCCTCATTACAAAATAGCCTGTTGATAAATAAACAATACATTAGCTGATATAGTCACATCTGGCGTAATATGTTTAACTGACAATGAAAAGTAATAAATTACCAATGAATACAAGACAGTTACACTACTAGCATGGCAATGTTTGTTTGTAAAAATAATATATTAACTATTTCTCATTTTATTTTCAATTAATCTTGTGTATTTTATTTTGAAGTATTCAGTTAAACCACTTATCTGTGATATAAGAAATTGCACGATTAGGATAAATAGTACAAAGGATGTTTATACCAATATAAAAACCTAAGAAGACATTTATTTAATGTGTAGTGTAATTATTTTGATTTTAAGTAAAGTTTTAGAAATGTATTTGCTGAGTGCTGTACGTTGGAAGTCAGTTAGAACAGCTCACATGGGGAAGTTGATGACAGAGGGGGAAAAAACCGGCAGTTGAGCTTTTGGCGCGCGCGCGAGGGCAGGAAGTGACGAGGCGGGAGCAAGTGGGATAGCTGGCCGGGCGGCGTCGCTCTGCGGCATTCGGCATGTAGATCTCCAGGTGGAGGTTATAGATTTGTGTGTGGCACTCGCCACGTGTGGTTGCTCGTCGTACACTGCACTAAGTTGAATCGAGTGCTACTGTGTGTTGTGAATATTTAGCCGGTAGAAGAAGGTGTGCATCGAATTGAATTAAAGTGAATGTGTTTAGGATTTTGGTTCGCAGTTGGTGGTTGTGAGTTTTAAAAATTAAACTTTCCCTATTTTAAACTCTCTCTCGCAGGGTCCTCTGCAGACATTACATGAGTGCCATACACCTAACTCTTATTTCTACAACACAAAATAATCAAGAGGTGTCAAATCTGGTGACTGTGCCGGTCACATAACTGGTCCACCTCAGCCGATTCATCGATTTGGATAGGCGACCTTGAAGTGGTTCAGCACAGCGACATGTAAGGTAGTTAGAGCTCCGTCGTGTTACAGTCACAGTTCTATCCTAACGTTTTGTATCCAACATGGTAGGCAAAACTTATAAAAGAAATGTGAGATAGAACGCTCCTGTCAGTCTGTTTGGCAGAAGGTATGACCCAACAATGTGATCACCAATTATACCTGTCCCGATTTCAATAGCGAATTAATAATTTAGTGTTGTTGAGCCACCTAGGCATGCAAATTTCCGTATTTCCGTCCGTCCAAACATCCATGTTGAGCATGTTTATCGTTTTGTCTCTAGTAAATCTGCATTCATCAATGCATTATCCTCCAACAAAAGCGTTCGATTCGAGCTCGGACGACCCACATAACTTTTCTGCACTTCTGAGAGTACGAACGGTAGACAGAGGATAGTATTTGCTGGTACCAACCACAAGGTTTCCCTGCTCAATCATACAATAGATGAACCTAAGGCAGAAAATACCTATGTGAAACTTTCTGCCTTGTCGTGGACGTGTTTGATGGCCACGAACGTGGAATGATATGGAATATCTCTGTTTGGAAAATATTCTGCATTCAATCGTGTAGCAGCACTCACATTACAATACACTTTACTGTATGCAAGCACTACGTCATTTCCGCAGCTGTGAATTGATACATGTCGCACCGCTGTCAACAACGTTGCTGCACTGGGTGACAAGGTCCTCAGCAAGATGGGCACAAGGGCTGTGTGGAGGAATGCTGTGGAACATTGTTTTTTAACCTGTTGGTCATTACCTCCAGGGGGTACGCTAAGTCATGCTCATTAGGTCGTTGTCACAGGATGAAGTATTTCCACCCTAAATGCAAAAACGTATCCCTAATTGAAATTTATACTCCTGGCCATTAAAATTGCAACACCACGTAGATGACGTGCTACAGACGCAAATTACCGGCAGGAAGAAAATATTGTGATAAGCAAATGGATAGCTTTTCAGAGCATTCACACAAGGCTGGCGCCGGTGGAAACACCTACAACGTGCTAACATGAGGAAAGTTTCCAACCGATTTCTCATACACCAGTTGACCGGCGTTGCCTGGTGAAATGTTGTTGTGATGCTTCGTGTAAGGAGGAGAAATGCGTACCATCACGTTTCCGACTTTGATAAAGGTCGGATTGTAGTGTTTCTCGATTGCGGTTTATCGTATCGCGACATTGCTGGTCGTGTTAGTCGCGATCCAATGTCTATTAGCAGAATATGGAATCGGTGGGTTCAGGAGGGCAATAAGGAACGCCTTGCTGGATCCCAACGGCCTCGTATCACTAGTAGTCGAGATGACAGGCATCTTATCCGGATGACTGTAACGGATCGTGCAGCCACGTCTCGATCACTGAGTCAATAGATGGGGACATCTGCAAGACAACAACCATCTGCACGAACAGTTCGACGACGTTTGCAGCAGCATGGACTATCAGCCCGGAGACAATGGCTGCGGTTATCCTTGACGCTCCATCACAGGTAGGAGCGCCGGCGATAGTGTACGCAATGGCGAGCCTGGGTACATGAATAGCAAAACGTAATGTTTTCGGATGAATCCAGGTTATGTTTACAAAATAATGATTATCGCATCCGCGTTTGGCGACATCGCAGTGAACGCACATTGGAAGCGTCTATTCGTCATCACCATACTGGCATATCACCCGGCGCGATGGTATGGGGTGCCATTGGTTACAGATCTAGGTCATTTCTTGTTCGCATCGACGGTACTTTGAACAGTGGCCGTTACATTTCAGATGTGTTACGACCCGTGGCTCTAACCTTCAATCGATCCCTACGAAACCCTACATTTCAGCAGGATAATGCACGACTGCATTCTCTAGATCTCTCACCAATTTAAAATGTCAGGTGAATGGTGGCCGGGCAACTGGCTTGTCATAATACGGCAGTCACTACTCTTGATGAACTGTGGTATCGTGTTGAATCTCTATTTGACTCAATGCCCAGGCCTATCAAGGCCGTTATTACAGCCAAAGATGGTTGTCCTTGGTTCTGATTTCTCAGGGTCTATGCACCCAAATTGCGTGAAGATGTAATCACATGTCAGTTCTATTATAGTATATTTGTCCAATGATTACCTGTTAAGCATCTGTATTTCTTCTTGTTGTAGCAATTTTAATGGCCAGTAGTGTATCGTATGTTAATATTACGCATGCCTTGTGTATCATTCATTACCAATTAATTTAATCATAGGCTGTTTCATAATACAATGCGTTAATGATGAATAATAACACAGTGTGGAAACTGTTTTCAGCAACCAATTGACAGATAAAAGTACATCATACAATAAGTAATTCTGGAAAAAGAAAAAATAGTCTATATAGTGGGAGTTTCCTGAATTAGCAGAATTCGCTTCTGAATTTTCCCTGAAATGCGAAACATTCTTAAGAATGTTATTTTCTACGTTGGAACTCAAGAAAAAATAGGAAAATATATTCCATAGCGAAAAATACACAAAAACGTCGTCCAACAATTTTAAAGTAAGCTGAAGCCACAAAATAAATAAATAAAATTTAAAAAAAAATGTTTCTTTTGATGAAACATAGTTACGGTTCGTGAGGAAGGGGGTTAGCTGACAGGTGGTCTCATATTCAGAAAGGTTGAAGAACATAGCTGTAGAATGTAAGTAGGAATACTATTAGGATCAGGACGTTAATCCTCAATACATGATGGGTTGCATACCTTGAGTACGCACGCACCTTAACGGATCTGATTACAACTGTTCGTTCTTGGACCTGAATGCTCTCCACCGCCAAAGCCGAGCGTTTCCGGATTTGGATTCCGATGACTTTAAACGTAGCTTGTCGACTGCAGAAACTGTAGGTTTACAAATATTTGACAATGTTCAGCCCGACCAGTTGCAAAATTTGATAAAATACCTTGATTTCGCCACTACCTAAGGCTGCCTTCATCAGAAGAATAAAATATTAAAACATATTTTTTTATTCTTCTGATGAAGGTGCCCTTAGGTGGTGCCGAAATCTACATCAAGGTATTTTATCAAATTTTTCAACTGGTCGGGCTGAACTTTGTCAAATATTTGATATGGGTTCCTTTTTGAAAAAGATCACTTTCCCGTCCCGCATAACAAACTAAGCTTTGTCGGTATTTTCTTGAGCCACCATGTATATATGGTATAATGATAGTCTTTCATGCTTTTAATACTTCGTTTCATTTGTAAAGTAATATTAAATTACACGTAAATTACCGACAGGATTTAAAAACTTGATAGTTCAAAATATCTACGGTGCACAACGCAGATACACACCGAACATCCAGTTATAGCCCTTCACGTGTGGACTCGTGTAATCCATCAGATATGCCTGCTAAAAAAGAAAAAGAAAAAAAATGGAAACAACAGAGCCCAACCCAGAGAAAGGGGAGAAGAAAAGCTTTCCAACGAGCAGGGAACTGCAGAAAGTGAGCAACATGAAATATTTGTTAAGCCCTGGAGTGGAGACACGTCCGGAAATGGCAGAGGTGCTGAAAAAAAGATGAAAAAGCGGAAACAGGGCTGGCGCGAGTGCAGGCAGATGGGGCGCGAGCAGTTTGCGTCAGGCGGCGCCGAATTTCCGCGCGGCCTTTGTTTGAAGTCTGCTCTTCGGAAATGCATCGAGAAGGCGGCGGGAGGTGGGGCGGGGCGCGTGTCTGACTGGCTGCCTCTCTCAGGGCTGCCAACTTTTACGGCTGCAGAAGTGTTCAGACTCGTCTCGCGGTCGCGATCCTCCGCCGAACTCTTGCCATGCACGTCCGCAGATGATTTGCCACAAGAGGTTGGGAACAAGAGGAAGATCTACGAGATTTCGCTGTGAGGGCGCAGCGGCGGATCGGGTGGATCGTGTTTACTGTTGAGAAGGCTCGCTGCCGAATCGGGTAGCTTAGGAAACTTCCAACAGAATTCATTTTGGGAGGATTATATTAACAGACGCTCAACTAGGGAACACTGTGTATTAGAGTAGCATAGTTTCAAAATGAAAGCGACGGCTCTACATAGATACTCTGGAGAGTGATGGCCACAAAAGCAAATAAAGCATTATGATTTCCGTGATACTATAACGAGCTTACAATTTTATATTGACGTAGAAATTAAGACCTCGTTTAACATTGTTGACAAAGATCTCAGGCGATTTTTGCCCGATTTACTCCATAATTTTACACAACCCTTTAAGGTGACCACACCGTGGTTAAGGTCGAAAAAACTGATAGCGATGTATTAAGGTTTTATTCAAGTGCTCTGAAAATGATTTAGCTGAAAAAAAAATTCTCAAGCATTTAAAGAGCATTTTCCTACCACGTCTGTTTATACGTAACGTCCACTTTTCTGCATATATTTTAGATCTTTATATCCCCTACATTGCACGTTAGGTTTTTTTTTTTTTTTTTTTTTTTTTTTTTTTTTTTTTTTTTTTTTTTTTTTTTTTTTTTACTGCTGTGTGTGTTGGCTATCAAATGTTTGTAGAGCTTATGGGACTTAACTACGGGGTCATCAGTCCCTAAACTTACAATCTACTTATAAACTAGCTGCTAATAAGGACGGCACAAATATCCATGCCGGAGGGGGGATTTGAACTCCCGACCGTAGTGGACGTGCAGACCGTGACTGGAGCGCCTCAGTCCCCTCGCCCACCGCGTCTGGCTGTTGGCTATCCTTGGAATGCAACGGCCAGCTGTTTGTACGCAACATGCTTTCAAATACGCGGTTAGTTTTGTTCAAGTGTGATTGCGAGTAGTTGTTATACTTACGTCTGCAGTTGTTGTTTACGTGTGTTTTGTTGTGTTCATTCAAATGTTCAAATGTTTGTATAGCTTATGGAACTTAATTACGGGGTCATCAGTCCCTAAGCGCCTCGGTTGCACAGTGGTAGAGTGCCAGACTACAAATCCGAAGGTCGCGGGTTCGATCCCCGCCTGGTCCTAGGATTTTTATCTGTCACTTTCCACTTCTTTCACCTCTGGCAGTAATACTCATGTGAAAAATACCGAGTAGCACCGTGGTTCGGAACCCACGTTAAACTGTAGGTCCCCCTATAACTGGCTGGGTAAGTCAGTTCGAAGGTCGGAGGAAGGCAACGGCATACCACCTCCAAACAGGACCATGCCTAGTAAAGCACTGTGGTGTTCAAACCAATCTTCGGATTGATGACTGCTTTACCTTACCTTTTTTACCAGTCCCTAAACTTACAAACTACTTATGAACTAGCTAACAGTAAGGACGGCACAAATATCCATGCACGAGGGGGGCGGGGGTAAGGGGGGATTCAAACCCCCGATCGTATTGAGTTGTGTTCATCGATGATGACGAAACGTAAAGGCTTTTTCAAGAAACTACAATTTAGAGAAACACGATTAGAAAGCTTTCTGTACAAGAGGTTATGTCGCCTGGCAACGATGTTCCTAATTGTAATTGTTCAACAAGTGCATCATCAAAGAAGGTGTCACCATTTCAAGAGAGTTTCAAAGAATTCCATGCTGCTGTTATTACAGCAATTAAACCTATTTTCAGAGTCTTGGCTCGTCCTGACCTTCTAAGGAAATGTCTGCATGGACAGACACAGAATCTGAATTAATGTTTTAACTGCATAATTTAGAACCGCCTTTCTGAAACTGTAGGCATGAATACAATGAAAGTAGGAGTTCATGATGCTGTAAATACATTTAGTTGTGGTAATATTGGAAAATGTTGGGTACTAAAAAGCTTGGAATTAATTCCGGTGAAAATATGATCACTGGGCTACAACATTGCGATAAAATGAGAATAGCCGATGCAGACAGGTCTGCATCTAATATGGCCAAGAAAGCAAGACAAACATCCAGGAAGGGGAAAGAGAAGCTCTAAGACCTGCTAGAGGCCAAAGAAAGGCCATCATATGCAGCAGGACAGTTTTAATTAACTGCGAGTAAAAGAATTCAAAAGCTTTTTCTTTAAAGTCCATTTCCCGCAAACTAAAATTTTCAGTACATATGCCCCATTATATGAGAAACTATTATAGATAAATAAATGAAATATTCATAGACTCTGCATAACATAAAAAAGCCACCTCAGGTACCTCATTCATTAATATTTCCCCTTTAGGATGGTCACACAAACTATTTTCTTCAGGAAAAGCTTAATATTTGTTGTTAATAAATGAAAAAAAAAAAGTATTTCTTGGAAACTACGAAATGGATAATGTAGATTTTAGTACAGATGCATCTGTTAGCATCCTGTAACATGTAATAAAACTATTAAGGTCCTGCATTTTTTTTAAATGGGTAACATATTTGCGTAAATTAATATGGGTTAGATGGCAGGGTGTGACCCCCTGAAACAAAATTTGGATGCACTCGAACCACACGTTTTTATATTGCTCCGAGTTGGCGGTCCCGGGTCAATTCCCGTCACTGGCAGAAGAAACTTATTTCTTTGTATTTACTATGTCTAGAAAGTTCTACGCGTTTCTTATGAATAATGCACTTGTAAGTTGAAGGAAATTGCATAAACAGCGAAGTACTCCGATCAGGAGTCAGTCCGTTCGCTTGTTTTAGTAATAAACATGTACTAAGTGTAAAGTGATGTGCTCTATTAACAACCACCCTTCGAATTCCGGACCGCCTGCAGTTTTCAACGTGGCACTTTCTGATACATGCACCGAGTATACTGCAAAACATCTGCATCATCGTGGCTTCCATTAGGCAGCGTAAGAACCGTCGCCTACACGGAAAAGAACCGAAATACAAAGGTATACTCATTACCTCCTTCCGAAGGTCCGTATCATCGAAAGACTTATGGATACGAAAACAGCGGTAAGACCGCTGCACATCAGACACCCATCGCGTCTTTTCATGAGACGCTCGACAGGACCTAAACAAATGGCTGAAAGGATTCGACCGAGTCGAAAAGAATTATAGGTGGGATCATATGATGTGCTTGGCGAATGTATATTCCTATCTGAATGGGATCTACCAGCAGTTGTTTGAAAACAACGAGGAGAATCTCAATAGCTGGGACAAATTTTATATCAAACTGGAGATGTTTGGAACCACCAGCAACAAGTCCGCTTATCGGAAGAGAAACTCTTAGAACAGGGCACAACGTCATGATAAGTCAACACAGTTGTATATAAGGAATATTTTGGTCCTATGTCACGTAGCGAATCGGGATATGAGGGAGGCCGATAAAATTTCACTACTGGCGAAGGTCATTGCAGAAGACTCTTATCGAGATCTTCTGTTAAAAGATGTTTCAACGACACAATAATATATCATACGGTGCCAGAAAATTGAAGAGATGCAACAGAGGAGTGATGAGCGAAAGAGGTTTGACAGACACCCAAATGTAGTCCCCGTCGCCGTTCTGGAAGACTCGCTGCAATATAATGGAATGCAATCTAAGAAAATGCAGATGAACTTACATTATATAACGAAATAATAAAGGTGGCAGATGAGTTCTGTTACTTGGTCAGAAAAATAACGTATTATGGTCGCAGCAGATAGCAAATAAAATGCAGAATGACAACTGGAAGAAAAGTGATTTTTAAAAAGAGGCATTTGCTATCATCGAATTTAAGAATAAAGAAGTATTTTCTGAAGGCATATGTTTGGAGCCTTGAACGGTAGTGAAACATGTACCATAAATAGTTCAGACAAGAAGGGGATACAGGCATTTGCAATGTGGTGCTACAGAAGAATGCTGAAGATTAAGTGGGTGGATCGAATAACCAATGATGAGCTACTGAAAATAATTGGGGAATAAGGAATTTCTGGCACATCTTCACTAAATGGACACATTTAGAGACAACAAGAAATCGTGAATGTAACATTGGGGTGAAGTGTGTTGGGTAAAAACTCAGGGACATATACGATAAGATGATTCAAATGGATGTGCGTTGGCTTTTTTATGTGGAGGTGTAGCTCAGCTTAGAGTACATTGGAGAGGTGCACCAGTCTCCGGACTGAATACCACCACAAAAACCATAAACGTAATGTATACCATACATAAAGGAGCAACTCTATTGAAAATTCTGCAACACATAGTTTAGAAAATTATCAAATCAATTTTTTTTTCTTTAGAGTCTATGGGACTTAACCATCAGTCCCTAAACTTACAAACTACTTATGAACTAGCTAATACTAAGAACGGCACAAATATCCATGCCCAAGGGGGGATTCTAACGCCCAACCGTAGTGGCCGTGCAGGCCGTGACTGGCGCGCCACAGTCCCCTCTGCCACCGCGGCCGGCAGACATTTATCAATACGTATAAAAATCTAAATATCGATGTGTGTGTATGTATGTACTCTAAGGACTGCAACTTGGCTGGAACATTTTTGATGAAATCATCAGATTAGATCAGCGGCTGATTCATTGAACTTTGATAGCGGTGGAATCAAGGGTCTTGAGGATTTGAGGAATATAACTCGATGAAGTGAACAACAAGTACTCCTTTGGAAAAACTATTTTCCCTTAACTTTACCCTATTTTACAAAATGCTTTTATCCGTTCCTACGTTTTAATAGGTAATATAATTCATTACACTGAATACCACGTTTATACAGTGCTTAGCATATTTAATTCATATTTACATACTAATAGCAGAGTCTAACTTAAACGTAAAAGTTTACGCCAGGCACTCTGAACGAGATATAACGCCACTAGCGGAGATACTGCCAACCGCGGTGGCATTACCGTTGCACATTCTAACACCAACAGTCACCGACGCGACGCCTATTCACAGCTGTTACTTAAATATTTCTTAATCAGTAAATGAACTGAAGGATTTTCCAATACGAATAGCAAATAATAGTTACGTACTACTCCATCACCTGTTACTATCTGCCTATAATAATAAAATGTTATTTCAGTGCAATATGCACGGTTCATAGTAACAGAATCATGTAAGTGCTGAGGAAAATCATTAAAGGAAATCAAAATATCCACGGGTTACTGCCGGTCTACAGTGCCGGTTGGACACTGTAGATCGACAATGTACCCGTGGATATTTTGATTATCAAATACGCCGGGAGAAACTTAAGAATCACATTAAAGGAAATGATTACCCCATTTCCACATGCATTCCTAGTATTTATTGATTCTTTGTGCTAATTTTTAATCGTTTGACAAGTATATTCAATTAAATAACTGAGAACTAGACACGAGTTTGTCGCTAACGGTAAAAATTAATTATTATTACAAATATGTGTTCATTTGTACCCATACAATGTAGCCTAACGCAATCCTAATCATTTCGTTCCTTTTATGAACGTTCTTATGATCTGGTAATTTAACCAACTAGTTGACATTTATACGCTGTCACGATAATTACTTACAACTAAAGATATGCATCGGAACTAGACTGACCATCAAGAAATTGAGAACAAATTTAAATGAAGCAACAATCATTGATGGCTGATTAAGAGGTGAAGACATTCTGATTCCACACATATCGTCGATTTTCAAACATTTACAAATCAAACTCAAGCGGCTTTAGTTCCCTCTCCATCTTGTGTTTCTGTTAGCATCAACAAAGAATGAGACCAGTCACTGATTATTTCCAGCTCAAATTTGGAACATTCATGCCTTTCAAAAGACCAATTGTATGTAGCTTGCTCCCGAGTTGGCCAACCAAACAATAAATACATTTGTACTCTAAATTGAATAACAATGTCATAGCCAATCAACAGGTCTTTAGATTAATTAATTAAACAAATTTAACATGCACAGTGTCAGCAATACAAGTGATTTTTATGGGCCAGTAACACTAATTACTGTTCCCGTATGACATCTGGTGGATGGAGGCACTGTACCCTTAAACCTGCTTCGCCGCCCACACACCAGACTTCGCGTTTCCAAATAACAATGGAATATCTATGGATGGCATTGGGATCAAAACTTCTATCTTTTGCTTGAAGAACATTCTGGGAAAATCATGCGATTGATTGCCCATCTTGAATCCTATCGAACATCTCTAGGCTGTGATCGAGATTTCTGTGGAACGCCGGCCGCAGTGTCCGGGCGGTCTGCGGCGAACCAGTCGCGGTCTGCACGGCCTCTACGGTCAAGGGTTCGAATCGCCCTCGGTTATGGATGTTTGTGCAGTGTTTAGTATAAGCTAGTTCATAAATAGTATTAAGTTTAGGGACTGATGATCCCGCAGTTAAGTCCCAATAAGACTTACAAACATTTGAACGTTTCTGTTTGTACACAAAATTATGCACCAGAAATGGAGGGAGCAAGGATTGCAAGGGGACCGCGCGGGAGTAGCCGAGCGGTCTGGAGCGCCACATGGTGGATCGCGGGGCCTCCCGCGTCGCAGTTTCGAATCCTCCCTCGGGCATGGATTTGTGTGTTGTCGTTAGGTTAGTTAGTTTAAGTACAAACGTAGGCTTCCGCGGCAGTTGTCACTATCAATAAAATTCTTCTGGGTATTATACCGCGTCGTCATTTTGTAAACTTTGCCGACGTTTCGGCCACTATTGCAGGTGGCCTTCATCAGGGTCTGTGTCTGACTGACTGACACAGACCCTGATGAAGGCCACCTGCAATAGTGGCCGAAACGTCGGCAAAGTTTACAAAATGACGACGCGGTATAATACCCAGAAGAATTTTATTGTTAGTTTAAGTAGTTTGTAAGCTATGGTCTAATAACCCAGCAGTTAAGTCTGAAACACGTCAATTGATTGTGTGCTCGTGTTCCATTTTGATTTATTCTTTAACCTAAAGTGTTTATGCACCATTAATGTTATCTATCTGTGTGTTAATTATTTTAGTCTTTTTATTAATGGTCAATGCCCCATGTTTATATATGTTTGCCCCACATTTGTATATGTTTCCGCCCATGTGAATAAACTTGTGTGTTCATGTGAATGTGAATGTGTGCTCTTCATATTGAGTCACTGCCGCGCAATGGCTTACAGTCAACGCCTCCCGCTTTAGTCCTCGTTTTGCTATAGTTAAAAATGCATGGCTTCATATGTCGTCTGTCCTAGCGTCTGCTGGCTGGCCAGAGACAAGCTTACTTGGCAAGGTGGTGAGGTGGCCGTGTTGTTCGTGTGGTACCAACCTATTCTTGGACGAAAGAGGTGACAGGAGACCTCTCTGGGAGTGGTTTTAGAGGGTTGGTACACACTAGTCTCTGCACGCAGTCTGCGTCGCCCTTTCCCGTGGTCTTAGAGCTTCACTCTTGCCGCAGCCTTGGAAGTAAGTACTTCGTTGGATCATGCTGACGGGAAGGCATGCTGTTAGGGCTTTGCTTTCTTTGTGGTAAGGCAGCCTAGGTTTTTCTGTGATAGTTTTCTTGAGTAATCTTTCATTATGTGAGGCGAAGTGTTTCCTAATTTACAGAACTCGTGTAATTCGGTGTAAATTTATTGTATCCATTTTCATTCCGGTGATGATTTTGTGTCCGGTTTTGCTCAAGTTAGAATAAACAATTTAGTGTGTTTGGATTTCCTTGCTTTTTAACTAACGTTTTCACGTCATGTCTATATCCACGAGTCTGCTAAATATTTCTTAGATTTTCTTGTTTGATTCCGTCTTTTCTTTCTTGTATGGCCAATTGCACCACGTGCTTTCGTGTCGGTCGTTACTTCGGCCTTCAGCCATGCTTTTATTAATACTAGCTTTCTTAGATTTTCTTGTTTGATTCAGTCTTTTCTTTGTTGTATGACCAAATGTACCACGTGATTTCGTAACGGTCGTTACTTCGACCTTCAGCCATGCTTTTATTAATACTAGCTTTCTTCTATACAAATTCTAGCGTGTGCTCTATTTGCTTATTCTGAATTAATTTTCTTTGTAAATTCTATGTAATTCATTGTGGTCGCACACCACGTGGTACTTAAGAATAGTATGGCGCTGCCTTTGCATACATGAGTTCGTCTAATGCACAATATAATTAAATTTGTGATCAAGACACCCGCCATCTCGTCAAGACGCCGCCGATGCTTCGTTTCGCTGCTGCTTTCATGTGTTCCAGCAGAGTAATGTACTGCCAAGCGTTATGCAAGTGTCTGTGAATGAATGAATGTGCTTTCAGCTACTCACTGTGTGTTTGCCAATTTCCTCCCTTGTTACCTCCATATTCATAAAGGGCAGAGACAATTTTACTATGGGCAGTAATTATATGATTTAATTCACTTTTGTACAATGTGTGTCTCCTCACAATTATTTGCTTCTTATTTTACTGTATAGATTATGAATTTAAAATATCAAACCTCTGCTTTATGATTTCGTGCTCCCCACACCATGTGTAATTATCTATTCATATATTTTTAACATTGATTTTGTGTCTGTTTAAATATTGTCTGCTCCCTTAACGAGTGAGCAGCTAGGTAAATTTCTGTTGCGCATGTACTGTGGCCACTGTTGCGTGTGTACTGTGGCAGCAGTGAGCCATTTAACTTACATTTGTAGATCTCAAATGCCCGAGATCTTGCTTACTTTAATGACAGGCTACTTTCAAGTCCAATAGTTATTAAAACATTTGAATATTTTTTTGCTTGAGTCTATGCCAAGTGGAAATGCGGCAAATAGCCAGGTAGAAAGACTTTCCAGAGGATATTACAACGTGTCGCTGCACTTGAATTTTGGTATTTTACCACATAAAATGTTTCATCTGTATATATTCGTTCTCCTTAGTTTTTCTTTTCTACATCTACATCTTCATCTTCATCTACATCTACATAGATACTCTGCAAATCACATAACTTTTCTCTACCGTTCCATTCTCTAATAGCGCGCGGGAAGAAAGAACACCTACATCGTTTGCAAAAAATATGTTTACACTATAATCTGGACTTTCGTTTTCTTCCTACACGATCATTGATCAGCACTAAGCGAAATGGCGTTGTCGACACCATTAGACTCGCAATTTCACTGCTAAAGAAGTCTCACTGGTAGAGTATGTGCTAAGGTATCCAACCGACTTATCAATTCTTTTCCGATGGTAACTTGTGAAGTGAGAGTAAGGCAGCAGAATTTCTGTTGTTGGGATTGAAAAGATGGTGCGCGACTTGAGAAACGTTTTAAATGTTCAAGATGATCACACACCACCTTTTGGATCCCAACAACAATATGTGAAAAATACGCTGATTGAAGTTTGTGATACAATAAACTTTGGAATATATAGTAGCAGTTACTCCATTATAAATCGCTTCTTACTTTAGAAATGACTTTCATTAGTTACTTGAATTCCACATTCTGGTTTTATATACTCTAAACATAAGCAAGGCCCATGGAAAGAGAGCAAAGGAGGGAGTAGAGTGGTGGAATTAGATTGACAGGAAAGAATTGTATAGTCGTGCCCCAAAGTATCCGAATGATCTAAATTGCATTTCGCCTGATTCGCATGCATCCCATCTAACGTACCACTCTTGCGGGTACTCTAATTGCTCAAATGTACAAATGTTTGTAAGCCTTATGGGACTTAACTGCGGGGTCATCAGTCCCTATACTTACAAACTACTTGTGAACTACCTTATACTCGAGGAGGAACTCGAACCCCCGACGGGGAACAGAATCGCGCATCGTAACATAGCGCATCAATGCACACGGCCGCTCCACCGCGGCTCTAATCGCTCCTAGGTACAGTCGTTTGACTATAGAAACAAGTCATCACTAGAAAACACTGCTCTGTATCGTAATAACTCAAGATGTAAAGTAATACCACAATACAAAAAAATATCACAGATAATTTCTTAAGGCTTGTGAGCTAACATTTATTACAAGAAATGACACACCTAAAATGTTACCAACCTTATTATTGTGTCAGACAGGTAATGCACGTAAGAGGTTCGTCGTATTAATACTGCACTTATTATTTAACACGAAATGACATAAAAATATAAGTAACTCACGATCAGCTAGTTGAGAATATGTATGGGCTTCTAATGACACGACGAACCGTCTCGTCGGATTTAAACGCGGGTCATGCAGACTAAGGAACGATTTCGTTGCTGACGGAAACTAACAGTCATTCCTGATTAACAAGGAATGGACGCCTACTCGTCATCGCCGAATTCGTCCAAATTTACGATACATGTAGTGCGTGGTAAGACACGAAAGTGCCCCAAGTGGGAACTCCAGATGGCAAAGCGTATAGGAAATAAAAGGAAGTTTATACAGATATATCACCATATGCATCTTATCAAAAGTCCCTGTTAGGGAGAGTTTAGGAAGCGTTGTTTGACTCAGCGGAAAAATATCGGATTCGTACTGAGAATGTCGCGGGTTCAACCCAAGCGGGCGGCAAATTTTTTCTACTGCTTGGCAATGCGTACATCTACACATGGTTCCCTTAGGTATCGTGAGATGAGATAAGATTAATTACAGCACGCACGGAGGCATTTACACAATAACTCTTGCCACACTCCGCACGTGAATGGAATGAAAGAAACCCTAATAACTGATACAGTGGGACGTACCCTCTGCCATGCATTACACAGTGGTTTGCAGAGTATTGATGTAGACTGACGTCACAATTAACCAAAACATCATATAGGTTATTTTATTAATTTATATATGTAACAAAAGAAAGGACATTGGATGAAACTCGGGACTACAAACATTTAAAAATGGACTATAGTTAACGTGTACTTGGGGACGTCGTGTATGTAGATCGATACTTCTGTTCTTTTGAAATTGATCAGTTACATGTACCGGGGTGATATTCATTGAAGAAACAGGGGAAGCAATAATTCTGATAGCATCTTGCGCATGTTATGAACGCCGCCCTTTAGCAATTTAGCAATGGTTCTTTTTAATGTCTCCATAGAAAAACAAACTTGATTGACATTCGGAGAAAAGCTTTCATCGCACAGCCCAGCAAAAAACCAAGCGTCACGCAGCATATCGCTGAATACTTGCGAGGACAGCTGGTGATGTATAATGGAATGTAGTTTGATGGAAGATTCTCGGGCAGTGATTTCCTCTTCTTTCTCGATTAGGTAAGTGCAGTTTAAATTTTTTTATTAAATAAAATATACATCGCATGGTTGCACTAGTTGCGTACATTTACGAGGGGGAGGGGGGGGGATACTTTGATACTGCATGTTGACAACCCGTCTTCATCTTGGAAGAGTTCCTCATATATTTGTGTATTTGTTTGTTCTTCCCACGAGTCAATCAACAGAAGACATTTAATCTCTTTCACGTAGGGCTTCATCACATTAGTTAAATATTATTTGTACAAGTCTGTTGTCAGTTTACCGGATTTTGAAGAAGTGTTGATAACATTTGTATATTTTGCCGCTTACTCATCTATCTTATGGAGCGTTCACAACCCAAGCTTGCAAGATAATATGCTTGGCCGGCCGCGGTGGCCGAGGGGACTAAGTCGCTCCAGTCACGGTCTGCACGGCCATTACGGTCGGGGGTTCGAATCCCCCCTCGGGCATGGATATTTGTGCCGTCCTAGTTCGTAAGTAGTTCATAAGTAGTTTGTAAGTTTAGGGACTGATGACCCCGTAGTTAAGTCTCATAGACTATACAAACATATGAACATATGAACATATATAATATGCTTGTTCAAATAATGACGTCCCATGCTGATTTTGTGCACATATAAATACAAAATAACATACCTGATGTTGCGGTTAATTGTGAAGTCAGAAGTGTACGCATTGCCAATCAGCAAAGAAATATTTGCCGGCGGACGCTATCGAACCCGCGAACCTTTCAATAAGGAATCCGATCTCTTACCGCTGAGCCAGACACCGCTTTCTAAACAAACTCTAACGGTGGCTGTTGATAAGGTGCATATGGTGGTAGATCGGTTTCAAAATTCATTTTATTTCCTGAAGGCTTATCCATCTGGAGTTCCCATTTGGTGTACTTTCGTGTGTCACCACGCTCTACATGTACCACAAATTTGGACTAATTCAACGGAGACGAGTAGGCGTGCTCTCCTTGTGAGCATACAGAGAGTGATATACCCAGATTTTAGAGAGTATGTTAGCAAATATCTGTTTTAAATTATATAACGTATACATTTTTAATGGACGGGAATTCCTATCCGGCATCTATTGCGCCTGTTAACGAACTACGAAAGATGTTAAATATTGCTTCTTCAAAAGTAACTTACTTGAAATTCCGTGAGGTAAAGCTTTGTGTTGGACAGGAATTCGAACACAGAACCTAATCGGATTGTTATCGAAGCACAATCAACTGTGAAACATCGGATTTTCTCGGCAGTAACTAGGTGTTTTAACTGAAATGTCGAGACGAAACATTAATCTTTTTCCTTACCAAGACTCCAACTCGGCAGCTATCGCTGTTATATTCTAGAGAAAACGAACGTTAAATATGGGTTTGTTATACAAGCAGCTACGTGTGAGTACGTTTGAATTAGAAATAATATGACGAAAGAGTGCAGTGCTGACTGGGAACCCCACACATACCGTTGTTAACTACACAAAGAGACGTCAGCTACCGAAGTTTTCTCCACCATCAGCTAGGAATAATATCCTTGAACTTACAGTGATCTCGCAAATAGTTCTGTGCAATGGGAGCCAAAAATGTCAGGTATCGTTAATGTTGACAACGCATGAGAATACATTGAAAATTGAAATTATTATCCTCCAGCAGATAGGTTTTCTCATGCTAGAGCTTGATAATAAACAACGAAAACTTTAGTGTCGGGCCAGGATTCGAGCCCATTCACGCGCAATATGTGAAGATGTTTTGAACAAATAACAAATTGTAGTCGAAGGGATCAAATTCCGCACTAAAGCCGATCTGAGTTGCACTCCCAGTCCAGAACCAATTTTATCGACATAGAGAAGCTCAAATACAGTTTCCTGTGATCCTACATAGCGATCGTTTCGTCACTAGCAATAAATAACTGGCGCGGCGGAACGGCCGAGCGTTTTGAGGCGCTATGCTGCGATGCGCGAGGCCGTTCCCCGTCGGAGGTTCTAATCCCCCCTCGGGCGTGGATGTGTGTGTTGTTTTTAGTATAAGGTAGTTCACAAGCAGTTTGTAAGTTTAGGGACTGATGACCCCGCAGTTAAGTCCCTTAAGCTTAACAAACGTTTCAACATTTTTATTGCCAAATCTCAGTTATAGTACCAGGAGGAAGGTTATTTTATTAAGTTATATAAGTAAAAAGAGAAAGAGTATTGAATCAAATTCGGGACAACAAACATTTAAAAATGGACTGTAGCTAACGTGTACTTGGGGACGTCGTGTATGTAAATCGATACTTCCATTTTTTTTAAATTGATTAATTACATGTACCGGTGTGATATTCATCAAAGAAACGGGGGAAGCAATGATTTTGACCGCATCTTGCGCACGTTATGAACGCTACCCTTTTACAATTACATGGCTTTCTAACGTCTCCATAGAAAAACGAACTTTATTGACATTCTGAAAACAGATGAAATTAAACTCACTTTGTGTTTGCTCATTGCGGACGTTCACAACCCCAAGTTTGCAAGATAATATGCTTAAAAAAATTACGTCCCATGCTGATAGTGTGGACACATAAATACATAACATTTATGATGTAGCGGTTAATTGTGAATTCAGGAGAGTACGCATTGCCTAGGAGCAAAAAGTATTGGCCGACGGGCGGAATCGAACCCGCGAACCTTTCAATAAGATTATTGAAAAGACTGTGTCAGGGGCAGTTAACAAGGTGCATATGGTGATCCGTATCAAAATTCCTTTTATTTACTAAACGCGTAGCCATCTAGAGTTCCCACTTAGTGCACTTTCATATCTCACCACGCCCTACATCTACCATAAATTTGGACGAATTCGGCGATGACGTGTACGCATCCTCTCCTTTTTAGAAGGTATTAATGTACCTCATTGTGCCGAAATCGGTCGTCAAGGCAAATGAATGAAACATTTTTGCGATCTTGCAATATTATTAACTGTATTTAAAAGAATATTGCCAATCCTAAACAAGATAAAATTAAGTAATTATTTAAAAAAAAAATCGTGGTCATTTCTCTCATCTTTCGTCCGATTTGAAATGGAGTAGCCCAGATGCAGTCGCAACGGACGTTGGCTGCTGATTTACATGCAAACACGAAAGACGCGAGCGCTTGGAGTAGACGATCTTTTTTACCTGAAATTCGATGTTGCATAACTGGCTTAAGTGGAGTCGTTAAGGAAAACTCAATTTCCACAACGCACCAAATCCTCAGTTTTGGGGAAATGGCAATGAAATTTTTTATCACTCCTTACATGAAAGTAACACATTTACATATAAAATCCTTTGATTATATATATTCAACATTCTTTTGAATGAAATATGAAATTTGAAGTTTTATTTTCGAAAAATAATATAATTTTCTATTTCTCAAAGGGTATTCAAGAGTTTTCTATAGAAATTTTTGTTTCATCTCTTTATATGTTGTGACTTTCTCTCACGAGGTTCTTGGAATAGGTCAAAGAGGAGAACTTTTATAATTTTTTAATTATAGTTTCACAAGTAAAATTTGAAATTCATGCAAAATTTCAAGCACTTTGCCCCATATCTCGGCTTGCAGTCAGAAGTGGAATATGTACTCTTGAGACAACGTTTATTAGGTATACAGAAATATGTGTAAAAATTTCATAATTCTAGCATTCATAGAATCTGAGGAAACGGTACATAAACTTCAAGAAACAAAATTTTCAGGAAACGCAATTTAAAGTTCAACCTACATTTTTTTCCTTATGTCACTTCTTCAGAAGGCACCACATTTGTACTCTGGGTCGTCTTTTCCTTCCAGACTTCTCCTTTGGTTTCTTGTTGTCTGTCTTCTTTCCTTTACTAGGACTTCAAATAACATTTCAGCTGCAGAGACGCGCTGTAAATCTATTTTTCTCACTATATCGTGAGTAAAATTTCTTATCTTGAAGCCCATTCTTTCTAATACCTTCATCCTCTGGACGTTCCCGTCATTAAATACAAGATATTCATAAGAAGTTGCAAATCTGTCAACTGTAGCAGATGCAAATGTGGTTTTAGGGCATCGTTTTCATATGAGTGAAATTAGAGTGTCATTTGGCTTCTGGGTTTCGGCATGAACACACTTTTGATACGTGCAGGATCCCCCAGAAACCGAGATTCATCACTGTAGTATGCACCATTCACACTCACTAATTTTTCGTTTGGAGCTGCTAGGAGACGAGTTGTTGGTTTGTCGTTGTTTCTCGTGTCTTCTATTCACTAACTTATTGAAACGCAGTTTATCCAGTTTTTATACACTCTTTGTGATCGTGACATATCTGAATGAAGAAAGAATCGAACACTTGTATGAATCTCCGTCAGTATTATAAGGCGAAAAAAGAATTGCTTCGTGATAAACGATGTTGCTAGTATATTATTGTTTATAAGATACGGTACAGAGTCAAGTATGATCTATCCGAAGAGTACGTTTCACGGCTTTCTGGATGTATCCTGCACCTGTTAGGTTGAAAGTAAAACACAGACTAGGTAGAACAGCAGGTTGCTGCTAAGGAGCTTGGTAAGGTGCAGAGATTGGCCTGCTTAGCCATAACAGGCGGAATTAGCAGCACACCAACTGCTGGGATGGAAACCATGCTGGATATGCCCCCATTACACCTTTGGATCAAGATGGAGGCAGCGGCTGGTGCATACAGACTCAAAACTGGCAACAACTGGAACTCTTTGGGATATCCAGAATCACACACTAAAATAGTGAGTGAGGTAAATGTAGGAAAGGTTGGGGAAATGCCAGCTATTGCTTCAACAAGCCTTTCAATATAACAATTGGAAGTAGGGAGCAGTGGGAGAAAATAGTTCGACACCGTACAGGGGATATTGTCTGGTTCACTGACGGGTCGAAATCAGACCAAGGCGTTGGGGCCGGGGTATACGGGGTGCAGCCAAGACTGGAGGGCGTCATCTCTCTAGGGAAACTGGCCTCAGTATACCAGGCCGAAATCACTGCCATCAGGGCGAGCGTGGAGGAGAATTTGCGTAGGTGGTACAAAGATCGTAGCATCTATATCTATTCAGACAGCCAGGCAGCCCTGAGATCACTGGCAGCTCCTGCAACAAGGTCTAAAATTGTTGCAGAATGTCACAGGGTTCTGGTGGAGTTGGGGAAAGCAATAGAGTAAACTTATTGTGGGTCCCTGGCCACTCGGGGATCAGTGGCAACGAACATGCCGACAGATTAGCCAGGATGGGGGAGAGACTCCATTTATTTGACCGGAACCTGTCCTGACAATCACCAAGGCAATGATCAAATTGGAGCTACGTAACTGGCTCATAAGACAGCACGTAGAATGTTGGACCAGTGTGTATCAGCAAAAACATGGCAAGGTAATGATGCCAAAGCCATGTTTTAAAAGAAGCTCTGCAACAGGAGAGAGGATAGACTCATGGTTGGATTGCTGACAGGCCCTGGGAATTTCAAAAAACACCTACATACAATGGGAATAACAGAAGACGACCCTAAGTGTAGGATCTGTGATGACGGTGATGAAACTGCATCACATCTAATCTTCGAATGCATTGCATTGGGGAGTAAAACGCACAGAACATTTGGGACAACCAGACCAGAAGAAATTGTGTCTATTAAAGAACTGGTAAAGGGACTCCTTGCACTGTTCAAGGGCATTGGTTGGCTTTACTAGATATACAGGGAGCGATACCGCACAATAAATTTAGTTTCGGTGCGGGCAGTGGCGGGTTGGACTAAGACTGTTTTGGCTTCCCTGAAAAAATCAAATCAAATCAAAACACAGACTCGTTTTTCCCTCAGTTGGTACTGAAGTGATGCTTCAAAACGTAGGCATGGCAGAGAGGCCGCGTTACGCTTTTCATTAATTTTCAGGAGCCTCGGATTCGATTTCAACATTCAAACTTTGGGAACTTAATGCCCATGAGTTGTACTAACAAATAAAAAAATAAATAGAAAGTTGACCTATATGGTCAATTTCATCAACGACTCCCCACAGGTGGTTAAAATCCGTGGCGCTTTGTACACACTGCCTCCTTGTTATGGCGTACAATGTGGAGGAGGTGTGTTGGCAGCGGGCAGGCGGCTGAGCCCGCCTCGGCCGCTGCGGCCATTGTCGGCGGCAGCGCAAGTGTCTGCGGCTTATCTGGCGGCTGGTGAATGGCGGCGGCGCGTGTCTCCGGCAGCCCAGCGCGCATGCGCAGAGCCGCGGCGATTGTGGCGCGCGGCGCTATCGCCGCAGCAGCGGCCGCGCCGGACAGGCGGACGCCCAGGAGCCGCAGCCGCAGATAGGCTAGCAGACAGCTGACGGCCGCACACCGCCGCTACTTACTCCACAAATCCTACTTCACCACACCGGCTCTTCCTTAGCTCACTTGCTTATCTGTCCATAAACACCTCTACCATCACTCAATTTCCTTACCTTAAAAATAGTGGAGACCCGAGGAGGATGGAGGCCTTTGAAATGTGGCACTACAAAAGAATGCTGAATATCAGATGGTTAGATCGAGTAACCAATAAGGAGGTACTGAACACAATTTGGGATAAAAGTCAGTTTTGGCATTCATTGACAGTTGCCAACGGTGGCTACACCGCCACTACTTACCGCACAAATCATACTTTCACCACACCAGCTCTTTCTTAACGCAGTTGCTTACCTGTCCATACACACCTCTACCATCACTCAATTTCCTCACCTTAAAAATAGATGAGACCTGAAGAGGTTAGAGGCCTTTGATATGTGGCGCTACAAAAGAATGCTGAAGATCAGGTGGTTAGATCGAGTAACTAATGAGGAGGTACTGAACAGAATTGGGGAGAATAATCAGTTTGGCATACAGTGACAGCTGCCAAAGGCCGTTACACTGCCACTACTTACCAGACAAATCCTGCTACACCTTACCAACTCTTCCTTAACCCACTTTATTCCCTCTTAAACTCCATATACTTCTCCAGTATAAATTTCCTTACCTTAAAAATAGTTTAGACCTACAGAAGATAGAGACCTTTGAAATGTGGCGCTACAGAAGAATGCTGAAGATCATGTTGGTAAATCGCGTAAATAATGAGGAGGTACTGAACAGAATTGGGTAGAAAAGTTAGTTCTGGCATACGTTGACAGTTACCAATGGCAGCTACATTGCCACTACTTACCAGACAAATCTTGCTATACCACACCAACTTTTCTTAACTCGCTTTCTTACCAATTCAACTCTATACACTCTCCCAGCATCATTCAATTTCCTTACCTTATAAGCAGTTTAGACGTGAAGAGGATAGAGGCTTCTTAAATGTGGTCCTACAGAAGAATGCTGAAGATCAGGTGGGTAGATCACGTAGCTAATGAGGAGTTACTGAACCGAATTGGGGAGAAAAGTTAGTTCTGGCATACGTTGACAGCTACCAGAGACCGCTACACCGCTACTACTTACCAGACAAATCCAGCTATACTACACCAACTACGTTGAAAGCTATCGACGGCCGCTACAATGCCACTGCTTATCAGACAAATCCTGCTAAACCACACCAACTCTTCCTTAACTCACTTTTTTACCATTTCAACTCTACACACTTTTCCAGCATGACTCAATTTCCTTACCTTATAAACAGTTTCGACGTGAAGAGGATAGAGGGTTTTGAAATGTGGTGCTACAGAAGAATGCTGAAGATCAGGTGGGTAGATCGCGTAACTAATTACCTCACAAACGGCTTTTAATCAAATTGCGTGGTTATGGAGTATCGCCCCAGATTTGTGACTGGGTAGGGGATTTCCTGTCAGAGAGGACACAGTTTGAAGTAATCGATGGTAAGACATCGACTAAAACAGCGGTGATTTCCGGCGTTCGACAGGGTAGTGTTATTGGTCCTCTGCTGTTCCTTAACTTCATCAATGATTTGGGAGAAAATCTGAGCACATCTCTTAGGTTGCTTGAAGATGACGCCGTCATTTATCGTGTAGTAAAATCATCTGATGATCAAAACCAACTGCAGAACAATTTAAATAAGATGTCAGTGGTGTAAAAATTGGCAATTGTCTCTAAATAATGAGAAATGTGAAGTCGTCCACATGAGCACAAAAAGAAATCCGTTAAACTTTATTTACAAGATAAATCAATCAAAAGTGAAGGCCGTAAACTCGACAAAATAACTAGAAATTACTATTACATCAGACATAAACTGGCAAGAACAGATAATATCGAAGGAAAGGCGAACCAGAGACTGAGTTTTATCGGCAGAACACTGAAAAGATGCAACAGAACTACAAAAGGGGCTGCATACACCCCGCGTATCAGTCCTAATTTGGGGTACTGCTACCCGTTGTGGGATCCTTATCAGGTGGGTTGACAGAAACCACCGAAAGAGTCGATAGAAGGGCAGTCCGTTTTGTATTGTCACGATACACGGAAGACAGCGTCACGGAAATGATGCAGGATCTAAGCTGGGAATCATTACAACAAGGGAGCTTATCGCTGCGGCGTGGTCTACTTACGAAACTCCAATCGCCACTTTCTCCTCCGAATGCGAGAATATAATGTTGACTGCCACCTAAATAGATTGTGTTGGTGTTGGGTGTTTAAAGGGGACTAAACTGCCGGGTCATCAGTCCCTAAATAGGTTGAAATGATCATCAGAATAAAATATGAGAAATCAGAGCTCTAACGGAGAGATTCAGATAATCTTTTTTCCACGCGCTATTTGGAATGGTAGATGAATAGTATAAAGGTATATATACATGTGGCGTCTATTCCGAAAGAACAGACGTCACTTCTGATCCTGTAGTTGTTAGTATTTAATATAATTTCGGAATAGACGCCACATGTATATATATAATATGCCGGTGACGTGCAATGATCCTATCGTTAGTGGGGAGGGGTGGGCAAGTTTGAAGCCGTTACTCTTACGGGAATTAGTAATAACCACGAGTTTGAGTACTGTGGGCAGGGCGAAGCTGGGAATTTGTATCTGACGGGAGGCGTGCTTAGGTAGTCCTTGCAGGTGCGGTGATCACTGTGTCCCCCGTGGTGTAGGGGTCAGCGCAACTGCCTAGAAAACAGGAGACCCGGCCTTGGTACACATTTTAAGCTTTGCCCAATCGCAGTTGATGTCATATATTCTGTGAATATTAAACAGTATAAAGGTAGTTTGATGTACCCTCCGCCAGGCACTTAAATGTGATTTAGCGAGTATCTCATGTAGATGCAGTTGTATTGAGTAGGAACTGAAAATAATTGAGGAGAATAGCTTGTTTTGACAAACCTAGACAGCTGCCGACGGCCGTTACAGCGCTACTTACCCAACAAATCCTAATCTACCACACCAACTCTTTCTTAACACATTTGCTCACCTCTCCACGAAGGCCTCAAGATTACACCCTTGACATGGTTTTGTTGTTGTTGGCTACTTTACAAGAGACCCTGTATTGAAAATAGTATTGAAAATACAGACGGCTTTCTTTGATTTCAAGTTTGATGTTGCTGAATCCTGATGCTGGTCAGGAACACGACCGAAGAGACAATCGCGGGATAGCTCACCAGGCAATAGCACAGAAAAGAGAAGTTAGCCAACTACAGGAAATGCTGGTATCAGGAAGTATGTAATTGCAAATAAGTAACATTTTGCTAACTGATGTATACCCAACCTTTCTGATGTTTTTCCTTGCTTTTTAATGAACGCATTTTAAATTCTTAATTTTCTGATGTTTCATATTTTGAACGTTTTTCCCCAAAATGTAGTAGCTTCTACTAAACACTGTGAAAGTTCTCGCAATATCTATATACAGGGTGAATCATCTAACACTTGCACGGCAAATATTGCGGTACCGAAAAGAGCGATTGATGTGCGGTTTTCACTGACTGGTTTGGTAGTCAGAGGCTCATATTTTTAGCCAACAAACAGATTGTAATATTACCTAGAAAGTGTATTTCATATGCAAAAATATAGTGTTTTTAATGGGACAATCATTATTTCTATCTTGCACTGGATTTTTGACACCAGCTGTGTACAAAGAATTATGAATGACATTTTTAAATTAATAAAATTCAGCAACCAGTTGCTTGTAATTATTTATTTTAGACGACCGGTTTCGGACGCTCGAGTGCCCTTCTTCTGGTCTCTATACAAACAAGTGGAATGATATACAGTAAAGGCTATAAAACGTACAGAAGTCGGTTACAGAAATTTGAAGCAGTTGGGAACCAAATCGATTGTAATAATAGATATGTTCATATAATGTGATAAAATTAACACTTACATTTTAGTATTGTTGCTTAACGAATGTAGCTACATGCTATTAGGAGAATCAACACTGAGTGCAGAGATTATGCAACGAATAACAATCAGCTGCTAACAAAGTATCTATGGATGAGCCTCATAATGAAAGAGTAAAAATAAATAAGGAAAAAGACTATGGGAAAACAGTAATACTCGATGTGTTGAAAAGAAAAGCTTGAAGAGGGGAGCAGGTGACTGATAAAATGAAGTAAAATGATAAGTGGCGCCATAGGCGGAATATTTCGGAACTAGCAGCTTACACAGTAGTAGGCTGCTTAGAATGTCACTGTCAGGGCATCTGTCAATATAAAGAATTTCTGATAGTGTCTATGGCTTCAAATGTTAATGGGGATAGATTGAGAAGTGATTCTCATACAATAAATAAGTTAAGGATGTGGGTTATAAGTTTTAAGATGCGTGAAGTAATGTGCAAATAAATGTGAATGGTTACAGTAATATTAACCTAGTGTTACAATTGTTAAATCTAGTCAGACAACTGAAAAGAGTTAAACAGTCAACTTGCTAGAACTATACCAAAGAGGACAATCATGTAGGCTGCGATAACTTAGCGTACCAAAGGAGTTTTGTATTATAGCGGGATTTTGGAGGATGCAAACATTAGGACTGCGCGGTACTGCTCCACTCTGTAGAAACTGAAAGAGATGGTTCGGGAAAAAAGTCTGGCCTTCTCAGACCTGGTGTTCTGCTGTTGGATGACAATGCGAGACCACACTCGGCGACGGCAACGCAAAACCATATTGCAACTTTTGTGTGGGAACGCCTACACCATCCGCCATATAGTCCTGATCTCGCACCATCTGATTCCAGCTTTGAAGAAGACTCTCGGCGGAAACTGTTTAGGAAGCAATGCAGGTGTCAAATGTTCAAATGTTTGTAAATGTAACGGACCAAACTGCGTGGTTATCAGTCCGTAGCTTACAAATTACATAACATAAGGTAAACTAACCTAACACACCCATGCCCCAGGGAGGACTTCAACCTGCGACGGCGAGCAACCGCGCGCACCGCAGCGAGGCGCCTTAGACCGCTCGGTTAATCCACCGCGGCGCTGGTGTCAAACAAGCCGTTCAACGCTTCTTCCATATGCAATGTCCTGATTTTTGAAGCTTATAAAGCAGTATGACAAATGTCTCAATGTATTAGAAAATTATGTAGATAAATAAGGATATGTCTAGTCTTTAATGTCTCATTTTAATTTTTTTTTTTCCTTCCATACGCAACTCTGACCACAGTCGACGGGGGAAACGTATTATCCAACTCCCCCTCGTAGTTGAGACACGTAGTAGATAGAGGCTTTTAAAATATGGTGCTACAGAAGAATGCTGCAGCTCAGGTTGCTGCATCGTGTGTCTAATGAGGAGGTACTGAACAGAATTTGGGAGAAAAAGTATTTTTGGCATATCTTGTCCAAGAGAAACGATCGATTGGTAGAACAAATTTTTGGACATCAAGGAATCGTTTAGGATTGGCGGGAAGTGTGTGAGAAAATTGCAGAGGGACATCACGAGACGAAAATAGTAAGCAGGTTCAAAAAGAGTTGAGGTTTATGAGAAGGGACTTGCTCTAGATAGAGTAGGATGGAGAGCTACTCCAAACCAGTCTCCGGACGGAAGACCACAAGAAAATTAAGAGGGTGATTCGTGATTTCTTCCAGGTTTTCTCAACATAATTTCCATACTACAATCCTGAGCTCATACCGAGTATTAAAAGTAAGGATTGCAATCTAGCAACGTGGGTCCCTCAATCCAGTGGGATCGAGCATAATTTTAGCGACTTCGAGATTCAGCATTAGCCTGCGAATCCGTAAACATCAAATCGTGAAAATTCTTTCAGATTTGCCGCCTTACATACATTTCGCAGCACGAAGAAAAGGTATGACCGAGCCGCAATCCTAAATTAGCAATCCTGAGGAAGAATGAGTTACGACAAGAAATGAAAAATGACACACTGTGGAAAACTCATATTTTGAGCCTTTAGTACTGTGTGAAGTGCGGGACAGTTCTTACGATTAAGAAACAGCAACTTAGCAAGTTTAATTATGCTATTTTCTTACAGAAGGCGCGGCGGAATAGCCGTGCGCACTAAGGCACCTTGCTACCGTGCGCGTGGCCGTCCCACTTCTTAAGTTCGAGTCCTCCGTCGGGCATGTGTGTGTGTGTGTGTGTGTGTGTGTGTGTGTGTGTGTGTGTGTGTGTGTTGGTTTTAGGATCTGTTAGTTTAACTAGTTTGTAAATTTAGGGACCGCTGATCAATGTAGTTAGACCACGTAAATTTACAAACATTCGAATCATTGCAAATTCCGCTATTACCCGTTTCAAACCTGATGGTTCCTCATAAGATAACTGTTTACATACATTTGACTTTTATATTTCGATCATAATTTTCCTCCGTGGGTAAAGTTATTGGATAGGTGGTGCCTATAATACCAAAATGGAACGACTTACTTGAACGCCAGTATGGCTATTGATGACATAACGTATCCGTTTATTATTTCATCGAAAAGTCAGATCGATTTCGTCACTTTTTTTTTTTAGTTATTGATGTGCGATTTGTGTATCACGAAGCGCAGATCCCTTCAACAACTCCAGAAAACGACAAAGGCAATAGTAAAGTCTGTTTACTATTATTAACAGTCATACTACAGTCGTTCCAGTTCACCTTTCTGTATTGTAGGACACCACTATCCAAGAAATTATGATAAAAATGAACATGACAATTTATGTACACGACAGGTTTGAAACCGATAACGGTGATATATAAGATGTAACTAGCACGATTAACTGTAATGTGTTGCTGTTTCTTAACTGTAAGAATTCATCGCTATAGAAATGAAAAACATTTTATGTCGAGTTACTAAAGAAGGTGCAGATAATGGTCAACTCTTAAATATGTGTTCACTTTATGAGAGGAATTAGAAATGTAGCTGAAACAAGACAATAAAAGTTACACTAAACATATCATAATTAGTACAGGGAAAGACAACGTATTAAAAAAAAAAAAAACTTTGCCAGCATTTGAAACTGATGGAGTGCTACGGAAGTATTTGACTTTGTTGCAAGACAATTGATTAACTTTCAAATTAACAAGTGTGGAGGAAGACAGAGCCTTTGTCCCCGCTGGCTACATATGCACTTCCGTAATCAGTAGATTGAAAGGAAACACTATTGATGTTATATGACTTTTAAGGTCACATTGCCAACACGAGAAGTGTCTCGTTATTTGAAGTTTACAGTTAATTGTTTGTAAATCAGTGGTTATAAGTCCTTACACTTATAAACTACTTAAATTCAGGGCAACATACACACCCATGCCGCAGAAAGGACTCGAACTTTTGACGGCTAGCAACCGCGCTCTCAGCAGGAAGGCACTCCAGAACGCTAGACCACTCCACCGCGGCGAAATTAACATTTTCTATGATTTGGTAAGGTGAGTGCTAACGGCCGTCATGTATTTAATAAAATGCATCTTTAACCATCAGCTGTTTTACTGAAATCCTTAAAATCGACTAGTTTCGGTGAGGACCATCATCATAGATATCCTGCACAACAATACAAATTAAAATAATTAATGTACACAATAAAAAAGAAAGTAAAAAACAAAATAACAGACTTAGGATGGAAAAGTGGAATTATCAGACTATTTTGTGTTATAAATATTTACAAGGTATTAAAACAGGTTAGTCAACAGCATTAAATGAAATAGATCTGGCTAAAACAGCAGGAGTCACTTTCAATAAAATTACAAATGTCACACTAGATTATCATAGTCAAAACTAACATAAAATCAGATGAGAGACTGTGAATACTGAAGAGGGCACAATGCTAAATGCATAAGTCAAAGACTATCACAAAGCATGCTATCGAAATTGAATATACAATAATGGAATCATTCTTAATGGGAGTGGAGTATCTTTGGCGGAACATCTTTGGTTAAGCCTAAGTAAACAAAGTTACAAAGTGAAGTGATCAACAAATTTTAAGAATAAGCGTATATGAAAAGTTTACATCAACAAATAAAATGTAGTACAATTAAACATTGTCACAGCTTCCAACATTAAATGCAACGTCAATATAATGTTTTACAAGTGACAAAACGAGAGTGATCATCGTCTTTAGAAGGTTTACATGACAAAAAATTTGATAATTATACAAACAATCTTATTTACACTGTTGTGAAAATTGAGTATTATAACTGATAGGAGGAGTAAAACTACAAATATGTTAAATGCCAGTATGAAGTTGATGAAAATATAGAGTGATTAATCGTTGTTAAAAACTGTAGCATAGTAGATAATGAGCCTACAAGGACAGTTTACTAAAGGGCGATAATTTAATTTCATACAATGTAGAAATTGAAATGCTTCCTGATTTAAATAATACATAATGGGAACTTAGACTTGAGGATACTTATTTCATACAAAGCGTTTCCAATCGTGGTGGCTATCTTGTGTAGTAGCCACGAAATTTATAGAATTATGAAATTGACAAGAACAATATAGATAACTAAATCATGACCATAAAGTTTCATGTCATAATGAAAAATGTACCATGATATAGCATAGATTGCTTATAATGGCATAGTCATAGGCAACATGTCACTTCTGCAAATTATTAATATATGGATATAACAGTGTCAAGGTATAAAGCATTATGATGTACAATTATATAAAGAGGTTATAGACACAGAGTTCTTGACTCTAGAAGAATAAGTAGGAATACTAAGAGCCAATAATATTACTTCATAAAAAATCAGCTATAAAACAAGTATGTGGTTGCGTAGACTTTTTCGGCGTAGTAACATAATATTCTTTTCGGGTTTGCAACCGGATACCATCGTCAACTAGACACGATATTTCGGCAGACCAACTGGCTTCCATCTTCAGGTGAGTGCGCTGGTTACACTTAAAGTTTCCAGCGAAAAGTGTGTGAGCTTACCGTTCTTTGTGCGATTGAGCATGCCACCTAAAGTCTATGCTGTTACTGTATTTGTTCCCAAATGTTACTCTCTCCTTTGGTTGATATTAGAGTGCTACTGTACCCACTACACAGTTCTGCCGTGCAGACCGTCATAGTGGCGAGTGCACTAGCCACACTGATTATTAATACGACCTCCCAACGCGGGTAATAGTAAATGGCCCAAAAAAGATGGTTCAAATGCGCAACGGAAACAATTTTAATCTGAGCTTACAGGGGCGCCTATTATCAGTGGGACGAAGCATCAGCTACAACAGCCTTCAATCAAAAGTGAAGGCCGTAAACTCCACAAAATACCTAGGAATTACTATTACTTTAGACTTAAATTGGAAAGAACACGTAGATAATGTCGTGGGAAAGGCGAACCAAAGACTGCGTTTTATTGGCAGAACCCTTACAAGATGAAACAGAACTACAAAAGAAACTACATACACTACGCTTGTGCATCCATTTTTGGAGTATTGCTGCACAGTGTGGGATCCGTATCATGTGGGTTTGACGGGGGACATCGAAAGAGTCCAAAGAAGGGCAGCTCGTTTCGTGTTGTCATGATACAGGGGAGACAGCTTTACGGAAATGATACAGGATCTGGGATGGGAATCATTACAACAACGGCGCTTATCGCTGCAGCGTGGGCTACTTACGAAACTCCAATCGCCAACATTCTCCTCAGAATGCAAAAAATATTGTTGACTCCCACTTACATAGGTAGAAATGATCATCAGAATAAAATACGAGAAATCAGAGCTTTAACGGAGAGATTCAGGTGTTCTTTCTTCCCGCGCGCTATTCTAGAATGGAATGGGAGATTAATAGTATAATGGTGGTTCGATGAACCGTCTGCCAGGCACTTAAATGTGATTTGCAGAGTATCCCATGTATATGGAGATGAAGATATTCTTTAAACAGTGAAATCTTAGTCAATTTAGTTAGCATGTGCATTCATTCATGGTGGAGTGATTTGAGGTATGAAATTAGAGCAAGTATTTAATTAATGTCTCATATTTATTAGGGTCATAGCCCTCTTACTATTTCTAACACGTTACAGTCACCATCTTTAAACAAAACTCGGTTTTATGCCCGTTATTAATTTTAACGTTTGAACAAACTCGGTTCTCATACCGTTATTAGAATTAGCATAATGTGGCCTCGTAACGAGGTCTCCTTGAAGCACGAGAAAGGGTTCAAAAGTCACCACGGTTAGTATGGTGCTACTGATTGACTATTACCATTTACATCCTACTCTCTTCAGACGTTTCTTTTGTGGCTATCATTTACAGTACACTCAGGACTAACGCTCTTGCTTATCAATTAATTCTGCGTCTGCAAGGTTTTCAAATAACTCACCATATTGTCCGCCCTGGGACACATGATATCCAATCTGAATTTACATTTAGAACCTTTGAAGCATTTTTTGGGCATCAAATCAATTACCACGTTGCTTCCCCGTAGCAACTTTTACTTGTATTTGTGGTTAATTGTAACACGCATTTTTATTAAAAGAATGAAATTAGGATTAGCGTTGGGGTCATTGCGTCTGCCAACAGATCTGGCTGAAATACCGATCTACTGCAATGGCCAACAAAAGTTGAGAAAAATTTGAATCGCACGTTCATTAATATCAAACACACGCATTTTGTACTGTTGCTGAAAAAGAAAGAACATTGTTACACATTTAAACACTAATTGTAGGTGGAGTACCGTGGCTCCCTGGGCCACGTGAACTTTCCCATATTTATTTTACAAAGAAAAGTCGAGTCAGAATTAACCCCATAAAAAATGTCGGCTTGGTTCGTCGATTACAACCCTATTAGAAGTTACTTTTGAAACATAACGAAAGAATGGTCTACTGCTTCCTAGTGAAAGTTGCCTTTGTTCATAAGGAACAACGGCCTTGCAGAAATTTACAAGTCCCTAACGTGGCGATTTTATTGGAATTTTAATTTTGAATTTACCGAGGGTGTCTACCGAAAGCTCGATGTACCTGAATTACGACTCGTTGGGGAATTCTATGAGAATGCCGGACATATTTACCAAGAGGCCCACGGCAGTCGACGGATCCTCGACGACCAGTTACTTAGCATGACGACGGAGAGCAGCAGAGTGCCGAACATGTCCACCGGGGCGGAAGTCCCTGGCCCAGAGATGGTGGAGGGGGTGGGGGGATAGAAGTCTCACAGTCGATCCTTAGCATAGGTCGAAACACCCGCTACTCTTTGCATTTACCAGTGACCAGTGAAATATATCTCTGCTCTACGATTTAACTCTACGAATCGTGGCACTAAATAAACTACACAATTACAATGATTAGTCTAATTAGGAAAATCAAGAAGGAAGGGAAGTGCTTCAAGGAGGTCCTGTGTTTAACCATAGAATAAATAACACCGTTTTGCCCATCTTGCTTCCCAAGTCGTTCGGTATTGCTAATATCTATGTATAGGCTGACCATTCGTCACCTGAATTATGTAAAATATCAACCACCAAACTGAGAGACCATGAGGGGTCACTAGAAGTGACCTCTCAAGTGTAATCAACTCAGTCACCTGAAGATGTCAGCCAGTTGGTCTACTGAAATATCGTGTCTAGTTGATGATGGTATCCGGCTGCAAACCCGAGAAGAAAATTGTAAAACAACGATTACTGTATAGCTTGTAAAATACAATTTAAAATCACACTACACGTGCTGTACACATTTCTGAGTAACAGTTGTTAACTTAATTGTGGAAATACATATAATATATTGAGAGATATATCACTAACACCAAGAAACATGATGCACTTAGACAAAATGAAGGGAAATGTTTACAGAGATAGATCACAGTTTTTCTTATTTTAGTAACAAGACGGATGTCAGTTCTTTAGAGAACTTTAAAACAGTATGTTGAAAGTGACTCCTGCTGTTTTAGACAGATCTATTTTATTTAATGCTGTTGACTAACCTGTTTTAAAACATTGTAAGTATTTATAACATGAAGTAGTCTGATACTTCAACTTTTCCATCCTATGTGTGTTATGTTGCTTCTTACTTTCTTTTTTATGTGCATTAATTATTTCATTTAGTATTTTTGTGTAGTTTATGTGTGATGAAGGTCTTGCACCGAAACTAGTCGATTTTAAGGACTTTAATAAAACAGCTTATGGTTAAAGATGCATTTTATTAACGAAATTAACCATATTGTAACATTTGTAATGACATCTTTATTTCCGTAAGAAAAACGAAGACGATTGTTTACCTTTAGCTAAATTCATGTGGTGGTCTAAATATCTCAATAGAGAAGGCTGACAGTAGCTCAGATGAAGAATACAAATGAAACGTGGTGCAGTCTATAAGTTCTGAGAATTGACGTCTTGATGATAGGCACCCACACGACTCTGAATGTTGCGTGGGCTGCCGCATTCCAAGTGGCTGATTGTCGTTTCAGTTGCGGATTGTAAACGAAACACCTCATTTCTTCCCCGGTTGACAAACGTCGGATCATCGACGATAATTCAGTTCCATGAGACAAATATAGGTACTGAATACGAAAGACGTCGAATTAACATTTGTGATGTGGCCGGGATCATCGTCCATACATCTAATGATATCCCGCAAAAAGTCATGCAATCATCTTGTTGGTATTTCGACAGGATTCGTAAAACACTATACTGGGTAACAAGAGACATGTTGACGTCGTATGTCAGAATTTTGTCGCAAGTACCATGGCTGACCACTTCTGATGCTGCGAGAGCGTCTACCGATTAGGAGAGGTTAGCACGCACCAACGGTGCAGCTCACTGGATCTTGCGTTCCGTTCGAACTATTACTGGCCGACAAGTGTTGACTTCATATTCCAAAGTGTCCCCTTCTTGTACAAAATTTCTGTGTGCCCTAAACACAGCAATGCGATTCAGTGCGTCGTCACCGTACACCTGCTGCATCACTTCAAGCGTTCGGGCAGCGGGTTTGGCTAATTTCTTGAAGAACTTTATGTCAGTTACTGAAACTGTGACACGTCATGGTACAACTGGCTCAATCAACTCACCTTCACAACAACGACCGTACGTCTGCCTCCAGTGCAGACACTCAACTCTCTATGGCAAGGACGAGAGACTAAAGGGTACGGTACTTTACCACGGAGCCATCTATGCACTATGGTACACCACAGGCCTGTCATGCGGTCAATCCCGGAACTTATTTGCTATACCACGTATTTTTAGTTAACTCGAATATAAATATCACAAAATTACCATATATTGACATTTTTATTGTTTTTCAATTGTCTATTAAATAACTGGACAAACAGTAAAAACAATCAATCAGATGCAATAAAATGTAATAGACTTAATTTACATGTATATTTGATTATATTATAACAAAGAATATTTATTGAGATTAAGAAAATTTTAAACTTTGCTGCATCCAGCGGAAACAAGTGGTGTGGAATGCTTACTGTAGGGGTTGTGCTGCTTCCTTTTTCTCGACCCGCAGCCATATGTACTCAGACGTTAGGCTGTAAGTTGTTTGAACATTCATCTTGGGGTCCTGATCTTGCTCACCACTTTACGTAAATTTCATTGCCCCTAAAGAAACTCCTGTCCTCTGGCCAACGTTTTGAGAACGGCGAAGAGGTGAAGACGACTGGTTTCATTGACAGGAAGCAGACTTATACCACACGGAAATACAAAAGTTGATACAGAGGTATGACAAGAGTTTAAAATCTATCAACGATTGTATCTATAAATAGCTAAATCATTGCTGTACCCTTTACCAATGACGTCCCTCATGCATCTTGTCGTAAAGAAAATATTAAAAATAAATAAATTGAAAGTTGAAATATGGACGCTCCTCGTTTATGTCCTGTGAAAATGATACTCATATCTCAAGTCTTTCAAGTATTCTGTTTCTTTCGAACATGAGTATATTCTGAAAACTGCTTGTCCAAGGAAGATTAGAGGTGTGATAATGGTGATAGGGATGGGCCGGACCTTAGGTTGTTAATAGCTATCGTACTTATTGTTACATACTCGCCGCGCTGGAGTACTCGAGCGCCCTTAGGTGCATTGCTGCGGAGCACGCGATTTCTCGCCGTCGAAGATTCGAGTCCTCCCACAGGCATGGGATTCTGTGTTGTTCTTAGAATATGTTAGTTTTAGTAGTTTGCACGCTTAGGGACATAAGTCCCTTAGATATACAAACATTTGAACACTTGCTACAAATGCTATCTAGAATTCAGCTCACAGAAATTGACACAGTGAGGGCGGAGGGTCTTGCAGTAGATTATTTTGGGCTAAGTATGCAGCTATTTCTTAAATGACTATAATTATTAACAACACAAGTGACGAGCCATATGCTACAATTGCTCACAGCCACTATATATACTGCACAAGGAATCTTCAGGGGAATGTATGCAGTGTAACTAGGAATACAAATAGTAAGGTTTTGACTCTGAGTAATAATGTGATGGGCACACTGACTGTTTCTGGTATAAAAGAACTAGGAGCTACGCAGGGAAATAAACTAGCTGAGAAATATTTCTGGTCCTGAGTCTGAAATGTCGAGACGTTCAGGGACCATGTAGGCAGCACTCGTGCCCGAAATGCCTTCAAGGTAGCCGCATCCTGTTGTGTTGATATCTGCTACAGCAGTAACAAAGGTGAAGCGCGGACATCCCTCATTTTAAATTCCATTAATATGTGTCAAAACGCTTTTGACAAAAATGTTCAAATGTTTGTAAATCTATCGGACCAAACTGCGTGGTCATCAGTTCGTAGCTTACAAAACCTAGGTAAACTAAACTAAGGACAATACACACACCCATGCCCCAGGGAGGACTCCAACCTCCACGGCGAGCAACCGCGCTCTCCGCAACGAGACGCTTTAGACCGCTCGGCTACTCCACCGCGGCTCGATTTGACTAAATAGAGTTACAGAACTTCAGAAATACTTTTTGCACAGGGTGATCTGTATTGTGAGTAACGCTCCACTCCGACTAGTAATTCGTTCAGTAACGAAATTGTCGAAAAAGGAAGTGGGGCAGGGGAAAAAAAGGTGATTGCGTGATTTTAACACACTAAAGTCTTTTATCAATTAAGCCTTTTAAGTGATACAGTACTCCCATTGAAATAGCTACACCAAGAGGAAATGCAGATGATGAAGGCTATTCATTGGACAATTATAGAACTGGCATGTGATGACATTTTCACGCAATTTGGATGCATAGATCCTGAGAAATCAGTACCCTGAGCAAACACCTGTGTCCGTAATAACGGCCTTAATACGCCTGGGCATTGAGTCATACAGAGCTTGAAAGGCGTGTACAGGTACACATGCCCATGCAGCATCAACACGATATCACAGTTCATCAAGAGTAGTGACTGGCGTATTGAGACGAGCCAGATTCTCGGCCACCATTGACCAGACGTTTTCAATTGATGAGAGATCTGGGGAATGTGCTGTTCAGGGCGCCAGTCGAACATTTTCAGTATCCAGAAAGGCCCGTACAGCACCTGCAAGATGCGGTCTTGCATTATCCTGCTGAAATGTATGGTTTCGCTGGGATCGAATGAAGGGTAGAGCCACTGGTCACAACACATCTGAAATGTAACGGCCACTGTTCTAAGTGCCGTCGATGCGAATAAGAGGTGACCGACACGTGTAAGCAATGGTACCCCATACCATCACGCCAGGTGAACGCAAGTATAGCGATCACGAATACACTTTTCCAGTGTGCGTTCACCGTGATGTCGCCAAACACGGATGTGACCATCATGATGCAGTAGACAGAACCTACACTCATCCGAGAAATAATGACGTTTTGCCTTTCGTGCACCCAGGTTCGACGTTGCGTGCACCATCGCAGGCGCTCCTGTCTGTGATGCAGCAAAAAGGGTAACCGTGCCCATGGTCTCCTATCTGACAGTCCATGCTGCTGCAAATATCGTCGAACTGTTCGTGCAAACGGTTATTTCCTTGCAAACGTCCCCATCTGTTGACTAAGGGATCGCAACGTAGCTGCACGATCCGTTACAGCCATGCGGATAAGATGCGTGTCATCTCGACTGCTAGTGATACGAGGCAATTGGGATCCAGCACAGTGTTCCGTATTGCCCTCCTGAACTCACCGATTCCATATTCTACTAACAGTCATTGGATCGCGAACAAACGCAGCAGCAATGTCGTGATACGATAAACAGAAATCGCGATTGGCTACAATCCGACCTTTATAAATGTCGGAAACGTGATGGTGTGTGTTTCTCCTCCTTACACGAGACCTCACAACAACGTTACACCAGGCAGCGTCGCCCAACTACTGTTTGTGAATGAGAAATCTTTTGGAAACTTTCTTCATGACAGCACGTTATACAAGTTGCCACCGGCGCCAACTTGGTGCGAATGCTCTGAAAAGCTAATCATCTTCTTACTGTCGGTTAAATTTTGCGTCTGTAGCACGTCATCTTCGTGATGTAGCAATTTTAATGACCAAGAGTGTAAATACATTGAAATAATGCCTGTTATTGTTGGCACTGAAACAGTTTGGTAATAAATAAATAAATAAATATCTCCAGAATTATGCTAATCCTGAAAGGCAAAAGCTTTTCTAATGGGCGGGGTGAGGCGTACAGGCGTAGGGTGAGGTTTCCTCAGTTTTAGATTCTCTTCCTGGAAGTAGGCCACAGCATTAGGGTACAACAGCCTCATGAACCCTGTTTTATAATTTATTGTTGCTGTTGCTGAAGTTGCTTTGTGCGCAGACTGCATATTTCTTTCACAAAATTCACAAAATAGATACTCTTCCTGGAAGTAGGCCACAGCATTAGGGTACAACAGCCTCAAGAACCCTGTTTTATAATTTATTGTTGCTGCAGTTGCTTTTTGCGCTCACTGCATTATTTCTTTCACAGAATTCCAGAACGATGGCGAATACTTTGAATCTTTGTTCAACACATCTTTGACGTTTGTCCAACACAGGACATCGTGTGAAACAAAGAACTAGCAGAGATGTAAATATGCGACATTATAAGACAGTTAAAATAAAACATTCAGTTATTTTAAAATGGTTTTCGTTAACAGCATCTTTCCCTTATGTACTGTTGCAGCAAAATCCCTCCTAGACGTTCACTAGATATGTCATCAGACATTTCCGACAATAACTCTTTTCTGCTGTACGATACTAGTCTATTTTTGTTTATGGCATTAAATTCTGTCATCTAAAAGCTGGAATTCTTCCTAATGAAGTGCACTGGCAAGAGTATTACCTTGAGAAATCAGTTGGACATTTTAAATTGCGTCAGAATTCACCTTATCCTCGCCACTGAGGCTAATTCTTTTCCTCCACTAGCTCATCTGGCACTTAAGGAAATTTTAGAAGATAGTTGCCATTAATATCAGAGAGCAGTTCTCCAGTTTTAAATGAAGTACAGATTCGGTTCGCCCGATTTCATCTTTAAATTATACTTGAATCAGAGCCAGCGCAACTCTAACTGCCGCCCGGTTCGAGTCACAAAATTGCCGCTCCCCCATTTTATTTTACTTTATATACTTATTTGTTTTTAAGGATACTGGGATGAAAAACCTGTGGTATCTTAAAGTCAGTCCTTTTTCTTCTGTGTGACAGTCGTGCTGTCACATGTTTAGATAAAAAAAGGAAAATTAAGTTTAACTTATGTGAAATACATCTCTCTCTATTTAAAAGCGAAAGGACACTCATTCATTCACTCACTCACTGACTAGACACGAAATCACGAAAACTACCTATGAAGCTGAAATTTGGCAGACAACCACAGCAAAATGATGAAAGCAAAAGGTTTGTCGTTTACATATTTATTTATTTATTTATTTTTGCGTTCATGGAGTAAAATTACGGCATTTGACAGGACGTTACGATTTATTACTCGTACAGTGTTTATTGTATTCGCGATAAATGTTGCGGACAGCATACACACATACCACTGAACGTACGTTCGAAATTATATCATAGTACGACACGCTGTTCACGAGATATGACGTCATAAACAATGACACGGGAGAAAATGTTACATCACGTGACAATACTGCACATTTCCTCCTAAACCACTGGACCGATTTCAACCAAATTTGATACACATATTCGTTACTGTGGGGTATCAGTTTCTGCAGGGTTAAGAATGACATATAACACATGGTTCAGGAGACATCATAAACAACAGGAATCGCAAAAAACTGCACTTTATCAAAATGAGAGTACTTAGCGACTGCAAAAAATTAAAGATAATTCCAAATCTTACTGACAACCACAGTAAAATGATGAAAGGAAAAAAGTTTCTCGCTTACTACTTTTCTGCTGTTCATGGAATAAAACTACGGTATTCGGTATGACGTTACAATTCATAATTTCTACGCTACAAATTGTAACCGTAGGAAATTTTACAGGCAGTATGAATACATGTAGCTGAATGTACCTTTGATATTGTATCACAGTACGACACGTAGTTCATGAGATATGAACACATAAACAGTAAAATGCATGGAAAACCGCCCCATCACGTACCAAGTTTTAATCTATTACATTTTTACTACTAATTGTATTCGCAACAGATTTTACAGACAAATAGCACTTACACATATGAATGTATACCTGAAAAATTTTACATTTGTGCAACATCTAACTCAATAAATATGAGATCGTTCGAATTTTATACTATCTTTCTTTCTTTTTTCTTCCTTATTTTTTTTCTTTCTTTTTCTTCTTCTTTTTTTGATGCTGCACTTATAATTTTGTACATTATGAAAGACAGCCTTATTTCTTAAAATATTCTTCCATAAATATAACATACTTTTAGAAGAAAAAAAGAGATTGACAAAGAGAGAAGTGATAGGAGAACTACTAACTCAAGGCTGGGATAAATAAATAAATACCCGGGCAACACCGAGTTTTCATCTAGGAGAAGTAGAAATGTAGACTTAATATATTAAGGGGGAACATCTTCACTGGAATCTTCGAAAAGATTTTTAACGACGTATTGCAGACTCTATACCACACTCTGATAAACATTAGGAAGGACATGAAATGTGTACTATTAAAATATAAAAAGTTTTCATAAATTCTCATTACGAATTTCCATGACTCGTGCAGGAGAGCGCGCACATATTTAATGAAGATGTCGCGGCCGAAATGTCATCCAATGACACTATGGGCACGTCTTCATCTTTGTCGTTGTGAAACAAATCTCTGCTACTGCAAGCTCAATACTCTCCACACTTTGAGAGGAGGTAGCACGGTCAAAAGCAAATTAAAATCTACTAAACGTGGGCTCTACAATGAATAATACCTTAAGAGCTATGAATACTTGACTAGCAGAAGAGGCGTGAATGCAGTTGAAGACCGAATATGGAGATAAATTCAGAGTTATGCATTTTAGCGCCCATGTTTACTAGACATTTCGTTCTTGTTTTGGTCCACATTACGCCCTTCTAAAATCTGAAAAGCAAAGGGCTTGCAGTAGTGTAGATTCGTTTCACAGTGTCAAAAAATAAATAAATACCCTACGCGTTAGTGGATGACATTCCCGGCCATGGCTTGCTGCAAAATTGTAATGTACTCATTCCCCTGTGCAAGTGCTCATTGTTTGTATCGGGAATTTCCGAATGAAATGTATATAAATGGAAGAGTATTTACCACTAAACTGTAAAAGTTCTCGATCGATTTAGTTACAGTTTTCTACTGGACATTCAGTCAGACTTATACGTAGAGAGAGGGAAGAATGTTTAACACAGTGGGGTGAGGGGAAGAGAAGAAGAATGGTAAAGGGAGAGAGAGAGAGAGAGAGAGAGAGAGAGAGACAGACGGACGGAGAGGGAGCTGAGATGATGGGCTGAACCATTGGTGCCCTTTGAGCTTGTGACTTCAACAAGCAGTGCTCTACATTGTTTATACGTGAAATTAAATTTGATTTTTGCAGTCCATATTATCTGTTACAGTTGCGTTGAAATCAGCTCAAATCTCTCCTTATAAATGCAATTATTATTATTGTTATTATTATTATTATTATTATTATTTGCCTTACGCAAGTTTTCATTAATCTTCTCACACAACGATGAAAACTGCATCCCGATGAGAGGACCTGACTTCATCCATAACTTTCTTCTGAACTTGCTGTTTCTGATATAGCACTTAGCAGATAATAGGTGACTCGTAGTGACATCAGCAGATATAAGTTTGGAATTTCTCGAGAATGCAACCAAATGGAATGACATTATTTTCAATTAACATACCTTTTTGCTTTATAATGCTGAAATTAAGAACATAATTGTAGGAAAATAGAACACAATCTATTCCCTCCACCGTTCTCGCTCATTGAACATACATTTTGATGAATGTCATCCTTATCACGAATTCTCTCTTTCGTGTCTGATTATTCACAAAGTTCTAAAAGACTATTCTCCGTCACCGTGTCACTCCACTTTCCTTCCATTTGTTCTCAATTCTAGCTTCTGGGAAGACGAGTGATTATTTGCCACCCTGCTAGTTTTTCAAATAATACAAGAACTAATTTCCTATTTTCAACCTTGAAGAAGGAGCCTAACTTAATAGTAACGTGAATGTACAGTACTTACTCACAGTATTTTGCCTATTATCTTCCCCCAATGTAATAACACGCAAACTGTGAAACTTCAGTTACTTCTCGATGTCATTTCCCTGGTAATGTAAACATTTTTCACATCGACTACCCCATGGTTCTATGAGCCAAGCGAACGCTTCTTTAGGAGTACGGTTTGACCACTGGAGTCCGTGAGCTTTCAGGAGCTGACTGGAACATCGTTCCTGAATTTAAAAGCGCCATTCGTGTCGCACTCCTAGTCACTTACCAACGTTACCTGACACCAAGCCACGCGCGCAGCCTCATCGTCATCCATCAGCATTCTCGGAACCTACTTGGGGAGCCCTCATGCAGGTTTATGTACTCACATCCCACGGAAATGTCAGTTCTGGAAGGGAAGTGTTCCAAGCCTGTAGGTGACCACCCAAAGGAGTTTTTTTTTTTTTTTTTTTTTTTTTTTTTTTTTTCACTCAGCCGATCAAGCCAGCAGACTGGCTGGTGCTAGGCACAGATAATCAACCTGGGTTATCTCACGACGTTCTGCATTCTGTGTACTGACTTGCCGACGGACACGCATTGGACATGTCCATGACACCATCACCACATGTTTCACTCGACTGGCGATGAATTCCAGTCGGTGTCTCACAACGCAAATGGAGAAAACGAGATATTACTTGCTGTTGTTGTACTGAGATTGTTACCCTTTTTAGAAACATTTCATTACTCTCTCTTCCTGCTGATGATAGATTTTTATGTGCCGTACAGTGTCACAACCTTCACCAACCATTTCCACTGCATATACGCTTCTTTAAAATAAACCACGCATTTTTTGTTAGCAGCGTGCTCTGAGAAAAGAATCGGAGGTATTATAACTTAAATGGACCTCGTAGAGAGAGAGGAAGGTGAGGGGGGGGGAGAATATGGCAGACAGAAAAAGGGGCAAGAGCGAAGAGCGATTGAGGTAGCTAACGCGACGTCAGACGTCAACGAAGTGCTGTGGTGCTGAATTATTTGCGTGTCCGCAGTCCGAGCGACAACGTGACCGAGCAAATTAAACGTGGCTTTCCGCTTCCGCAGGTGGGCAGTAACTGGTCCAACATGCAGCGTTGTACCACTCTCGTGTGTAATAAATTGTAATAAATTTCTTGTAGTCGTAGGTAGGCTAAATGTGGAAACGCGAACGTCTTTCTTCTTCTCATCATTTGCCTTTGTCTGGACTGACGAGACGTCGACGTGAGTACCACGGCTGTTAAGAGTGGCTAAAAGCCACTTCTGCTGTTGTCAATTCCGTACTTTCTGCTCTTTTTCCACAGAAAGCAGTCCACAGAAAGCAGTTAGCAATGATGTAGTACACTGGTATACACATCTACATACCTACTCCGGAATCCAATGAACGTGCGTTGAGGACGGCACTCACAAGGAAGGTACCCGGGCTCGAGGAAACACAAATATACCAAATCGTCTGAAAGATATAGGTCCCTTATTCCATCAGCGATACTCTCGCATCTGCAAAACTTTGCAGTCGCCCATTAGAGGCCTGTGCGTGAGCCAGGCCGCATTGCACTTTGATCTGCCGGTACCCGTCGGGAGCACTAGGGAGAGTGCGGTGTGCCTCTGAAGTTGCGTTTTGTGACGTTATTTGTGTAGTAAAGCGTCAGATGGGTCGGCGATTGGTAATCAATCCTGATAAAGTATTGCGGTTGGTTGAGATCAAATTCCAAAGAGCCCTTCTTCGTGAATACGGTCTTGGTGTAGAAGATGAATCATTGATATGTTTTCTGGTATCTATTATAGTGCAGAAATATGAGTATAGATTAGAAACACTATAGTATATACCAGGTAACATGTGAATGATTCATCTTCTATACCAATACCATCTTCACGAAGAAGGTTTCTTCCTAACTTCATTATAACCAGTCACACTATATTAGCAGCATTTTGTACCAATCGCCGACCTATCTGACGCTTCAATACACAAATAACGTCACAAAACGCAATTTCAGAGGCTCACTGCAGCTTCAGGTCAAGGTGCAGTGCGGCGTGTTACAAGTACAGGCCTGTAATGGGCGACTGCAAAGCTTTGCAGATGAGGGTATATCACTAGTGCAATGAGGAACCTTCACATTATATCTCACACGAATTTCGAGCCCAAGTACTTTCCTTGTCAATACCACTACCAGTTACTTTATTTCCTGTTCTACTCTCATATGGATCGAGGTATGAACGAATGCTTGTACGCAGCCGTACGAGCCGTAATCTCTCTGAACCTTTGTGGCTTTTACGCGTAATGTAGAATGGCGAGAGTAGAATCGTTCTGTAGTCCGCCTCAAATTCCGGCCATCTAAATTTCTTCAACAGTGTTTCTCGAAAACAACGTCGCCTTGCCTCCAGCGACTGTCCTTTGAGTTCCCAATGCATTTCAGTAACACTCGCGCACTGAGGCTTTTTGCGGATGATGCTGTAGTATGTAGAGAGATTGTAACAATGGAAAATTGTATTGAAATGCAGGAGGATATTCATAGAATTGACGCATGGTGCAGGGAATGGCAATTGAATCTCAATGTAGACAAGAGTAATGTGATGGGAATACACAGAAAGAAAGATACTGTATCATTTAGCTATAGCAGGTCAGCAACTGGAAACAGTTGATTCCATGACTTATCTGGGAGTAGGCATTAGGAGTGATTTAAAATAGAACAACCATATAAAATCAATCATCGGTAAAGCAGATGCCGGACTTAGATTCATTAGAAGTATCCTAAGGAACAGCAGTCCGAAAGCAAAGGAGGTAGGTGACAGTACATTTGTTCGCCCACAGCTTGAATACTGCTCACCGGTGTGGCATCCGTACCAGGTGGGGTTGATAAAGGAAGTAGAAAAGGTCCAACGGAGAGCAGCGCGCTTCATTACAAGATCATTTGGTAATCGAGAAAGCGTTACGGAGGTGATCGATAAACTGCAATGGAAGACTCTGCAGGAGAGACGATCTGTTGCTCGGTACGGGCTTTTGTCGAAGTTTCGAGAACATACCTTCACCGAGGAGTCTACAAATATATTGCTCCCTCCTACGTATATCTCTCGAAGAGATCATGAAGATAAGATCAGAGAGATTAGAGCCCACACAGAGGCACACAGACCATTCTTCTTTCACGTATAGTTACAATACGTACTGGAATAGGAGGGAGAACCAATAATGGTACTCAAGGTGCCCTCCACGACACACCATCGGGTGGCTTGAGGAGTATAAATGTAGATGTAGATCGAAACTACGGCCCCCTATGAACTGCCTCTGTGTCCTCCTTTCAACCGATCTGGTGGGGATCCTAAACACTTGAGCAATACTCAGGGTCGTACAAGCGTCTCCTTTACAGACTAATTACACCTTCCCATAATTCTCCCAATAAACTGAAGTCTACCATTCGGTTTCCCACGATTGTCCATGTATGCCCGTTCCATTTCATACTGCTGTGCAGCTACACCTAGGTAATTTAATTGACTTGACTCTGTCAAGCAGCACACTACTAAAGCTGTATTCTAACATTACTGAATTGTTTCTCCTACTCATCTACATCACTTTACATTTTTCTACATTTAGCGCTAGTTGACATGCGTCGCACCACCTAGAAATTTGGCCCAAGACATCTTGCATGCTACTACAGTAATTCAAGATGACACCGTCCTGTACACAGAGCATCATCAGCAAACAGCCTCAGAATGCAACTCATTACGTCCATCTGAACACTTATATAGATAGAAAATAATAGTGATCCTGTCACGCTTCCCTTTGTTACTCCTAGTCTCTGAGGAACACTCCCAGTCGAGGGCAGCGTACTGGATTCTGTTACTTAAGTAATCTTCAAGCCACTTACATTTTTGGATACCTATTTCGTAAATTCGTACCTTCGCAACTTACCGACTATCGCACTGCAGTAGCAAAATTTGCGAGCACATGTATAACACAATATTCAGGACTTCATCATTCCCATCGGATTGCATTGTTGTCTTGGTCTTTCTTTTCCCCTATTTCTCGCATATCGAAGACGCCTGGTCGATGATTGCAGACTGAATGGCCAACGATACTCCACCATACGCTATCCACCTTATTTACTTCAAAATCACATCCGGAAACACTTCGATGAAATGTTGAGGCGTAAAGCAGCGATTATAGCCACCAGTGGCTGCAACACTCAGTACTGATTTCAGCATCTTCATCACTTCACACAGGATTGAATTTTCGAACATTTGATTGTTGTAAAACAAGTTATCTGCCAAATAACTGTGTGACATCAACGGTCCTTTATGGTGCTTGTTTTTGAAAGGCAGACATTGTACTAAGGAATAATGCCATCTGATCCGCCTCGGCGGAGTGGTCGCGCGCTGTATGGCACCAAGCTGTGGAGCGCGCAGTTGGTCGCCGTCAGAGTTTCGAGTCCTCCCTCGGGCCTGAGTATGTGACTTTAGCAAAAGTTAGTTTAAGTTAGTTTAAACAGTTTGTAAGCTTAGGAACTTATTACCTCAGCAGTGAAGTCCTTATGATTTACCAGCATTTGAACATTTGATATTTGATTCTGATGCAAGAAAAGAGGTGAAAGCTCTCACTGAAATAAACAATAGCTTTAATAAACAATATGAGCGATATAGACAGATGAGGCGATGGTTTAAGACGACTTGTTTATGATCTGCTGGTCTACATTTTGAATGCAACACTACAGCGAACCCGCAAGGCCTACATTCGCAAAAAACTCGTCACGATTCATAGGCTGTACTCCATGATACGATTCCACAGACATGTGTCATTAGATATGGACGTACAAGTCTGGTCGTTCTTGTAAATATGGGCCTCCGGCCTGTAGTTGGGAGGTAGTGAACCAGTAATGTTCTGGAGGGTTTACTTATTTCATTTGTATTGTGCGATAGCGCAGTGTTAGTATGGCAGACACTGCGTCTAAAGGTCGTGGGTTCGAACCCCACTAAGTCATATGATTTTTATCTGTCACTTTTCACTTCTTTCAACTCTGTCAATATAACGTGAAAATTGTCCAGTAGCACTGTGGTAGAGAACCCACATTGAACTGTAGGCACCTCTGTAGCTGGCTTGGTCGGAGGAAATCAACGGCATAACACAACCATGTCTAGAAAAGCACTGCGAGGTTCAAAGTAATCTTTGGAGTATTGATTGCTTTACCTTACCTTATTTACTTATATCTATAATGCTCCGCAGGACTTGATCGAGGAGCATGGTACGACTCAGCATATACGATCGTTACAAAGAAGTAGGAATTGTTAAAGTCGAACGTAATGCAATCGTAAGCACTCGATAGGACTTAGCATAAATAAAAGAAGGGACAACTCAACACAAAATTCAGCTTAGTATTTAATTCTTCCACGAATTCCTTGACAGAATATAAAGAGTGAGCTGTCACAAAACTCATCATTTTAACCTCGAAAGTCCGAGGAATACTGCTAAGAATTTTCAATTAATGTGGCCGCTTATTGAAATGGATGCACAGAGTAATATCCACACTTCTGCATAGGGTCGAGGTGTTGTGGTCCAAACGCAGAATCTGTTTCTGTCTAGTATTAAATGAATTAAAACTACTAAATCTTTGGAATAAACTAGTATTACTAACAACAAGGTACATTAAAGGAAATCTGTATTGAGAGGCCAATGTCAGAATTCCTAGACTCCAGAACAGGGGTCGTCAAGAGGTATGTCCTAGATTTAAGAATTGCATACTGTATTCTCCTTCCCATACTCTTTTAGGTAGAACAGACGAAACTCGTTTTTTTTTTTTTTTTTTTTTTTTTTTTTTTTTTTTTTTTTTTTTTTTTTTTTTTTTTTTTCATGCACAATCCACAGCATATGGTTATTGTGGAAGACCCACTTACAGTCTACCTTTGCAGTTTCACCTTATATCCTACTACTGTATGGTGACTGCACCAATTTTGGCGCTGTTCTGAATAATCTTGAGTATCCTAATCAGTAACCATGTGACTTCTCCCAAATATCTATAGAAAACATATACCGTACAATGATCTGGAGTGAAGGACAAATAGTGAAATGTCAGATCCGTACAGTTGAAGACATTGATTTATACAGCTTAAAATACTGACAATGACCTGTTGATCGTAACTACTAAGAAAGAGTCGGCGTGAATCTGGATCATATACTGTTTTCGAATGAGTTATCTCTAAGAGAATGATCTACTGACCCTCATTCCACACGGAGGTAGAAACGAAGGAAGATTTATAGTTTATTGTCCCGTCGACACAGTGGAGATTAAGAAAGTATTCATCCTGACAGTCACCTGGCTCTTTACTCACACAATGTAATGATTGCTTTGGACAAGGAATTTCATACTAATTCCCTACATCTCGGTTTTTGTCAGGCATTTAACACTGCACTTCTGAAGTGGCTTCTAATCAAGTTGCGTGGTTACGTAACATCGTGTCAGTTGTGTGATTGTATTCGCGATTTCCTGTCACAAGTTACATGGTACGTAATGCTTGAGAGCACTCATCGAATAAAACAAATGTATTATCTGATGTTTTCCAGGAAAGTGTTATGAGTCCCCTCCTGTTCCCTGTCCTTATAAATCCTTAGCAGATAATCTGAGCAGCTCTTTTACACTATTCTTGGATGGCGCTTTCGTTTATCGTCTAGTAAAATTCTAGAGAGAATCAAACCCAAATGCAAAACTATTTTATAAAATATCTGCATGATACAAAAACTGGTAACAGACCGCCAATAATGAAAAGTGTTAAGTCATCGTGTGAGCACTAAAAGATATCCGTTAAAATTCATTTGCACGAAAAATCAGCCAAATCTGAAGGCCTTAAATTCATTTAAATTCCTAGGCATTGTAATTACGAACCCCTTTAATAGGAATGAACATATAGGTAATATCGTAGGGAAGGTGAACGAAAGACTACGTTTTATTGTTAAAACACTTAGAATATGCAACAGTTCCACTAGAGAAACTCTCTACACTAAACGTGTCTGTCCTATTTTGGAATACTGTTGCACATTGTTGGATCTCCTCCATGTGGGATTGACGAATGATATAGAGTAAGTTCAGAAAAGGACAACGCGTTTTGTAGTATCGCAGTACAGGAAAGTTAGCGTAAACGGAAACGATGCGAGAGTTTTGGTGGATATCATGAAAGGAAAGGCGTTATTCGTCATTGCGATATCCGTTTGTGGAAAGTCTTTCGACAACTGACTCGTCCGAAGTGGACTTTTCAGCACTCATCTACACACCGAGAGATGATCATCATAATAAAATACGAGGAATGACACGTAAAAGGGAACAATGTCTGGTATTTTCCCATGAACTATTCAAGCATCGAACGGCTGAGAAATGTTCGAAGAACTTACGAGAACGCGGTATGTAAATAGTCTGAAAACGGTTCGATAAATCCTCGGTCATGTAGGTAAATATGAACTAGACAGTTACGTAAGTGTGAATGCACAAGTCAAACTTTAAAGTTGGTCACTGTACGTAATAAAAGCTTAATTCTGGTAGGAGGTACCCCGATGTAGAGTTTACTGTATAAAAAAGCTTAATTTTAGCAGTGAAATTAGCAAAAGGTCCGTGTGAACTACCGGCTACTCCCTGCTGCTAGTCCTTATCCCCTGTCCCAAATTGAGAACTGATTTGGTTCAAATTACTGTAATAACAGGAAGTTAACGACACAGTGGCCAATATACGTAGCAGCTTACACGAAATTACACAGCCATTAATAAACAAACCGCCACAAATAAAGTTGTTTCATAAAGGTGGCTAAGAAAACATTTATCGCGCAAAGGAAATAAAACATAAAAAATTGCATCACAGTTTGTTCTCAGCACTGGTGAAAAACAATATTAAATAAAAGGGGGAAGGTGCTCAAAACTACCATTTATAGGCAAGTAAAAATTGTACTGAACTTAACTTGTTTCTTCAGGTCGAACGCAAGCAAAATGGGGGACCAATTTTGTTAATACAATAAAAAGCATTCCATTTACAGGAACTAATACTGACGATGCCCAGCATTGAAGTTAACATAAATAACACCGAACATAACGCTACTGGGAGGGAGGGACAGATTTACAAACAACACACACTCGCTCCCACACATGCAATGCAACAGCGAAACTCACCAAAATCAGCTTGTTGAAACGAGGCAGAAGCAGGCGCCGTTATCGTAGGCGAAATTCAGCAAACCCGGAGGTACAACACAATATACAATAAAACTACGAAGATGGCTCTGGTCTGTCGTGCCTGAATTGAGATGGTGCGTGAGTATAGCACATTTAAGTTGCATTTAGATTAGACCGCGAGCAAACACGCTAACGGCGACACACGGCTACGTTACATAATCGCACTCCCCTGAACGCGAAGTGGTTAAATATGGGATTCATTACACAAAATCACGGCGGCCTCTTAAGTTGCAATCTGCGAATAAACTATATAAGTACTGGTTTTATAAAATGTGGCGTGAATTCAGGTGACTATCTGCTAACCCCTGAAGTCGGTGTTCGGACCCACGTGGTTCCGAAAACCGATAAAAATGTATAAATTCAGTTTTCCAAAAATAAAGAAAATTAACTACGGCATGCAACCCATAGAAACGTTTACAATTACAAAGGGAAGCGAATCAAATGCAGCTACACGCGATAGGGAGCGATTACAGAAACGGATGTATTCCAGACTAAAAAAAACAGAAAAGTGAAATAATTACAAAGTCGGAAAGTGAGAATAAAAATTACGGCATACAACCCTTGAAATATATAGAATTTCATAAGCAGGCTATTGAAGGAGGTTGTACACGGGTCAGAGAGAATTACTGATAAAGACTAAGTGCATACTAAAAGTTCGGAGAAGAAACAGAAAAATTAAAGTAGGCGGGGAGAGAAGATCGCGAAATGTTTGTGGAAATCAGAAGGATACACACATAGTTGTTTGCCTGATGGGCATGGAACAAACAATAGTTGAAGCTGAGGGCTTTGCTGTAAGAACTGACCACGTGGAATACATATCACTCACGGAAGGAAAACGATAAGAAAAATTCTACATGCACTGTACAAAAATGAACATATCGTCTGTTAGAAATCGGGTCCCACAAAACTAGCAAGAATTTATACAGAGTTCGTACACCGCTACGTACACACTAAAGGTTTGGATATAACAGGCCGTTATCAAACTGCAACTAGTAACACATACACCACGTTAATCTGTTGGAAAACATTGGATTGAAAAATTAGAACACATTTCCGCGCACGACCGAAGAAAATCGCTACCATCTCTGCAGACACAAGAGCAAGACCAAACTTACCTCACAACGGTTCCAGCACAAAGTGACCATCGAGCGGCCAGGAGATGGGAAAGCTACCGGTAACTGGGCAAAACTCATCATAACAGCGGTGGTATGAAGAGAAGATCATGAGACTCGCCCTGACAAGGCTCGTCGACTAGCTTGTAACCAAAGGGTGTAGAAACCATTTTGGTCCCATCAGCAGCAGGGCATAGTAACGACTAACGATCGACTTTGAGCCAGAGAGAACCATGCCAAGCGAGCCATTACTACTCACATTCAGACAGCCATTAGATTATCGCACATCCACTTAAAAGTAAAACAAGTACGCATTCTCACAGGGACAATAAAAATTATTAAAACAACAAAATTCTACCAATATTAACTAACAATTTCAGAAACAAATATTTTAAAACATAAAATAAAAATGTTATTCCTCATGCCTTGAAAAGAGTGGGGATCTAGTTTTAGGAAAATGCTAACCTTGCGACATCAAATAAATTAAAATTTTATAAAAAATATATGGAAGACGATAGACGGTCGTCTTTCACACTAAATGACCGAAAGTCTGTTGTGAATGATCAGCTTATGGTAAAACTGCATAAAGCCGTCAGACTCAATCATCAGTTCACCAGTTCACCAGTTTTGAACCTTCATAGCATTTTGCACAAATCTGTGATCGTCAATGCGTGTGTTACACTGACAAATGACTGAGATCTACGCAGAAGGGACATCGAACCATGTAAAGCTGTTTACAAAATGTTTGTATACGGAAATAGGAAATACCTGAAATTATGGGCTGTTGACCGATGTGTAACAAAGCCTCTTTATAAGGTATTCTTCTTCTTATCGTCTTCAGGTATTAGGCAGGAATTGCCCGTTACAGTACCCATCTCATTCGGGGTCTTCCTCTATCTTTTCTTCCATGCGAAGTCTCTCGCTTATTTTCTAGATATTTCCTCCTTTTATTTCTGTTTTCTGTAATTTTATTATTTAGGTTAAAGATTTGCTGCTCTTCTATAATATGTTGATTGCTTAGGCTGTCTTCTCTTGTGCAACCCTTAACTCCTCTCAGGAATTTCATTTCTTGTGCCTGAATACGGTTTTCTTACTTCTTGGGTATCACCCAGGTCTCACTTCCAATGAGCGACGTGGGAACGTCAACTGGTTTATAGCATTTAAATTGGGTGACTTTGCTGGTTTTGTTTTTCGGGTTTCTGTTAATTTTTTGACGTATCCAGCTGAATTTACTAAGCTTTATTTCAATGGCTTTGTTGTAGACATATATCATCTCACGTCCGAGGTAAATAAAATGTTTAACTAGCTCTCAAAATCTTCTAATCTATCACTATTTTGGCTCTAATTGGTTTTTTTCCCATGAATTAGTTCTTTCTGTTGAGATTTCCATGTAAATTTTTGCGCTTAATTATTTTAGTAAGTACATTCATTTCTGAATGGTCATCTTCCCTATCTGGTAGGATCACTACGCCATCTGCATATAGTAAATTATTAAGAAGATAGTCCTGTCCAATTAGATAACTTTAGGAAATTTTCTTTTCAATATACGAGGGTGAGTAGGAAAATAAATATTTCTCCTGTCGACTGTGGTAAGAGTTGTGTATGAAACGATAAAACGAGAATGAGACATTAAACATAAGACAAATCTTTAATTTCCAAGTACATTGAGACATTTGTCATCCAGCTTTATAAGCTTTAAAAAGCCTTCCAGGAACAAATCAGAGCGTTGCATATGGTAGAAGCGTTGAACGATTTGTTTGACGTCACTACTTCGAAAGCGCATCCCTCCAAGAGTCGTCTTCAAAGCTAGGAAACAGATGGAAGTCACTTGGGGCGATATCAGAACTGTTTGGCGGATGGTGTAGGGGCTCCCAACCAAGACTTGCAATATGATTTTGCGTTGCCGTCGCCGAATTTGATCTCACATTGCCGTTTGTTCCAAATCACCTCTTTCAATTTCAACAGAAAGACACAGTACCGCGCAGTACTGATTTTTTTTCTGGACGGCTTATGGAGGTTATAAAGCGTATGACAAATGTCTTAATGCACTTGGAAATTATGTAGAAAAATAAAGACATCTTATCCAAAATGTCTCATTGTGTATTTTTTTTTTTTCCTTTCGTACACAACTCTGCCAATAGCCGACAGGGGAAACTTATTTTCCCTCTCCCCCTCATATGTATCATTTCACTGATGCAAATGTTTGAAGTTGTAGAGATACAGCAGCCTTGTCGTACTGGTTTGTTACTTGGTATATCATTAGTTATTTCTACATCCAGATCTAGAGTGATATTTGTGTTTTGATTTAAACTTTTTTATCGCATTTGTTAGATGTTTCGGATATCTGCGACTCGCCATTGTCTTCCAAATTTTATTTCTATTGACGTTATCAAAAACCTTTTAAATTCAGTAAAATCAATGTATGTTTCTTTGTTATTGTCTCTCCGTTTTTCTATTATTTGCTGCAAAGTAAAAACTGCACCTATTTTGGAGCGTCCTTTTTATCATACTGTTCGAAAAAAAAAAAGCATCCTGCTATCCGAATCATCACCTTGTAACCGCAGTCTAAGATATACAGTCACGACATTCCCACAGATTTTCGTTATACACTGCAACAATAGCGCTCCAAGAGGCGAGCAAGCTACATTCCTGAAACGATATTGGATGACTGCGAATAGTTTTTTTTTTTTTTTTTTTTTTTTTTTTTTTTTTTTTTAATATTGAGTTTAACGTATTTCTTTTATAAGTGTACGTATGTATGTAATAACTAACAAATACCTCCGCATTCGTCTTTCTTTAATTTTCCAAGATCCCTGACCAGGTACGAAATGGTACATTACAGAAAAGTTTATTTACAATTGTCTTGTAACCTACGTCTTCCAGTGAGGAATTTACTTTACTACAAAAAAATAAAAAATATCTGCGGAACACCAGAAGAATTTTCGTTTGGGAGAAAGACATTTCATTTCTACTCAGGAACGTAAGTTTTCTTCACTACAATTCTAGTAAAATCGGTTAGATTGAAAAGTAGGAATCATGTATAGAATGCAATAACTAAATTATTTAATAGCATGTTTGTAGTCAAGATCGCTTTCTTCATTTAATTACATTACCGGTTTCAGCGTGCTAGATGGCAACTTCAGACCCTACAATAGTGGCCGTAACGTCGGGGAAATATTTGATACATTGGCGATGCGGTCCAATACCCAGAAGAGTTTTATCAACAATGACAACGGCCGCGGAAGCCTTCGTTTACATACAACAATGAACTTGTTTCCCAACAAAGAAGAACCCAACTTCGCAATTGTTGCTCCAGTTGAACCAACCGTCTTCAAAATTGGTTTTTTTAAGCTAAAGTAATTACACTCAAATTAATAGGCGCGTATAAGAAAGATGAGTGGAGTCTAGCCGGCCGCGGTGGCCGAGGGGACTGAGGCGCTCCTGTCACGGTCTGCACGGCCACTACGGTCGGGGGTTTGAATCCCCCCTCGGGCATGGATATTTGTGCCATCCTTCGTATAAGGTAGTTGATCAGTAGTTTGTAAGTTTAGGAATTGATGACCCCGTAAGCTTAACAAACATTTTTCTAACAGTGGAATGTACAAATGTGTCATTAGACTCCACACCGAATTGGTACGCGTCAAAACATTAACTGTCATAGTAATAACACACAATAATAGGAATTTACGTTTCTCTTATTTTTATATTATACTTACTTTCAACGGAATAAGCTGCAAAGATATACGTATTGGTAAGTATTTGTTCATGACGAAGTTGTATTTTATTACCACTGCATCAGTTAAATTAGGTTATTTTTGCATTAATCTCCGTATCATGTTTGTCTGTTGATATCTTACCAATGCTTGTAACGCAAAAATTATACTCCTTATTTCGTTAATTACGTACAAAAATAATTGTATAAACTATCATCACTCCTTCGGCAGCTTGCCCACCGCTAGGAGTGCTCGTGTCGTTGCAATAGTTGGTAACAACTTGCACAGCAGTGAGTGTCGCGACTGTATATATGTTAAACTGTGCTGCAACTGCAATTTTATGAAAAACTGGAACGTGTTGAGCAGGTGTGTAAACCTTGTGACTCGAAGCCACGAGCTCTTCGCCGGTCCCACGTAGATCTGCGGCAGACCTCGTGCCGTCACTCGCTTCAGGACGCGGGGCTTCGGAAGACGCCTGGAAGGGCAGCGAAATGGCCGGCCAGGATTGTGCTCGGAGCGGCGCGGCTGCGCGCGGCTTTCACGTCGCGTCTCCCGAGGAATTCTGCGCAGACGTCGGCTCGGCGGCTGATTCGCCTCAGCCGATCGCAGCGCAGCGGCCCGCCTCAAAGCCCGCTTCAATTATCTTCTTTCAGCCGATAGGTCGGCGGCGGCGTCTCGGCAGACGCGCTCTCCCCCGGGACCTCTGCCGGAGGCCCTATTCCCGCCCCCGTGCCACTCGCTGCACAGCCGCGCTCGGCGGCGGATGCGAGAAGCGAAGCCGCCGGGTGCGCTGGTAACCCGTAGACAGGTTTCTCGAGGTGTTCACTTTAACTGAAGCCGTTCTGGTATCTCGCAAACTACATCTTCGATCACATAAATAAAAAGGTACAGCACTAATTTGACTGTATAGGAGGTAGAGATCGAATCATATTACAGCCGCCTCCCCCCACCCCACCCCCAATCCCTACACCAAGTTCATGCGATTTTCTGGTGGGGTCCGACTTTGAAATCTTCAAGGGGAGCCCCAGGTTATTATCGCAGATTACAATTTTGTTGTTGTTGTTATGGTCTTCAGTGCGGAGACTGGTTTGATGCAGCTCTCCACCCTACTCTATCCTGAGCAAGCCTTTTCATCTCCTCATAAGAACGGCAACCCACATCCACTTGAATCTGCTTACTATACGCTTCTCTTGGTCTCCCCCTGCGATTTTTACCCCACACACTTCCCTTCAATGCTAAATTTACGGTTCCCCGATGTCTAAGAATGTGTCCTACCAAGCGATCCCTTCTTTTAGTCAGGGTATGCCAAAAATTTCTTTTCTCACCAATTCTGTTCAGTACCTCTTCATTAGTTATGCGATCTACCCACCTAATCTTTAGCATTGTTCTGTAGCACCACATTTCAAAAGCCTCTATTCTCTTCCTGTCCGCACTGCTTATCGTCTATGTTTCGCACCCGTACAAGGCAACACTCCACACAAATGCCTTCAGAAAAGACTTCCTCACACTTAAATTAATATTCGATGTTAGCAAATTTCTCTTTTTCAAAAATGCCTTTCTTCCCATTGCCATTCTGCATTTTATATCCTCTGTACTGCGACTATCACATGTTATTTTACTACCCAAGTAACAAAACTCATCCACCACCTTCATTGTTTCGTTACCTAATCTAATTCCTTCAGCATCGCCTGAGTTCCTAAGACCGCATTCCATTATTTTTGTTTTGTTCTTGTTAATGTTCATTTTATACGCTCTCTTCAACACACTGTCCATTCCATTCAACTGCTCTTCCAGGTCCTTTGCTGTCTCTGACAGAATTACAATGTCATCAGCAAAACGCAATGTTTTTACTTCTTCCCCCTGAACTTTAATGCCTATTCCAAATTTTTCCTTGTTTTCCTTCACCGCCTGCTCGATGTACAAATTGAATAACATCGGAGAAAGGCTACAACCCTGTCTTACTCCCTTCCCAACTGATGCTTCCCTTTCATGCCCTTCGAGTCTAATAACTGCGGCTGGCTTTTGTACAAGTTGTAAATAACTCTCCTTTCCCTGTATTTTACCCCTGCAGACTTCAGAATTTGAAAGAATGTGTTCCAGTCAACATTGTCAAACGCTTTCTCCAAATCTACAAATGCTAAAAATGTAGGTTTGCCTTTCCTTAATCTATCTTCTAAGATAAGACGTAAATTGAGTATTGCCTCCCGGGTTCCTACGTTCCTCCTGAATCCAAACTGATCCTCCCCGAGGTCAGCTTCTACCAGCTTTTCCATTCTCCTGTAGATAATTCGTGTTAAAATTTTGCAACTATGACTTATCAAACTGATGGTTCTGTAATTTTCACACGTGTCTGCACCTGATTTCTTTGGAATGGGGATTATTACATTTTTCTTAAAGTCAGGGCATTTCGCCTGTCTCATACATCCTACACACCAGTTCAAATAGTCTTGTCATGGCTGGCTCTCCCAGAGACTTTAGTAGCTCTGAGGGTATGTCATCTACTCCTGGGGCCTTGTTCCGACATAGGTCTTTCAAGGCTCTGTCAAATTCACCTCTCAGTATAGTATCTCCTATTTCATCTTGATCTACTTCCTCTTCCCTTCCTACAACATCGTATCTAACTTCATTTCCTTTGTAGAGCTGCTCTATGTACTCTTTCAACCTTTCAGCTTTTCCTTCTTTGCTGAGAACTGATTTGCCATTTGAGTTCTTGATATTCGTAGAGTTGCTTTTCTTGTCCCCAAATGTCTCTTTTATTTTCCTGTAGGCGGCATCTACTTTTCCCCTTCTTATACATTCTTCTACAGATTTGCATTTGGCTTCTAGCCACTCATGCTTAGCCATTTTGCACTTCCTGTCAATCTAATTTTTTAGTCGTCTGTACTCCATGCCTGTTTCATTTATTGCATTTTTATATTTCCTCCTTTCATCAATTACATTTAGTATTTCCTGTGATATCGAAGGATTTTTTGCAGGTCTTGCCTTTCTACCTATTTTGTCCTCTGCTGCCATCACTATTTCATCTCTCAATGCTACCCATTCTTCTTCTACTGTTTTATTTCCCCCTGTTTCTGTCAATTGTTGCCTAAATCTCCCTCTGAAATTCTCCAGAACTTCTCTTTCCTTCAATTTATCTAAGTTCCATTTCCTTATTTTCCTACCTTTCTGCAGTTTTTTCAGCTTCAACCTACAGTTCATGACTAACAAGTTATGGTCAGAGTCTATATCTGCCCCTGGGTAATTCTTACAGCGTATAACCTGGTTCCGGAATCTCTGTCGTACCATTATAAAATCTATTTGATATCTTCCGGTGTCTCCTGGTCTCTTCCACGTATACAACCTTCTTTTGTGATTCTTAAACCACGTGTTTGTTACGATTATATCATGTTCCGTGCAAAATTCTATCAGGCGACTTCCTCTTTCATTCCTTTTGCCCAGTCCATATTCCCCTACTATTTTTCCTTCTCTTTCTTTTCCTACTACCGAATTCCAGTCTCCCATCACAATTAAGTTTTCCTCTCCCTAGGCTGTGTGAATAATTTCCTTTAGCTCCTCATATATTTCTTCGATCTCCTCATCATCGAGAGACCTATTTGGCATATAAACTTGTACTACTGTTGTCTGTATTGGCTTCGTATCTATCTTGACAATGATAATGCGATCACTTTGCTGCTCATAGTAGTTTATCCGCATTCCTATTTTCTTATTCATTATCAGTCCTACTCCTGTGATACCCCCAACCCGATTTTGTATTTATAATCCTGTACTCACCTGACCAGAAATCCTGTTCATCCTGCCACCGAACTTCACTAATCCCCACTATATCTAACTTTAACCTATCCATTTCCCTTTTTAAATTTTCTAATTTTCCTACCCGATTAAGGGATCTGACATTCCACGCTCCGATCCGTAGAATGCCAGTATTGTCTTTCCTGATGAGAACATCCTCCTGAGTAGTCCCCGCCCGGAGATCCAAATGGGAGACTATTTTACCTCCGGAATATTTTACCCGAGAGGATGCCATCATCATATTTTCATACAGTAGAGCTGCATGTCTTCGGTAAAAGTAACGGCTTTAGTTTCCCCTTGCTTTCAGCCGTTCGCAGTAGCTGTGTGGCAAAGCCACATTAGCTGATGTTACAAGGCCAGCTCAGTCAATCATCCAGACTGTTGCCCCTATAACTATTGAAAAGGCTGCTGCCCCTCTTCAGGAACCACACGTTTGTCTGGCCTCTGCACAGATACCCCTTCGCTGTGGTTGCAGCTACGGTACGGCTATCTGCATCGTTGAGGCACGCAAGCCACCCCACCTCGGCAATGTCTGTGGTTCATGGGGGGGTAACGGGATACAACAGAAGAAACATGAAACAAATATCGTATCCAAACTTAGATTCGGCAATTAGACCTGTTCCTCATGGCCCAGGGCTACCAATCCCCTCTCCATCAACATTCTCTTGAATTCTCTGAACTAGATGTAAGTCAAGAAAGCAGTGAATCCGACTATTGTGAGTGTGGTACCGATAGTAGCCCAAAACCTCTTACTCAAACAAAACCTGACAATTTGGTGAAAGACTTGGAGAAGTTTATGAAATGTTGTGCCTCGTTTCCTTGGCCAGAATAAGCAGCCTGATTGCAAGGAAATAGTGGGAGACATGCTACAGTCCTTTAAACAGTTAGGATGCAAGGTCTCTCTAAAACTACATTTTCTAAGGTCACACTTAGAGAGTTTTCAAGAAAATTTGGCTGACACATCAGAGGAACATGGTGAACGATTTCATCAGGAACTTAAAAGAATAGAACAATAGAACAACTTTACGGCATGAAATAAATACATTTCACATTTACTTTAAAAACATTGTACTGAAAAACAATTCAGCTGCTGCTCAAAATGGCCACTGCAAGCAACGTATTAAATACATTTCGTCTTCAAACTTTTTTTCTGTTTGCTCACATATGGTGCTGTGATCAGCAAAATCGAAATGAGATCACAACTCGCATTTACAACATATAGCTCAATATCCATTTAAACTTCGGTCAACAACGTGAAATGCCAAGACATGTTCTACATCTTAGACGAAAAGTATATTTGTTCAGGAAAGCATATAGAAATAAAATACATTGCTTCTTGAAAGACAGTATCCACTCATTCCTAACACTAAACGTAAGTGTAGACCAGATGTGATGCGGTGGAGTAGCCGAGCGGTCTAAAGCGTCTCGCTGCGGAGCGCGCGGTTGCTCGCCGTGGAGGTTCGAGTCCTCCCTGGGGCATGGGTGTGTGTGTTTGTCCGTAGGTTAGTTTACCTAGGTTTAAGTAGTTCGTAAGCTACGGACTGATGACCACGCAGTTTGGTTCGATAGATTTACAAACGAAACTTCGTGGCAGATTAAAATTGTGTGACGGAACCGGGACTCGAACCTCGGAACTTCGCCTTTCGTGGGCAAGAGCACTACCGACTGTGCTATCCCGACACGACTCACGATGCCGCCTCACAACTTTACTTCCGCCAGTACCTTGCCTCCTACTTTCCAAACTTCACAGAAGCTCTCCTGCGAACCATGCAAGACTAGCACTCCTGGAAGAAAGGTTATGGTGGAGACATGGCTTAGCCACAGCCTAAGGGATGTTTCCAGAATGAAACTTTCACTCTGCAGCGGAGTGTGCGCTGATATGAAAAGTTGAAAAGTAAAATAAAGTAAAGTTGTGAGGCGGCATCGTGAGTCGTGTTGGGATAGCACAGTCGGTAGTGCGCTTTCCCGCGAAAGGCAAGGGTCCCAGGTTCGAGTCCCGGTTCCGGCACATAATTTTAATCTGCCAGGAAGTTTCATATCAGCGCACACTCCGCTGCAGAGTGAAAGTTTCATTCTAGATTTACAAACATATTAACATTTAGACCAGATGTGACTCAAATTCAAAGAAGTGATATCGACAGCACTTGACAGTTTTATACCAAATAAATTAATAAGAGAAGACGGTGATTCCCCTCGTTACACATAACAGGTCAGGACACTGTTCCAAAAGCAACGGAAAAGGCATGCTAAATTTAAACGAATACAAAATCCCCAGGATTGGGATCCTACACAGAAGCTTGCAGCAGAATTTTGGAACATGTCCTGTATTCAAATATTATGAATTATCTCGAACAGAATGATCTATTGACCAAAGGTCAACACGGATTTAGAAATCGTTCATGCGAAACACACGAAATTATGAGCGCTATCGACAATGGTTCACAAATTGATTCCGTATTTCTTGATTTCCAGAAGGCTTTTGATACCGTACCTGGCAAACGGTTTTTAATCAAATTGAGTGGTTACGGTATGTAACCCCAAATTCGCGACTGCATAGGAGATTTCCTGTCAGAGAGGACACAGTTAGTAGTAATCGATGGTAAGGCATCGATTAAAACAGAGGTGATATCGGGCGTTCCACGGGGTAGTGTCATTGGTCCTCTGCTGTTACTTATTTACATAAACGATCTGGGAGAAAATCTAAGTAGCTATCTTAGGTTGTTTGCAGATGACGCTGTCATTTACCGTCTAGTAAAGTCGTCTGAAGATCAAAACCAACTGCAGAACGATCTAAATAAGATATCAGTATGGTGTAAAAATTGGCATTTGACTCTAAATAATGAGAAGTGGGAAGTCATCTACATGCGTACAAAATGAAATCGGTTAAACTTTGTTTACAAATCAATGAAAAGTGAAGGCCCTAAATTCCACAAAATTCCAAGGAATTACTATTACTTCAGACTTAAACTGGAAAGAAAACGTAGATAATGTAGTGGGAAAGGCGAGCCAGAGGCTGCGTTTCATTGGCAGAGCCATTAAACATGCAACGGAGCTACTAAAGAAACTGCATACACTACGCTTGTCCGTCCATTTTTGGAGTATTGCTGGTCAGTGTGGATTCCTTATCAGGTAGGTTTGATGGAGGACATCGAAAGAGTCCAAAAAAGGGCAGCTAGTTTTGTATTGTCATGATACAGGGGACACAGTGTCACGGATATTATACAGGATCTTGGGGGGAATCATTACAACAACGTCGCTTATCGCTGCTGCGTGGGCTACTTACGAAACTCCAATCGTCAACATTCTCCTCCGATTGAGATCATCAGAATAAAATACGAGAAATCAGAGCCCGAACGATAGAGATTCAGGTGCTCCTTCTCGCGCGCTATTCGAGAATGGAATGGGATATAAATAGTATAATGTTGTTTCCATGAACCCTCTACCAAGCTCTTAAATGTGATTTGAAGAGTATCCCGTGTAGATGTAGACATATACCATGTCAACATTCGTTTATTTGATAATATCATAAATGAGAAATTGTAAAAAAAATGAATACAAAGCTATTTAGTCTTTCAAGTACATTGTAAACCGTTACACAAATGATATGTCAAGTAAGGCTCAACAGGCTTCCAGAATGAGAGCACATGTCATCAAGAACAGAATAGAATGCTTGTCTTATTGGTGTGCTTTATGTGATTTAAGATGACTATAGCGACGACTAGAACCGAAAGTAAAAGCTGGCATGGCTAGAGATCACACCACTCACACATTCGATTTTGGACAGTCCTAATCTTTACGAAAGGTCCATGAAGCATTAGGGGAGAGCAAGATGGGGTGGAGGGCAAGACGGGTTTTTTGTAATTTCTATCACGACAGATACCGCAACCTAGTGGCGAATAGTTGTAGTAGTAGGAACTTGCTATGCGAGCGCCTGACAGTGCTAGTAGCCATTTTGAGCAAACCATTCGGAGTGAATACATCCAAACGTGTTTTCGTCTGAGCTGATATAATTTTTCATCGTTTTCAAACGTGAAAATGTAAGAGAAGCAATTGTTCCTCATACTTTTAAGTATTATCAATGAAAAATCAGCTCGTTTAGCAATAAATTAATGTATTCAATAACTAATTGAATATATCCTTGATGCTATAATATTCAACTAGCGTAAAATGGTCCCTGGGGGCAAGACGGGGTACCTAGTGTCAGGGCAAGATGGGGTATCTCAAGAGTTCATCTGAGAAGACTGTTAAAAAATCCCTCTTTTTTTGTAAAAGCAAAAGTGGAAAGAATAAAAAGCAATGACTAACTTGGCAAAGAAGATAAAAAACTGAAGAAGAATGCACATTAGAAGAAGATGACAGTGCGTGCCTGTATTGCGGCTATTTCTACTCGCAGTCAACAGGAGGATGGGTGTCATGCGTCTCTTACAAAACATGGGCTCACTGTTCATGTGAGAGAGAAGAGGACGAAGAGGCTGAGGTTCATCATCTGTGTGAATTTTGCTTACAAAACGACGATAATAACTGAATAACAATAAACTGAACTTTTTGAGGTTCATCATCTGTGTGAATTCTGCTTACAAAACGACGATAATAACTGAATAACAATAAACTGAACTTTAACATCACACAATGTTTACTTCATGCATTTTCATTAGATATTAAAATAAATCTGTTATGAATTTGTAAACCTGTGTTCATTGAATCATTTAATTACCCCTGCCTTATACAGTATTGGGGTAACCCATCTTGTCCCACCTGCGTAGCCATCTTGCCCTCACTGTAGGGCAAGATGGGGTACTTGGTGAACTCTGGGAAAACATACTTTTTTTAATAGTAAATACTGACAATTTTGGTCCTATTTTTTCTATAAACTAGAAATACTGTAGTTCAGAGTAGAATATCTGGTATTTTACTAGAGCATTTTGTAAGCCTACAAAAAATTGTCAAGTTCTTAAGTACCCCCGTCTTGCCCCTCTCTCCCCTATCTCTACAGAAAACTAGTGGCAAAGAGTTTCTCACCCGCACCGTCACCTAGCACACAAATACTTCTGTGTGGAGGCTTTTCAAACTGTACAATCATGTTTAACTTGGTGCTGCTGATTGAAATTTGATAGTACGGCTTATAATGTGAATAAATTTCTTTACAGCCCCACATAATAAAATCTCGAATACAAAATAAGTGTAATGTACTAAGAAATGAGATACTGCTATTTGAGGCAATTGATGCATAAACATCTCAAGATATACTTTTCAGTGCCACTGAATTACATGTACGACGTCGTCATCAGAAGTTTTTGAACGAAACGAAAATTTCATATTAATTCCAATGTATTTTCTTTGGTATTGCTCTTATTCTTTTATCGCGTAATTGAAAACAGTTACGAAAATGGAAACAATTAGTTTTGTGGTTCTATGGGTAAACATCCTGGGGCAATCAGAAACACGGCGCTAGCTAATTCGATTTCGCTTATTGCTTGATACGGTACATAAATAGATTTAACCTTTATAATTCCTTAAAGCAACGTAGAATGTTTGAAATATACTGATAATAGCCTAGAGAGCAACCGCAATAAAAGAACATAAAGCTTGATATTGCAATGCACGACGGGTGCTTTCTGGCAATATTCAGCGAGTAGTAGTTAAACATTAACAGATATCTAATATAATCTTAAATCGTTGCAAAGACTGTGATATGACTAAACACAAAGAAATTCAAAATCGTTGATTAAGTTGGTTGGTTGTATTGTTATAACTTTCTAAATATAGTTCACTGATCGTAATACATTTTGGGCTTATTTCCTGGTACTGATGTATTTGACTTTTTGTTCTGCTGATGTTTTACGTTTTATTGTGGGGGAAACAGCGCCACCTATATTATTTACTTTGTTGACTAGGTCCTCTCATCAGACGGGAGTATGATAGCCAATAAGTCAAATGATACGTGACTCACGAGGAGTTATCTTTACATCAACTACAACGGTCGTTTTCACCCTTGGAGTAGGTTTATGAGTTTGCGAATTTCTCGATTTTCATTGCGTACCAATCTGATAGCACACGTCACCACTGAATCTGTATGTTTAGTACTTTATCTGACGCCCATACCCCCAGTAGTGTTCCCACACAGAGGAAAGCTTCCCTCTCACTGCAGGTTTTGGAATGAAATTTTTTATTTATTTTATTGTTTTTTTTCTGTTCCATAGGACTCAATTGAGGAGTGAGATTCCATGCTCATGGAACAAGTCAATGCATTAATTGTTACACAACAATGATACAATGATATGTTTACTCACCTTCTTCCTCAGCAATTTGACACAGCCATATAAAAATGTTAGAAGAGTAAAAGTTGAAGTGTAGCACTAACGGTTATTAACGCATGTCTTAAAATGCGTGACAAAACATTTGCGTTGCTATATATTGCAGACCGTACCAACTTTGTCCTGTTTTCATTACATGCAAAATATTTACTGAGTGTACCTATTATTATTGGTCATTAGATCTGTTCTTTTCCAACCTGGGCATTTAGATTTCTAGCTAGTATTTTTATATCATGCTCTGGACATTCATCTTATGATATTTCCTGGGATTCGTAAAAAAACCATCTTCGGTTGTTGCGTGGTGGTTGATTATGGATTAGTTGAATAATTTTCGTTTTATCCTGCACATGGCTTTGAGTTTACTGGGTCTCACCTTTCGACTGAGTGATGTTCAAATGTTTGTAAAGCTTATGAGACTTAACTACGGGGTCATCAGTCCCTAAACTTACAAACTACTTACCAAATAGGACGGCACAAATATCCATACCCGAGAGGGGATTCGAACCCCCGACCGTAGTGGCCGTGCAGGCCGTGACTAAAGCGCCTCAGTCACCTCGGCCACCGCGGCCGGCCGACTGAGTGATTTAGTTGGTGGTACTGAAATGTAACATTATTATGTTTTGATTTTTGCTGGAGGGAAACAAAAATCAATTTTTATCTTTAATGTACTGCACGCAACAGCCAGCTATTTCAAATAATAAATCAGTATGCTGTTCATTTACTATCAGTTTGAAAATATGATTTTAGTTAATCTAAAGTATTTTGTTGTGGAAACCATATTGATAAACCTGTCATGACTCTCTCTCAAATATGTTCACTGAAATTTGGGTAAAACTGCAGAGTCTGTTTCCCGTGTTATTAGCATGGCGCTTATGTTGGCAACTTTGCCGCGAGCGACTATGGGGAAACAATAATTTGAGTGTTTTTGAACCGGAGATTCGGGCGCTACGCGCCCTCACATACTAAAGCAAAACTTCTTGTTTAACCTATACCTAACCCGACTTTCAGTTAAAATGATCACTGTTTCGCACATATCATAAAATAAATAAAACATGCTATACCTGCCCTATGGTTGACTGCCGTGGTGTATACATAGATATGTCGCCAACATTATCAGGGCGTGGGCAACAGCCTCTGCAGTTTAGCTGAAATTTGTGACTATTACGTCTCGTTATGTAGAGAGATCATGTTCTGCCTTCAGTAATATTTTGAGAGATAAGCGCAGGAACACAAAGGAAACGAATTTAGAATGGAATTGAAAAAAAAAAAAAAAATCAGAAATGAAATGTTTGTAAATCTATGGGATTTAAATACTGTGGTTGTCAGTCTCTAGGCTTACGAACTGGTTAACCAAATCAAATTAACCTAAGGACAACACAAAAACATACCCATGTCCCAGTGAGGACTCGAACCTTCAATGGCGAACAACCACGCGCTCCGCAGCAAGGGGCCTTAGAGCGTTCGGCCACTCCACCGCGGCAATAAATCCAGCTTCCAAACGTCATTATATTTTCAATTATTATTTTTGTTGATGGTGAATATTATTTTAATTTGATAGTGCATGAATTCATGCATATTTCCGGAATTTATGGTGCATGATATTCTCGTCTGTAATCATAAATTTTAACTGGTGTGTTAGAGCCTCAGGTGGTTGTGGGTGTCCTAATCATACAAAAATGGTGATATGACAGTTTATTTCGGAGTCAGGATTTCGACCTCGTGCTTTATACATATTCGAGCTGCTACCTCAGGCACACTGGTCTAAAACACTTGCAAGGACTACTGCGGTAGGTACACCCAACCCGACGCATATACTCATATGTCGTTTTGCATGGACCCTTCATTCGCACCAGAAGTTCGGTCTTCGTGTAGATCTGCACTGAAATCGCTATGAAATCTCGACAGCATGGATTAAAATTACGCATTGCGAAAGAGCAGAGGTCGCAACTCTTATTTGTATGAATTATATCTGTAAATTTGTTAATCATTAAGAACAATTTTAAATAGCGAGCGAACGTATTTCTAACTGCTATTATTTATCTATTAAACAAGCAACAGAAGCTGGAAATTCCTTACAAAACTTATCAGTGATTTTTATCGTGAAATAGCGAACGCGGCAATGCTTCGCAGTTGCTAAATAGACAAAGGAAAGGATATACATCGTACACTCCTTTCATTACCCCTCAACTGGTTGCATCAAATTTTGTAACACAGGTAGTCGCGTGGTTTCCTCTGTCAAATAGCTAACGCTTTCTTTAAAGACTTAAAAATACTACCTTCATTTGCTTGATATTGAAAAATAACAAGTATTTTTGGCATTTTAATTAGAATAAATACAAATATTAATGTTTGAACTTTATTTTTCTAACAATCGTAGTGAATTATGTCACTTTTTCTGCAATACCTTTAACTGATCCCTTTGGACCAAGTAGAATTTATATTATATTTTAGAGTTAAAAATGTTCAAATGTTTGTAAATTTATCGGACCAAACTGCGTGGTCATCAGTCCGTAGCTTACAGATTACTTAAACTAAGGTAAAGTAACCTAAGGACAACATACACACCCCCATGCCCCAGGGAGGACTTGAACCTCCACGGCGAGCAACCGCGCGCTCCGCAGCGAAGCACTTTAGACCGCTCAGCTACTACACCGCGGCTATTTTAGAGTTATTTTTTTCTTTATACTTTTGCCGGTTTGACTATTAAAATGTTCTTGGAGCTCTTAGTTTTGCCATCTTTACCAACAAAAGTGCGTTTTTTGCCGATTTGGCTATTAAAATTTTTTTGGAGTACTTAGTTTTTCCACCTTTACAAAATACCCACATATAATCTGCAAATTATCATAACCGTCCTCTTGAAAATCGACGTTGCATTTCCTTTTCTTCAAGATGTACATGTCCTCTTCCCTCTAAGGGATTCACTGTTCTGATCACTAGCTACTATTTTTTCTTCTTCCAGACCAGTCAAATTCAGAGCACTTGCTGTCGTCCAGAGCTTCAGATAGAGGCCTTTCAGTCTCCTCCTATGACTACTTTTGTCATTACCTCTCCCGCCCTCTGCTAGTCTCCTGCTGCCCCCCCCCCTCTCTTTGTTGACCCACAGTCTATCACAGACAGTCGCGAAACTCTCTAGGGAAAATTTTCAGCTGAAGTGATACTAGCGCTCTAAGCTGCCAGTAAGGAGTAACACAGGTATGGCATGATACAAACTGGGAAGTTGCCGTTTGTAAAACTGTTAATTTCATATTTCCTAGTCTCTGAACGTTGTTCCGAACTTTCTAATACAAATATGAAAACATCATTAAAATAATATCACTGCTTCTGTTAATGGCAGACTATAATAACAAATTGGCAATGCAGTGTAATTCATACAGTTCACAATACGAGAGTCATATTCATATCGTCTAAAACGTTTCGAAAGCAGAAATTAATTGCAATCTGATGTGCTGCAGTACAAATGGAACTGATTATTATTATGTTCGCGTGCTCAGCACGTACTGACATGTGGTACGAGTTTTATTTTAGCGGATTTCGGACATTGTAATATTTTTAAAAGTACACACGATTTTTACGTTGTAGCAGACTAGATTCTACATCGTCATATAAACCTTCTTCTGAATTGTCCTTGCTTATGTGCCTTTCGTGTACCTATCATGACTTTTTTAACTACCTGGCAAGTATCAAACAGAATTTCTTCAAGATTATAACGTGCTAATATTAAAAGTTTATATGTGGACATATTTATTTGTAGCTACGTATTCACTTTATCGAAATAGTAGGAAAACTCAAAAATCTATTAGTATACAGGCTTATAATTTTTGTGAAATTGAGGTATGACACTAAGCTTGCTCTACAGAAACAGTTGATTAACTACTACTGGAAGCATTCAGACGTTACTTTTATACAGTAATAATATTATGCAATAGTATTCTAGTATTTGCCATTCAGTTTAAGAGTAGAAGTTTAGACATGAATGAACTGTTATCTTTACCTAAAATTATAACTACCCACCGTAAACGAACACTTGTTATTCATAACATTATTCTTTTACTTGTGAGCTTCCTGCGCAAATGAGAGATTTTTGAATTACAGTTTTGATAGTTGCTACAATTTCCAGCGCCACAAAAGCTTTTAAATACGAACGTATTTTGAACGCCCTACTTCACTGTAAACTGACATTCATTTCTCAATCGTTTCGCGGTATCTTGCGACCCAGCCGCTTGGCATCACTACAGTCGCGAAGGTGCTGTAATTTACTGGGAGTTTCGTGACTCTTACGTTCGACTCTGGCTTATATGTGTTCCTCTGCGTATGAAAAGTTACAGCACCTCACAAATTCATAATGATCTTTGAAATGGTGTCAAAGTCTGGAATGTGGTACACTCCGCCATGCCTTGCAAGAAATCTTATGTTGACATTAATGTAACTCTTGGTCAGAAGCTATCGCGTGAAAATTTTTATCAAAATAGAAATAAAACTGTAAAGTGGTCTAGAAGATTGTTGTGAAGTACTCTTCGCCATGTAGTTTGCGAATTATTATGCAGTGAGCAAAATTTTATTGCAGCCGAATGAACGATGTGGCCCACCATAAAATACGAATCTAATCCGAACTGGCGATTCTACTGTTACAAACTGACAGATTTCAAGTTTTTCCTCTTCATAACTGTTGCATTGGTCTTTTCCTATATTTTTAGCCATCAATGAATTATACAAAACAAACAAAAGAAAAAAATTGGTATGAAAATCGGTGAGGCGATTTCTGAATTTTAGCAACAGTAACTCACACCAAAAGGTGGATTTCGTCTCTGTGATTTTATTGTTAACTACAAAAACGTCTCCGACGACTGTATTGCTGAATTCAGATGCGACTCTTGAAACACGCCTACTGAATGTGTGGTCGTAGTCCATTTTTGAGTTATTCATTAACCTAAAGTGTTTCTGTACCAATTATATTGTCTATTACTATGTTAATTATTTTTATTCTGTTTATTAATTATCAATGCCCCGTATTAATATATGTTTCTACCCGTGTGATTGATTGTGTGTTCATGTGAATGTGGAAGGTTCTTTTTAATATTGACTGACTGCCGCGCAATGTCATACAGTCGCCGCCTCGTGCTTTAGGGCTTCGTTTAATTGAGAACGCATAGCTTCGTTTGTTGTCTGCGCTGGAATCTGCTGGGTGGCAAGACACAAGCTTACTTGGCAGGTTGGCGACGTTGCCGTGTTCTTAGTGTGATGCCAACCTAATCTTAGGCGAAAGAGGTGACAAGAGTCCTCTCTGGAAGCCGTTGATGAGGGTATTATGTTCCTCAGGTAGAGAGGGTTGGTAGACACAATGCTCTGAACGCACTCGTCATCGGTTTTAGCGCGCTATAAATCCGGTGTGTGGCGGGGGAAGGTTTTGAAAGGTTTTGAGGTGGCCTTAGGGCTTCACTCTTCCTGCAACCGTGGAAGTAAGTACTTCAACGAATCATGCTGAGGGAATAACATGCGGTTACAACTTTGCTTTTTTTTTTTTTTTTTTTTTTTTTTTTTTAATAATCAGTTATAGTTTTCTTGAGTAATTCTTTCGCTTTGCGAGGCGGAGTATTTCTTAATTTACAGAACTCGAGTAATTCAGTGTAAATTTAGTATTTGCATTTTCATTCCAGTGATGAGTTTGTCTCCGGCCTTCAGCCTTTGTCTAAATTTAGTATGTTTAAATTTTCGGTTTTTTTCTTTTAACTAACGTTATAACCCACGATATTATCTACTTGTTCTTTCCACTTTAAGTCTGAAGTAATAATAATTCCTAGATATTTTGTGGAATTCACTTTTGATTGATTTATCTTGTATACAAAGTTTAACGTATTTCTTTTTGTACTCATGTGGACGACTTTTCTCATTATTTAGAGTTAATTTGCTAATTTTTACACCATAATGATATCTCATTCAAATCGTTCTGCAGTTGTTTTTGATCTTGAGATGGTTTTAATAGACGGTAAACGAAGGCGTTATTTGCAAACAACCTCAGAGAGCTTCTTTGATTTTCTCCCAGATCGTTTATGTAAATAAAGAACAGCAGCATTTTAGAGTGGCAACGCGGTGGGTTAGTCTGAGACTGACGTACCACACCAATTTATAGCCAGACCAGCATTTATAAGTCGATCATGACTTCATCAAGACGCAGGAAAAGTGCGATAGGCAGTAGTCGATCAAGACAGACAATATTTAGTTTAGGTTTTAGCGAAGACACAGCTACCAGCCGTCGACACAGTTAACGGTATTGTGTGCAAACGCTTTAGGTGAACTCCACCCATCCCGAAACAGCAATAACAAATACATATTTTTTACCATTGCGTAACATTTAGGACTTTGCGACAGCCCTGAACAGAAACTGACGAAATTGAATTAATTTTCAAGTCAAATAGGCGCGGTTGTTCAGTCATTCTACCAACTTTGTCTTATTTTGAAGTTGCTTATACGTTTCATTTATTCTGTCCAACTGTCCAGAACTAGGAAATTAAAATATCTAATTTATTGGTTTTATAAATTTGAGTTTTCTAAAAAGGTTAAATTATAGAAGAAGTATTCACAATCAGTTTTTCATTTCAGTAACTAGTGACATCACATTACTACCCGAACTGGTACCCACTTGTTACACTTTCTTAATTTTAAGATTTTCTCTTACAGGAGATGTCATCTACGTCTATCTTTACATAAGTGATAATGTTTTACCGATTTTAGGTAGGCAAGGAGCATCTTTCTGACGTCTACATGACAAGCTGTTCATGTCTTCCTTGCAGCCTCGGGTACAGCAAATAGTCAGTTCAGTCCGTTGCGCAATGTAGATAGTTGGAACAGTAGAATAAAAAGCTTAGCAGCACAGCTTTCTTGTGAGAACATGTATCATTAATATGGTATGCAGTTTCTCCTACACAGCAGAATTAGAATGAAATGAAATGCACGGCAAATTTAAAAACATACTTAATATCTTAAGTATATTTCGAAAAATTTGTAAACGGTAAATACATTGTACCATCAAGGAAACGTTCTAAATGGAATATCAGTTTCTTTGGCTCTGTGACCTGATGCAAGTGATTCAAATGGACGCCAATTAGGCACCCATCGTGTATGTAACCTACCCCAATACACCAACGTGGATTTCGAACCACGTATCATTTCTGACGACTATTCACATCGATTAGAGGTGAAGGTCAGGCTAAATCTCAATAAAAATGACTCCAGCGAGTTTAGAACCCGTAACCTTTCGTTCTCGAATCGATCACCTTACTGATAGCTCAGACTTCAAGTAATAGAACAGTGCCAATTATTGTATACTTACCATACGTAGATCAAAACATTTAATTTGCAATAATATACTTCTAAGGTTATCAATCGAAAAAATGTATCTCATCTCTTAAGAAGGGCCCATTTACATATGTTGTTGTTCTGGTGGTGTTCAAAAACTGTTCAAATGTTTGTGAAGCTTATGGGACTTAACTGCGGGGTCATCAGTCCCTAAACTCACAAACTACTTATGAACTACCTTGTACTAAACATGGCACAAACATCGGGCAGACCCGAACTGGGCAACTTTTAGTGGCCATTAGAAGGGTACTCTCGGTAGGACAGTTATTCCCACACACGAACTGGGCAACTTCCGATCACTGGTAGCAGGACGGTCCGACCCAAGGCGTTCCTGGCCACTACCACAGACAAAAATGTTACTCTGTGCCCAAACTGAATTCGTCAGTCCTGTGAATGACACCAGCTCGCGGACATTTCTGTAGAATCACACAGTGTTTCGTTTCCTACTTCACTTTAGTCGTGGAACGATTTGCAACCTGTTATTAGTGATCGTGGTAATACACTATGGGGTTATAAATTCAAACCTTACAGAAGAGTTGTAGCAACGAAAGAATGTGGATGGCGATGCTGCGCTAAGCGTTCGCGGTGTGCTGTTATTTACAGTAGGCAGCCAACACATTTTCGGGTTTGGAGCAGCCACAAGACGACAACATCACAAAATTTGCGGATTACATAACTGAAAATTACTTTGATGAAGAAGATGCAGTCTTTCCTCCAAATGTTTGGGCAGCAGATTGCGCTTCTTTGTGGAGAACGACTAACGCTTGCGAAACCTTTCATTCCCGATTCCATGCTTCATGTGAATCTCTTCACCCAAACATCTTTCACTTTGTGAAAAGTCTGAAGCTTGGACAAACTGATACTTATATAAGAATCAACTCATCAAATATTATATCACCATCCAAAGCGCCCAGAAACCAGGAAGAGACACGCTTTCCTGTAACAGAAATTAGAATTTCTTAGGAACGTTGAAATTTATAAATCAGACTTTGTAAAGTTCGTTTCATACCAAGCAGCCGTGAGCAGAAAATGAGCAAAACTAAATGTATTTGTTTTCTGCAAATATTTTTGTATGTGAAATTTGTTATTAAATCTTTGTATTTATACATAATTTTTAATATATCTAGTTCCTTGGCATAATATTGACATTAATCGTTAATAACTCCACGAACAGGAGCAGAGGTTGCGCACTCGGTAAGTTTAGATTTCTACATCTACATCTACATACATACTCCGCAATTCACCGTACGGTGCGTGGCGGAGGGTACAATGTACCACTACTAGGCATTTCCTTCCCTATTCCACTCCCAAAATGAACGAGGAAAAAAAGAATGCCTATATGCCTCCGTACGAGCCCTAATTTTTCTTGTCTTTGTGATCTTTACGCGAAATGTAAGTAGGCGGCAGCAAGATCGTACTACACTCAGCTTCAAATTCCGGCCCTCTAAATTTACTTAACAGAAATTCACGAAAAGAACGTCTTTCTTCCAGCGATCCCCAATTGAGTTGCCGGAGCATTTCCGTGACACTAGCGCATTGGTCGAACCTACCGGTAACATATCTAGCTGCTCGCCTCTGAACCGCCTCTATGTCTACCTTTAAACTGATCTGCTGCGGGTCCCAAACACGTGACCAGTACTCAAGACGTGGTCGTACAAGCGTTTTATACGCGGTCTCCTTTACAGGTGAAGTACATCTTCCCAAAATTCTCCCAATAAACCGAAGTCGGCTGTCCGCCTTACTCATAGCTGTCTTTACATGCTCGTTCCATTTCATATCGCTCTGCAATGTTACGCCTAGTTATTTGAACGACGCGACAGCATCAAGAAGCTCACTACTAATGCTGTATTCGAACATTATGGGATTGCTTTTTCTACTCATGCGCATCACCTTACATTTTTCTACTTTGAGAGCTAGCTGCCATTCTTCGCACCAATTAAAAATTTTGTCTAAGTCGTCCTGTATGCTACTACAGTCAGTTACAGACGACACCCTCCCATACACCACAGCGTCATCAGCAAACAGCCGCAAATTACAACTTACTCTGTCCATCAGATCATTTATATAGGTAGAAAATAATAGCGGTCCTATTACACTCCCCTGGGGCACGCCTGACGATCCACTCGTGTCTGATGAACACTCGCCGTCGAGAAGGCTTTTGCGAGACTGTGCTGTCGGTCTGCCAGGAGCAGGGGGGAGTTGCCGAGTTCGTGCGTGCCTGTCAGTCTAACTGTAGCAGGTAAGAGTTACCCCGTTCGTGCCTGCCACTCAGGGGACATTTGGGGATAGTTTCCCAGTTCGAGTCTGTCATCTATCACCAACAGGTAGAAGTTGCGCAGTTCGGACGAGTCCCAAACATCCATGCCCGAGGAGGGGATTCGAATCCCCGATGAGGACTGGCCTCGTGCCTCGCAGCATAGCGCCTCAATGCGCTCGGCTGCCCCGTTGGGACTGTGGTGTTCAGTCCAGAGATTTGATAGATGCAGCTTTGCACCCTACTACAACCTGAGCTAGCTTTTTCATAAGAACGTCAACCCACCTCCATCTGAATCTGCATGCTGTATTCGCCTCTAGATCTCCCTCTGCGATTGTTACCTCACATTCTTCCCTCCAATTCTGAATTCACGACTCCTTCATGTCTCTAGGTGCTACCAACCGTTCTTTTGTTTTAGTCATGGTATGCTAGAAATTCTCATTCTCCCCAATTTTGTTGAGTCCCTCCTCATTAGTTACGAGATCTACACACCTAATCTTCCAGACTGTTTCCTGTCTCTAACAGGAGACACAATGGTTTATTTTCTCACTCTGCACTGTAATTAATGTAGGAAATTTTGCCTTGTTATTCTCCACAGCATGCTCAATGTACAAACTCATTTACATTGGAGAAAGGCTACAAATTTGTCTTACTCCCTTCCAAGCAACTGTGTTCCTTTCCTATACTTCATCTCTAATAACTACTGTCTGGATTTACACAAGTTTTAAATAATCATACGTTCTCCATATTTTACCCCTGATGACTTCAGAATTTGAAAGAGTGTGTTCTACAAAACCCAGAAATGTAGGTTTGCCTTCCCATAATTTTTCTCCCATTTTCCCACATTTCTTCTAAATTCAAGTGGTCTTCCTCGAGATCAGCTTGTACCATACTTTCATTTTACATATCCTTAGAAAATGACATTAAGATCAATTTAGTTCTTTCGGAATCATAGACAAACGTCTTAAAAGGTACGGCCAAACTTTGAGGAATCATTTCTCACACACAAAGAAAGAAAATATGTTATGTGGACATGTGTTCGGAAACGCTCAATTTCCATGTTAGAGCTCATTTTATTACTTCTCTTCAAATCACATTAATCATGGAATGGAAACACACAGCAACAGAACGTACTAGCGTGACTTCAAACACTTTGTTACAGGAAAAGTTCAAAATTTCCTCCGTTAGCGAGGATAGGTGCATCCACCCTCCGTCGCATGGAATCCCTGATGCAGCCCTGGAGAATGGCGTATTGTATCACAGCCGTCCACGATACGAGCACGAAGAATCTCTACATTTGGTACCGAGGTTGCGTAGACAAGAGCTTGCAAATGCCCCCATAAATGAAAGTCAAGAGGGTTGAGGTCAGGAGAGCGTGGAGGCCATGGAATTCGTCCGCTTCTACCAATCCATCGGTCACCGAATCTGTTGTTAAGGAGCGTACGAACACGTCGATTGAAATGTGTAAGAGTTCCATCGTGCATGAACCACATGTTGTGTCGTACTTGTAAAGGCCTGTGTTTTAGCAGCACAGTTAGAGTATCCCGTATGAAATCATAACGTGCCCCAGTGACGGTAGGTGGAAGAACATGAGGCCCAATCAAGCTCTAAAATGAGCTCTGACATCGAAAATAAGCGTGTCCGGACACGTGTTCACATAACATATTTTCTTTCTTTGCGTGTGAGGAATGTTTCCTGAAAGTTTGGCCGTACCTTTTTGTAATACCCTGTATATGATCTATTGCCAACGGCTGTGCCAACGGTTAGATCACAGAAGTTAACACTGTTGGGCTTGGCTAGTACTTGGATGGGTTAACGTCCGGGTCTGCCGAGTGCTGTAGGCAAGCGGGGTGCACTCAAACCTGTGAGGCCAATTGAGGATCTCCTTGATGGAGAAGTAGCGACTCCGGTCACGAAGAATGACATAAGGGCCAGGAGAGCGGGGCGCTGACCACGGCCCCCTCCAAACCCGCATCCCTTGACGTCTTCAGGCAGGGGATGACACGGCGGCCAGTTACTACCCAATGGACCACCTGAGGCCTGTCAGACGAAGTATACACTATGATCTTTTGTCAAAACTTTTGAAAATTCTCGATACTCTTCCAAACATATAGATATTTAAAATCATGACTGTCTTCTAACGGACCAGTCCCCTAATCGACGTTAGAACTAAACCTGTTGTTGTAGAAAAAAAATCTTGCGCGATATTCTTACCATTTAAATGTTACAGAGCTACCTTTAACATCTGGGCAAATAGCGCTTTCGCACAACCTGTATGCCAGTAAAAAATTGTACAAGCATTGCCATTGTGCAAAGACGAGAAACACCTCGTCATGTGTGAAGCAAGAATACAAGTCACCGAGCAGAGCCATGATTAACCGGCACAGCAGCTGTCTGAAACTGCTCGTTAGCAAGTTTCTCCTTGCGGCAACAGTTTCTGAAACTCGTTTCGCGTCGTTCTTAGAAATTACAGAACAATCCGGCCATAGATTATACAGCTGTAGGCATTTAGAGCAGCCACGCTCTCGCGACGCGTTAAACACAGTAATAAACTCAAAAGCGGACATTCCGGGGCGTGCTAATTTACGCGATACAAAAGCGGGGAGCCGAGTGCGAGAAACTCGGCGGGCACAACTTTTACAGCGACGAGGCGGGCGGGCGGGCGCGCTCTGCTTTGCGGCGTCTGCAGCGGGCGGGCGTGATCAAAGGGCGCGCAGTTGGCAGCACTGTGGCGCGGCTGGCTGCCCTGCAAAGGATGGTCTGCGGGGGCGGTTTACCCGCGCGCGGATTAAACCGGGCTCATAAATCCCGCGGTCGCGCGACTGCCACTTCTGACGCCGGCTGCACAGGTGGCAGGTACTGTGCTCGGCCGGTGTGCGACAGCCAGGCGTCTTCAGTGCCTGCTGCGCCGGCGTCCGCAAAAGGCGACTGCAGCCCCAGCGCACCTGTGAAAAAATCCTTCAGCTCATAACGGCGGCTCGAATTACGCAAAGTTTCGTAGGAGCTTCTAGCACGGTCTCCTTTGCTTCTTTGTCGCGCCATTAGGGGATCTATATGTGTGCTGGGATCCAATTTTTGAAGTACTCGATCTGTACAGGTGATTTGCTGTTAACGGTAATTGAATTTTCTTTCGGTGTTTGACAGAACGGGTTAATATTATCAATAATTGCGTTTTCTACTACAACTTAATAATGTTCAAATATTTGTGAAGCTTATGGGACTTAACTGCGTGGTCATCAGGCCCTAAACTTAAGAAACTACTTATGAACTAGCTTATACTAAAGACAGCACAAACATCCTTACCCGAGGGGGGATGCCACCCCCGACGAAGAACGGCCTCGCACATCGCAGCATACCGCCTCAATGCGCTCGGCCGCTTCGCTGTGGCAACTTCAAAATCAACCTAGTTTTTCTACTCATTAGTATGTAGGTACAATCTATGTATTTACCACACAAGAAGGTACTTAGCTCCTTCCTACACATACCTCTGAATAACAAACAATATTCAAAATATTTTTAGAGTTCTCCAAAGAAAATCGAAGTGAAAAATATTAGACTGAAACTTCCTGGCAGATTAAAATTATGCGCCGGACCAGGGCTCTAACCTGGGACCTTTGCCTTTCGCGAGCAAGCGCTCTATCGGTAGAGCGCTTGCCTGTGAAAGGCAGAAGTCCCAGGTTCGAGTCCCGGTTCCGACACACAATTTTAATCTGCCAGGAAGATTCATATCAGTGCACACTCCGCTGCAGAGTGAAAGTTTCATTTTGGAAATATTAGACTACTTAAAACTCAATCAAGTCATTATGATAATTCAATGTAGTGAGAATTTTTGTAATTTTTGGAGTCCGTGTCAGCCAAGGAAACCCGATCCGACTTCGGTCTCAATATCCTTGTATTATTTTTGCTAGGTATATTGTATCTACATTATCACTTGATTGACATTTAAGTAGTCTAATATATTTCATTTCATTTTACTTAGGAGAACTCTATAAAATATTTTGACGTGTTCAAATGTTCAAATGTTCAAATGTGCAAATGTTTGTATAGTTTATGGGACTTAACTACGGGGTCATCAGTCCCTAAGCTTACAAATTACTTGCGAACTAGCTAAGACTAAGAACGGCACAAATATCCATGCCCGAGGGGGGATTCGAACCCCCGACCGTAGTGGCCTTGCAGACCGTGACTGGAGCGCCTAAGTCCCCTCGGCCACCGCGGCCGGCGACGTGTTCAAGAAACGGGTCTACTGCAGGATGTTTGTGTCGCTCAGTACAATATTTCGGCCTCATAACTCGCTGCCTATTAAGGTGCTCCCTGAGACTGCAGTTTTATGCCCAGAAGGCGTTGGGCACTTTGTTTGCCGTTCGCGTTCACCTGGCGCTGCTAGTAAGTTGTAGTCTCTTCCCTGGTGCTCTGTCGGACGTCCGTCTCGGCTCGACTGTCATCTGTGGCTGTGGCAGCTCTCTAAGGCCGGGCGCGCATTGAGACGTAGGCGGCCACGGGTAGGGCAGGGCAGGGCAGCACAGCACAGGTTTCAGTGTCTGCAGGATCCAAATGCAGCAGCGCAAGTTCCGGCACAGGGCAGGCCAGGGCAGCTCAGCTCCTGCTTCCGCCTGGGCCGCTCAGTGTCCGGGACACAGATAGCTTTGCAAGTGCCACACGGCCTTGGCGACAGGCAAACCAGCAGCTGGGGTGGTGGTACAGTGTGTTGCCCCACTGCCCGCTCGCTGCATGTGTTCTTCAGCTTCTTACCATGCGTTTTCACGAGTCTATGTTTGACATAGAGGAAAACCTAAATGATGCAGTTCCCCCGAACCTGCTTTTCTAAGATACCAGTCACAATGACTACTTGAAAACCAAATTAAAACAACAAATTTGGGTTTCTACAGCAAAAGTTCTGCATATGCAGAAAAGTACGTATTATGCTCTACTTCAGTTTGATTCACGTACATCGTGTTAAAAATCAAAGCAATGTGCTTTCATGATTACAGGGATCTCACTTTATGTTGGTGACTAATTTGTCTATTCAAATTAGAGTTGTAAAAAATGTCAACTGTATTCTGTAGTGTTTTACTTTCGTAATGCTGTTTGTTTGTCGAGATGCTCTTCCAACTGTGTTAAGATACTCAGCAAATTTCTCTTTCACAAAGAAAGTACTTAGAGAACTCCTACTATTGTTAGGTATCAAAGGAAGCTCTTGTTCAGAATGTTGAGATACCTGTAAATTTTGACTCTGTAACTTCTTTGCCAACGTAATACTTGAAATAATATTCCCATAGCTAAAACTGCCCATTGACCCCACATCAATAGTGATAAACTTATAGTTGGCTTCGAGGGTAGCCTACAGAATGTGTAAGTCAGTAGTTTTAAAATGATGAACCAGTGGTTGCTGGATTCTTAATTACAATATGCTTTCCGTCGACAGCTCCGATACAGTGTGGAAACTGTAATCGCTGTTAGAAACATTCTCTGATTGTTTTCCGTGTCTGTGCTGTGCGCTGTGGTAAATATAGTGGTTGCATACTGTTCCACAGCGCATGTGAGACGGCATTAGCAGTATCTGACACACTTCGATTGCCCATTCTGCGGCTGTAGGCAATACTTTTCTAACTCTCTCATGTGGCCAAATATATGTGGGGAAAAATGTATTTAAGGAAAATCCATGGAATGTGCTGTAGATGTTCTATCATCATTATCACGTACAGTATTAAGTTTACATAATAAGTACACAGACTGCAGATAAAAGTGAGGGCATAGAGATTACATAAAATTTAAATTTTTGTATAGCTCTGATACAACCACTTGCTGACTATGACACAGACAATAATTGGGTATTACATCCTTCGAAAATAAACATTTTCTCATGAGCTCGTAACCCTCATGGAACTGACTCTGAGCTAAACGGAAGTAGTTCGTGTAGAGTTTATCAAAAAACTATGATGTCAAAGCGAATTTTCCATGGTTGCTTCAATTTTCATGTTACTACTTTTCCAGTCTTATTTCTTGCGATATGAAGCGTTATATAATAAGATCATCATGTCCATCTCCTCATCAGAATCCGACTATGAACTAAGATTCAGGAGTGCAACCATAACTGTACAAGGAAACACTGTGTACTGGTTCACAAGGAGCGACTGTGTGACAATGGCTAGAAACTGTCTCCCAATATGCGCAGGCATGGTGTCGCAAAGTGTTTCGTTCGCTGAACTGCCCTGCCCTGCATCATCTGCGTCCCATTGTGCGCCTGGCATAAGGTCCGTCCTGTGTCGGGAATCCTGTCCGCAGTCAGCGCACGCCTACCGCTGCTTCTCGGGTGTTGGTACCTCCCTGGTGCTCCAACGGACGTTCGGCCCGTCTCGTTCACCATCTGCTGTCGTGGCAGGTGCCTTGAGGTCCGCCCCGCGTCAGACACTTCGCTCGCGGTCAGTGCCCGTATGGCGCTGCTCCTGAGGTGTTGGAACTCTTTCCTGGTGCTCCGACGGACGCCCGCGCCCGGCTCGTCCATCACCTGCTATCGTGGCGGCTGTCTGAGGCCCCAGGCGCCAGGTGGCGCGAACGGCAAACAAAGCGCCCAGCGCCCTCTGGGCATAAATACTGGACAAGGTCCTCCAAAACAGCAGTCTCAGGGAGCACCTGAAGAAGGCAGCGAGTTACGAGGCCGAAATATTGTGCCAGAGCGACACAAACAACCGGCATTAGACCCGTTTGTTCAACATGTCAAAATATCGCGGGAAAAGCATGAAGAGTTACTTTGATCATTGTTTGTTATCATAGGTATGTGTTGAGTTCGATTTAAAGTGGGTAGGTACCTATCTTCTTTCGCGGTAAACACATAGATCATATCTACATACTGATGAGTAGACAAAGTTGATTATTAAGATGTAGAAGAATGCGCAATTATTTTTGTTTACTTTGTAGTGCATATTAATTTGTTTTGGAATAGTTTTTTATGCTTTTTTTCTTTTTTTCCCATTTTTGTTTATTTCATGATTTTTAGTGAATGCAAAATACACTAACTTATTTTTCTGAATATGGATAGACCTACTAAACGGATTTCCCATATGAGACAGTGTCGTTTAAATGAAACAAATGAAGTCAGGTAGAAACGCCTGTCTCAACAGAGGAACACTATCTCGAGGACAATTTGAAAATAGACTTTCAAAGAGCGCAAAAATAGACTTTCAATAATGCAGCCTTACATGAAAAACGTTTTGAACAGAGTTTTACTTTACCATGATGATGTTACTGTAGGTGACTCAAATATCCGGATATCCTATAACAGATTCAGTCTAGTATCGTTAATTTTCTCCTAAAAATTGAAGAGTTCCGTTACTTTCTCATGGATCCCATAATCTGAACCTAAGCAAACTATCATCAAACTAACGTTCATGTACATTCTTTCCAATAAAAGACGAATCATCGAAACAGGTGGTGTGATATTAAGTTATTCGTCCATTTCTCACGCACATACTTAATGCAAATTTAAGACTTACGTGATTTTTTTATGGATGGCATTGTCAGAACTGGAACAAATTCAAATGTGGCAACACGAAAGGCACTAGCTTTGAAATAAAAACAGGATCGTTAAAATCGATTCTCACAGTCGAAGGTTCTGAGGTAATATATATATATATATATATATATATATATATATATATATATAAAACCACCTCCTTTTTGGAAGTCGGTTAAAAAGGGAAAATTCCAGACGTTCTGCAACATTATCTATTGAGTTACTAACTGGCTTTCACCTTCTTAGCCCATCATCAGGTAGCAAATGATTGTCACTATCCGTTCTTCACATATGTGGGACTTACAAAGATGTTATTAAATTACAAAAGACACAAATTCACATGATTACAGGAAAATGTTACATTTTAATGCTACTGCATTACATTTACTAAAATATAAAAAAAATATATTAACACCTTGACTGCCGGCCATATGAACCATTCCATAAATTAGAATGCCAGACATTCTGCATGCAAAAGTAAGCCGAGTTCCACTTGATTTCCTTATTTTCTGTCTGGAATAAAGAACTGTCTGCTTTATGAAATAAGCAAGTAGGTCGCTGTCCTCGAAACGAAACGAAATCTGAAACTGAACACACAGCATCTAATTGACATACAACTTCAAGGGTCCCACTAAAAGTCTGTACTTCGCAAACAGTATGTGTCAGTTAACCCCGCTGTAGAATCACTACGATGTGTTGCTATGCTGCCCCTCGGCTTGAAGTCGTCTCAGTACTGCCGGGAAAAATATTGTGCTGTTCTACATTCATCTTGGTATCTCTACCTTCATTTTATGAACCTAAACACAAAGAAAAAGTCATTGTTCCGAAACTCTAGAAAATAACTTATAAAACATTCGGAACAAGAATAATCGAACTAGAAATACTCACTAGTAATGTGACGCATTTTTTCTTGCACAAAGACTGGATCATCATCTGAATCGTCGATTTCGTCGTCGTCGCTGTCAGTATCAATAAAATCTTTCTCAAATTCATGCAAAATTTCGTCCAACGTAAGAGAGCTTGAAGCCATGTTGGTTCATTTACCTACAGAGTGAGCGAACACCGCTCTCTACTTGCCCCTTTTCATACAACGAATGCAACCAGTCGGCCGATATAGAAAATATATTAATAAGATCTGTAAACTAACACTAGATTTTCCGAGCAAGGCATTTATGACACATCTAGCCCTTCTTGAGTTTGTGTTTAAAAGCACGAATAAGAAGAACACGTCAAATAGCATCATCGGCATTCTACAGAAATTTCCATATCTCGTCCTTTGACGTGATTGGCAGTCAAAGTGTTAAAAGATGATTTTTATAAGTAGAGTCCAACGCCTGGATATTATTGTTAAAATCAGGGGGAGGAGGAATATAGTGGTTGTTACATTCTGAAATACTACTGAAATGATCACAGTAAACACTTTTAAAAAATTAATGAGTAAAACTCCTTTTAGTAGAGGGGAAAAGGGAAACTGGGTTGGATCGTTTAATACTATGCTGGCGTCTTCTGCCATATGTTTATTAATTTCCAATATTTCTAATGGTGTCACCTTTCTGCTTTTCAAAATATTTATTTTACAGTAAGGACAAAAGTCAATCCCTAGCACTGAGTGGCGTGTATAAGGAAAAGTATGTTAAGGAAAAGTATGTATTGGTCAGTCTGGCTGGGCTAAAGCAAATAGGTTATCAGAACATGAGAGAAGCAGGAGGTTAAAAAGGAAAGCTTCAACCTTTACAGAACATCTGCTCACAGAAAACCATACTTATGGTGTAGACTGTGAAATTTTACATTCCCTCAAGAAAATCAGAATGATTACACTATTGGAAATAATGGAAGTTAATAAACATATAGTAGAGGATGCCGGTATAGTATGAAATGTTCAAACGCAGTTTCACCTTTCCTCTCTAATAAAATGTGACTGTTATCAGTTCGTTAAATGTAGCAAATGTTACAATTTCAGTACTATTTCAAAATTTATAAACCCCAGCCTTACTCCTCCTGCATTATACAATAAAATTCAAGCTTTGAACTTCTACTTATAAAATCAACTTTCTATGTATTTTTATATACTAGTAAATGTAAATCACTGATATGACAATGTAAAACTTTCCTGTAAACATGCGAATTTGTATCTTCTATAATTTAATGACACCTGTGTAAGTCGCACATCTGTGAAGAAATGTGCTGTGAAGAAAAACACCGCGCCTCAGTGGAGTGGCCGAGCATTTTAAGGCGCCTTGCAGCAGAGCGTGCGGTTGCTTGCCGTTGGGGTTTCGAGTCCTCACTTGGCCATGATTGTTGTTAGGTTACTTTAAATTAGTTTAATTAGGTTCTAAGCCCAGGGCCAAATAACCAGAGTAGTTGAGCACCATAGATTTACAAACATTTGATTTGAAGAAAATTACGTTCAGTTGTTACCTGTTGATGGTCTAAGAATTCAATAGTAACTCGATAAATACTTTTGCAGAAAATCAGGATCTTTTTCTTTTTGATAATGAGTTACTGTTAATCCAAAAACATGGTGGAGGGAGCGCTGGTTAAGGATTAATGATGGTTAAGGACGAAGATGTAGATGAAGATGAAATAGGAGATACTGTACTGAGAGAAGAATTTGACAGAGCCCTAAAAGACCTAAGTCGAAACAAGGCCCCTGGAGTAGATGATATTCCCTCAGAGCTACTGAAGTCTCTGGGAGAACCAGCCATGACAAAACTGTTTCACCTGGTGTGTAAGATGTATGAGACAGGCGAAGTACCCTCAGACTTTAAGAAAAATGTAATAATCCCCATTCCAAAGAAAGCAGGTGCAGACAGGTGTGAAAACTACAGAACCATCAGTTTAATAAGTCAGGGTTGCAAAATATTGACACGAATTATATACAGAAGGATGGAAAAGCTGGTAGAAGCCGACCTGGGGGACGATCAATTTGGGTTCAGGAGAAATGTAGGAACATGGGAGGCAATACACACTTTACGACTTATCCTAGAAGATAGATTAAGAAAAGGCAAACCTACATTTCTAGCTTTTGTAGATTTGGAGAAGGCTTTTGACAATGTTGATTGCAATAAACTCTTTCAAGTTCTGAAGCAAGCAGGAGTAAAATATAGGGAGCGTAAGGTTATTTACAACTTGTACAAAAACCAGACAGCGGTTGTCAGAGTTGAAGGGCATGAAAGGGATGCTGTGGTTGGAAAGGGAGTAAGACAGGGTTGTAGTCTTTCTCCATTGTTATTCAATTTGTACTTTGAGCAAGCTATAAAGGAAAGCAAGGATAAATTTGGAGAAGGAATTAAAGTTCAGGGTGAAGAATTAAAAACATTGCGTTTTGCCGACGACATAGTAATTCTGTCAGATACAGCAAAGGACCTGGAAGAGCAATTGAACGGAATGGGCAGTGTGCTGAAAGGTGCATATAAGATGAACATTGACAAGAGCAAAACGAGGGTAATGGAGTGCAGTGTAAGAAAATCAGGTGATGCTGAAGGAATTAGATTGGGAAACGAAGCAATAAAGGAGGTAGATGAGTTTTGTTACTTGGGCAGTAAAATAACAAATGATGGTCGCAGTACAGAGGATATACAATGTAGAATGGCAATGGGTAGAAAAACGTTCTTGAAAAAGAGAAATTTGTTAACATCGAATATTGATTTAAGCCTAAGGAATTCCTTTCTGAATGCATTTGTATGGAGTGTTGCCTTGTATGGGAGCGAGACATGGACGATAAACAGTGCGGAGAGGAAGAGGATTGAGGCTTTTGAAATATGGTGCTATTGAAGAATGCTGAAGATTAGGTGGGTGGATCGCGTAACTAATGAGGTGGTACTGCAATAGGGAAGTGTGTGGGGAAAAACTCGCAGGGGAAGACCAAGAGAGGGATACAATAAGCAGATTCAGACAGATGTAGGTTGCCGTTCTTATGTGGAGATGAAGAGGCTTGCTCAGGATAGGGTATTGTGGAGAGCAGCATCAAACCAGTCTCCGGACTGAAGACCACAACAACAACAAGGACTAAGGGCGATTGTATTTCGAGTTGACGTTCGTCTATAGTGCTGCAGTGTTGCCACGTAGGCAGCCGACTGCCGCTCACCTGTAAATGATGCACAATCACGGCGGATCACGTCAAAATTGCTGTTAACATTATTGTATAACATGGGACAGTGTTGTAAGAAGCCGCCAAGAGCTAATGACGACAATGCGATAATCACTGCTGACAGTTAATTTTGAAACCAAAACCTACAAATATTAGATAGGTGAGTATGAAACGTTGTAGGTCGATTGAGTGTCAGTCAAAACTCCGATAGAATTTCTATTATGAGCTGTGAAGCATAATAAGTTACAATGATGTGTACCATTTAACGTAGGAAATAGAAAAAAGGCATAACTTTACGACCATGTCACGTCGAGCTCCTGTTAGTGTTAGTTTGTTACACCGTCGGTCCTGGGTTCAATCCCCGCTAATAGAGCTTTGTTTCTGCGGTACGTCAGCAATTGTTATATGGGGCAACGTGTTCCTGAGTAGTACAACATAAAGGAATGTTAGAATTTTTATCTTTTAATCGCCAGCTTGATTTTGCTTCGTTTATTTGGAAGCTGCAAACCTGTAGAGTATATCAGAAGCAATCGGAATAAAACAATGTATGTACCCAAGTAATAATAATAATAATAAGTGTAACATTAATGATAATGATAATAATAAGAGTTGTGTGGACATAGTAAGATCCGTTTGGTAACATAAAACAAACGTATATAAATACAGAAATAAATATTTATTGTAAAAAATGTACAACTGTTACGACAACAAAGAACAGATTTTAGGTGTACGAGATGAAAGCCGCTTGGAGCAAGTTCCAGGCTGTACAGAGAATGATCAAATCCGTCCAGTGAAAATCCTGTAAGATTTGTTTGGTTACACACGCATTATCGTGAAAAAAAAAAAAAAAAACAACTTTTGACAGTAATCCTCGGCGCGTGTTCTGTATTGCACGGCGCAATCTCTTAATTGTCTCGCAGTAACGAAGTGTATTGACAGTGCATTGACCTCGTCGTACAAAGTTGCTTTTATGATAAAAAAACTGTACTCACGACTTTTCGAGGTGTGAAGATTTGCTAAGGCTTAACTTTCGTTGGGAATGAAGTGTGACTCCATTCCTCTGATTGCCGTTTAGTTTGAGTGTCTTATGATACCTAGGTTTCACCCCGTTAGCTACCTGAGAAAAAAATCTAATCCTTCTTCAATGTATAGTGTCATTAAATGAAGTGCACTACCCGTCCGTTGTTTTTAACGTTGTTCAGTAACAATTCTGGGTACCCAACGTGTGAAAATATTTCGAAATTTCAGATTTTCCGTAACAATTTAATTAACAGTGGTCGTGAGATCTGGGAACTTCCATAGCAAGTGCACTGACTGTAAACCCACTGTTGTGCTCAAACTTCTCTTCAATTGTGTGGACCAGTTCATCAGTAACAACAGATGGGCATAACTTCGTTCTTCCTCGAGCACCGGATCACGTTCTTCTTTGAACACTGCGACCCATCTTCTAATCATTAAATTAATCAAAGCATTTTGTCCGTAAACATCGCAGACTTACCGATGAATTTCGTTTGGTTTAACTTTCTTACCATTTAGAAAACGAATCATAGATCTGTTTCCACACGCGGAGGCTTTTACAATTATGGCTATAATTATAAGGAAGCATTACAAAACACACGTCGGCAACAGCTATCTGAAAATGGCGTACATGTCTTCTCTTTGAGTAACTGCTGCGCATGCTCGGAACTGCGATCGTAGCGCTGCCGCAGACGACCCTCGAAATGACTGCTAAAATTGTCAGTACTTTTAAGCGCCAGGAACATGTTGTCCAATATAACACTCGGTGTACGTAGATGTTGAACAATTTCCAACGGGACCCTTGAAATGTTAAAAGCACACTCTACAGACTTCGCCACGGGAAATAAACGAGACACACTGTCACTTATATCCTTTTCCTCTGCCCATGTAACAAGTGTTTCTTATTCCTTTCCATTTAAGCACATTCTCAAAGTTATGGTTGATACTCTATCGATATACAACGTTTGGTATCGATCTGACTGTATAACATATGAAGGTTTTTGTGTAAGTGACCAATGACTGAGCAGCATTAGAAGATATGTTTTATAATCCTGAGTTTAATGGAAAGTTGTAACCTAATCACACGTGATGTAGTATGTATCCGATAAAACGATATTCAACGATGCGCGCTTCTTTCAGATCGAATAATGCTTACTTCAGTCAGGTAACTCATACACAAAATTTTCAGATACAGAGGTAAAAGCAATCTGTAACTTCTCGCTGTCATTGGTTAGCGTACCTATTACTAACGACATAAGCAGATCCCAGTCGAAAAATAGTATAATAGGATGAAAATAAGAGCTAATATAAAAGTAAATAATATTTTAAACAAATGGAACAGGGTATTAGAAGTTAAAAAATCCAATGAAATGATAAAAACGACAACGTATTTATTATGATTAACAATTAAAATTATCGCACACGATGGGCAGCACCATACTATTCAATTTAAGTAAGTAACGGTTATATGATCAATCTGTATCTATTACATACGTCTTCGAAGAATACAGCTATAATCGAAAACTGCATTGTACCTCTCATCCATATGTGAGTTATTTGGATTTTCACCAAGAAATATTGATTAAAAGTATAATTTGGGGACCATCCTGGGATCTATGTACCACAGACATTGCCGAGGTGGGGTGACTTGCGTGCCTCAACGATGCAGATAGCCGTACCGTAGGTGCAACCACAGCGAAGGGGTACCTGTGGAGAGGCCAGACAAACGTGTGGTTCCTGAAGAGGGGCAGCAGCCTTTTCAGTAGTTATAGGGGCAACAGTCTGGATGATTGACTGAGCTGGCCTTGTAACACCAGCTAATGTGGCTTTGCCACACAGTTACTGCGAACGGCTGAAAGCAAGTGGAAACTACAGCCGTTATTTTTCCCGAGGACATGCAGCTCTACTGTATGAACATATGATGATGGCATCCTCTCGGGTAAAATATTCCGGTGGTAAAATAGTCCCCCATTCGGATCTCCGGGCGGGGATTACTCAGGAGGATGTGATCATCAGGAAAGACAATACTGGAATTCTACGGATCGGAGCGTGGAATGTTAGATCCCTTAATCGGGTAGGAAAATTAGAAAATTTAAAAAAGGAAATGGAAAGGTTGAAGTTAGATATACTGGGGATTAGTGAAGTTCGGTGGCAGGATGAACAGGATTTCTGGTCAGGTGAGTACAGGATTATAAATACAAAATCAGTTGGGGGTATCACAGGAGTAGGTCTGATAATGAATAAGAAAATAGGAACGCGGGTAAACTACTATGAGCAGCACAGTGATCGCATTATCATTGTCAAGATAGATACGAAGCCAACACCGACAACAGTAGTACAGGTTTATATGCCAACTAGCTCTGCCGATGAGGAGGATATCGAAGAAATATATGAGGAGCTAAAGGAAATTATTCAGACAGTTAAGGGAGAGGAAAACTCAATTGTGGTGGGAGACTGGAATTCGGTAGTAGGAAAAGGAAGAGAAAGAAAAATAGTAGGTGAATATGGACTGGGCAGGAGGAATGAAAGAGGAAGTCGCCTGGTAGAATTTTGCACGGAACTTGATTTAATCGTAACAAAAACGTGGTTTAAGAATCACAAAAGAAGGTTGTATACGTGGAAGAGACCAGGAGACACAGGAAGGTATCAGATAGATTTTATAATGGTAAGACGTAGATTCCGGAACCAGGTTACAAACTGCAAGACGTACCCAGGGGCTGATATAGACTCTGACCATAACTTGTTAGTCATGAACTGTGGACTGAAGCTGAAAAAACTGCAGAAAGATAGGAAAATAAGGAGATGGGACTTAGAAAAATTGAAGGAAAGTGAAGTTCTGGAGAATTTCAGAGGGAGATGTAGGCAACAATTGACAGAAACAGGGGGAAATAAAACAGTAGAAGAGGAATGGGCAGCACTGAGAGATGAAATAGTGAAGGCAGCAGAGGACAAAATAGTTAAAAAGCAAGACCTACAAAAAATCCTTGGATATCACAGGAAATACTAAATTTAATTGATGAAAGGAGAAAATATAAAAATGCAGTAAATGAAACAGGCAAAATGGAGTACAGACGACTAAAAAATGAGATTGACAGGAAGTGCAAAATGGCTAAGCAGGAGTGGCTAGAAGCCAAATGCAAATCTGTAGAAGAATGTATAAGAAGGGTAAAAGTAGATACCGCCTACAGGAAAATAAAAGAGACATTTGGGGACAAGAAAAGCAACTCTACGAATATCAAGAACTCAGATGGGAAACCAGTTCACAGCAAAGAAAGGAAAGCTGAAAGGTGGAAAGAGTACATAGAGCAGCTCTACAAAGGAAATGAACTCCCCTTAATTTGTTAGATAATAAATAACAAGATGCAGGTAATATTTATAATTTGTCAAAGACATTTGACTGTTTAAACTACAATTGCATTATAAATAAGTTTGGATATTATTGTACAAGTCACACTTTGGTAACAGTAAACAAATGATGTCAGTGCAAGGTGCTAGCCATCAAGTATCATCAGATTAGGAAGGAATTACTTCTTGTTTCCCACAAGTTTACACTTTATGGTCATTGATTTTTCTTGTGTATCTCAATGACCTCTCATCAGTTACACCACCAGAGTTCGTTTTGTTTACAGATGATATAACTATTGCAATAAATAGCATGTTCATTATAGTTCTAGATAGGTCTGCTAATGACATATTCAAGGACATTAATAATGCCAACCCTTTGACATTAAACTGAAAAAGACTCACTACAAGTCGTTCAGAGTATGTAAAAGGTTTTCTTCGAGCATAGTATGAAGGCGAACAGATAGAAGATGTTCACAGCATTAAATTCCTGGATTACAACTTGATAATCAATTCATTTGGGAGGAGCACACCACAGAACTGTAGAAACGCCTTAACAAATCTTTATTTGCCATTCGAGTGTTAGCACAAACAGGGGACATAAAAACAACAGTGCTTGCCTACTTTGATTACTTTCATTCCATAATGTCAAATGATGTAATCTTTTGTGAACCCTTCAAGTCAAAGAGAAAATTCTCAGACATTGTGTAGAAGCATCTTCAAAGAATTTAATTTACTAACTACTGCCTGTGAGTACATGCATTCTTTTACGAAATTTGTCTCTAAATAACAACATAGAAGCATTAATACATTCGGCCTCAAATCATACAATCAGATACAATGTATTCTATTTCTATACAAATACACATATACTGTTGTGGTAGTTCTTGGATTATAGTGGGAGCAGAACAATCACTTAAGACATTGAGTAAAATAGCTAGAAGAAATAGTTATCTCCAAGAGATGGTGGATGGCATGTATATTTGATACTTGAAGTGAAGTTAGAATGTTGAACAAGGACATCTTAAAAATAAATACCTACCAATGACATATAAATGAAAACTATCTGATTACACAGAAGTACAACTTAGAACAATAGGCAGAATTGCAGCATTTAGAGTTTTCAGTACTCCCAAGGTTAAATAAATGCATGATATTCAGAATAAAGAAGATAAGTTCAATAAAACAGAAGTCTATAGACTAACTTGTGAAGAATGTGGTGGTATAATTAGGTCAAACAAATACATCCTTCTTCACAAGATTTAAAGTTCATAAAGGCAATCATAACAAAATTTCATTTGGATTCACTTATTTTAGATGATATATAAATTTACAGTCAACAAAGGAAATATTAAAGTTCAAGAACGTAGTCTTTTGCGGTCAATATTGTTAAAATTGAAATTCTTATGAGCTATTTGTCGCATCTTCCTCCCGTATTTCTTCCTATAAGAAACACCAATGCATGCACCAATTAAATTATTCCTCCCCTTTATACTGGCAGTACCAGACAAACAAAGGAGGAAACAAGTTAGTTTCCCCTGAAGGAAGCTCCTGTAACAGTTCTGAAACGTCGGAGAAATATATCATCATGATGTGGCAAATAGCTCAGAAGAATTTCAATTTTAATATACTAAAGTGTTTAATAATAAATCGGTAAAACGTTAGACAACTTAGAAAGTTTGCTGATTTATTTTAATAGTGAAAAATATCCCAATTGGTTGCTAAACGATCAGGTATAATCTAATCCAGTGAAAATTTTAACCATCTTGATGATGTATTATGAATTCAGTGAACAGATAGATTGTGTGCTAACATGCATAGTTGAAGACAGTGTATCTGTTTGACACATTAAGATTTCAATTATGACAGGGTTTTATTTATCGATAAGCAATTACATTTTTGAAATTATTAATGAGTTTCTATTATATTTACAATACTATATGCAGTACATTTTGAACATAGACATTGGTTTCATTGATATTCCATGTTCATTTTATAATGTTCTGAGTTTGTAATGATGATGTACATATCATATTCACATTGCAAGACCAATGGTAGCTTGCACTCATCAAATATGAACCACTTAGACATTGAGCATATATCCTATGTACACATGAATTGACGAATTGACCTGTAATGGATTTCGCAATCATACCTAGACTACAGGCTATGATTCAAGTGCTTCTGGCTTAAGTGAAAGGTACCTGCCCTTAATTTTTTATTGATAGTTAGGTTTGATGTGATTGGGTCTATGTTAGCAAATGTTATGTGTTAATTAATTGGTGCAGGTACCTATGTATAGTAAAGAGTCTGTGACAAACATGTTTTCATGCCTCACTTATTTCATGATGATATTGTACCTGAATTTACACCCTATTCTGAAGGTCAGTATGTTCTTACATAACGTTCTTCATTGATGATAAATGAATTAGTTCTTGACATGCTCTTAACTAATCATACCCTTAGTCTTCAATGTAGATTGTATTACAGAGGAGCATAATGAAATAATAGTAAGAATTGATTTCAGATCTCAAATGCAATAGTTTCTTCATATATTGTAACCATTATATCATGATTGATATTTACAACATTTTAATAACATCACTTGGTGTAGAAGTAGATACTTAGTATCTCCACTTCGACATTGTTTCTGAAGTTGATATATTGTATGAGACATTAAAATTTGTTATTCCTTATTTGTAATAATTATTTCATCATTTAGTTAGATATGAATTGTCCTAGATAGTTTATTGACTTATTGATGTATTTATACATAGGCTATATTTTAGGCTATAATGCTGTTAATCTTTGTGTACTTACTAGAAGAATAAAATAATGTCAAAAATTTATTCTGGGAAATTTTTATATTGATCTAATCAGTACTTTTGTGTTCATTTGAATTATCCCACACATTTGATACTATGCATCTGAATGTCAACATTGGGTCACGATGCAGAAATTTTATATTTATTTTCAACTGTAATGAATCCCTTAGATATACAATTTGGTTCTGATTAATTAGTGAATTAATGCATAATGGTTGGATGTAGTTAATGGTCCACATATTGGTTACTATGTATTGATGCTTAGACATTTGTTTAATTACTACATAGTAATCCTTAATGCATTTTAATTGTTATGTGATCATAGTAGAAGTATTTATGTGACCTATTCTGATAGGCATTATCTATATGGAAAATGTCATCAGATTCTATACACTAAAACTGTGTACCTTTACACTGGGTGATGACGCAATGTTTCAGATATATTTTGAATTTATTGATGCTGTAGTCGTTTGAAATACATATATTTCTTAAGAGCATTTCTCAATATTCCAATCAATTTTTGAGGTATCATATACTACGTATCTACAATATGATAAATGGAAATGAGTTACACTTAGACTTTAAACACCATTCGTGAGGATCCTAAATAAATTGTAATTAGGTAAAGACTTTTACTGGAATTTTCGGTCATATTAATTGTAGTGTATGCATTACATTATCATGTTTTTGCACAATTAACTACCCAACATTTCATACGTATCTAGAAATTAGGTTACACTGCAGGTTCTTCATAACCAACCATTTTCTAGATTGCATCTCATCTGTAATTGAATTTAGTCTATAATTGTACATATTATTTAAATTTTGTGTTGCATTCTGTGTGCTTATACATTAGGTCTGTCAGTTGATATCTGATGCTTGAACATAGACTTTGGATAACTAAGCAGTTGTATTTATATCGTCAATAGTTGTAGCAGTTTTATTACATCATCTCGCTTCTTCTTATGATTTTATTCATATTTTTTTGTAACTGTCGCCTATAATTGCGTTCATACTTGAATTTTCCTGCCCAGTATACCAGGTACCTAACCTAAATATTAGGATATGAAGTTTTGATATAATCATCAACTACATTTTGATGACCTGTGTATAGTGACACCTAACATACTGTTCCAAAAATAGTATCACGAAATTGATGACTTATTAATGCAAATGTTGACTGTGCTTTGCAATTGCTAAATGTGAACGGCTATTGGATATAAAACAACTTTCATTTCCTGAATCCCTCTGTCTGTAACTTTGTCTACCTTTACACCAATTTATTTTTGTCCCTTCAGGTTTCTTTGTGTATTAGCTACCTGAAAACCCAGAGTTCCTCTGGTATTTATTTATTCCAATACTGAGTTACTCCAAGTACTCGTCGCTCCTCTATCTGTCCATATCATTCTTTCTCCTCTATCTACCTCTGTCTCATCCTACTTCCTCATCCTCCTCCTTCTACTCATTTCTATCCACCTATTAATCCCCAATATCTGTCATTAACTACATCATTATCTGCCTATCTCATCCAGTCCCTTCTCTCTGTTTATAGGCTCCCTCCCATGTATATACAAATTTACACTATCTCTACTATTCATGTTTACTTCTCAAACAATGTCCAAATCTGAAGCGAGGTACCCTCCGCCATGCATCATATGATAAGTTGTGTAGACAGTGATGTTTCTCTAGTTTTAAAGTCTGTGTGTGCAAAATTTTATCGCAGTCCGACAATCTGGCAGCGGAAAAAATTCGAATTTAATCGGAAACGGCGATGAATGCTTCCTTTTAAAAAATACTGATTTCGATATTTTCAAATCTTCAGATTAGTCTTTTCATTTTCCTTAGGTTTTTTCTAAACCACCTCTGTCTTAACCCTTTCAGACATTGTGTCTAATATATTGGACTCCAACGTTTTACTGATTTTGGACCAACATACGATTTCGCTTTGCATTTTGGGCCCTGTCACTTTTAGTTTCGTGCCTTTTGCTGCCATGTATCACCAGAATAAAATGCTACATTACGAAACAGTAAATATGGCGGACCCATTGTGGAGTGCTTCAGGGATGATATCAGTAATTCAAATTAGTTTATGTATCAGTTTCAGAGTTTTGCAAAAGTTCCACTTTGACAAAGTTCAACAATAAATGTGGTGTAACATATATAAGTATTGTCCTCTTATTTCACATTCTTTGCTGCCTTCCAGACCCGGAGTCAAATTTATTACACTATGTTTATTTTCGAAATCAAATATCAAAACTTTTAATTTTGTTCAAATGTACAATAGATACGATGTTATAGACATGAAACTATGCAAGAACATGTTTTATTCTTCTTTTATGATAATTCAAAACTGAAGGCGTTAAAGGAAACAAAACTATAAGAAACATAATTTAAGTCGTTGAAGCCAAGTTTTAGAGAGACTAACGTACAGAATTTGATTGTGTGGTTAGATGATACACAGCACACTTATATTGAAACGAAATGTACGAAAAACTTACAATGCGGAGTTATGCCTTGTCTAAACTCGGATAATTTGCAATGTGAAATAAATTGTAGTACCAAGGAAACTTTCTTAATCGAATATAATAACAACTTAACCAGGTGCAACTGCTACAATTGGATGTCACTTCGGCACCCACGTTCCTAAACTACCACAGTTATTTTACAAGGAAAAAGGGATCTATAGCCTAATGTGTCTTTTTTGGTGACTGCTCACAGCGTTGAGAGATGAAGGCTAGATTAAAACTCGCAGGATAAAGTTTGGGGAGGAGCTCAGTGAAGATGCTAAGTACAAAATTACATTAAATTTCAGTTTATATCCAATTTTTGACTTTGGATTATTAACAGCCTGGTGTCATTCCGAAGTAAATGTAAAATCTTTTAATATCATTACGGAGTTTGGACATCAAAGTGTTGCACGTTTTGTATTGATTTCATGTATCCTTATTCTTTGTTTCCTGAAAATATATAATTAATAAGGAACTCGATTTATCCCAGTAATTAACTGTTTCATTTCAAATTTTCCCAGTAACTTAATACGACGATCGTCTTCGGCTAGACCTAGTAAGAAGAGAGCCTCCTTTTTATCTAGAGACATTATTAAAAACTTTAACTTGTCTTAATTAAAAAAACTGCAGTAAGTGATACTGCCATGCAGCAAAAGTTTCCGATTGTGTACGCAGGAAAACTTCCAAAATATGATATTCCGCTGCCGCTGCAGTGTGGAGATTGTAGTGGAACGAAATATTATCCCTGCTACTGCCTTACGTCAGCTCATTTTTTCAGGTAAAATCATGATTATTTATGCTGTTGTCGGTAATATTACCTTTCAAATGTTTACATTATGATTCTTATAAGAAGTATTTGTTGTTTCTTATATGTCATGTGTGGTAACAACGGAGCAACCTACGAGACCAGCATCTTCTCTGCTGAAGCCAAAGATAATAAATAGCTGCCCACAAATAGTTGCCAGTCGGCAGCTACCTGTTGGAGGACCTCCGTTGACAACTCCTACAATATAAACAATAAAAAAAGAACATTTACATTGTAATATATTATGTTAGGAATTGCATGTTACAAGCAGTTTTCAGTCTACATTTTGAGTCCTTTGGTGTTATGTAAGATTTGGATTTGTGACTTACACTGATAAATGGTGATATTTTACTTCAAGTGTCGACGTGTAAAAACCAGTTACTTTACCTATAAAGAAAATCTAACGTTTATATATTGTGCTGAATCTGTATTTAAGAACTTATTGCAGTGTTTTTAGAGACGCAGCAACAATTTTATTCATTGGAAGATAGTGAGTAAGTTATTTTAAAGAATCGATATATTTTACAACTGACCCAATGAACAACATCTATGTTGTACAAAACATTTGACTGAATTTCAACATAATTTCGTTGTTTGAAAACAATATTATATGAGAGAATATCCCAACTTCGTACTTCAAATTTCTTTGAACAGTTTTTTCTCATATCTTGCACAAAAACTTAACAAGCAACATTTAAAGATTGTTTTCTTTAACTGAAAATTGAAACTTCAGCTTTGACCACGCGGTCATACTTGCGCGCAGGACTAAGCAACATCCAATACACGAACCATTGTGTATTGTTTAAATACAACCAAGGCCATTAAACTTGCTACTCTACGAAGATGACGTGCTACAGACGCGAATATTAACCGACATGAAGAAGATCCTGTGATATGCCAGGTGGAAGTTGTTCGACGACGTTTGCAGCAGCATGGACTATCAGCTCGGAGACCATTGCTGCGGTTATCCTTGACGTGCATCAGAGACAGGAGCGTCTGCGATGGTGTACGCAACACAAACCTGGGTGCACGAATGGCAAAACGTAATTTTTTCGGATGAATCCAGGATCTGTTTTCAGCATTATGATTGTCGCATCCATATTTGGCAACATCGCGGTGAACGCACACTGGAAGCATGTATTCGACATCACCATACTGGCGTATCACCCGGCGCCATGGTGTGGGGTGCCATTGGTTACACGTCTCGGTCCCCTCTTGTTCGCATCGAGGGAACTTTGAACAGTGGCCGTTACATTTCAGATGTGCTACGACCCACGGCTCTACACTTCTTTCGATCCCTGCCTAACACTACATTTCAGCAGGATAATGCACGACCGCATGTTGCAGGTCCTGTGTGAGCCTTTCTGGATACGGAAAGTGTTCGACTGCTGCCCTGGCCAGCACATTCTTCAGATCTCTCACCAATTGCAAACGTCTGGTCAATGGTGGCCGAGCAACTGGCTCGTCACAATACGCCAGTCACTACTCTTGATGAACTGTGGTATCGTGTTGCAGCTGCATGGGCATCTGTACCTGCACACGCATTCCTGTTTGACGCAATGCCCAGGCGCATCAAGGCTGTTATTACGACCAGAGGTGGATGCTCTGGGTACTGATTTCTCAGGATCTATGCACCCTAATTGCGAGAAAATGTAGTCAGCTCTATTATAATATATTTGTCCAATGAAATACCGTTTAGCGTCTGCATTCCTTCTTGGTGTAGCAATTATAATGAGCAGCAATGTATCTCAACCAAAGGATATATGGAAAACATTCGAGTGCTGCCCTGGCGAGCACATTGTCGATTGTCCATAGTATCTGTATGGGTATTTCTTGATACGGAAAATGTTCGACTGCTGCCAGCACATTCTCCAGATATCTCATCAATTGAAAACGTCCGGTCAATGGTGGCCTATCAGCTGGCTCGTCACAATACACCATTCACTACTCTTGATGAACTGTGGTATCGTGTTGAAGCTGCATGGGCATCTGTACCTGTACACGCCATCCAAGATCTGTTTGACGCAATGTCCAGGCATATCAAGGCCGTTATTACGACCAGAGGTGGATGCTCTGGGTATTGATTTCTCAGGATCTATGCATACAAATTGCGAGTAAATGTAGTCAGCTCTAGTACAATATATTTGTCCAAAGAAATACCGTTTAGCACCTGCATTCCTTCTTGGTGTAGCAATCTTAATGAGCAGTAGTGTATCTCAAGCAAAGGATATGTGTTCACATACCCTTGGCGATTCTTTTTTTCTGTCTGTGAAGTTCCTATTCCGACGGCGCAGTAGGCTCAACCCTGCCGGGACGAGCAGGCAGCTGCGGAGTGAGGACTGAGCAGCGGCGCGGTGTCTCCTGGGGACCGCCGTGCTTTCGCGAGGCGCGCGAAGGCCAGAGGCCGCCTCGCCGCCGCGCCGCTGCATCGGATATTCCGACCGCGCGGGGCCCTCTAATATTCAGCACTTTGCACGACGGGAGAAGGATTTTGTTTCTCCGGAAATATACCGAGTCGCCGTTGAATACAAATAAGACGATTTGTCTTCCTGAGCTTGTCTTTGTCCCCGGCGCGTGCCTCGCAGGGCTCGGAGCCGTGACGTGCTGCCAAAGCTGACTTTTCCACTGACTTGTCTCTCTTAAGCGGAAGGAAAGGGTGCCAGATGGAACTCACCTGCTATGGTTTCCAGGCCAGTAGATGCAAACTGCAAGCCGCTGTCACAATGGGTTGACAGTTTCCTCGGATTTCTTATTATTCCATTATCTACAGAGTCCTCTCGGACTCGTGGTGTGTAAAACTTCCTGCCAGATTAAAATTGTGTGACACAATCGGGATTCGAACTTGGTACCTTGGACTGTTGCGAGCAATCTTCCTACAGCAATAAGCGATCCCGTCGCGCTTCACGGTTCGTCCCCACAATTTTACTTCAGGCAGTTACCTCGCCTCCTACTTTCCAAACTTGCCCGCGAAAGGTAAAGGTCACAGGTTCGAATCCCGGTTACGCCACACAATTTTCATCTGACAGGAAATTTCATATTCTACCCACTCCGCTACAAAGTGAAAATGTAATTCGTAATCTAAAGTTTCTCATCGGGGCTCGTCGGAGTCCAACCATGAGCTATTCTCACGGCCCGAATACACTAGTGACTTTCCAAATTTGGAATAGGCGCGAGCCAATAACCTTCTCATGTCTTCGTAATCTATAGTTTCCCGTCGGGGCTCGTCGGAGTTCAACCATGAGCTATTCTTACGGCTCGAAAACACTAGTGACCTTACCGAGCAAGGTGCCACAGTAGTAACGCACTGGACTCGTATTCGTTAGGGCGGTGGTTCAAATCCAACCCCAGCCATTCAGATTTAGGTTTTCCGAGATTTTCCTAAATCCCTCCAGGCAAATGCCGGCATGGTTCCTTTCAAAGGGCACGGCCGATTTCCTTCCCCGTCCTTACCCAAAGCTCCGAGCTTTTAGCTACGTCTCTAACGACCAAGCTGTCGATGGGACGTTAAACTCTAAGCTTACTTCCATCCGTCCTAGTGACTTTCCAAATTTGGAATGGGCGCGAGCCAATAACATTCTCATGTCTTCGTTGTTTATTTATTCGTGTCAGAATCATTTACAATGTAAATTTACGGACAGTATTTACATGTTATGTGAACATATTTTTAAGACAACTATTTACACCTTTGCCGCCCAGATGTTAGCAACTTCTATTGCATTTGGCTTTACACGTAGCAGACCTTATGGTGTTCATATTGCTGTGCACTGGGTTCTTTGCAGCAGGTGGGAAGTCGTCTGCGTTGCTTTACGTTTACAGAGTTGCGACTCCACTAGGAAAACCTATTTGATTGTAGTGCTCTTACATTTTGTGACGCCCGACCGTAGCAACAGGAAACATGTCTCACATCCACGAACATAATGTAAAACCGACAGTCATTCGTTTACAGTCAGTGCGAAAAACAGATATATTCTCACGTGCAACGAAAACGTAGATGCACAGCTGAAAAGACGTGTAATATAAAGTTACGCCAATAGAAGGCAAGCATACGACACTGTTACCGTAAATATTAACACTTCAGCTGAAGTGCTGCACTCAATTATTGACCCGATGCTAAGGTCTGATTTTAACACTGAAAGGGTCAAAAACTACAGTCTCCGGCCACGTGAAGAAATGTCGGAAGAAAGAAATACAAGCGCTCAGATGTTACAAACAGGGAAAAAGAGCAAGAATACTCACTGTCTGTGACGCATTGTAGCTGCTGACTTTTCCCTTGAGCAATTGTCAGGCGACCACGTTGACCATGTAAATTCCTGTGTTTCATTGCAATTCATTAATCTAACCACTGTATTGATAAGGACTTCCATGATTTCCTTTCCTTTTCCAAGGTCTTTAGAGTATCACTTCAAGCAACCTCCGCAATTATTTGCTCGATGTACCCCAGTCTTTGAATGTTTTCGTTACCTTACAGTTTTTCCCTCAAAAGTGCCCTCTAGTACCATGAAAATTGTTCCCTAATGTCTTAACACGTGATCTATCAACCACTTTTTAACAGCCTTTCCAATACGTTTCTTTCTGTTTCGATTCTACAGCGGTCTTCCTCATTCGTTCTCTGTCCACCTCATTTTCTTCATTATTCTGCCGCATTATTCTTAACAAGTGCTTCAGTTCTCTACTGTTCGAGTTTTATAAAAGTTGTATTTCCATTCCGGATCCAAGGGTATATTGTCTGAAGTTTCTTCCTCACATTGAGGCTAACGTTTGATATCAGTTAAACTACACATGGCGATGAATGCCCCCTTTTCCTGTGCTTCGTTGCTTATTTTACTTCCAAAGCACCAAAATTCCTCACCTTAGACTGCTTGGCAATCACAAATTAAGAAAAAAATTCAAAGTTTGTAAATATATCGGACTCAACTGCTTGGTTATTAGTCCGCAGCTTACAGTCTACTTAAACTAAGGTAAACTAACCTAAGGACAATAAAAAAATTACCCATGATCGAGGGAGGACTCGAACCCCCGACGGCGAACGGCCGCGAACATTGCAGCACGGCTCTTCCAGTACGCACGACTAATCCGCCGCAGCCAAATAGTATGTTGTGTTTCTCGCTGTTTTCATTTCAACAACTGTTTATTAATTTTAATATTTTTCGATTTACACTCTGCCAAATCCTGTACACATCACGGCAACAGAACCGCGAATTTTATGATTCATAATCTTTCTTCTAGAATTTTCACCCTACATTCAAACTTTTGCCGTCGTTGCTTTACAGATGTACATATTGTACAGCATCTTACAACCTTAATCGGAGCATATCACTCTCCATCTTGCAGTGTGGTTATTCCTTCTTGGCTTTTGTACGTAATATATTACCCGACCTTCCCTATAGATAATTTCCTTTTTGAATAGCACATTGTACCGTTTTAAATAGAGGAATCCTTTCTCTAGACTACCGAACGAGGTGGTGCAGTGGTAACACTCTGGACTCGTATTCGGAAGGATGGTGGTTCAAATCCAACTCCGGCCATCCAAATTTAGGTTTTCCGTGATTTTTCTAAATCACTCCAGGCAAATGCCGGGATGGTTTCTTTCAAAGTGCACGGCAGATTTCCGTCCCCCATCCTTACCCAAAATCCGAGCGTAAACGCCGTCTCTAATGACCACGCTGTCGATGGGACGTCAAACTCCAAAATTCTTTCCTGCCTTTCTCTAGACTGAATGATGGTAGAAACATGTCCTGTCTTTTTCTCTCCACTTGCTTCGATAATCAGTTTTAATGTCAGAAATACATCTCTGTCACTTCTTATCTTCCTAAAACCAAATTTATCATTACCAAAGATTTCCTCAGTTTCGTTCTATATTCTTCCATCTATTATATTTTACAGTACCATTGCCCTTAACATCTTTGGAATTGTGTGGAAGATATTTTTCAGAAAGTTTGATGGTTGGTTGTTTGTGTCTTTGACTCTAATACCAATTTTGAACAGTCGCTTGTTTCCCATGGTGTAATTATTTAAAAGATTCTGATGGAATGTTATTTACTATCTTGTTCAATCACGCCAGCAAAGAGGCCTTTTGGGCACTTTTTCCACCTAACAGCTTTCTCCTACGGGATTAACGGTGGTATTCATTGTGTTACCTACGTTTGGTTTTGATTTCACCACAGGTGGTTTTTCAGTTTTCTGTTGACTGTGTCCGCCCTTCCGACGACCTTTCAGCGTCTCATCACTTCGCAGAACTTCATAACCACACTGGTTCTTTCGGGTGATTCACTTAAACTTTAGTCTTCATCATTAATAAATTGTGATCTGAGTTTACATCTGCACCTGAATACGTTTTATAATTCAGTATTTCATTTCGAAATCTCGCTGACCATGACTAATTCAGTTTGAGTCTCACTGTGACTCATGGATGCCCATAACAATGTGCAAGGGGAGCCCCTCTCTGCCCCGTTCTCAGGGAGAAGAAAAAATAGTACATTCAGAGGTTTTTCTTTTTCAGGAGAGTAGAGTTTTTTCCAGGGTCGGAGATGGAACTGTTATATGTCTAATGAAAAATTTGTAATTGTCTTTCAAACCATAGCAAATACAACATACCTTCAGGTCTGTTTCCCCTCCCCAAGTCTCCCCTGGAAAGATCATATGCACGTGTTCTCTGTGTCTTCGGGTGATTTACAGTGTAATTTCTCGTACTGTGAAGACTGAACAGTGTACTTGCTATTATTGGGTGTCATAAACTTCAGAACTAAGTCTTTCTCATTTTATTCGTAACGCAGACGCCATATTTCCTTTGAATCTTTTCTTTTTATTCCCCAAAACTTCTTTCTAGCCCCCGGGATTGTTACATTTTCTCTTGTCATGCATATTACCATTTATAACGATTGCAAAGTCAGCGAATATCCCAAACTATCGTGTCCGACATTGTTTGGCTGTCTAATCACTTCCTTTTGCAGCCTGATGGCGTTGAATGTACTGATTCTCCCACTTTCTAGGCACAGTTTACCACCCAGAGAACAATACAGTTTCATGAATCACTGTCAGCTTCTCCGTCGTCTTTCATGTGGCTGTGGGTAGAAAGAGGTTACATTCACTAACCTTTATTTTGTCATTAATGATCAGGTGTTTAGTATGACATCAGTGTTGAACTGCTTTTCAAATCGCTTTGTAATTTTTATGTAGTTTTAAGTTTCACATACTAACTTTAACGATAATTTGTAATAACATTTACTCTACAAGTTATCTGTCAATGAATTTCATTCGTTTCAGCTTTTGTTTGTGCCAATATTACTGCGAGAGGTTTGTTGCTCGAGTGTTTGCGCCGCACTTAGAAGAGTCACTTTTGTGTTTACATTCAGTGGCGAGGAGTTGCAGCCGAAGAGGTTTCTATGAACTAAATAGTTGCAAGTTGTTTGTGAATGAAGTTAATTATGAAATTGAGTAATTTTCGAGAAGTGTTTGTGCAGTTTAGTAAATTACTAAATTTAGTATTTCTCAACCGGTGTTTCTTGCTGTTTTTGACGTCTTAGAGGTAACGAAATTATGTTTCTGTGTTTCAAACATTTTGTGCTCTCACTGTGTACAATTTATTTAGTGTGTCAGTGGTCACTAATGTCTTTTTTTACTTTTAATTAATTAATTAATTAATTTTATTTATTTATTTTGCATAATCGGTCGCGTGAAGTTTTACATCAGTGTTATTTGGAATGAATTATAATTATTAAGAGTAGTTGTCATTTTACTTGCGGAGAATGAAATTTATGATACCTGTAATTAGTTCACAAAATCGTTTTACTGTACTAGATTATTTGAGATTAGATTAAATTAAATAATGATGTAAACCTCAGTTTAATAAAACGTGTTCTAAAATGTTATTTGAAGTCATTGATTTTCAATATTTCTTTATTTTTAATGTATTATTTTCATTTGGGGTTTTCACCATCTGCCGGACGTCTAATGCTATTTTGAAAGTGACCAAAGACTTTTGTAGCAGCATAATTCACCCCTTTCTGAATCAAAGATGGATTTGATCTTGAATAGTGAAGATCATCGTTTCTCCTAGTGTTGTAGTTATTACTTTTAAACTGGATTGCGTTATGAATAAGAAATATGTTGTAATGCTTCTGTGAAGATCTCCAGTTGTTTAAATTAATGTATGCATGATGATCTTTGTTGGACAACAGCAATTATTCTGATCACACGCCTTTGTGTGGTGAATACATTTTCACTCAGTGATTAATTTTTCCACAGTATGATGCCATTTGAGAGAAGTGAATGAAAATAATATTCACTACGAGGAGGGGGCGGGGGGGGGGGGATTAGTGGGAAAACCACTGAGCATTATAGTGGGTTCACCTCCAAGGATTGCTGCTTATTTACCAAGAATGGCAGAGACTAAGATCTGTGTTCTTTAGGTGCAATTGAAAAACTCAAACGTGGATCTAAGTACGATGAGGTACGGAAATGGGGTTAGGAAATGGGAACTGACACGAAGGCGCTAAGGAGGAGTTCAGATAGTGACACTTTGCCACAAATGGAGTAGACCTACTATTAGTGAGGAGAAACATCCTGCGATGTAGGTGTAGATAGCGTGCAGCAGACCTCTCTTATTAAGAAGCATTAATCAGTTACAAATTCTAATAGCTATATTCTTACGTAGTTTTCACGGAAAACACAAACGGCTGGAATTGCAGGAATTGTTGAAGAGAACCAAATCAACAGCATTGTAAAGATTTTACACACTTATCTTACAATAAAACAATAATTATAACAATTATTTTACAATAGAGTAGAAGCATATAAACAATTTATAACACATTGTATTAGGGAAATGAAAATTAAATGCAATAATATCGAAAATATGTGGGAAAAAAATCAGAAGAAAACAAAACATTTAAAAGAGCTTATTTAACTCTATCAGGGATTTCAAAATTCATATTTCACATGAAGCCCAATACGTTGCAGCATGAATGGTATTGTTATTTGTTGAGAGTAAATCCTCCCTCGTACAAGATTTGTCCAGCTACCTGCAGACGAGAAGGTTCTGTGGGTATTGCTGCTCTCCATACTCGCAGGGCTCGTCTGCGCTGGTGTGGTCCCATTTCTCCATCTACATCTACATCCATACTCCGCAAGCCACTCGACGGGGTGTGGCGGAGGGTACCTTGAGTACCACTATCGATTTTCCCTCCTATTCTAGTCACGTATTGTTCGCGGAAAGAAGGATTGTCGGTATGTTTCTGTGTGGGCTCTAATCTCTCTGATCTCTCTTCGCGAGATATTCGTAGGAGGGGGCAATATACTTCTAGACTCCTCAGTAAAGGTAAGTTCTCGAAACTTCAACAAAAGCCCGTACCGAGGGACGGAGCGTCTCTCCTGCAGAGTCTTCCACTGGAGTTTAGCGATCATCTCCGTAACGCTTTCACGATTACCAAATGATCCTGTCACGAAGCGCGCTGCTCTCCGTTGAATCTTCTCTACTTCCTCTATCAAACCTGTTACGGATCCCACACCGGTGAGAAGTATTCAAGCTGTGGGCGAACAAGTGTACTGTAACCTACCTCCTTTGTTTTCGGACTGCTATTCCTTAGGATTCTTCTAATGAATCTAAGTCTGGCATCTGCTTTACCGATGATTGATTTTATATGGTTGTTCTATTTTAAATCACTCCTAATGCCTACTCCCAGATAAGTCATGGAATCATTGTTTCCAGTTGCTGACCTGCTATAGATAAATGATACAGGATCTTTCTTTCTGTGTATTCGCAGCACATTACACTTGTCTACATTGAGCTTTAATTGCCATTCCCTGCACCATGCGTCAATTCGATGCAGATCCTCCTGCATCTCAATACAATTTTCCATTGTTAGAACCTCTCTATATACTACCGCATCATCCGCAAAAAGCCTCAGTGAATTTCCGATGTTATCCGCAAAGTTATTTATATATATCGTGAACAGCAACGGACCCACGACACTCCCCTGTGGCACACCTGACACAACTCCTAGTTAGGAAGACTTCTCTCCATTGAGAATGACCTGCTGCTTTCTGTTATCTAGGAATTTCTCAATCCAATCACACAATTGGTCTGATAGACCATATGCTGTTACTTTCTTTATTAAACGTTTGTGGGGAACTGTATCAAACGCCTTGCGGAAGTCGAGAAACACAGCATCTAACTGAGAACCCGTGTCTATGGCCCTCTGAGTCTCGTGGACGAATAGCGCGAGCTGGGTTTCACACTAACGCCATTTTCGAAACCGATGGTGATTCCTATATAGCAGATTCCAAGTCTCGAGAAATGTCATTATATTCGAACATAATACATGTTCCAAAATTCTACAACTGACCGACGTTAGAGATATAGGCCACTAGTTCTGCACATCTGTTCGAGGACCCTTCTTGTAAACGGGGATGACCTGCGCCATTTTCCAATCTTTCGGAACTCTATGCTCTTCTAGAGACCAACGATACACCACTGCGAGAAGGGGGGCCAGTTCCTTCGCGTACATTCATTCATGTTTACTCTGCACCGTGATACTCTCGTTCCTAGTCTATTCAGTGCTTTCCAGATTGTATATGGAAGTTAGAAACCAGATGCAGGTTCTCCTCTGGGGCTCTTCCCAAGTCCTTCTGGTTCCAAGTTTCGCCACAGTTCCTCTCGTCGTGATTTAGGCGATAGAAGAGTTGATTTAACGCTGAATTGAGCTGATAGGTATGCTATTATAAAGGACGTCTCCCTACAAAGGAAACCCTTTCTACAAAGGTTGAGTACACAAGTAATGTTAATCCACAATATTTTATAAAAATATACAAGATATTAGATTTATAGAACTGCCTAACGATGTTGACCCGGACGCTTAATCCGATGATACAGGCTTCCTTTACCACGACAACATTTAGCTGACTGTTTTTGTAGTTCTTTTGCAGCTTGGATTCCAGGCCATATACGTAGGAAAGAACATTTTAAGTGAGTTCATAAATATTTAAAATCACTGCACTCAAAATTCATGGAATGTTGTGTAACTAAACTTACATTGTCATTATTTATACACCTTGTGAATTCAAAACGTATCTGCTCAGCCTAGAAAAGAATCAAGGTTCAACATTAATACATTAATTGTATACCATTATTTCAATATCAATTGTATAATTAATTCTGCAAGAAAGATGAATCTGTAGATCATCTTAATTTTTATCAATTCATGCAAGCTATGTACTTTACAACGAGAATGGAGGGGAAAAGAAGCAGAACCAGAGACTACAATTAGTTTCATTCTCCATTACTACAGGATCATTCTGTTACCAGGAAAGTTGATAGCCTTTCAGACCACAAATTTTAACTGCGAATGGGCACAGCTGAAAATGTGTACCCAGCCTAGATCCGAACCCGGGTCACTTGCTTTTTAGTCAGTTGCGCTGACCACTACACCACTGGGAACAAAGTGATCACCTCACCTGTAAGGACTACCTAAATACGCCTCCCGTCAGACACAAATTCCCAGCTATACCCTGCCCACAGTACTCAAACTCGTAGTTCAGAAACTAATTCCCGTAAGAGTATAGGCCCCACACCTCTCTCCTCTATGCCGGTGACTGGCAATGACCTTAGTTAGTGAGGAGGGTGGAGATGTTTGGGGCCCTTACTCATACGGGAATTAGTTTCTGAAACTATGAGTTTGAATACGAGGCCAGGGTAAAGCTGGGAATTTCCGTCTCACGGAAGTCGTGCTTAGGTAGTCCTTGCTGGTGCAGTGATCACTGTGTACCAGTGGTGTAGTGGCTAGCGCAACTGCCTAGGAAGCAGGAGGCCCGGGTTCTAATACCGGCTCGGTACACATTTTCAGCATTGCCAATTCGCAATTGAAGTCATGTATTCTGTGAATATGAAAGAATAATAACTACAGGATCAGAAGGGACGTCTGTTCTTTCAGAACAGACACCACATGTATATTAACTCCAATTTTTTGGCTCACACAAACACAAAATATAATTATAAACTTTTCATAAAAGCTAATATATTTGCATTAGATGCGAATTTAAACATCATTAATATACAAGAGTGTTAGTATGTTTTTAACGCCGAAAACCTACAAAATGAATATAATGCTCTCCTCAAAACACTCCACATGCTCTGTGAAAGCCACTTCTCTTTACAATAATAAATAATAGATATTTCTACCAACTGAAAATATTATTAGCTTCTTTAAAATAGTGTTAAGTAAGACTACATATTAGTGGTATTCAAAAAGAACAGCTTATTCTGAGGATCAATTTAAAACTATCTGATCATTCTCTGAATCTTGTCATCAGCATCAGGAGAGAGATATAAAGTCAGTATGTGGAAGAAATGCTGCAGAATTACGTCACACGCATGTACGGTATTTAGTAATTATTTCCAGAACCACCTCTTTATGGTAAATCAGTAATAAATTAGGACAATCATAGATATGATGGCGAATTAAGCACAAAACGTCGGTTCTGCATATATTAGCCTAGCACTTAGCAATATTTCTAAGTCCTCCTTTGGGATCGGTCACTCTTCTAGTAGATTTAATGAAAAAAGTGTAAATGTGGATTTGACAACGTACATACATTTAGACGCCATTTGTTTTTGCTGAATTTATTGAAGATGATAGTTGGGGGCTTTATTTATTTATTTATTTATTTATTCTGAGATCAGATTAATTACATTAATGGCTGCGATTGCTAGGCGTCCCTATTATTTGTCAAAGAGGTTTGATTGCGTTGATACCGAAAGATTACTGCAGAATTTGGACCGTTCCGTAAGACCGGGAGTAGCTCGCCGTTGGTTCTCTTTTCTCGTTAACAACAGGTAATTATCCACAGTGCCGAGAATGACTGCAACAAGAGCTCCAATTCGACAAAATTAGTTCGCGTGTTCACCAGGGGACCTTTTGCGGCTGCTGCTGCTGTAATTCACAAATTATATAACAACTGATTATAAGTAATTTCGGCTCGCCGATGATACCAGTTTGGTGGTGAAAAATGGTATAACTCAGTGTTGATGTAGTACAAAATATTGCACTAACAGACTTAAGCTTAATGTCTTGTAAGTAACGAACAGAAGTGAAGTTACAGTAATTTTCAATCCATACCACACAATGCAACAACAAAAAATCATTTTGCTTACAAAAAATTGGCATATGATCAACGACACTGAACATTTCTAATCTCTAGGAACTCAGAGATGAACAGTAAGCTGTGGAAACCTAAATCTGAAATAAGTTACGGTTCAAAACGAAAAGCAGCCTACTTCACTTCAGTAGCTTATTATTAAGGTTTTTATTTGTTTCGATGGTAGAGAATCCTTAGAAATTCTGGTCGTATGTTAAGTATACTTGAAGCAAAACAGAAACAACACCTTCATTACACGATAAAAATTGTGATGCTACTGATGACAGTTCTGCTAAAGCAGAATTGCTTACCATAGCTTTCCAAATTTCCTTCACTTAGAGAAGAAGAAGCAAATACTCCAGAATTCCTATCAAGAACAGCTTCAACCATACGTAATTTAATATCACTTGAGTGTTAAAACAACTTAAATCACTTAACAAAAGGAAATTTCGTGGTCCCGACTTTATACTAATTATGTTCCTTTCAGAGTATGCTGATGCATTAGCCCCATACCATCACATACTACCGCTCGCTTAGCGAACGTTGCGCACCCGAAGACTGGGAAATCGCACAGGTGATTCCAATATTCAAGAAAGGCAATAGGAGTGATCAGCAAAATTACAGGCCTATGTCATAGACGTCGGTTTGTAGCAGGATTTTAGAACATATACGTTTCTCAAATATTATGAACTACCTCGAAGGTTCTATTGCTCTATAGTCAACAGCGATGCAGAAAACATTGATCTTGTGAAACACAGCTAGCTCTTTACTCACATGATGTGATGAGTGCTATTGATAAGTGATGTCAGATTCAGTATTTCTAGATTTACGAAAGGCTTATGACACAGTACCTCACAAGCGTCTTCTAATCAAACTGCGTGCTTATGAAATATCGACATAATTGTGCTATTGAATTCCTGATTTCCTGTCAGAAAGGACACAGTACGTTGTAATTGACGGAAAGTCATCGAGAAGAACTAAAGTTGTACCTGGCGTTCCATAGGGAAGTTTTATAGGGTCCCTACTGTTTCTTATTTTTATAAGACTGTTCGCGGATGACTCTGTCATTTATCGGTTAGCAAAGTCACCAGAAGATCAAAAGCAGCTGCAAAATGATTTAGATAAGATATCTACATGGTGCAAAATTTGGAGGAAGGGAGGAATCTTGAGGCTTAACGTCCCATCGACGGCTTGCTCATTAAAAACGGAGGTAACTCTCGGAATTGTGGTAAGGATGGGTAAAGAAATCGGCCGTGCCCTTTAAAAGGAACCATCCCGTCATTTGCGTGGAGTGATTTAGGGAAATCACGGAAAACCTAAATCTTGATGGCCGCAGGTGTATATGAACCACCGTCTTCCCGAATGCGAGTCCAGTGTGTTACCACTGCGCCACCTCTCTCGGTCAAAATTTGGCAATTGACCCTTAATAATGAGAAGTGTGAAGTCATCCGTATGACCATTAAAAATAACCGTTAAACTTCAGATACACGATAAATCAGTCGAACCTAGAGGCCGTAAATTCAACTAAATACCTAGGAGTAACAATTAAGAACAACTTAAATAGGAAAGAACACATAGAAAATCTTGTAGCGAAGGCGAAACAAAGACTACGTTTCATTGGCAGAACACTTAGAAGATACAACAGTTCTACTAAAGAAATTGTCTACACTACACTATTCCGTCCTATTTTGGAGTATTGTTGGGCATTGTGGGATTCACACCAGGTGGGAGTGACGGACGATTTAGAGAAAATTCAAAGAAAGTCAGCGCGTTCTGTATTATCGCGATATAGGGGAGAGGGTGTCACGAAAATGATGCGCGAGTTGGGGGGCAAATAATTAAAAGAAAGGCGTAATTTGTTGCGGCGAGATCTATTTGCGAAATATCTTTCACCAACTTTCTCTTCAGAATGCGAACATGTATTGTTAGCATCTACTTACATAGGAAGACATGACTATCATAATAAAGTAGAAATCAGATAGAAAACAGAAATATTTAGGTGTCGTTATTCCAGCGAACTGTTAGAGAGAGGAACTATAGAGAAATATCATAAAAAATGTTCGATGATCCCTTTGCCACGCACTTCGAATTGATTTGCAGAGTATACATGTAGATATAGATGGTTTCTCTGATTAAAAAGTTATTATGGTCCAGAAACGTGCATCTCTAGAAATATATGGTCTAAACTGTTGAACTTCATCCCTATTCAGTATGCTGGGAATTCTGGCGGGGGAATCTCAAACATGCAACCTCTGACAAAAACGTACGGTAAATAAACCTGTAAAATTAACGTAGATGAACTATGATTTGCAATTACCTCTATGGCCTCCAAAATAACTTCTATAGCTATATAGCGCTGAGCTCTGCGATTCGTGTTCTGAAAACTTTGCAGAGGCTCTTCCCTTAGGATGGTGTTCAAAACACCGCCAAGTTTCGTTGGATGTCAGGAATATCGTCAAATCTCGATCCTTTCAAAGCGAGTTGAATTGAGGGAATAGGAAGAAGTCTGGAGAATTCAGATACAGCGAGTATGGTGGATGTTCAATTTGCCGCGACAGCGCTCGTGCACAAACAGCCAATATCCTTACACAATCCACAGAAATAAAGGGCGCGGTGCAACATTTACCATATACGCCGTAATTTTTTTTTTTTTTTTTTTTTTTTTTTTTTTTTTTTTTTTTTTTTTTTTTTAATTCTATCAGACCAAACTGCGTGGTCATCAGTCCCTAGCTTACAAATTACTTAAACTTAGATAAACTAACCTACGGACAAACACACACACACCCATGCCCCAGGGAGGGCTCGAACCTCCACGGCGAGCAACCGCGCGCTCCGCAGCGAGATGCTTTAGACCGCTCGGCTACTCCACCGCGGCGTAACTCATTCCTCCAGACTTCTTCCTATTCTCTCGCTTACATCACTGTACCATCATCGAGTTTCCTAATCAGATTTGTATTCAAGGGAAATTTATGATTAAAACAGTACCTTTATTGCGTCCCAGCAATAGTTACAGGATAGCAAATCAAGAATCAGGCGACCAGTTGCATCAATTAGTAGTTCAATGACTTGATCAAGATTTCGACCAATATAATCCAGTTTCTTCAGACATACATGTGGCACCTAAAGACATAGTGACAGGATAAATTAGAAATTCATAACCATTATGTTTGACATATGCATTACACCAAACCCATTGTCTAAAACACCGTGAAATACTGTTACCACTGGTAATGTATACAGGATCAGAGAACGCTTGGTTTCCCATTGCATATCACTGCAGAGGCACTTTTACTTTAAAATAGCAGAGTAATATAGTTTTTTACATATTTACTGTCATTGGGTTGTTTACACAAAACATTTAAAACTGTTAAAATGGTGGTATATAACCGGCTTCGTGGAACTGCAAATGTCAGTGCATCCGTGATTTTGTCAGTATCCCCATATTTGTAGATTGTGCATTATTATTTCAGTATTAATTGTGTAAGGAGGACTCACCACTTGTGATTGCTCTGGAATTATTATTAATGCCAGTCGATTTATTGTCTTGCTGACACTGAAGCAAGGTAATGTTGTTTTCTGATTTTCTACTACTCTGCGAAATTTTATGTAACTACGACTTGGGAGACATTTAGTATTTAACTAAAACTAAAAAGAACTTTTTGAATTTAACGAAGTGTTACATTCTAACAATGGACCATTCTATTGGAATATCAATAACGGATGATAGATAACACCACACCATAAAGAGGCTCGCTAAGCCGCCGACAGTTACGAATAATAGACAATCAAATTCACGCAACTTAAATTTTCGACCATGGCCACGGCCGAAAATTTAAATAGCATGGATGTGATTGTGTATTATTCATGCCTGTCAGCAACTCACCGAGCATCTCTGCGGTGAGTTGTTATCCATCCGCCATTATTGGTATTCCAAGTGTTACATTTTTAAAATAAGTCCAGATCCCTTTCACTTATTATACGTATTTATTGTGGATATACGAAATTTAATATTTCTTTTACTACTGACGTTGGCAATATACTTGGCGATGACTTTTTTTGACATCTTCAAAATTGTCACTTGCCTGTTTCAATGCATGCACACAATTACATATAAGTTGTCTGTTTTTATGACTTGTCTGAAACAACAGACTTCATATATAAAATCGTATACATGTTTTAAACGTGCTGATCGAAAATTAAGTCACATCCATTACTACATTAATGGTGAAGCTGCAAGCATTTAGGGTAATTGTACAAGGGGCGCTAGAGTAGTAATGTTTGGTGAGCTGTGAATTTTGGCAGGATGAGAAGCATGTCTGGTCAGACTAATTAAGACAACCACTGACGGGGATATCCGAGTTTGTGTCATGGACCTGTACAAGTTTTCACTTTCGTCGTTGAATTTAATTCAACGACCTGAAAGGGTTAAGATGTTTAGATATTTCTAATTCATAATAATGGATGATTTGCCACAGGGAAAGTGATGTACATTCGCGGAAGTTAATAGTACTCTTCAGAATGAACACTGAATTGGTAGTGTGTTTCCTTTGAGTCTTTGAAATGTGAAGATCAAGAAAAGTCTTGATAATAACTTACTATGGTAATACAGGCATGTCATGCGGCAGATTTTTGTTGACTTAAGAGTCAAAGTATGGAGAGACTGCGGGGAAGTTTTAAAGCTTGGAGCATTCCGCTTAACATTTATAAAAGTAAAGGGTTAAGACGAGAGTAAAACCGTGGGTACAATTTGTTGGGATTCATGAAGTACGGGAGAAGTACAAAGAAAAGTTGGCTGGTCCACGTGATGATTTTTGATGGAAGCAGTAAGTTCATAGAACAATACAGATTTAGGTTTCTGATGTTTTAGGTAATTAAGAGTTTATCGGCAGAGTTTAATGAGTATCCCACTTCTTCTTAAAAAATAACTGGAAGTTGTGTTGTTTTTATCGTTGTTGTGGTAGAGCATAGGGCTGATTTGAGTCTCGAGCGAGATAGTGTCTCGAGAGCATTACTGTAAATGGTGACATACAGTAGGGTTTTAATATATGGAAATTTTATAAATTTTGACTGCTTAATTGATGCGTAAAGATATCCTGGAAATTGACACTTTATACTGTCAGATGTAACCGATTTTGTGGAACTATTTTTCAGGACGATGAACGGAAATATTTCTTTAGATTAAAAATGGAGGACCATTTTTTCTAATCTAGGGTAGAGCGAGGCTGATTTAATAAAGGAGCTACATGAATACTTGTAAGATTTTGCGTGAGGGCCGCGAAAACACGAAAGTGGAGACACCATTATGTGAGTGCTGTTGTCGGAGTTTTTGTCTATCCAGTGATCACTTCTATTTTGTTATCTGAGTTCAGAAATTTACCAACATTTCTTTAAAGTGTAGATGGTAACTGGCTGACTACTGGTCATTGCATGGTTTGTAAAAGAGACATGATGTTCGCTAGAGATTTCCTGCAGTTTGAAAGAAATGAAAGCATGAAGCATTGAGGCATGGTACTGGGTCTTCCCTACACCACATTTTCAGTGCACTGCGGAACTACCTCACAACAGTGTTGAAGTGTACTTTGGGGGCTATTTGAATAACTAAGAACGGGGCTTCATGAATTGTGGCGGAAAATTAATTGAACGGGGGTTGAAGTGCATTTAATAAGATTTTTTGTTTGGTAATACTATTTCATTCATTTACTACTTCATTTTCTTCAGCTGGTGAAGTTTTATAAACGGAAAGGAGGCAGAATAGAATAGGTCGAAGGGTCGATGAAGGAGGCAGTTAAAGCACCGATGAAATACATAGCACTATTAGAAATCAATAAAAATTATAGAGCGCCAATATGAGTATGTAATGGCGTTATCAAAAAGAAAAATGTAAAGTTATCGGTAGCAGCAATCTTTTATCAAAACCATGTGCATATGGTAACCTGGATGAACATCCAAATATATTTCCTCGAGATTCGGAAACCTCTCTTGCCAACAAAATAATATATTTCGGAAAAAGAGAATTTGGACTTATACAGAATGTAATGGGTACTGCAGTCTTGAACTAACTAGCACGACGTAAAACACCCCTGCAAAGACATATTTGGAAAGGACAGGTGTGTTTCAATCAGCAACGTAAACCACTTTTCCTTGAGAAAACCAGAGGATCTATCGAAAACAGAGCAGCAGTACTAAGCAGAGAGACTCTTAATGATTTAACAGAAACAAGATGAGATGGAATGTAAATGTGGATTTTGCCAGGGGAAATGGTCATGAAGATGAAGATAAACGTGAGTGGATACAATCCCAAAAGGGAAACCACCTGGTATCATGAATACTGTGTCTGTGCGACAGGTCGAAAGCAGATGGTCGGTGAACGCTGCAGGGCATATGCAGAGTTTCCCATATAATTAATGATGGCATGAAGTAATGAACAGTACCCTGTCGTCGCGTTGAAATTCGAGAACTGAATTGTGTTCTTCGGACATTTCAGAAAAAACAGACACCACAAAAGTCTTTACACGTAATGTTCTAACTCCGGTATCTAGGCACCCACGCAGCGCAAACGTCTGGTAAGATCCTCGTATATCGTACAAGTGCCCCTGCAAAGATAAGAGGTAAGTGTCAATATGAATAGCTGCGAAACAGCTTCTAGCAGTGGAACACTGACACGCACACTTGTAGCCCGTATGCCACTCACGCTACAGCAACAATGACGCTCACGCCTCTACTGGCACCGTCAGAGACAACATTTGGAATGATATGACATGATCTACACTGATGAAAGCAGATGCTGCTTGCTCGCAAGTGATGGTTGTTAGTCGTTCGAAGTGGACCTGCCGAGCGTTGTCTCGTACACTGCATTCGTCCAAGACAAACTGGGCCTACCCTATGCTTTGTGGCCTGGGATGCGATAAGCTACAACCATCGGTAACCTTCGATGTTTGCGGAGGAATTGTGCAAACTGTTGTAAGACACTTTTGACGGTCTTACAGCAGGAAGGCGAGTATGTCCCATAACAGGATACTGCCGTCCACACACTGCGCATAACACTCAATATGAATGACCTGCTACAAGTTCGTAATTTTTGTTAACTAAGGGTCCAAATTTCTTAGGTCGTCCGTTCCTAGAATTACACACCCCTCAAAGTAAGTTATGCTAAGGATAGCACAGAAAGTAATGCTAGAAGAAGGACTCCAATTCCGACAGGAGTAGCTGTGACATGGCGCCTCAGACCACGCGCCAGCCACCAGCAGCTCTCGTACATCATACTTCACTGGGTAGTACGATCTCTGGACTTGACATCAGTGAACGAGGTGTGGGATATGGTGGGCGGACAACAAGTGACACGTCATCTCTGTTGTACAACCACGTGTCAGGTCGAGCAGGCGTGGAGAAAAGTTCCTTCGCCGTCTGCAAGTTCGAACAGATGCCACAAGCAGCACCTACCTTGCCATCTTTGAAGACTAATGTCTGGATCCACACTAGGTACCTCGGTACCTCTACAAATTTAGATCAATATTTGAAGTTTTTCATGTATTTCATGTGAACCGCTCCAATAATGAATTTCGTCTGATTGTATATAAAAGGTAAAAGTCTACAATCCAAAGATAGTTTGATAACCAAAGCGCACTTCTAGACATGGTCCAATTGGGAGGTGGTATGCTGTTTACTTCCTCCGACTATCGAATTGACTTTTTCAGCCAGGTAAGGAGGACCTACAGTCTGACGCGGATCCGAATCACGGAGCTATTCGACATTTTTCATATCAGCAACATTGCCAGAGGTAAAGGCAGCTAAGAAACAATTATCGGGGAACGAAGCCGCGACTTTCGGATTCATAGTCTGGCTCTCTACCACTGTCCTACGGAACCACAGAATGCGATTTTTCAGATAACAAGTTTCCAGATATATTAACCGCGACCTGTTTGAGCTAAAACATAAAAGAAATGACATTTTAATTACGAATATTTAGCATTTTCCAATGCAGTTAAAGTTATTGCATCCTCTCTTAAAGAAATAATACGAAGAAGCACGAATAAAGGAACAGAAAGAGAAATAACTTCAAAAGAGATTAAAGGCAGAGTTCAACAATATATGAATTGTGCAGTAAACTGTATCCTTGAGATTGGGCTTACTTGAGTCTAATATACAGTTTTTATAGGTAATGGATGAATGTTGCTGTCCTTTCATGAAACCATACTGAATATTGTAAGTAAGTAGTACGGGATAGTTACTTAATACTTGAGCAAAACGTAACTTTTACTTTGGAGTAATTAAGATACTTTCCTGAATTAGTAGCTCAAAGTTGGCATATCCATTTGTAACGTTTAACAATCTACTGATATTAATAAGAAAAAGTTCTGTAACGGCTAAACAGCTAAATATATATCACAGGTAATACATAATCTGTGGTATGAGTATTATTATTCTCTTTCATGCCATTTTGTTTTGATGAATACAAGTATATTAACATTTTAATTAAAGTAAATCTACTTTATAGCGATAAGGCTATCCGTTTGTTCTGGAAATTAAATTATAAAAGAGAGGACAATACTTATTGAAACTTCTCTTAATGTTATGAGATGATATCAAGCAAACAAAGTGCTATAAATGATACAGTAATAAAATTACTTACAACACCAAAAACATATCAATAATAATTAAGAGAATCCCTTTGAAAGCGATTTTCTTCTGTGTTTTTGGTCCGAACAGACGCTCTGCAAGAACCAGCTGCGGTCCACCATAATTTGACGATCCCCCAACGGTATTTTATATCTATCCTCCATAATCTTGATGTCCTGGTAGAATCGTTCACCATGTTCTTCGTAGTAATCACCCATGTTGACACAAAATTCATCTGTACCTCTGTGCGGAAGGAAAAAGAAGTCTGCAGCAAAAATACTAAGGGAGTTACGTAATGTGCGCGAGAATGAACCGTGTTGGCATTTGCCATCCATACGATGCCTTTCAACTTGTACAATTCCTCCAGTAGTGTAAAATGGGTGTAGCTGCACAACAGTGCAGTTAAAATGATTAATTCCTTTTAGTTTGCCACCACGTAAATTTCTATTGCGATTGTCAGTTTTTCTATTACGCCGTAAATGATGTTCTGATATGACCCTGTTTCCTTTCTGTTTCAGTTTTCCATTCTGGCGGTTTTTCTTATGTTTATGATTTCAAGAGGGAATAATGAAGTAAATCTTACTGTTGAAAGAGTGAAGGTCATTATGTAAAACTATGCGTTTCCAACAATTTTGCCCTATAACTTTTTTTTTTTAAATCTGCGCAGATAACGCAGATGATGTACAACTTTCTAATCACTCCATATAGAAATTTAATCATAAATATAACATTATATACCTTCTACTAAAAGAGCAAGTCAACTTCTAATACAATTCTAACGTAAGACTTTAAAGGGAATCATGTTCGTACCAGCATCCAATTATGACTAGACATTGCAGAAGGAGGTGAGGTCTGCAATGAATGTTTCATAGGATTTTAATCATTTGAGAAGCCACCAAGTCGCTTCCAGAGGAAACGCAATTCGTTTCAATTCGTTCTTATGAAATAGCTATTAGTAAGCGATTATAAGAAACCGCTAATCTAGTAACGATGCAAACTTATTGAGTGTAGATTAGATGAATACTTGTTCCATAGATGATATATACGACATTTCGTAATGATGTGGAGTGTGTCAGAAGGAAAGGTAAATCAGTTAAAAAAGCAGTAAAAAAAGTGAAGCAGTTAACAATCCGAAGATTGGTTTGAACACCACAGTGCTTTACAAGGTGTGGTCCTGTTTGGAGGTGGTATGTCGTTGCCTTCCTCCGACCTTCGAACTGACTTACCCAGCCAGTTATAGTGGGACGTACAGTTTAACGTGGCTTCCGAACCACGGTGCTACTCAGTATTTTTCATATGAGCAACACTGCTAGAGGTGAAAGAAGTGGAAAGTGACACAACTGTCCTAGGATCTACAGAGTGTATACAGAAGAATTGGTTTCGCTGGTGGGTAACATTTTTCTGGTCACAGACAGATAATTTTTTATGAAGTGCTGTTGCTCGCTACTGTGGCTCCTTTTAAGTCTGTGAGCACGTGTATCCGCAAAATTTCATTATGATCAAGGAGGAGAAATTTATCAAATGTGAAGGTACAGAAGTAGTTCGAAGTATTCTTTAGAGTTAATTTGATCAAATTTCCTCGAATGTGTTAAACAAAACCTGTTTACTTACTGTCAAATCTCAGAGTAGTAGGTTCTATAGTAACTGCTTCGCAGATCACACAGAATTCAGGCGCGTGTACTTAAACAATTTTCCAATAACTGAAAAGTTCCCAGCAGATATCATTATTTGGCTACTCCAGGGTTCAAAGTTTCCATTTCAATTTTACTTGATTACGCGGTGCTCCACGTTTAGCCCTATTGCTGCTTTCGCCCGTGCAGGTAACGCGTACGAGCATACCAAAAGGGTGAGGACAGAAGGGGCTTCCGAGTAATTCTAACTACAAAATAATTTTTGCCACTTCAACAGTGAAGCCGAAGTTTCACTTCCAGTAGAGCGTAAGGCTAAGTATAAATTTTCTGAATGATACCTTCAAACGCTGAATTTCCGCAATCACCAGACTAGGTTCTAGTCTGGTGAGAGGGGGAAGCCGAGTTTTGGGGCATCAGATTTTTGAATTTTTATGCCGCTCTAAAAGGTTATATTAAAATAAACAAGACCATGAAAAGTAGAAATACCTTGCATAAGTACAGGTGAGAATAATTTATAAGTGCAAATTATTCATATAATCGAGAGAAGAGTACTGCAAAATATCTACGTTACAGAAACAATGTGCTCTGATTTACGGAATAAACACTGACTCAAAAAAAGAAAAAAAAGATATATTTATTGCAGAACACATTGATGCAGACAGCAGCGATATGCGATCCTATAATGAAGATAACACGATTTAAGTTATTACACAGAAGGTGGAGGCAATGTGTTCGACGGCAACCGAGCGCTTCCACATGACGTCATTATCGAAAAGCTGGGCCCACGGGGAAATTACCGTAGGTTTCGCGAGAATCGGCAGCGGCGCGAGACGAATTTTCGCGTTCTATTGCGGCACTGTTCCGCCTAAAAAATAAATTTTAGAAACCTTTATTGCAATGTAATTAATTAGGGACCATGAAACCCCTATATTTGTTTCCAGTAATGACAAGTGTAAAACTCCTTGATAAATTCTATTATTCTCAATCAAAAAGTCGTTTCATTCGTCACACATAGAACACCACTGGTTATTTGTTTTGTTTTTCCTATAACGGTATCATGAAATAAGTGAGAGCCGGGTACCCCAATGTTCGCGAATTAAAAGAGTAATCTACTTCTACCTAAATACTCATGCCAGCCACACTGAAGTGCATGACAGAGATTTCATCGAACCGCTTTTATGATGTTTCTCTACTGTTCCATTCTCTAATATCTCGCGGAGAAGTCTTTCCGTTTTCAATCTGATACCTCTTATTTTATTTTCATGATCATGTCTTCCTATGTAGGAGGGTGCTAAAAATTATGTTCGCATTCCGAAGTTGGTGAAAGAAATTTCGCAAATAGATCTCGTCGTAACAAATAACGCCTCTCTTGTAATGATTTCCACCCCAACTCGTTCATGATTTCTGTGACACTCTCTTCCCTATATCGCGATAGTACAAACCGAATTGCCCTTCTCTGAACTATCTCTAAATCGTCTGTAGTACCACTTGGTGAGGATCCCACAATGCTCAGCAATACTCCAAGATAGGACGCACAACTGTAATGTTGGCAGTTTCTTTAGTAGAACTGTGATATAAAGTTTTAGCATTGTGGTTACAATCTATGAACTTAAAAGTTTTTGTAACGTAACACTGACGCTTCTTTGCCTTAAAGACATTTACGACTAAGATCCACACTACTTTCGATATGTGATAATAAGACTTCATATATGAATTATACTGATAGAAAAGCTGACTACTTTAAAAATACGAATGTAGGAGAGGACGTTGCGTGAAATTTCCACATTGTGGCAGCAAAATTCCTGGAACCACCCCTGGCTGCGTGTTGTCTACTTTCGTCTTTGTTTTGTACCATTAATGTTTGGCAAGCGAGCCTGTGTCAATACGATACAAAATGACACTTCAGACCTTCATTTACATCTTGTCTGCCGAGATATTATAAATATTGTAGTGATTGACCGTAACAAGTCTTATCTGCAAATAAATCAACAATAAATTTATACAAATAACATAATACAACAAATAAAGAAATAGCAATGAGATCTACGTAGATAGTGGAGCGGCCACAGAAGGAAATCATCAGTGCTTAAGTTTTAAGTTTTCGATGGTTACAGATATCAAAAGCAAATGGTTCTCATCATCAGAAAAGAAAGATTCATCAGCATTCATCGAAACAGCCTTCGCATTTATAATAGTACAAATTTTATCCTACAGGGTGTTCCACTGAAATATTCAACCCCATATATCTGGAACAGCAATAGATAATGAAATTCCATTTTCAGAGGCGTGAACTCAGGGTGAACCTTATGAAACGTAAACAAATTTTATCTATAACACACACTTACGTTTTAAGCACACTATAATATATTATTTGTTATGTAATGAATAGCACGATAAATCGAAAAAGAATGCAAATTTTTACGTCGGAATTTGTCAATTTCATCGAGAAATACTGAGAGCATAGTTGAGACTTGAAATACTTCAAGCGCACAGGTAGGGTACGATTACGGGCAGCATGAAGTCCATGCCAGGATTCGGGAGGTGTGCTAGCTGCGAGCTTCAAGTTTTCAAATCGCCTCTTAGTATCTTGGGATCTTATTTACGTGTTTCGATGTAACAGAAGCCTTTCCTTTCTGCTATATTTTATCCTATTCATTGCTTAAAAATTAGGTGCGGTATCAAGCAAATATGATGGTAATATGATGGTATTATAAATAATATTTGTTTACGTTTTCGAATGTCTCCTATTAGTTACTTTTAGAATCCCCTGATGGAAGTTTATGATTGTGAAAGTTGTATTTCGATATATATTGTTGTTCCAAATCTGGTGTGAAAATTTTAAATGGAACCCCCTGTATTCCGTGCAATTCACTCCGACCCCTGTCGTTACGACACACTACCACTAGAGTTACTGTCGAGAATACGTCAAAAATCGAAAACAGATTTCTCAATATTAGTTTCATCATATACTTAGGACATTTGCGTCAATACACAACTCGAAAATTTAAATTTAAATTGAATTTATTTTTAATTAAAAATAATTTAAACTTAATTATCCTGACAAATCAACAAATTTAACTTATATCTCATGAAAACCTATCAGAAGATGATGGACTTCCTTTCTATAACATATAAGAAACATAATGAAAAATAAAACAACTCACATTATCCAGACTTAGTTATTACTAAATATTTCGTAAACCACATGGATTAAGTTTGGCCCGTCTTTCTGCATAGATATCGCTTTGGTCGGCGTAGCTGACACACTCAGCATTAACAAGTAACTCTGTGAATCAAACCTCTTTTGTTTAGAGAAGATCGACGTCTCCACCGAAGCGAATCCTTTAGCCAGATATGCAAGAATACAGGTCGTTCATTCTAACTACACAGTCCACATCACCTCCTGTGATGGATATCAATGTGCAATAAACATCTATAGATGGAATGTGTAAGCACCAACAGTTGCTGCATGCGGACGGGCTGCTATATCTAAACCTATAGCAACGCAAGATTAGGCCGCTTTCTACAGCGCACATATAGATAATCATGGAACAAGAGGACATTCGAAGAATCTACTGTTTACTTAGGCCTCTATCTCATTTAGCACTTGCCTGTAACGTCGCGAAGACGTACTGTAACAAGTCCACATATACAAAGACCGTCTAGCGATAGTAAGCCACGTTGCAGTCTGTATAGAAGGTCCAACCATATGAAACATTTAGCAACCGTATGGCCAGCATCGGAGCATGTTTCAGACTATAAAAATATGTCCTTCGTCATGATCGCACCAATTATTAACACCCTACCGCCGCCTTTTCTTTTATTTCATTGATACCTTTACTGAAATGGAACACATTAGAGAGTAACGGACGAAAATAGTTTCCATGGGATGTGTGTGGCTGCCTAATAACATAGCTCGAAGAAGCTATGAAGACGCCTTGCTCTAAGCTTCTGGTATGGCACGTCGTCCTTTGATGCAAGTACACTAGTGGCCATTAAAATTGCTACACCAAGAACAAATGCAGATGATAAACGGGTATTCATTGGACAAATATATTATACCACAACTGACATGTGATTACATTTTCACGCAATTTGGGTGCATAGATCCTGAGAAATCAGTACCCCAAACAACCACCTCTGGCAGTAATAACGGCCTTAATACGCCTGGGCATTGAGTCAAACAGAGCTTGGATGGCGTGTACAGGTACAGATGCCCATGCAGCTTCAACACGATACCACAGTTCATCAAGAGTAATGACTGGCGTTTTATGACGAGCCAGTTGCTCTGCCATCATGGACCAGATCTTTTCAATTGGTGAGAGACCTGGAGAATGTGCTGGCTAGGGCAGCAGTCGAATGTTTTCCGTATCCAGAAGGGCCCCACGCTCAGGCACTGTCCAGCTGAAATATAGGGTTTCGCAGGGGACTAATGTAGGGTAGAGCCACGAATTGTAACACACCTGAAATATAACGGCGGCTGTTCAAAGAGCCGTCAAAGTGACCGAGACATGTAACCAATGGCACCCCACACCGTCATGCCGGGTGATACGCCAATATGTCGATGACGAATACACGCTTCCAATGTGCGTTCCCTGCCGTGTAGCCAAACACTGATGCAATCATCATGATGCTGTAAACATAACCAGGATTCATCCAAAAAATGACGTTCTGTCATTCGTGCACGCAGGTTCTTCCTCGCATACACCATCGCAGACGCTCCTGTCTGTGATACAGCCTCAAGGGTAACCGCAGCCACGCTCTCGAGCTGATAGTCCAAGCTGCTGTAAACGTCGTTGTACTATTTGTGCTGATGGTTGTTGCCTTGCAAACGTCCCCATCTGTTGACGCAGGGATCTATACGTGGCTGCACGATCCGTTACAGCCATGCGGATAAGATGCCTGTTATCTCGACTGTATAGTGATACGACGCCGTTGGGATCCAGCAAGACATTCCGTATTGCCCTCCTGAATCCACTGATTCCATATTCTGCTAACAGTCATTTGATCGCGATCAACGTGAGCAGCAGTGTCGCGATATGATAATCCGCAACCGCGATAGGCTACAATCCGACCTTTATCAAAGTCGGAAACGTGATGGTACGCATTTCTGTTCCTTACATAAGGTATCACAACAACATTTCACCAGGCAACGCCGGTCAATTGCTGTTTGAGTGTGAGAAATCGTTTTTTCCTCATGTGAGCACGTTGTAGGTGTCGCTACCGGCGCCAGCCTTGTGTGAATGCTCTGGTAAGCTAATCATTTGAATATCACAACATCTTCTTCCTGTCGATTATATTTCGCGTCTGTAGCACGTCATCTTCGCGGTGTAGCAATTTTAATGTGTAGTTAGAGCATTCTTTCTAAAGATTTCGACGGCAGCCTGGATATCGTTGATTGATGCATTTAGGTAGCACTATGTTATTGAAAATTTCCACAGTAACGGTTACCAGATTAGCATGTCGTCGTTTGTAGGTAAAGCGTGTCGAAAGGACTTGTAGGAGCATGGATTCGTTCTCTTTATGCATATATGATACATTTAATTTCTTGGTTAGGTGGAATTTAACTTTCGTTTCCATAGATATTAAGATGCTAATTACACGTTGTGATTTTGAGACCTGAGACTGGTTTGATGCAGCCCTTCACCCTACTCTATCCTCAGCAAGAATCTTCATCTCCTCGTAGGAACGGAAACCTACATCTATTTCAACCTGTTTACTGTATTTGTCTCTTGGTCTGCTTCTGAGATTCTTTCCCTACACACTTCCCTCCTTCTCATTACGTAAAGAACTAAATAACGATCATCATGTCGAATAGATTTCTTTAGATCCTATCGTAAATGTAAATGGAGGATCCACCGCTGACAGTTAAATCTGCCGAAATCTGTCCTCTTAATGAAGACAATTAGCGATCTGCTTTTTACATAATAAATTTCCAAAACGAGCAAACGAGCTGGTTCGCCTTGTATCTAAATAGTTATGGAATGGTAAAAATATTACAGTGGATTTTTTTTTCGGAATAAAAATGGCAAGTGTTTCGCCATCAGAGCTCATCATAACTATTGGTTTGATTACATATTATATATCTTATTATTTTTCAATGTATTTAAGTAATTTTAGCACTTTCATTAATTTTTGTGTTAATTAATGTGTCAGAAATAGCCGAAAATGCACACTTTATTTCTTATTCGCCGCTTTTTTTTTCTGTGGAACTTGCAGTTTCGGTCAACGTAGAAAGTACAGGAGAGTTTCTCCTGTGCATCGCATTTCGGATTTCGTATGTTGGTCTCTCTCACCACAGAACGGTGTGTTTAGGCCCTATTATATAGTCGACGAGACGTCGCCCTGTAACCGCAGAAAAAAAGAAAAAGAATTGAAAGCGCAAGTGATAACATAAAATTTAGATACAGTCGAAATATTAATATTTCAAGTTCTGTTCGCTGTACGTAATTTTTCTCTTCGTCCCACAGTTGGCCAGAATCAATTAGATACTGCTGAAACCAACTCCGATAGCAATTCAAGTCGTCCAATCAAATAAAGCCGCTAACGGGAAAGTTACCACTTGCTCGGCGAACGCAGATTTGTTAATTAAACTTGAGGTACCATACTTCCAGTTAACAGTCCTGATACGGACCGCAACGTTTTAACTCAACGATCCCGACAGCTGAAATGCGAATGAAGTCGGTATGCACAGGTAGCGAGTTAACCGATTCTGGGAACTCCTGTTGCACGAGCGGCAGAGTGAAATCTTTTCCGAGAGTTTTGTGAAAGCTGACAGAGTAAACGTTTTACAGGTGGCTGCAATGCGTACAGTACTTTTTGGGAGATGGGTAATACCCATTGCGTATACAAAATCGTGGTAATTACACAGGAAAATATACAACATAATTCACTAAAATTTGGATATGACGATTTCCTTACGCATTATAACGAATTGAAAAGAAAAAAAAATTGTACTTCGTCAAAATCTCTCTTCATAGTACTCTGGTGTTCAAATCAACGTAGTTTTCGCATGATGTGTCGCCAGCGAAAGACATAGATTAATGAAACTTGGAAATGGCATAAAAAGAACTGCCACCTTGCTCCATTCCTAAATACATCAAACGACTATGTGCTATAATGATAACCGGGTACCACCGAAAACTTAAATAAGCATTTCGTAGCTACATGTATCAATCTAAATGCCAATGTGATAACCGGCTACTGTCGAAATCTTCAAAAGGTATTGGTGCCATGCATCGTACAACTAGATGCCTCTGTGACAACCGGCTACCGTTGAAACCTGTAACAGTTATGTACCTACAAACAACAAACGACGACATGCTAATCTGATAGCCCGTTACTATAGAAATTTTCAACAACGTAGTGGTACCTAAATGCATCAAACAACGATAACGGGGCTACCGTTGAAATCTTTAGTAACCATGCTCCAACTACACTCATGGCCTGCCATACCGATACCAGTAGCTTAGAGCAAGACATCTTCATAGCTTCTTCCAGCTATTTCATTAGGCAGTCACACACATCTCCTGGGAACTAATTTCGTCCGTTGCATACTATTACTCACTAATGTGTTCCATTTCAGCGAAAGTATCTATGAAATAAATGAAAAGGCGACAGTCGGGTGTTAATAAGTGGTGCGATCATGACGGACGGCATAGTTTTATAGTCTGAAACATGCTCCGATGCTGGCCATGCGGTTTCTAAATGTTTCATATGGTTGGACGTTCTATACAGACTGCAACGTGATTTACTATCGCTAGACGGTCTTTGTATATGTGGACGTGTTACATTACGTCTTCTTGACGTTTCAGGCAGGAGCTAAATGATATACAGATCTAAGTTACCAGTAGATTCGTCGACCGTCCTCATGTTTCATGATTATGTACATGTGCGCTTTAGAAAGTGGCCTAAACTTGCTTTGGTATAGGTTTACACTAGCTGAAAACCCGGCGTTGCCCGGGTATTTATTTATTTCTTTATTCCTGTGATTTTGCAGGTCTATATTCATTTGTATAAGGGCTGTATGTCTGTAAAATCTCCTGGGAATACAATTGGTAGTAAACGAGTAATAGGTTAAAACTTGGTGGCCGGCCGCGGTGGCCGAGCGGTCTGCGGCGTGCCAGTCACGGTCTGCACGGCCGCTGCGGTCGGGGATTCGAAGCCCCCCTCAGACATGGATGTTTGTGACGTCTTTAGTATAAGCTAGTTCACAAGTAGTTTGTAAGTTTAGGGACTGATGACCCCATAGTCAAGTCCCATAAGTTCTACAAACATTTGAACATTTAAAACTTGGAGCGTGATGGGGCGGTTTTCCATGACCGTTACTGTTTATGTGCTCATATCTCATGAACTACGTGTCATACTGTGATACTATTTAGAAGGTATACTCGACTATATGCGTGTTACAGTCTATAAATTTTCTTGCGGCAACAATTTGTAGTTTAGAAATTATAAATTGTAACGTCACACCGAAAACCATAATTTTAGTCCATGAACCGCGGAACGTTACTGTTAATGTGCTCATATCTCATGAACTTCGTGTTTTACGGTGATGCAATTTTGAAGACACACTCAACGATATGCGTGTATACTGCCTTTAAAATTTACTGCGACTACAATTTGTAGTATAGAAATTATAAATTTTCATACCGAAAGCCGTAGTTTTAATCGATGAACAGCGGCACAATGCGGCAGCGCGGCGTACGTTTTTCAACTGCCACGAATTACATTCCAAGAATGGTTAGCAAGACTCCAGGTTCTGTCTCGGGAATGCTGGTTTCACAGCTCCAATGAAGCGTACAAGCTATACCTCGTCGCTCATCGTGACATTACCCTGACTAATGTAGTGGATGAAAGCCTCTGACAAGATATACTGAGGTTGAAGGCTACATCCCCGCAAGCTTGCTTGCACCTTATCAGGGATTTCTAACAATTGGTCGTGGCATCAGCTACAATCTAGGATCTTAAGACACTGCCATCATGCAAGCATAGTTCTGTTAGCTAGACAAGCCATTAATGCCGCTTCCGCATGGTCAAATGCACGTCCTGTGGTAAATCGGGACAAGAGGCGAAGCCTGTCGCTCCTCCCTGTCCGTAGTCGTGGTTTGCACACAAGACGACCTTGACAAGGTTTCGCCTCAGCACCGTTTCCCAGATGTGGTGTTTGTGCCAACTATCCTTCCGCACTCCACTACGCTGATGTCCATACAAATGGAGCTAAACGCTCTCCAATTAAGGCTACAAATCGATACCAGTTCTTCCACCACCACCGTTGTTGGGGCAACACACCTAACCATCTGATTGCTGCTGCTATGTCCCTTCAGCACCAAGCTCCGCTGCTTTAGCAAAGAAATTATGCCTGTGACGGGCTTTTTTGAGCAACTATTCGCTCTGTGATACTTTTCGAGCAACCCTTCGCTGTTTTTCCATGGTGACCCCAGCGCAGATTTTGGTGGTCAGGGCCCCATGGGCCTCGACCTCTTTTCAACCCTATGAGTTGAGAGTCATGACACCTCCGCAGCAGTCTAGGCATCGGACGCTTTCACATTCACTAGTGAGCTGCTGGAAAAGTTTGGAACAGTATTCCAGAAACAGAATTCAGGGTTTTTGAGGTTCCTCTACTCCCTACACCAGTCACTGAGTTTTTTAAGCCCCATGGTATCGAGTTCGATCTTCTCGATAAGCTCCGCTGAGAACTGAAGGGCATCCTTGTTTACGGCGCCGTCACTCTGACCATAGGAAAGCCATTGGGCACCCTCCATATCTCCAGTGATTTTAAAGTTATTGCTAATGGTCAGTCTATAGTGGTAGCATACCCGAGATCGAGGACATTCGGTCATAGTTCGCCGGAGACAAGGTGTTTGTCAAGACAGACCTACTGGATGCTGACCTAGAACAGATAAGGAATCTGGAATATTGCGGACATTAATACAAAATTTGGAATGTACCAATATATACGACTTCCCTTTGGCGTCATCAGTGCTCTGGCTACCTTCTATCAATACTTCTGGCTATCCTTCAGCAATACTTCGAATAACTCCTCAAGTACATCCTGGGGACAACAAACTATTCATTTATTTATTTTTAATTATTTATATTACTTGATCAGATTATGGACGTCAGGTACTGTCTTCCATCAGACACATATATCAATTATTATACCCGATTTACGTATAAAAATTGAATTAAAGAGGTAAACGGTTAATAAGTTATTTAAAACCTAACCAACTAACGCCCAATTTTAGTTAATATATATTCTTAACTTTTTGAAAACTATAACCTGGTAACTCATTTTATGGAAACATGAGGAAACTTTGCCCACTTACGGACCAAATTTGAAATTTTGACCCATCCTCATTGGGCGCTTGGCAGTTCATTCGTCCTTACACTGCTTCCTAGACAAATGACAACTGATGAGAAAAATGGTAAAAACAAACTCATGACAGAATTATGGAATTATTAATTCAATAAACCCTACATTTACAATAGATCAAAATTTTCTAAAACCAAATTTTAGTGCCTAATATGATCTTTAGGAAAGCATTCTACAGCCAGTGTAACATTACACTTTCCACAACTCGTTCTACGCTTTCATTTACAGTTCTCAAACTGGCACGTTCTTTGCTTTTCACGCTTCTGGCTTACGTTTATCGTATGACTGGTGCATCAGTCATGGGAAATGAGGCCCGTTTTGTTGGTCTTTCCTTAGCTGACCTAATTTCAAGGCCTGTCTTCGGGTATGTTCTGGTAATTTGTTCTCTGAATTCTTTCACGGAAATAGAAGTTCTTTCATTGCACCTCTTGAAAGCCATGTTTGCATTTACAACAGTCATGTCTACCATCCTCTTAAAAAAAGGCACCAGTAACACTTTTTACCACGCACTGCAATTTTTCTAGTAGGCAATAGGGAAGATCAACAACACCCCCTTGTATGTGTTCAATGCATGTGGTTTCGATTCTGTGATGTGTTCCATCGTTGGATATTGACAGTAGGGAGCATGGAGTCAAAATTGGTTGCCATTGCTACACTTTTGTTGTTCTTCTGTTTTGTCTCTGTATCAAATCTCAAAATGTCCCATCATAAATGACCTACGTCATCAATGACTTTCACCCAACTTCCAAATGTTTCGTATTTGTCGTTATTTTTGGCCAAAATTGTCATAACATACTCAAACGTCTCGCGAATAGCGTCGAGATATGTCCACAAATTATTTCCCGTCTAAAAACTGGCGTTTCTGGTATCAGATTGTATTAATCTGTGTATTGGTCAAAAATGACCCACCCGGTACTACAGGTATAACAGTTCAATTTTTCATGCTTCTAGGTGGCCTGGAGAGATGAAATTTTGGTGAGTTATACAACTTCATAAATGATTAAAAGTCAGGAGAGGGTTTCGTCCTACAAAGAATGTGGTGGCAGGTAGGGCTCTCGAAACACCCACAGGGGTCAAAAATGACTTACGTGGTATTTCTAGTATTACATATTTAACAAATGCGTTACCTAATTTAATGTCGTATTCACAACTATCTGATGCCGTAACTGCTATAAACTCGATCATCATTACATGAAATCCATATGGTTTTCACTACATAATTTGTCTGTGAAGATACAGGAAACTTGGTCCTCTTATGAAATTTTTAAACATTGCAGTGGAGTACGCAGTACTTGCTTTGTAGGAGGTTTCCTCGCCTTCATTTCTATCAGTCATCCGTTAAACAATGACTGAGGCAGCGTCTGCTAGGGTTGCTGCGATGGGCAGACCCGAACAGGGCAAATTTTAGTAGGCATTAGAAGGTTACTCTAGGAAGGCCATTAATCCCACACTCGAACTGGCCAACTTCCGCTCGTAGGTAGCAGGACGGTCTGACCCAAGGCGTTCCTGGCCCTAACTGAACTCGTCGCTCATGTGAATGACACCAGCTCTCTGACATCTGTGTAGAATCTCACAGTGTTTCGTTTCGTACTTTTGTTTAGTCATGGAAACGAATAATACGGCAGAAAGTTACCAATTGCAACCTGTTATTAGTGATCATGGTAATACACATTTCATCGGTGACGGTTATAAATTGAAACCTTACAGAGGAGTTGTAGCAACGGAAGAACGAGGATGAAATTGCTGCGGGAAACGTTTGCGGTGTGCTGTTAAATTATTTACAGTAGGCAGCGAATACATATTTTCACGTTTGGAAGGCACTCATGACCACGCACCTGTTGCAGAAGACTTGTTAAACAGGAGAATGATATCAAATTCTTTTCTTCTTTATATCTTGTTACTTGGCACAGTACTGACATTATTCCTTTAAGGGGAGACGGGAGGCAACTGGGCTCAAAAATTCCATTTGTAGATTTTAGCGTATTTGAAATGCCTGGTATTGCCTGCGTGAAACAGTTTTTGTTTTATATAAATCCGACAATTTTTTTCGTGGGTTATGATGGTTTTTCTGACTTTTGTTCAATCTGGCGACGCCTTCCGTTTTGCGCAATGCTGAGAAAATGCACACAGAATTCTTTTACTCCTTGTATATTATTTTATGCTTCTATTGTTTTTATGGCTTCAATGTTTCCTAGCCTGTATCTAATATCGAACCTTTTTGTTCCGATCGTGTTTGTTATTGTTTTCGAACGTTACCAAAAACAGTATTTGTTTAGATCACAACCCTCAAATTTGGTGTTTATGATGCTATTTTATGCTTCAGTGATGGTGTAACTAGAAAATTGGATGCTTTGGAATTATTGGGCATACAATCTAGTGAAAATATGACAAAATCCTTGGTGCAAATAGATAAAGAGAGAATCCGCAAAGCCGATATTGCTAATTTAAAATGCACAAAATAAGCTAGACAGAAAAGAAGAGGGACCAACAGAAGAAAGAAAAATCAGTATGATTCAGATGATGCTCAGTACGGTACAGCAAAATATTAGTGGTAAATAATTCTCATCAATATCTGTACAAGATTTGCAATATTAATTGATTTTTCTCTAAACTACATATTTTTACTTTCAGATACCATTATTTGATAAACTAATGGGGTTATAAATTAAATTTAGTCTGAAGATGGTAATAAATCATTACAAGTAAATTGAGAACCACAAAACAATTATCAGCTGTTTTATAATAATTAATGTACTAAAAATATTAAATTTTACTGGTGAAAGAATAAAAAAAAATTTTCTTCGAAACCATTAGAGTTATTATGCTTATTTTACTTATAAACTGAAACATATGTGTTATATATCTGCAGTAAAACTATCGTTGTTGAATCACGTATAGTAACTTTGAAAAGTGTACCTACACAAAGGGTAAAATAGCTTTGGCAGAATAGGGATAAAATTGCCTTCCGTCTCCCCTTAAGAACTCTACAAATCGGGGCATAGATTTCGTACTTGGTAAGTTTAGATTTTCGAAGCATTTTACAAGATTATGCAGTCGACCTGTTAGGAGCAGGTTGGAGTTGCTGAGTTCGTGCCTGCCTGTTAATCTAACTGGAGCAGGTACAAGTTGCGCAGTTCGTGCGTGCCACTCAGGGACGCTTTAGGGCCAGTTGGCCACTTCGAGTCTTCCGTCACAGAGTAACATATACAGAGAAGCAGCCCCCCCCCCCCCAAAAAAAAAACCACTGTCTGAAGCTCCCCTCGTAGTTCCGTAAGATGCTAGCAGGTGTCAGGCGGTTCCTTGGCTTAGTACCGGTGGACGACACTAGAGGCACTTCTGAGGGTGCCTCTCGCACCCTCTCGGAGGGTAGCGTGGAGGGCAGGCTAGGTTAGAGCTCCTGCCGCCTGCCACGAGGCCACGGCTGTATCCGGCTTGCTGGCGTTTGAGGGGAGGTGGTGTTGGGGACAGCCGCTATCTGCCGCCTGCTCTGGTCAGTTTAATGGGCTGCTTCTGACCGCAGCGCCATCATGGGACATCTTACGGAACTGCTTCAGCACCCCTCTCCCCACACCCCTGAGCGTGGGACCGGGCCCTTACGGAGGTTTCCCGTCTGTATATATTTGTCTGTGCTTCCGTTTATCGCCAACAGGTAGAGGTTGCCCAGTTCGGACGAGCCCGCTCCGACGACGTCAAGCTACGGGCGGCGAGGTAATGTCTCTAGGTGGAGATTCGGCAGGTCGCTAGTAGAGTACATTGTAGGAATGTGGTTGTCCAGTGCTACCCATCCCGATCAACTTTCTGCTGCAGCAGCTTAGTGGAAGGGGCGTCAATGGCTGCTCGGATTACATAGTGGTGGGGCGCGGCAAATGAATTCGTGTCGTAAAAGCGTGGGTGGATGGAAGGGGGGGGGGGGGGGGAAGGAGGAAGGACGCACGTGTCCCGCACCCCCGACTTCCGGTCCCGCTACCCCCTCTCCCCCCCCCCCCCCCCCCCCCATGATCGATCCCAGAGGGCGGCCGCAGCGGCTGCCGCACGACCAACTTGGGTGTCCACTTCCTCCCCGCGAGATGGCCAAGTTCCGGCGAACAGCCGTGAAGCAGTCGTTACCACAGCCCCGCCCACCGCCGCCTCCGGGGGTCCCCGGACGGCGACAAGTCCCTTTCAGTTGTTGCCAGTGTTAGAGGAGAGCCATCATGTAACTACTTCATCTGCAGAGCTGTAGCACGCGACAGTTGCTCTCATACCACCCATCAATCGCCTACAGGTGTCCTGAAAAAAAAAAAAAAAAAAAAAAAAGTTATACGCAGGTGGACATGGATGTACATATCACGGGGCGAGAGGGAAGTAGTTCCTCCTGCGTTTACATGAAGACAATACCTTAGGCACTCCCACATTCGAAGACGACTAAAGAGACATCGTAGACCTGCATTCACACGTCCTCGATAGATATTAGCTATCCTTTCTGTAGTGTCCGTTTGTATATGCTGTGCGTGTGTGTGGTTTATATCTGTTGCTTGTGTTATTGCGTAAGAATAAAACTGTTAAAAATGTTTGTTAAGCGTATGGGACTTAACAACGGGGTCATCAGTCCCTAAACTTACAAACCACTTATCAACTACCTTATACTAAGGACGGCACAAATATCCATGCCCGAGGAGGGATTCGAACCCCCGACCGTAGTGGCCGTGCAGACCGTGACTGGAGTGCCTCAGTCCCCTCGGCCACCGCGGCCGGCAATAAAACTGTTGTAATGGTGTAGAAGCATTACTGTACTTGACGTGTACCTGCTCAAACATAAATTCATAAAGGTCTACAGTATTTCATTAAACTATTTTGACTTAAAAGCAGTTCATCGAAAGATCACTGATAGTTAACTGTGACATGTAATTAAAAATTGACCACCAAAATTCTAATTTAAACACTGTTCATGGAATATTGAGACTAAATTCACGTAATAAATATCTGGGTTATTTCCTTTCAATGGCTAGCTCTGAAATAATATAATCTGGGCTCTGAGACTTTAGTGAGAATGCAGTCTTCGACCTACACACAAGTAGTTCGAACACCACAGAATGTTTCAAGAAAAGGTCTGTCATAAATGTGAGAAGCGATTTATTTTGAAATTTTGACACTTTCTGACAATTTCACTACTCTCTGGAGATCTTAACAACTCACTAATACTTACGCAACTGATCAATGCAGTAATACTTTGAAATTGCTATAGAAAATAATTTTCATATCAGTTTTTGTTTCTCATTTCTCCTCAGTAGTGTAGTCAGAACAGTTTAGTTTTGTCCGCCGTGGGTTCGAATAATAATGACGGTAGCCTCCCGCCAACAATCGATTTTAAACAGCGGCACCAAATATACTGAAAATGCTCAAAATCTGGATTCATTCTAAATACTTGAATTAGATGGATAATATTTTTTATGTCACTCTATTTTCAAATAATAGAACAAAATCAATCTTCGTTACAGACCTGAACTTAATGTCTGCTGAATAACAAATGTTTTTATCTGGTCCACATATATTACGTGTTAACAGTTAAACGACTTATACTGCTGTATGTCCATCATGCATATCTAATATCCACTATGGTAAAAGAATAATTATGTTGCTTGCAGTGGCCATTTTGAGCAGCACCTGAATTGTATTTCACTGTAAGGTTTTTAAAGTTAACGCCTTTTGCTACTGCGAATGAAGGGTTTTATTTTTATACTTTTAAGTCACCTATACGCGTTTCGCCTTTCTCTCAAGGTATCATCAGTGGGTGTCCTGAAATATTTACATGTTTTTGTTTACACATATAGGTTAGGTCTCTTACATATCTACATGTAGATATGAAATGTTTTGTAGATATGTAAGAGACCTAACCTATATGTGTAAACAAAAACATGTAAATATTTCAGGACACCCACTGATGATGCCTTGAGAGAAAGGCGAAACGCGTATGGGTGACTTAAAAATATAAAAATAAAACCCTTCATTCACAGTATCAAAAGGCGTTTACAGTGAATAATTATGTGATTTGACATTCCGTGAAACAACTTAGTGGCAACGTGTAAACCTCCGTTTATATACAACTGTAGTGGCGTCAGTAATAGATGTTATTTTAACAGTTCAGTTGGGACTTTACATTTCGTCAAAAACGGCTAAAACAGGTTTGGTTTGTGTGCGAAAGTGTGGAAGCCACTGGTTCTCGTAAACGGATAAACATCTTTATATACAGGGTGAATCTCCTAATACTTGCACCGCAAAAGTGTGATTGATGTGCGGTTTTCAAAGAATGGATTGGTAGTCAGGGGCTCGTATTTTTAGCAAACAAACAGATTGTTATATTACTTAGAAAGTGTATTTTTTATGCAAACATACAGTTTTTTTAAATGGAACAATGCCTGTAGACATTAAGAAACTAATATCAGTAGTGTTTGTTGCAGGATTCTAGTGCAAGTCGACCAGTATCAGTGTCGTTAATATCGACCTGAGTGTACTGAACCTATCTTGCGACAATGCTGCAGCTGCTTTCTCAGAGCAAACAGGGGTGCTGTTCTTATAGTGGCGTTACAACAATGATATCAAATTTATTATGTTGAGTTTCGCGGCAGTATGTGTGGGCCAATGAATCGTACTATGATGTAATTTCAATGATACATTCGATTATCTTCACGCACACCGTCTTTAAAATATGCCGTGCATAGATTTAGCAGTAGAAAGAAAATGTAAAGCAGTCAGCAATCCAAAGATTGGTTTGAACACCACAGTGCTTTACTAGGCATTGTCCTGTTTGGAGGTGGTATGCCGTTGCCTTCCTCCGACCTTCGAACTGACTTACCCAGCCAGTTATAGGGCGCCCTACAGTTTAACGTGGGATCCGAACCACGGTGCTACTCTGTATTTTTCACATGTGCCATACTGCCAGAGGTGAAAGAAGTGGAAAGTGACAGATAAAAATTGTAGGACCTGGCGGGGATCGAATCCGCTACCTTTGAATTTGTACTCTGGCAGTCTATCACTGTGCAACCGAGGCGCACAAATTCAGCAGTAAAGATGTAAGAATTCGATATCTCATCCATTATAAGGCAGCTACTCCCAAAGTACCTTCCTTTTGACCTCGTATTGCATGAAGTATGTGTCGCAGTATGAATTAAGTTCGGAGGCACATTCAGTGGTATGTGTTTAAAATATCTTTCAAAAACAATTGTAACGTGATGTCGAATGCTGTTATTTACTGCATGAACAGCAGAAAAGTAGTATGAGATAAACCTGTTTTCCTTCCATCATTTTAAAGAAGTTGTCACGGTGAAAAGGATTTTTAAGGTTTGCAATTATGTGTAAATTTTTTTTTTTTTTTTTTTTTTTTTTTTTTTTTTTTTTTTTTTTGCAAGTTCCTTAGTGCTCTCATTCTCAAATAATGGATGAATAGGCTCGTTACTCACACGTCACATGATGAGTTAAGTTATTTTTCAATGACATCATTTCGTGTCCTGTAGCAAGTGGAGTAACTGATTTTTCTTTTCCCCACAGCGTTTGTTTCCTGACGTTAAAGTGTATTTGTTGTTTCATTGACACCGGTCCATTCATTTTGGTGCAGTTTCTGAACATATCTGCAATAAGTGTGAGTATTTCGTCGATTTCATTGTTCATGAGATCATATCTCCTGACTCTATGACGTAGGTGCTACTTGCTCCTACGGCGTTTATTGTCTGATGGTAAGGAATATACGTACCGAGTTTGATACAAATTGAAGGAGATATGTAATATACAAGCACACAGAACATACAAATCCATTTCGTACGATTTATATAGAGAAAAGTGTGGACGGTCAAAGACAGTGTGCCTAATTCCATCCCTGGAAAGAGTACCTTGAGGGTACAAAAATTACTTTTCAAAAACGTAAAATAACTTTGGTGTTGAAGAAACTCTTCTGCAACAGGAAGAGGAGCAAGGTAATGTGACGCATGAACACATCAATAGCTTCTATAGCATCGACTGAATACCCAGAGGCCCAGATTAATCATGTGCACCGCACCTGGGAGTGCTGCAGCGTCACGAACGTGTTAACTCATCGACAGCTGTCAAAGGGCTGACAGCTGATGGATATGTTGAAAACATGCTTCCGTGACTGACCGTGTTGGACCAAAGTCACCTAGGAACAGGCGACACTGGTTCGATTGTGAGTTGATAGCTACGTTTGGCACTTTCTCTGTAAGTGGTGCTGTCGCTCCTAGTGTCAGACGGAAACTTTTCCTCATACTCTATGTACGATTTCCCTCCACAACGCAAACTTTAATTCAGCTTCTTTGTTCCAAAGATAATTGCCACTACTGCCAAGGCTCTCCATGCAGCGGAATAGCACCTCAGCAATGGACATGGTGGAACAAACCCGTTATGGTGATATAAATATCAATTAATATGAATAAATGATCCCTGAGACGGATTTTCGTCTCAAATATGTCAAAGACATTATTGATAGATGTGAAGCATTGAATTAAAATTTGTGGTGCTATTCCGCTGCATGGAGAGCCTTGGCAGTAGTGGCAATTATCTTTGGAACAAAGAAGCTGAATTAAAGTTTGCGTTGTGGAGGGAAATCGTACATAGAGTATGAGGAAAAGTTTCCGTCTGACACTAGGAGCGACAGCACCACTTACAGAGAAAGTGCCAAACGTAGCTATCAACTCACAATCGAACCAGTGTCGCCTGTTCCTAGGTGACTTTGGTCCAACACGGTCAGTCACGGAAGCATGTTTTCAACATATCCATCAGCTTTCAGCCCTTTGACAGCTGTCGATGAGTTATTTATATCACCATAACGGGTTTGTTCCACCATGTCCATTGCTGAGGTGCTATTCCGCTGCATGGAGAGCCTTGGCAGTAGTGGCAATTATCTTTGGAACAAAGAAGCTGAATTTTCCTCATACGTTTGACTGCTATATTATTACAAGTGTGGATTAGCTTAATTCCCGCTGCCTCGCAAACGTAGACTACATGGTCTGCAATGGTTGTTTCTACTTCAAATTATAAATATTCATAGATTTAGTTTAAAAATGCTTTCCTCGTCATTTTTATACAACTTGCCATCCACTATCGCACCACTGATGGCAGAATTCAAAACATCCCGAAACATATTCTTTTTAAATTCCAACTATGGTTCAAAATCCAAATTATCGCATTTCTAGCTTCAAAATAGTCTTAGTAGCTCTCCCCCTGCTGTCTTTATCTCATCATAAGAGATGCAACCCACATCAATATGAATCGCTGTAACGTCTCTTGGTGTCCCTATGCGTCTTTTACCCCACATACTTCCAAATAAGGCTAAATAGTCGATTCCTTGTTGTCTAAGATTTTCCCTTATTTCGACCGCTTAATGGTTGAATTTGCAAAAAAATCGAAATACGTGTTTTTAAAATTCTAATCAAAAAATATAAATCTGATGTTTTGTATTTCTTGATTCAAAATTGTCTTAATAGCAATGTAAAAAAAACCGTTCATCCAGTAATTCACCGAAATAGGAAAGGGAATATCGAAAAATCGCTGATGCCTACAGTGTCAGGTAAACAACGTCTACAAGTTTCAAGTTTCTATCGTCTGTAGATTCACTTTTCAGCGTCGTTTTCTATATTTTACAAACGAATCGAGAACGCGAAATTTCTTTCTTACGCTTTGCCACCTTTCTTGTTAGTTTTACGTTTCAAACTGCAATATGCACTTATTTTTCTTTAGTCATACGCTTGTTGCAGAGAAGCAGCTGAAGAATGTCCATCAAATTTCGCTGTATGTAACCTCTTTGCTACTATAGTCTCAAAAGTCATCGCTGGTCTTGTCCGAATTTTATATCAGCTGACGACTTCCAATCACTATATCTTCCACTCATTTATAGCTATCGACACGGAATTGCTATGGTGTACAACGGGAGACTTTGTACTAGAAAAACACAGAGAGATCGTTCGTCTCCATTGTGTAGTTTTTGCTGAAAAGCAAAGTATTGATAACCACACGTAGAATTTTATATAAGTCGTTAACTTTCAACTCCCATATCTTTGATCCCATTATCGTAATGAACCCTCTGCCACCAAAGTGCACAGTGGTAGACTGATACCTACTGCCACATACTAACACTATTCGTTTGCGATGTGTAGTTTGGGCTGCAGAGTGAAATATAGGCACAAACACGTCAACCTTTATATTTATTAAGATTACACACGCTTAGGGTTGTGTAAACATGATATATATGATGTTGAATCAGATTACGTAGAAGATAGCAACAAAAGAAACCATTTTAACGACATACGTTAAGTTGAAAAGTAGAAGAGTAAATGCCTATTCTGAAGAGTAATTATTGTTCCATATGTCGCGTACTATTCTTGAAATCGATAAATAACTTGATCCGGTCGCTACCAAACATAACTATATCCCCCGCTGAAGTAATCTGAATATTTCCTGAACATTTCATCAAAACTGCTCTAGCCGTCTTGAAGTCCACAGGGAACATACATAAATACATTCTTCTATTTTTATAGATATAGACAAGGAGGATCAGTTTTGACTCAAGAGGAATGTAGCAACACGGGAAGCAATATTCAAGTTAAACTTATCTTCGAACATAGAAAACTTACATTTCTATCTGTTATTGATTTGGAGTCAGCTTTTGACAGTGTTGACTGGAGTACACTCTTTCAAATTCTAAATCCATCAGGGGTTAAATATAGGTAACGGGAGGTTCTGCACACCTTGTACAAACACCATACAACAGTTATTAGTATCGAAGCGCATAGAAGGAAAGCATTGGTTGGGAATGAAGTAAACAGGGCTGTAGCATTTCCTCCATTTTATGAATTTATACATTGAGCAAAAAATTGAATTTGAGAAGGAATTAAAGTTCTAACGAAGGAATGAAAACATTGCGTTTTAGTGCTTGTATTGTAATTCTGACAGAGACAGCCAAGGATCTGGAAGAGCGAATGAATAGAATGGGTATGTATTGACAGGAGCATATAAGATGAACATTAACAAGAACAAAACAAGGGTAATGGAATGCAGTCTAAGAAAATCGGGCGATGCTGAAGGAGTTAGATTAGGTAATGAAACAATAACGGAGGTTTATGAGTTTTGTTACTTCGGCAGTAAAACAACATATGATGGTCTAAGTACACACATTAATTTAATTGCAAGGAACTGTTTTCTGAAAGCAGTCGTATGCAGTTTTGCCATGTATGGAAGTGAAACATGGTTGATAAATAGTGCAGACAGGGATAGAACCGATGCTTTTGAAATGTGGTGCTACAGAAGAATGCTGAAAATTGGGTCGGTGGACAGCTTAACGAATGTGGAAGTACTGGGGAGAAACAGAAAGTCTGACTTACCATGACAGAGAACGTCTGCTAGGATACATTCTTAGACACCGAGTAATCGACTATTTAGCATTGTAGAGAAGTATGTGGGTTAAAGACGCATAGGGACACCAAGAGACGTATACAGCGATTCATATGGAAGTGGGTTGCCTCTCTTGTGATGAGATTAAGAGGCTTGTTCAGGACAGAGTAGGGGGAGCGCTGCATCAAATCAGTCTCCGTATTGAAGACCATAACAGTATCAGATAAGGAGTCACCTTCTGATGGCTGTGTTAAAAACATGCCTTTCCCCTCTCGTTTTTGTGCACTGAAGGTGACAGTAATAGCAGTTTTGCAAAAAATTTCGTGGCTATTGTGCCATGGTCTTTTGAGTTTGTTATTAAAACCCAACGATGCGTGCTCAACTGCGGAGCACATTCTCGAGAAGGTTCGTGTTTTTTTTTTTTTTTTTTTTTTTTACGCGTGCTCGCGCGCAGAGGAATGACTTCTGATGTTTGGAATGGGCTTGCAGAAATTGTTAATTTCGTCCCGTGGTGGACGAATGTTACATTTCTTTTCAAATACTGGAGTTCAGATATCATTCGGTTTCAAACCGTCTTCCACACTATTGAAATTATTAAGGTATGTCGAGAACTCAGATGGAAAACCAGTACTAAGCAAAGAAGGGAAAGGTGAAAGATGGAAGGAATATAATGAAGGCCTGTACAAAGGAAACAAACTTGTAGGCAGTAATCTAGAAGTGAAAGACGAATTGGTGGAAGATGAGATAGGAGATACTAACCAGCGAGAAGAATTTGACCAAGCCTAAAATATTTGAGTACAAACAAGGCCTCTTGAGTAGATGATGTCCCGTCTGAACCGCTATTATCGTTAGTAGAGCCAGTCATGAACAAATTGCTCCAAATGGTATGCAAGATGTATGAGACAAGGGAAATACCCTCAGACTTCAAGAAGAATGTAGTAATTCCAATTCCTAAGAAAACAAGGACTGACTAAAGTGAAAATTACAGAACTCCCAGTTCAATAAGTCATGGTTGCAGAATACCAACACGAATTATTTACAGGTGAATGGAAATAGTGGTAGAATCCGAAGTTGGGGGAGATCAATTTGGATTTACGAAAAATGTAGGACCGCGGGAGACAATACTCATATTACTACTTAGATAATAGATGAAGGAAAGGGAATGCCACGCTTGTAGCATTTGTGGATCTTGAGAAAGCTTTTAACAAGTTTGACTCGAATACACTTTGTCAGATTCTGAAGATAGCAGGGGTAAAATATAGGGAGTGAAGACTTATATTCAACTTGTAGAACAACCAGACAGCAATTTTTAGAGATGAAGGTCATGAAGGGTGCAAATTCTTGGAAACGGAGTAAGACAAGGTTGTTGCCTTTTCCCAATGTTGTTCAATCTGTACATTGAGGAAGCTGTGAAGGCCGCGGCGGAGCGGCCGAGCGCATTGAGGGGCTATGCTATGATGCGCGATGCCGTTCCCTGTAGGGGGTTCGAATGCCCCCTCGGGCATCGATGTTTGTGTCGTCTTTAGTATAAGGTATTTCATAAGTAGTTTGTAAGTTTAGGGACTGATGACGCCGTAGATAAGTCCCATAAGCTCTAAAAAAATTAGAACATTTGAACATAAGCTTTACAAACATTCGAACATTCAAGCTGTGAAGGAATGCAAGGAGAAGTTTAAAGATGGAATTAAAGTCCAAAGTCCAGGGAGAGGGAATAAAAATCCAGCGATTTGCTGATGACATTGTAATTCTGTAGAGATAGCAAAAGTCATGGAAGAGCAAGTGTCAGAAAATCAGGCGATGCTGAAGGAATTAAATAAGGTAATGAGACAATAAAAGAAGTAGATGAGTGTTTTTAATGATCAAATGTTTGTATATCTATTGGACTTAACTGCTGGGTTATTAGTTCTTAGCTTACAAACTACTTGAAATACGTTAAACTAACCTAAGACAACACAAACACTGATGCCCCAGGGCGGTCTCGAACCCCCGACGGGGGACGGCTGCAGGCTACGTAGCACGGCGCCCCAGTACGCACGGCTAATTCGCCGCGGCCCTAAATTTTGTTATTTGGGTAGCAAGATAACTTCTGACGGCCGAAGTAAAGAAGATATAAATTGCAGAATGCCTCTAGGAAGAAAAGCGTTTCTGAAGAAGCGAAGTTTGCTGACATCTAATATTAGTTTAAATGTTATGAAGTACTTTCTGGAAGCATTTATCTGCAGTGTATCATTGTATGGGAGTGAAACGACAAAAAGGTGATAGAAGCGATAAAGACGAATGATGAAGAATAGATGGGTAGATCACATAAATAATGAGGTGCTCAACAAAATTGGGTAGAGAAGGAGTTTCTGGCTTTCATGACTAAAAGAAGGGTTAGGTTGGAGGGACACAGTCAGAGACATCAAGGATTCGTTAATTTAGCATTAGAAGGAAGTGTGTGTGATAAAAATCGTAGAAAGAGACCGAGGGACGAATACAGTATGCATATTCAAAAGACTGTAGGTTGCCGTAAGCATTTTGAGATGAAAAGGTTTGCGCAGGACAGGGTAGGGAGGTGAGCTGCACCTAACCAGTCTGCGGACTCAAAACCACAACAACAACGGAACGATATTAACAACGGATAACGGCAATCGGCGAATTGCACGCGCCTATCCAAAACGGAAACCTGCTGCAGTGAGTTACGAGCCTGATACATCGGTCCCCCAGGGGGCTCACGGTTCTTTCGTAAGTACGTGCGCGGCGATCACGGGGCCTCGATCTAATGCAGACTTCCTTCCTTCTTTACTTCCCGGACTGCATTTCCTTTCCCCCTCCCATCCTTTCCTATCCTCACTCCTTCCCATCCCCACCGGGAGGACTGATAACCTCAGTAGTTTCGTCTCCCTATCCCAAACAACAACCCCCAACCCTGATATATAGGACGTAGAAAAGAGCACGTTCTCCCTTGAGAATGTCCTCCGCAGATGGGGACAAAACTTTGGGTTTTAGTAACATATGCAAAAGACCACTGCTTAGGAGCCCGTGAAAAGCAATATTGATATTTCGGTCGTAAAAGTAAATATTTTCCAAGCAGTGGTGGATCCAGAACGACCTGCTGGGAGGGGGGGGGGGGCAGAAATCTATTTTTACCCGACGAACAATCAAACAAAAGTCTCATAGTTTTGAAGACCCTTTTTTCAATTATAACCGAGCGGGATCAGGCCACTAGTAGCAGGCTGGCATCGCTTTCTATTGTAGGGATCCAGAGGTCGATTGCCGGATATTGGGATCTGGGTTTTCTTCGCTTGATATAGACAAAAGGGCAAGCAGACAAAAAATAAATATAAAAAAAAAACATAGGGATGGCGAATTACCCTTTGCCCCTCACCCCTTTGTATCCGCCTACGTTTTCAAGTGCAGGTTTAGCACTCTGGTAGCACGCTGGTTTCGCTTTCTCTTCTAGGAATCCCGACGTCGATTGCCGGCCATTAGGCTCTGGGTATTCTTCGGTTGTTATAGACAAATGGGCACGCATACAATAAAAAAAAATCTAGGGGTGGCGAATTACCCTTTGCCCCTCCCCCTTTGGATTTGCCTAAGTTTTAAAGTGCTGGGATAGCACACTGGTAGCATGCTGGCTTCGCTTTCTATTCTAGGGATCCCAAGGTCGATTGACGGCCATTAGGACCTGGGTTTTCTTCGGTTGATATAGGAAAATGGGCAAGGAAACAAGGGGAAATAGTTGAAAAAACCTAGTGGTGGCGAATTACCTTATACCGCTCCCCCCTTTGGATCCGTCTATGTTTTCAAGTTATGGTAGTGTAGCAAAACGCGCTGGCTGGCCGAGGCAGAACAGTGGAACATCCCGCCCCAGCATCCCAGAGCGGCATCAAGTGTCGAATCGGCTGTCGCGGCGGCTCATCCACGACCGCGGTCCGAAGATCCGCGGGCAAACACGGCCGCTGCCAGCCGGCCCGCTGATCCCACGGCGACAGTCGACAGTCGCTAATCCCTCCCCCACTCCCACCACCGCCAGCCGCTGCCCACTGGTTCCCCCACCCCTCGTCAGCCGCCTCTACCCCCTCCACGGCAGCGGCGCGAGGCTCAAACTTTGGCCGGCCTGCCTTCGCCCTCGCCGGGCGGTGCCGGCCGCTTTTTCTTCAGCCGTCGGGGCTCCTCAAAAGACTCTCTGCCGCCCGCCTGCACCCGGCAAGAACTTAGCGCCGGAAAGAGGCGGCGGCGGCGGCGCGGCAGGCTAACTCCTGCCCAGCACAGCACAGCCCAGCCCCGCTTAAATCTGCTAACGGGCCCGTCTCCATTCCCTCCGCCGCTCCCGCATTAGTTTCGCATCTTTACGGCCGACTCGCACTTCCCCTTGCATAATTTCTTGCGACGGAATCACTGTGTTCGAACTACGTTTGAAACTAAATTCAATACTTCGGGTAGAACTTCTGCTAAGAAGAGGACCGCACGGGGCTCGAATTTTTTTAATTTTGTTAATATTGTTATAAGAGGACGGAAAAGATAAGGCTGGTAGAAATAGAATGACAAATTGTTTTAAAGGCGAAAACTCACTTTATTTCTCGACGCAGTCTCCTTGCAAGGCTATAGGCCAGCGGTTGGCAACTGGCGGCCCGCGGTCCAGATCGGGACCGTGGAAGGCCAAATGGAACGCCAAAAGTATTTTGAAAGTATAAGTTACACATTCAAATCACCTTTCTGTAGATAACAATTCGTATACGACGATTCGTATGATTTTTCTAGAATTTTACAATTACGTGCTGAATAATTAGAACCCTTAATGATTATTATAGGTAAATTAAATAACTGGTTGTCATGATGTGCGACGCTGGAGAGTTCGCTGACAAGCGGTGGCAAAACGGAGCAAGCTGGCCGGTGATCCGCATAAAAGCCCAGTACATACGAAAGCAGCAAAAGAGCTTTATCTAATAAACAAGTAAATTCCATAAATATTCATACTCTGACAGTCTCTGAAACTCCATTTAAGCGGTCAGTGGAATATTCATTTAAACACCATTTCTGTGCTCTTAAAAATCTTTATAGCTTTCTCCAGCAGCAAAAATGGATGGATGTGGCTGGGTAGTTGTTCTACCTATCAAAGCCTTTACTTCACATAGAAATAATAGACTTGCAGGACGACATTTCCTTGCAAACGTATGAAAATGAATCCACTGGCGAATTGTGGGGTGAACATGTCCTGGATAAATACGAAAATTGCAAAACATTAGCCATTTACGTGGCTACCATGTTTGACTCCACATATATTTATCAAATCTCATTTAGAAAATTAATTTCCTGAAAAAAAAAGTATCGTTCAAGATTAACGGCCGCTCACCTCGAAGACGCATAATTGTTCCTCTTGTGAACCTAACTTTAATAAACTGGCTAAAGACTGCAAATGTATTTTTTTTTTTTTTTTTTTTTTTTTTTGCGTCGATTGTTTTCAGCACAAATACGCAATAGTTCATTTTATTTCACACTTTTTTAGTGAAAATTATACAAAAAATAGTATGTTTAATGTACGTCCTATTAGGCCCTACTGGTTTTCAGTAGACGTTTGACTACACATTTTATTTGCAACTTTTTGTGAGTAAAACTAAAAACAAAAACAAAAGCAAAAAATATAAGTTTCACTGGATTATTATACATTTTTATTTCGCATCTTTTGTGTTTCATATTAATTTGAGACTACAGATTGAAATAAAAAATTGATAAGGAATATGTGGTTTTACTTCTGGACCTCGATACAAATTTTCAAAAGAATCCGGACCCCATCCAAGTTTACTTGCCGACCTCTGCTATAGGCCTACACGTAGTCCAACGAGTTTCTAATTTCTTCAGCGCATCGGCAAAGTAAGCTTTGTCAAACTCTGCAAAATAGCCTGTCACAGCCGCGGACACTTCCTCATTCGATGAAAATTTCTTCTCACCGAGACAAGTTTCCAAGTTTGGGAATAAGAAGAAGTCACTCGGAGTCAAGTCTGGTGAATAGGGTGGGTGAGGAACAAATTTGAATCGCAAATCGTTCACATTTTCCATTGTGATAGTTACCGTGTGAGCTGCAGCATTGTCCTGATGAAACAGCACTTTTTCCGTTCCAATCTTGGACGTTTTTCAATTACTTCCTATTTCAAACGATCCAGCAGAGCAGCATAATAGGTCCAAGGTTTTTTTTTTTCTTTCAAATAATCTATCAGGATTATACCCTGGGAATCCCAAAAGACAGTGGCCATCACCTTTCCAGCTGAAAAGGAGAAAAATTCTTCGTCTTCTTTGATGCACTCTCCAGAGAGAGAGCTGCTAGAATTTTATGAAATTTTCTTTCATTCGAAACTTCACCGAAATTTGAAAATTGACTGTTTAGTTACGTTATTTAATTGAAATGATTGTGGGTAATCTGAATATATTAATACTGCACCGGTAAATTGAATTGCTCAATCATAATTAAATTCCTTCAGGATCGGAATACAACTGTAGAATCCACTTTATGCACATTTCATTGTTTATTACGTCATGTCTGTTGAACGTCTTGTCGTACAGTCATTTAATGGTGCCTATGGCCATCGCGAAATTGCAAGAAATATGTTGACAAAGTTTCATCACGATCGGTTGAACGGTACAGCCGCACATAAAATACGATCACAAAAACATTCATTTTTATATATTAGATATCGTAGACTGACATATATGTTCACGTTTGGCACATGGAAAAATAGTAGCACCCCAGTAGAAAATGATTCAGCCGTAGCGGTACTGCCAATTTACAAAGATAAGTTTCATGTTTAAAGCTGGTCAATGAATGGGGAAGGTCGATAACTGAACGACCCTCTCTTTTGATACTGAATTAATTGCAAATTGGCCTGCTCATCATCTGAAGTGACGAGCACATATGTCGTATCTGACTGCGTTTGGAATAGTACGTATTATTAAGCACTGAATATGAAGGGAGTTTATTGACCATTAATTAGCTACCTGTATATCTTGTTAATGATCCCTTCCAAAAATACACTCGCATTAAATGAGAATTATGGAATGGTGTCTGGACTGAAATATTTCATACACTCTAAATATTTATTATCATAAGTTGCTGAACAAGGATTACCTAAAAGCTTACAAAATAATTATATTTCGTTGAATGCCGACACAATAGATACACCATAGTGAGTTGGCAAGTTCTGCAAACCTATAATAATTACTACCATTACAAATTACTGGCGTCGTGGGCTCTGTGAATGACAGACAGCCGGCCGCGGTGGCCGAGGGGACTGAGGCGCTTCAGTCACGGTCTGCACGGCCACTACGGTCGGGGGTTCGAATGCCCCCTCGGGCATGGATATTTGTGCTGTCCTTAGAATAAGGTAGTTAATAAGTAGTTTATAAATTTAGGGACTGATGACCCCGTAGTTAAGGCCCATAAGCTTAACAAACACTTGAACATTTGAATGACAGACAATGATTTTGCAACTGAACTGCCACAGTCCGTGGTAAGCAGATGAAAGCTGCGTCGTGTTGGTGCTGAAGACGATTGCGCCGAAGACTGAAACACCCATCCCGAGGAAGGAAATAATTCCGGTGCAGATGCAGAATGACGCTGCTGTACTGAGGTTAAATAGAGCCACGAGTCCTGGTGGAACTCGTTGTCATGTTACGGCCTCATTATTCTATCGCACATCACTAGACCAGTCCGTAGGAGCTGAGCAGTTATGCTCCGGGGATTCAACGAATGTCTCTGAGCGCACATTCAGACCAAAACGGATTCGTCAAATCAAACAGAGCTGCTGGTCGCTGTTGCGGTTTCAGGGCTCAAGACAGTCTCGTGTAAATCATCGAACTCTACACTAGCTAGCACCCTACCGAATAGAGAAACCTGGTAGTACTCTTGCACAATTAAAGAATATTTCTCAAGGCTTCAACACTACGTGGAGCCCTCCTAGACACAACCGCATGCTGCCACGTCCCGTGGCGATCTCCTCCTCTCTTGTGAAGAAGCTCTCTCTCTTACCAAAATTTCCACCCCCACGTCTTGCTGACCAGTTGCAGCGGCTCAAATTTGTGCGGCAGCTACTAAGATTGCGCCGAATGGACCTCGCGCATGGATACATACGTCTGGGGAATCGTAAGCCTTCTTAGGGAGTATCGACAGAAAATTTGTTTTCCACGGGTAGGAGCGGCTGGCGGTGGTTCTATCAAACCGAGTGTAGTGGGACAAGATAGTCGTACCACAATTTCCTATGTCATCCCTGTTTTGAAGTTGTAAATAGGAAGGACGAAACTTTTTATTTAAAATGTATACATATTTGATGTTCATGTATATATTGTCATTTTATAATATGATTCTTAAAATGTTTTATTTTCTGTATGATAGATATACGATCGAGACGCCGCAATCAATAAGGGCAGCGTCGTCGCCGCCGCAGCCAACCTTGAAGTGTGTGACCGCTAGCAGAATTTAACCGACGGGGCTACGAATGCAGCTACTCCTTCTTTATTGCCTCGCGTCAATCGTTTCAATAAAGAAAAGAACATTAAATGATTACTTATTCTTGTTTGAGATTCAGTCCAAGGTGGTTGTACAGGTTCAGGTCTCTTGCTAAACTGTCTTTGTATTAGTATGAAGAAGAATAAATATATGTCAATATCGAAAAGTATCTTGCATTTATGAAGAGTTATTTATAATCAAGTATATATTATGGCAAGAGTAATTTGATTTTTGTGAAAAATTTTTGCTTATTTCAGAAAACAATTTCAATACTGATTGAATTTATTGCTGTCTTCGAATGTGATATTAGAATGGTATCGAGTGTGAATGTGGAAAAACAGTGTTTAGCAGGCTGTGGAATATTAATTTTTTCACTTGAAGTTAGCGACAGCAAACAGTAGTGCCTGGATTTGACTTCGATAAAATTTTAGTAACAGCCACAGACTAGTTTCCTTGCCCCGCTCTTACAAGAACCTAATTTATTTTTTGTGAACTATTTAAAGGAGTTATTCCTATATTTTCTGATTTATATTGAGGTGCGGTACACTTCGGACGAAGTCTTGAAATTTTGCACGGTTATACTGGGACGGCGTTGCTAGGGGACTGTAAATAACTATCAATAAAATTCTTCGGAGTATGACACCGCGTCGTCATTTTATAAACTGTACCGACGTTTCGGCCACTGTTGCAGGTGGCCTTCATCAGGGTCTGTTGACTGCCGAACGTACGATCGCTTGGGGTTCATATATCGCCGGCCGCGTTGGCCGAGGAGACTGAGGCACTTCAGTCACGGTCTGCACGGCCACTACGGTCGGGGGTTCGAATCCCCCCTCGGGCATTGGTATTTGTGCCGTCCTAGTTTGTAAGTAGTTCATAAGTAGTTTTGTAAGTTTAGGGACTGATGACCCCGTAGTTAAGTCCCATAAGCTTTACAAACATTTTAACATTTGGTTTATATATCAGCGGACGAGAGAGAGGAAGGGGGACGTTGGTTTCCCTTTATTGGTGGAAAGGAGCGTTGATGATTGGTGTTTTGATGGCTTGTTTTTCATATGATTGTAGGTTGCATTCTGCTCCGTTATTGCTCCAAATGGACGTTTCCGGTTGGCTTTTGCATTAGAAGTTGCTATTGGCGGAATGGACCTGGGAGAACGGACAGTAATTGTGGCGTGCCACTCTCCATTCCGTATTTGAGTAACCGAAGAATGACATAATAAAAGGGGTTGCCCTTTTCTCCCAATGGACCGCTAATATCGTTCCATGTGGCAGACGTAAAGTTTCACGTATACCATAATAAATATCTTGATCCGATCGCTACCAAACTTTAATCTGCTCCTACCCTTCTTACTTGACCATCTCCTCCTGCCCCTGTACTTTACAAGTTCTTCTACCCCTCTCCAATTCCTCAACTTTATAATCAAATCAAATGTTAAACATTTTGAATACCTTTGGGAGGAAACTACTGTGGTCATCAGCCCATAAGCCTTCAAATTATTTAAACTAAGTTGAATCTAAGGAGAACATATGAACCCATGCCCAGAGATAGACTCGAATATCAGATGTGAGCGGCCACGCAGTTCCTGACTTGGCACATAGAACCATGCCGCTATTCCCGTGCGCTGGCCCAGAACTTAGATATACCTGCCAGCATTCATGGTGAGTGCTCAAACGAGGTCTAACCTATTTCATGAATGCCTTCACCACACACTATACAGCAGATTGCAGAGAGTGAAATTTCTATATGAAAACGTCCACAATGTACCAAGTTTCATGGAAGAATGTGATGAAATATATTGATCCGCCAAGAAGTACGGTCGGTTGCGGAGCATAAAATCTTCTATATGAAAAAGTACAGAAATATACCAAATTTTATTGTGATAAGTCAAAATAGTCAGCCGCGACAAACAGTTCAAAAGAAAAGTTTGATTTTTTAACTTTTTCGAATTTTCTTTACATAGATTGTCAGGCAATAGCTGGAGTGGAAGGTAAATTGTATAGTTTTCGGTACAAGACACGTCTCTCAACGGCGTTGTTCGTATCATTTATGGAATCACGTGTTGAAAAAGATAGTATGGCAAGGTGAGATTTAAAAAAAAAAAAAAAAAAAAAGGTTACTTACATACGCAGACGACATAGTGATCATGGCAAATTCGATTCAAGGTTGTAGTCTAGTATTTCGCAGCTAAATAAAAAAAAAGGGACTGATACTGTGTGTAGATTAGTTTCCCTAAAACGAAAATAATGTATGTAGGAAAGAGATTTAAATGGATTTAGTGCCTGATGGGAGTATCAAACTGTGAACAAATATTTTGTTATGTTGAGCCACAGTCATTCAGTACTGATTGAATGATTGGACCGCGATTTGACTGTAAGGTTGTATTATTTATTATCACAACTCGAATTTCGACTTTTATGCCATTATCAAGTGTACAAATAGTCCATTTACTCGATATATGCCGAAAGCCGGATTGTGATAACAAACCTTACAGTGAAATGACACTCCAACAATTTAATCAAAATGTGAACAGTTTATAGTGCTTAGGGAGTATTTTCTCACCGGATGGCAACATAGATAACCAATTGGAATCGAGGTGTAGCAAAGCTAATGCAGTGAGCGCTCAGCTACGATCTACTGTCTTCTGCAAGAAGGAAGACAGTAGCAAGAATGCCACACGGAATGGCCACATGGTATAAGGCGGCGTGCTAAGGACTGAGAGGCCATTCCGGGTGGAGCTTTGTGTTTTCCCCGGGGTATTGGCGTATGTTATCTTTACCGTTAGTTTAAGTAGTTTTTAATCTATTCACTGAGGACCATGGAAATTTGGTCCAACTGTGACACAACCGCGACTAATCGAACAATCATGGGCCACTAAGTGTGGCACCCGTGCTAGCCAAAGGATAAGACTTGGACCGAAACTCCCCAAAGATTTATCCAAACACGAAATAAACTGCGGAAGGCGATAATTATGTTTGAAATAGGTGTAGCTTATAGCAGTTAAAGGAGTCTGATTACTATGAAACAAAAAATTAACTTAGGTAATCTTGATCAAAATATCCACGGGTGTACTGCCGGTCTATAGTGTCCAACGGGCACAATATTTCGGCGATCATACATGTCGCCATCATCAGGTGAACTGACGGACTGAGCTCCTGGAAACGCGCCGGCACGGAGATCCGCACGCTACGGCTGCTCGAAGAGAACTGGGTTCTAGCCCGGTAGCGGGCCATTTAAATACCCTCGCCCCGCGGAGCGACCCCTCCGCGGTCCACGCCCCGCGCCGCGGCCGCGCAGTGGAACCGATTGCGCCGGCGTCTGAGAAGACGTCGGTGTGAGGGCTCTGTCCGCCGTGGTCGTCACTTCGTTACGTTTGCTAGATTTACTCTTAATTAACCCAATCGCTGGTTCCCAAGCTTTGCTAAGATTATAGCCAGAGTCACGGTTTATGAGGTCGTCACTTGTGCGAATTTCAATGGCCTCTCTAACGACGCAGTCCCAGTATCTCGACGTCTGTACCAGAATCCTAGTGTGTTCATACTCCATGGCGTGATTCTCCGACAAACTATGTTCAGCGACCGCCGACTTGCTCGGATACATCAATCGTGTGTGCCTCTGGTGTTCAACGCATCGATCCTCGACGGTACGCATCGTCTGTCCAATATATGACTTTCTACACTGACACGGAATCTGGTACACGCCCGCCTTCCTCAAACCGAGATCATCTTTAGCGCTCCCCACCAGTGCACGAATTTTATTCGGCGGACAAAAAACAGTTCCAACCTGGTGTTTTCTCAAAATGCGGGCGATCTTCCCTGAGAGTGCGCCGGTATATGGAACGAACGCAGTGACTACATCCTCCCTTGCGTTTTTATCCGTTTCCACAGGTTGTGTTGTAGTGGTTGGGCGGAGAGCCCGCTGAATCTGCCACTCTGAGTACCCATTTTTTCGAAATACAGTTCTCAGGTGTTCCAATTCCTGGGGTAGACTCTCTGCGTCGGAGATAGTGCGCGCCTTATGTACTAGAGTTTTAAGTACCCCATTCCTCTGTGAAGGGTGGTGACAGCTGTCTGCGTGTAAATACAGATCAGTGTGCGTTGTCTTCCGATATACACTATGACCTAGGGTGCCATCAGCTCTTCTCTTGACCAAGACGTCAAGGAACGGCAATTTACCCTCCGTTTCAGTCTCCATAGTGAATTTGATGTTGGGGTGTATGGAGTTCAGATGTGTAAGGAAGTCAAGGAGTTTATCCATACCATGTGGCCAGATGACGAAAGTGTCGTCCACATAACGGAAAAAGCAAGTGGGTTTCCATTCAGATGATGCCAGGGCTTCCTCCTCGAAATTCTCCATGTACAAATTTGCGACCACAGGGGAGAGTGGGCTACCCATGGCAACTCCCTCCGTTTGTTCGTAGTATTCGCCATTGAAAAGAAAATACGTGGAGGTCAAGACATGCCTAAAAAGTTCGGTGGTCTTCTCGTCACTTTTCTGACCAATCAAATCTAGTGACTCTCGAAGGGGCACCCTCGTCAACAACGAAACGTCGTCAAAACTCACCATGATATCTGACTCAACCAGCCTGAAGTTGTTAAGGCGTTTCACAAAATCCACGGAATTACGGATGTGATGAGGGCATTTACCCACATAAGGACTTAATATTCCCGTCAAGTATTTGGCCAACAAATATGTAGGTGCTCTGATGTTACTGACAATGGGACGTAACGGCACCCCATCTTTGTGAACCTTAGGGAGTCCATAAAGTCTTGGCGGTACCGGACCTCGAGGTAGCAATTTCTTGGCGACACCCTCCGGTAAATCCGCATCCTTGAGAAGCGCCCTCGTCTTGTTTTCCACCTTCTTTGTGGGGTCAACGCTGATCTTCCGGTAGGAATCGTCATTTAGCAGGCTCTGCATCTTTTCAGTGTAGTCCTTATGGGAGACAACAACCGTAGCATTGCCTTTGTCAGCCGGTAAGACATCAATATCAGGGCGCTCTCTCAGGTCACGAATGGCCGCCCTCTCTTTACTAGTGATTTTCGACTTCATGGGCTTGGATTTCGTCAATGCACGACAAGTTTCACGACGTATTTCCTCAGCTGAATCAGGCGGAAGTCGAGCTGCAACCTGTTCATCAGCACTAATAAAATCTGCGACCGGTGTGAACTTGGGGGTAGGAGCAAAGTTGAGTCCTTTCTCTAAAACTGAGACCGCATCATCACTCAATTCCATGCCACTCAGATTGATGACGGTCTTGTACAGAACCTGCAGAGATGGCTTGTCAAGGAGGCGTGAGAACTTAGCTGTTTGACGTCCCGTTCCCTTCTTATTGGCGGAATCGGCTGCAACCAAAGTAACACCATCAATCCAATCCCAGGAAAAAGACGTAAAGTGACTAGCCAGCTGCAAATGCAGATGGAATAGTTCCAGAGAGACGAACTCAAGACTACGGTGGGTGAAATGCACTCTCTCACGAAGCAATGCGAGGCCGGCCCGTTTTTTAATTCTCTTGGCTGCTGCAGAATCGATGTGATGCGTCACCTTAGCAAAATTTGGAACAACATTCTCGGAACGACATCTCTTTAGAAAAGCAAGAGTACTTAGCAAAGGACATCTACGGTGGCGCAACTTTTCAAATTTCTTCATGCTGCGATACATCTCCTCCCCGTAAAGGTGTATGATGTGATTCTTCAGTTTCTCCCGGCGTATTTGATGATCAAAATATCCACGGGTGTACTGCCGGTCTATAGTGTCCAACGGGCACAATATTTCGGCGATCATACATGTCGCTATCATCAGGTGAACTGACGGACCGAGCTCCTGGAAACGCGCCGGCACGGAGATCCGCACGCTACGGCTGCTCGAAGGGAACTGGGTTCTAGCCCGGTAGCGGGCCATTTAAATAGGTAATCTTGCAATACTATTGTTGGACTAATCAAAATTATTAACAAAATGTTTCATGAATAAAAACTTATACACGGTCGCCAGCCTAATGAGGCATAAGAATACCAAGCAGTGATAAATTAAGAATGCAGTTAAATTTAGAAGCTTGGTGCAGAATAAATAAAGAGTGGAAGAAACTTTGTCACCAGTTTCATAAGAGATAAAAAAAATACCAATAACAAAAATAATAAAGATTTAAATGAAAGCAGTAATTATTTAAATTATTGTAACGGTGAGACTTACCTCATCAGTTACTTTCTGTTACTATAGAATATAGCGTAGAATGCAGTATTGCAGTGCAAGTGGCACTCAGAAACAAAGTTACTGAAAGGCTTATATTTAGTAATAAAAAAAAATTATAAAAAATCTACTGATGTTATGGTCAGTGGTGTTCTTAATGTTCTTTTGTAAATAAGTAAGAAATTGGTTATGATTGTGACGTCTATTCAACAATCTACTAAAAGAACACGGACTAGTATGTATCACTTTGTTGAAAATAATGAAATCTTTCTCCCTACCATGAAATTAATGATTCTGTTAAGTTAACTATTATTTAAGTAACGCTTTGCTGAATAGATTCATCAATTAAATATGCTAGCCAGGAATCTAGAATGGGGTCACCCAAACTGTACTGACAAATTGTAGGAACACTATAAATTTTGATTGATACCACAAATAGAATTTTGTTTGTCTGATCTACTTCAATTATATGAACTGATTAAAATTAGTAATGTGGCAAAACAGTAACCTATTCTTACCAATACTATTGTGCAAGAGCAATGAAATTTATAGTTGCAGTACTGTATATTGCATTAAGAAGATTCTACAAAAAATTTACATTATAAAAATTGATTGCTGCTTTTTTTTAAAAAAAAAATAAATAAAGGATGACTCGGTTAATAATTCTTTACAGAAGAGGCTCCCTATTAAGTTACGTGATTTGGGATAAATTAGGGTTACGTACACATTACTTTTAACAGAAATGTAACTTCTATTGAAAAACATTCAAAACACAAGTTACATCTCTCAACGACCAGTTTATAAACAGTAACAATAAATATTGTGACCTGATATTAATGCGGAGTAGTGGCGAGGTGGCGCCGCAGCGTATACAGCTCAGATTTCATCTTTATGCAGTTTGTGAGCCGACATTGTAACAACAATTTCCAGTAGCTTTCATTTCGCTCCATATGCAGACAGTAGAAGTTTTACCATTGCATCAACACGTTCACCAAGGCCGTTGTACGTAGATTGGTCTTCTGCCTCAAGTAAAACAAATATTTGGGCAGAATACAATAGCACAAGTCTGCCACTACGTCTTGCTGCTGTGCCCTCAGGTTCACTCTGCTGTGAGCTCCTACCACAGACTGACTGCTGTGAATGCCAACCTTCGACTGACTACTCCGTCTCCGTTAGTTGCGCACCAACACCACAACGGAATTCCGTTCACATTAAAATTACAACACCTTTTAGTTATCATGCTGGTCGTGAGACATTACAAATTTACATAATATTGACCTACATAAAACGATACAAAAATGAAATTGACATTAGCGAAACAATTAAAATTACAAAAATATTATGCTAAAATAAACATGATATAGATATTCATAAAACATACAAAGCACATGAAGTACAGACATCACATACCATATAATAGTGGAATCGATTGTAACATGAATGAAATTTAGTATCTAACATAGCATAAAAATTGAAATATTATTATCAAAAAATAGTCAAAATTGGGCAATGGCGTTATACAACAGATTACTAATATTTGAACAATTTTTTAGTATCAAGTTAACAGCGCATCTTCCAGTCTTTCGACTAACTTTGTTGTATGGAAGTAAATGCTCGGTGGATACCTTGCTGAATAGGTGGAGGTTACTGCTATGAAAGTAACAAGGACGACTTGAGGTACTCCTCGATAGAAACAGTGGCAGGAGGCTGTTCATAATGAAGAAATCAAAGAAAAACTGGGAATGTACACCATAGATGAATGATTCAGAGAAAATAGTCTGAGATGGTGGGTTCATGTTACACAATGGGAAAAGGGTCCGACAGTAGACGTAGGAGTGGACGAGAACAAAGGAGAAAGTACTTGTATTCGGTGAAGAATGTTTTTGAAGAAACAGGTTTACATCAGACGATGCATTTATGTAGTATGTTCCAGATTGAACACTTACAGACATACTCATTTTTTAGCTTTGAATTCATTAAAAACACACTGAAAAGGTATTTATAGGATTCTCGACACTAATTTTCGGTTAGATTTTCAATTTTTATTTATTTATTTTTACGTTTCTTTTTCTAAGAATTAAGAACGCAACATAAAAGGTCAGCAAAATCTGCCGAGCCGTTCTCAGGTGATGCTCTTATACACAAGCATCAGTTGATTTTTATTTCTGCCTCAGGAATGAGTCCTCGCGGTCAATAATTTACGAAGCAAACTTGAGACAGGTGTTGTAGAGCAATCCGAAAACTGGTTTTAAGATGACAATGTATTACTAGGCGTTTTCCTGTTGTAGGCGGTATGCTGTTACTTTCCTACCACCTTTGAAGTGACGTTTCCAAGCCGTTACAAGGGGACCAACAGTTTAAAAGTGGTTTAGTATCACAGTGCACATCGGCGTTTTCCACCTCAACGAAGTTGCCATGACTGAAATAAGTGATAAGTAACAAAGTAACTAATATTGACAGGGGCAAGAGCACACGAACTTCTCCACTAAATCGTCGAGTCACTCCTGTACACGCCAATAATTACCCAAAACATGTTGATAACCTGGTAAATCAATCTAAGTGCCATTCAGAATTAAGTGCACATAAAACAGATGTATTTAAGAAGAAGTTTAACGTGACTACTCTAGGGTGACCAGATATCCAAAATAAAAATACGGCTACCGATCCGTGTGACACTAAATGTTGCCTTTACCTGTAGCATTAATGCATACATAAATACATGAACTGATGCAGACACACAGCGTAGTGAACAAAGCTAGTGTTTCTCCCCCCCCCCCCCCCCCAACCCCTGCTCGCCATGCTAGCGTGTATTATTTGTTTGTTCTCGTATTTACGTTTTCTCTAAATCACTTATTTTAGAAAACTATTCCTACAACATGAAAAGTATTTAATTGCTTAAACAACGTGAAAGTAACGGGACAAGCATCGGAATTACGGGTTTTTGGGACGGGAAAAAATGCATATAAGGTAATCTTGGTAAGTAATAGGCCAGTCGTCGTAGACAAAAAAATGGCCTTAGGTCCAAAAAAATTGCAGGAAGCTGAATTTTTGGTATGTTGTTAGGACATGTTAGAGTAGTATTAAACCAAGTTTGCAGCTTCGAAATCCTTTTGCGCAACTTTTAAGAGCGAAAAAACCTCGAAATTTTCGGACTTTTTTCTGGTTTTGGCTTATAACTCGTGAAGGGTGGTTTTTTGACGTAAAGTCACTCACACCTGTATTAATGTAGATAAAATATTCTAAAATTTAAGCCCAACCGCAGCTAAGTCCAATAGTTCCCGAGATATTGGACTACAAAAATTGACTTATTTCTCCAAAAAGTTCAAATTTTCGATTTTAGTCATCTTTCGGCTAGAATATTGGCTCTAATGATCATCCCACGCGGAATGTCATATCAAACAAAGTTATAGAGCAGTTATTTAACTTTAATCTAAGTACTGAACGAAGTCCATAGGCCCAATAGATTTATAGTTATCGTTAAAAAATCGAAAACTTGGAAAAATTGGAGTAGTCAATAAATTGACCCAGACGAATTGCAGTCCTCTTCTCCTGTGTATGTTAAATAAAAAGGAAGAATTACTCATTGACGATGATTACTAACGCATCGTATATAAAAATGATTTTTTCAACACTGTTTTCCGCAAATATTGAACGGAGAAGTTCCTTGAGTCACTTCCTGCCATTATGGCACCGAGCGCCCCATGAATAACATGAGGTGGTGAAAACCTCTAAGTCTCACCCCTATGTTGACAAGCTGAGGCTGCTGGTGGCTCTCTACAATGTCTCGGGCTTTCAAGTACAGTGGTCACAAAACATGTTTCCTGACCGTAAATGCTTGTTCTTTAACTGGCTTCTAAACGTGATGTTAAAACAATGTCGTTGTCGGTTGGGGGAGCATGGATAAAAGGGAGATATATAATCTTTGAACGTTTGTAAGGAAGATCTTCTGTCACTTGATCCAAGAATCCCTTCCATCCTGGGATGCCTGGCATGTTAGTTGCTTTTCCAAACAACCACAGCAGGTCTGGGGATTTTGGCAAAATGACTTCAGCGATTTTCACTTCGTTAATTGAAATGGCTGACAAGCCAAATTTCTTTCTAATGGAAGAATGTTTAATTTGTGTGGCAGTGTGTGAACCTGATAGACTCGGCACCTACAGCTTTCAAACGTGGTTTATGTCTGGGCTAACGGATGAGTGAGGGGTCATGATCATTGTACCACCCATTTCATGGAACGTATTTTCTCCATCAATTGTGTTAACGTTCACATCTGCATTGTCGAAGACAAAATGCGTAAAAGCTCCTTTGTCGACTGGTTGGGCCACTTCTCCACGGAGGATAGAGGAACTTTCAAAATGCATAGCCTCCGTATATGTATAAGAAATTCCCATACAGTTCCAAAGTTCAACAAGGTGCTTTGATTCAAATTTTCTATACAAATAGGTTCCAAAGCTTATTTGAATTGAGGATAGAAAAGATTTGGGCCTCGTTGCAGCCATGATTGCATGAGCAAATCCTATGCACTTCTTTTTCAACTGTTCAAGAGAAGGATGACTCTGCGTTTTTTAAAAAAGCATCTGACGGGGGATATTGTGTAGTGTCAAATGTTTGGGAACGAATGTCTTGCAGGATAATCTCTGATGCAGCTTTGACAACTCTAAGCCGCTCTTCAGCAGGATCGCGAAGTCTTTGATTGTACCACTTTTCATAAAGGATGTTTCGTCCAATGTCTGTGAACATCAAGACTGGGCTGTGATACGGACCAACCTGCGCAAAAATATTTTTTCCGCCATATCTCTTTTTTAGATGAGCTTGTTGCAGCTGCTGGTTTGTAATCACATTTGAAGGTCTCTGCAAACAAGCCACTTATGGAAAATTGGTTTTCCTGTCTTGTTTCTGCAGGGTATGCATATATACGCTCCATATCTTCGATAAGGAAGGGATGTTCAGGACGGCCTTGTTTACCTCCTGCACCAGTAGATCGCGACAAGGAGTGCAGTTTTACGTAGCAGACGCCGAAGAATGTGTTTCCCCCATTCACTAGCTTGCCTAGCTTTTTCCACAATCGATTCTTTCACTTCCAGTGTTTCCTTTTGATGGAGTTCATCCTGTAGATATTTGGGCAATTTTATCTGCTTCTCGAAAGATTCCTTGGAGAATTTTTCACCACAAAGGAAACAATAATATCCAATGATGTGACGCCTTGAATCCGACGCACTTTTCAGCCTTTCCCCACACGAAAACGATGGTTGAGTAAATCAAACATCTCATTCTCGCTGGACATATGCTTACACATTACTTTCCACAGTGTACCTCTTCCTGCAAGCGTCATGTACGGTCACTTCATTTAAACTGCACAAAAAAACCTCATGTGCCTTTCAAGCACACGTTTCTGACTCATTTTTATCAGCGTCTAAATTCCGCGTTTATTCACTGTCACTGTTCCCTCTGCAAGCACTTACCGACGACCCCGAAACAAACATGCGACGTGGGTACCTGCGACATATTGTAAAACTGAAAGTACTTAAAACGCCACCAAGATCAAGATATAGACGATTTTTGTTTGAAACGTCCTTCATGGATCCGAATACGGCTGCTTCTAAGGGCAGACTGGACTAGTGGGGAAGGCCTCGGAGGCAAGAAGTTTGGGAGAGAGGACAGAACACCCGTTGATACCTTCGCACAACAAAAGGCCTCGCTACTAACGAAAGACCCAATACCTTAATGGCTGACCAGTTCCCCCAAAAACGGAGAGGCTTTCGTCTCTCTCTCTCTCTTTTTTTTTTTTTTTTTTTTTTTTTTTTTTTTTTTTTTTACAGCAATACCTACTTTCACAAATATATTTGTATGCACTAACACATAATTACACCTATTTATATGCAATATGTTAATAATCGTCGTCAATGAGTAATTATTCCTTTTTCTTTAACAAACACAGGATAAGAGGACTGCAATTCGTCTGGGTCAATTTATTGAATACTCCGATTTTTCCCAGTTTTCGTTTTTTAAGGATAACTAGAAATCTATTGGGCCTATGGACTTCGTTCAGTACTTATATTAAAGTAAAATAACTGCTGTATAACTTTGTTTTGTATGACATTCCCCGTGGGATGATCACTAGAGCCAATATTCTAGCCGAAAGATGACTAAAATCGAAAATTTGAACTTTTTGGAGAAATAATCAGTTTTTGAAGTACAATATCTCGGGAACTATTGGACGTACAGAGCTGCGGTTGGGCTTAAATTTTAGAATATTTTATCTACATTAATAGAGGTGTGAGTGACTTTTCGTCAGAACACCACCCTTCACGAGTTATAGCCAAAACCAGAAAAAAGTACGAAAATGTAAGGTTTTTTGGCTCTTAAAAGTTACGCAAAAGGATTTCGAAGCTGCAAACTTGGTTTAATACTACTCTATGTCCTAACAACATACCAAAAATTCAGCTTCCTGCAATTTTTTGGACCTAAAGATACCTGACGACTGTCCTATAAGATATACAAAGTCACATGCTAATACAAAAATTAACCAAACATAGGCACTCGCCGCGGTGGAGTGTACGGGTGTTCTAAGGCGTCTTGCTTTAGTATAAGTTAGTTTAAGTAGCTTGTTAGTCTAGGGACTGGTGAGCGGTGACCATATCACTTTGGTCTAATAGTTTTACAAACATCTGAACATTTTGAACAGAATTACTCGCAAAACTAAAAACCAAATAAATTGCATTAGCGTACTAATTAAAGAAATACTTTTTGTTTTATATTTCTCACATGCAGACAAGCAAGATAGACAGTTTTGATTACTCACACAATTTACGTAGTTATCTGTGAATTATATTTTGCAGAAGAATGTGTGTCATTCCCGTCAGTATTTTCATATAGTAATCATCACATGAAGTATTGTGGAAAATAGTCCTCATTACAATTATTCCCTTTACAGTTTACACATTACATATGTTGCTTTCCCAGTCCATAACATATTTGTAACGGAGAAAACTGTGTCCACATCATCATTTACTCCAGATATCTTCAGATGCAAATCAGTTGAAAATGAGAGACCATTTTTTACAACTCGCTATACAGTTCTCAGTTAATAAATTTTTTCTTAACGTAAGTTTTAAAAATGGTCCACTTTCTTAATACGCTGATCTTCACATGTTTTTACTAAAATATCTGCATCAAACTCAGGTATATTTTTAATTCTTTACAGAGCACACTTCCATATTTGAGCTGAGACTAGTTACATGCATTCAGAATATTAAATGGGTAAGCTCATTTCGCGATATAATCAGTTAAACATCTCCTGAAATAACCTTAAAATGTACAAGAAATCAGACTCTTTCAGTATGCTGTCCTGTTGGAATGAATTCATAAATCACTGAATTTGTAGCGCTTTTGGGCACCCTATGCTTTTTTGCATTTAAAAGATAAGGAAAAGAAGAAGATCGCCCACAAAGGTTCAAGTATTGGAAATATATGAAAGAATTACGTCAAAAATCGTGTCATACCCTGTAAGTTGAAGCCTAATTCTTTCATTGCTTGATTATGATTACATTTGTTCTCCATTTGGTTATGCTACCATTACTTTAATAATATTAGTTCAAAATATATGGAACGGTTAGTAAAAACGGGACAATATACGTCCCGTGTTTACTTTGTCGGAAAAAAGGGACACTTGGGCAAAATAAGGGACGATTCCGTAAAATACGGGACGTCTGGTCACCCTAAACTACCCTGATCCATGTTTAAAGCAGAAAATAATAACTACAAGCTATTTACTTTAATACCCTTCTTTCCCATACAAGAACACGCTCAATTAAGGGATATATGCAGAATATACGTCTTCTAGTGCCAATATGCGCGTGTTCCTGTAGCTCGATTTTTTCCCTCGTTGTTTCAGTAAGTTAAAAGAAAAGGTTCGATTGAAATTTTCCACACAAATTGGATTTTAATTCACGTAGGCTGCATACGTTTACGATTTATGGAGCTTCGCGTTATTTTAAGTAATTTGCTTAATGTTATGTTATAGCCTTATTCAGTCCGAAGACTGGAATTATGCGCTTCTACACCCTACTCTATGCTGCTCAATTGTTTTCATTTCTGTATAACACTGGCGACGCGTGCTTACTTTCGCTGGTGGGAAGGAATGAACGTTAGTGTTTAAGGTCCTGTCGACGGCGTGGTTATTAGAGACGGAGTACACGCTTGGATTGTTTCGCTACCGATGCGGTAGGAAAACAGCCTTTCGAAGGAACCGTCTCGGTATTCGCCTGAAGTTCTTAAGGGAGATCACGTAATTCTTGGTGTCCGGATGTGAATTTTAACCACCGTCTTCCCGAATGTGAGTTGAGTTACCACTGCGCCACTTCACTCGGTAGCTTGCGGATTTGAGACAATAGGTCAAATTGTAAAACCGAAACTATCAAAATGTATGAGTAGGATGTGCAGAGTGAGACGAATGAGCAGAAACTACAAGTCCATTATTCCTACAGTTCCGCCTGTTGCAGCGAAATTATTCATGCTCGGTAACTGTGATTCATGCGGTGTTAGCTAATGAGCAGAGTTTCAGCGAACTGCCACCTACAACACCAGTTGTACGTAAATAAAAACGGTTACACGTTCGGTAAACTTTTCTCCAGAACATATTCGCACAATAACACGTTTTCTGTGGACGAAACATCCAACTGTAGCTGAAATTCACAGGTAGCTGTTAGCAGTTTACAGAGGGGTTGCATTGTCTCGTCAACTTGTGGCAGAATACAAAGAGCAAATACGCTAACGAAGCAGTACATACTGGAAATGTCGACTATCCTCCATACAGTTAACAAGTAGTTCGATACGATTTTCTCTCATGACCTCACTCGAAGGATCACGTAGGAGGCGCTTCAGGTGATTTGTTGAAACAATTCGGGACAATGTAGCAGAACACGTAATAGGAGGATTTTCATCAGAATCATGAATTCAAAACGAAAGAACATGTGCCTAAGGTGATAGGGGGTTTCTAAATGTAACATGATTTATGCACTGTCAGGTGGCTGTTAGCTTTATTAAATTAAATTGCACGTTTCACTCTAGGCTTTGTAATTTTAGTTTTTATCTAGCCTCGTATTTGGAGGCTCGTTTTACCGAAAATACTGTACCCTGTATGTTTTTAAGGAATGTTTAATCAGTCATTCCTGTTAACGAATCATAAGACAACTGTACAATATTCTACCTATTTTTAATATAGGACCAAACTCTATCTTGATTATTTTGATATTACGCCTGGATATTATACAAAAAAAAAAAAAAAAAAAAAAAAAAACTGACTGTGGCAGCAGTCTTTTCAGTAGTTATGGGGGCAACAGTCTGGTTGACTGACTGAGCTAGCCTTGTAACATCAACTAATGTTGCTTTGCCACACAGTTACTGCGAACAGATGAAACCAAAGGGGAAATACAACCGTTATTTTTCTCGAGGACATGCAGCTCTACTGTATGAATATATGATGATGCCGTCTTCTTGGGTAAAATATTCAGGAGGTAAAATAGACCCTCATTCGGATCTCCAGGCGGTGACTACTCAGGAGGATGTCGTAAAAGAAACTGGTCATTCTGTGGGTCATAGCGTGGAATGTTCTAACCCTTAATAGCGTAGGTAAGTTAGAAAATTTTGAAAGAGAAATGGATAGGTTAAAGTTAGATATGGTAGGGATTAGTGAAGTTCAGTGGCATGATGAACAGGATTTCTGCTAAGGAGAGTACAGGGTTATTATTACAAAATCAGTTTGTGGTAACGCAGGAGTATGTCTGATAATGAATAAGAAAATAGGAATGCAGGTAAGTTACTATGAAAAGCATAGTGAACGTATTATCGTAGCAAAGATAGACACAAAACCAATATTGACCACAGTAGTGCAAGTTTATATGCAGACTATATAATATGTAGCTTACCCGAAAACGATTGTTAAAAACACAAAGGAAATTCAAACGTACCAGTTCTACATGAAGGCTGAAGGCCACAATCTTGTGTTCTAACTTGAGAAAAACCGGACACACAATCATCACTGGAATGAAAATGCAAATAATAAATTTCCTCGAGTTCTGTAAATTAGGAAACACTTCGCCTTCCCCTCAGCATGATTCGGCACTGTACTTACTTTCACAGTCATAGGAGCCAAAATGAAGAGTCCCAGAGTGAGTCCTTAAGGCTACGGAAAAACCTTCCTCCGCCATAAATCGGATGTAGAGAGCGCTAAAAGCGACGCAGTGCGCGTTCAGAGACTAGTGTTTACCAACCCGTGCTATGTGGGCAAGACAATTCCCTCTACAACCGCTTCCATAGAGGTCTCCTATCACCTCATCCATCCAAGATTAGATCGGTACCACACTAACAACACGGTCACCTCGCCATCTTGCCAAGTAAGCATGTCTCTGGCCACCAAGAAGACACCAGCTCAAACGACAAACGAAGCCATGCGTCCTTAACTACAGAAAAACGAGGCCTAGAGCGCGAGGCGGCGAGTGTAAGCCATTGTGCGACATTCGGTCAATATTAAAAACAACCTTCCACATTCACATGAACATACAAGTTCAATCACACGGGTGGAAACATATATAAATATGGGAGAAACATACATAAACATGTTGCATTGATTATTACTAAAAAGAATAAAATAATTAACACATAGATAGATAACATTAATGTTGCACATAAACTTTAGGTTAATGAATCAATCAAAATGGAACGCGACCACACATTCAGTGGACGTGTTTCACGACTTATCTTAGAAGATAGTCTAAGGAAAGGCAAACCTACGTTTTTAGCGTTTGTAAATTTGGAGAACGTTTTTGACAATGTCGACTGAAATACACTAATTCTGAAGGTAGCAGGGATAAAATATAGGGAGCGAAGTGTTATACTCAACCTATAGAAAAACCGGACAGCAGTTATTACAGGGGCAAGAAAGGGACAAAGATGGGAATGCAATGTTGTTCAATCTGTACATTGAAAAATCGGTGAAGGAATGCAAAGAGAAATTTAGAGAGGGCATTAAAGTTCATGGAGAAGAAACAAAATAACATCTGATGGCCGAAGTAAAGAGGATATAAAATGCAGATTGGCTATGGGAAGAGTAGCATTTCTAAAGAAGCGGAACTTATAACATCCACTGTTAATTTAAATGTTAGGAAGACCTTTATGAAAGCATTTGTTTTGGAGTGTAGTATTGTATGTGCACAATAAGAACTTCAGACAAAAAGATTATAGAAGCTTTTGAAATGAGGTGCTACAGACGAATGATGAAGATTAGGTGGTAGATCACATAACTAATGAGAAGTTGCTTAACCGAATTGGAGATAAAAGCTGTTTCTGGCATATTCCGACTAAGAGAAGGGATAGATTGGTAGGACACATTATGAAACATCAAGGAATTGTCAAATTTGCATTAGAAGGAAGTGTGTGGCGTAAAAATCGTAGAGCGAGACCGATATTCAAAAGGATGTAGGTTGCCGAACGTATTCTCACATGAAGAGACTTGCACAGGACAGGGTGGCGTGGAGAGCTGCATCAAACCAGTCTGCGGACTGAAGACCACAACAGCTAGATGTGTCACTTATGGGCAACTAGCCTGTGTAATTGTTAAAAATGCTCTTGGCAACAGATACGCATCTGACTACGAGAAATAAAATTAAATAATGGTATCTAATGTGTAAATGAATGAATGGAGCTGTCCTAACCCGGAGATGGAATCCGGCACACTTGTGCTCATCAAATAATTAATCCCCTTTCCCAAAACTTATTAAATAACTAAATTAATGAGTGGGTTTTGAAATGCGAGTATCTTTTAAAGAGACTGTAAAACGCAAATTTATTAACACTGAAGCAACATGAATTTAAACTAACTTTTACGAAACATTAAGCTTCGACATATACTTGCCATGTGAGAGACCAGTAAATGGCAAAGTGGGGAAATGAACCTGATGCGAAGCGTTCATGTTTAGCAATTCAGCAACTCTGAGAGATGTTCAGCAACTCTGAGAGATGTTCCTACTGTACACTGATTTGAACATGCATTTACTGCGTACTAGGAAACGAACCGTGGTCTACAGACTGTAATTTGGTGTCGTGGCTGCTGAATCATTACCTGCTCGTCCGCACGTCGTGACGCTGAAACTGCAGACTGTCGCGTGTCAGGTCCAGTCGCGGAGTCTCTGTGGACCTTTGCGCACAATGGGTTGCCTGTGGGACCAAACCGTCGCTCGCGAAGAATGCAGAGTGAGGAATCCTGAACGGTTACTCCCCATCACAGAGTCCCTCGTATTAAAAGCGCCGTCACCGGCTGAGAACTAAGGTGTGCAAAGTTATGACGACATTGCCTCCAGGCTTTCCCGTTTCGTTACCTAGCCGAGATCTGAAAAGCAAATATCTTGTTGTCGACCAGGAGCCCGTCTCCTCTCCTCGCAACACAATTTTCGAACACCATGCTAGCTACGATTGTCCACTGCAAAACATCTCTCACAACTAACCTTGAAATTAATTTAGAAGCCACGAGTGGTGGAGGGGGAGGAGGTTGGAGAATGAATGCATTTAATGCGAGAGTGCGAAAATAGTGGCACCGCTCAAGTTCGTTTTAAATGTAAGAGATTTAACTTCGTTGGTTATCAGTCCTTAGGCTTACAAACTACTTAAACTAACTTATGCTAAGGACAACACAAACACACAAGACTCGAACCCCATCGGTGAACGGCCGCGAACACCGCAGCATAGCGCCCTAGTGCGCACGGCTATTCTGTCGCGGCACGCCTCTCATGCCATAATCATTTTTTAGGAAGGAAACTAATCTGTGATATGATCCAGCAATCTTCAGTTATTTATAAATATGAATAAAATTGTCTAGACCGATAAGACTATTTTTATTTATAGTATCGTTTTGGCATATGCCACCACCAGATCTATGAACCTCTAAACTTGCAAAACACAGATCAGTGTTAGTGATAAAATCTGTACCATTTAGGGGCAACTCCTTCTTAGCCCTCTGTCGACTTTTTCCTATATCTATATTTCAACTATGTAGCAATTTCCGGATTTTAGTTTGATTTTTCAGCTGTAATTACAAATTAAAATAACTCAAACCCAATAAAATATGTCCTAAAAAAGGCACCAAGTAATACAATGTTGAAAGTACGTTTAATAGAATAGGAGACGAAGGCATTCCTATTGCACTGACTGCACACCAACGAGCACAGCAACAAGAGAACGAAGATTAACAGTCGCGGCCACATGCGCCAGTTACGACAAGACAGCGTGGCCATGCCTACGGCCGCCACAGTGAGTAGCGACCTCCATGATACGAATTTAACTAGCCGTACTTGCTGGTAGGGCCCAGTCAGTCGACGTCCTTAATTATGAGCATCAGGCAAAAGAATCAGCGAGAAGAATTTGTAACATTACAATGTTTCATGCCACAAATCAGTTAACTATTTGCTATAGTCCACAAAGAAGTAACATATCTAAAGAAGAGAGGTTAGCCATACGAAAACTCCTTGAAGAGAGTGACATAGTAGTTTTACGTGCTGACAAAGGCAACGCCACCGTCCTGTTGCCTCAAAAAGACTGTAATGCAAAGATATAGTTTACTAATTTTGGCGGTTACCGGAAGATCAACAAACATCCAACTACAAAAATCAGAATAAGGACTGCTGCCTTACTGAACACTTCATCACTAGAACCTGAAGTTATAAGACGCTTAAAAGTACAAGGTGCAGTACCACCAAGATTTTATGGGCTTCCTAAAGTTCACAAGCTGGATAAGGAGAGCGTCTGGAGGATCTGCCTATGCGGCCAATAACAAGCACAATTAGTTTACCTACCTACCATTCTGCTCAGTATTTGGCTTCACTATTAAAGCATTGGTAGGAAAATGAAGTCACCACATGCGAAATTCTGTAGATTTTATTCAGAGGCATAATCACCGCAGGCTTCATATTACAGATGTACTGCAGAGTCATTATGTAACAGTGCACCTGTACGGGATTCTATTTCTCTAATTGGCCAACATTTTGAAGATATAACCGGCTTATTTGAGCATATACGTACGGCATCTTTTTTCCAGTTTAATGGTGAGTTTTATGAGCAGATTGACGGAGTTGCTATGGGAAGTCCCCAATCCTCTCTGGTAGTGAATTTCTTCATGGACGACTTCGAGGACAAGGCTCCGGACTCGGCAAGTTTTAAACCAACGGTCTTCTGTAGATAAGTGGATGACACGTTTGTAGTATGGCTTCACGGGAAGGATAAGTGATATCGATTTCTTGACCATCTGAACTCCATCCACGCTCATATCAAATTTACTATGGAAATGGAGAAATATGGCTGACTCTCTGTTTTGGATGTACTCGTTCGTCGAATAGCTGATGGCACATTAGGACATACAGTATATCGTAAACCAACCCATAAAAATCTGTATTTACATGCCAGTAGCTGCCACTACCCTTCACAAACCGCAGGAGTTCTTAAAACATTGGTGCACAAAGCACATTGTACATCTGACGATGAGAACTTGCAGGAAGAGCTTACACACCTCAAGAACATTTTCAAAGCGAATAGATAACCGTATCAACAGATTCGCAGAGCATTCAATGTGAATGAGAGAATGAAAGCACTTAACGTGGGCCGGCCGCGGTGGCCGAGGTGACTCAGGCGCTCCAGTCACAGTCAGCACAGCCACTACGGTCGGGGGTTCGAATCCCCCCTCGGGCATGGATATTTGTGCCGTCCTAGTTTGTAAGTAGTTCATAAGTAGTTTGTAAGTTTAGGGACTGATGACCCCGTAGTTAAGTCCCATAAGCTTAACAAACATTTGAACATTTGATTTGAACTTAACGTGGAAGGAGAAGACGAAAATAATACTTACAGATCAAGAGCCTTCTTACTTTACGTGGGCGCTCTTTCGTCAAAGATAAGCCGTATTTTCGACAAACATCATGTTAAGATTACCTTCCGCCCACCTGTGAAGTTTGTAGCCTTACTCGGGTCAGTAAAAGATGATTTGATGCTTTGCAAGTCAGGTGTGTACCAGATCCCTTGCGGTAACAGTGATAATTCATAGATAGGCCAGACGACACCCATTGTCCACGAAAGATGTGTTGAACACAGAAGATATACTCGCCTATTACAGCCAGACAAGTCAGCTGTGCGTGAACATTGCATAGAAACTGGTCATTCGATGAACTATAGTGAGGTGAAGATTTTGACACCTATATGTTCTTTTAGGGATGCTATATTTACGGAAGCTGTTGAAATTAGACTTCCCAACAACTTATTAAACAGAGATAAAGGTTTTAATTTAGACAAAGTTTGGAATCCTGCACTTGGAGTACTGAAACTGCAGAGAAGACGTCAGGATGTTGCCGTCGCGGAGCATATATCGATAAGCGAACACCGGAGCGTTTCCGCCACGGGGTGATCATGCGTATGAGTATTTAGATATGCAGTAAACATAATCTATGACGCGCACGCGCAATGCCGCCGCGATCATTCTAATAAGACCGCGCCCGCCACCTCGTCGACAGTCTTGGACTCACTCTCAAGATGGCCGGACGGTACGCGGCCGAAATATCAGTAGAAGAAGTGGATTTTGGACGGCTGTATTCCCGAAATTTAATGGACTATACATTAGTTGAAAATGTACATCAAGTATTTGCTATATTCTGAAAATAAATTGTTTTTCTTATCTTTTGCTTGTTTTAGTATTGTTCAACGTCCGAAATATTATTCCTGTGTTTGCTGCTGTTATTTTCACTACTTGATGTAACCAGTGACTCCTATCTATAAATCCTGCCACAAAACAGGCGATCGTTATAGGTCGCACCTCCCCTTCCTTCCGTCCCCGTGATTTCTGCCTCACCCTCCGCAACCGTCCCATCCGCCTCACTCCCACCCTAAAGTACCTGGGACTCACCATACGTCGCATCCTCTCCTGGCTCCCCACCCCTTCCTACTTACACACCATCCAATAAAAAGCCCACTCCCGCCTCCACCTCCTTGTTGGCAGAACCTGGAGCCTTAACCCTTTCACCATCCTCTATATCTACAAATCTTTCACCTGCCCCATCATCTGCGTTTCCCATCCTGCCTGGACCTCCGCCCCCATTCTTCGACAAGTCCCTGGAGATCCTGGAACGCCACACCTTCCGTCTCGCCTTCCACATCCCTTCCTACACCCCATACACCACACAGCCTATCTATGACACCATCCCCTTCCCTCACCTTGTGCGCTTCATTGAGCACCTCCACTTCCTACACCGTAAACTGGATCTCTGGCTCCTCTCCACATCCCAGTCCGATTTCACACAATTACCACTGTCCCCCCCCCCCCCCGTTCTACAGCTGTCCAGACTCCTTACCCCTTCCCGTGTCAATTTCCGCACCCTTTCCTTCGTAACATCTCTGCCCCTACCCCTTCTCCCCCCCTCCACTCGCGTTGATCCCCCCCCGCCCTGTGAAGCCCCCCACTCCCTTCCACCCTCGCTCTTCTCCTTACTCCTCTTGTCCCCCTCCTGCTCCTTACAGCTTCCTAGGAGATCCCATAGTTTTCTTTTTCGTTTGGTCCTGTGACTCTTCCTCTCTCCTGCCTCCCCCCCCTCCCCCACTCCCCGTCGGATAATCCCACCCTCTCCCTCCCCCCTCCACCACTCCTTTGCTCCTCCTCTTTCTCCTTTCTCATCCTAATTCACTATATTCATTAAACATATGCGTGTAAATTGTCTGTGTTCCGTCGGAGTAAATAATATGATTTTTATAAAAACTGCAAACGGCCTCCCCAAAGCCGACCCCTGTGTTTAAATGTCAGGGTGCGTCAGTGGTACAGCGTTTGTGTTACTCCGTCATCGTCGCCATTTATGTTTATACACTCTTCAATTCACTCCATTCAACGCATTATTACCTTAATATTTTCTCGTGATATGTGTTTTGGTTCTGCTCCATTAACGTACTCCTTGTCTTTTTTTTATTCATTCCTAATTATGTAATGCTGTAGGCTGAAGAGCGCTTTTAGCGCTGCCAGCCCGCTCCGTCGGGGGAATGAAATATCAGTTAAGGGGAAAAAGTAGGTGTTACACTCTCCAGTAGCCAACACAACACGATAAATTTTGTTCGAAATTTGTTGGGCATATAGGTGATAGTAAACAAATAATAAATTAAAATATCATTCGTGATGGGTCGGTTTTTCATATATATGATATTTCCTGGACTATGTGTCATACCGCGAAATAATTTTGAAAAAACAAACAGAGGATCCAAAATCTCCGCCAAATACAACAGTAAGGTAAAGGTAAAGCAGTCAACAATCCGAAGATTGGTTTGAACACCACAGTGCTTTACTAGGCATGGTCCTGTTTGGAGGTGGTATGCCGTTGCCTTCCTCTGACCTTCGAACTGACTTACCCAGCCAGTTATAGGGGGACCTACAGTTTAACGTGGGTTCCGAACCACGGTGCTACTCGGTATTTTTCACATGAACAATACTGCAAGAGGGGAAAGAAGTTGAAAGTGAGAGATAAAAATCCCAGGACCTGGCGGGATTCGAACCCGCGACCTTGGATTTGTAGTCTGGCACTCTACCACTGTGCAACCGAGGCGCACTTGTATGTTGTGGTAATTTGTCTTCTGAATTCTTTCACGGAAATAGAAGTTCCTTCATTGCACCTCTTGAAAGCCACGTGTGCATTTACAAAAGTAATGTCTACCATTGTGCAACCTAGGCGCACTAGTAACACAGTGAAACAACTTTTTTTTGTTACTTATAACTTTTAAGAGAAAGCCTTCCTTTATGATTAAAGTATGTGGGATTGTTTAGCTACATTTACATAGATCTTTTGACGCGGTAAAACTATCTTCTTTGTCATAATATGTTCTGTAACTACGATCTCTGGCTGCAACCAGAGTATTACAAAAAAATTCAAATGTTTGTAATGCTATGGAACCAAACAGCGTTGGTCATCTATCCCTAGTCTTACAAACTACTTAACCTAAGTTAACTAACCTAAGGACAACACACACATCCATGCCAGAGGGAGGATTGGAACCTTCGAAGCGGGATCCGCAATGTGGCGCATCAGTCCGCTCGGCTACTCCCAGGCGGTTCCAGAGTATTAGAAGCTTATGAATAAACTGCCGTCTTTTGTGTTGTGCATCCAGAGGAGCAGTGTTGCGTTTATAAATATCAAATAAACATTGCCCAAAGACTTACTTTTTCTGAGGTTTAACGCAGGATTTCCCGCTAACGTTCTTTGCTGGTATGCTATTCCGCTTTTATGGCGTCTGCCTAGCAAGTAGGAGGTTCCGGGTTCAAATCCCGACAGCACCATAAATTTTAATTCAATGCATCTAAACCAGTATAACATCTTCAATGTTGCGTTTATTGCACGTTCTGTGATTACGCCGTTGGGACAGCCTGAATATAAATTTTATTTTTCGATGTTTGGCTTTTATTCTCCATTTTACAACTGGCACTGGACATGCATGTACATGCCACTGGTTTGAAATATTGTATGACGAGATACTGTACTTTATAACTTGTAAATATTTTAAATAGTTTCATTGTTGTAAAATTGTCTTCATATAAGTTCCTCCTTCCAAATCTGAAGACGGTAACTGTCTTTACTGGAACTAGTAATCAAAAATAAATAAATTTACATCGAAATCTACATACATATTCCGCAATGCACCACAAGGTGCGTAGCGGAGTGTACACGGTACCACCACTAGGTATTTCCTTTCCTATTTCACTCTCAAATAGAACGAGGGAAAAGAAAAATATGCCCCTGTACGAGCACCAATTTCTCTTGCCTTATCTTTGTGATCATTACGCGAAATGTAAGTAGGCGGCAGGAAGATCGTTGTACACTCAGCATCAAATACCTGCCCTCTAAATTTCCTCAACAGAATTTCTCGAGAAGAATGTCGTCTTTCATCCAGCGATTTCCATTTGGGTTCCCGGAACATTTCTGTGACACTCGCGCATTGGTCGAGCCTACCAGTAACGAACCTAGCTTCTCGCCTCTGAACTGCTTCCATGTCTTCCTTTAAACTAATCTGCTGTGTGTCGCGAACACTTGAGCAATACGCAAGACGTGGTCGTACAAGCGTTTTATACGCGGTCTCGTTACAGATTAAGTACATCTTCCCAAAATTCTCCTAATAAACCGAAGTCGGCTGCCCGCCTCACTCACAACTGCCCTTACATGTTCTTTCTATTTCATATCGCGCTGCAGTGTTACGTCTAGATATTGGAATTACGTGACTGCATCAATAATCAATTGCAATTGCAATTATAATCTCAGCGACCTGTCTTTCTAGATGAGTAAAGATCGCCCCTACTTGTAATGAAACATTATGCCACCAATACAGTTATAGTCGGATCCACGAGCAATGGCGGGTCGCACATGTCTAGACAACAGTATCTTTGCCGGTGTCAAGAAACAGTTGATGCACGCTTATATAAGTGCTTAGCGCTTGAAGAAACCTAGAAACCTTAAAGCCCGCAAATAATGGCTCTCAGTTTCCTAGCTTTTATATATATTACATGCCAGCACCAACAACGATGAAGACGTGTAACAAATAAAAATACACTCAATCACACGCTAGATTCATGTTAAATTTCGGAAATTCCTACGACAGTGGCAGCAGAGCGTTAAGAACATGACTGAACGCTCAATGGCTGTCGACGAATGCGTGACGTAGGTGCGTAGGCCAAACCTAAACTCCACAGGCGTAGTTCATGTTCCCAACCATAGTAGTGTAGATGTAATAATTTGAAAAGTGATGCCGAATGCCACAGCTTCACTGTACGAACAGCGGGAAAGTGGTAAGTGATACACATTTTTTTCCATTCGTCATTTTGCAGGGGTTGTCACTGCAAAAAGTTTCATAAAGTTTTGAAACTTTATTTTGCAGTTGATACATATTGCTAAGTACACCCGTTCTCATGTAGCAGATGAATAAATTTTGATTATTCACGGCTTCTCACAGGTCGAAGGCTGCCGTTATTCTTCTCTGCTGTGCCCAGGACGTGCATTTTATTCCCACATTGATAAATGTCTTGAAGTAAGATACGAATGTACTAACTGTTATTCAAATCTGTTCAGTAGTTTAAGTACAGTTGTGGATCGTTTGCACATACTTTACTTCCTACAGGTTGCATGGATTTGTATAACGCATTCAAATCAATTTCTTCGGGAATGCACACCATTTATAAATATACGAAAGAAGTCAAATGGGTTCAACTTCAAGAAAGAGATCTGCCTGGCATCTAATTAATCTTCTCCAAACAAACGCTGCATGACAGACATTAACAAAAAATTCCAGTCAGAACCTGAAAATCATCTGAAGATCAAAACCAACTGCAGAACGATCTGAATAAGATATCAGTATGGTGTAAAAATTGGCAATTGACTCTAAATAATGAGAAGTGTGAAGTCGTCCACATGAGTACGAAAAGAAATCCGTTAAACTTTGTTTACAACATAAATCAATCAAATGTGAAGGCCGTAAACTCCACAAAATACCTAGGAATTACTACTACTTCAGACCTAAACTGGAAAGAACACGTAGATAATATCGTGGGAAAGGCGAACCAGAGACTGCGTTTTATTGGCAGAACCCTTAAAAGATGCAACAGAACTACTAAAGAAACTGCATACACTAAGCTTGTCCGTCCATTTTTGGGGTATTGCAGCCCAGTGTGGGATCCTTATCAGGTGGGTTTGACGGAGGACATCGAAAGAGTCTAAAGAAGGGCAGCTAGCTTCGTATTGTCACGATACAGGGGAGACAGCGTTACGGAAATGATACAGGATCTGGGATGGGAATCATTACAACAGCGCTTATCGCTGCGGCGTGGGCTACTTGCGAAACTCCAATCGCCAACATTCTCCTCCGAATGCGAAAATATATTGTTGACTCCCACTTATATAGGTAGAAATGATCATCAGAATAAAATACGAGAAATCAGAGCTCGAACAGAGAGATTCAGGTGTTCTTTCTTCCCGCGCGCTATTCGAGAATGGAATGGGAGATAAATAGTATAATTGTGGTTCGATGAACCCTCTGCAAGGCACTTAAATGTGATTTGCAGAGTATCCCATGTAGATGTAGATGAATTCGACAGCAAAGCAGTTGTATTTCCCCTTTGCCTGAGGATTATAATCTGTATTAAAATCATTGTATTTTGCACTTGAAAATTTTTTCATTTGATTATTAAAAGTTACGAAAATGTTCGATGTGACAATAGGAAGCAGATGATTTATCTAAGAATTCTTAAACACCTAAATGACTTGCCGTAGTACAATATGTAACAGCGCGTTTTTAGATTCAGAACTGACTTCAAGTACAAATTCGCAAGTTTCCTAAACAGCTGCAGACTCGAAATTTGGATCATAGCATTTCGATAAGAAAAGATTGGATGCACTGGACACCTAGGCTGCATTGCATAACCAGCCAGCATGTTGAATGATCAGAATTCCTTTGAGTTGCTGTTATTGTCGACAGGCTGTGATATGGATAGAGAGGTTGGGGATATGTATTTTGAGATAGTGTAGGAGTGGAGGATTGTGTTAGAGATGGGGAGTGTAAATGGCTTAGGGATGAATACAGATGGATTCGTAGATATGGTGTTCTGGGCGCAAAACGTCGAGGTCTTAGGCGCTAGAACTATTGTGGAATGAGTGGAGTGTGGACAGACTAAAGGGAAATGTGCGATATAACCAGAAAGGGGTTAAAAGGAAATTAAGCTCGCAAAACTCGTGTATGACTAAAGTAATATACGGAAAAAAAGAGACGCAAGTGAAAGAAGAACAGTGCTTGAAAGGGAAAAAGGTTTATGGAAGAAGTTCAAACAAACTTAGCTGATGAATATATCTAGCTGATCAAGAGAATAAAAAAAAAGGATTAGCAAGACGCTTTAAAACACATTAAAATATCCAGTTTAAGAGTTTATGTCAGAAAGTTACAAAGTTAAAAAGTCACACTCGCCCTTTATCAGCTAAAATAGGGGGCACAGAGAAATAAAAAATCCGCTTCAGCCATCTCAGCATAATGTAAAACACAGTTAAAATGTGGCGCACAGTTACCTGTATGCCAAAAGCACAACAAAATGCGGGGATTTTAACATGTGAGTAAATGTGCGTGCTTTAGGGAGGCGTATCGGGTCCACTTCATCTCATCTGAGCAACCGACATGAGGACCCCCACGGTCGGACAGTTAGCTTACTCAGACACAGCTTATTACCCGTCACTGGCAGCCACGTCCCCTCCCGTAACTGCAGAGACCTCTGGCGCATTGGAGAACGGACATTTTGTATCGGAATAGCGCACTGTATGAGATACTCGTCTGGGCAAGCCTCCTTGTAGCCCGATCAGCAGCTTCGTTGCAGTGGGTTTCACATGCCCTGGTGCCCAAAGGAATAATACTTGTTTCCCCACCGCTGGAGGAAGTACAGTTGCTCATGGATCCACTGTGTTACATCTCAGTTGGAGAGATATTTTGTAGAGATTTTGAGGCACTCAGGGAATCAGAACAGATAATAAATCGTTGGCCCTACCCACGCTGTAAAAAAAAGAACAGAACAAAAAAAATAAAAAAAATAAAAAATAAAAAAAAAAATAAAAAAACGGAGTCGGCAATGGGAAAGCGAATCCTGATTACATGATCAGGAAATACTACGGAACAGCCCACGGAATCTCATACCCAAAAAACAGACCTAAAAATAATTACAGAAGAAGAACGGGGTAAGACAACAACAGACTCTCCGAAATCCAACAGGATTTCATCAAAGATAATACAAGAATTTCCTGTAAGACGATCAGAGAAAACTTACAGGGATATCAAGCGTCTACCTTGTGCTTCAAGAAACTCTATGGCTCTTTGGAAACCAACACGAAAAATAACTGACAAATCTTAGCCCAATATTTCAGCTCCCTCCTCAACTGGGAACCACCCCAAAAAAATTGTCTTCTCCAGTATTCACAGATTCCGCCTCACTTACCTATGATCCCGAAGAAATTGTGGACATAGTGCGTTGAAAAGTGACAAGGAACCAGAAGAAGATGGGATCATTGCTGAATTCTGGAAACTAAACGACCATACTTAAGTAGAAACTACATCATATAATATGAGATATATAGATGACGGAGCAAACACGAGAGGACTATAAATGCGCTTTAATTCACCTAACTACGCAATAAGGGCGACAAGACAGACATAAAAATTACACCGGAATTTTTCTGCAACCCGGGCGCTTAGAAAATCCTTTCCAAAGCACTTTTCAATAGGGTAAAAATCACAAACATATACGCTAACTGGTAAATACCAGCCAGATTCGTAGAAGAACGACAATGTGCTGAATCGATCTAATGCTTAAAGGCAATATTACAAATGAAGAAATGCAGAAACAGTAATGACATTCATCGAATTCAGGAAAGGATACGGTTCAGTGGACCGTGAGAACCTGTTCAAAATCAAGAAAGAATTTCCGTTTCACCGAAAGACACGAAAAATCACAGAACAGACCCTTACATGAACAACGTCAAAAGTGAAATACATGGGCGAAGTATCAGAGCCTTTCGAAATCAAAACTGGAGTCCGCTAGGGGGGACGGACTATCCCCAATCCTTTTCAGTATTGTTCTAGCAAAGATAATCAGGAAATGGGATCCTCACTCAAAGGGCATCTAAACTGGTATAAGAAAAGAGAACGGAATTAAAGTCAAGAGCTTTGCTGTCGCTGACAATATTATAATTATCGCCAGTATCAGAAAAGAAGCAATGCACGCAAAAAAAAAAAAAAAAAAAAAAAAAAAAAAAAAAAAAAAAAAAAAAAAAAACAGGAAAAACCAAAACAAAAAACACTGCATGTATCTTCCAACAAAACACAATATGCGGAAACACAGTCAGAAAATATATCCCCTTTAATCACAAAATACCACTTTAAATACCTTAGAGAAACTATACACTTCTCAGGATTAAACTGAATGGCCAATGAACAAAGAATCATCAAGCTCCAGAAGGCCTACAAGGGTACATGGACGCATAACGAGAGGTGCATTTCGAGAGATGCAAATTTAAGGTGCTACGGAGTAGTGATTCTTCCAGAAGCAGTCTATGCAGCACAAACAATGGTGTTGATGGGCATTCAGAAATTAGGGTAATAGAAAAGCAGGAAAGAAAAATTCTTAGGAAGATTTACGGTGCAATCAGTATTAACGAATTTTGGATGAAGAGACAACAAAACGAACTTTATAGAAAGATCAACAGAGAAATTGATGAAATCAGAAAACGCACAATCAGATTTTATGCTCACATCTACAGGTTGGAAGATTCTAGAATAGCAAAGAAACTGTCCAGTATTGTAAGAAGGAGTAAGTGTGGCAAAAAATGGTTGAAAGAAGCGATCTACAGCAGATCAACAAAGACCGCAATGAGTACAGGAATATAATCTCAAGTGTGAGGAAATAAGATCACGGTAACCTGTTAAATATAAACAGAGGAACAGAAGGAGCATTCTGAGAGGACGAAGAATTTTTCGGAAGCAAAGAAGAAAAACAATCGAAGATATCGCTCTTCTGAAGGGGAACAGTCGTTAATATATACGTATATTCGGTACCGCATTAAACATATGCTTTACAAAAATTTTCACATACGATACACACTCTCTGCTCCCAGAAAACAAGCTACAGCTAGAGCAATACTTAGTATCTGTACGTAGAGTGTCAGTATTCGTCACTTGCTTCTGCGGGAACACCGCGACAATGCTGAAGAAGGCTTTTGCTTTGTGATGTATGCAGTCGTACCAGTTGTTCAGTTTTACAGATTGGGTATGTCTATTAAACTTATTTGCCTCTATAAATATTATAGGTTATTACTCTGAACAGTGTGCGTACTATTATTCAGATTATCACTGTTCTAAACTAAACTTACAAGTCGTTGATAGTTTTGGATAGTCTTATACGACGGACATCAGGCAATACTACACCACATGATGAAAAGTATCCGGACACCCCCATAAACCTACGTTTTTCATATTAGGTGTATTATGATGCCTCCTACTGCCAGGTACTACATATAGCGATCTAGCAGACACCGTGTGAGAGCAGAAGGGGACGCTGCGCAAAACTCACGGACTTGGAATCTGGTCATGTGATTAGGAGTCACTTGGGTCAAAAGTATGTACGAGGGATTTGCACACTCCTAAACATCCATAGATGTGCTGTTTGTGGTGTGATAGTGAAGTGGAAACTTATAGGGACACGTACAGCAAGAAAGCGTACAGGCCGACGTCGTCTGTTGACTGACAGAGACCGCCAACAGTTGAAGTGGATCATAAGTCTGATACGGAGGAAACTGCCCAGACCATCACAAAGAATTTACAACACTGCATCAGGATCCACTCCAAGTAAGATGAAAATTAAGCGGAAGGTGAGAAAACTTCATGATCGAGCGGCTGCCTATAAGCCACACATCATGTACGAAGCATCGCTTGAGACACGGATCGTAAGCATTGGTCGATTGAACAGTGGAAAAACCTTGTCTAGATTGACGATACGATGGCTGGGTGTATGCATTGCGAAGCTTGATTGATTGATTGATTTTCCAGGGAAGCCAAAACAGTCTTGGACCAACCCGCCACTGCCCACACCGAAACTAAGTTTATTGTGCGGTATCGCTCCCTGTATATCTAGTAAAGCCAACCAATGCCCTTGAACAGTGCAAGGAGTCCCTTTACCAGTTTTTTATTAGACACTATTTCTTTGGGTATGGTTGTCCCAAATATTCTGTGCCTTTTATTCTCCAATGCAATGCATTCGAAGATTAGATGTGATGCAGTTTCATCACCGTCATCTGTTATTCCCATTGTACGTAGGTATTTTTTTTAAATTCCCATGGTCTGTCAGCAATCCAACCATGAGTCTAATCTCCCTCCTGTTCAGACCCAGGATTGCAGAGCTTCTTTTAAAACATGGCTTTGGCATAATTACCTTGCCATGTTTTTGTTGATGGACTTTGGTCCAATATTCTACGTGCTGTCTTTTGAGCCACTTACGTAGCTCCAATTTGACTATTTCCTTGGTGATTGTCAGGACAGGTTCCTGTCCAATAAATGGAGTCTCTGCCCCCATCCTGGCTAATCTGTCGGCATGTTCGTTGCCACTGATCCCCGAGTGGCCAGGGACCCACCATAGGTTTACTCTATTGCTTTCCCCTAGCTCCACCAGAACCCTGTGACATTCTGCAACAATTTTAGACCTTGTTTCAGGAGCTGCCAGTGATCTCAGGGCTGCCTGACTGTCTGAATAGATATAGATGCTACGATCTTTGTAGCACCTACGCAAATTCTCCGCCACACACGTCCTGATGGCAGTGATTTCGGCCTGGAATACTGAGGCCAGTTTTCCTAGAGAGATGACGCCCTCCAGTCTTGGCTGCACCCCATATACCCCGGCTCCAACATCTTGTTCCGATTTTGACCCGCCAGTGAACCAGACAATATCCCCCGTACGGTGTCGAACTATTTTCTCCCACTGCTCCCTACTTCCAATTGTTATATTGAAAGGCTTGTTGAAGCAGTATGGTGTTATAATATAGTCGGCTGTCATTTCCCCAACCTTTCCTATATTTACCTCACTCACTATTTTAGTGTGTGATTCTGGATATCCCAAAGAGTTCCAGTTGTTGCCAGATTCGAGTCTGTATGCACCAGTCGCTGCCTCCATCTTGACCCAAAGGTGTAATGGGGGCATATCCAGCATGTTTTCCATCCCAGCAGTTGGTGTGCTGCTAATTCCGCCTGTTATGGCTAAGCAGGCTAATCTCTGCGTGGCGAAGCTTAGTTAAATTCATCAGCCGGCATGTGTAATGCCAACAGTAATATTCGGAGGCGGTGGTGTTAAGGTGTGGTCCTGTTTGTTAAGGACGGGGCTTGCACCCCTTGTTGTTTTGCGTGTCACTATCACAGCACAGACCTACACTGATGTTTTAAGCACAATATTGCTTCCTACTCTTTCTTTCTTTCTCTTCAGCCCTTGTACCGCACATGCAGGGTCGCCGTGGTTATTGGGATTGGCGTATTAACATTAACAGGGTGGCAGGATGCCCTCCCTGCCGCCACCCCCTGCCTCCCGGGAGGAAATGTGTACCCCAAATGTCTGTGTATAGTGTTACACGTGGGAAAGTGTAAAGTGTTAGGAAATGTTTGCGAATCGTGTAACTGAGGCGGGACTTGGGGACCAGCCCTATATTCACCTAAGGGGATGTAGAAAACCGCCTAAAAACCATATTCAGGTTGGCCGGTACTCCGACCCCCTTCATAAACCCGCCGGGCGGATTCGAACCGGGGCCGGTATGCCTACCCGACTCGGAAATCGGTGCGTTAAACCACACGGCTAACCGAGCGGGTACAATATTGCTTCCTACTGCTGAAGAGCAATTCGGGGATGGCGATTGCATGTTTCAACACGATCGAGCACCTGTTCACAATGCACACCCTATGACAGATTGGTTACACGTCAATAGCAACCTTGTACTGGACTAGCTTGCACAGAGCCCTTTACTTGAATTATAAACCTTTGGGTTCGTTTTTGACGCTGACTACGTGCCAGGCCTCATCGACCTACATCGATACACTTCAGCGCAGCAATCCGTGAGGAATGGGCTGCCATTCCCTAAGAAACTCTCCAGCACTTGAATGAACCTATGCCTGCGAGGGTGGAAGCTGTCATAGAGGCTATAGGTGGGTCAACACCAAATTGAATTCCAAGTATGCTGATGGCGGGCTCAAGAACTTGTAAGTCAGTCCGGATACTTTTGATCACTTTGACGAAAATGTATACCTCATTATATCCGAAGCTAAACTTAGCCGCCGAAATATTCGGTACTCGGTAGGTAAGTGTAATGTGTGATACTAGTTCAAGAATGTCTTTTTTTAAATTGTCAAAGGGTCCATTGGGCTGTCAGAAGGAGACCACGCTGGACTCCCGTGGGAGGCTGTGAAGTTGGGCGGCGCGCTGCGCTGTGCTGTCCATCTGCCGCTGCTCCGCACTGTGCGCTGTGCGTGCAGCGCCGCGTCGCGGGATAATTCTGGAACACCTGTCGCGCGCGCACTAAGCCGGCTCTGATTTATTGGCAGGTGTAGCCGTCGCTGTGCGCTATGCGCGCCAGCATAAAAGGGAGATGGCGCCGGCGTCCACACAATTTGCTACGAAAAAGCGTATAAAAGCGTATTGGTGCGGGAGGAAATATTACGCTGCAATTTCAGCTCTGATTGGCTTCAGCTACATTCCGCATCAGCGTAGTCAGCATCTATTACTGTCTAGTGTGCATACTGGAACGTCTCACGTGGTTGAATAACGGCTCGTCACTGCTTGTGTAACACATCATAATTTATGCACCTTGTCTGCACACACACACACACACACACACACACACACACACACACACACATGTATATTTATATTACCAGTCCGGATGTAAAATGTGACACAGACGAAACTACAAGTTGAGAACCACACGTGTGGACAACGAATAGCACTAAAATATCGTGACACACTGATTTATAACGAGATACACCGTAATAAATTACTGTGTTACGATATTGAAGTGCTATTCATTGTCCACACATGTAGTTAATACCTTGTCCTTTCGTCTTGATATGTCACATTTTCCAGTCGGACTCGTATCTGCAAGAAATAAAAATAGTTGGCATGACTTTTGCGCCAACACTCGCATGTAATTTTTCGATTCGAGAAAGCATATAAAATTTCGCTTAAAACCGAGAGTCTCTAGTCTGTTTGTTTTCGCTGCCATTTGCAATTCTAGTACTTTCGTGAACTAATTGCTGGAAATGCGTTCAGTGCATGATGTGTCATGCGCCGAAACACGGGGCACAACTTTTGGTACACTGAGTAGCATGGTGTAGGGAGACGTAAATTGAAGTAGCCGAACTCTGCAACATGACTAATTTATTAGTAACGCACTATATACAGCACTGATGATAAAATATACGTATCTTTCATGAGCACGGAGCGTGAGTCGTTTCCAGGTTTCTTCTGTGGAGGCTATGCCTAACTAAAATAATAGTTCGGCTATTTCGCGTCAGCTAGCTACCACTTCCTAACTTGAAGATGCCAGAGCTAGTTGCCGAGTGAGGTCCTCGAAGTCCGACTAAATACTGAGACCGGTCCTGGCTTGTGGCGTCCCATAGTTGGACGCGCGGTGGCGCTCCAGTCGCACGCTAGCGATGTTACATTTCCTGGCTATCGACTCACGGGCAGTATCGAGCTGTGATACTGCAGTGCAAATGCATACGATGTTTTAGTTTTGCCTCCGGAATGAACATCCTTTTGTTCCACCATGTCGTGTATTCGCTAAAGTCAGTATCAGTTCTAACAGTATGCTTGCGTTTGTGTTTCAATTTCGAATCAAAATTTCTTTAATATTTCAGCACTTATGGATCAACCGGTTGGTCAAAGGAAATTAACAGAAGTCAGGAACTAGTGGCATAATGTCAATTTTCTCTCGAGAATAACCAGTGTACATTTTACCCTTGCCACAAAAGGGCTGTGTGATTCTCTATGGTCGGCTGACACTTGAACCGACACAGAGTCCCACAAAGACAATCATCGTTACCTTATTCCTAGAGTACATGTAACTCAGAACAATCAAATGTTCAAATGTTTGTATAGCTTATGGGACCTAACTACAGGGTCATCAGTCCCTAAACTTACAAATTACTTATGAACTAGCTAACAGTAAGAACGGCACAAATATCCATGCCCGAAGGGGGATACGAACCCCTGACCGTAGTGGCCGTGCAGACCGTGACTGGCACGCCTCAGTCCCCTCGGCCACCGCGGCCGGCTCAGAACAATCCTGCTTATGTGAAGGAAATATCGCTATGTCATGGTGGACGCTGAATAGTGTGGGCAGGAGTCAGGATTGGTGGACGTACGGACTTCTTTGTAGTTCAGAATGGCGCTTTCACTGTTCAGAGGTAGAGAGACGAGATCCTTCGACCTTTCGTTGTTCCATACGCTGTTGCCATACGAGATGGGTTCCTTCTGGTCGACGATAACTCTCATTCCCCACAAAGCTGCTCTTGTGGTCAACATATTTTGAAGCTGTCCACCGGACTTAAACGCGATTGTGCTGGTGTAGGACGCATTGCAGTTAGACCAGCACCGCCCACAACGGTTTCAGAGCTGGATATTTCACTCATGGAAGAATGGCCAAATATCCCTCAGGAGCTGACTGATAATCTCAACTGCGCAGTTGTACTAGCCGTTCGACGTGCACACACCATTTTAATGGCCAACGAGAATGACTTTTTCAGTATTATGGTAACCCAATATAGCCTTGCTATACAAAACCTCAAGTTAACAGTTGAATCAGCAAAATATCTTACTGTATCATACAAAAATTACAATTGTAATCTACATTTGAATAATATACGTTACCGTATGTATGTTATGTATGAAATCTCACGAGATTGTTTTCGGCGTTGGTCTTTATTATCTGTTGAGATAGAGAGGCTACATTGCATATCTTCTTTACATGATGGACACGATTAGAAGGACGCATTCATGAGTAAAAGCAGCCTTATGGTGTTCCGTCTATTGTTAATTTGTACAGCTAGATCCTGAGAACTTGTAGCGACACTGTTTTCTGTGTTGGTCACGCTCTGACCTCTAGTTCCAAGTGGACAAGGTTACGTAATCTCCATGGAGATTGTTGACACTCCACTGGTGATACATTTGGCAAAACGTAGTGTTTTGCATTCCGTACAATATCAGATTTTTTTGAACATTTTCTGATTACCTTCGGAGATTGCCTTATTGGCCCACTTTAGGTTACGGTAGTAACACTAAAACTGGGCCATTGCGATCGTCTTTTGACGGCTCAAAATTTAAATAAAAATAACGGCTTAACCATTCATCTGACACGAAAATTTAATAACTGAATTTATGGAGGAGAATATTCTCTACAACTTTGCTCTCTTATGGTTTTTTTTTTTTTTTTTTTTTTTTTTTTTTTTTTTTCATATCTATTGGCGTTTCAGAGATATTTGCTCCTGGGACCGAGATGGATCCTTCAAAGACTCCCTTCACACGTGTTAGTGCGATTGGTATACCACTGGGGGGGGGGAGGGGTTACCAACTCCCTTCCCAACAAGAGCGCTCGTCTAGCCAGTCCTACTGATTTACCGATTTAGGATTCGTGAAAAAAGTTGTGGAAACAGTAATAGAGCATAGAATGTGTTCTTCATTATTAGTCGGAAAGACGTTTCTTTTGAAGAGTGATCCCCTTTTTACATATAAATGGGAGTGGAAGGAATTTCTGGCATTCTGAAGTCTGTGAAGCTCTTGCGAAATGGAACGCTATTGGTCCACATCTACCTGCCAACAAGCGGCAAGCCTATTAATACACTGCTCCATAGCGCACTTAATTACAGCAAATGTGTTGTTACATGCAGTGATCTAGTGGATATCCAATGGACGAATTGAAGGGTGAGTGCACTTCTGACCCGGGCGTGGTAGCCGAGGGGACTGCGGCGCGCCAGTCACGGTCTGCACGACCACTACGGTCGGGGGTTCGAATCCCCCCTTGGGCATGGATATTTGTGCCGTCCTTAGTAATAGCTACTTCAGAAGTAGTTTGTAAGTTTAGGGACTGATGACCCTGTAGTTAAGTCCCATAAGCTCTACAAATATTTGAACATTTTTTTGCACTTCTGAAAGAATCGCTGATATCCAGAACATCACGATAAAAGTGTATGGGTAGTTAACGAAATATTACTCCTTCATCATCAACTATAATAGCCCGATACTCCTTGAATATGTGAAATCAGGATTCCTTCGTTTGAATGTACGGCCCTATGTCCCAAACCCTATGCGCTGCCTTACGTTCCAGCTCTTTGGGCATACCACCTTATGTTTTAAGGAAAAAGAGACTTGTAGCGCGTGTGGTAAGGCCGACCATGATGGCGTCTCTTATCCACCACCTCCAAATTGTGTAAATTGCTCTGGGGAACGTCCAGTTGGAGTAGGGATTGTACCGTGCTCGCGAAGGAAAAGAAAATCCAGGAAATCATAACGACAAAGCGCATATCCAATGCTGCAACCAAGAACATCTGTAAGCCCATGCAACCTTCTTCACTTATCACTTTCTTTTCTGCTGTTGTTAACAAGCCGGTTTCCAATATTGATGCTTCCATACAAATGGAGGTTGCTAGTGTCGGCAGTAACTCCTACGTTTGAGAGAACACTTGTAAGGCTGCATTTGTCAGCGAGCCTACCGCAATCCCGAGGAGTTCTTCTCTGTTATCGACCATGAAGAGCTGCCGGTGCCAACAGTGTCAGCGGCAGGACAGCAGAACAACAGTGTCCCATCTATTGTTGACTCAGCCAGCGCAAAGTACAAGAAAACACATGGAAATAGTCAAGCGCTAGCCAATGAACCCTCAGAGCATGTCGAGGTCATTCTCTCGGAACTTCCCTGTGGATCTCCATAGTTGATTGTGATTTCTGCCAGGGGCAACCACCTCGCCCCAAGGGCGAGTCTCCATCATCTCAGGCTCTCACCGCCAACGGAAAGAACGTTCTACCTCATTTTTAGACGGCTCCCATACTTGAATAGAACCTGCAGAGATTTATGATGCCTGTAGGGGAACTACATGTTCTATCTCAGACCCACGTGTACATGCCTCCAAGAAACGAATTTCAAAGCCTTCCATCAGTCCTGAGATCAATATAGTTTGTACAGAAAGGATGAAATAAGGAGAATGAGAGCTAAAGAAGGAGTGGTTGTTTTTATGAACAGAGCCTACCATTTTTAAATCCTCTAAGTCACTACAAGCCTCCAAGCAGTTGCAGTGTCTGTGAAAGTTCCCCAGAGACTGAGTGTATGCTCTCTTTATCTGAAGTGCTCGAAGAAGTAGTTCCCAAAGAGCTTCTTACAAGTTCCCTCACTCATTCATTCACTGTGGTGAGTTTACTGCACACAACGTGCTTTAGGGCTCTGCAACTACTTGTCCCAGAGGTAAAGCAATTGAGAGCCTTTTTCTCCAGCGCGTACTGTAGGTATAGGTCGGAGGACCCTTGTGCACTGCATCAGGGTCACTTTCTGCCGTCAGTGTTTCGCTCTCCAGCCCTTGCCTCTACTACTCAATGGGAAGTAGTCGACGACTTACACGGAAGTGATAACGTTCTAATCTGGATCCACCATCCAGACGAATGGGCACTGTCGCTCAACCATCTCGATGAGTGCTCAGTGGAGCAGACTGGACACTTTACAGCCATAATGTAGTGTTTGACTGTCACGTCTGTGTCCAGGAATGCGTGGATCCTATCAACCAGACCACACTCCACGCTGCTGAAGCATCCATGCTGCAATCATCAGAACGACAAAAATCGCAGTCCATCTCGTGGTGGAATACAGTCACGATGAATAAGGCAGCTTTGTTTTGGTTCAAGTGTCGGCCGACCATAAAGAACCTCGCAGCCTTTTGGGTGGCAAGGGTCAAATGTAGACTGGTTATTCGCGAGTGAAAAAATGAGATCATGCCAGCAGTTTCTGAATTCTGTTGATCTCTCCAAGAAGTGTTGAGAAGTGTGGGAGACATTTAGGAGGATATCAGAGAGAGAGAGAGGATAGAGGTGCCCAGTGGCGGCTGTAACGGGGAATGACAATCTCCACGCCAACCAACACGATATTAACGAGACACTGGCGACCGTTTTCTTTACGGCTACTGCCACCGTCAGTCAGGATCCAGCTTTCAAGCGCCACAAGGTGGCTGCTGATAGGAACAACTTAGAATTTCGGCCCACCAGGGATGAGACTTATAATTGCCCCTACTCTGTGTCTGAGCTGGAGTCTGCCTTGTCTGTGTCTCGTGACAATGCTGGGGTATCTCATGGGATACAACAATGAAATCCTCCTCAATCGTTTTAATGTAGTCTGGGCGTCAGGCCAATTTACCGATATGTGGAGTTCGACAATAGTAATTATTTTATTAAAAACTGGAAAAGACCGCACGTGCTCAAGCAGCTATCATAGTGTTGCCCTCACTAGCTGCGTGCGACAGACCTGGGGGAGGACAATCAAAAAACGTATTGTTGGAATTTAGGCTGCTCCTTAATCACTTTCATTGTAATATCGTTCCATCTTTGATAACCGGGCCCTCCTGGAAGCGACTTTCCTGCGTCGAGAAGCATTTTAGCAAAATTATTACAGAGATCAAGTTTATTTATTGTTGATATTAAATCATAAAACATGGAACTATTAAAATAAACTAGCACGATCTTCACATCACTGACATCCCATTCCTCTCACCAATATAGTAAAGTGTGCATCATTCAATGAAATAATTTAGATAACATCTTTATTCAAAATGTTAAATGTTTGCAGAGCTTATGCGGCTTAACTACGGGGTCATCAGTCGCTAAACTTACAAACTACTTATGAACTAGCCAATATTAAGGACGCCACAAATATCAATGCCCGAGGGGGGATTCTAACCCCCGACCGCAGTGGCCCTGCAGAACGTGCGCGCCGTACACCTTATATTCAATATTTCGGGTGAGGGGCAGGCCCCTGGTCTAACGATGGAAACAACAATAAAGAAGAAAATATGAAGCATGATTCAAGTTAAACGTCATACAACAGGTTAGAGAATCCAGTAACTCTGGTACAGCAAGGGCTTTGGATATAAGATGACTCATGGTAAGAGATTGGTAAACATACTATTAAAAATAAACATACAATTAAAAATGCTGGTGAAATAGTGTTCTATGAGGAGAGGAATAGTTCGCTGGCCAGGTCTGGAAAACAATGAAGTTTCGGCACTGTTATGTGTTTGTAAGAAACCTGATTGTGGCTTATGTGTTAAAGTTCATATGAGTCAGTACACGCTTAATAGTCTTACATGTACGTCCAAATGAAATTAACTCAGACAGGTTAGTTTGTAAATAATTTACGCAACTCACATGGCTTTTTGTCAAACACAAAATGTCAAACAGAAGTCAATGTTCCACTTGTATCACCCCGCCGAAACTACGAAAAAAAAAAAAAAAAAAAAAAAAAAAAAAAAAAAAAAAAAATCTGCGTTATCTGGTCTCGACATTCAACATTCAGAAAACAAGCAGATATGCAACTCGAAGTTCAGAAAGATTTGGAAATACAAACCTCAGTGGGTAATTTCCAAAATTTTCAGAAGTCCCAAGATCATTCGGTAAGCGTGTGAAATGTTCAGAGTTCGAGACAGAAAATACGTAAACCCGCAGCTGTGCACCATGTACACCGATATATATTCTTGAAGTCCGTGACTGTTTAAAAATGACGTGAAAAACTCCGTCCGACGAGCGACACTTAAAAAAAATTTGCTTTCAACACTGCAAGGCGACTTCCAGGTCGTCTACTGAGTGACAGCACGTACAACTCTGAAGCGGCTACACACAGCCTGCCTCAAATCGTTTTAAGTGGACTAAACAGCTAGGTCATCAGTTACCTGTAATAAGATCCGTAGCAGATAACATTTTGTTAGAATGAACGTTACTTCTTTCAAAAACTAAATTAATAAATGTAAACATTTGCTTTCTCAATTCCAGGTAAAAGGGGGTGTCCAGTAAGCATACTCGTATTAAACAGTTTTGCTAGTCACTGCAGTGGAATTATGTAAATTCTAATACTCAAATATGTACAGTAAATAACAAAGTAAGTTTCTATACCATTATGGGTTGTTAATTTTCTATCTCATTTAAAATCAGGCTCTATAAAGGAAAGCTTAGCGTGAACAGCTAATATGTAAATCTAAAAAGTATGACCGCTATATAGGTGCTTAACTCAAAGGCTGTCAAAGTAGCTATGTATCCTTACAATTATCCATAACTGCTTATAATCTATAAGAACAGGCTGAAATTTTGCCTCGCTGTCGTATGCCAACAAAACATAAAAACTTAAAAGGAAATGGCCTACTAATGATTAAATAATTGACAGTACTATATATTGTATTATTAAGACATGAGTAAGACTAAGTAATCCACATTCACAAAAAATTGTACGTATGCCAAATAATGTATCTGAAATGATCCATTAAAAGTAAACTTAATGCCATCTGCTGTGTATTGGTAAATGTACTTTGTATTTCCAATTCAGGAAAACCATTTTACACTACCTCAGCTATATTTACTGAACTCAATTTTCCAAGAAATACTGTTCAAATATTCATAACAAAACATTTTTGCAAGTTTAATGGCATGCTGAAATCGTAGTAAATTGCATTTTTTTTTTTTTTTTTTTTTTTTTTTTGTGGTCAGATCTATGTTTCTGTCACCGTGTGGCCATTATCAGTGTTTAAAATGTTGACTTTATTTGAAACCTCCTGGCAAGTTAAAATTGTGTACCGGAACCGGGACTCGAAGCTGGGACCTTTGCCTTTCGAGGGCAATCGCTCTACCACTGAGCTATCCCGACACGACTCACGGTGCCGCCCCACAACTTCAATTCGCCATTACCTCGCCTCCAAATTTCACAGAAGTTCTCATGCGAAACTTGCAAGACCAGCACACCTAGAAGAAAGGATATGGTGGAGACATGGCTTAGCCACAGCCTAAGGGATGTTTCCAGAATGAAAGCCAGGAAGTTTCATATCAACGCAGAGTGAAAGTTTCATTCTGGAAACAACCCTTAGGCTGTGGCTAAGCCATGTCTCCACATTATTCTTTCTTCCAGGAGTGCAAGCTCAGCAAGGTTCACACGAGAACTTCTGTATATTTGAAAAGTAGAAGGCGGAAGTAAAGTTTTGAGGGCAGATGTGCAATGTGTCGGGATAGCTCAGTCTGTGGAGTGCTTGCCCGCTTAAACCAGAGGTCCCAAGTTCGAATCCCAGTTACAGCACAAAATTTTAAAAATGTTCAAATGTTTGTGAAGCTAAAGGGAGTTAACTGCCGGGTCATCAGTCCCTAAACTTACAAACTACTTATGAACTACTTTATACTAAAGACGACACAAACATCCATGCCCGTGGGAGGATTCGAACCCCCGACAGCGGACGGCCGCGCGCACCGCAACACGGCGCTCCAGTACATGCAGCTAATCCACCGCGGCCAAAATTTAATCTGCTAGCCGCGGTGGAGTAGCCGAGCGGTCTAAAGCGCCTCGCTGCGGAGCGCGCGGTTGCTCCCTGTGGAGGTTCGAGTCCTCCCTGGGGTATGTGTGTGTGTTGTCCTTAGGTTAGTTTACCTAGGTTTAAGTAGTTTGTAAGATACGGACTGATGACCACGCAGTTTGGTCCGATAGATTTACAGACATTTGAAGATTTTTTTAATCTGCTAGGAAGTTTCATATCCGCAAACACTCCGCTACAAAGTGAAAGTTTCATTCTGAATTATATTCCTGATTTTCAATTCTTCGTAATTCTTAGGGACTACACAACTGAGATCATCACTCCATACAGTTAGAAAATATTTCAGTTAACTTGTGCAAAGAAAAAAAACACATCCATGCCCGATGGAGGACTCGGAACTCCGATGGGGTGCGGCCACACAATCCGTGGCAAGACTCCTTAGGGTGTACAGTCATTCCTGTGCAGGTAATTTACTCCCGATTTTTACATTATATAAGAATATAAAGATAAACAATTTATCTACAATTTAATAAATTGTGCCCAGATATATCATTTTCTCCGCACAGGAGGCACAGTGATTTAAAGCACGGGCCGAAGGACAGTTACAGCGCTATGAAATATCCTGTAGAAGTGCCTTGTGACATAGCTGGATAGGTAAAGTAGGAACTCAAGTCATGAGTTTTCCGAATACACCACAGCGTTCAGATGCTACACAAACCATTGGAACGGTGCAAGCATAATTGGATTTCATCAGCCGAAACAGCCTCGTTCCAATCCCTTTTGTGCCTGAGTCAGTCTGTAATTAGTAATTGGTCCTAAACCATTGACAGTGACAGCCACTCTCTGCAGTGAAACGTCAGAGATGCCATTAAGCAAACGTCAGGCGCATCTCTAAAGCCAAGAGGCAGCGAGTACAGGGAGAGCGCTTGTACCTGTTAAGTGCGCAGTCAGCAGAAGATGGCCGCCGCCTCGTATCGCCGGCGGTTGTCTCGGCAGGTGATGGACTGCGCGCCGACAGCGGGTCGCGGCAAACACGGCCGCCGCCACATTCCGATCCCTCGCAGTCATTTGTCATCCCTGCGCCCCCCGGGGAGCCCAGAGCCGGGCGGTGCCTTGTTTCTCAACGTATTCAGTAACTTCGCACCATTCCCGGGACGGTGACAAAGAGCAGGGGTGAGCATCCAAGTCTCCGCTTTCCAGAGCCACCTCAGGAGTTTCAGCACCTTTTACAAATTGGATTTTCTTGTCTCAGTTGACTATCAGGGACGAGCGGGAGTACTACCTGAGTACCCTGTCGTGTTATTCGTTTTGTGTCCCAGCCTCATCGCCGCTTTTGTGTCTCGTTTCCATCGTAGGTGTCGGTGGCCGAGTAGAAAAGTACCGACACAGGAATAAAGGATGCACGCTTGTGCAGGTACGGAGGTGAGCAGCCAGTGGGACAGCAGAAACTAGAAACACTAGAGTAAATTAGAACGAGATATATATTGCATAGAATTTATACAATACTTAACTTTTACATAGCTCAGTACTGCAGAATGCTGATACATAGTTGAGCTAGAGGCCTTCCTACTGCCTGTCCAATAGCCAAGTGTTCACTGGTGCCTATCTGATTCCGAAGTGTTAACTGGTTCCTATCTCAGTCCCAAGTGACCGATGTCGTTCAGTGGTGGCCACGAGCGGGATAGCAGCAGAGGGCGCTCGTGGCTGGCGTCGTAAGAACGCCGCGCCGTGCGCGCAAGGCGGCGCGTGGCGAAAGTAGGTGGCGCGCACTTTAGACTTCTGCGACACCACAATTCGCACACTAACAACTATTATTGACGGTATGTAGCGTGAGACATGACGTCAAAAATGAAGTGGTCATGGTTTTGTGTAGCAGGGGAATGTCTATGCCCATACGTGTATTGACTACCCCAGGGTCAACTCACGTGTTTCACTATAGTGATTGGAAAGTGATCAACACAGAACATACCTTTTATATTGGCACATTTGAACTCGGCAACTTTTAATGAGCACAAGAAAGGTCTCGTACAGGGCCAATTCATCCTTCAGTAGAATTTGCCAACCCTGCCCACTGGTAGCGGGGCAGCCAGACTTTCCCAGTGAGCCATCAGAGTTGGACTGGTCGCTGTAAACATGCCTCGTCACCTCATCAACAAGCGGGCATCTCGGCAGACATGTGTTGAATCTTGCTTTGCTTTTCAAATTCAGGTATCGAAGAGAAATATATGCCAAATAGACACATTTTGCGAATGTAGTACATTATATTTACATTGTATGCAATGGCTAGAAAGTCAAACTATATACGTAGAAATGTTTCAAAAACTGTTCAAATATTTGTTTAGCTTATTGGACTTAAGTATGGGGTCATCAGTCCCTAAACTTACAAACTACTTATAAACTAACTTATACTAAAGACGGCACAAATATCCATGCCCGAGAGGGGATTCGAACCCCCGACCGTATTGGCCGTGGAGACCGTGACTGGAGCGCCTCAGTCCCCTCGGCCACTGCGGCCGGCGAAATGTTTCAGGATATGAATAAACTGCAGACAATGCTCTGGTAAATAGTTCACTATAGGCAGCGAAAACCTATTTACATGTTTTGCTAACATAAGGGCATACAACTTCTAGAACTCTCAGTTCTTTTTTCATGAGCTGTATGTAGAACCCACCTCACTTCTTAGGCAGCACATCATGAAAAACAGCTGAGCAGATATTCCACAGTTCTGTTGTACATGTAAAATGTGATTGGAAGGTCACTTCCCTGGTGCTGTAAAAGTGGTTCTATAAATTTTATACGATCAAACAGTGTGGTCATGTCGTCGATAAAAAGATTACTTAATAATGTCAGCAAATGCGATGTATCCAAAAAAATAAGATTTTTCCTTTCATTGTTCACTGCGTAAAAAAATCGTCTTACTTGGGGATACAATAAGTTGCTTTCACACCTTCAAATTTATGGATTTACGGCTCTCTTAAAAAGGTAAAGCAGTCAACAATCCGAAGATTGGTTTGAACACCACAGTGCTTTACTAGGCATGATCCTGTTTGGAGGTGGTATGCCGTTGCCTTCCTCCGACCTTCTTTTGTGTCCCAACTTCGTCGCCGCTTTTGTGTCCCAGCCTCGTCGTAGGTGGCCGAGTGGAATAAGATCGACACAGGAATAAGGATAGCCCGCTGGTGCAGGTACGGAGGGGAGCAGCCAGAAACTATAAACACTAGAGTAAATTAGAAAGAGATATATATTGCACCGAATGTAACAATACTTAACTTTTACATAGTACTGCAGAATGTTGATACATAGTTGATAGAGGCCTGCCTAGTGCTTGTACGATAGCCAAGTCTTCAATGGTGCCTATCTGATTACGAAGGTCCTAACTGGTTGCTATCTCCGTCCGAAGTCACGATGTCGTTCAGTGGTGGCCACGAGCGTAGTTGTCGCAGAGGGCGCTCGTGGCTGTCGTCGTGAGAACGCCGCGCCGTGCGTGCATGGCGGCGCGCGGCGAAAGTAGGTGGCGCGCACTTTGTACTTGTGCGACACCACACCTTCGAACTGACTTACCCAGCCAGTTATAGGGGGACCTACAGTTTAACGTGGGTTCCGAACCACGGTGCAACTCGGTATTTTTCAGATGAGCAATACTGCCAGAGGTGAAAGTTGTGGAAAGTTACAGATAAAAATCCTGGGACCTGGCGGGGATCGAACCCGCAACCTTTGGATTTGTAGTTTAGCACTCTACCACTGTGCAACCGAGGCGCATCGCTCATAAAAGCCACAACAACAACCTCTCCTCCTTTAATTTTTTTATGATTTTCCTTAATAAGCTATTGTTATTCTAACATCAAAACTTTAATGTATTAACTGGGGTCGAATGATTTTGCTAATGTAGTCTTAATCGAATTGATTGACTATAATCCTTATTTGTCCATCTTTAGTGCGTCGAATGACTTGAAAAGGAAGATTCCTACCGTCCTAAATACACAAAATCAAATGCAATAATGACAGTTTCAATGTGTTCTAAACTCTAATTTATATATTATAACTTAACAAACATGGTTCTGTCCTTAGGTGAAACATTCAGTTGTAACGTCATTTTTTGATCTTTCATTGTACAGTTACCCTATATTTAACTTTCATACATATTCCAATATAGTTTTCGAGTAAAGCATCCTTTACGTCCTTTTTCTGCGTTTCCTGCGTGACACCAGGTTATTTCCACGAAGATCGGTATTTTCTAAGATAGGATTGCATTAGACTTCAGCAACGTTCTAGATAGATTGAACATCCGATTTTTCATGCTCCATCTGTATTCCAGTAGACGAAAATGTTGGGCATATATCCTTGCTTTTTCAATATTGACTAATCGTCTTGTTTACCATCACATAACATTTAACTCTGTTTCTTAAAGCTATTGAAAAATGACGGTAAATGTTCAAATGTTCAAATGTTTGTTAAGCTTATGGGACTCAACTACTGGGTCATCAGTCCCTAAACTTACAAACTACTTATGAACTACTTACGAACTAGGACGGCACAAATATCCATGCCCGAGGGGGGATTCGAACCTCCGACCGTAGTGGCCATGCTGACCGTGACTGGAGCGCCTCAGTCACCTCGGCCACCGCGGCCGGCCCATGACGGTGAAAAACGCCCTTAGTTCTATCTCCAGTACATCATCAGCACAATCCATCTACATACTTACCTGTAACAAATCGTTTTCCTATTGAAACTTTCAGGTGATAGGGAGATGTGATCACCATAGTAAAATGAAAGAATCTCAATCGAAAATGAGAAGATGCAAGTATTGCTTTTTCTCACATACCACTGGAGAATGTGATGGTTGAGTAATATTAGGAAAACGAAACTTCCTGGCAGATTAAAACTGTGTAGTGGATCCAGGAATCGAACCAGGGACTTTTGCCTTCCGCTGGTAACCAATCTACTGACTGAGCTATCCCGACACGAGTCACGATCCGTCCTCATAACTCTATAAATAATTTCCACCCCAACTTGAGTATTATTTCCGTGACTCTCTCTCCCCTGAACAGGGATAATACAAAACATGCTACCCTTATCTGAACTAGTGGACAAGTGTAGCTCAGGCAGTTTCTTTAATAGAAATTTTGCATCCTCTAAGTGTTCTGATAAAGAAATATAATCATTAGTTCACCTTCCAGACAACATTTTCTATGTGACTTTCTAATTAAAGTTGTCCATGATTGCATGCGTACTACGGCCATCAGAAGTTATCTTGCTTCCCAAGTACCTCACCTCATCTACTACTTCTATTGTCTTATTATCCAATGAAATTCGTCACCACGGCCTGATTTTCTGACACTACAATCCATTGCCCTCATTTTACTCTTGTTAATTTTCATCTTATACTTTCCTTTCAAGACAGTATCCATTGCATGTAATTGTTCTTCTATGCCCTTTGCTGTCTATGATAGAATTACTATGTTGTTAGCATTCCCTCTTCTTGGTCTTTAGTTCCAGCTCCAAATTTCTCCTTGCATTCCTTCACAGCATGCTCAGTGAACAGATTGACCAACATTGGGGAAAAGCCACAATCCTCTCTTACTCTCTTCCCAAACAGTACTATCCTTTCATGCCCTTTCACTTTGATAATTGCTATCTGATTTTTGTACAAATTGAATACAGCTCTTCACTCCCTATAGTTTAACCCTGCTAGCTTCAGAATGTGAAAAATGTATTCTAGTCAACACTGTCGAAAGCTTTCTCCAGATCCACAAATGCTAAAAACGTAGTTTTCCCTTTCCTTAATATATCTTCTAAGATAAGCCTCGCGTGTTCCTAGGTTTCTACAAAATCCAAACTCAACTTCCTCAAGGTCAGATTGAAATGGTACTGTTTGAACCCTTTAATGGTTTTGAGTTATTGCAATTTATTCGGTCGATATTATCAATTAGAGACAGTGCCGTTAATGATCGAGATCAAGCAGGTCATTTATTTATTTGGTATCTACAAGATCATTAGGCCAAGTGGGTGGAAACAAGAATGCTTGTTGCAGGCTTTCTGTCAAATAACAAGAAAAACAAGGAGCCTGGCTACACAGAACCCAAGCTCTTGTGTGTGTGGATGCGGTGTGAAATGTTGTCACCAGCTCGTCTGTATGGTGAAAATGTCAGCATATGGTGTGGCTTCAAGGTGACATCCATCATTAGCCCATTCTGTTTGGAATGTGTTGGTGTTCAAGGACCAAAGATGTGCAGTGAGGCTAGCCAGTATAACTGTGATATACTTTGCCATCAGGTCTTACCCTACCTATGGGTGAGAGACGCATTCAGCTTATTTGATAAAATTATCAGCTGTTCATCTCTAAATGCTTGGCCAGCACAGGCACCTGATCTCATTTGGGCTACCTGATGTATAAGGAGAACATTCATACATGTGCTGATCTGAAGTGCAAGATATCTACGCACATGCTGCTTTCTGCAGTGCAGTAGGCAAACCTCAGCTTTCAGACTCTTCTAGAGTGATGGGCGTCATATTTTGTCACTGTTCGTATCAGTAATGGTACCGGTATGTAATAGGATGATCCACCATATCAGTACTTTAGAAGAGTTTCAGTAGAATTGATTCTGCATTATTTTTCTTGCTATATACTTCGCGTTAATGGCACCAGGTTTAGTAATCATACAGTAATTACTTTCTGTGTTTTAATGTATTAAATAGGGGCAGTTTAATTATAACCACCTGGTATTTGGGCAGAGGTACATATTTCCGTGCATACAGAATTGTATAAACATAATTTTATAACCTTAAATATAAAGGTAACAGTTACATTTAGAAGGGAAGAAGATAACTCACATGGGCGTGATAGCTTGGCAGACAATTAAAGAGGATGCAGCTGTCAGGAAACCATATTTAGGAGGATGTTGAAAACTGTGTCACTATTATCCCAATGAACATAGACATTCGAGCATTAATGTGCTGTGATCAGTTTTGTTATTTTATACCGTTTTTGAAAGATTATCGAAAGAAACAAAATCAACCAGCAGTTGAGATGTGGTGTGCACACTTCAGGCATCTACTGTTGTTTGTTGGTATTAACTGCTTAAAATTATAGAATTCTTTTTTTCCGTACATAGTCATAATGTGAATATGAACAGTGTGTTTTCACTTGTTAACACACATTGGACTAAAGAGAGGAATAAATTTAATATAGAAAATATAAAAGGTGGTTTTCTTTTTTTCAATAACGTTCCAAACATTGCAAATGCCTGAGCTTTTGTCAGTACTTGTTGAGAAACAAGTGTCATGTTTTGCCAAATTTATTGTTCCACATCGTGAAATAGGGAAGATTGTTTCTCAAATTCAGTGATTTGATCAATGACTCAGTTTTGTTTCGACTGAGAGCACTTAGTTCTGTGTACAAAGACACTGACTTAACCTTGCTGGCTATGTCTTCTTCATAGAATAACACTTAAATAATCCCATCGTACACATAATTGTGAGATAAAGTCACAGAAGAGGCAGGCGACTGTGATGAATAAAGAATGAAGTCTGCAAAAAGCTGTATAAATAAAAGAGATCAGTTGACTAAAATTGACTTTATCTTACGTTTGGGACTGATGACCAAGTAGGTTAGTCCCCTCTAAACAACAACAACAACAACATTTCTTACGTTTCCGCCTGGGCCATCATCGGGATTCTGTTGTTGAAAGTAACCAGTGCACTTATGTTCTATGCTCGTGAGGTAACATTAGTTGCATGTTGTTTAGGTAACATCAGAGAGCAGGCTCTGCTAATTTTACGTGGCCAAAGTATAACTACTGTCCACTGGTTACTTTCAACAACAGGACCCTTTTCATGGCAAAGGCTAAAATGCGTAAAATAATTTTGTAGCCAACTAATGGCTTTTATCAATATAGTGACATATACAGTTTTATGCAGACTTTATTCATTAATCATACCATAGTAGAATATTAAAATGGAAATAACAGATAAAGGACGGCACATTAACTAGCTCATATCAACAGTGTGTAAGGACTTAAAAATATCAATTATTGCTAACTGAAAACTAAAGACACACCTGTCACTAGTCGAAGTTATTACAAATAAATACATCAGTTTAAAATATTTTCACTCTCTCCACTTATCATTTTGTTTAAAGATTACACTGTTATAAAATGAATCATTTGAAACAATGTGCAACATGGAAAAGTCTAAAACTGCACAATTTTGAGCGAATGAAAGTTTAAAATATTACCTATACAGGTCGAAATTAAAAATGAAAAAACCTTATACATATGACTTCATTCAGATTGCATGAGCATCTTCTACGTTCATAAACTGCCTATACCTCAACTACGCTACAGAAATAGATGATATGTGTATCTTGTCTTAGTAATTCTTTAGATGTTGGGTTCTCATACTTCAACTGTTTCTACATCCTGAAATAATCATTTTCAAAAGAAATGATACATTGTGTTAAGCTGCAATAAATTTTGACATATACTGTATTGAAACTGATATATTACTACTATATTCCGATGTATGTACCAAGGTAAAGTTTAACAGAGGTCTAGAGTTAGGAACATTGCCATGTCTGAAGTTCGGCATGGACAATGCTCTGTTCCTTATATAAATTATTTGGCTGGGACACTCTCATTCATGGGCGTCACCAGCGAGGAGGGGGGAGGTTACGGGGTTAAAACCCCTCCCAAAATGTCAACAAAAACTGGCATCATTCTGTATCAAGATAAAGACTGTCTACATCTCTCCAAGGCTTGGAAGCCATTGCACATGCTCAATAGAGTCCCGATTTCTCCCCATGCGATTCCCATATGTTATGGCGTCCAGAAGAAAGATGTTAATGGTCACTGATATATTTCTGGTGAAGAGGTGCACACATGGGTGAATATCATAGTCCTGTAGCTAATTGCAAACATTTGTGTATTGAGGAATTGACAGCCTCATAGTGGGTTAAATGTATTAACAGTTATGTTCACTACAACTGGAATAATGAGTAGTTTTGCTATCAGTAATTACAATGACAGTCATACATTACAATGTCAGTCAGCTTTTTCTTTGATGTTTCTGTGTAAATGAATCTAGGTTCCTGCCTAGTCAATAGTCAAACACTATATTTGTTGAGAATAGCCATTTTTGCGATAAGATAGCTGAATTAGTAGGTGGTAGATTGTAAATCTATTGATGGGAATTGTTTCTCTATTACCATTATTTGATTGGCCTTATATTTAATTATGATTCTAGACTGCCTTTTTTTTTCGTCATTGACAGCTTACACATAACGCAAAAATTCGAGTGCTTCTCTGATCAAGCTTCACGCACTTCCTTTCTGATTGTCATCCGTGTTTTGACCCAAATTTTCCTACCTTTATAATAAGATTTGCCTTGTTCCTATTTTGGAGAATAGGTAGATTTTTAAGAAGTTTACTAATTTTGTATCTATGCCCTGGTGGCGCTATATATACAGTCCTTTGGAATTAAATTTAATGTATAACGTATTAGTGCTGTTTGCACTTCTATTAAGAGTTCGCGTTACTAAAATGTTCATTCATTCCAAACCCCTCCAAACTCACATCCTGGCTATGCCTTTGCTCTCCTTATACGTAATATCCTATCTTAAGCCCGTTTTAAATGATGAACGAACTTGTAAAATATTGATAACAAGTGGCGTTAATGGCGGCTGTCTGAACTGCTACACTAGTATGATCGCGCTAGTAACGAAGCGCGATAATTATGGCGATAAAGAAATAGGGCCAGTTCTAAATTCGGTACTAGTGGGTTCACTGCGCATGCACGAGCTAGTAGCTGTCTGCAGCAGTCACCGCTCCAGTTAGTCCGCCATTTTCCTTCGTATTTACGTAAATTTTGCGTTTTGTGGAAGTATATGATCAGAATGTATTCCACAATGTATTTCTAATGGCGACATTAAAACTGTCCGTCACCGGACCGTCACCTCACGTCAACGGCACGTTAAGCTTTCTCGAGAAGATTGTTTTGATTGAACGGTCGTCTACTGACATCAGAAGTTAACATATTTTTGTCACGCGATTTTCATATTATAGTCGACGATTACGCGGTTTGCACGCAAATTTGTTTTATTAATCTTTATTTTATTGTTATTCCTTGGTATAGCGGTAAATTGCAAATGTTTCAAGACGACTTAAATATTAATCTCAATTGAGTGTCCGCCTAAAGCGAGGTCGTATATCTGAAACCGAAAAATGGCTTATGTTTTATAATATTGAAACAGAAAAGACTGAAGCCAATTGCTTATTTGAATAAGATTGTAATTTGATGACGCAATTTTAATTAAATAGCATTTTAAATGAAAAAGTCAGTCCAAATGAAGGACAAAAATTCAATTGTGCATGACGTTATTAACAATAAAGTAAACAAGGTCTATTTACTCTCTTATAAATATTGTTTGATGTGTTCATATGTTTATTTTTTCGCTTGAAAATAGTTGTCAGTGTTTTGAAATGTTGTTTCATTTCCCAGTACTTTACCACACTAAGTGGAACAAAAACATACATTCCATTCTTAGCGTTGTTTCCTCAATTCTAGTATTAAACTGTATCTTCCTACAAAACAGATCACCAGTCATAACCTCATCTTCAACTGCGGGTATTACTGACTGATTACGTTTATCATCTAAACACGCTGCCACAAGATCTTGCGTGAGTTTGTAGTTCAGCGTTAGTACGCTAGGAGCGCTTCAGTAGACGATTATCTATCTTGTTCACTTTCGTTCATCGTTTAAAAAGGGCTTTACAGTATCCACCGTAAGTTACTGTTTTAGATTTGTCTAGTTTTACATGGTTTGTTTATACAGATTTAAACTTATTAAGTGTTCACTTTGTTTATATGCACTGTCGTCTTTATGGTAATGATTACCTGATAACCGTACTCCTGGGGCGACACTGTTAACTACCGTAAACTCCCTAACCCCTCAAAACACTTCCCCCCGCTCCTTCCGCCGCACGACGCCCACAGCTGGGGACTGGTGTCTTGAACTGGCCCTGCCCACCTACTCGGCTACCTGCTGCCAGCCGGCTGGCCGCCCGCCGCGCGGCTCGGCGCCCCGTCGCGTGCGCGGCCCCGCCGCTGCTCGGCTCGCATTGTGCCCTGCGTCATTACCGGCCATTGTGCGGCGGCCGGGCGCGCGCTAAATTAACACTGTCAACACAGCGCCTGCCGGCCGCCGGACGCGCGGAGCGGCGCGAAAGTGGGCTCCGCGCGCGCGCGCGCGCGCCCCGAATCGCCTTTTAATTAACTCTCGATTGTTGCCGGTATCAAACGGGCCTGTGTCGCAGCGGGGGCAGGGGTCGACCGCCGCCTGATGATGTGTGTGTGCGCGGTAATTACGGCGACACACTAGACGTCACACCGCCCTCTGGCCTTCATTCCTCTTGCTTACCCTTCCGAGAGAACAATAGCCAATATTCAAGCCAACTGGCCTGTAAGCTCTGATTTCTCCCGCACACAGTGACCATAAGGTCGTTGTGAAGTAAGATATTTATACGCACGATGATGGTGAATAACTCAGACATGGAAAGTGAAGGCCAAAGATAGCTAAAAAACTTGAGTCCACAAATCAACCGTCGCCGAGTTATCGCATTAAATAGTTTTAGAAACCAACTGTAAACGTCCTTGGCTACTGTGGTATTTACGTTAGTATCAACAAATTTTTATTCGAAATCTGTTTGTTTATGTATTTGCAGCTATTGTGTTTCTGCTTTGTAGTGGGTTCAAGAGTTGGATGTGACAAGCAAAGATACTGACATGGATCTGAAACTAAAGTATTGATCAGTCCACATATACTCCTATTAGATAAAATAAATACTCAGCTTTCATGTGCTTGTGTGATACAAACATTTTGCAATATTACATAGTTCTGCTAGGCAACAGCAAACTCTACCAGCTTGTGCATAGACAGAAGAATGGCTCGTCTACGAGGAATTTTCTGGAGCTGCTTCATTGTGACTGGCACTCCCGCACTGCCTATCGTTGCTGTTGTGCGCCAGCATATCTAGGCGACCCCCTTTCTTCTTTCTGACCGGCGTGCAAAGCAGCGAAAGAGGTCCCGAGACTGCAGCTGCCCCCGGCGGCAAAAGTACCTACAGCGATATATTGCGTCTTCTTAAATTGGCGCAGCGACGCCACAACAGAAATGCATGACATCAGCAAGGATATTCGTTTAACGTCTTTACAGAACTGCTCGGAAACCGCATAACTCGACCATACCTCCAGCCGCAGAGACTGACCACGCAATTGGACATGTCGTTTTTGCGGACTGTACTTTTATACCTACATGCATACTACGCAGACCATCCAAAGGTGCTTGGCGGAGGTTACCTTGTACCTCTACCAGTTACTTGCTTTGCAGCTCCATTCACAAGTAGAAAGAGCGAAAAACGAATGCTTGTATACACCTGTATAGGCCCCAATCTCTCTAATTTTATCTTTCTGGTCCTTACACGAAATGTAGTTTGGCAGCAGGAGAATCGTTCTACAGTCCGCATCAAATTCCGACCATCCAAATTTCTTCATCTTTGTCTCTTGGCAAGTACGTCGCTTCACCTCCAGTGACCCACATTTGAGTTACCGAAGAATTTCATTATCACACCCTCACAGTTCTAACCTACCAGTAACAAATCTAGCCATCTGCCTGTTAGATGCTTCTAACACTTCCTTTAAAACTATCTGTTAGGGATTCCAATCATGTGAGCAATACTAAAGATGGAGTCGCACGAGCGTGTTTTATATGATCTTCTTTACAGTCTAGTCTACTCTTCCCAAAATTCTACCAATAAAACCGCTTTCAGCACGACTAACACTATATCCTCATTCCACTTCATATAGCTGTCAGTGTTACGCTTACATATTTAATTGATGAGTCTCTGTCAAACACACACTACTAAAGCTGTATGCGGACATTACAGGATGATTTCTCCTACTTATCTTCATCACCTTACGGTTTTCTACATTTAGTGCTAGCTGCCATTGCTCATACCACCTAGATATTTGGTCCAAACCATCCTCCATCCTACTACAGTCTTTCACTGGCAACACCTTCCTGTACACCACAGTATCATCAGCAAATGGCCGCAGATTCCAACTCATTCTGTCCATCAGTTGATTTATATAGATAGAAAATAGTAACGAACCTATCACACTTCCTTGATGCACTCATAGCGATATCCTAATAACTGATGGACCCCCGCCATCAAGAACAATGTACTGGTTTCTGATACTGTAGTGTCTTCCAACCACTCATGTACTTGGGTATCTATTCCATATGCTCATACCTACTTCTAGATGTACTTGATGATGTCCCATTAGACCAACGCTTCAATTTGTGGTCCATTCATGACTGTGCTCCCGTGCATTTTCATTAATAAGGGCGCTGTACTCTGACATATGGTAAACATTGGATAGGCAGAGAAGGACCTGCGCCATGGTTAATGTCATTAAAAAGACATGGATTTCTGCGTGTCAGCTATTGTAGAATCCTGGTCTACGCAACCGAGGTCAACTCCCTTCAACAATTACGCTTGCTGATTGAAGCTGCCTTCCATCTTTTACAGAATTCCTCAGAACTGCCTTAGAGGACTCGCAACTCATTTCACAGACGAGTTCAATATCGCAACTCATATGATATAGGTAACACATATGATATATGTGACTCATATGATATAGGTGATTGACTGAGTTAGCCTCGTAGCATCAGCTAATGTGGCTTTGCAACACAGTTACTGCGAATGGCTGAAAGCAAGGGGAAACTACAGCCGTTACTTTTCCCGTTGACATGCAGCTCTACTGTATGAAAATATGATGATGGCATCCTCTCGGGTAAAATATTCCGGAGGTAAAATAGTCCCCCATTCGGATCTCCGGGCGGGGACTACTCAGGAGGATGTTGTCATCAGGAAAGACAATACTGGCATTCTACGGATCGGAGCGTGGAATGTTAGCTCCCTTAATCGAGTAGGAAAATTAGAAAATTTAAAAAGGAAAATAGATAGGTTGAAGTTAGACATAGTGGGGATTAGTGAAGTTCGGTGGAAAGATGAACAGGATTTCTGGTCAGGTGAGTACAGGATTATAAGTACAAAAACAGTTGGGGGTATCACAGGAGTAGGACTGATAATGAATAAGAAAATAGGAATGCGGGTAAACTACTATGAGCAGCACAGTGATCGCATTACCATTGTCAAGATAGATACGAAGCCAACACCGACAACAGTAGTACAGGTCTATATGTCAACTAGCTCTGCCGATGACAAGGAGATAGAAAAAATATATGAGGAGCTAAAGGAAATTATTCAGACAGTTAAGGGAGAGAAAAACGTAATTGTGATGGGAGACTTGAATTCGGTAGTAGGAAAAGGAAGAGAAGGAAAAATAGTAGGTGAATATGGACTGGGCAAAAGGAATGATAGAGGAAGCCGCCTGGTAGAATTTTGCGCGGAAAATGATTTAATCGTAACAAACACGTGATTTAAGAATAACAAAAGAAGGTTGTTTACTTGGAAGAGACCAGGAGACACCGGAAGGTATCTGATCGATTTTATAATGGTAAAACATAGATTCCGGAACCAAGTTATAAACTGTAAGACATACCCAGGGGCAGAAATAGACTCTGACCATAACTTGTTAGTCATGAACTGTAGGCTGAAACTGAAAAAAAAAACTGCAGAAAGGTAGGAAAATAAGGAGATGGGACCTAGATACATTGAAGGAACGTGAAGTTCTGGAGAATTTCAGAGGGAGATTTAGACAACAATTGACAGAATCAGGGGGAAATAAAACAGTAGAAGCGTAATGGGTAACATTGAGAGATGAAATAGTGAAGGCAGCAGAGGACAAAATAGGTAGAAAGGCAAGACCTACAAAAAATCCTTGAATATCACAGGAAATACTAAATTGAATTGATGAAAGGAGAAAATATAAACATGCAGTAAATGAAACAGGCAAAATGGAGTACAGACGACTAAGAAATGAGATTGACAGGAAGTGCAAAATGGCTAAGCAGGAGTGGCTAGAAGCTAAATGCAAATCTGTAGAAGAATGTATAAGAAGGAGGATAATAGATACCGCTTACAGGAAAATAAAAGAGACATTGGGGCACAAGAAACACAACTCTACGAATATCAAGAACTCAGATGGGAAACCAGTTCCCAGCAAAGAAGGGAAAGCTGAAAGGTGGAAAGGGTACATAGAGCAGCTCTACAAAGGAATTGACCTAAGAGATGATGTAGTAGGAAGGGAAGAGGAAGTAGATCAAGATGAAATAGGAGATACTATACTGAAAGATGAATTTGGCAGAGCCCTGAAAGACCTATGTCAGAACAAGGCCCCAGGAGTGGATGACATACCCTCAGAGCTGCTGAAGTCTCTGGGAGAGCCAGCCATGACAAAACTATTTGAACTGGTGTGTAGGATATATGAGACAGGCGAAATACCCTCAGACTTTAAGAAAAATGTAATAATCCCCATTCCAAAGAAATCAGGCGCAGACAGGTGTGAAAATTGCAGAACCATCAGTTTGATAAGTCATGGTTGCAAAATTTTAACACGAATTATCTACAGGAGAATGGAAAAGCTGGTAGAAGCTGACCTCGGGGAAGATCAGTTTGGGTTCAGGAGGAACATAGGAACCCGGGAGGCAACACTCACTTTACGTCTTATCTTACAAGATAGATTAAGGAAAGGCAAACCTACATTTTTAGCTTATGTAGATTTGGAGAAAGCGTTTGACAATGTTGACTGGAATATACTCTTTCAAATTCTGAAGTCAGCAGGGGAAAAATACACGGAAAGGAGATTTACAACTTGTACAAAAGCCAGACCGCAGTTATTAGACTTGAAGGGCGTGAAAGGGAAGCATCAGTTGGGAAGGGAGTAAGGCAGGGTTGTAGCCTTTCTCCGATGATATTCAATTTGTACATCCAGCAGGCGGTGAAGGAAAGCAAGGAAAAATTTGGAATAGGGATTAAAGTTCAGGGGGAAGAAATAAAAACATTGCGTTTTGCTGATGACATTGTAATTCTGTCGGAGACAGCAAAGGACCTGCAAGAGCATGGAATGGACAGTATGTTGAAGAGAGTATATAAAATGAACAATAACAAGAGCAATACAAAAATAATGGAATCCGGTCTTAGAAAATCAGGCGATGCTGAAGGAATTAGATTAGGTAACGAAACAATGAAGGTGGTAGATGAGTTTTGTTACTTGGGTAGTAAAATAACAAGCAATGGTCGCAGTACAGAGGATATAAAATGCAGAATGGCAATGGGAAGAAAAGCATTTTTGAAAAAGAGAAATTTGCTAACATCGAATATTAATTTACGTGTAAGCAAGTCTTTTCTGAAGGCATTTGTGTGGAGTGTTGCCTTGTACGGGAATGAAACATGGACGATAAGCAGTGCGGACAGGAAGAGAATAGAGGCTTTTGAAATGTGGTGCTACAGAAGAATGATGAAGATTAGGTTGGTAGATCGCATAACTAATGATGAGACACTGAACAGAATTGGCGAGAAAAGGAATTTTTGGCATACCCTGACCAAAAGAAGGGATCGCTTGGTAGGACACATTCTTAGACATTGAGGAATCGTAAATTTAGCATTGGAGGGAAGTGTGTGGGGAAAAAATCGCAGAGGGAGACCAAGAGGCGCGTATAGTAAGCCGATTCAAGTGGATGTGGGTTGCCGTTCTTATGAGGAGATGAAAAGGCTTGCTCAGGATAGAGTAGGGTGGAGAGCTGCATCAAACTAGTCTCCGGACTGAAGACCATAACAACAACATAATATGCTTGGAAAAAATTTCGAATGGCTACTTTAATAAGAGATTCCAAACGTCCCTAGACACGTCTTGTGTATTGGCCAAGTGTTTGGGACCTGCAACAGATCAGTTTAAAGAAAGAGATGGAATCAGTTCAGTTTCGAATAGCTAGGTTCGTTACTAGTAGGTCTGACCAATGCGCCAGTGTCACAGAAATGTTCCGCGAACTCAAATGGAGGAACGATATAACGTTCTTTTCGAGAAATTTTTATTGAGGAAACTCAAATGGAGGAACGATATAACGTTCTTTTCGAGAAATTTTTAGGAGGAAATTTAGAGGGCCGGAATTTCAAGCTGACTGCAGTACGATCTTTCTGGCGCCTACCTACATTTCGCATTAAGGTCACAAAGACAAGAGAATATATATTAGGGATCGTACAGAGGCATAGAGACATTGATTTTTTACTCGTTGTATTTGGGAGTGGAACAGGAAATGGAGTGCGTTGTGGTGATACAGTGTACCCTCCGACACGCACTTTACGGTGGATTGTGGAGTATACAGGGTGCCCCACTCAACTGTTTCACCCCAGATATCTCTGAAACTACAAGAGATATTGAAGAACCATTTACACGGTCATGAATGTACGGCAGGGACTTACGAAAGTAGGTGATACGAGGCACTGTAAAACGTGAACGAATATTATTTTTAACACAAACTTCTGTTTTTTCTTTTTTTAATGGATATACCATATTATTTCTTAATCAATCGACAGGATGAAAAATCACAATAATAATGGCATCGTGGCATCGCGATGCGTCAATTACATCCGGAGAAACTGCGAAGTGAAGTTGACGTTTGAAATACATGATGCGCGTTGCTAGCGCGTGTCCGAGACTCAAGCGTGAGTCTCGCTTGAGCCGCGGACACACGCTAGGAGCGCGCATCATATATTTCAAACGTCAACTTCACTTCGCAGTTTCTCCGGATGTAATTGACGCATCGCGATGCAACCAAAGCCATATTTTTCATCCTATCGATTGCTTAAGAAATAATATGGGGTATCAATTTAAAAAAAAGTTTTAGAGTGCCTCATAGTACCTACTTTCATTAGCCCCTGTAGTACGTTCATGGCCGTAAAAGTCGTATTTTAATATCTCTTGTAGCTTTGGAGATATCTGGGGTGAATCAGTTAAGTGGGACACCCTGTATAAGTAAACGTAAATGTAGCAACGTGACGTGCTGTATCTTGACAACGATCGATTTGCGGACCCATGTTTATTCGAGCTCTTCAGCTGTTCTGGTTTGTACTTTCCATGTTGAGTTATTGACCATCACTTCTAAAACATTTTGTATACAGGAAATGTTCACCGTTTTATTCGATATACATGTCTGGTTTCGGCAACTGCTGTCATCAACAGGAAATAAAGAAAATATTGTACATTAATATTCTTGTATTGATGGCAGCAACTGCCGAATCCGGTCGTGTATAACGAATAAAATTATTAGCCAGCCAGCATTAAAATGCAAAAAAAAAAAAAAAAAATAAATAAATAAAAATAAAAAATAAAAAAATAAAAAAATAAAATAAAATAAAATAAAATAATAAAAAAAATTATGCAAGTAGATTAGGTCGAAATAAGCAAGTGTATAGGAATATGTGTGGTTAGTGCCTTATTAAACCGGTAGAGAGCGCCGATGACTGTGGTGGCGAGTAAAAGCACGTCACTAGCAAGATGTATCATTTGCAGGATGTATCGCGAGTAACATACTATCGTTTCATCATTGCGTAACTGGCCGAATACATTTCATGTACGAGGCTGCAAATACGGTTGACTTTGCTACTCAAAGGATGTACAGGGAGCGATTGCCGGATAGGAATCAGTGGAATCACTGAACATTCGAGCGTCACATCGGGAGTCACACAGGAGTGGATCATATTTTGTTTCCAGGCGTAGAATTGTCATTGGAAGATATCACATAACTCCTGCAGTGGGAAAAAATACCAAACACGGTATACAAGCCCGAGATATGTAGGATGTGTGTTGGATGTTGCAATGTTACTTCCGTTTTCTGTTTATTCTTTCCGAAAAAGAATTAAATACAGAGAAAGAAACGAAAAAAATATTTTTCCCTTTTTCAATTTACAGTTGCGGATGATAAACGACAAGGAAAAATGTATGAGAACTGTTTCATTGTAAACTCATTCCGCGTAATCAGGAAACACTTTAGTGTGGTGATGAAGCGTACAATTTCGATCGTCAGTGCTGAAATAAAATTCTTTTATGAGTGCTCTAAATTTATACCACATTTTCTTCAGCACCGTAAGTCGACGTTTATCACACAAGCGCTTATGCATAATCATTTAAGGCCAACATTTTATGTGAAACGGAAATACAATGGCTGCTTTGAGTTCAGTTTCATTGCCCAAATGAAATAAATAAGTATAACAAAATATCTCTGGTACGTTATTTCACTCGGCTAAAGATATGAACTGAAATCAAATAGCAAAGTTTGATTGTACGGTTCTCCAACAGTTAAGCATTGCTTGTACGATAATGGCACAGTAGATTCCAGATACGAATTCTGTAATTTCATATGAATAGAAAATTTCATTTTTTTTAGAAAGGATAAATCAATAAATAATGTACACAAATTCAAGAATTTTATCTTTAATTAAGCAACTTTATTAATCTGAAAATCATAGTAACAGAAACTTACGTAGCCCTACCAATCTCATTGAGAGGAAGAACATGAGTAACTACACCGCTGCTTGACAAAGAAATGATACATCTATTATTGTCTTCTTTTTATCAGAGATATCCTTCTGCAATGTCTTTGATAACATTTTAATTAATCTTTGGACAATATTACAAACATAATATTCTTTAGTGAACTGTATTCATTTTTTTACTTCCGTAACATAATAGTGTGCGCCATGAAAGGGTTTCAAGTACATCCAGACGGAATGCGTACATATCATTTGAGAGATGGCTGTCCATCTCTCATCTTTAGTGATAAATTCAACGTCATAATAATCATTTAATTAGTTAATTACGCACAATTTGGTGTTGCTATTGATGGACTATTGGAGCAGGACGGTTTTATGTGAGAATAGGAAGTTGTTTGACTGTTTCGGTGAAGGAAGAATGCCCAGCAGGTGGAATTCCAGAGTGGGGCCGACTATGGCGTTCTTTACCTGCTGGCTCGCTGCCCCAGGAGTCCGAGGGTTTCGTTTGCGCCAAAATACAGCAGAGGCCTTGGGACGAGAGCTTGTAAAAATGTCTACCGACCTTTCAAAATTGTTAAGGGGGAAGGCGAGTATTGTGTGAGCTCCTAAAGAGCCGATCTCGCAGACTTTGAGAAAAGATAACATGACGATTGGGCGTCGTCTCTGCTCTCTTGGGGGACGAGCATACAACTCGTGTTTCCCATTAAAAAAAAAAAAAAAAAAAAAAAAAAAAAAAAAACACCTAATGAGGTAGGCCACAGAGCGAGGTCAAGATGAGTTTTGCTAACGGAAAAATTCCTTGCCTGTCCAGGCTGAGAGCGGGTCCAGTGGATGGTTACGGAAAGCGTGAGAATTGCGCCAAGCAGAGTTAAGTAAAGGGTAGCCGTCTCTGATTAGATACTGGGTAGAGCTTCAGATTTTCTAAATCGGCCAGGCGTATGTGAAATTTCACTGGCTGGTGCTAGCAAGCCTGAATCTGATTGGCTTTCTGAAAAAAACGGCGTTCTTCGGATAGTCTCCAGTCCCACAGGCAAATCATGTATTCATTTATTGCTATTTTCCGTTTTAATTCACAATTTTTTGAGGGGAAAATCAACATTAAATGGAATTGTTGCTGATTTGCTATACAGGGCCAAGCAAGTTATTATCATTAAAAAATATTCAGTTACCATAATTGAATTAAATTTTGTTACTTAAACAACAGTAATGATTCAGATAATTATTGGGGGTCAGCGGCTCCTGTCCTAAATTCCTTGTTCTAAATAACTTGAAAACGTTTCATTTAACGTCCCCTGCCTCGATTTCTGTCATTTACAAAATCCTTACCTACCTCAAACCTTACAAATTTACAGACGGTGCAAGCAATGACCTCTGACGATAATCTTCAACATCTCAAGTTTGTCTGTAGGGTCCTATGAAGACGGCAGCCACTGAAATTTTCCCAATGGACGTTTCATTCACTGATGACTCTACCTTCACTCGATCGGGTATGGTTAAAATCTAAAATTCTCTCCTGAGGGCTCGAGATAACCTATATGGCACAATACCACACATCTACGAAGACTGGATTTCCATTACTACCATGGCAGACAATGTCCATAATGACTCAGTTGAACTCTACATTGTTCTTAGTCGTGCCCCTGGCCAAACATCAACATCTTCGTACAAGAGCTTTCAGGGAAAGTATAAAATTCAGTTTGCACATGAGATTTACTGTATACAGTATGTCATATTCCTCATTCCGCAGGAACTCTGATTTTCAGTTTTTTTCTTTTTTTTCCCAATTTTTTCCACAGTAATCTACTTTCTGTTGCAGAAAGCCTCTCTTGTGGAGTTTACAATTCAGTTTTAAGTGCCAAGCAGAGAGTTCATCGAAAAGTTTTCAGACTGCCTTTGGTTCGCCATCTCCAACAAACTTGCTAAACATTCATTCCGTTTCATGTTGTTCGTTACTGTTGAATTTACGGGCTTTGTATTTCACTAATTTATCGTGTGAATATAGAACAACAGATTTCTTTTTGTCTCTACATAGACGAACTCCAGCTTTTCATTATTTAGTTTCGATTGTCATTTTCTGCACCATAATGATATGTAAATTGTTTTGCACTTAGATTTGATTCTCTGCTGATTTCACTAGACAATAAACGACAGCAACATCTTCAAACAGCCTAAGAAGGCTGCTAAGATTATCTCTTAAATCGTTTATGAAGACAACGAACAGTAGGGGTCGTATAACACGTCCGTGGGAACCACCATATGTCACATTTATTTTACTTGATGACTTCCTGTCATTTGCTAAGAACTGTGTCCTTTCTTAGAGGAAATTGCAAATCGTATCACACAATTTACATGATACCCCATGAACACGCGTTTTGGTTAGCAGCCATTTCTGAGTGGATGTCTGAAAATAAGTAATCGATTTAATCTTCCTTGTCGAAAGCTGTCCATCACTCAGTGTGAGTAAAGAGCCACCTATATTTCACGAAAAGCGTTCATGCATAATTCCTTCTATCTGTACTATAATTTGTAATTGGTAAGGGTCTCATGTTGGCGAAGACTGGTCGAATAACTGATATTTGAGACATACATCCACAGCAGTGATTCCCAAAGTTGTCTCTATGGACCCCCAGGGTTCTATTCCAACCTGCAAGGGGTCCACGTCAGCAGAAAATTAATTTGGGCTCTATTTGTTGTAAATGCGTGTCCACGATACTTGTTCACATTTTGGAAGGTTGCAAAAAAATTCAGAATTATTTTCACAACGCTGGCTGAAGAAAGGTTTATGTCTGACAAGATATTTATCATTTTTTGACACTATTTTAGAGTTTTTGGATGCTAAAGATCCAATTTTAAAATTTAATCAAGTGGAAAACAGACATTGCTTATCTAACAGATGTGTATGCTAAATTTCATGCAGTTAATTTGCAGTTACAAGGGGACAGTCTAAATCTGATAAAAACGAAGTCCATCAGTTTAGCTTTCCTTCGCAGATGAAGCTAATGAAGCAAAACATTAGGGTGAAAATTTTCACATTTTCACAATTTGTCACAGGCAAACTGTGAGAATGATGATGTTTCAACCTACGTTAAACATTTAAATGTCCTTCACACATACTCTGAGAAGAGGTTTCAGGATATTTTGAGCATGGAAATGCCGAAATGGATTATCAATGGATACTATGATGTGGAAGAACTGATGTCACACTTCAAAAAGAACTCATCGAAATAAACACTAATGAAGAACTTAATGTAAGGTTTAGAAATGTATATCAGCAATTTTGGCTCCAGAGAGACATACCTATTACTTATTCTTTATTGCCGGCTGCGGTGACCGAGGGGACTGAGGCGCTCCATTCACGGTCTGCACGGCCACTACGGTCCGGGGTTCGAATGCCCCCTCGGGCATGGATACTTCTGCCGTCGTTAGTCTTAGTTAGTTCATAAGTAGTTTGTAAGTTTAGGGACTGATGACCCCGTAGTTAAGTCCCATAGACTATACAAACATTTGAACATTTTTTTATTGTTTATTAAGGACTATCGGAAGAAAGTTTTTGTTAGCTTTCCCAACTTCATACCTTGTGGAATGAGGTTTCAGCACTGTTGAAAATCTTCTTACGCAAAAATGAAACAGACTGGAAATCATTGAAAGAGGAGATTTAAGGTTAAACCTAACAAGGATGAAACAAAATATTGACAATTTACTAAAAAGCGTCAACCACATCTCTCCCACTAAAATACTGTATGTATCAGTTTTGTTAAATACACATTTGTGTCATGTAAATCAATAAATGTATAATATTTAACAATTTTCTTTTTCTCATTTCTTGTTTTTCACTCCACCCTCTTACAGTTACATTTATCAAAGTTAGTAGCACCGTATCAGGCGCGAAAACACATTTGAATTTTAGTAATTCGTAAAAATTAAGTACACAAAAGGCAGGGGGTCTACACAGGACAGAAAGAGTTGGTAAGTGGACTACGAAACAAAATAGTTTGGGAACCCCTACTCCAGAGAATGAAGCATATTTCCCTTAGATTCTTTCATTTGATTACAGAGTTCATTTGTTTTTCCTGTTGCTTGTTTCATGTGATTGATCCGATAGTAGTTCGTTTGGGGCAAGATATAAGATATTCCAATTACTTTTCAGATGTTGCGTAATCTAACATTACAGCACCTCTTCGCCTTTTAATGGGCTATGTTTATTATGTATCTGCACTTAGGAACTGATTCTCCCACCAATTAATGGTTATTTTCGGGTATTCTTCCTCCCATGTTATCACCTTTAAAGATCAAAGGTGTAAAACGATTCATTCATGTTGGGTGGGGGGAGGGGGGACACCAAGGCAAGGAAAGAAAGAGGGCGACAATAATGTTAATAGAGTGGACATAATGACTCGGTATTTAGTACATTAGTTATAGTGTGAGAACTTCTCCGTTAAAGGTCCTATGTACATTCAATTCACATGCTACACTGATACCTGATAAGTGAGGAACCTCTTCGGTACAATTAGTTGTGAATGTAAAGGAGCCTTTTGTAAGGAGACGGAAGAAATAAATGGTGCAGGAAAAGACAAAAGTTAAAAAGCGCACGAATATTGAGAAAATATTTTAATTGTAAATTGCTCTTCAGAAATTACATTTTGGATAAACGGAAGCAGTTACAAGGAAAGAAAATGAGGAAAAGGACAGTGAATATCGGAAAAATTTCATGTTGAGAATGGTTGATGAGAAACAAGTGTACGTACATCTTTAGATATTCAGCCAACGAATTTTTCAGCTCGGTAAACTACAGAAGTTGTGAGTTGAAGGACCTGAAAATTTGACACACTGTTGCATTTGCAATGGAGAAAGTTATATGCTGTCATTTTCCTGAAATGATCAAAGTGTGTGGGTAGGAATGGAAAAGACGTTTAGGCCCATGACGCGAGAATACCAGAATTATGTGTCTCCAGTATTTAAGAATGAAGGCATATAGTGACTTGAAATAACTTTTACATATAATTCCAAATTTCTGAAACTTTTTATACGTGCTACGAAACGAAAAGAGAAAGGTAATACGTTATTTATATTGTCACGTCAGGCATAATGTTTTGTATCGTTACTTGGATACTACTAAATGTATACGAGTCATATATAGCATACGATATAAACATATACCACGGAATATACCTATTAATTATATCATTACGACAATGAGTTCCGAAGGTATGATGTCATAAATCCTGCTACGTGTGAAGAACCGCAGCATCGTGTATGGTGCTTTAATTTATTCCTGCAAACAATTCTGTTCGAAAGATATTTCGTAGTCAGTGTCACATATACCGTTGAATGCACCAACACGAAGGTATTAATGTATGAAGCACATTTCAGAAGATTTCTTATCAGAAACACTGTAATGCATGAGAAACGTTCCTCGCCATAAGCATTAGGGTGTAATTCAAGTATTTACTAGATCTGATTGTTCTATTTGCAACGCATTTCCCAGACAGTACACGAATATCGCTGTACGTACAGGGAAATTCATTGTACGACATATAGTTCCACAGATATGACGTCATAAACATTCACCTGCGTGAAAACGGAAGCCAGGCAAAATTATCTATCGGGCAATACAGGTGAATTTCATGGATACAGTTTTAATCTCTCTCGAGGCGTAAGGCGTAAACAAGCATATGTCAGACATATACGTGTACAGTATTGCGATATAACGGTATGCAGAGCTGGGCACCGTTAATCAAATGGTTAACTTCGTTAATCATTATTTCGTTACTAAAAGAGTTAACTTCGTTAAACGGTAAAGGGTTACTCTGCGGACTATTTAACGGAAGTTAACGTTAATCGTTAACTCGTGACAGTATTGTGCAGTCACGAAAAATCGCCTTCAAGGTCCAAATTCATACAGGGTGTTACAAAAAGCTACGGCCAAATTTTCAGGAAACATTCCTCACAGACAAAGAAAGAAAATGTGTTGTGTGGACATGTGTCCGGAAACGCTTAATTTCCATGTTAGAGCTCATTTTATTACTTCTCTTCAAATCACATTAATCATGGAAAGGAAACACACAGCAACAGAACGTACCAGCGTGACTTCAAACACTTTGTTACAGGAAATGTTCAAAATGTCCTCCGTTAGCGAGGATACATGCATCCACCCTCCGTCGTATGGAATCCCTGATGCGCTGATGCAGTCCTGAAGAATGGCGTATTGTATCACAGCCGTCCACAATACGAGCACGAAATGTTCAAATGTTTGTACAGCTTATGGGACTTAACTACGGGGTCGTCAGTCCCTAAACTTACAAACTACTTATGAACTACTTACGAACTAGGACGGCATAAATATCCATGCCCGAGGGGGGATTCGAACCCCCGACCGTAGTGGCCGTGCAGACCGTGACTGGAGCGCCTCAGTCTCCTCGGCCACCGCGGCCGGCCACGAAGAGTCTCTACATTTGATACAGGGATTGCATAGACAAGGGCCCCCATAAATGAAAGTCAATAGGGTTGAGGTCAGGAGAGCGTGGAGACCATGGAATTGGTCCGCTTCTACCAATCCATCGGTCAGCGAATCAAATGTTCAAATATTTGTTAAGCTTAAGGAACTTAACTACTGGGTCATCAGTCCCTAAACTTACAAACTACTTATGAACTACCTTATACTAAGGATGGCACAAGTATCCATGCCCGAGGGGAGATTCGAACCCCCTACCGTGGCGGCCGTGCAGACTGTGAAGACTGTGACTGGCGCGCCGCAGAGCGCTCGGCCACCGCAGCCGGCCTCACCGAATCTGTTGTTGAGAAGCGTACGAACACGTCGACTGAAATGTGCAGGAGCTCCATCGTGCATGAACCACATGTTGTTTCGTACTTGTAAAGGCACATGTTATAGCAGCACAGGTAGAGTATCGTGTATGAAATCATGGTAACATTTACATTTAAAGAGAAATACTAAAATGAGCTCTAACATGGAAATTAAGTGTTTCCGGACACATGGCCACATAACATATTTTTTTTCTTTGTGTGTGATGAATGTTCCTGAAATTTACCTGTACATTTATGTTGTTACATTATGGATATCAGCAATTAAAAAAAGTATTAGTAAACCTGATATTTAAGAATAATATTTTGGATACGCAAGTTTAAATAGTGCTTGGAGTATAAAAAAAGAAACTAATATTACTCGGCCAGTCTATCGTGGCAGTCGGCCGTCAGCGTAAACAAATGATGTCTAACCACATACTGCAGTGTAAAATAGCCTCCGCGAGAATCATTCACTTTGGGCGAAAAGTCTTTCGTTCTTTGAAATGATTTGTCTTCTTGGATACAAAGAACAATGTTCGTTTGTCATTTGTTTCCGCTCGCAGCATTAAGGCGTGAGCATTAACTGTTGCTTCTTTTCTGAAAGCCCAATTTACAGTTGAAAAGTATTTGTTCTCCCGATATAGATATAACATCAACAAAATCACTTAGATGTAGACACGGATTTTCATCAACTGTTGACCCCATGATAATGTTTTGAAACACAAATCTTCTCCGATACTCAGATCACTGCCACTGGCAAAAGGTGCACTTAACGCGAACGTAACAAGCGACAGTCAACTGTTGGCGAGTACAGACCACTGACACGGGATCTTTAACTCGTAGTCTCTCTTCCTTACTAATCTCTTAGCGCAGGTATACGCAGAGTCGCAGCTTTCCCTCAGTTGGAGCAGGCTTACGCTATGGGTATTCCCTGGGCCCCCAATTTCCGCTGTTCTGGTCTTGGCGACACCATTCACAAGATCAACCGCGCGCTTAGAGGGAGTGATTTGAACCGATAGCCTGCCAAAAATGAGCATAATTTACGCGGCAAGACTTTTGTCATAAAAAATGAGCACAAAAGTAACGGACTTACGGCAAATTAATGGAAGTTAAGGGGTCCGTTATTTTTTTAATCAACTTGAAATTTAATCCGTTACTCGAAAATTTAACTTCGCTAATTAACTATTAACGGACTTGTGACCAGCTCTGACTGTATGTTTAAATTTGTAGCAACTGCGCGGAATTAAAAATTTGTACACCCACCTCACATTTTACACTTCAATCAAGATAAATGATTAAAAACAGTGCATGTGTAGTACATGAAGTGATTTAATTTACTGATCAATAACTCAACCAGTACTGAGGTGTCAGATGTCGATCCAAGCTCCTCACAGGCATGAGTCAGTTGTAGTTCCTTCATATACTTCATATGGTCGATTTAATACAGTACAGAAGGTCGTTCTGGCCAGGAAGATTGCTGTTCGACTTGCAGACAACGTTGAGTCTAATTTTTTTTTTTTTTAATTCGTGTCATAACATCCAACTGCAGTGCACAATGGTACATGGATATAAATATAAGCGTAATAATCACTATTACCTGAAGTTACAACAAGTTTACATATTATAAGTCATAATTTATATTGGTTTACATTTAGAAGTGAAACAAATGATAAACAACGCTAGCAAGGAAAAATAACATTAGAAAAAGATGGCAATTCAGGCGACTTTATCTTAGAACTTAGCAGTCGCAACAGCTTCGGGGATTGCGAACATCAGATCATCAGTGTTGCATCTTGATGGACATAGTGTACACTGGTATGAGTGGACTGTAGTCTGCTCAAATGCGCAAAGGGTTGATGGTATAGGGTATCCCGTTTCTGCAGGTTGTCTCTGGATATTGCGACACCCGTTCACCCGTTCACGGTTCTCCATGCAGGCCATTCCTCGATGAAACCAGCAGCTAGATTTTCTGATGGTGGCATACAGTGTTGTTCGGTACTCTTGTTCCACGTTGTTAGCCTGGAACACATCAGTGGTCATAGTTGTTGCCCGCATAAAGCTCTTTCTGGACTACAAATATGGAGGAGGAATACCGTAGCCATATAGCGGGCGGATATCTTGCGCCTTACTCTACGTGCGGCTACCTCATGTCTAATGTCTGGAGGGACAATACCCGCGAGGTGGCAGAGTTTCTCCCGTGGCGTAGGTTTGTCTTTACTTCCAGGGATGTTTCGTATTGAAAGAATCAGCCGGTAGTTTTATACCGTTGTACAGGGGACGCCCGATTGGGGTTTGGTGTTGCAGTCTTCTGGGAGGCTCCTTTCGTGTAACCCATGTGCAGTGTGTGCACGAGCATTAACCTGTCAAAACAGACACAAACTTCTACATCTACACATACATCTACATGGATACTCTGCAAGTCATATTGAAGTTCATGACAGATGGTTCGTCGAAAAACTCTTCTGATATTTCTCTATAGTTCCATTCTCTAATTGCTCGCTGGAAAAAGAAACACCTAAATCTTTGTGTCTTCGTTCTGCTTATTCTTATTTTATTATGATGATCATATCACCCTATGTAAACATGTTCGTATTCAGAAGAGAAAGCCGGCGAAACAGATTTCGCAAAAAGATCTCACTCCAACAAATAACGCCTTTCTTTGAATGATTTCCGTGACACTATCTCCCCTATATCACGATAATATAAACAGAGCCGCGCTTCTCTGAATTTTTTTCTAAATCGTCCATCAGTCCCACCTGGTGTGGATCCCACAATACGCAGCAATACTCCAAAACAGGACGCACAAGTATAGTATAGGCAATTTATTTAATGGAACTGTTGCATCTTCTAAGTGTTCTGACAATGAACCGTAGCCTTTGGTTCGCCTTCCCTACAATATTTTCTATGAGTTCTTTCCAGTTTAAGTTGTTCGTAATTGTTACACCTAGGTACTTAGTAGAATTAACGACCTGTGGTTTGACTGATTTATTGTGTCGCCGAAGTTTGATGGATTTCTTTTAATGGTCATATGGATGACCTCACACTTATCATTGTTAAGAGCAATTACAAATTTTTGCACCATGAAGATATCTTATCTAAATAATTTGGCAGTTGCTTCTGATCTTATGACGACTTAACTAACCGATATGACAGCGTCATCCGCGAACAGTCTAAGAGGGCTACTTAGATTGTCTCCTAAATCGTTTATAAAAATAAGGGACAGTAGGGGCCCTATGAAACTTCCCCGTGGAACGCCAAGTATCACTTCTGTCCTACTCGATAACTTACCGTCAATTATATCGTACTGTGTCCTTTCTGACAGGAAATCACGAATAGTATCGCACAGCTGTGGTGATACTTGAATTGCTTATGAGGTACAGTGTCAAAAGTCTTCCGGAAATCCAGAAATACGGAATCTCTTTGTCTTTCCTTCACGATAGCACTTATCAAGTGAGTAAAGGGATAATTGTATTTCACAGGAACGATACTTTCTGAATCTGTGTTGACTATGGGACAATAGATCGTTCTCTTCGAGGTAGTTCATAGTATTTGAGGAAAGTATACAGTATAAAGTTCCTGCTGCAAACCGACGTCAATGATATAAGCCTGTAATTTTGCGGATCACTCCTATTGCCTTTCTCGAGTGACCTGTGTAAGTTTCCAGTCTTTGTGCACGGAACGTTAGCTGAGTGAGCGGTTGTATATGATAGATCTTGCTTATTGCAAGAATGGCGAAATAATGGGTCTTACTACATTCTGCGCGTACGCTACGCAGCGTTCTCTCCACAAAGGTCAAAGGCCTTGGATGGGGCCTGTGTGTCTTACACCAATGGAATGAGATAGTACTTTCCAGCTCTACATCGTACACGCAAACGACGATCAACTGCATGCAGGCATAATCTGCTTTTATACCTAAAGGCTACAGCCTGCCATCCCATCTTCTCAATGATACTTCGAGAGGACCAACCCGCCAATCGCAAGTCGACACTTTCACCGCTTTCAGATTCGATCAGTTGGTTGTTGGAAGCACGAGTGCGTCTCCACGGCATAGCACCTCTCTTCTTAACACCTTTATATCACAAAAAAGCCTTAAGCCGTCGGCACACGAGCCGTGTATTTGAACGTGTGCTGTCAACGTGCCGATTGCGAATTCTCGAATCACAATGACTACGAAATGAAGAGAGTGAAATTCTTCTAAATACCTAGGAGAAACAATTAGGAAAAATTTACATTGGAAAGAACAAACAGAAACTATTGTAGGGAAGACAAAGCAAATGCTATGTTTCATTGGCAGAGCACTTAAAAGATGCAACAGTTCTACTAAAGAAACTGCGTACACAATACTTGTACGTCCTATTTTGGAGTATTGCTGCGCATTGTGGGATCCGCACCACGTAGGGAAGACAAAGCAAATGTTATGTTTCATTGGCAGAGCACTTAGAAGATGCAACAGTTCTACTAAAGAAACTGCCTACACGACATTTCTGCGTGCTGTTTTGAAGTATTGCTGCGCATTGTGGGATGCACACTGTGTAGAAATGACGGAAGGTTTAGAGAAAGTTGAGACAATGGCAGCTCGTTTTGAATTATCGCGGTATAGAGGAGAGAGTGCAACGGAAATGATGCACGATTTTGGGTGGAAATCATTAAAAGAAAGGTATTATTTGCTGCGGCGAGATCTATTAGCGAAATTTCTTTCACCAACTGTATCTTCAGAATGCGAACATATTTTGTTGGCACCCACCTACACACGGAGATATGAGAATCATAATAAAAGGAATCAGATGTAAAAGAGAGAGATTTAGGTGTTTCTTTTTCCCGTGAACTTTTAGAGTATGGAACTATAGTGAAATATCATAAATGGGGTTCGATGAACCTTCTGCCATGCACTTCAGTGTGTATCTATGTATATGTAGTTGTAGGTGCTTTAGCAATATAAAAACGCACATTTCTGCTCTTGTGCTTTTGTTCATCATGTTCTGTCTGTGATACAGGCCTACGTAAGTAACAACTAAACACCTATGAAGATAAGGCTCTTCAGAAAAGCTGTTTATTATGTCAGTAAGGGCAGCGGCTTATAAAAGTTTCACCACAAACTGTGTGATATGATTTAGAATGCCAGCCGTGGTGGCCGAGTGGTCTACGGCGTGACAGTCACGGTCTGCACGGCCGCTACGGTCGGGGGTTCGAATCCCCCCCGGGCATGGATGTTTGTGCCGTCTTCAGTATAAGATAGTTCATAAGTAGTTTGTAAGTTTAGGGACTGGTGACCCCCCAGTTAAGGCCCATAAGCTCTACAAACATTTTAACATTTGATATAGAATAGGCTTTCACATAACAGAAATATTATTGCAACCGTCTCACTTTTTAGTAAAAGTTAATGGTCATTCTTCCTCGATCGCTATTACTATTCAGTAGTAGAATCTTTAGAATGTGCAACATGCAACGCGTGAAACACCAAAATGCGTATTTTACTCTATGTATGGTGCGAACTGTGCTGTTGATAAAACGAATTCAAAAAACTCACTTCTCAGAGGATGATGGCTAATATTTATATACCATCAAATATTATAGAGGATATTTCTGTCAAACAAGAAAATTCTTGAATTTATCAGAAAACGCGAATATGAAAAACATGCACACGGGGTAGTTATTAACATAACTGTCGGCGACTCTAACGTTTACGGTACGTCAGTCTGCCTTTCTACATCTCTACAAGGTAGATGTTACAAAATGTTAAATATATTACTCACAGATATGTCGTTTGATGACACGTAATTACAACAAAACATATAAAGAACAATTCATGTTAACGGATCTTCAGTGCGTCGTAGCCTGAAAACGGCATACTTGTATTTCCAATATCAAATGTTCAAATGTTTATAAAGCTCATGGGACTCAACTGCAGGGTCATCAGTCCCTAAACTTACAAACTACTTATGAACTAACATATACTAACCACAATACAAACATCCATGCCCGAGGGAGTATTCGAACCTCCGACGCGGAAGGCCGCGCGATCCGCAACATGGCGCCCCAGACCGCTCGGATACGCCCGCGCGGATTTCCATAATATGGAAATTCTTTAACTGTAAATAAGATTTTTCCAGTCATTTTATTCCAACAGAAAGTACCTATAATGATCGGTTTTCCATAGATCATTAATTTAGTCAGCTACTTTTACTTACTTTCAATTGACATATATTGATATATAACACAGATCAAATACGAACTTCTACTAACGGCCAATATGGCGTTTTCATCTCTCTACCGAAAATAGCTACACCCCTCCGCCGGATAGTGTCGTGCTGTGACGTCGGTGGCGTTCTCCCATGTTGGGAAAACGACCCTAACGTGCGATTCGCAAATTGTGGTGTCACAAATGCGGAAAGTTGACCACACGCTCCATGTTCCAACGACGTTAGGGTTGTTAACATACTCTGTTAAAGGACTCACATAAATTATACTCTGGCTGCTACGTCAGTACGCTGTCTTTTGGAGTACAACTTTGAAATTACTTATAGTTGATCTACCATGCTAGAAATTGCATTTCCCATCATCGGATCAAAATCGACGTTTCTCTTTCCAGGTATACTAATAAACATTAGTCTAGCTGAAAAGACAAACGTGTGTATTCTGGCAGTCTATTACTTTAAACGACTTAGGAAAGGGACGGAGAGGAGATATAAAAGGAAACACACACGGAAGAAAAGGCTTACAGTACAAGCATACAAGGTAGTAAAAGGAAACACACATAGATATGGAAGTAGTGGATGACAGAAGTAAGGGAAGGAGGAGATGGACATGAACGCACTTCGTCCAGTCAGTCGTCGTTGAGGAAACACTTTTACAGAGACGAGTGGTCCCATCATACGGAAGACTCGATCAGGTACTCGGTATAACTGTGGTATCTGTTGTGGAGGAGAATTTGAAAATATTTCTGTATTTCCTGCAGTATGGAACTCAATAAGCGCCAATTACTTTTCGTGGGGTGCATCTCAAACATTATAACGGGACAAAATATTTTGTGGTTCGTTATGGAGTTCTCTAACGGTTTCGTTTCAATTTATTACAAAAATACGTTGTATTTATGATTTTTTCTGAAATTTCCCATTGAAATATAACTGTATGTAATATTGGTAAATTACAGTGTCTTTGTTTGATGTGTTTTCTATATTTTACATCAAGACAACGCCAAAGATGTCTCCAGTAGAGAGCTCATAGATCTATTTTAACTGCATATGAGCCGCTCAAGATAATTCAAGTGTGCCAAAGAAGATAAAATTGAAAAGCGAATATTTATGATTATTATACGGCGAAAGATGAAGATCTCCCAATGATTTATTGGTTCCCCAAAATTGTTCATAGTTAGTTGCTTAGCGGCTGCTTTGAGAGGCAGAGTAACGTTTTGATGGTTGTGTAAGTCTAGATCCGTCTCGAAACAGGGAGAGGATACATTTCTGTGGATAGTAGTGACTGTGATAGTAGTGTAACCTGACGAGAGGTTTTTTCTTGTGGAAAGTGTTAGTTGGTTATAAAATGGTAATTGAAGTTAATGCTGTGATGCAGCATTAAGTAACTCATCTATGGAACGTATCTATTGAGGATTGGTTTGTGGTGTGGTTGGTATTAAGTCCCGAGTTGACGACGTAATTTGAATAGAGCAGTCTTATTGTTTTTTTTTTTCTTTTTTTTATGAACCCTGTGGGAGTTCATTGAGCCACGCGTGGGTCGGGAGCTTTAATGGTATGATTTGACTGGCTCTGGTTACAAATTGTGTACTGTTGGTTTCCCTGAGTTACAGAAAATAAAATAGACCAACTTACCTTTCGAGACTTAACTGAAAATTTTGACAGTGACGAATAGGATGTTAATAATTTAGGGCTTGGAAACAATAACACTATTTGGAGAGCTCTCAAGTAACCATCTACCAGCTTAGAGTAACTTGGGTTTGCGGGAAAAGTTATCATTACTACTGTAGAGTTGTTTGATGCCAACATTTGAGGTGGGCTCCAAGCTTGCTTTCAGATTAATTAAATGTAAATACGGAGCTGTAAGTGGTGATGGCGCCTTATGTCTTTTTATTATTATTATTATTATTATTTATTGATTTAGATACTTAAAACTTAGTCAGAGGGTACAGTTAGTTAGCAATCACTTTAAAGCTAATATCTGTTCGTGGCGTACACAAAAGACGATAATAAAACATAACTAAGCCAAGCAGTGTATAAAAAATAAATGGAATTTAGTTTATTTATTTATTATCTTGCTTAAAAGAGAGTTAAAAATAAAAAAGGAAAAGAGAGAAGTACAAAAACATAACTACTGTCGTAATCTGACAATATCTAATAATAATATTAATATCTTTCGTTAACAGGACGACAAAAATAAATATACATTTGTTCTCTGAAGATAAATATAGTACAAAGACAACCAAGTCCTCAAGAATAGTTAAAATGAAAATATGTTAGTTTGACGTAAAGGAAATATTGAATTTTAGTAAAAGAATCGGTTGGGGCTGTTACGAATATTATCCCTGACGAATAAAAATTTTATTTCGGAGTGTCTCTGTTAATATTCATTACTGTCGGCAAAAAGTTGAAGGAAAATAGTATTACTATAGCTTGGGTTATATTTTATTTAAAAAAGGAGAAGCTTGTTGAGAAGTCTCCTTCAGTGAAATATTTAAAAAAGAGAGGATATCTTGGATTAATGGTAATTAATACGAACGAAGGTAAAAGGAAGTATCGTTCCATTTATTGATATCTATATATTCAATGAGTTTGAAGGAAGCACTTTTTACAAATAATAGGAAGATACTATTTATATCTGTTTTGTAATGGTTGGTTATAGATAGCGTTTACGTAGGAGACTAAATTTTACTTACGGCATCGCCCGCGTATGCCTTGTAGTGGCAAAGTATTTAATTGACTTTGTACTGGTGTACAAGCCAAAGGTTTAAATTAATCCCGAAAGGCATTTAAATTACTCTAGAACCTTATTAGCAATTTTTCTAAAGCTATTCATAGTCAGATACGTTAAATATATTACCTTAATACCGTATACTGTAACTCTTACGATCTTTTATAACGGCTGCAGTTGGAACACATCCGGATAATTCGAAGAACAATAGGCTCTATAACTCCGAATGTTTCGTAGTTTTTAATCTGAATGCATTAATGTACGGCCAAACACTGGCAACATGCTTTTCTAGGTAACAGACGGAAAAAGTAATATGTCCTCGTACTAAGCTAACAAATTACCGTAATTATAAACAACAGTTATGAAAATTCCTAGACGAATTACCTATGAGTGATGAAAAGGCGTTTTTTTTCGGATTTCACCGTGTAGTTAAATATTGAAGCCACTGAAAGTACTGCAGTGTCTGGTCCGGTAATCCGTTCTCTCATATCCGAAGAACACACTATGAAGGCAGATTCATCCGTTTTAACAGCTTCAGCTGTTTTAAAAACAGGTATTAAAAGCTTGGCAGAAGCAGCACAACTAACATTCGCCGGGACTACAACTATTCGCGATTTTTTAAATGTGATCTACCTAACCATAGAAATATTGACGATAAATATTGATGGCTGTAGCATAGAAATTATAATAGTGAAACACATAAGTGGGACCTACATCTAAGAGCGCAACAGTATCTCTGTACATATGCTGCAAGTGTTTACGAACCATCGCTCTGTGTTTCTTTACTTAACAAAGAAAGTATAGCAGCGACGTGGACAAGCAGTGCTGAAACAGACAGCTACCTGTACCCGCATTATGGATTTGAGGTCATTTTATATGCAAAACACTTTCTTCGTTGTTACCGAAACAGGTTTACTCTCCTCTATGTATAATCAGGGGAGTTTTCTATTTATTTACAACTGTAAAAATAAATATACATTCTTTTGGCACTAGCCTACGTGTGAAAATTGGGCATAAAGACGTATATCTTATGTTTGGTTCTTCCCTTGCCTTTACATTGTGTGGTCCTGTAGAAACATATTTAGAAAGTCAGATATTGGTAGCGTTGTCATCTGCAACCACATAATTCTGAGTGGACAATTTGATGAGTTAACATGGTATTTTGAGTGCGAAAACGTAACTTAGGTGTGTCTGGACATTTAGTTCATCAGCCTACATTGTCGTTTACTTGTAGTCTGTCTAGGAACACACATTGTCTTCTGCGTACCAGTGAAGAAACAATACACGGTTTCTTTCGGAGAGCACTTTTTCCTTTGTTTTCCTCTATCTCGTAGCACTTTGGCAAAATCGACTTTGTAGGTTTTGTTGTTATGCACCCACGCCACAGTCTGACATACACAGTCGACACACTTATTGCTGTGAAAGATGTCACCGACTGACAATCGCAATGACACTAGCACACCTAGCGGTGGGCAGACAGCCGTAAGTGTGTTTATTTCTAAACATAATTAATGAAACAATTATTATTATTTTGCGTTCCAAGTCTTAGTTACATGTAATGGAATATGATTAATCGTGAAATAAATGTAAAAGAACTCGAATTTCAATGATTCTTGATTTAAACAAAGACATATTTTTCTATATTTGCACCTTACTTCGCTGAAAGTACCGGTACCTAAGAGAATACAAACCCACAAGAAAACTTATATTGCTGTTGTGCTCTGTACGTGCCATTCTTACTTTGATAATCATTTTTTTTTTTTGTGTATTAATATTGCTACGAGTCTTCCGACGGAATGTGCGGGTTAGCGGTTAGCATCACAGATTGCTGTGCTTGCAGTCCCAGTTCAAATCCCTCCACAGGCCGAAATAGATTTATTTCTTTGTATTAACTATTTATAGAATGTTCTACACGTATCTTATGTTCCAGAAAATTCTTCCCATGTATAAATAGTGGAGCACTTCAAGCAGGAGGCAGTCTGTACTGTGTATACGCTTTTGTTAGCAATAATCGTGTTATAAGTGTAACGTGCTCTATGACCGACCAGTCTTAGAATTCCGGACTACCTGAATATTTCAACGTGTCCTGCAATACATCTGCGTCACCGTGGCACCGATTCGGCAGCGTAACAGGCGTCGCTTACAGGACAGGAACTGGAATACTACGTCCGCCCAAAGGTCCGTGTCATCAAACGACCCATGGATACCAAAACAGCGGTTAGCCAGTTGCATATCAGACGCCCGTAGGTGTTCTCTGGAGACGCTGGACAGAACGCAAATAAATGGCTGAAATGATTCGCGTCACCAAGTATAATAGGTGGAATCACATAATATGCTTGGCAAACATATATTTCCACCTGGAAGGGATGCCCAGCAATGGTTTGAAAATAACTAGGACAAGCTTGATAGCTTGGAAAAATTCCATACAGAACTGTAAACTGGATGTCGCCATGCTGTGTTTAAATATGTCACATACTGTTTTTGGACCCGTGTATAATAACAGAACATCATCAACATAAGGATACCATCCAATAACATTCGTACCATAAGACGGGTGTTGTACATAATGCAGGGATTACATGTCAGTGTCCCTGATTTGAATCTAGGGACATGTGGTATCAGTTTTTACGAGAAACTACAGTTTCTAATAGGTTTTGTAAGTAACCGCTCAGTTATTTCTAAAAATTTCTTGGTTTTTTGCCCACGTTTTATAAAAAATATTTTTTTAGATAATTTTTTCTTTATAATACTATTTTGTGCCTTATTCGTTTTATTAACATAGCATGAGGAAATGATACATTACTCCTCACTAAATGCGTAATAGTTTTAGGTACTTCAATTACCTGATGATGTAGGAAAGAAACCGGTTGTGAAATCCTAAAAGAACCGCAGTAAAGCAGCTGAAACGGAGACGGGACTTTTAATCAGTTTTCAACTTTACAATCATTTTATAAAATTTTAACTGTTTGATTAATCTTTTAACATATATAATTTGTTTAGCTGTGGATGCCCTAGGAGTCCTAAAACTAAATAGTTGTAACAGCGCGAAACACGCATGCCATGCACGTCGGATCATATTATTCGTCAAAATAGAGAAGTGAGATTTCAATGAAGTGGTTAACACGAAGTTAAAAAAAAAAGTTCCAATGTTTGTTAAGCTTATGGGACTTAACTACGGGGTCATCAGTCCCTAATCTTACAAACTAGTTAACAACTACCTTATACTAAAGATGGCACAAATAATCATGCCCGAGAGGGGATTCGAACCCCCGACCGTAGTGGCCGTGCAGACCGTGCCTGGAGCGCCTCAGTCTCCTCGGCCACCGCGACCGGCAACACGAAGTTCAAGAGATACATGATCTACACCCTAAAATTTACAAACAAGCCAGTGTCGCATTACGCTTGGGGCAAGTCAGGTTCCCACGTTGAGATCACTGTATCATCTTATGAAAATGGTTTTCATTACTGGACTGGTAAATGCGAATGTGATTTTGTATAGAAAAACGTGGCTTCATTGACCTGTGCAAATCGTTTTCATCCACCTTTCATTAACCTCGTCAGCAAAAAGCCGTCGCCGGCCGCGGTGGCCGAGGAGACTAAGGCGCTCCAGTCACGGTCTGCACGGCCACTACGGTCGGGGGTTCGAATCCCCCCTCGGGCATGGATATTTGTGCCGTCCTAGTTCGTAAGTAGTTCATAAGTAGTTTGTAAGTTTAGGGACTGATGACCCCGTAGTTAAGTCCCATAGACTATACAAACATTTGAACATTTTTTTGAAAAAGCCGTCTCTATATTTTGCGGATTAATGTGAGCACTATCAGGTGTGTGTTTTGCGCTGTTACATCTGCTTTAACTGGACGCGTTTTGGCGCTGCATATTGGAAAATTAGTGGTCCATTTCGAATTACGTATAGTCTCCATCCTGCGGTAATGATATCTAGTTACTTGTTTTTTTTTTTTCTAGTAAAGTGATACGCTTAGCATAGAAATGATACAGAATTATTTGTTAGGGGCTAGGGTCGGATGTTAATCTCTGCGTTATTTAGTGAGGTTGCAACCGCAATGGCTCAAACGAGTCTGCTCGGTGAAGAGTAGCGCGGTTGAGCTGTGCATTCGGTGCACGATTGGCTACAGACAGCGCCTTTCGAATACCAGAGGCAGCTTAACGGAGGACGCTGACCCACGCGCGTTTGAGCTCCCGGAGGGCTGCTACTCGCTGTCACTGGAGGCAGATCCTCGTCACGGTCTGCGCTGTGGACGTGGAAATACCGCTCCGTGCTATACGCCGCTGACGGCAGCATACAGCATGCGCGGTTAACGGCAAGCAGCGACAGCCGGCAGCGGTGTTATGGTAGCACGTCACTCCAGCACTGCGACTGAGGCTTTGAGGATCAGCTGCATACTGGTAGTCGCCGTGGCGGTTAGTTCACACCGCAGCCCATTTTAGGTATATTCGCAGACATACACAGGTGGTTTACTAAGAGAAAAGGATTAGGGAAGACCCGTATAATATATATACAGGGTGTTTCACTAAGTGTGTTTGTCTCTGTAACTTATAAAATAATAGGTGACGGGAAATTTTAATGCGGTAGGTCAACACAAGAAATGTTACACTTTCTGCGGAGCTATGAACATAGTTTATTGCATCATTTTCCAAAGAGTCCCATATCCTTATTTTCTTACTATACTTTCAAAAGTCTTTGGTTCCTTCATACATTGCTTTACATTAAGATAAAACTTTACGTAGGTCGGTAGCAGTCCCATTTCCTCACACTGTTTCTTAAAAGAGATGGCCATACCTGTGTTAAGAATTTTCCTTTTGATGTATTTAAATTGTGAAACAGCCTTCGATAGGTAAGAAACGAACAACTTTGAACATGCCTGATTACCAGCAACCGTAATCCAATTATTTTTTAACATTTTTTTTATACCAGCTAACCGGTTGCGTAATTTTTAGCTGCTTGACCTAGGTTTCGTTGCCACTAGGGACAACTTCATCAGAAGAATAAAAAGTTACCTAGAAATGATAACAGCAGAATAAATATCTTATATAACGAAAACATTTTTCACAGACGGAACAGTGAAAACACCAGTACTTAATGAAACACGTGACGACAAAAAAAAAAAAAAAAAAAAAAAAATATTACGAGCAGGATTGCTCAAGTCGATTTGAATAAGAACTAGCTTTTTTACCATATGTATTTGCAATACAAAATGAAAAAAAAGTTTTTCTCCTCTTCTTTGCAAGTTACGGTAAAGTTTCCTGGTTACGAGTAGAATTGCTGACAGCGAACACTCACTTAAGAAATGGAGGGACTGCAGGATACAAACATATGACTGTGCAAAGGGCACACAGTAATTACCTTAGATCCACCGAAAGTTGTCACACGGTGAACCAGCTGGGCATACATTCAAACACTTAAAAATCAAGAAGACACCGATCTGGATAGGAGAACTGCTCCAGCCAGAATCTAAGTGAAAGTACGACCCAGAACAAAATCATCAAACAGTACGATCCGGCCAGGCGTCTCCCAGGCCAGTGCCCGCAGGTAACACGTGCAGGCCTGAGTGACGCCAAAGTTTACGGCTCATGACATTTGTTATGTTAATCGCATTTATTTTTATTTCTTTACTAGTTTCAGCTGAATTGCTGCCGTTCTCAGATGTGATCATTCACACTTATACGTAAATAATAATGTCTTATTACTGTGCTGGGAGCTTGCTCATAATTGTAGATTGTGATGAAGTATTATTAAAATCGTAGTGCGCTTTCAACACAGTGATGAGACGGATGGCAGCAAGTCCATTGAGAACGAATGATTACATAAAAATCTTTCATCAAATGAACCTTGTTAATTGACAGAATAAATTGTATCACTTCGATCCGAAAAAGAAAAAGTTTTGTGAGTGATACAATAACGAAGTCAGCTGACATCAAGTGCCAAAGCAGATTGTTACCAACTATCAATCAAGATTTTTATACAAATAAAAAAATAACTTTGAATTACATTTTTTTCTATTTTTTATTGCACTTTCTCTTCAGCCATGTCCCCACACAAACAGTGTCGGATTATTATTATTATTATTATTTTAATCGTATTTGGCGTGTTAATAGTTACGGAGTGGCCGGATGCCCTTCCTGTAGCCAGCCCATCCCCCCGGGAGGAAAGGTGTACCTCAAATATCTGCGTACAGTGTTACGTGTGTGGAAAGTGGAAAGTGTTACCAAATGTTTGCGAATCGTATGACTGAGGCGGGATTTGGGAACCAGTCCGGTATTCCCCGAGAGGGATGTGGAATACTGCTTAAAAACCACATCCAGGTTGGCCGGCAGTCCGACCCCGCCGGACAAATTCGAACTGGGGCCGGTAGATAGATAACAGTCTCCTCTGTCACTCTTCTTATGTTTACTCTTGTTAACAAAATATTTACTTCTTCCGTTTCTAATTGTTTTGTTCTAAAGAACACATCATGAAATTACTGTAAAGGGATGAAATGTTTGTTTCACAGAATTATTATTATTTTTTTTTAATTTTTCTTTTATTCTGCTTTCCTTTCTTCAAAATTCCTAGTTGTCGCCCTCCATAGAATTGTGGTTAATTTAAGTCAGTTACCAGTGGTGGACTAAGGGTGGAGAGCGGAGGGGGCGGACCGCTACGGTCCTCTCGTCTTGGGGGGGGGGGAGGGTGTCTCAAATTACATCGAAAGCATTTTTTAATTATTTTTTTCTAATTTATTTTGGATCGCCCTTGCCCTCTTGTTCTAGAGTCTCCAAATCTCGGAAGCTATTTGTCTTAGATTGTCTCGTTTCTCTCGTCATGAGTGGATTCCAAATCTCAAAAGTTACTTTTTTATAGTAATACATGTATTCACAAGTGGACAAGGGGCCTCATTTTGTTCTGCCGCCGTCCTAGGCCTCCGACAGCATTAGTCCGCCGCTGCAGTTACCAGATATCAATGAAGTTCAGTGAGAAGTATGTGGTGAATATTTACCTGTACCTTACAACGATGGAAAACGCACTGAAACCCTTGACCGTAAGTAGCGGATTGGAATTACGGTTACTAACTTGTTTGCATCATTTGGAAAAGAAGGAGAAAAAAAATCGCACTGACGTGTTTAACGGCCTACTTTAGGCTTGTAGTTTTATACGTTTTTGCAAACATTTTTGACCCAAATAATAATCTTAATAATACGAAATTAATTATTAAGAGTGTCTGAAACCCTTGTAGAAAAACAAATTTAGGTACTGGCGGGTTCCGAACAACTGACCGTCACCGTCACAGTCTAACACATTGCCCACTACCCTACATCTAACAGTGTTCTTTAATCTCGTACTATTGATGGCCGTTGTTAACTGAAAGAAATATGACATTTGTAGACACTAGATTATCACTTATTGTACGAAGAACGACGTCTTTTTGTTAATTCTTCAGTACGCCATTGCTTTGAAATGACAACGTGTAAGTTACAATAAGAAAATAACCAATTCGCAACGCTAGATGGCGTATGCCAGATAGAGTTCTGGGCGAGGACGGTCACGTGACATCTGCGAACGGCTGGTTTTCATTAATTTAATGGAGGGTGTCAAAACTCTGTTATTTTTGCAAATATCTCTGAAACGGTACGAGATATGAAAAAAAACATAACGGAACAAAGTCGTAGGGAATTTTCTCTTCTAAAAATTCGATTATTTAATTTTCGCGTCAGATGGACAGTTTATTTGCAATTAAAATTACATTACAAACGCCTTTTTTTCTGGGGGGGCGGCGGGGTATTACTAAAGTATTTCGTGTCCGAAATATTTCAAAAAGCGAGGTTCTGGCCTCTGGTAGGCAACACCTACGTCTGTAAAATTTGGTGCCGATCGGATGAACGGTTCGAACTAAAAAGTGGGAACACGTTACAGGACAGACATCGTCAAATCGCCGTTATTTTTACAAACATATCTGCAACGATGCAAAATATGAAAAAAAAACAGCGAAGTTGTAGAGAATTTTTCCCTCTACCAATTAGGTTCTCTACGAATTACGTTATTCAGTTTTCGTGTCAGATAAACGGTTCTTTTGCAGTTACAATTATATTAGAAACGGCTTTTTTTGGTATTACTAACGTATTTTTTGTTAGAAAAATTTGAAAAAGGGAGGTTCTGGTCTCTAACGGCCTACAATTATGTGTGCAAAATTTGGTGCTGATCGGTTGGACGGTTCTTCTTAAGAACAGGGAACACGTTACGGACAGACAGACAGACATAACTCCCAAAATCGCCGTTATTTTGTTCAAACATCTCTGAAACGATACGAGATATAAAAAAAACATAACCGAGCAAATTTGTAGAGAATTTTCAGCTCTACAAATTCGGTTATACAATTTTCGTGTCAGATGTATAGTTAAGCCGTTATTTTCATTTGAATTTCGAGCTGTCAAAGACGATCGCGAAGGCCCACTTTTAGTTTTACTACCGTAACCTAAAGTGGGCCAAAATTTCGTATTCGTTTCTTGCGGCCGCGGTAGAGTAGCCGAGCGGTCTAAAGCGTCTCGCTGCGGAGCGCGCGGTTGCTCGCCGTGGAGGTTCGAGTCCTCCCTGGGGCATGGGTGTGTGTGTTTGCCCGTAGGTTAGTTTACCTAGGTTTAAGTAGTTTGTAAGCTACGGACTGATGACCACGCAGTTTGGTCCGATAGATTTACAGACATTTGGTTTCTTGAGTGTACGTATTTCGCAAGTCCATGCGAAACGATTCGATTCAGAAAATAGACTCACATACGACAAGCACGACTTCTACGCGGCAATATTTCCGGTGCGAGTTTCCACACCTCACGCGCCGTGCCGCCACCAAACACAGGGGCAGTTCGGTTTCGTCGCCGCTCTGTAGGAACGCTACAGTAGCGACGGAGGCGTCGGCAGCTTCGGCTTGAGCGGGACGCAGAAGCAATTCCATACAGAGATTGGATTCTGTGTTCTTTCCCACAGCCATCTTTCGCCATTTCATTCAATGTCTCGTCGCACTCCAGCGACACGGAAATGGCAAATGGAACAGGAAAGGGGGCGGCGGTGCCCCCCCCCCCCCTTCCACGTTGCTCTCCACGGTGTCCACGGCGGCGGCAGCGTGCTCCTGCCGTCCTGTTTCGTGCGATCAATCTGCAGTATTGATGGGCCAGCGGCCGACTCTAAATCAGGAGCTGCCGTGGGAAATGTTGGCCGACTTCCTCCCCTCGAACACACCCGCCCCCTTCCTCTACTGCCAACCCGGCCTTCGCCGCGGCGGTTCAGAAAAAGAGGAGCGATCCCTGCTGCCTGTGGCTCGTATCCTGTGATGCCGGAGGATGCGCGCAGCCAAGCGAGAGCGCGCGTCAAAGGCACACCAGCGCCGCCGGCGGCCGCTCTGACAACCCACGCTCTCAGACACGCTGATGGAAGGGGCACTGCCTCCGTGGCCAGCAATCTCTGGCCAGAGACTTTCGCTCCAGTCGGAGCTGCAAGCGTTTATCGTCGAAAGTGGTGCACTCCGAGAGGCTCTATCCTTCTCAGTTTAAGGTGAGATCACTGTCTAAAACATATAGTCGCGACCAGTGATCTCTATACTATCTGGATGTTGAACCACAGATTTCTGAGTACGCCAGCCACATATGTTCATATTCAGTTTGTTGGCTAATTGCAACATGTCTGCTATGAAGTATTACGAGAAGACTAAAATAAAATACGTTTTGATCCCGTACTCACGCGAATCTGTTACTTCGCATATTGACATATATTTCAAATCCACAGGTGATCTAGCTATTATGTGTCACGTATTAACTGATGGAAATTCGTTTCACTAATTAAAACAAGGCGGACAATGCAAATTCGCGTGCAAAACATATGATCGTGCAGACACGCTACAGAACATATGACATCAACTGCGATTGGTCAAATCTGAGTATGTGTACCCAGCCGGGATTCGAACCCGGGTCTCCTGCTTTCTAGGCAGTTGCGCTGACCCCTACACCACTGGGGACACAGTCATCATCGCAGCTGCAAGGACTACCTAGGCACGCCTCCCGTCAGATACACATTCCCAGCATCACCCTGCACACAGCACTCAAACTCCTAGTTACGAAACTAATTCCTGTAAGAGTAAGGGCCACAAACTTGCCCACCCGTCCCCACTAACGAATGGATCATTTCCCGTCACCGGCATATAATATATATATGGTGTCCCAGTTATCTTGTCCACCCACAATATCTCTGGAACAATAACAGCTATGGGAAAACGACTTTCACCGGTATCAATGTACGGCTGGGGCCCACGAATGTACATATTTGGAAACATTCTGAAACGAAAGCAAATGTGTTTTTTAACATGTTTTTTTTTCTTTAAATGGACACCCTATATTTTTTCTTCAGCAATCCATAGAATGACAAATCACATAAACAATGGCGTTGATTGCATCGCAAAATTCCAATTACATCCCGAGACATTGCGACGCGTAATTGACGCTTGAAATACGCGAAACGCGCGGCTAGCGCACGTCCTGAGCAGCATGGGGTTCTCGCCTGAGTCCCAGGACGTGAGCTAGCCTCGCGTTTCGCGTATTTCAAGCGTCACTTCGCGTCGCAATATCTCTGGATGTAATTGGAATATTGCGATGCAATCAACGTCATTGTTTATATGATTTGTTATGCTATGGATTGCTGAAGAAGAAATATGGACTGTCCATTAAAAAAAAACATAAGTTTGTATTAAAAACACATTTGCTTTCTTTTTAGAATGTTTCCAAATATGTACATTCATGGGCCCCAGCCGTACATTGATACCGGTGAAGGTCGTTATCCAATAGCTGTTATTGTTCCAGAGATATTTTGGGTGGACAAGATAGCTGGGACATCCTGTATAAAGCAGAGTGTCCATATGTTTGTACGTGTTGCATACAAATCTACAGTTTTGTTCCAATCATTATGAAATTTTGTACACGTAAGCTTCAATCCATGAGGACGGTTGCCGTAAGTGTAAGAATAACATACGATATATAGTGCACGAGATATGACGTCATAAACAATGATATGCGTGGAAAAAATGCTGCATGTAGCGACAATGCTGGTCATATTCTCCTAAACCATTGGACCGATTTCAACCAAATTTTGTACACACATTCCTTACCTCGAGATAACAATTGCTGCATGGTTAAGAGTCACATGCGGCACATGGTTCAAAAGATATTACGTCATAACCAACATAAATCGCAAAAAATGACATACAATGCGCCGAGACTTTCGAAATACACTGTATGAGAATGACAGTACTCAGTGACTTGCAACAAACTTTAAGCATAATTTCAAACCTTTATTAAATTTTTTCTCGCTATCAACCATAGTAAAATGATGAAAGAAAAACAGTTTCTCGCTTATTACTTTTCCGCTGTTTATGGAGTAAAACTACGGGTCTCGGTATGACGTTCGAATGTTTGTTAAGCTTAAGGGACTTAACTACGGGGTCATCAGTCCCTAAACTTACAAACTACTTATGAACTACCTACAACTAAGGACGGCTCAAATATCCATGCCCGAGGGGGGATTCGAACCCCCGACCGTAGTGGCAATGCAGACCGTGACTGACGCGCCTCTGTCCCCTCGGCCACCGCGGCCGGCGGTATGACGTTACAATTTATAATTTGAACACTACAAATGGTAACCGCAGGAAATTTTACAGACAGTATACACGCATACAGTTGCATGTTCCTTCTAAATTGCATCACAGTACGACACGTAGTTCATGAGATATGAGCACATAAACAGTAACGTTCATGGGAAACCGTACTATCACGCACCAAGTTTTAATCCTTTACTTCTTTCCTACTAATTGTATTTCCAAGAGATTTTGCAGACGTATGCCCAAGGCTTTTATACAAATGAATATATACCTGAAAAATGGCAGGAATAAATAAATACCCGGGCAACGCCGGGTTTTTATGCTAGTATTGATATAAATTGCAAATCCAGAGGTAATCTAGCTATTCACTACGTTTAATGCAACACATCTTCCGGAAGACGAAAACCGACTTTCGAAAACTGTTTTTCGCTGTCGTGTTTACATGGGATAGCCTGAATCAGTTTTGCCCGCTCACTAAATATGGCGGCTGAAAAACTGCTGATTCAATTCCTGATTTAGTGATCACAATCGCTATTTTTCTTTATTTAAATACACAGATTTATGTTCACACTAATATTTATACTCTTATTCCACATTACAAAATATCACTCTTTCCATATGTGACGGTAATTCTTAACAAGAAAACACAATCTGACAATCCAAGAACGCTTCAAAAACGGCTGCGTTTACATGGGCACGAAAATCGATTGTGGAACTGGAAAGCAGCTTTAGAGAAGCGGATGTACAGAATCAATTTTGGAGTGCTTACATGAACAACCAATATCGGAATTGGGAAATCTGTTTACGAAATCCGGTTTTGAGAGCCCATGTAAACGGGGTGAGTATGTGTGAAAATGTTCAAATGTTTGTTAAGCTTATGGGACTTAACTACGGGGTCATCAGTCCCTAAACTTACAAACTACTTATGAACTACTTACGAACTAGGACGGCACAAATATCGATGTCCGAGGGAGGATTCGAACTCCCGACCGTAGTGGCCGTGCAGACCATGACTGGAGCGCCACAGCCACCTCGGCCACCGCGGCCGGCGATTATGTGTCACGTATTAACTGATGGAAATGCGATTGACTAATTAAAACAAGGCGGACAGTGCAAATTCGTGTGCAAAACATACGATCGTGTGGACACGCTACAGTTCTATGGTCAAACACCAAAGTTATACCACAATCTGTCACAGACAGTCGTGAAATTCTCTAGGGAAAAAACTGCAGCTGAAACGATACTAGCACTCCAAGCGGCCAGTATGGAGTAGCAGAGAAATGGAATGATACAAACGGAGAAGTTGCTGTTTTTAATGCTGCTACTTTCATGTTTCGTAGTCAGAAATCATTGTTGTGAACTTTTTAATGCAATACCATCATTAAAGTAATACCACTGCTTCTGTCAATGGCTGTCTACAATAACAAATTCTCAGTGTAATGTGATCCGTACAGTTCACAATAGCTGAGTCTTAATCATATCCACAAGGAACGTTTTGAAAGCAGAAATGAACTGGACTGATTAAGATTATGTTCACGTGATCGGTGCGAACTGACACAATGCACGAGTTTTGTTTTAGCACCTTTCGTACATTGTAATACTTCAAAACTATGTACTATTTTTACATTATAGGACACTAGTTTCTACATTGCCTTATAAACGCCGTTTTAAACTAGCCCTGTCTTGTGTGTCTATCGTCAAATAGTGTTACTCTTTTTTTTAATTATTATTATTTTTCAGGTTATTGGCGCATATCAAACTTAATATCTTCATGAATGTGACGTTGGTGGACATATTATTTATTTGTTGTTGCACATTCACTTTATCAAACTAATAGTATAGTAATAGTATAGTATATGGGACTTAACTACGGGGTCATCAGTCCCTAAACTTACAAACTACTTATGAACTACTTACGAACTAGGATGGCACAAATATCCATGCCCGATGGGGGATTCGAAGCCCCGACCGTCATACTAATAGGTAACCGCCAAAATATGTTGGCACATAGGCCTATAATTTTCGTGAAACTGAGGTAGGTAACTAAGCAGGCTCTATTGAAATAGTTGATTAACTGCTATAGAAATCATTCAGAAATTGCTTTTATAGAGTAGACATACTATGAAATAGTGTCCTAGAATTTGTGTTTCCGATTAATATCAGAAGTCTTGCGTGACTCAATTGTTAAAGATTTGTTTCTATACCTAAAAGTAAAGCAAACCACCGTAAATGAACCGTAGTATATTGTAGCATTAGTCCCTTACTTCTGAACATTCTTTGCAAATGTCAGATTTTGGAATTGTATTATTGATATTCTCAGAGTATATGACATGAACTACAATTGTGCAAAGCTGAATATGTGTACCCAGCCGGGATTCGGACCCGGGTCTCCTGCTTTCTAGGCAGTTACGCTGAAGCCTACATCACTGGGTACACAGTGATTATCGCACCTGCAAGGGCTACCTAAGCACGCCTCGCGTCAGATACACATTCCCAGCTTCAGCCTGCCCACAGTACTCACACTCGTTGTTACGAATCTAATTCCCGTAAGAGTAAGGGCCACGAACTTGCCCGCCTCTCCCCACTAACGAATGCATCATTGCCCGTCACCGGCATATTATATACATATTCATGTGGCGTCTGTTCCGAAATAAGAGACGTCACTTGACATCCTGCAGTTATTATTGTTTCAAATTCACAGAATATATGACATCAACTGCGGTTGGGCAATGATGAAAATGTGTACCCAGCCGGGATTCGAACCCGGGTCTCCTGCTTTCTAGTCAGTTGCGCCACACACACACACACACACACATATATATATATAAAATGTATAGCGCCACAAAAGCTCCTAGATATTTTGAATGTGCTGCTTCACTCCATATACACTCAGTACTCAGTCGTTTTGCTGTCAGCTCAGCAGCTTGGCAGCGCGAACTTGCAGAAATTCACTGGTAGTTTCGCGACTCTTAGACTCTGGTTATACATGCAGGTTATATAGAGATCACTGTTTCCAACAGTCCCACAGACTTTTGTTATACGCTGCGACAGCAGCGCTCCAAGCGGCCATCAAGCTACATTTCTGAATACAATACTGAATGAGTACGAATAATATCTTTTATAGTGATTTCAAGATACTTTTTACATTAAGGAACGGAGTAATAATTCAAGAATTACTCCATATTTATTTTTCTTAGGTGTCCTAAGATCCCTGAAAAGGTACGAAACGGTACATTACGGGACAGTTAATTTACAGTTATCTTGTATCATATTGAGGTTCCGCGTGATACGTAATCCTTTGGATAAGCTGTGGTGGGATAGTGCCGCCACTGTGACGGCGTCAAAGTCTCATGGATTTCCGTTACTATGTTACAGAGAAACGTATTCCAGCGATTTGGATCAACCTTTAATCAGCACAATACTAACATGGAATCACTTTACATTATTGCGTTAGCGATGTCAAATTCCGAAGACTGGCGAACCCAGTAAGGCAGCTAATACCTCAAGCCGTGGAATTGTTGTCCTTTTGATAGGGGACACTCTATTCTGACTAACAACCAAATGGACAGACGTATTTTTACTTTCGGTATGTCTAACGTACAGCACTGCTCCATATACCCTTTCTGAGGCATCACAAAATACATGAACTTGTGAAGCTGTTGGCGTTTGACTGTGAAGTCCTATCCATAGTGCTGCCCTGAAGAATTGCCACTGAGTTAGTTGTGAAGTCCAATTTTTACTTCTGGAGGCCTAGTCTGGAGGCAGAAGTTCATCCCACTGCATGCCTCTAGACCATGCACGGTCAATACGGTCGGGGGTTCGAATCCCCCCCCCCTCGCCTTTGTGCCGCCATTAGTATAAGGTAGTTCATAAGTAGTTTGTAAGTTTAGGGACTGATGACCCCGTAGTTAAGTCCCATACGCTTAACAAACATTTGATTTTTTTTTCTAGACCATGTATCCTGAAAAAGAATCTTCCATGTAATGGATATCGGTCAAAGATTCCAAGAGGATCGTAAAATATCAAAGCACTATGCAATAACTGGCGTTTAGTCAAAGGATCATCTTGCAGTTAATTTGTAATGAGACGGAGATCAAATAAGCTTTTATCTGATTTTGTGTACCAGTCAATGCATACAACTGTGGTATGTTCTTTAACTGACCCTCCCTCTGTTTTCCATATGCCTTGTAGAATATCAAAATTCGTAGACCATTTCGCCATATGAAGTTTTATTTATTGCAACAGACCTGTCAGCTGATAGTATATGGATGTAACTGTGTTGTCGTCCTCGTAGCTCTCTTCAAAGTCCTCCATGAAAGTGCTTTTATCTAGAAGTTCTGCTGCATAGGATATGTCTCTTTAAAGCTGATAGCCAATTGGCGCATTGTTGCAGAAAGAAGAAATGGACTGCATATTAGGCCAAATGGTAGACGTTTAAACCAGTAAGTGATGACATCATTCATAATCTGCCAAGCTGCATTCTTCTTTCTTCTGAAATCGAAACCAAAAGATGCTCGTTAAATCTATGTCCTTATCGTTCAACGAAGGTTGTAAATATTTGTAAATATGCTGGAGTACCAACTGCAATAATTAACCTTTGCTACATTCTGAACCGAATTAAGGCTGACAACATTTCAGGTAACAAATTAGGTTCTGAATCTAAAATATGATGAAGTGACGGTGAGTCTTTTTCGTGTGATGACGCATCAATGTAAAATGTATCCATTTTGTAATTTCTAGATGTTCTTTATTCACTGAGTGATGAGGTAGGTACATCATTTGACGTGGTCTGCTTACTAATCCGTTTGACTTGTAGTATGTTGTTTGTATAGTCTATGGCACTTAACTACGGGGTCATCAGTCCCTAAACTTACAAACTACTTATGAACTACTTACAAACTAGGACGGCACAAATATCCATGCCCGAGGGGGGATTCGAACCCCCGACCGTAGTGACCGTGCAGACCGTGACTGGAGCGCCTCAGTCTCCTCGGCCACCGCGGCCGGCGTTTGACTTGCTCATTCTGAATGTAAAGCATCATTTGCGCATGATACATATCGCGAAATTGAGCATTGTACGAAAATCGTCTTTGTAACAACATGAAACGTTTTTCTGCATTACAACGATTCGAAGAAAGGGTCATATCCTTCTTCCTCAGTAATGATACTACCCTTCGTCCGTTTTCAATTTGAAACGTATCGTGGAATTCTCGGAAATCTGTCGTACATTCCGGTCAGAGCGATCGTTCTTGTTGACGTTTTATTCACATCATTTCCAGAAACGACGCATGTCGTTGCCCAACGACGCAAACTCTTCGTTGAGATACACGTGACTAACAATGGCATGCCTGACTATAATGCCAGACCTACGACTACTCAAAATCCACCTAAATCTCGAAGGAAGGAGAATTGTAGAATCATCAAGACGTACTGGTGTTTCATTCTTCACTATTTTACAATATTGATCTGCACCTATCAGAATTTCAATAGGGTACTGTTGTTCGTCGTCCTTTGGATGAGCAAGTTACAGCTTCTGGGCGGTAATATCTTGTGATATCGTTGGAAGTGATGTTCACACCAAAAGCTGAGAAAGACATGGCGTTATCTATCCAAACTCCATTTAACTTAGAGTGAAAAATCTGCGTTACGTTTACGTAAAATGTGGTGACTCGAATCCTGTAACAACTAATGGTTGATGGCTGATGTCTCGTAACTGAAAACTGTTTACCAATTCCGTGTTAATGAAACTACATTGGCTTCCGGCGTCGATTAAACAACGCGTACAATTCTTCACCCTTGTCGGACCTATGGTCCAAACAGACGCAGTCTGAAGGTAAGTGGAGCGAGGAGACTGAATATCAATCTTCCCTATGTAAAGGCGCTGTTCACCATTGCAGATACATTCGTGATGCGATTTCTTACATTTAGACCAAGCTACTTTATTTATATATTTTTGATGCATTCTTTGATGTTGTGTCCCTTTGTTAAACACAAATAAACATCAAATGTAGGCGTACGCTTCCGCGGCCATTGTCACTTTCAATAAAGTTCTTCAGGGTGTTAGACCGCATCGTCATCGTATAAAACCAACCGACGTTTCGACCACTATTGCAAGTCGCCCTCTTCAGGGTATTCGCTTGACTGAAAACATCGACGAGTGACCTTCAGCTTGTCGATCCTATCCTTGATGTTCGATATCTTCGAACAATCATTTGCCCAATGATAACGTGTGTCACAAATTACGCAACATTTCGATTATTTCCTTTTCGTCTGTCCACCTGGTTTCTCACCCTTAATGTTCACTTGTAGGTCCGCACTTGTAGACGGGTATGTATCTCTAATGCTACAACCTCTAATTTTATGCGTAATCGTAGCGCCTACCACTTCCTCGTTAAAATAGTCCATTAACCTCGTAATATGACTTTCAGTGATATTTTCACTTTTAGCGTAAATAATCCAGCGTTGAACTATGTCTTCTGGAAACGCACGTAATATTTTAGGTGCCAATATGCTCCCGTAGTGGTAAAAATTTTCCCCTAAGGCTCGTAAGGTCTGTATGCGTTTGTTACATTCAATAAACGTAGCGTTCAAAATATCTGTTGACGCATGTGTTATCGGTTTCACAGTAGTCGAGCCTGTATTATACGGTTTTTGTCTCTATAACGAGAAACCAAAATTCGTTTCGTTTCTTGATAAGAATCTGCAGTAATTGGAATGCGTTCCACCAAATTCCTTCGTTCATCTTCCAAGTATCCTCAGAGTAAGAGTGTTTGTTTATAGTAGAAATTGAAGGATTGCTATCTATAGACAACTGCAACTGCTCCCAAAATCGAGAGCACTATTCTACTTCTCCTCAAAATAATTCTAATTTGATTGTGCGAACTTTAACAGTATGTGTGACAGATAATCGCGGCTGGAGCTGTCGTAGGCGTCGAGTTTGAATCAATTAAGCTAAAACAAACTTTGGCCTTCCTCGTTGCCTTCAAAATGGCTTCCCGAGAGGTGTCGACATAGATTTTGCAATTACTGACATCGGCATCATAGTCTGTGACGGAAAGTAAGTCTTGAATTGCATCATATAGCACTCGTAAACGATATAATGTCTCTTGCACCGGCGTCCGAAAGTACTCATAATCGGTATCTTTAACTGTATCTCCTTCCTCTATTTCTCTACTGAATCATGTTACTAACTTTCGTACAGTACTTCGTTTCCTTTTCAAATTACGTAAACGTATTTCTGTATCAGTTTCTGACATTGTACTCCGAGGTGACGTTCAAGAAAGATATCGGAATAAACAAGTCAAAGATAAGCGCTACGTGGGTAGTGAGCAAGGATTATAGCGTCAAAACCAAGGAGGTTAGAATCTATGGAGATGCCATAACACTGAAAAAGTGAAGCCAGCAAACTGCGCATTCCGGCATTTGTTTGTGCACACAACATTGGGCATAATGTGTGCGTATGGGAGATGTAGTCATTGAAATGTACATCACATGTAAGTAAATACTCCAATGTGACTGTCAATTTAGTTGCTTTACTTAAAGAGGGCAATATTTACACAGAATTTTAACCGAGAAATCTTTGTTTAGGGCACAAAAGCATGGCTCCTCTGGCTTCAAATCAATGCTAGTTCTCAGCATAGATAACGCCACCTCCATTTATTCTAACCTCCTTGGTCCAAACAACAACAAACAATGGAAGGAGCAACGTGCGTCTCAGTATTCACACTAACTCAGATTATACTTGCATGTGTGAAACGCATAATATGAACAAAATATTCTCTGCATGCCTACGAGAGAGATACTGCTACCAAAGCTGCTGGAGACAGGCTATGTGACTGGCAAACTGCAGTAAAGCGGTAAAATTTTACGACGCTTCTCGCCAGGCTCCAGTGTTTATGTTGGCAACAGATGAACAATGAAGTGTGGAATTGCGTTAATATTTTTCATGAGCTGAGAGTAAATGTTATTGCTGCTCGTTTCACTCGCAGCAAAATTAATACTGTGCCTGCTGTATGGTTGACAGGTTCTTGTATGTACCCTTGTCCGTACAGACAAAAAATTCGTTTTAAATGAAGTTGTGACAAAAAACATTTATTGGTCATCTGAGTTGCCGTCATTACCCTTGGTGCCAACATAAACACTGCACCCCGGAGTGAAACGTCGTACAATTTAACCGCTGTAAGCTGTCTCCGCTATTACCTCGATTCGAGGGCTTCCAACAAGCGGACGTCGTATTTCGTGTTGCAGCTGGCTTCCTTTCACCTTCTCACAGCTTCCGCCACTTCACAGAGTCCCGGATTTCGGCAACATTCTGCATTTCACACACTCAATAGACAGGAAATACTCTTGTATTCTCCTCACTTCATTTACGCTAATCAAAGATATACATATACAGACATTAAAAACAAACAAAGACGTTATTAATCATAACAGAAGACATCAACAGCATGTCACGTAGAAGTCAGAAAGATGTTCCTTACCTACCTACAATCGGTGAAACTTTATCATTTATGTAAAGGTAGACGTAGATGACACCTCCTGCAAGAAAAAGTTAAGAAAGTGTAACTAGTGAGGATCAGTTCAGGTCGCTACTTACTGAAATAAAAAACTGATTGAAATTTTTTATGAAAACTCAAATTAATAAACAAACAAGTCAATTTTTTAAATGTCCAAGTTATGGATAGGTTGACAGGATAGATTAAACGTATAAACAATTTCAAAAAAATAAAGTTGGTAGAATGGCTGTAGAATCGCGTCTACTTGACTTTAAAATTAATTTAATTTCGTCAGTTTACGTTCAAGGCTGTCGAAATATTACATAATATTAAAAAATGTATTTGTTGTTGGTGTTTGGGGATGGATGGAGTTTGCCTAAAGCGTTTGGACACAATACTATTAACTGCGCCCATGGCTGCTAGCTCCTGAAATTGAAACTAAATATTGTCTGTCTTAATCGACTACTGCCGATCGCTCTTTCCCTGCGTCTGTAATTGCTAAATGTAATGTTCACACCGGATATGAAGTATCTCCGTCAAAACCATGAAAAATGCGCAATCCGTAGTACTTTCCACTGGAGATTCGCTACGATCCGCTCCGCGACAGAGGTGCTGCTTACAGTGCTATTTTTTAAATTCTTTTCATTGTCCACTCCGAGGAGTGCAGCGGGCTGTTTGAGATCCGGCCCATAAAAAGACGTGGTTCAGTTCAGCCAATTATCAGACAAGCTGATAGTGGGGCAAAGGAGGATCCCAATTGGGAATAAGTTTCGGAGGGGGGGGGGGGGCTTCCCAGTTCTGGTACACGCCTTACAACCAAGGAAAACCACCCGAAAACCTTGGTCGAAACCAGGGAATTGGAACCAATTTAATCTTTGTGACATTGCCCCAGGCTAAAATGGATTATCGAGGGAACATGAATGCACTAACGAGAATCAAGGATCAGACGCCCGAGTTACTCTCATGAACTCGTAGAGATCAGCTCGACCAACAGTTTTTTATTTTATTTTTGATTGGAATAGCGGGCCCGTTTTCGAACAAGGTGGCTTCATTTGGGCCAGAGAAGGTAGCTTATTCTGTTGGAACACTCTTTATTATTTTAGAATGAGGGAGTGGACATTTATTGATTTTCTTTAATGCGCAATTATCTAAATTTCAAGAATTCATAGTTTGGGAGGTTAGCCCGCATCTTTCTTGTCCTGAGGAAAAACCTCCCTAGAAAAAACCTCAGGGCGGGTGGTAGTCTTCATTTTAAAAAAAATACTTGCTCGTAAGTCTTATAAAATTAGTTGAGATACTTTTTTAAGGTAATTAAAATTTTAAAAAAGTTATTTAAAGTGCTGTCAATTAAAACATTTGGATATAGTTAAAATTTCAATTCCAGTCTTCCAAGACTTGTAAATGTTGATAAAGATCTTGATCTTCTCTAACTTCTTGTAAAAAAAAATTCTCCAGGATAAGTTTTCTCTATTGCTTGCGCTATGGCACTCGGTGAATAAGGGTATGTGTATCGGAGATAGTTCACCCATATAGGCGCTTGCCTAAGGATCTCTGTTGTTTTAGTATTAGTTATTAATCTTGATACTCTGCTCTAAAAGTTGTAAATTTACTCTATGATATATTTCGTCCCTGCTAATGCTTGGATTCATTCTTACTGCTATTCTTAAATATCTTCTTTCTGTACTGAAGATCTTGGGCGAATGTGCTTTAGTTTTAATCCAGATACGTGCCGCATACTCCAATGTTTATCTGATGTAGCTGCAATATGTATATACAAGTGATGTTGTGGCGCCGTGAAATTTTCCTTGTATTAACTTCAAGAGGCCTAATTTTTTCCGTGCTTTCATGATGAGTTCGGACATAGCTTGGTTGTACGTCAAGGTCGAATCGAATGTTATTCCAATATATTTTGCGGTTTTGTGAGGTGGGATTTTCTTTCCCCATAAAGTAATTTTTAAGTTCTTTGTATCTTGGCGTTTGTATTGTGTTAAATTCCGATGAAGGAAACCTATCAACCGGCTCTCTTGTGCGTTAGGTCTTATACGCCATTTTGCTAGCTAAGGTTCTAGGCGTTGTATATATTGTGACATAAGTCGATGGAACCCATCTGCCGATGGTGAGTGACACCAATAAGCGGTATCATCCGCACATAAAGCTAATTCTTCGTTCCATTTTGATGGTAAGGGAATGTCCGCAGTATATAAAGAGTATAACAGTGGTGGTAAAATTGCGCCGTGTGGGACTACAGCTTCCGGATGGAAAAGTGTCGAAGTAACATTATTTACGTGGACTACAGTTGGTTTATCATCCAAACTGCTAGCAATGAGACTAACTAAATTGTTCGGAAAGCCCATCTTCGGCATTTTATAATATAGGCCTCTCTGCCAAACCTTGTCGAAGGCACGTTCTATATCCAATAATAGTGTCATAGCGCAATCGCCAAAATTTAGTGCTTGACTAACACTCGTGGCTATTCTCATAATTGCATCCATTGTTGAATGATCCTTTCAGAAGCCAGCTTGTATCGAAGGTATTGGCTGTCATTTTTCAGTGAAATGTTGAAATCTAGTTCTCAGAATTGTATCAAACGTCTTTCCAGTCACCGATAATAAAGTTATAGGTCGATACGATGTAGGATCGTGTAATAACTTTCCAGGCTTAAGGATCATTATGACTTTGGCATATTTCCATTTGTGAGGTATTTTTTGTTGTTTTATAGCCATATTAAACAAGTTTTTAATAGCTGTTATCAATTATTTTGGTGCAGATCTTAAAGCCTTACGGGTAATACCATCGGCTCCCTGTGCGTTATTTTTTCCATTGTTTATGGCTGATGATATTTCCTGCTCTGTTATATCCAGCAACAAATTCGACTGGTCTTCATCCAACGACGTTTCAGAGTTTAACATATCCTGGATTTCGTTATTAATGAAAATTTCATATGAGTGTCAAATCTTTCATCATTAGGATGTTGACGTATGTTATTTAAAACGTTTCTAAAAATTGCTACCTTCTCTGTGTCGTCTGCTAAAATCTTTCCTTCATAAATTATCTGTATCTCCTGTAATTTTTCTGAAATTTTACCAAAACATTGCTGAATTCTTATGGTCTAGTTTTCTTATGTCCTCGATCCATTTCTGACTGCGAAATTGTCTGTTTTGTAAAGTTGATTTCCCGGTTGTACAAATAGATTGTACATTTTCCTCTTTAATTTAATGGTATTTAAAATTCTTCTTGGAATCCTCTGTCTTCCAGGTATTATGGTAATCTATGGAGACGTTTCCATCGTAGCTGTATTAAGGATGTCAACTATTTTATCGTTATATTCATCCACATCTCCTTTATTAGTTGATTGTTCCATATTTTCAATGTCTACTGTAACTAGTTGTTTCAATTTTTATACTTCTAGTCTATTGATATCATGGATGACTTTTGGTTCAGCATTTCTATGATTATGTTGTATTTGTACTTTCAACAATGAGGTGTTGAAGAATATTGGCAGATGATCGCTCCCGAAAGAGTCTCCAATCTACATCTCACTAAAATAATATCTGATATCTCTCGAACAAATAACATGGTCTGAGATGGAACTTCCTGTTGGTCCGATGTAGGTGGGACGATCGTTATCAAATCGGAGTAGATTATGTTTTTCCAATGCTTGTTCTAATATGTGTACATTCTGGTTAGAGTTCAAATGTTTGTATAGCTTATGGGACTTAACTACGGGGTCATCAGTCCCTAAACTTACAAACTACTTATGAACTAACTAAGGACGGCACAAATATCCATGCCCGAGGGGGGATTCGAACCCCAACCGCAGTGGCCGTGCAAACCGTGACTGGAGCGCCTCAGTCCCCTCGGCCACCGCGGCCGGCCATTCTGGTTAGAGCTTGTGTCACTGAAAGAGATTGCTCTAGCATTAAAATTTCCCATTATTAAAATAGGGCCCAAACTTGTTAAAAATCCAATAAAGTCAATGGGTAAAACTGCATTGGGAGAATCATATACGAGAGCGATAAAAATATGATTGTCATCATCCATCCTTATTTTTGAAGTAACTGTCTGGATATCATTGAATTCTTGAGGAGACATCACTGTAACTGCAGATACTAAATCATCACGGAATAAGGCATATAAAGTTTATTTAATTGTATAGGGAGATCGTCTGCCGTAGCCTCAGTAACTCCAAAAATCTAAGCTTTTTCTTTGTCCACTAGAAATTCCAGGGTTGCTTGCTTTGAACGAAATATATTTGCATTAACGAACCCCATAATTAGGTTTTCTTTCCCTAATCCTTTCCAAGCCATGTTGCAGCACTATATATCTCCTTTTGAAGTTTTGGAAATTGGTCCTGTGTTTGGTTCCTTTTATTGATGCAATAACGCATCAGTGTACCTGATTTCTATTAAAGAAAATTGGTAGAGTAACTTTTGCTTCAGGGCAGAAGTTGACAAGAAATTTTTTAAACTTGTTGAAAATATATGAGTGATAGCTGATAATCTTGACTGATTTGACTCTTTGAAGTTGAACGAATCAATATAGTTCATTAGAGAAAGTTGTTTAAATGCGAGTTAGAGTTGCTTCTGAGTTACATCTTCTTTGAGATTATTAATAAAGACAACTTTCGGTTGCTCTGTCAAATCCTTGGTTTTGTCTCCTTTTGGTATAGATACTTCAGTCGTGCTGTTTCTACATGATGGTTTGGTAGTCCGGGACTCGTATTTCAAAATCTGGGATTCGGGAACCAAGCTTAATCATATATCACCAACCAGATAAAATTAGGATGTAGATAACACAAGGGTGGTACTCAAAAATGTCTTCACTGGTAAGATGAGATTAAATCCATTTTATTGAAAATGAATCAAGAGAGTTTTGTAAGAGTAATGTTTATATTTTTATTTATTTATTTTACTTTAGTTTATTTTTATTTTTTTATTTATTTATTTTATTTTTTTATAAAGCTGAGGTTTGCTCAATCTTTTGAAAACCATTAGGGATGTTTGATAACTTGATAATGAATTGGGGTTCGGCTTTAAAAAGCATTTTAGAAAAAAAAATTCTGTTAGTTAAGAATTTGAAAAATATAATAAAATTTACAAGAAACCCCTCCTGGTGATACAATATTAAGAACACGGTTTTGAAAAGTGTCAAACTTCACAAATCGTAAATACAGCTCTTAAAAATTTAATACATTTGTCCAAATCAGTACCCCAAAGTCTTGCCAAACACACAATCCAGTCTAGTCGGTAAACAGATCAGAGAAAAATCACCTTTACCGAGGGGGGGGGGGAGGGGGAAGGGGAGGGAATTAACAAGATAAAACACAAGTTAAAAACAGGCCCTGGAAGTTAAACCAGTGTACACATCGCTAGGGCTTGCTGTCCACGCTGAGTACATTTTAGCAACTACATTGTGGGGGGGGGGGGGGGGGGGCACCACCATGGCTGACAGGTGAAACGGGGGAGGAGGACGCAAATGGTTTAAGAATAAACTCATGCCTATTATTTTGCTTGACAAGGTGGGGTACAACTATCAACTAACAGAACTACATATCTATCGCATGCCATCGCGAAACAAATCAACCAAACAGAATAACTGCAAATTACAACTCGTCGCCGTCAGGAACAACGAACGATGTGAGGGAAAAGGACCAAACCCTGATTTCCGACTACGCCCGGGGACGGCAAGCAGGTTGCAGAAGGGCAAAACGCCACATAAATTGTTCTCCTTGTATTTCTCGACGAAGTGATTCAGAGTGACGCTGGCGTCACAGACGATGTATTTGAAGATTTTACGGTAATTATAATAACCAAGAGAAGTTGAATTGTCTTTAAAATCTGTGAAAAAACGACAGGAATACATTTCCTTAACAGTTCCTTTCACAACTTTATAACAGGAGTAGTCAGCTGAAATAATCAGGCGTAAAAAGTACAAATTTTTCGGTGCCACTCTTTGATACTTATAACTAACAAAACAAAAGAAAAAAATTATTAGCAAGGTATTACAATACTTTAGGAAGAAAAGGGACCAAAATGCTTTACTCTTGGCCAATCCTCTGACCAACTCTAGATAATATTGGAGTAGGTAATTTTAGAAAAATTAGTGTATTTCGATAAATCCTGTAAAAACTAATTTTCGAATAAGTTATTGTTTTACTCATCTCGCGCCATAACCATGTCAAATAGTATGTTTGTACACGTGATTGTTATCGAGTTACAAAGAATCTAATTTTCAAGGGTTTTAAAGTGTCTTTCAATATATCTGGGAACGTAATAAAGCAATCGATAAGTACGAAACTGCAATCGATGGAATCATAAGGCCATTAAATTTATATTTTAACTTTTTCCCTTCGGAGTTATCTTACTGTATTTATTTCAGAAACATCATTTTTTTCAACTAGGTGGTTTTATGGGCCATTGGGCCAATTTCGCGAATATGTCTTGATTTTCATTAAACAGCAACTCTATATATATATATTTCTAATGCTTGGACTAAAATTATAATTTTAATCCCCTAATGCTGCTTAACTCAATCCTTTCTGACCTAACCCTTCTTCCTTCCATTCATTAATAAATTATTTGCAAATGCAATATGGTTGCGAAACAGATGTGAGTGTCCGTTTTTTTCCGGACATGTCCGATAGAACAGGCCCCACGCCACTATAAGAAGCATATACACGTGATGATAGCGTTTGGTTCCTTTACTTCGCCGCAGATCCGGTCATACGTTCGAACTCGCGTTGGAATCCGTAATTGGGAGTGCAAAAGGGCCAGGGGCTACAGGGGAGCTACAGCCATGATAATACGGAAATGGAGGGACGTAGAGAGTGAGACGGACATAGAGATGAGGGAAGAAGACATGGACGAGTGACAGAGAGAAAACTTGTTTAACACATCCGTCTCCCATAAATTCATAATCGCTGTTTTCTGAACAGATTACATGTAGCCGGCCGCGGTGGCCGTGGAGACTGAGGCGCTCCTTTCACGGCCTGCACGGCCACTACGGTCGGGGGTTCGAATCCCCCCTCGGGCATGGATATTTGTGTGGTCCTTAGTGTTAGCTAGTTCATAAGTAGTTTGTAAGTTTAGGGACTGATGACCCCGTAGTTAAGTCCCATAAGCTATACAAACATTTGAAACATTTTTGATTACATGTAAAACAGGAATAATAATTGAGAAACTCACCAAATTCGTGTTTATTTTTCAGACGAGAATGGCTACGACCAATGTCTGCAAGTACCAATGGACTGCGAAGTGTCTTGTGAACCCGGGTGACCGTGTGTTTCGGTTGCGCACGAAAGAGGCTCGCCGGCGAGAGCCGGTTGTTAGAGAGTAATGGCGCGTCGTTACGATTCTGCAGCGCGAGCGGGCAGCAATATGTCTCACGTTAGGGCGGTAAACAAAAATAATGAGCGAGCGGCAAGTGACTGGCACAAAGGCTGTTTTGGCACGGCTGGCGTGTGCGGGGAGAGAGCAGTTCGGGAGTTCCTGGGGGCCAGAGCCGCCTGCCCGTTATCGCGGGTCTCGCAGCTCAGCTGCGATCGCTAACGAGAGAGCCCCGGATGCCGGATGCACCGACAGGTCGTTAGCAGGACGCCTCGGGCAGCGCACTTAATTGCGCGAAGGGCGAGGCGTTAACGGCGATCGGCGCCACCAATTTGTCCGAAAATATTGTCAAAAAACGAGAAAACGAGAGACAAAGTGTGAACATTCTGAAGCACACTAGGGTTATACCTGGAAGTTGGAATCGCTACGCGCCATGCAGCCGTTTATTTTTGGTCACAATTATGCCAAGTACTGCGTATTCTGGGTATGGAATTTCGTTATCATAATTTCTACCGCTAAATAAACGCAAGTTGCTGTAATTTTCGTGTGCCTTTCGCAACAGGAAAATTACTAGCTTAAATGCCCGTGCTTCGCAACGGTTGTTAAAGAGGGATCTGTGTATATCACGGTTTTTTAGGGTTCCGGACGTAGGTCAGCAAATAAAGAAGCCTTGCTGGATCTTGTTAGCCAAGATGTCAAATTTAAGTAGAAATCATTTGTCTCGATATCACGTTGTAATTCCAGATGTTGAGAAGATGCCCAGAATGCAATGCTCACTCCATAGATATTTCTTCTCTATGTACAATTTAGTGGTTATACCCGTCGAAAGACGCACGTCTTTTATTTCCATGACATTGCAAAGCATATGGGATACAGCTAGGGAGAATTTTTTGTTGTTGTATACTACCTGGGTTAAATTTTACTTGCAGTGGCAGCGGTTTAGTTTACTATTCTTGGCAACGAACCATTTGCTTTAGGGGATGATTGATTTACTAAATAGAACAGCATAAATTATTTATTTAACCGTGAACATAAAGAATTATTCCTCTTATTCTTCATGACTGATTTTTGGTAGAGCATTTAACATCCGTTGCCGACATCAGCACACTTCGCCGATACCGTAAGTAAAATTGTACCCCTTGTTGTAGTGCATTACACCACAGTTATGAGAATGAAAAGACGAAGAATTGGTATCTATTAGTTTTTTTGGTGTGCTATGTAACTAACATCTCCTCAATTTGCCCTTTTCTGTACTAAGACGACAAACACAGATGTTATTCACCTAATCTGTTAGTAACGCGATACTGTCTGCTAAACAAAAGTAACCTATGACTTACGAACTTTCTGTCACAGACATACATTAACGTATGTCAACAGTCTGTGTATTGTAGGTAATTCAAAGATAATATGGAGATGGTACTATGTATTATGAAAACGTAATGCTCTCTGTATTTTGATCCTAAACATTACAGTTGTCCTTCCAGTGTTTAAGTTGAGATCATTCGTGTATTGCCAGTGTAGATAATGCTCAGTTAATGTATGTCTGCGTTTCCCAGTGTTTTATCTTTGAGTCTTTTTATCTTTGAGCATCTGTTGATCGTCGTATGGCTCCACATTTTACGGATTTTTGTTCGCCGCAATCACCCAACGCCACACACCGCGACCAAAACACCATAGTGCACACCGCGAACCTAAAGGCTACTCTCATGCATAAACACCATTGGTCTGCAGTGAATAATTTTGGCTACCAAGTAAAATATACGGACACACATCCCACGTTCCATTTTTATATATGTATATTGATTGAGCTATATTTTTGTTTGTTTTGGTAGTACCGCCGTTTCACGTTGATGATGCATGCTTTGTTTATTTTTTGTAATATCTTTGCAGTTTTCAAGCCGCTAGGTTAGTTTAGTTGTCGCTCCGTCGTGTTAATCATGGCTGTTCCTCTGCCTATTTGCACCGAAGAAGAGCACTATTCAGTGATCCGTTTTCTGTGGTCGGAAGGCGTATCAGAGGCCGATATTCATCCAAGACTTTCGGTACAGTAGGGGAGCAATGTATTGCCACAACGGAGTGTTTACAAATGGATTGAAAAATTCCTAAATGCTCGCATAAGTGTTACGCACGATGAAGAAGCCACAACAGACTTTTGTTTTATAAATTTTGTGCTACTTGGATCCCAAAACAACTCACACAGTAGGAGAAAAAACGCGCTTGGACATATGCAAAGAAGAAGAAGAAAAAAAAAAAAAAAAAAGCACTGGCGTATTTTACGACCCACTTTAGATATCCCTGCAGCTTTATGATGTTTTGCAATGATTTCGGACGAAAATAATAAAAATATAATTAATAAAAAATTTATGGATGACAAGATTACGTCTCTACTATTGTGATAATATCTATGCTTCCACCCCCGTAATATTCTTTCAGGCCGTATTTTAACAAAGAGCCAAAATTATTTGTTATTTGAGTTTAGCTTTGACAAATATACTCTTTTTGAACTTTTACCTCCTTAAACTATTAATATCTCTACCATCTTTTCATTATCACTTAATTTACTCATCTTAGGGAACTATCTTACTGTAGAAAGAGGTTAGATGCCAAGATCGCAATTTTTTATTTCATTTCTTCAAAGCGACCGTTTTCCACACTCGAAGGTATCATCATCTTGACGTCACTGATATTAAACTGCTTGTTACAGTGCTCCACATAAAATCTGGTAGATCTACTGGATGATAATATAAAATCATATGGTGGTGGTAGTCACATATAAAATGGATGGCTGGTCAATATTTTATGTATTTTTACAGTTTTAATTTTGACCAGCCATCCATTTTATATGTGACTAGCCAACAGCACATAATTATATATGTCATCTAGAACATTTACCAGATTTTATAGGCAGTTGAATGTCAATGTGATCAGATGACGACACCACAGAGTGTCGAAACCGGTCGTCTTGTATAAATAAAATAGAAATTGCGATCTTGGCATCTATCCTATATATTGTCATTATCTTTTACCACTAAAATATTATCACTTGTCTTGATTTCATAGTTTGTTCTACGTTTATTTATTTTTATTTATTTATTTATTTATTTTTTCTTGCCTGTACTGGTTACGAATGTCTATAGCCTGGAAGCAACGCAGCGTACATTTAGCGTTCGAAATCAGTCAGGTGACTTCCGTCGACCGAAACTCTCTTGTGTATACGTCAACTTGCTTTCTGTTTTTGATTATTACCTTATTATTACTCAATCGTTGTCATTTCAAAGCAATGGCTCACTGGAAAGAACACGTAGATAATATCGTGGGAAAGGCAAACCAGAGACTGCGTGTTATTGACAGAACTAAAGAAACTGCAAACACTGTACTTGTCCGTCCTTTTTTGAAGTATTGCTACCCAGTGTGGGATCCTTATCAGGTGGGTTTGACGGAAGACATCGAGAGAGTCCACAGAAAGGCAGCTAGTTTTGTATCGTCACGATAAAGGGGAGACAAGAACTGGCATGGGAATCATTACAACAACGGCGGTTATCGCTGCGACGTGGGCTTCTTACGAAACTCCAATTGCCAACATTCTCCTCCGATTGCGAAAATATATTGTTTACTGCCACTTATATAGGTTGAAAAGATCGTCAGAATAAAATACGAGAAATCAGAGCTTGAGCGGAGAGATTCAGGTGTTCTTTCTTCCCGCGCGCTATTCGAGAATGGAATGGGAGATAAATAGTATATAAAGGTGGTTCGATGAACCCTCTGACAGGCACTTAAATGTGATTTGCAGAGTATACCATGTAGATTTAGATGTAGAAAAACAGGTCGTACTTAGGGCAATGAATTATAATCTAATGTCAAAAACTGCCTTGTTAGCAGGTAAAACCTGCCCTCGATGGTATGAGAATTACGGTATTCATTAGCAGTGTTCGGCGTAGCGTAATAGTGGCGAATTAGTTTGTGCTGCACGAACATCTTTAGATGGTGGTTAGAAAGGGTTGCTGGGTGCGGTGGCAGATTACGCTGGGTAAGATGGTTGTTGGCGTGGTAGCTCAGCGTGCTCGGTCAGAAGATTCGACGAGTTCTGTAACGAAAAAACAGTCAACGAGAATACGATCAAAATGAAAGAAAATAAATCAACGTCCACAAAGGACTGATCAAACCGAAGAACTGATGAAATGAGAGATAAAGAAAGAGGGCTGAACGCCATCTGTAATAAAAAAAAATGAGAAAAACTCTCAACGAAGAACCAAGATCGTACTTGAACAAATGACCGCAAAGCATCGATCTACCTAAAGAACAAAAAACTATAAATAAATAAATAAAAACCTGCGACTGGCAATTATTTTTTCTTTTCTTCTTTTTCATCTTTCTTCCTGGAAGGTTTCCGCACTCTATTGTTAACAGAACAGAACTATATTCTGCAAGATTCTGAGTTAAGGTAACAGCGCTTTATCTGAAATGCGCATCTGTTCTATTTTTTGAACATATTATGAAATACTCCCATCTAATTGCAACATAGACTTCTTTATCACATGTATACAAACTGGAGAGATACTTTTACAATGACTGTTGTAAATGACATAATGATAATAGTATCTGCATGTTGTTTAAAATATTCATTATCACACTATCCTCTTCGTTGTTCTTCAAATGCTTCAGAAGACCAGTGATCAATTCGTTGTTCTGTATTTTACGATATGTTCAGGAAATAGAAGAAACACCCATTTTAGAGTAACCAGTTACATCTGCACAACTCTAAACATTGCAGAAATAGGTGTATTTAATGAATAACAGTGCGAGAAACACTTTTACCAGCCAAGGCGAAAAAAAGTGCAATTGGTACCGGCGTTTTTTTTTTTTTTTTTTTTTTTTTTTTTTTTTTTTTTTTTTTTTTTTTGATGCATACTCTTTATTAGTGTATACAGTTCTGCATTTTGTATATAAAATAATGCCTTTCTACATCCGGCATAAAAACAAAATAAAGTGGTCGTCGCATTACGACATGCTGCGTTCCAAGAAAGGTCTAGATGTGGGTTATCAATGTACGTTTTCTCGATTTATTTGGTTACCGGTTATAGCTCAGTCTTCTAGTACTTCTTGGGTCAGCTTGTCCTTTCATCGATATTTCAGCTGCGAGGCGGGTTGTGGAACGCACTCCAAAGAAAATTGGACAACTTTTGGCGGTACTTGGGGATCCTAACTATTGCACAGTGTCACTCGTTTACATAGTTTGCAAAAATCAAGCACAGTCTTGTCTCCATCACCGAATAAATAGTGTACAGCGTGGCCACATAATCATTTAATAGAATTAGGTTTCGCTCTCGGGTGATTCTAGTCTTCTGGAAAGAGAAGCGATTTGGTAGTTATCATTTCGGGGATTGTGCGTGTGAAGAAGGCCAGCACCTGGCGCACCAAATGCCAAACATACTTCACCGATACACATTCAAGGCGATGCTCATCCGTATCCATAACTCCGCAGGTGGTACACAAAGGAGAGACCACAAGATAAATTCGGTGGAGGCGACACTGGCACACCTTCTTTCCGTTGACTGTGGCTGTACGTCCGTGTCAAGAGTGAGCGCCCTCACCGCCCGCCACACTACACGCCAGTTATATGGGGGTATTTTGTTTCTACTACGTTCGGGGCTCTGCTTAGTTCCATGGTGTTGCATATTGCCCTCGCCGATATCAAGTGTGTCGGCAGTAGCGCGGTACGGATGTAACTGAAGTCGAGGAAGAATTGCCCGATGAAAAAGAAAGGGGCTGGAATGTCGGATAGTGGTATTGGAAGGGTGAGGGAGATCGGCCTAAAGGCCGTTAACAGCAGGCTTGTAAGACTCGTCGGACACTGCCGCTACATATTCATGTGAGAGCTTACAAATAAGGCCCGTGCTCTGTCCGGAACGTGAAAAAGTCCTAAACCACCTCTGTTCCTCGGTAGTGTGAGGGAGTCGTAACGAATCTTAAAGAGCATGCCGGTACTTAGAAAAGATCCCATAGCCACCAGCATGCTGCGAACCAGAGATGGCGGGATCGGGAGTGTCTGCGCAACATGGGGGATGCACGACGCCAAACAGACGTTAGCAAATCGCGCCCGTTGAGGAATGTCTTGTGTTCTAATTCGGTGGTCACCTATCCCTGTCCTAATCTGTTGCAATAGGCGCATACTGTTGAGAGAAATCGTCCACCGCAGGTCAGTTGTAAAATCAATGCCCAAACAGCGTATTGTGTCGGTTATTCTCAATGGGGCCACGGATAGATAGAGCGTGCGATTTTTGTACATCAGTTCACTGCCCGATTCTGCGCCGTAGGTCGACACCCACGCCAAAGCCGCGCGGACATCGTCTTCACCTCGAAGAAAGAGGACCAGATCGTCGGCATAGGCAGTGCAGCAAGACGTGTGTCCACCGAATATCATACCTGTCAGGAGCATTCGAAAGCCACAGAGCAGAGGTTCCAAAACGAGGGCCTACAATATCGCTGATAGGGGGCACTGATGTCGCACCGATCGCTGGATGAGGATCGGCGTCGTGAGGCGTCCGTTGTACAATAGTTTTGATGTCGCATCGTGAAGAAGACGCACCAAAAACTCTACAATGGTCTCTGAGTAACCCATCTGTTGCATTACCACCTTTAAAAATGCGTGGTCGACTCTGTCAAAAGCTTGGCTGAAATCGAGTCAGGCCAAAATCCCACGCATTTTATGTGCCTTGGCAAGTGCAATCATATCGCAATATCTTCAGAGAGCAGTGCAAATGCCACCTACAATGCCTGATCCTGTGAAACAACATATTGGACTGTGTGCTTCAGTCGTACTGCCAACAGTCTAGTGAAAATCTTCATGTCGCTATTTGATTTTATTTGATTTTTTCAGAGAAACCAAAACAGTCTTAGTCCAACCCGCCACTGCCCGCACCGAAACTAAGTTTATTGTTTATTTATAAAGCCAACCAATGCCCTTGAACAGTGCAAGGAGTCCCTTTACCAGTTCTTTATTAGACACAATTTCTTCGGGTCTGGTTGTCCCAAATGTTCTGTGCCTTTTACTCTCCAATGCAATGCATTCGAAGATTAGATGTGATGCAGTTTCATCACCGTCATCACAGATCCTACATTTAGGGTCCTCTTCTGTTATTCACATTGTATGTAGGTGTTTTTTGAAATTCCCATGGCCTGTCAGCAATCCAACCATGAGTCTAATCTCTCTCCTCTTCAGGTCCAGGATTGCAGAGCTTCTTCTAAAAGATGGCTTTGGCATGATTATCTTGCCTGTTTTTGTAGATGGACTTTGGTCCAATATTGTACGTGCTGTCTTCTGAGCCAGTTACATAGCTCCAATTTGATCATTGCCTTGGTGATTGTCAGGACAGGTTCCGGTCCAATAAATGGAGTCTATGTCCCCATCCTGGCTAATCTGTCGGCATGTTCGTTGCCACTGATCCCCGAGTGGCCAGGGACCCACAATAGGTTTACCCTATTGCTTTCCGCTAGCTCCACCAGAACTCTGTGACATTCTGCAACAATTTTAGACCTTGTTGCAGGAGCTGCCAGTGATCTCAAGGCTGCCTGGCTGTCTGAATAGATATAGGTGCTACGATCTTTGTAGCACCTACGCAAATTCTCCTCCACACATGCCCTGATAGCAGTGATTTCGGCCTGGAATAATGAGGCCAGTCCAGTCTTGGCTGCACCCTGTATACCCCAGCGCCAACGCCGTGATATGATTCTGACCCGTCAGTGAACCAGACAATATCCCCCGTAGGGTGTCGAACTATTTTCTCCCACTGCTCCCTACTTCCAATTGTTATACTGAAAGGCTTGTTGAAATAGTATGGGGTTATAATATAGTCGGCTGGCATTTCCCCAACCTTTCCTATATTTACCTCACTCACTATTTTAGTGTGTGATTCTGGATATCCCAAAGAGTTCCAGTTGTTGACAGTTTTGAGTCTGTATGTACCAGCAGCCGCTGCCTCCATCTTTACCGAAAGGTGTAATGGGGGCATATCCAGCATGGTTCCCATCCCAGCAGTTGTTGTGCTGCTAATTCCGCCTATTATGGCTAAGCAGGCTAATCTCTGCACCTTACCAACCTGCTGTTCTACCTTCTTCCACCACACGACCGCCCCATAGGTGATCCTGGGTCTAATCACCGTGGTGTATATCCAGTGCATACCCTTGGAGCACAAGCCCCAATTTTTGCCACAACCTCTCCTGGTACTTACTAGAGTACCTTTTGCCTTGGAGCAAATATTCCTAATGTGAGGGGTCCATGTCAGTTTCTCATCTAGGGTAACCCCTAGATATTTCACAGTCCCTTCACAGGTAGTGCTTCATTGAAAAGCTTTAGATTCCAACTTGAATGTTGTATATGCTTCTTTGTGAATGGTCTTCTTAGTACTAACCCCAGATCTCGTTTTCTGCACCAGTCTTGCACAATGTCCAATGTACCTTGTGCCATATTCTTCACTGTGTCAGCAAATTTGTCAAGTATTACTATGACAAGATCATCTGCGTATCCTTGGCAGATGTACTGCCTAGAGTTTAATTCTCCAATGAGATCATTCACCACTAAATTCCACAATAAAGGGGAAAGAACTCCTCCTTGCGGGCAACCCCTAGTGGTGTTGATTACCATTTTTTCATCCATCATGGTAGCCTCTATCTTTCTTCCACTTAGTATGGCCCTAGTCCGCCTACATATAGTGGTCCCTAGGTCATGCACCTCTGCTGCCCTAACCATGGAATCGAAGGTCGTTTTGCTAAAAGCCCCCTCGATGTCTAGGAAGATACAGAGGGCTACTTCCTGAAAGTGTAGTGCTTTCTCCACCTTCCCAACGAGTTGGTGGGGAGCTGTCTCACATGATTTACCTGGCTGATATACATGTCGGTTTGAATGTAGAGGAGCCCTACTTAACCTTCTTTCTCCAACATGCACATTAACCAGCTTTTCCAATGTCTTAAGAATTAAGGACAGGCTGATTGGTCTCAAATCCTTGGCCTCGGTATGATCAATTCTCCCTGGTTTTGGAATGAAGACAACCTTCACTGCCCTCCAGGCATTGGGAATGATTCCTGCTGCTAGGTTAACCCTGAATAACTTGCATAGGAATCTAATAAGATTTTCTCCCGCTTGTTGCAGGAGAACTGGAAAGATTCCATCGGGGCCAGGTGACTTGAACAGTTGAAATGTTCCCACCGCCCATCGAACCTTACTGAAATCGAAACACTCCTTGGCCAAATCCCAGTCCTTTTCGAATACCTGAGAACCGTTGTCTCTCAGGAATCGCATTCTGGTCTGAGTTATCCCCCAGAGTATATCGAGGAAAGTGAGTCTTAAGGAGCAGTTCCAGCGTTTCATGTGCTGTCTTTGTATACTCCCCATCCTCCTTCCTCAATGTTCCTCCTGGATTAGTTGGTACCCTAGTGAGGATTTTATGAAGTCTCGCTTGAGCAGCCGTGCCCTCCACTTCCTCACAGAATACCTTCTAGGATGTCTCCTTTGCCCGTCTGATGGCAAGGTTGTAATTGACAAGGGCCTCACGATACTTTGCCCATAGTCCTTTGCCCCTTGCAAGGTTAAACAGTCTTCAACCTGTTTCCTTTGGATTTCCAGGTTATTATTCCACCAAGGCACACTCCTATTTGTGGACGTCATGGTGATTGAGCAGTTGTCCTGCTATGAGGTCACTATAGCAGAGGCTACTGCCTCTGCTACTTCCTCAATCTCTGCTGGATTCCTTATCGAAGTTTTAATTTCCGATAGGCTGAAGTCAAGGTCTCTCCTATATGTCTCCCATTCCATTTTCCTCGGATTCCTATAGGCCATGGTCTGTCTGGTTCCCATTTCAACCTTGAATTTAATATACATGTGATCTGATGAGGAGGTCTCCAGGACTACATGCCACTGTTTGACGTAACTTCCCATCATCATGGAACCAAAAGTTATGTCAATTCCTTCTTCCCTTCTACTATTCCTGAATGGAGGTTCATCACCCCTATTCAGGATCTCCAAGTTGTTAGATAGGAGAAATTCAAGAAGGTGCTCACCTCTACTGTTGGTGTCCTTGCTGCCCCACGATAGATTGTGGGCATTGGCATCACATCCCACCAACAGTTCGTCACCTTGCCGATGGCAGGCTTCCATCAGTCTCCTTACTTCCAACGAAGGAGGACAGCTGTCTTCGTAAAGAAGGTATGCTGAGGCCAAAACAATTTCCCTCGTGATACCTTCCTTATGTTGCTGCATCCTGATGGTCAGCAGGTCCCTGGAACAAAACCATCATTGGTATGAAAGGTACTCCATTGCTAACATAAATGCATGTTCTGGAGATTTTTAGATTTCTAGCATAAATCATTTTACCTCCAGTACCACCGAGGCCCGATACACCCCCTTTGTATAAATAGGGTTCTTGCATCTGGGCCACGTCCACCTCCTGTCTCCCCAGGCGACAGGTCAGGGCAGCAGTGGTCCCTTTACTGTGCTGCAGGTATATCTGCAGCACTTCCAGTCCCCATCTTGCTGCCATTACTGCCTTTAAGGTCTTTGATTACCCTGACGGCTACTTAGTAACGTCAAGATGCGGTAGTCGCTGATGTTGGTCCCACCTCGTGGTTTGTGTATTATGATCAGCCCTTCGCAAAATGTCTCAGGGATCAGGACAGTGGGGGACATGAGATCGCTGTAGGATTTCGTCCAGAGAGGCACCAATAGTTGTTGAAAGGCCCTATAGAACCCCAGAGGGAGGCCGGCAGGGCCTCGCGACTTATTGGCGGGCCTCATCCGTATCGCTTCATTGACTTCCCCCTCTGTTATATTGGCTGTCAGTGCAGTGGCCGCAGCTTGTGGAACCTTGCCCTACGTGAGCTGGGATCGATTACTTCTGGGGTGGAGGGGGGCGGAGCTCTGAGTACAGCTGTGTGCAGTGTGCGTGAAGGACATGTCCTATATCACGCTGGGTGTCGTATCGTCCTCTGACATCTGTAGTCAGCACATGTTTGAAACATGTCGACGCCATCGTTCCGCGATGATATGGTGCATGGAGGGACTCTCCTGAGCCACTCTGTCTTGAGTACGGGCTCTGACGATCACTCCTTCAAGAAGTTGGCGTGCAAGTCTGATGATTTGGGCTTTGGCGTGATTCACCATCGTCTGCCTGAATATGGCAATATTGAAGTAAAAATCCTTCGTATTTTGCATTTCGAACTACCGGCCGCATAAACCATTACATAACGTACTACCCACTACACCACGGAGTACAACTACGACATTATTCATTTAATGTCGCGCTATTGCTTGCAACGGCTAAAATGCCACTGTAAACAATAGATTATAATTTATCGTACAATGAACGACCTACTTTTTTTAATTCTTCAGTGCGCCATTGGTTTGTGATGACAACGCTTAAGTTATAACAAGAAAATCATAAAATACAGGAAGCAATATGGCGTATGTCAGAGAGAGTTCTGAGCGAGGAATGTCACGTAACATTTCCTAACGCCTGGTTGACGTAACAGCCACAGGCGGTGTCAAATCGCCGTTATTTTTCAAATATATCTGTAACACTGCGAGTTGCAAAAAACATAAGAGGGGAAACTTGTAGAGAATTTTCTCCTCTACAAATTCGGTTTCTCAATTTTCGTGTCAGATGAACGGTTCGTTTGCAATTAGAATTGCATTACAAACGCCTTTTTTCTAGTGTTCCTACTGTATTTTTAGTCCGAAAAATTTGAAAAACCTAGGTTCTGGTCTCTGGTGGCCAACAATTATCTCCGTAAAATTTGGTGCCGATAGGTTGGATGGTTCGAGCTAAATCGTAGGAACACATTACGGACAGAAATACATCGTCAAATCGCTGTTGTTACAAATATCTCTGAAACGATTCAACATATGAGAAAAAGAAAACATAAGAGTCAAAGTTGTGGAGAATTTGCCCCTCTAGAAATCTGTTTATTCAATTTTCGTGTAATATACACGGATAAGCCATTATTTTCATTTCAATTTCGAGCTGTCAAATGACGATCGCAAAGGCCCACTTTTAGTGTTACTACCATAACCTAAAGTGGGCAAAAATAATTAATAAAATTACAAACATTTGAATTGCTATGGTAAAGAAGAAGAGATTTTCTTAAACATGATCATTACTGGTGGCGAAACGTAGATCCATCATTACAAGCCGGAGAGTAAACGGCAGAGTATGGAATGAAAGCATCCAAATTCGCCGTGCAAGAAAATGTTGAAGACCGAACCGTCCGTAGGAATATGACACTTACGGTATTTTGAGACGCACAGTGTCCAGTACAGGAACATTATGGGGAAAGGAGCACAGCAATAAACAGCGTACGTTACAGTTACATGCTTACTGCCAGGCTGAAACCTGAATTTCTAACCAAACGCTGAGGATTGCTGTCAAAAGGTGTTGTGTTGCTGAACGACAATGTTCGTCCACATACTGCTGCCCACACTGCTGAAACGCTCCAGAAACTCAAATTTGTAGTACTAGTTCAGTCTCCATGGAGTCCTGATCTTGCCCCTGATATCACTTGTTTGTCATTAAGGGGCCGTCGATTTTTCTTGAACGAAGCAGTGAAAGAAATTGTGCACTCCTGGTTCGCACCACAACCGAGAACCTTCTTGTATGAGAGCATCAGGAACCTTGTACAACGATGGACCAAGTGCATTGAAACTCAAGGAAACTCTGTCAAAACATGATGTTCTTGTAAGTTTCTATTTGATTATAATAAAATTTTTATAACTACTTTGCAGATAACAATTGACTTACCTTCGTACATAGTGTAGACTAATTTCATAGTTTCAATTTTAGCCTTTAATAATCGTGGTATTTCTGATCTGTGTAGTCTCGCAGTTGTGATTATTATTATTTTTTTTTTCCTTTTCCGACTCCGAAATTTTATATAAAGCACTTTTGTGTCAGGTTGAGCCGTTTCGGCTCGTTGTAGTGCCTAACGTGATCTTTAACACTAAGATCGAGTAATTTTTTATCTCCTTCGTCAGGTTTCAGGTGAGCAAGTTCAGCCGTGGTTGTTTCTGGTTTCGATCCTGCGCGTCCTTCCTGTTTGACTTCGCCCTGTAGCTAGCGCAGGACAGCGTTCTTGTTTGTTAATGAAAAAAAATCTCTCTCTCCTTCTTTCGCTTCATTTGGTTACTACATTTACTTCGTGACTTCAGAGCTCACCATCTGCACCGTAGTTGACAGGACTCACTGTGGACCTCTGGTACAGAGCCAGGTGGAGGGTGTGAATCAGAGGCTCAGACAGTTCTGCGACCGTGTGCGCCATCGGGTGGTGGGTTTCCGGGTTCTGCAGAATAGGTCAGGAGTCCACTATTGGCAGAAAATGGCTACACGGGTAGCGGGAGCCGTGTAGTGTGGAGTGGACGGCTTTTTAGGGTAGACGGCTTTGGGGAAACACTAAATGGGCTGTATCAAAGGGTGCAGGTCGCTTACTGGAGAAATATGGATTTAGGAACTATCGCTATAACAGTTGTAAATTGTCGTAGCTGTGTCGGTAAAGTATCAAAACTCCAAGCGTTAGTAGAATCCTCCGCAACACATATCTTTATATGTAGCGAAAGTTGGCTTAAGCCGGAAATAAGTTAAGCAGAAGTTTTAGAAAAAGGTCTAACTGTGTTCGGAAAGGATAGACAAAACAAAATAAATTTGTCGCCGTCAAAAGTAGTCTGTAGTGTAGTGAAGTTGAAGTGGATTGTTCCCGTGAGTTATTATGGGCAGAGGTTGTACTGCATAATCGTAAACAGTTAATATTAGGTTTTCTTTACCGACCTCCTGACTGTGACGATATAATTGCAGAAAGGTTCGAACAAAATATGTGTCAAATTGCAAACACGTACCCAGCTCACAATAATATTAGGCGGTGATTTTAATTTACCCTCAATCTGTTGGAAATATTATATTTTTAAATCAGGAGGTAGGCATAAAACATCGTGTGAAAGTGTACACAGCGCACTCTGCGAATTACTTCGAACTATTAGCTCATGGGGCAACTAGAATTGTAAATGGACGTCAAAACACTCTTGATCTCATAGCAACAAATAATCCTGATCTCTTAACGAGCATTAAAATGGATACAGATATTAGTAAACACAAAGCTGTCAGATTCAGTATATAAGTCCCAAAGTTACCAAAAATAGAGGAAAAGTATATTTGTTCAGGAAAGCAGATACAGTACATAGCATCTTGAAAAACAGCTTCCACTCATTCCAAACACTAAACGGGAGATCAGACCAGATGTGGCTCTAGTTCAAATTGATAGTTTTGTACCAAATAAATTAATAAAAGAAGGTGGTTATCCCCCTTGGTTCATAAAAAGGTCGAGATACTATTGCAAAAAGAACGTAAAACGCATGCTAATTGTAAACTAACACAAAATCACCAGGATTGGCGATCCTACAGAAAAGCTGAAAATTTAGCCAGGACGTCAGTCTCAGATGCCTACAATACTTTTCACAACGATTATCTTTCTCGAAATTTGACTAAAAACCCAAAGAGATTTAGAGGCAAAACACGAACTATACCCTCACTACGTGATAGTAATGGCTACCCTGCCGATGATAGCGCTACTAATGCAGAATTACTAAACATAGCTTTTCGAAACTCATTCACCATGGAAGACGAAACCAATATTTCAGATTTCGAATTACAAACAGAAGCCAGAATGCGTAACGATGAAGTAGATTTCCTTGGAGTAATGAAGCAACTTAGACCACTTAACAAGAACAAGAATTTCTGGTCCGGACTGTATAACCATTAGATTTCTATTTGACTATGCTGAAGGAATAGCTCCTTACTTAACAGCCATATACAACCGCTCGCTCAAAGAAGGATCTGTAGCAAAAGACTAGAAAGTAGCTCAGGTCACACCTATATTCAAGAAAGGCAGTAGGCATAACCCACTAAACTACAGACATATTTCAGTGACGACAATTTGCGGCAGGGATTTGGAACATATCCTGTATCAGGGCCGGCGCAAGCCCAAGTGCCGCCCCGTGCGAGCTGCTAAATTGCCGCCCCCCACCCCACGATTTTTTGTTTTTCAAAACGTTTGTTGAATTTCATTTAAACAAATCTATAGGAAATGACAGCAATCAATCGCAATTTTTGTTTTTACTTTTTATATCTACCAAGGTTTCGACCGCTGTGTCGCCAGTTTCAAAAATGTTAAAATGTTTGTTAATCTAGCGGACCAAACTGCGTGGTCATCAGTCCGTAGCTTACAAACTACTTAAACTAAGGTAAACTAACCTAAGGACAACAGACACACCCATGACGGAGGGAGGACTCGAACCTCCGCCGGGACCAGCCGCACAGTCCATGACTGCACCGCGTTAGACCGCTCGGTTAATCCCGCGCAGCATGGACTTACAAAAGTAACGTAAATAAACATTTTTCAATTGTGAACAGATAATGTATTCAAAGGAAAACCGTATACAGTAAATAAATGTTGGTAGAGTGATACTGTGCGAGAGGTATTGTCAAACAAAAGTGTCGGTCACAGTTTGTTGTTTAATTATTGTGGGTAAGGAGAACTAGAGGTTACGTTTCATTGGCAGAACGCTTCGAAGATGCACCAGCTCCACCAAAGAGACTGCCTACGTCACACTTGTGCGTCCTCTCCTGGAGTACTGTTGCCCCTTTGGGACCCTCACCAGGTAGGACTGACGGAAGACATTGAGAAGGTTCAGAGAAGGGCAGCTCGTTTTGTTTTATCACATTACGGGGGGGGGGGCGGAGCGTCACGGAAATGTTGCACGAATTGGGGTGGAAATTATTAAAACAAAGACGTTATTCATTGTGGCGTGTCTGTTTGCGAAGTTTCAATCACCGACTTTTACTCTGAATGTGAAAACATGTTGCTAGCACCCACCTACTTAGGGAGACATGACCATCCCAATAAAATAAGAGAAATCAGATCGAAAATGGAACGATTTCGGTGTTCTTTCTTCCCGCGCGCTATTAGAGAATGGAATGTTAGAGAAAAATTATGAAAGTGGTTAATGAACCCTTTGCCAGGCACTTAAATATGATTTGCAGAGTATCTATGTAGATGTAGATGTTCATATACGTACAGACAGGTGTTTCATGGCTCAAAAAACAAAACGTTTGACTATCACTCCGAAACGGATAGCAAAAATTTTGAAATATACGTCAAAATGCAACTTATGCCATGCTTACTACCAATGTCTTTATCCCTTGTAATTACTCGCTGCGTATTTACCCATTCGGAATACCTCTAGTCATTGTAGGTGTTGGACATGTTTGACTAGTAGTGTTCATCCAATTTTATCCATAATGCAGGAAGAATAAAACACTCGGAAACTGCCATTGAAGGGATTAGCAAAACTGCTTGATACTTAACACATAATCTCAGTATCGAACATTGTATTTGAATTTCCAAATTAGATTTCGTCTTCTGCAATATTAGTTGTGAGTAAACGCAAGGCGCGTAACAGACTGGCAACGCTCCATAAGAATACTGGCGTGTACACCAGACTGCTTCCCAAGCTGTGTTCCTATGGCGTAAATACGACGGTGCTGCCACAGTGGCGAGGAAGAAATCAGTCCTCCTCCCTCTCCCTCTCCTTATTCAACAGGAGCGGCCGGCAGGTAGTCAAAGCGCCTTGCCACGGTTCCCGAAGCCGCTTCTTCCGAGGTTTGAATCCCCTCTTGGACATGAATGTTGAGTTTGTCCTCAAAAAAAAAAAAAAAAAAAAAAGGAGGCGGCAGATTTGCCGCCCCTCGGAAAGTGCCGCCCCGTGCGGCCGCACGTTTCGCACGTACCTTGCACCGGCCCTGTCCTGTATTCAAATATTATGAATTATCTCGAACAGAATGATCTGTTGACCTTAGGTCAGCAAAGACTTAGACAATATAGTTCATGCGAAACACAAGTAGCTCTATACTCACATGAAGTGATGAGTGCTATAGACAAGAGATCTCAAATTGATTCCGTTTTCTTTTAACACCCTACCTTACAAACGGCTTTTAATCAAATTGCATGGTTATAGTGTGTCGCCCCAATTTTCGACTGGATAGGGGTTTCCTGTCAGAAAGGACACAGTTTGTAGTAATCGATGGTAAGGCATCGACTAAAACAGTGATGATATCGGGCGTTCCACAGGGTAGTGCTATTGGTCCTCTGCTGTTCCTTATTTACATATACGATTTGGGAGAATATCTAAGCAGCTGTCTTAGGATGTTTGCAGATGACGCCGTCATTTACGATCACGTAAAATCATCTGAAGATCAAAACCAACTGCATTACGATCTAAATAAGATATCACTATGGTGTAAAATTTGGCAGTTGTCTCTAAATAATGAGATGTGTGAAGTCGTCCATATGACTACGAAAGAAAATCCATTACACTTTGTTTACAAGATAAATCAATCAAAAGTGAAGCCTTTAAACGCCACAAAATACCTAGGAATTACTATTACTTCAAACGTAAACTGGAGAAAACACGTAGATAATGTCGTGGGAAAGGCGAACTAGAGACTGCGTTTAATTGGCAGAACCCTAAAAAGTTGCAACAGACTACTAAAGAGACTGCATACACTACGCTTTTCCGTCCTTTTTTTAAGTATTGCAGCCCAGTGTGGGATTCTTAGGTGGGTTTGATGGAGGACTTCGAAAGAGTCCAAAGAAGGGCAGCTCGTTTCGTATTGTCACGATACAGGGCAGACAGCGTTACGGAAATGATACAGGATCTGGGATGGGAATCAACGCAACAACGGCGCATATCGCTGCGGCATGGGCTACTTACGAAGCTCCATTCGCCAACATTCTCCTCCGAATGCGAAAATATGTTGTTGACTCCCACTTACATAGCTAGAAAAGATAATCAGAATAAAATACGAGAATTTAGGTGTTCTTTCTTCCTGCGCGCTATTCCAGAATGAAATGGGAAAAAATAGAATAAAGGTGGTTCGATGAACCCTATGCCAGGCAGTTAAATGTGAATATCAGGGTATCTCATGTAGATGTAGATATAGACATAAACGATCTCTTGCATACCAAATTTATGAAAAGGAGACGCATTGTTAGAGTCGCAGTCGTGCACACTTAACAAATGTCAAATGTTGTCTTAACTGTACATGGTCATATGCAGTAATATTACTATTTGTGCAACATAGGAAGACATGACTGTCACTAGAGGCGGTCACTGTACAGCTCTCGGTGCTAATCGCGACAGGTTTGCGTGGTTTACTTCGTATTGTTGTTTTTGTTAATACACAGGAGTTTGTCAGTATGTAATATATTTCGATCACAAACTAAGTAATCAGAGCTATACATTGAAGCAACAGAAATTTTTCCTATCACAAATATAAAATTATTTTTGACTGATCATTTGAAATTCATTAAGTTAAAATACAATATAAAATCGAACATGTTACTGAAGCCTTGTCATTATTGTAAAATTTCTGAATGTATTTTAATTTAAACGCAATAGATAGTAATCCTAGGCTATATATGATTACCATATGGCAAGTTAATACTAAGCGCCGTAAGAGAGCGCGGTTTACATTGGTCATATTTTCAAAACATCATTCATCATATTTGCCCGTGACTGTCAAATAATGAAGAAACAAAAACTGTTACTGTGAAAAAATACAAAATGCTGGATAAGGAAATAGGATTTCCTCTCATGTGACAAAAATTATATAAGGTAGTTTGTTATAATGAAAGAAAATTGTGGTATGTATAACAAAACCCTGTCTCCTCGGATATTTTTACTGTTAACCTTATACAGACTATTTTCTAATCCCGCGTTAGGATAAGGACATAGAGAAAGACAGCAATGTCCCAACTGAGGGGAATGGTCCTTCAGTGAGAATCACTCATAATTGTCCCTAAGCAGTTTTGATGCAGTATACATACAGTCATAAATGAGGAAAAATATTTGGTGGAAATTGTTGCATACTGGGCTACAAATATAAATTCGTTTTCCGCACGTGTCAATAAATGACAATGCATTTGTATATGCGACATAGTCATTGAGTAGGCAAGCGACCATGATGAAATGATTGGGCAGTATTGCTGTGAAGCTGGTTAGGTCGCAAAATCTTTATTATAGGTCACACTCAATGTACAGCGTGCCCTCAAAAATGACGCGTTTCGGAATTACCATCATCAGATTAGCACCTCTTCCGTGCCATGTGCACACGTGAACAGATGTAAGATGTTATTTGATATAATACAAATTAACATCCTACATCTGTTCACGAGTGCACATGGCACGGAAGAGATGCTAATCTGATGATGGTAATTCCGAAACGCGTCATTTTTGAGGGCACGCTGTACATTAAGTGTGACCTATAATAAAGATTTTGCGACCTAACCAGCTTCACAGCAGTACTACCCAATCAAATGACAATGCAATTGAATGGTAAAAGTCTGGAAATATGATGTGGACTTTTGGTTGTTACTGTGCGCCGACATTGGCCAAGGGGACAGATCGGCAACAGGAAACAATGTGCGAGTGTTGTAGGTAGTCTAGCCGCTCACGTGAAAGCGAGCCATGCGGTGTCAAGCAACGGTCTGCGTGACACTGCGAGCAATGACAGCGCTCACATAGCGTTTTCACTGGCCAGTATTCCGTATCGTGGCTAGGCGTAGGGAAAGGAACTTGTGCCCTGTTGCCCTGTTCTCGATCTGTCCTCTTGGCCAAGGTCAGCGCACTGTAACACCCAAAAGTTCACTTCATATTTCCAGATTTTTACCATTCAATTGCAATGTGATTAATTGACGTAGGAACATGCGAAAAACGAATTTATGTTTGTAGCTCAGTGTCTGGCAATTTTCATGATATATTTTTCCTCATTTATGACTCACCCCGTATATATGAATTAGCAAGTGCCTAGAGCGGAACAAAGAGGGGTTTAGTGGATGGAGTGATAGAGTGAGTATTCATTTTAGAGACTGTGATACAATAAAGATAACTCATCTACTCAATTGGTCTTAACAGTACAGGGTTCCAGCTAAAGAAATGAGAAATGTACATTAAAATAGTGTAAGGTGATATAGAAGTTCAAAGCCTGGATATTCAAAATGACATGAATTATATGAATAAATTAAGAAAGGTATTAAGAAAAAAATTGAAGCACAGATTTTCGTTTGAACACCATTTCTAGTTCATTGCCTTGGATAAATCGCTTGAATACCTCTCTGCATATTATCCCTCAAGCTCGTAATAAATTACATGTGGTTTTCCAAAGGCCATGTAAGTTTTCTTGGAAATGAAATGTGAAGTCAGTCCCGAAACCAAACGCCGCGGCTGATGTCGAAGATTTACTGTATTTCTTCGTAAGCAGGAGGCAGTTTTCGGCGCATCTATCTCATCAAATCGCCTGAACCCTTTAATGAAAAGTAAAATTATTCTATAGGTGGATTCAGGGATAATATTTTACACTATGGAACAATGGTGTTCTGAATAGCTGGTAACGTAATAAATTAAAATATCATTACGGATACTGTAGTCTGACTGTATGAACAACGAAAATGTACCGAGCTATAAAATTTATTTTCTTTCTTCAGTGTGTAGGCGCAGGCAGGAAATATAGAGATGTTTTGAAATTATACATGAAGCTCTGGGAAGTGTTATCAATTTCGACTATTGCAATACATAAGTTCCATTAGCTTCAAGATAAAGACGCAGTTTCTATTTGTAATACTTGTCTTACCGTGTAAACTTAACATCAGATTTTTACCTCTTTAGTGAGTACCTTTTGGCACGACTAAGTTTTTAAATTCGGTCAATACTAACAATAAATACTGAAACTAATTTTTCTTGCCCTTGCGAGCCATCATGTACGCAACCTGCATCAGAAGTCCGTGACAACACGTACCGGGTTTTATATTGTGGGATGTTGTCGACCATCCTGAGACCTGCAGTTTTCCGCTGGGACCCCACTGTTCTTCGCGTCTCCTTTTAGTGAAAGCGTCGCGTCCATTAAAGAGGCACCTTACCCCAACAGACGCAGCCCGCATATGGGTCTCTTTATAATCGATATTTTCTCTCAAAGTCCGCCGAAAGCCTTATAAATTGGCCTCATGTTTTATGCATCGCTCCAGTGTTTTTAGATGGGAGCCCGCCCTGCCCAGGCCTCTCACGCTCCACACGTATCTGTTGCCGGCTTCTCGATTCACTTCGCCGCCCTTTCAGTTTCGCAGGAAACCTCAAGTGGTGAGTGCCGTTTGACGACGTTGTTTTCCCGCGTACCACCTATCCCTTCTCAGAAATAATATATATATATATATATATATATATATATATATATATATATATATATACTCTGAGTCGATAGTTCAATAGGTTGTGGAAAATAAGATGATTTGTATTCTGCTACGAATTACTTTAATAAAGTAGGTGTCCCAAATATCGCTCCTGTGCCTATTGTCGTCTATTCTTATCCTCAAGCCAATATGCATCCGACCTATGAGTTTCTGTTGTAAGACTGAGCCTCTGTGGGTTTACCGCAGCCAGGAATAGTTGCAAGCTTGACAACGCGAACAATTCTATCTGGGTGATGTTGGGGATGATGTCAGTCGCTTTTATTGCCTAACGCTAAGCGAGGTAAATACTAGGTAACTGTTTAGTTATAATAATTTCGGTTATACATAGCTGAAATCCACTAACAAAAGCTAAAAGAATGTGCGATATTCCATTTTTAAACAAGTGATTCTAATTTCGCTGTGTGAATGATAATAGGAATAACCGTAGGTGGTATTAGGAACACGCTCTCAGAAAAATTCCTTTCAACAATTCTTAAATTTTCCAAAATAACTCAAAAGTAGCATAAAGCAATTTCACCTGTGGAAACCATAGCAGTGTACTTTCTAGTAATATTCATTTATATTCAAGCTAGATTTCACAGACAAGGAGGCTGATAAACAAGGAAATAGTTAAGGTAGGCGATATTTCGGCCCCTTGCTCTACCTGGACACGAAATTGGTAGTACCGATAACTAATACTGATTACACAAGAAAAGACCGTCTACAAAGACGCTAACTTGGCAACATAACAATAAATAAAATATTCTAATACATATAAAAGTCACATAATGTATAAAAATTCATGTTTGTTTGTCTTCTTGTTCGTATTTTAAGGAAGGCCATCATACCGTAGGGATTAACCGTCCTTAGGTTAGTTTACCTTAGTTTAAGTAGTTTGTAAGCTACGGACTAATGACCCCGCAGTTGAGTCCGATATATGTACAAACATTTGATTTAGATCCGACTGCGATAAAACTTTGTCATTTCATTGCTTGTACTTGCGCTAAGGCTATAGGCACACTAAAATTCAAATGTTTGTATAGTCTATGGGACTTACCTACGGGGTCATCAGTCCCTAAACTTACAAACTACCTATAAACTACTTACGAACTTGGACGGAACAAATATCCATGCCCGAGGGGGGATTCGAACCCACGACCGTAGTGGCCGTGCAGACCGTGACTGGAGCGCCTCAGTCCCCGCAGCTACCTCCGTGACGGAGGGTTTTTTGCAATTAATTGTTTCCTACGCCTTCATGTTCAAATGGCTGGGCGGATATGGATGAAAATTGGAACAAAGTAGCTTACTGCCCAATTACACATGGGCTACCTTTGGTACTGCACCTTATGGTGCGTGGCCTAGGTTACCTTACAGTGACTTAATATGTTTGCTACTTCTTTACACTGAAAGGGATGGAAACCTTCGAATGATATTTGGAATGGAGACAGCTTATAATTTTCATTAATATATAGGCTACCATTGGTAAGCCATCTTAAGGTGCGTGGCGGAGGGTACGTTACAACTAACTTCTAAATTGTTTGACTGGTTTCTATGAAAGTCATCGCATAAACATATGTTTTTATGAAGATGATTTTTATAAGTGAATTTAGCATGGAGGAGGGTACCTTGCGACTTTGACACCGTTTGAACAGTCACCATGAAACTTGGCACATGTTTGAATGGTTTCATATACAAGAGGGAGGGGGTAGGTGGAGGAGGAGACGAACAGAGAGAGGGGAGAATGAGAGAGGGGAGAAGGTGACAGAGAGGGGAAAAGAGATGAACAGGGGGAGGGAGAGGAGGAAATGGACAGAGAAAGGGACAGGAGGACCATGTAAACAGAGAGGGGGGGAGGAGGAAATGGAGTGATAGAAGATTGGAAACCTCAAATATATTTCTTCGTTTGTTCGTATTTTATGAGCTGCCGTAACCTTGATAGTGATAAAACTTTGTCAACATACTTCTTGCTCTTACGGGAAGGTTATAGACATAGTACAATTAACTTACTGCAGGTGGCGCGCGTGTCGTACCAGCAAATGTATTTGAAGGGCACATGAAATTAAACGAGCCAACACTTTCATATTTCAAACGTATTTTGAACAATTTTTTCTTCTACCGAAGCAACGCGCCAGGTACCAGTAGTAAACATAATATTAATACATTAACACGAAATTTGCATCACAGGTTTCTAATATTGATTGCACAAGGAGAACAATGTAACTCATGTAAACAGAAACGTTTTGAACCAAATAGGTGCACAATCATTAGGTGTGTACGAAGCCGTTAAGAGAGGTCAAAGGAAGTAGATACTTTCTTATCTGTTGTGAGCAATATGCTGCTTGGTCATCAGTCCCTTTTAGTATCAGTAATCCTGATGTTAGTTTTCTAATATACATTAAACTAATCAATGACAATACGTGGACATCTAAAATTAAAGTCCTACCTGCTTCTGACCTTTGTCCTGATGAGGTGGTCGGGTATAAATTAAAATAAACGGTTATAGTCTAGTTCTTGTATTTGGTTGTATTATAGGCTACTAAATTAACGTGAGCGAATAAAAGAGTGCATCGATTTAATTGTCCTTTGTGATGCCGTGGCACAATATTATTATTTCTTTTCATTCTCTCCAACTGTGTGCTAGGGATTCGAGAGCATAAGAATGTGACAAATGGCAACGGTCCTAATGTTCCTTATTGTCAAAGTACGAATATGAGCAACGTATGCGCTATATATCAAAAATATAAATAAACAACCATCGGAGCGGAAACCGTTTGTTTGTTGCTGTGTAGCAACAAAATGTTACTAGTTTAGGGCTGTCTTCTGTAGCGAAATATTGCTACACATTCCTTTTCTATGTGGGACATGCGATGGGGTAGGCGAGGCAATGGTTAATACTTTTACCGCAGATTTTGCGTAGCGAAAGGAAATTCATTGTATGTTTGGACACGCTAATTCCACGCTTTCACATAAATTCTTATTTCTGACGTACAGCATTTCATAAAGGTCTCTTACGCTATTGCCTTTCACCCTACAGGGAGATCTAAAGTGATTAGTTCTCTCTCACTAGGGCACAACATCCCCATGCATCGGCATGCTGATGCATTCACCGAACCGCTCTACGAAATATCACAGTACTGTATCTTGGAAGTGAAAGCAATATCACACAAACTTAAGAAGATGCGCGCTGAGTTGCATAAGCAGAGTTAATAATCCTCGTCGCTCGTAAAATGAGCCAAGAGTGGACGGTAACCACCCGCGGAAATTAGGCAACACTTGATCTAATTCATTATGACAGTATCGATTCTCGTTCTCCGTGATTGGCTTTTTGTGTGATTCACATATGCATTGACGGCAATGGTTGGAAGCCGTACTCTCCCATTATATTTTTACCTAAACTCGTTTTTGAGGTGATGGATGGAGGCCATTCTTACAATGTGGAAATGTATCGGATTGTAAACGGAACATTGCCGTTCACGTGGCTCTTTCAAACACACACACACGCACACACATATTAACACACACACACACTCACACACACACTGTGGTTCGTGATGCCTTAAAAGAATTAATCGTCAATGAAATGGTCAGAGAGGGTCACAGAGCTACGGGGCATTATTTACTTAAAAAGGTACGACCCGTATTATACAAGGAGCGTCTGAAAAGTTCGGTGAATGATCCAGTATTTTACAAACCTCTCTGGCGAGGATGACGTTCCCGCGAATACACATTGACAGACATATCAAGCGTCCGTTATTGTGCAAAGCAATGCAGTAAAGCGATGGTACAAGCTGCTACCTAGTTAACAGCATCAGTGTGAGAACTCGTATCATTGCAACATGAAGCGCGATGTGGAGCAATGGAGCCGCGCGTTAACATCAAGTGATGTTTCAAATAAGCCAAAGCGGTGACTAAGACCTATGGGCTGATCAGTGCAAGGTTCAAGTGTATAGTGTTGGAATAGTGAGTAAAACTTAAGGAGATCCAACAATGTATGACCTCTGTGCTTCGAGCGACTCCACAAAAAGCGTTAGCTGACATTTTACAACAGCTGTACAAATGATGTCAGAAGGGTAGCCAATGGCGAATACTTTCAAAGCCAATGAGTGTATTTGATTTGTAAGTCTTGTTTCCTGTATTTCTTCAGACCATTCACCAAACATTTCAGAGTCAAACACGCGGCATCTGGTGCTAAATCGCTCACTCACGATTGGCGCTGCCATGTGATCCGGACACATGATTGAACGAAAACCCCACCACACGCCGTAACACCAGCTACCCAAAAATTATCAGTATTTGGGCACAATAATCTCTATTTCTATATACATGTGGCGTCTGTTCGGAAAGAACAGACGTCACATTCTGATCCTGCAGCTGTTATTATTTAATATTCATAGAATATATGACTTCAACTGCTATTGGGCAAAGCTGAAAATGTGTACCCAGCCGGGATTCGAACCCGGGTCTCCTGCTTTCTAGGCAGTTGCGCTGACCCCTACACCACTGGGGACACAGTGATCACCGCACCTGCAAGGACTACCCATGCACGCCTCCCGTCAGATACAAATTCCCAGCTTCGCCCTGCCCATAGTACTCAAACTCGTAGTTTAACTAATTCCCGTAAGAGTAAGGGCTTCTAACTTGCCCACCCCTCCCCACTAACGATAGGATCATTGCCCGTCACCGGCATATTATATATATACATGTGGCGTCTGTTCGGAAAGAACAGACGTCACATTCTGATCCTGCAGCTGTTATTATTTAATATTCATAGAATATATGACTTCAACTGCTATTGGGCAAAGCTGAAAATGTGTACCCAGCCGGGATTCGAACCCGGGTCTCCTGCTTTCTAGGCAGTTGCGCTGACCCCTACACCACTGGGGACACAGTGATCACCGCACCTGCAAGGACTACCCATGCACGCCTCCCGTCAGATACAAATTCCCAGCTGTGCATGGGTAGTCCTTGCAGGTGCGGTGATCACTGTGTCCCCAGTGGTGTAGGGGTCAGCGCAACTGCCTAGAAAGCAGGAGACCCGGGTTCGAATCCCGGCTGGGTACACATTTTCAGCTTTGCTTTTTGAAGTCATATATTCTATGAATAATCTCTATTTCCACTTTATTACTCACTCCTGTAGCAAACAAAAATCATATATCGTAGACCGTACCAATAGTGATAAATATAGTAAAGTCTCGATTATCCGACCTAAACCGGCCGCGCCGATATCGGATAAGCGGAAGTGTCGGATAACACGGAAAATAATAATAATAATAAACCAGTCTGAAACATTTATTTGAACATATAACAATTATTAAATACGTGACCAAGAACTGAATATAACTTACAAAGACATTGGACGGCACTCAAAGAAAAGTGAAAAGATATTGCGTCACAAAAAAATTAAATTAGGCCAAATGAGTTAAACATTATTACAATACAAATCATATTAGACTGAACAGATATTTACTTACAACAAGCAGTTTTGTGTTTGTGAAAACTTCATTGAACCGCAAAAACGTATTTAAATCTATGCAATGTTTGCAGATTCATTTTTATTTCTTTTTAATCAATTTATTTATGTATTTTGCCGTTAAATCACGTAGTCTTTTAAGGCGTAAAATTTTGGTCTACGACGTTTCCTACAGCTGCTGTGCATATTGTGAAGCAGTTTCTAAAACTTTGTGTCCTTCGGTGTGAGAAATCTTGGTCTCACTTTCTTCCATTACATCCGCTTCAGCGTCTTCTTCTTCTTTTACCATTTGGACTATATCATCTGTCACTTCAAATTCTTCATCTTGAACACTTCATTCATTTGCGTCATCTTCCGTGGCGTCAGCACATTCCGGAACTATACTTAACAATGAAAGTAGGGTAGTATTTTCGGGTTCTGTCCGCTGTTGTAGATTTTCATCATCTGGAGAATTTTCCTGATTGTCCTGTAGAAACAATTTTGCAATTGTATTTGCTCAAACACTCTCCTAAGATTGAGCCACGTCATAAGCTACATCTTTCAAATTAATACGGCGTATCTACACTACCATGTCTTCTCCCTCGTCCATGGCACTACTTAAAGAGGAAAGAAAGTTTTTGTGGTAGTTTCCCTTCAATGTCTCTAAGGTCCCTTTTTCCATAAGGTGACATAAGGATATGACATTTCGAAGCAAAAACATGGCCTTTATACCTTGATCTTGAAGTTCATCCTTATTAGGATGACAAGTGGCATTGTCTAGAGACAACAGTGGCACGAACTATTTAAAAAACATTATATAAAAATGTCTAACCCCCTCGAAGCAATTTTTTTTTTTTTTTTTTTTTTTTTTTTTTTTTTTTTTTTTTTTTTTTTTTTTTTTTTTTTTGCTTACAGTCCCTGTGATATGAAAGAGTAGGAGAGTAGGATAACACGGAAGATCGGATAACCAAAGATTTGTTAATCGAAACTCTGCTGTAGCATTTTTTCACAGCTTACCATCACGGAGAGTCTCCCCAATGTGTCAGGTCTCGTTTACGTGCTGCTATAAGCGCCTTGCGTCTCTCGCTGACACCCCAGGCACAAGGGCTTTTGTATGAAATGCAACGCTGCTATTGGCCGACGACCAGTCTCCCCCCACTATGTCTCTAGGAACCCATCTATGAAACATCGTTCATTGTTCCTGATACCTTTTCATTGATACAACAAATCCTGACATGTTCTGCAAAAGATACAGAGAAGATGAGGCAGTGTGGCCCTTGTCCATATACATAGGTAGGGTTTGGTAATTAACAGACAAAAGGATAAATTCATAATATGTCACATAGTAGTGCTATACCGGACAGCTGTAATCCCACTACTACTAAATCGATAATATCACCAGCGTGCGAAACCACTGTAGTGGGCTCATTTTGGAGACGGCATGTCATGCAACTGTTTACTTTTGCATGAGAACACTGACCTTGGATTTTTTAAACTACTTTGACTCCTGCAGTGCTGTAGCGTCTGTGCACCTTTACTAGGTAGCATAATTCATTTATCGTTGCATCATTTGCACCAAACTCCTAATACTCTCAATAAGAATGCTTGCCATATGAAAAAGAAATATTTAGTAAATATTATTGGGATATTATCGGTTATATGACTTACATTGTTTTAATACAAAGTACTTTATGACAACCCAATTATACATTTTACTATTCTAATCCCTGGCAATTGAAGTATTGACTGCATGTAATGTTTTTATGGTTGCTTCTTTAAGCATGCTTAAGAAATATCCACAATAGCACTTCACAATATGGATTTATGCACCTTCTTTCCGTGACAAATGGAGCATAATGTACTTTTTTGCTTTCAATCATTGGCCCGAGTTTGATACTGTAATATAGAAATGTTATGTAATCGCTATTAATATGTAATATACTAAGAACACATGGGTGTGTGGTCGTGACTTTAGCTATGATCTCTTCGTCTCTCCCGGCATTTCTAGTATTTCAGGCGGTGGCCGCTCTGTAACGTTCTTGTTTACCAGACGACTCACCACGGTTTTCGCACAAGTGTGTCAGCTTATGGTGCTGGGTAGCTATGACATGATGCGGGCCGAACACTTACTCAGTAATCAGTTTCAGTATTTTTACTGAACTTCATTTTTATTTAGTGTCACATGTCCATGCTCGTAGTGATTAGTGGTTGCATTTGTTTGCAGTGTATTCGGTTTCTCGTTTAGGAACTGTTTTCTGAAGAGTTCGTAGCTCGACACAGTTTTAAAACGACTGGTGAGAACCATGCATTTTCAAACAGGTATGATTTGTTCATTTACATTCATCAGTCTTATATCGACATTACCTGACATTGCAGGTTGTGGATGGCGATCTGATAGATTAATAATCTTGAAAAGTGAAAACCCAAGACAGCAAAATATTTATTTTAATTGGACCGGATTCAGTGGGCTAACCACCATCATCTGGTCGGCTGATATGACCAGATGATGGTTGTATAGCCCACTGAAACCGGTCGTAAGTATTTTGCGGTCTTGGCTTTCACTTTTGAAGACCATTAGCTTAATACCATTAATAAATATCAACAATATCATGATTTATGCCACGGTGGAACTTGTGCTCAACGACTGTATTTGACTTGTAGAAATTTTCAGCAGTCAGTCGTAAATATTACGAACGCAAGCTCCAACATGGAGGTCGAGATGTTTCAAATATTTTTATTGTTTCTTAAGCATTGATAATGACCACACAGTGGTCGAAATCCAGAACTGCCAATAAATAAATAATATTTAGGACTGATTGCTAAACATTTTTACAAATAACAACAATAATTCAGTTTCAACAACTAAAGGTATTATAATATGGAGAGGCACTGAATTAAAATTTGCGCTGTGGCCGCGATTCGAACACGGGAAATTCTGCTGAATAGGCATGGACTTTACACCGCTCAGCTTACACATCGATGCAGACAAAGCGACTACACGGACATTCTTTAACACGTGTCCCTCCACACCCTAAAGCGTCTAGCTCGTAAGCAGCAGGTTTCGGGTTCGAATCCTAGCTACAGTCCAAATTTTAATATAAAGTCTCTTCTTATATTTAATATAATTAATTCTCCTTAGGAGCACGCTCAGTCACCCTTCTGGCTTGTATCACCAGAAGATAGGATTTATATCCCGAAAACAGTCGCCGTAGATTGTGTACAAACAAAGGAGGTATGTATTACCCGTTCACTTAACAAGTGCAGACGGCAGAACGCGCAACTAAGCTTTGTTCACGCTCAGATGGGGCCTAAGGCGGCCGATAATACTCTACAGTACACGATCGACGCAAGTGTCGCGCGCACTGTACAGTCACGTTATTGTCGTAGTGCGACTGTATTCTCGGCGGCTGGTGAAATGCACAGGCATTGCGAAAATACAAGCTATCAAAGAGCACTAACCGATGAAAAAGTGCTGATAAATAATATTGTTGTGTAAAGAAGAAAAACTAAATGTTTTGCTCATACCGTTGGGATGAGCTATGGAAAAAGGTAGGAAAAAGTTTAAGAACAGTGAGTAATATTATGAACGATGTTAAGAAGACCAGACAGAGTGGTCAAAAAACTGTAACACCGAGGAAAAAGAGACAGAGTAATAAAAACCAAGTGTCTTGACGAATTTGATAAGTGCTTACTGAAAAGAAAGGTTTTAGACATGATAAGAGAGTACCCACCCTTCGAATACTCGGGAGAACTAACCATTTTCTGTAGAATTTTGAAGGATATGGGGTTTATTTGAGAGGGAGGACATTGTAACAAGTCGTGTAAGTTTCCGTAGAACACTGAGGGAAAACATGCGTGCTTACACACTATACTGTCAGTCAATATTGGCAACAAGTGACTTACCAGGTGTGAGAAAAAATATAGTTCTGGACAAAGAGCGATAGTGTTTCATACAGGAAGAGAAATGGGGTTCATTGAGGGTGCAGGGCTTAGCCATAATTCCACATCAAAGTCGGAAAATTTTCACAATGAAATGAACACAGGAATGTAATGAAAGTTGCAACGAACAACGTCTGCAGTGTTACCCTCTCCCAAGTTAAGCAAATGGCTTCGACTGCAATACAGAGCATTGCGAATGAAGACTGGAGAAAGGAGTGAGATAAAGTGAAAACTATTAGGGACGAATACTGGCACAGAGATGCACTGATGGACGAAGCTATTGAGAGTGTAATTATCCAGCTTCAACCATACAGTGACAGTGAAATTTAGTATTGTGGTTCTGAGGACGCATCTGACGAGACAGACTCAGAGTCGACAGAGACAGCTACTATGCTTCGGACATCAGCAACAGCTCCACTGACTCAGGAGATAAGACAGAATTGAGTGTTGAAGCCAAGTGTTTAGCCCTTACATATGGATTAAAGTTTTGTGCCTGTCGTTATGCTGCATCTCGCCACATAATGCTTACATGTTAACAATGGGATAAGCCACACAGGCTTGTATAATTCTGTGTTAATAGCAAATGCAGTTTTGCATTTGTTTGGTCATGTAATATGCTTTTCGAAACCACACATTCAGTGGTTGACAATTCACTTAAGTAGGCCTACGTTCGCGATTAATCAATGAGAAAAGTTACAGTTTTAGGTTCGAATCCTGGCAGGGTCGCCAATTGTAAGAAAATTGCCTGTTGGAGGTCGTCATAATGATCTCAAAATTTAGAATGCGTAACAATATACTCCAGTAATAATACTTTCGTTATTGAATGTTGCAGCAAATCACAACTAATGGGTCGCAACAACACTTTCGCAGTGAAAGTTAAAATTTTAAATAAAAAAAAATATATTAACTTGAAACAGTCACTGTGGTAATTAATTAAGCTTGGCCCTATCAGACTTAGCATTGACTACAGCCTCCAACTAGCACCTCTTACGATTCACGAACATCACAACTTCACTAATAAATGTGTCAGAATTCATGTAGTGATGATGGCGTGTTCGTGTTGTAATCAAAATTGTAATAGCAGTTAGACTCTGATTGCAATGATAATAGCTCAGTACAGTGAAACTCCGTGGTGCAATGAACTTCACAAATACTATAGTCAAAGTTCCCAATAATTTTGATAATATTCTTTAAAGCATTCAAGTTTCTTGTAAAACTTTACGTGAACTATATATTTTTTAATTGGTTCCAGGGCCTGGGTAGCGTACGCGTGTAACTGGCTGAGCAGAGTCTGGCATTTAACGTATTTCATAAAAAAAAAAAAAAAAAAAATTACTTCCGTCAAGTCTGGTTAATCCACTATAATACTTTGACTACTGTTAGCCTGGTTACTTTCTACATAAATGAAAACAACTTTACTTGCAAACTCTCTTGCACTCTCTTGCACTTTAATTACTACTCTCTGTGGTTGTAGCACGTTTAGCAATTCTTGAACTCGTCTAGCAATTTCTTTAAAACTGATCGTAATTACTTTGCAAATGAATGAACTTGTTAGTCAATGTACAGGCTTGCATAATCAACATAATCTAATAATAGTGATAATGGGGTGACTACAACTACGTACAAAATTAAGACTGGTTTCAAAATAAGTCATGTATAATTGAACCAAAGTTCTGATTGGGTTGACACTACATTTTCGTGCATACAAAATAAAATGTTACAATAGTACTCATCTGTTTTCGTCGTCTTCGTCGTGAAGTCCATACAAGACAGATATGATTACAATAGGTACTCTTACTGCTGGTTCAAAATATTTTTATCAACAACTCTTTGTTCAGCTCGTCTGGCTCTAATCTCCATACATTGATATCACCTCGATACACCTTCTAATTACAGCAACGATCACACTCGGTGACAATAGACTTGATAACCAAACAATTACTTTTCTTGCACACATGAAAAAACATTACTCTGATCACTTTCGAGTATAAACAAACTTGTTTCGCACTTCCTTCAATACATTAAACAGTACGGCTCTCAGGCTTATTGCAATTGCATTAAACTCGCGCCACACTGCGCCTACCGTGCCTCTGCATCATCAACAAAACATTTATGTGTTTACTATAGCGAGTCCGCTCCGCGACTGCTTCAGCAGCGCGACACTCACAGCTACTACTTCTGTACCAAAGACAGTCTTTACAACAGGTTCAACATTTTCTCAGGCGCATTGCTAACTTACAGCATAAGAATGTCCGTGCATTCATGCGGGTTTACACATATGACGTAAGAGTACACCTCAGGAAAGAGTACAGGCTCACCAGGGTGAATGACCGACTCGTACTAGCGAATAATAATAAAACGTCGATCCTCCCATTAGGAACTTCTTCTTCACCGAAATTGATATTTGATGTTAATTTATTACGCTTTACTGTAGAGTAATGTATTAACAGTAAATGTATTTTATGAGCTACTCAACCGACTCATTGTTACATCGTAAACAACTATTTTAATACCGTGCTATTTTTTGTAGAGAAATGTATTAAAAGCAAATGTATTACGCATCGCTTCAGTTATTCAACAGTAACAATGCAGTTCTTTTTCATTTCATACACTTTCCTGCAGAAGAACACATTAAAAGCGAATGTAACGTCGTTTTGTAAAAGCACTGCTGTTTTGTCCAACTGTAAAAAAATAAAAAAATAAAAATAAAATAAAAAACACATCGTTTTAATTCTTATTTTTCATTTGGATTGTTTATCTGAACAAGAATGTGATAACAGAATGTACTTTTGTTTCAACCATTTTGAAACAACAGTCACGGTAAAGCCTTTACCAAAATGTTTTCATTTAAAGTTCTATGGACATTTGTTTATCTGCTTAGGCTGAGGAACCATGGCACCGGTAGGCAGCTACAACGCTCGTGCTTCATTCGAACAACCAATAGCACAACGCGTCAACAGTTCGTAACGCCCTCAACTCAAATCGGCAATTGCAAAGTGAACTGGTAATATTTACAACCGGCCGCGGTGGCCGAGGGGTCTGCGGCGCACCATCCACTGTCTGCACGGCCACTACGGTCGGGGGTTCGAATCCCCCCTCAGGCATGGATATTTGTGCCGACCTTAGTGTTAGCTAGTTCATAAGTAGTTTGTAAGTTTAGGGACTGATGACCTCATAGTTAAGTCCCATAAGCTATACAAACAGTTGAGTTTTGGTAGTATTTATACATGGGACATTGCAAGAACAGTAATGGATGTTCAACAAAGACCGTTACAATCAAGCGTTCTGTGACAGAAGTTCAACATGAAATTAACCCGGACAGCGCTGACGTCCTTCAAGGAGGAGGTGAATGGTGGCTTAGATTTTGATTCTAGTGGTTAAAAATTCGCGCACAGTGTCGTATTTCATGTCGTTGAATCTCCTGTTTCCATTGAAAATCAATTTTAGTTTGTTGATTGCAAAACGGTTGGATACGGCTTCGAATTTCAGGGTCTTACAGAAGATACTGAAGACTTCGTCGTAATTGGGTTTGTATTTCTTGAACACTCTACAATTTCCTGGACGCCTATATCTTTCATCTGAAGTGTTGTTTTAATAATGATGATACATAGGATTAAAATTCTAAAACATCCATTTCGACGTCCATCCGCAAAGATGGGAAATGTTGCAAAACTAATCTCGTCTATCTGGGAAGACTGTTGAAAAGCCACACGTGAGTGACGTCCAGTGAGAGAAACTAGGCTGTTGCAGTATCCCAACCATTGTCTTTCATCCAGGAGTTCGCAGGAGACCTTCTGTGAAGTTTGAAAATTAGGAGGCGAGATACTGGCGGAAATAAAGTTGTGAGTACGCTCCGGGCTACCACAGTCGGTATAGCGCTCGTCTGCGAAAGTCAGAGATCCCAGGCACTTATCCGGTTATGGTACACTTTTTTAAAGTACCAGGAAGTTCCAATTTAAATCTATTTGCATATCTGGCAACGCAGTGCAAATCTGCACCAGTGATTGTTATCAAACTTTAATTGGACAGACACGGCTATGATCTAGAAAGTCACCTCACTAACAACATTATAAATGATTAATAAAGGAAGAACTCAACCCGAAATGCAGCATTCCATTTTTGAGAGGACTGTGAGCGTTCCTAGAGAAGTGGTGCGTATTTGCACCAGCACTACCGCTAGAGGGTTAATGGTCAAGAGCAGAGGAAGGAACTTGATGCAGGGCCACTTTTGATAAATCGACTCACTTTTAATTAATGTGATTAATTAGTCACTCCTCACAATACCATAGTGCTCTCAGACAAACTCTAGTAGGATGTTTTACATCCGCCCCTCCCCCTCCAAGGCCTCTCTCTGCCTCCTGCATGCGCCATTCCCACCAAAACAAAATTGGTATGAAATGTGTGAGTGTATAGCGAACTACCAGAGGGCGTAATGATGGTATTTGTGTATAAAAATTCATTTTCCTATAAACTGTTTATAACATTCCAGTTTATATATCTGACGACACTAATTTATTTATTCGCGAGAAATTCGAAAATGGGCGTAAATCTTATGTGAACGTGAACGAAAGTAGGGTACTTGATTTCATCATTATATTTGAAATGTGCATGGAGCTGCCTTCAATTTGCGAACCATATTCTGATGTGTGTTCTTCAAGCGTTATTTGAATATCTTATACAGTTAACCAGGTTCACTTAGTACCATCTTGACACAAAAGAAATTAATCACAAAAGACACTGTAGCATGTCCCGTTACTGATTTCTTATGACTGTAAAAATGTTACCTAACTATTACAGTACAATTTCAATGTGAATACTGGTACATAGTTACGCTGACAATCTGGCAAAATACGCACATAATATTTTACCTCGTATAATATGATGTAAGTAACTTTGAGCAATCTCAAAAGGAAATAGCAAGTATTGACAGATTTCATTAAGTTCAGTCTTAATAACAAAAAACAACAAATAATAATGTGTACATTAAAAAAATAAGAAAGCGCACCATATTCAGTAATGTTAGAAATTAAAAATATTCTGCTTAGACATCTGAAGAGCATAGGAACTCAATGCTAATGTGAAATACGATTATTTTGTTTACTGGATTTATACAAGACATATCAGTTATTTTTAATATAATGTGCTTAAAGTATCGTATTTCATCCCCCCTCTCAGGCCACATGTAGTGTTTCCGCTTCTTTATCATGCAACTCCACCCTGATGTCACATTGCTTTGCAACTCTATTGCAGTGCCCTCTAAAGCGACTTCCTGCGGAGCATCTGTTACTAGCCATCGGACGTACGGGTCCTCATTCCGGCATGGGTGTTTGTGTTGTCCTTTGCATACGTTACTTGGTTTAAGTATTTTGTAAACCTAGGGAGTGATGACGAACATAGTTAAGTATCTTAGATACAAACATTTCCTGGGGCAACATTTGACATCGCACACTACTAACATTTACCTTGTAAGTAGCTTGATAAGTTTTCTAAGTAAGATCTCGGGCAGTAGAGATCTCCAAATGCCAGTTAAAATGCTCACTTCTGCTATAAATTACATTGCGAGTGGCCACAGTACTTGGGCAACGGAAATTTGAATCAAACCTGAAAATCTGAGAAATATTTAGCATACTTCAAGATAAACACAAGACGCGAAAACGTTAGTTAAAAAAACAGCAAGGAAATTCAAATATAATAACTTTACACAAAGGCTAAAGTCTACACACGTGTATTTCAACTTGAGAAAATCCGGACACAAAATCATAACCGGAATGACAATGCAAATACTAAATTTAAACTGCATTACTCGAGTTCTGTAAATGAATAAACACTTCACCTCGCACGGTGAAAGAATTATTTAAGAAAACTATCACTGATAAACCAAGACTGCCGGATCATAAGAAGGCAAAGTTCTAACAGCATGTCATCCCCTGACCATGATTCGAACGATGTACTTCGATGGACGCAGCAAGAGTGCAACCTAAGGCCACGCCAAAGGCCTTCCCCACCACACACCGGATGTAGGAAGCGTTGAAAACGATGTCGAGCGCGTTCATAGCTTACTTTCTACCAACCCCTCGCTACCTGAAGAACATAATACCCTCTTCTAGAGCTTCAGAGAGGTCCCTTTTTTCACCTCTTTCGACCACGATTATGTTGGTAGTACAGAAATAACACGCCACGTCGTCACTTTGGCAAGTAAGCTTGTCTCTGGCCACCCAGCAGACGCCATTGCAGGCGACTTACGAAGCAATGCGTTCTTAACTAAACTAAACGAGGCCTAAAGCGCGAGGCGGCGACTGTAAGCCATTGCGTGACCGTCAGTCAATATTAAAAGCAACCTTCCACATTCACATGAACACACAAGTTCAATCACACGAGTAGAAACATATATAAACACGGGGCTTTGACCTTTAATAGATGAATAAAATAATTGACATACAAATAGACAATATTAATGGTGGACAAATAATTAAGAGTAATGAATAACCCATAATGGAACACGACCACACATTCATTGGATGTGTTTCAACCTGAAAGTCATCTTCACCTTTGAAGTTACTCAACATGGTCAGTAATGAACCTTCATTTTAAAAAGAGTCTACATTGGTGATTGCAACATGAATGTTCACAAGTTCACACACATCAGGCTTAATGATTTTTTCAATTAACTGGGCTCACGCAGCTACCAGTGGTGTCTGTAGGCATTTTTTTTAAATCTTTTGTTAGGTGCAGGCTGTTAAATCCTGTATCTTCACACAAATCCCTTTCCTTGCCTCAGGTCTGTGTTGTGATAAAAACTCACTAGATTGCACAAACGTGACCTAACCTTTTCTTTAAATTTCTTCCTCTCTCCTTTTTTCTCCATATTGCCTGTTATACCATTACTTAAATTTAATATTATTATCTCTGTTTAGTTTCTGACTCTCTATTATATATTGTGTCACGATCTTGGTAAATTTGTACCGGTACAAAAATTATTAGGAAACCGGAACTGTCATTATTATAGCACTTTATATCGATACTGCATGGATGAATAAGAAATAGAAATTGCATCAATGTCAAACAATTATTTAAATGTTTAAAAGTAAAGAATTAAGGCATTGATTATAATCTACAGTAACAAATTGAAATCATTGTATACAGAAACTCTACACCACGAATACAGTCATAAAATAATAAAAATCCAAATGTCTTGTAGACTGGTTCAAAAATACTTTAAACACAAAACAGACGGCCTAGAGACAATAACAAATCTTTTCCTCCAGCTTTCGGAAACGCCTGCCTGGCTAGCTACACGCAACCCTCAAAACACTGCAGAAGAGCGGGACGACGTACTCTACCACGACATATGCCGTGGCCAGCAGTTCCGATCAAACACCACATCAGTCCGCCAACTCATAATTTTGTCAAATACAATAATGATAAATCTGAAGCATAGATTTAAAATTTGTGATGCGGCCGGGAATCGAACCCGGACCTTCATGCTTACTAGGCAGACGTCTTACCGGACTTTTTTTTTTTTTTTTTTTTTTTTTTTTTTTGTTCTTCCAGGTAGATCTATCTTTTGCGGTCGTCGGTTTAGTTCGCTCTTGGTCGTTCTTTGATCATTTGGCTCAGCTTTTGTATTACAGAGGGCGTTGAGCCTCCTGACCGGGCGCGTTGAGCCACGGCGCCAGACCGTTAGACCACCAAACCACTAACGATTAAGGCACCTCGGAATAGTCTAAGTACGATTTCACTCCACGTCACAAATTTTTAATTCCCGGCCGCATCGCAAGTTTTAATTCTACGCTTCAGATTTATCATTATTGTCTTTGTCATATTTGAAACGAAAAATCCGTCTCAGGGACGGAAGTAGCCATCTGCTGCTTGTGCTTTGCGGAGGGAGGTAGCCAACGACCTCTGTTCTCGTAGCAGAAGTCGGCGACCGCAGTTACTCAAATGTTTGTAAATCTATCGGACCAAACTGCGTGGTCATCAGTCCGTAGCTTACAAACTACTTAAACCTAGGTAAACTAACCTAAGGACAATACACACACCCATGCCCCAGGGAGGTCTCGAACCTCCACGGCGAGCAACCGCGCGCTCCTCTTTAGACCGCTCGGCTACTCCACTGCGGCCCGCAGTTACTACTACACCAAGCAGCTACGTGGCATACAAACTAGTACGTCAACCAAAAAATGTCCACTATACCTGACATCCTGTCAAACTAATGGTTTTGGGAGAAACTTGTAACCTCTACTTTATAAACACAAAAAAGTAAATATAACAGATGAAAAATAAAACTGAAAAAATGGACGTTCTGTTAGGACCCTCTGACATCTCCTCATCATACAAAAGGAAAATAAATAAAAAACTTAAATCAATAAAATGAAATAGACACTGCGTCAGGAGTAATTGGCTTACAAAATAGTGCCTGATGAAGTGTCAGATTGGCAGGTTGAACTCTGTCGTACACTGTGAGACACTCACCACATCATGCCAGGGTCACCACTTAAAATCCGACGCTGGGGAAACCTGACATCGGAAGATCATCATTTTGCAATTTCCCTCGGCATATGAGACATTATTTACACGTGCTGCTTCATCCATGTAATACCTTTTTCTCCGGGATCTCAACTCGAATTATACGATTATTGATATGATGTCTGTTATATCGGACATGTCTGAAATAACACACACTATACCAATAATCGTAAAATATGCCTCCGACAACCAATTGACAATTTCAATGCGAACGCATTCAAAAGCTCGAATCCTTGCAGGAATGCAGTATAGGCTGCGAGCAAGAGGAATCAATGGGCAGGGGGCTAGAAGGTGAGAATTTGGGTTGGAAGGGAAGCGTGCCTGGATATCGTAATTGACTAAGACGACCTCCGGCCCGAAGTGGGTATTCCGGATCCGAATCACGGTCAAGTACTTATTTTCAATTTTGTCCTTGAATTTATTTAAACACCCAGAAGTTGTCGAAATTTTTCAATATTTCAAATGCTAATCTGTTATGTTTATCACATAATTTTATAAAATTGCTAAATTTAGTAGAAAAATTTTTAAAAATTGATTTGGATATTTACATACACATTGTAACAATACAGAAGTTTTTGTAATTTAGGTAGCAGTTGCGTAATTAGTGTAAGTTTGACTGCATTTACAGTTAAGTTCACGAGAATTTCCAGTTGTGGCATGTATTCCCAAACTGATTTTGGACAATTTAACATAAATGATTTTTCGTGCTCTTCGTGGTCTTATTATGCACATGATAGGAAACAAGAGGACCATTCTCAAATTTATAACCATTGCTCTTATTTACCGGATAATTTTGCAGCTGTGAACACAGTCAACAGTTATGCTGCTTAGCAGTACTTTCTTCGCAGAAGAACTACAACGATTACTGCAGTCATTTCAAACGAAATACTGTATGTTTGTACGTATGATTTCTGCAGAGCTAATGAAGGAGAAAGTTTTGAGTTTTGCAGTATGTAATATGTTGTCTGTATCTTAGATGATCGTAAAGTCGAAGCATCGGTACACCGAAATAAATATGCAAATAATAGCTAGTTACAAATTGCTCTTCCACCCTGTTATAAATTTCCCTGCTTTACCCTCACTCATACTACTAGGGATGTATACACTTATGGTCATATTAGCACTAGGTAACGCATGTTGCGTGAGGGGTCGTAGGTTTCAACAATTCTTCAAACTCGTGAGACAAAGTTCTTTTGTTTATTACTGACCTTAGACCTCGTAGTTGATAATGTCACAAGCACTTTCAGCACAGAGAACGGAGAGTCTTCATGTCTGAACTAAAATGCTGTGAAAATGATTTAAGGGCTCTAACTAATCCTTGAAAAAACACTGGATGCCAGTGGATTTTAATTTTATTCTTCCAACGTTTACACACGCTCAGCGAAATACACAAATCTAGGCGGTATATTGAACGATAGTCACTTTACAATAAATATTAGTGCCATGATGATAAATCTACAAGTTTTGTATACTCAGTAACTAGACAAGGTGCTGCGTGTTAACTGTTCGAAGGTCGGCACTGGACTGTGCTCGGCCAGGCGTGGCTGCTAGTTGCTGCCTCTGTCTTTTTGGCGCCAAACGAACCTTCTAGATAAGTCGCTAGTATTTTGTTTATATAAGTTACAATGAACAAAGTATCAAATATGTTCAAGTGAAAGCTTATTAACAGAAAAGTTTTACACTGACATTACGCCATTATCTAATGTTTACTTTATTAAATATTAATAAATGAAATGTAGGAATGGTAGCACCGAGACGGGAGGCGGCAGCCAATCAAATCACGCCTATGCTATACTGCCGTGCTTTCTCACGGTCCATACATGATCTGTGACATCTGTTATGCTTTTCCCACCCCTTCAATCGATTGCATCATGCTACTTTGCCTACTGCCAGCCAGCTATTTGGCTACTATAATATTTACAAGTCCACTCTAAGATATGAAAAATCTGAATACTATTATTAAAGTAATCTATAAATGTGAATGTTTGTTCTGTGTACGTTTATCACGTCTGAACCACAACACATAAAGAGCTAAAAATTTGTACAGTTACTAATGTCTACCCAGGGAAGGCTTAAGGCACGGTTTTATTACGATCGGATAGCTATTTATCTATATATCCATATTATTGTGAATGTCTATTCGGTGTACGCTTATCACGTCCGAACGACAAGACGCAGAGACTTCAAAATTTGTATAGTTACTAATGTATACCTGAGGAAGGTTTTAGGCATGGTTTTATAGCGATTTGATAGATATTTAATAAATTGAAGAATATGACGTGAAATACTCTTTGAAAATTATATTTACTCTTTGAAAGTGGTTTTTATTGGTTGTACTGTTGCTTGAGGGTTGATAATGATAAAACGGTGGAGTATATTGGGATGGAAAGTTATCGGTGTATATAAAATTCTACGCGTGTGTGTGTGTGTGTGTGTGTGTGTTAATATTTCGGTCTGCAGCGAAAACTATAGAACACAAACGAATGGTCTGTGTGTAGGGCCTAATTGTTGTTCGAAGTCTCCCGTTGTACAACATAGCAGTTCCATGGCGGTAGCTATAAGGGGTGGAAGATATGGTGGTTGAAAGTCGTCAAATTATAAAAAAATTCGGACTGAAGGCCAGCGATGACGTTTGCGACTCTATAGCAAGGAGGTTTCATACAGCGAAACGTGATACCACAGACCATACCTTTGGTCTCTACGTGCTACAATGTCTTCAGCTTTTTCTCTGTAAGGATAAGCATACGAATAAAGAAGTATAAGAATAAGTAAATAAAGCAGTAAAAAATAAATTTCTTTTAATACATCTCTTTAAAAAAAATATATTCGACATTTCGCGCATTGCATCAAGTGATCGATCTGTGATATTATTACAATCATCATTGTCGAATTTCGTGATTGGATTCTTCGAAACGAGTGCATTTTTACGTGTGATTTGATCTACAGTACTTACTTTCCTGATAAACGGCAAGTGCATAGACTTCTGCAATCTGAAGGGAATATTTTTGAGTTCCGCTTTTTATCAGCGACATTTCCTTAAAAATGAATGAAATAAATTACAGTAATTGTTATTTAAACTTCGTAGACAAATGTGCATTGCGTTACTTTACACATATTACAACAGTAATAGATCACATTCAGACAACTTGCCTCTGAAAAGGAAATCGTCATTATTTCTTATATATAATCTCAGATAATGGTATTAAAAAAAGGGAGATGGACAGAGAGAGAATGGATAGGAGATGTACTAACTCAAGGCAGGAATAAATAAATGCCCGGGAAACGCCGGGTTTTCAGCTAGTAAAGATATAAAATCAGATTTTTCACACAGTTCACTTAATAACTTAGGCTAAGGAATTCTAGGAAATTTGGTTACGCATTTGGCTCGAGGGCAAACAGAATAAAGGAATATAAACTCATGAGGGGGAAGTCATTTGCCCTGTATCTGAGATACTGCTGTGTCGTGGTCGGTCCCTATGCGTATTGGAGAACAGGCAACTTGCCAAGTCAAAAGATACGAGGTGGAACCAGAAAATAAGCTCCTCTATGTTTTAAAATAAAGACAATATATTCCCATGAAAAACTATTGTCCACATGTACACAGTTGTGTCGTGGATGCACTTTTCCACTCCCGTGTCATGGAGGTCAGCCTGCTGCTCGTGAATGGTACCAGCGTGTCACAGTCGCCTTCGTCTTTGCGATTCATATGAAGAGTGGTGGACTCCTTACTGCAAGTCTTGTGGAGCTCCTTGACAATTCTCGTCCCTGTACTGCTTCGCGCGCAGCGTCCCTTTCTGCAGAAGCTCGGTGGGGAGCTGTTTTATGATCCAGTCTTGATGTTCCTCCCAGCAATTTCCATCTTTCCCTGCTCTCAAGATATTTCTGTCCACCGGCCAGAATTTTCACAATGACGAAGTGTCACATTTTGGTTCCATTCACAGACAACGGGACTTATACGACAGAGGAATATAAAAGTTGATCCCACGATATGACAACTCCCTCAGTTGCCTTGGTGATCATGTCGAAACATAGCTCGAACATTGCTGTACCTGTTGCTAATAAAGGTTTTTCCTGTAACTGTGTCCTCTTTGTGTACAAAAAGAGGGATAGATTCTATTTATATGCTCCTATATGCGCCAGTGATCGAGGCTATAACACAAGGAAAAAAATAGTTTGAGAATTCCATTACAGGAGACGGATATTCTGTTCTACAAGTTTAGCGATAGTATTAAACCCACGTGTTAGTGAAGGAGAGTTTACCCGGAATCCTAAATTAAGGCAAACAATTTGCTTTCGTATCAATTTCGTCCGTGATTATCAATGTATGACAATTGCACCAAAGTCTTCTTTATTATTTAACTGATTCAAAAGAATGTAAACAGAAATTCACAAACCCTGAGACTGTTTTTCGTGTCGAACATGTCAAAGACATTAAAGATTCAGGTGAAGCAATGAATTATAATTGTAATTCATTGCTTCACTTTTATCTTTAATGGATGACATGTTAGAGACGAGAAACAGTCTCAGGGTTTGTGAATTTCTGTTTACATTAATATTTGTATCACCTTAGCCTAAGGTTAAAGTCAGGAATGTTCCAATATGTCCGTTGCCGATGTGCTATTCCGCTGCATGTAGAGTCTTGGAAGTAGTAGCAATATTCTATGGAACACAGAAGCTGAATTAAAGTTTCTGACGTGGAGGGAAGTCGTACTTAGATAATTCTGAGGTACCTTGATCGCTGGTGGTGCGGTGGTCTGACGTCTGCCTAGTAAGCATGGACATCCGGTTTCTATTCCCGGCTGCATCACAAATTTTAATTCATTACTTCCAATTTATCTTTAATGATTCAAAAGAGCTCATATCGCTCACTCAGTCCTTGCTACATTCTGACGGCTATATGCGCAGTGTATTTTAAGTATTATCTTAAATGTACTGTAAACGTGCTTCTAATAAGAATATTTACATTAACTCACATTGCAAGTTTTGAAGGGCGATCTGATACTTTAATATTCTTACAAAGGGAAAATTCCCAAGATCGCCAAATATTTATTTTAAGACGACCGGTTTCGGAGGACTGTGTCACCATCACCTGGTCATATTACATTTTATAAGTTGGTTTGATAAATAAGCTGACCAAATTATAGCGGCGGCGGAGAGGCCGAGCGCATTGCGACGGTATGCTGCTACGTCGAGCATGGATGTTTGTGCTGTATTTAGTAAAAGTTAGTTTAAAAGTAATTCTTCAGTTTCTCCCGGCGTATTTGAAAATGAAATCCACTGGTGTACTGCCGGTCTATAGTGTCCAACGGGCACAATATTTCGGCGATCATACATGTCGCCATCATCAAGTGAACTGACGGACTGAGCTCCTGGAAACGCGCCGGCACGGAGATCCGCACGCTATGGCTGCTCGAAGGGAACTGGGTTCTAGCCCGGTAGCGGGCGATTTAAATACCCTCGGCCCGCGGAGCGACCCCTCCGCGGTCCGCGCCCTGCGCCGCGGCCGCGCAGTGGAACCGATTGCGCCGGCGTCTGAGGTGACGTCGATGTGAGGGCTCTGTCCGCCGTGGTCGTCACTTCGTTACGTTTGCCAGATTTACTCTTAATTAACCCAATCGCCGCTTCCCAAGCTTTGCTAAGAATATAGCCACAGTCACGGTTTATGAGGTCGTCATTTGGGCGAATTTCAATGGCCTCTCTACCGACGCAGTCCCAGTATCTCGACGTCTGTACCAGAATCCTAGTGCCTTCATAGTCCATCGCATGATTCTCCGACAAACAATGTTCAGCGACCGCCGACTTGCTCGGATACATCAATCGTGTGTGCCTCTGGTGTTCAACGCAACGATCCTCGACGGTACACTTCGTCTTTCCAATATATGACTTTCCACACTGACACGGAATCTGGTACACGCCGGCCTTCCTCAAACCGAGATCATCTTTGGCGCTCCCCACCAGTGCACGAGGGTATTTCAATCGCGCGCTACCGGGCTAGAACCCAGTTCTCTTCGAGCAGCCGTAGCGTGCGGATCTCCGTGCCGGCGCGTTTCCAGGAACTCAGTCCGTCAGTTCACCTGATGATGGCGACATGTATGATCGCCGAAATATTGTGCCCGGTGGACACTATAGACCGGCAGTACACCCGTGGATATTTTGATTATCAAATACGCCGGGAGAAACTGAAGAATCACATCATACACCTTTACGGAGAGGAGATGAAAAAATTTGAAAAGGTGCGCGACCGTAGATGTCGTTTGCTAAGTACTCTTGTTTTTCTAAAGAGAGGTCGTTCCGAGAATGTTGTTCCAAATTTTGGTAAGGTTACGCATCACATCGATTCTGCAGCAGCCAAGGGAATTAAGAAACGGGCCAGCCTCGCGTTGCTTCGTGAGAGAGTGCATTTCACCAGCCGTAGCCTTGAGTTCATCTCACTGGAACTATTCAAACTGCATTTGCAACTGGCTAGTCACTTCACGTCTTTTTCCTGGGATTGGGTTGATGGTGTTACTTCGGTTGCAGCTGATTCCGCCCATAAGAAGGCAACGGGACGTCAAACAGCTAAGTTCTCACGCCTCCTTGACAAACCATCTCTGCAGGTTCCGTGCAAGACTGTCATCAATCTGAGTGGCATGGAGTTGAATGATGATGCGGTCTCAATTTTGGAAAAAAGGGCTCAACTTTGCTCCTACACCCAAGTTCACACCGGTCGCAGAAATTATTAGTGCTGTTGAACAGGTTGCAGCTCGACTTCCGCCTGAATCAGCTGAGGAAATACGTCGTGAAACTTGTCGTGCGTTGACGAAATCCAAGCCCCCTGAAGTCGAACATCACTAGTAAAGAGAGGGCGGCTATTCGTGACCTGAGGGAGCGTTCTGAAATTGTTGTCTTACCGGCTGACAAAGACAATGCGCCGGCCGCGGTGGCCGAGGGGACTGAGGCGCTTCAGTCGTGGTCTGCACGGCCACTACAGTCGGCGGTTCGAATCCCCCCTCGGGCATGGATATTAATGCCGTCCTTAGTTGTAGCTAGTTCATAAGTAGTTTATAAGTTTAGGGACTGATGACCCCTTAGTTAAGTCGCTTAGACTCTACAAACAAACAAAACAAAGGCAATGCTACGGTTGTTGTCTCCCATAAGGACTACACTGAAAAGATGCAGGGCCTGCTTAATGACGATTCCTACCGGAAGATCAGCGTTGACCCCACAAAAAAGGTGGAAAACAAGACGAGGGCACTTCTCAAGGATGCGGATTTACCGGAGGGTGTCGCCAAGAAACTGCTACCTCAAGGTCCGGTACCGCCAAGACTTTATGGACTCCCTAAGGTTCACAAAGATGGGGTACCGTTACGTCCCATTGTCAGTAACATCAGAGCACCTACATATTTGTTGGCCAAATACTTGACGGAAATATTAAGTCCTTATGTGGGTAAATGCCCTCATCACATCCGTAATTCCGTGGATTTTGTTAAACGTCTTAACAGCTTCAGGCTGGATGAGTCAGATATCATGGTGAGTTTTGACGTCCGGTCGGGGGCTCGAATCCCCCCTCGGGCATGGATATTTGTGCCGTCCTAGATCGTAAGTAATTCATAAGTAGTTTGTAAGTTTAGGGACTGATGACCCGGTAGTTAAGTCCCACAGACTATACAAACATTTGAATATATATATATTTTTTTTTTTTAGTTTTGACGTCGTTTTCTGTTTACGAGGGTGCCCCTTCGAGAGTCACTAGATTTGATTGGCCAGAAGTTTGACGAAAAGACCACCAAACTTTTTAGGCATATCTTGACCTCGACGTATTTTCTTTTCAAATACTGTGAACAAACGGAGGCAGTCGCCATGGGTAGCCCACTCTCCCCTGTGATCGCAAATTTGTTCATGGAGAATTTCGAGGAGGAAGCCCTGGCATCATCTGAATGGAAACCTACTTGCTTTTTCCGTTACGTGGACGACACTTTCGTCATCTGGCCACATGGTATGGATAAACTCCTTGACTTCCTTATACATCTTAACTCCATACACCACAACATCAAATTCACCATGGAGACTGAAACGGAGGGTAAATTGCCGTTCCTTGACGTCTTGCTGATGTCACCCTGGGTCATAGTGTATATCGGAAGACAACGCACACTGATCTGTATTTACACGCAGACAGCTGTCACCACCCGTCACAGAGGAATGGGGTACTTAAAACTCTAGTACATAGGGCGCGCAGTATATCCTACGCAGAGAGTCTACCCCAGGAATTGGAACACCTGAGAACTGTATTTCCAAAAAATGGGTACTCAGAGTGGCAGATTCAGCGGGCTCTCCGCCCAACCACTACATCACAACCTATGGAAACGGATGAAAATACGAGGGAGGATGTAGGCATTGCGTTCGTTCCATATACCGGCACATTCTCGGGGAAGATCGTCCGCATTTTGAAAAAACACCAGGTTGGAACTGTTTTTTGTCCGCCGAATTAAATTCGTGCACTGGTGGGGAGCGCCAAAGATGAACTCGGTTTGGGGAAGGCCTGCGTGTACCAGATTCCGTGTCAGTGTGGAAAGTCATATATTGGAAAGACGATGCGTACCGTCGAGGATCGTTGCGTTGAACACCGGAGGCACAGACGATTGATGTATCCGAGCACGTCGGCGGTCGCTGAACATTGTTTGTCGGAAAATCAGGCGATTCGAATCCCCCCTCGGGCATGGATGTATGTGCCGTCTTTAGTATAAGCTAGTTCTTAAGTAGTTTGTAGGTTTAAGAACTGATGACCCCACAGTTGAGACCCATAAGCTCTACAAACATTTGAACACTTTTCAGTACTACTCTCTTGGGAGACCTTTCGAGCAATGGAAGTGGACGAAAGGAATTGTCTGTAAAAGATTCTAAAATTATCCCATGGCGATGACGTCTCCGCAATAATTTACAAAAATGAGGAGTGGTTAGTTATTGGTGGTCAAGCGATAATGATAAACAAACGCCGCGGTGGAGTAGCCGAGCGGGCTAAAGCACCTCGCTTGGAGCGCGCGGTTGCTCGTCGTGGAGGTTCGAGTCCTCCCTGGGGCATGGGTGTGTGTGTTTGTCCGTAGGTTAGTTTATCTAGGTTTAAGTAGTTTGTAAGCTACGGACTGATGACCACGGAGTTTGGTCCGACAGATTTACAGACATTTGAACATTTTGATAAACAAACCGGCAAGAAGACCAAAAGAAAAAAAGGAAAAAAAAGTATTTTGAATTCATCACCACATATTTAGCTACACTACGTTCGGTTAAAATATATGAGGTAGAGACCCACAGGGGGCTCACGGTTCTTTTGAGCTAATGCAGTCTCTCTTCCCTCTTTCCCTCTGATCTACATTTCCTTTCCCTTCCCTCCTTTCCAATACTCACTGTTTAAATCCATTCCCCATTTTGGACTGATGACCTTAACTGTTTAATATCACTGTCCCTAACAACCAGACAACCAGCCATCCAACCTGACAGAGAACAATAGTGAAATAGAACCGTTCATAATTAAAGGTATATGCCGCAATTGACACTACTCCTGGCTAATGACAGGAAACTGCGCATGAAAACGGTATCACCTTTGCCTGCGCATAGGGTAATCTTTCCATCGAAATAGCCGAGTACCTATCGATATATCGAACGTGCGAAAACTGTTCCGGCGACAGTTACGGCAAGTTTTACGTCATTAACTAATTGTCACAATACCAATACAAGTATACAGTGTACTTACATTATTCCTGAGCGGCGGTTTCGTCAGGACGCAAGCCCTTTGATGTGTAATCCATCGGCAATAGCCCGGTTTTTCCGTACCCAGGGTATACTTTGGAGATGTCCATTTTTGGGAGAGCGTTTGGAGAGACCGTATTTCCTCGTAGTTTCAAATAATGAAAGTAAATGTACTAAAATATGTAATTGGTATCTAACTGCAGGACGTCCTTCTTTCTCAATGGTTACTTTTAGTGGTTTCCACAATCTTTCAATATCAGGTAATAAACCGTACATTCTACTAAATTAAGGAATTAAACTCTTCCATGTTAAGCGTTCACCCGCCGAAATTGTATAACTCGAACTCATATTAATCACACTAGTAAACATGTCAATACCTTCAGTCACACTCAACAACACAGAGAAAATGCGTCCCGTGTATGACAAGTAAACGTCGCGCGACGCCATCATCGACTATCAAGCAAGATCTATATATCTATAGGTGCGTGGCTATTTCGATGGAAAATTTTCTTGTAAATTACCGACCATAGTACAAACCATAGTACACTCCAGGCCATTAAAATGACTACACCAAAACATGACGTGCTACAGACGCGAAATTTAACCGACAGAATGAAGATGTTGTGATATGAAAATGATTAGCTTTTCAGAGCATTAACACGAGATTGGCGCCGGTGGCGACACCTACATCGTGCTAACATGATAAAGTTTACAACCGATTTCTTATACAAGAACAGCAGTTGACCGGCGTTGCCTGGTAAAACGTTGTTGTGATCCCTCGTGTAAGGAGGGGAAATGCGTACTATGACGTGTCCAACTTTGATAACGGTCGGATTGCAGCCTATCGCGATTGCGGTTTATCGAATCGTGACATTGCTGATCCGTTGGTCGCGATCCAATGACTGTTAGCAGAATATGGAATCGGTGGGTTCAGGAGGGCAATGCGGAACGCAGTGCTGGATCCCAACGGTGTCGTATCACTAACAGTCGAGATGACAGGCATCTTATCCGCGTGGCTGTAACGGATCATGCAGCCACGTCTCGATCCCTGAGTCAACAGATGGGGACGTTTGCAAGACAACAACCATCTTCTCGAACGGTTCGACGACGTTTAAGCAGCCTGGTTTATCAGCTCGAAGACCATGGCTGCTGTTACCCTTGACGCTGCATCACATACAGGAGCGCCTGCGGTGGTGTACGCAACGACGAACCTGGGTGCAGGAATGGCAAAACGTCATTTTTTCGATGAATCCAGGTTCAGTTTACAGGATCATGATGGTCGCATCCGTGTTTGGTGACATCGCAGAGAACACACATTGGAAGCGTGTATTCGCCATCGCCATACTGGCGTATCACCCGGCGTCATGGTATGGGGTGCCATTGGTTACACGTCTCGGTCACTTCTTGTTCACATCGACGGCACTTTGAACAGTGGCTGTTAAATCTCAGATTTGTTACGACCCCTGGCTCCACCCTTTATTTAATCCCTGCGACACCCTACATTTCAACTGGATTATGCATGACCGCATGTTGCAGGTCCTGTACGGGCCTTTCTGGATACGGAAAATGTTCGACTGCTGCCCTGGCCAGCACATATTCCAAATCTCTCATCAGCTGAAAACGTCAGGTCAATTGTGGCCGAGCAACTCGATCGTCACAATACGCCAGTCCCTACTTTTGATGAACTGTGGTATCGTTTTGAAGCTACATGGGCATCTGTACCTGTACACGCCATTGTTTGACTTAATGTCTAGGCGTATCAAGGTCGTTATTACGGGCCGAGGTGTCATGTGTTTGATTTCTCAGTATCTATGCACCCAAATTGCGTGAAAATGTAATCACATGTCAGTTCTAGTACAATATATTTGTCCATGAATACCCGTTTATCATCTGTATTTTTTCTTGGTGAAGCAATTTTAATGGCCAGTAGTGTATAAACCCCGGGATAGTAATGTAAAGAATGCAGTGGCACCGTGCTCGGACACCGATGACAGTGTCACTGCTATAAATATAAAACTGTGATATGTTTGGATGAATGATAAGGTCAGTGATGTAGATGTGGATGTAAACATTGACCTCAGGGGTCACGCCTTATTTTGTAAGTGCAAGAACATACTAAAATTAAGTGTGCTTTTCCACGAGTACATGGAACAATATGGTAGGCACTTACACTGTCACTGTTACCGATGAAATTATTATGTGTTTGTTCGCGTGGCCTTGTTGCAGTGCCAACGACACGGCACGACATGGGCAGTTACAGGCCGGTGCTTTCAGAACAGTGCCGGTGTGACGTCAGTGGGTATTTTTTCCAGTACTGCTGGAGCGTGACATGACAGATTCTATGCTCTGCTCTCTTTCTTCATATTACTGATTGTATTGAATTTTGTGACAATGGCAGATAGCCCTTTGTGGAGCTGTTTAAATTCAGATGATAAAAACCAGTACACTGCAGTGTGTGATATTTGAAAATGTGTGTCGTTGAAATCAACTACTACATGTTTAAAATGGGATAACCTACGTCGCCAGCCGGACATAAGAAATGGAAAAAATTACGGGGATTGAACGACAATGGAATACTAATTTCAGAATTATGTTGAAGCATTTCGCATGTATGTATTATAAAGAAGTTATTCGTACATGTAGTTCATTATTCGTCATTACAAGGAGCATAAATGTTCCAGTAATAGTAGAATGCGTAGACAGGCGTCGTGTCACAGACACTACCCCAGCACCGGTGTTTTGGCACGGTGATCGTCTGGCACACATATTGTGCACACCAGTGACAGCAGAGGCACTGCTATTTCTATCACTACAGCAGGCTTACTTACGGTGTTTTGTAAGAACACAAAAACTTAGACAATCTTCGTCCTATTTCAACTGTGTAATTATAGAAGCAACTGAAACGAATTTGAAAGACAGCATATTCTATAACGATAGCGGATTATAGCTTAGTAAAGCGTGGATCCCAGCACTGGATCTTGTGGAAGACCCATTTTTCTTGTTTAGCGAAGTATTCGATAACCTTCATGTCTGTGTACGTAAAAGTAGAGAGGCCAAAAGGCCACCCGTGTATAGTTATTTTCTAAATCCATAGGCTACAGATACTCAGCTACTATAATGTTGTGTCATAATTACTGAGACAATCCTTTATCCGTCAGTACTTTATTTTCATTCAAAATTTGCCGCAAATATAAATAATACCACAGTAAGTATCCAAAGTTTCGCAATATTAATTTCGAAAGGCATTGTTCAGAACCCAAAGCCTTTTTTCATCGCCCAATTACATTGCAAGGCAAATAATTGTATAAAATACTTTGTCATACCTTTCACGTTTCCGTTTTGACCTTTCTCAGTCAAACAACTTTCACTTATTTACATATGATAAAAATGTTTGTAATATTGATAACATAGTTGGCTTGTAATATGATTCAATTATTCATATTACTACAGGAATAGAAAGACTACAATTTCCTGAAGTTATTTAATGTTTCCTAAACAATTTGACAATTTCATTTTGTAACAGAACTTTACGGCTGTTTCAGTATTTTACAATTTCAGTTATGTAAACGAACCAACATTGCACTAATCATACTTTGAATATATGTTTAGTATATAATTTAATTCGATCTATAAATGTTTGTGAAACTGCCTACTGTTTGTGCTGATTAACGTAATCCATAACTTCTTTGTGGAACACGTTTATTATAATTATGGAAGCATAATTCGGAAATGAGATTGCGCCAACTTGTTCTGGAACTTTTCTATAAGTACGAGTGTGACGAATCCAGTCAGCCTTTAGATTGTCTCTGTCTCTAGATCGGTGAAGGATTAGGTTGGCTCGGTCTCAGTGATTGTAATACGAGCTTATAGTACCTTTCTTTTCATATCGATGTAAATTTATGTTTACTAAGATAATTTTCAGGAACGTTCTTCTATTTACGATGAAGAACCCAGGCTGCCAGAGTAAATAGTTTCAGGACACCACTGATACTGCGATGAAGTTGACCAACACAACAAATGTTTGTAGATCTGTGGGACGTAACTACTGTGGTTACCAGTCGCTAGGCTTACAAAGTACTTAATCTAATCTACGGACATCACACACACACACACACACACACACACACACACGCACGCACACACACACACACACACACACACACGCACACGCACACACACACACACACTCGAACTTCCGAAGGGAAGGCTTGAAGCGTACGGCCACTTCACCGCGGCGATCAACATAACAGTTTTGTCTGCATCAGCAAAGCAGGTGATGAAATCTGTATTAATTATTAGAAATTGTGGAAAGCGTGGACGACACAGAAGAGAATTCTCTCAAGCGCCACCGCCACCAACCACCGCACCAGTTCCGACAGCAGTGAATGTTGAATGGGGTAACGGCAAGCGGTACATAGGAAGTAGAGTTAAACACAGCAGCTTTCACTAAAGACCAAATAAAGAAGACAACAGGTCCGCTAGACGAAATACTGTCGAGTAATTACGAGTAAATCGGCCGGACAGGCGGAAATTCTACAAATTAGACATGCGCAATTTGAAACTATAACTAAAATAACGAAACTAATTTTCCTTAGCCCACTTTGTTTGTGATGGGGGCTGGACTTAACAGCAGTTGCGACTTTGTCACGTGCATGCTATGCCTTCGAAGTGCCTCCACGTTTCCAGCAATGGAATGTTTATATAGAAAAGTATAAGTGTTTGTGTATTGTAGTTAAATTATTAAAGTTAGTAGATTTCAGGAGGTGTATTAGTTAATTGTTAAATTTTGTACTTTTCAACAGGTGACTTGCTGTTTTTAACGTAGTTGAGATGGGGAAACTTTAAGTTACGGTATTTGATAACTCTTGTACTCTCTCTGTGTTTAGTTAGTTTATTAGTGACTCTTGAATTTGAACTTGTTTATACAAGCAACAGTGTCAAGTTTCTGTGGTAGTATTATTTGCTCTTTTCTGATACTATTAGTTGTTGTTGTTACTTGATTTGTAGAGACTGAGGTTTGTTGATTGCTGTAGTTAAGAAGTACTTCCTAGTTATTTTGTAGAAACGTAACTTCATAATGTAGACGTCTAGTTTTTCTTAACAAATAATTGCGAAATTTTACCATGAGTGAAAAGTGTGGGCTCTGTCGTAGGGTCGTGCGTAGTGGGCTGCAGTGTGGGATTTGTAGTAAGTATTTTCATGGGGGAGGGGGGGAGTGCAGTGGGGAAAACAGTGGGCATTGTGGTGAAGTTCTCTCCTGGAACTCTAGGATTTGCAGCAGGAATAAGATGATAGAGGAGCAGGAGCGTTTGATCTGCGCCCTTCAGGTGCAGTTGAAAAACGCTGAAGAGGATCTAGGTAGGTTGAGGTGGGGAAGGGGGGCTGGAGAATGGGAACTGGCAGTTGGCAAGAAGGTAGCTAGGAGAAGGTATTCAGATAGCTTTACATTGCAAGTTGCAAATAGGTTTGACCAACTGTTAGAGTAGAGTGGAGATGAACCTCCTGTAGCTGTAGGTGTAGGGAGTACGCAGCAGACCTCAGCTTTTAGGAAGCAGAAATCTGTAGAAATGTCTCTTAGGAAGAAGAAGGTTCTGCTGCTAGGAAGTTCTCATGGCAGAGGTGTTGGCCAACAGTTGCAGGAAGTACTTGGGAGTGAGTACCAGGTCACCAGCATAGTGAAGCCTAGTGCAGGGTTAGCTCAGGACACTAGTAACATAGGGGACTTATGTAGGAATTTTTCAAAAGAGAATCAGGTAGTTGTAGTGGGTGGGGCCGGGAATAGTCTTGATAGGGACGGGGAATATGATATAGGTGGTGATCTGGAAAGGATAGCAACTCTAACTGGTGGCACGAATGTGCATTTCGTGCAGCTGTTTCAGCGTCATGGTAGGCCTTGTCTTAATACAGCTGTCAGCCGTGTTAACATGGGGCTTGAGAAGGCGCTGATGACGGAAGGCATGGATCACATTGCAGTGGTGCCAGTTGAGACTATCCAAAGGTCGGATTTTACTAGTCACGGTCTGCACCTCAATAGGTATGGGAAGGGGAGGTTGGCAAAGCTCATAAATGACAGTGTAGTAGGGGGTGGGGGTTTCACTCATGGAAAAATTTCTGTAGTAGTTGGTGTTAGGGCTGCACCATTTTTAGACTGAGGACAGCTGATAGGTATTCCTGCTTAAAGTAAGTCCCTCTAAGAAAGGAACCACCTTTGACAAAGTCTAAGAATATAAGTAATAAGTGAGTTACTGTTTTTCATAAAAATATACAGGGTATCAGAGATAAAGTTAATGAACTGCTTATTGATACTGATTCTGACATTATTGGTATTTCAGAGCACTTTTTAAGTGGTGTGACAATTCAGAGACTTCCTTTGCCAGGATACAGGTTAGCTGCCTTCTACTCTAGGAGTTCCTTGCAGTGTGGGGGAGTGGCCATGTATGTAAAAAACGATTTTTCATCGGAGTCAATCGATTTTTCTAAACACTGCACACAACATATATTTGAATGTTGTGCAGGAGTTGTTAATATTAATGGAACTAAACTAGTAATAGTTGTTATTTATAGATCCCCTGACTCAGATTTTAAAATGTTTCTGCCCAAGCTGGAATTGGTTCTGGGTTCACTGTATAGGAAGTATAAAAATTTAATTGTGTGTGGAGATTTCAACATTAATTGTGTAGGTGATAGCTCGAGGAAAAGTCAGCTGTTAGATCTATTTAATTCCTATAACATGTTGCAAACAGTATTTTTTTCCAACGAGAGTGCAAGGAAATAGCAGTTCTACCATTGACAATATTTTTGTTCATTCCTCATTGTTAGAGGGGCACTCTGTCACAGAATAGTAAATGGCCTATCAGACCACGATGACCAACTTTTAATTCTAAAAAGTATTTGTTCTCAAACAAATGTTAAACATAAATATCAACTACTCAGAAAAGTTAATCCAGTTGCAATTAACACCTTTTTAAGCTTAATTAAGGAACAAGAATGGCAGGATCTTTATAGTGCTGATAATGCAGATGATAAATATAATACTTTCCTTAACACATTTCTTACGCTGTTTGAAAGCTGCTTTCCGCTAGAACGCTCAAAACAGGGTACTTCCAGTAACAGACAGCCAGGGTGGCTGACAAAGGGGATAAGAGTATCATGTAGAACTAAGCGGGAGTTGTATCAAAATGTTAGAAGCAGTCAGAATGAAGATGCAGTAGCTCATTACAAACAGTACTGTAAGGTTCTGAAAAATGTCATTAAAATGCAAAAAGTATGTGGTACGCAAAAAGAATAGCAAACTCTCGGGATAAAATTAAAACTATCTGGTCAGTCGTGAAGGAAGTGTCTGGTCAGCAACAGCAGGTAGAAGATATAACGTCAGTGCGTAGTAGGAATGTTTCTGTTACTGACAAATTAGATATATATGCAATATTCGATAATCACTTTCTGAATATAGTAGGGGAACTAAACAAAACTCTAGTTTCTACAGGTAATCATATAACGTTTTTAGAAAATGCCTTTCCGAGGCTGTTACCTGAAATGGTCCTTCATGATACTTCCATAGGTGAGATTGAGTCAGTAATTAAATCACTAACGACTAAGGACTCTTGTGGATATGATGGGGTATCTAGCAGAATTCTAAAGTACTGTTCTCCATATGTTAGCCCAGTGATAAGCCATATTTGTAATTTTTCCATTCAGAATGGTCAGTTTCCTAACAGATTAAAGTACTCAGTAGTGAAACCGCTTTATAAAAATGGAGAAAGGGATAATGTAGACAACTATAGACCTATTTCTATGCCATCGGTTTTTTCTAAAGTTATTGAAAAAGCTGTATATTCAAGATTAATTGATCATTTCAGTTCACATAATTTATTGTCAAACGTACAGTTTGGTTTTAGAAGTGGTTTAACGACTGAAAACTCTATATTTTCGTTTCTCTAGGAGGAACTTGATGGGTTAAATAAGAGGCTACGGACATTAGGCGTCTTCTTTGATTTAACAAAAGCGTTTGATTGTGTTGATCACAAAATATTGTTGCAGAAGTTGGAACATTATGGAATACGGAAAGTAGCCCACAACTGGTTCACCTCTTACTTTAATAATAGACAACAGAAGGTAATTCTCCGCAGTGTAGAAAATGGCTATGACGTGCAATCCCAATGGGGCACTATTTAGTATGGGGTGCCTCAGCTGTCTGTTTTGGGGCCGTTGCTGTTTCTTGTTTATATAAATGATATGCCTTCGAGTATAACAGGTGACTTTAAAATATTTTTGTTTGCTGATGATACCAGCTTGGTAGTGAAGGATGTTGCTCGTAATATTGAGACAGTATCAAATAATGCAGTTCAAGAGATAAGTTCATGGCTAGTAGAAAACAAGTTGATGTTAAATCACAGTAAAACTCAGTTTTTACAATTTCTAACTCATAATTTGACGAAAGCTGACATTCTGATTACACATAATGGCCATGTGATAAGTGAGACTGAACAGTTCAAATTTCTAGGTGTTCATATAGACAATAAGCTGTCATGGAAAGCCCATGTTCAGGATCTTGTTCCAAAAGTAAATTCCGCTATATTTACCATTAGAACAATATCAGATAAGTGATTTTTCAACACGAAAAGTAGTATATTACGCTTACTTTCTCTCACTTATGACGTACGGCATTGTTTTTTGGGGTAACTCGCCTGATGCAAAAAGGATATTCATGGTTCAAAAACGGGCGGTTCGAGCAATATCTGGTGTAAGTTCGCGAACGTCATGTCGACCCCTTTTAAGTAGTCTGGGAATTTTGACTCTGGCGTCACAATACGTTTTTTCTTTAATGTAGTTTGTTGTTAATAATATCAGCTTATTCCTACGAGTTAGTAGCTTCCACTCGGTGAATACTAGACAGACATCTAATCTACATTTGCATCACACCACCTTAACACTTGTGCAGAAAGGGGTACAGTATTCTGCGGCATCCATTTTCAATAAGCTGCCACAAGAACTAAAGAATCTTAGCACTAATCCACACGCTTTCAAATCTAAATTGAAGAGTTACCTCATGGCTCACTCCTTTTATTCTGTCGAGGAACTCCTAGAAAAGTTAAACAATTAAGCTACTTTATTTTTTCTTTTCACTTTGTCTTAAGATTGTCATGTGCAAAGGACTACTTAAAATTTTTCTATTATCATTCTTGTGTAACAATTAATGTATTGACTTGTTCCATGACCATGGAGTCTCACTCCTCAATTGGGTCCTATGGAACAAAAAAAATCAATAAAAAAATAATAAAACTATATTATGTGGTTTTATACTGAATTGTAATGTGACTCCACTGCAAAACGAATGAGGTTACTATCTCACGTAAAGCTTACATATATTATTCAAGCCAAAACGTACAGGTACTATTTAGGCACTTGCATACGTCGTTGGGATTCATTATTGTGGATCAGTAAAATTTTTTACAGTTTGTTGTTGTTTTATTCAAATTTTAGCTCTTCGAAAGAGTATCATATCCGTAAAACAGCATTAAAATTACAAGGGAAACTTCTGTTTACTTTTATCGTGAGCGGCTTTCGCTACCTGTACAAAAATAAACATGTGTCAATCAAATAATTGTCTATGGAACTGTAGTATTACTTTTATCACTGTTGTTCATTGTGAAAACGGATAGGGCTTTTTTGTGTAGCCACTTCAAATAGGCACGAAGATAAAATAAAGTTGTACACTGCCCATATAGAGTTTTACGTAATCTGTTGTAAACTGACATTTAACAGTAAAAGTAATCGATGTTGGATTTGTAAAGAATCAGTACTGTTCCGGATTGTATACTTACATACAGGATGAATCACCTAACACTTGCACTGCAAATATTACGGAAAAGGAAAGTGCGATTAATGTGCGGTTTTCACAGAATAGATTGGTAGTCAAGGTCTCGTATTGTTAGCCAATAGCCGGCCGCGGTGGCCGAGGGGACTGAGGCGTTCCTGTCACGGTCTGCACGGCCACTACAGTCGGGGGTTCGAATCCCTCCTCGGGCATGGATATTTGTGCCGTCCTTAGTCTTAGCTTCGTAAGTAGTTCATAAGTAGTTCGTAAGCTTAGGGACTGATGACCCCGTAGTTAAGTCCCATAAGTTCTACAAACATTTGAACATTTTTTTGTTAGCCAATAAACAGATTGTAAAAATACCTAGAAATGGTTTTTTTATGCAAACATCCAATTTTTAAAAAAGGAACAATGGTTGTTTCTATCATGCACTGGAATTTTTTACACCAGCTGTGTGCAAATAATTTTAAATGACATTTTATCACGTTTAGTTTGGCAGCTACAACCATACCGAGATTTGGGGGCGGAGGCTAAGACAGCGTAGCTCACTAGCTGGTGGTCATGAGACAGTGGGCTGTGCCTAAGGGGCTAGCCACTCGGCCAGTCAGATACGCTATCGCAGCCTTCGCCCCCGAAACTTTGAACGGTTGCATGTGCCAAACTAAACGTGATAAATATGTCATTCAAAATTCTTTATACACAGCTGGTGTCAAAAATTCCAGTGCATAATAGAAGCAACTATTGTAACATTTAAAAAACTGTATGTTTTCTTAAAAAATACACTTTCTAGTATTACAATCGGTTTGTTGCCTAAAAATACGAGCCCCCGACTACCAATCCATTCTGTTAAAAACGCAAATCAATCGCACTTTCCGTTTCCGCAATATTTTCGATGCAAGTGTTAGGCAATTCACCCTGCACATACACTACTGGCCATTAAAATAGCTACACCAAGCAGAAATTCAGATAATAAACAGGCAAATATATTATACTAGAATTAACATGTTACAACATTTTCACGCAATTTGGGTGCATAGATCCTGAAAAATCAGAATCCAGAACAACTACCTCTGGCCGTAATAACGGCCTTGATACGCCTGGGCATTGAGTCAAACAGAGCTTAGATGGCGTGTACAGGTCCATGCAGCTTCAACACGATACCAGTCTTCATCAAGAGTAATGACTGGCGTATTGTGACAAGCCAGTTGCTCAGCGACCATTGCCCAGACGTTTTCAATTGGTGAGAGATCTGGAGAATGTGCTGGCCAGTGCAACAGTCGAACATTTTCCGTATCAAGAATGGCCCGTGCTTTAACCTGCTGAAATGTAGGGTGTCGCAGGGATCGAATGAAGGGTAGAGCCACGGGTCGTAAAACATCTGAAATGTAACGGCCACTGTTCAAAGTGCCGTCGATGCGAAACGAGGTGACCGAGACGTGTAACCAATGGCGTCATTTACACGCAACAATATGCGTGGTAAATTAATATTTACTTTTGTGTTTTTTAAACAGTTTTGTATACCAGCCACCCGCTTGCGTAACTTTTATGTTCTTGACCTAGGTTTCGTTGACACTAAGGACAAATTCATCAGAAGAATAAAACGTTAAATAGAACAAATGAAGCCAAAAATATTAAGAGTCATGTGTTTCATGTAACTATTTTCATTCTTCCGATGAAGTTGTCCTTAGTAGCAACGAAACGTACGTTAAGAACCTAAAAATTATGCAACCGATTGGCTGGCATACAACATAGTTACAAATTGGATTACGGTTGCTGTTAATCAGCCATGTTTAAAATTGTATTAACTTTTGTGGTCTATTTAGTTGCCCTTTTCCATTTTTACTAATGTCATGTAGCACACCTTTAAAATTGTCCGCAATTCTTATTCAGGTCCCTTTTTAAAGAAATAAGATACGATGTGACGGAGATTTTTCACATTTTAATTATGTAAGTGGTTTTTATCAACTCGTTCGCACCGTGTATTTTTTTTTTTTTTTTTTTTTTTTTTTTTTTGACAGCGTGCTTTTTTCCAATTTTGGACGATTTTATTTTCTTCAGTACAGTATGTTTGCTCGATGAGATGACTACGTTCTTCATTCAGTATTTCTGTGATCTGGTATCAACTGAAGTCTTCATTATCTCTCTAGCTCAGCAACGTTATTTATTTTGTTGTTATTCCTTTCTTAACATGTGTTAGCAGTGGCCGGCCGCGGTGGCCGAGGGGACTGAGGCGCTTCAGTCACGGTCTGCACAGCCACTACGGTCGGGGATTCGAATCCCCCCTCGGGCATGGATATTTGTGCCGTCCTAGTTCGTAAGTAGTTCATAAGTAGTTTGTAAGTTTAGGGACTGATGACCCCGTAGTTAAATCCCAAAAGCTTTACAAACATTTGAACATTTGATTTTGTTAGCAGTGTGTTGTTTCATTGTTATATAAATTGCAGCTCTTTGCACTTCAACTATTTTTGTTTGCCCTTCCAACTGCTCCTCACACTTATGTTACATCCAGTCTTCTTTTGCTTTATCAATAAATATACTGTTCAGTTTCTTATATTGGCGTTTTCCTTCTTCTGAAGATTTATATTTTTAGTTTCTCGGTTCGTCCTTTTCTTGGAATACATTCTATGTGATCCATTCTATTTTACTTCTCTTTTTTCCCCCTCTTTCTTATAATATTTCTCTAAATTATCTTGTAGTACATCTCTGATGGTAACTAATACTTGTGTTGTACGCAGTCTCAATGATGACCCTCCTAATTTTTCTCCATACTATTATAATTGTAGTGGGCCTGGAATCTTCATTTTTCTTTATTGACAAAATCCACTTCTTTAAAAGTGTTATGTTTTTAATATGTTTCACACTATGTCTGCTACTACCAGGTTTGGATCTGTATCATTATCTGCTCCGTGGGAGTTGTAGAAAACCTGATGGTGCTCCTATATTTATTATATTTATGTTGAAAAACAGTCTAGCCTACAGAAGGTCTTTTTATTCAACAGGTTTCGACTTTGTCTTAGGTCATCTTCAACATGCAGCAACAGAGTGTAACCACGACTGACATGTATATATGATTCTGGAGATAACATATGATAATGTCGAAACCTGTTAAATAAAATAACCTTCTGTGACCTAGACAAAATTTCAACATAAATATATCTATTGAAGAGGAGTTCTGACAGCAAATGAAGTAACCCTAGGGAAGACAATTCCATTAAGAAGAGTTCTGTCACCGCTTTGCTAAATAATGATCACTTAACAATTGCATGTACATTGCTCTATTGTCAGAATGGCGAACTTTAATTACAAAGTAACATTTTACTGCCATGACAGCACTTTTCGTGGAACCTTAAAATTATGTGGGATCGTTTCCTTGGCTCTGTTGTGAGACGTAGATGAAATAGCATTTACAAAAAATACATTAGTTGTTGTTATGGTCTTCAGTCCGGAGACTGGTTTGATGCAGCTCTCCACCCTACTCTATCCTGAGCAAGCCCTTTCATCTCCTCATAACAACGGCAACCCACATCCACTTGAATCTGCTTACTATACGCGTCTCTTGGTCTCCCTCTGCGAATTTGACCCCACACACTTCCCTCCAATGTTAAATTTACGATTCCTCGATGTCCTACCAAGCGATCTCTTCTTTTGGTCAGGGTATGCCAAAAATTCCTTTTCTCACCAGTTCCGTTCAGTACCTCTTCATTAGTTATGCGATCTACCCACCTAATCTTCAGCATTCTTCTGTAGCACCACATTTCAAAAGTCTCTATTCTCTTCCTGTCCACACTGCTTATCGTCCATGTTTCACTACCGTACAAGGTAACACTCCACACAAATGCCTTCAGAAAAGACTTCCTTACAATTAAATTAATATTCGCCCAAATAACAAAACTCATCTACCACCTTCATTGTTTCGTTACCTAATCTAATTCCTTCAGCATCGCCTGTTTTTCTAAGACCGCATTCCATTTTTTTTTTTTTTTGCTCTTGTTAATGTTCATTTTATACGCTCTCTTCACACACACTGTCCATTCCATTCAACTGCTGTTCCAGGTCCTTTGCTGTCTATGACAGAATTACAATGTCATCAGCGAAACGCAATGTCTTTATTTCTTCCCCCTGAACTTCAATCCCTATTACAAATTTTTCCTTGCTTTCCTTCACCGCCTGCTGGATGTACAAATTGAATAACATCGGAGAAAGAATACTACCCTGTCTTTCTTCCTGCCCAACTGATGCTTCCCTTTCATGCCCTTCGAGTCTAATAACTGCAGTCTGGCTTTTGTAAAAGTTGTAAGTAACTCTCCTTTCCCTGTATTTTACCCCTACTGACTTCAGAATTTGGAAGATTGTATTCCAGTCAACATTGTCAAACGCTTTCTCCAAATCTACAAAAGCTAAAAATGTAGGTTTGCCTTTCCTTAATCTATCTTCTAAGATAAGACGTAAAGATAGTATTGCCTTCCGGGTTCCTACGTTCCTCCTGAACCCGAACTGATCTTCCCCGAGGTCAGCTTCTACCAGCTTTTCCATTCTCCTGTAGATAACTCGTGTTAAAATTTTGTAACCATGACTTATCAAACTGATGGTTCTTCAATTTTCACACCTGTCTGCACCTGATTTCTTTGGAATGGGGATTATTACATTTTTCTTAAAGTCTGAGGGTATTTCGCCTGTCTCATACATCATACACACCACTTCAAATAGTTTTGTCATGGCTGGCTCTCCCAGAGACTTTAGTAGCTCTGAGGGTATGTCATCTACTCCTGGGGCCTTGTTCCGAACTAGGTCTTCCAGGGCTTTGTCAAATTCATCTCTCAGCATAGTATCTCCTATTTCATCTTGATCTACTTCCTCTTCCCTTCCTACAACATAGTCTCTAAGTTCATTTCCTTTGTAGAGATGCTATATATACTCTTTCCACCTTTCAGCTTTCCCTTATTTACTGAGAACCGGTTTCCCATCTGAGTTCTTGATATTCGTAGAGTTGCTTTTCTTGTCACCAAATGTCTCTTTTATTTTACTGTAGGCGGTATCTACATTTCCTCTCCTTATACATTCTTCTACAGATTTGCATTTGGCTTCTAGCCACTCCTGCTTAGCCATTTTGCACTTCCCGTCGATCTCATTTCTTAGTCGTCTGTACTCCATTTTGCCTGATTCATTTACTGCAATTTATATCTTCTCCTTTCATCAATTAAATTTACTATTTCCTGTGATAACCAATGATTTTTTGTAGGTCTTGCCTTTCTACCTATTTTGTCCCTTGCTGCCTTCACTATGTCATCTCTCAATTTTACCCATTCCTCCTCTACTGTTTTATTTTCCCCTGTTCTGTCAATTGTTGCCTAAAGCTCCCTCTGAAATTCTCCAGAACTTCACGTTCCTTCAATTTATCTAGGTCCCATCTTCTTATTTTCCTACCTTTCTGTAGTTTTTTTTTTTTTCAGTTTCAGCCTACAGTTCATGATAACAAGTTATGGTCAAGGTCTATTTCTGCCCCTGGGTACGTCTTACAGTTTGTAACTTGGTTCCGGAATCTATGTTTTATCATTATAATATCTATCTGATACCTTCCGGTGTCTCCTGGTCTCTTCCAAGTATACAATCTTCTTTTGTGATTCTTAAACTACGTGTTTGTTACGATTAAATCATGTTCCGTGCAAAATTCTACCAGGCGGCTTCCTCTTTCATTTCTTTTGCCCAGTCCATATTCACCTACTATTTTTTCCTTCTCTTCCTATTCCTACTATCGAATTCCAGTCTCCTATCACAATTAAGTTTTCCTCTCCCTTAACTGTCTGAATAATTTCCTTTAGCTCCTCATATATTTCTTCGATCTCCTCATCATCGGCAGAGCTAGTTGGCATATAAACCTGTACTACTGTTGTCGGTGTTGGCTTCGTATCTATTTTGACAATGATAATGCGATCACTGTGCTGCTCATAGTAGTTTACCCGCATTCCTATTTTCTTATTCATTATCAGTCCTACTCCTGTGATACCCCCAACCGATTTTGTATTTATAATCCATAAATTAGTCTTACTGTAAACTAGATGGGTCGGCGAGTGTTGACAGCGGTAAGGCGTGTGGTGGCGTTCCGCAAAATCGGCCTTGGATCTCTGATATCGCTGGCACCATATTTGCTTCTCGCTGGCCAGTTGAACAGCGGACGCAGTCGAAGCTAGTACTGTGCGATAACAGGCCGTTAATCCTACAGAATTACCTCGTAGCCAGGCTGTGTGATTTTACCATCTTCATCAACCTAAAGTTGCATTGTACTTCGACCAGTGCAATCTGCACGGCGTGGAGGCCCTGGGATCGACTCAGTGGCCTTCAGGCTGCAAGTCTTCTAGTGGCAGAACCTTTGACGGAGGTCACAGGTGACTTTCTCGACCAGACCGCATTCTATCGTTCTGGTCAATCATCCTGGGTGAGTACTTCTGGCCGGCCGCGGTGGCCGAGAGGACTGAGGTGGTCCAGTCACAGTCTGCACGGCCATTACGGTCGGGGTTCGAATCCCCCCTCGCTCACGGATATTTGTGCCGTCCTTAGTATTAGCTAGTTCGTAAGTAGTTTGTAAGTTTAGGGACTGATGACCCCGTAGTTAAGTCCCGTAAGCTATACAAACAAACATTTGAGTACTTATGTTGTTCTTGGTCTGCTTCCTGAACGCTGTAACTGGCGACCAGAACGTATCAACTCCAACTGTCACTGCTGGTAGCTGATCATCAATTTCAGCTACTGCTGCCGCTAATACCGCTACTGGTAACTGCTGACACACTGTGTCCCTGGCGGCGGCTTCTTGGCTATGGTAATTTATTTTATGGACCAGGCAGAAGATGAACGCCTTCGGGTAAATTGTCTTCTGTCATGTTGTACAGTTTCCAGAAAGATCGATCATCACTTTGCTCTGTAGGTCAATACACTAGGTTCTAAGCTCTTGGCCACATTGCGTCGAGAAGTCACTTTTGTCTGTTGTTTCACGTGAGGTGGTCGGTCGATGGCCTGATCGCTGAATCAACGGCTTCTGCTTGTGAATATAGCGATGGACTCCTTGTCGCTTTCCGCCATACTTGAATAGTCAGTGAGATAATGGCCTGCAGAATCTGTGGCGTTAGCTGGTCAACACACTGTCGGAAAGCAGTGGTAGGTTTTAATGGCCAGTGTCTCTGAAATGTACTAAGTTTTCATTTTCACTAAACGTATTATTCAGTTTTATTACTGAATTTTATTTCACTAAATTATTTACATACTGTTGCGGCAGCAGCCCAACAGTTCCGACACGAGACCAGCGCCTGCCGTATCCGCAAGCACGACAACATCGTGGCCGACAAGGTTGCCGCCCCATAAGGTGCACGACTCGAGATTCGGCAAACTACAAAATCAAATGTTTGTATAGCTTATGGGACTTAACTACGGGGTCATCAGTCCCTAAACGTACAAACTACTTTTTAACTAGTTAATCCTAAGGACGGTACAAATATCGATGCATTCGAACCCCCGACCGTAGTGGCCGTACAGACCGTGACTGCAGCGCCTCAGTCCCCTCGGCCACCGCGGCCGGCGGCAAACTACAAGAGCAAAAGAGAGTCTAAAGACGTTACGTGTAGCCAGAGAGGTAAAGCGCCTATCGATAGTAACCGGGAACCTTTTCTTGCAGATGGCGCTGTACCTCTAGTATCCATACGCGGACGGAGATTGGCCGTTGCGTCCCGGCCCCTGGGCCGGACAAGCCTTCTAAGCCATCGCAGCGGCCCAAAGACAGTTGCTCTCGCCATCGTTGCATACGATATCGAAGACGTCAGGGCCGGACTTCACGACGACCTCTGCTGCCCACGGAACTTCTTGGACCATACTAGGATTCATGCTGCTAGCCGCTCGAGTACTGACCTTGCCTGCCCCTGGACTTCGCCTGGTAAACTCCTGCCGCTATGGACTCACCTTCGGACTTATAGAAGTACTTTTCGGTATCAGTGACTGTGAATGGCTTCGCGTAATTGGACTTATAGAAATTTTGTACTTCCGGACTCAGAACTGTGTGGGTCTAAGAGCCTGTTACTGTGTAACTAATATTGTGCAAATTAAATCCGGCGCAACGAACTATCGAGTGTGGTGAGTTATAACACATACTTAACTAGACTCAACACGATAGAAGATCGCTCTTCTTAATTTTTGAATTTCATTCTTGAACCATATGTTCGCAATCACAAATCCTAAATTCTCCCGAAATCCTATTAGTTTACTCCCTCTTTCAGTCCACTGTAGTAGTACATAATCCACAACAATATTTCCAGTGTTGTTTGTTTGCTTTCCTTTTTGTAGGAAGTTTCTTACATTAGTAAAGATATATACGTTTATACGAATCGTATGTGCAACGCGTTTCACCTTCACCAGACATTGGAAGTGTATAAGTAACACACGTCATGAACCTTCCAGAAGAACAATGTGTTGTACATAGAATCCGAACGGTACATATGAAACTCTTGCCATTACGTGAGCATCAATTTGAGATCAATTTACTTCTTTTACAAATGGAATTAAACGATTCCTACATTTTTCCTGGACTCCTGCTCCGATCTGTCGCATAGAATTTGCTTGTGAAATATGACATATTAACAGTACGGCAGATTCTTATAGAAATAAGCCCTGGCTCGAGCTCGACCAAACAGTTTCCGCCCAATGAGCACCGTTGAAATACGAACTCATACGGCGAAGCTCTCTTTTTTTTTTTTTTTTTTTTTTTTTTTTTTTTTTTTTTTTTTTTTTTTTTTTTTTTTTTTTTTTTTTAAAACAGGGAGGGTCGGTCAGTGCATAGTTGACAAAGTTCCTAAAACACCTCCCCTCTTTCATGCCTTCCCTCGGCGATGTTACCAACGCACTTCGTGCCACTGCCCTGGTTCGTAAACAGGGCAGCACTGCACGTGAGGTGCCGTGTCGATATGCAACTTCAGTGCATATCTAAAATCACCCTTTTACTAACCTTGTGTCTTCTGTCGTAGTTGATGTCCCATTGCGCAGGTGAAGAACACAGGTCGCGCATCCGTTGTACCTGAAGTGATGCTTAAAGAGGTGTTGAGATGTGGGTAGGAAGTACTGCACTACGATTAACTTTAGCTTTTGTAGGAAGCCAGTGCTTGTTTTTATTGAAGAAATGCCAGTGTATATCCAAGCACAAATATACAGTCTGAGTAATATTAAATATGTAAACGATACATAATGTATAAACTGTCCCTTGCCCGCACTGAACTAACGTGAATGTGCAAGGTATCGCGGTCGGCGCTCGACTGACTGCCGCCGCCTCTCGCTGCGCGCCACAAGACACCGTTTTGGCGCCAAGCGAAACTTCTAGACTAACATTGTTCAACGTATTATAAAATATACAAATAATTAAATCTTTGAGTTAAATGAAATATAGCTTAGCACAAAAGCATTACAGAAAGTATACAGATAAATTTTAATAGACATAGGAAAGTTGAATTTTAATAAAAGAAGCTTAAAGTTCTGGTGGATAACTAGTATAGGCGGGAGCCAATCAGATCTCAACTTGCAATAGGGGCGGAGCTTTCCCACGGGATACATCTGCTATCTCTCTCTCTCAACCCTTTCTGTTACGTCACATCTCCAACCAAGAAAACTTCTTTAACACCCAATAAATTGAGATGCGAAATAAATGGCTCCATGTCAGCCCCCTCATACCCAGCATCAAGAACCCATCAAAACAACGGCTCTGTGCCTAGAGTATTCAAAGTCGTAAGCTGTTTAGCCTGAAAAGTTGGCGAACGAGTACAATGACAAATACCAGAAACAGGTTAAAGTCAGAAGGCCCTTCAAAGAACGCAACAGGCTCAACAGCAGTAACTGTTGAGTAATTGCGGAAGTTTCTACCTCAGTGGTCACTTGACATTTGCCTCTCTCAATGTGTTTGAAAGTTATAGACATTACGAAGAGAGTGGGGGACGGACGGAAGTAGTCCATCCTCGTCCCTCTCCACAACCCTCACGGGAAGTTTCGCGGCACCCATCTTGCTGTCATTATTCAAAGCCCTCGAAGTAATAAAAGGGAATTAAGAATTCATAAGCGGTTGCCTCCCCTAACGCGCCGCCCTTCCGCATCAGGTCAGAGGTCCGCGCCCCGGTTAATCGCCGGCAGCTCATTTCCATACTTGTCCCTTTCCTCCGCTCGCCGGTGAAACACCCGCCACCTTCTTCCGGTGGCCCCTCCTTTGTTCCGTTTCTTTCTCCTCCACCATTTCCTTCGCCGTGTCTCGGGTGTTAAAGGGCGAATGTTAATCAATGCCACGGTCGTAATTAAAGAAGTTACGGCTAGTTATTTATTTTCTCGGGTGCTGTCTGGGGAAAGAGCTGGAAGAGCAAAGCGTGCGTACTTTCTCCAGTGTCCAGTCCCACGGGGTATCATCGAGGTACATACCGTCCGGAGCACTGTTTACAAGTTCTTCGACATATACCAACGACACCACATCTTACAAGGAGACCACACGAGTCTTGGATTTTAGAATTCCTTTATATTCATGGTACGTGATGATCAGAACTTAAATAACGACCAGTCAAAGCCATTCGATACGATACCGGCCCCGGTTCGAATCCACCCAACGGATTAACGAGGGGTGTCGAAGTGCGGGCAAGCTTGTATGTGGTTTCTAGGCGGCTTTCCACATCCCACTAGGTGAATATCGGGCTGGTCCCCAAGTCCTTCCTCAGTTACACGATTCGCAAACATTTCGTAACGCTTTACACTTTACGTATCTAATATATAAAGCAGAGTGTCCGTATATTTGTACGTGTTGGATACAAATCGAAAGTTTTGTTCCAATCTTTATGAAATTTTGTACACGTAAGTTTCAATCCATGAGAACGGTCACGTACGATACTTAGTTCATGAGGTATGACGTCATAAACAATGAGATGCGCAGAAAACTGCTACATTTTGCGACAATTCTGCTCATTTTCTTCTGAACCACTGGACCGATTTCAACCAAATTTGATACACACATTCCTTACCGTGTGGTACAATTGCTGCAGGGCTAAGAATTATATACGACACATGATTCAGAAGATATGACGTCATAAACAATAGGATTTGCAAGAAAATCCCACATAATGCGGCGAGACTTTATAAATACGATACTTAGCGACTTGCAACAAACGTTATACGTAATTTCAAACTTCTATTAAACTTTATCTCGCTGACAACCATAGCAAAATGATAAAAGGAAAAAGGTTTCTCGCTTACTGCTTTTCCGCTGTTTATTGAGTGAAACTGCGGGATTCGGTATGACGTTACAATTTATAATTTGTACACTACTAATTGTAGCCGCAGGAAATTTTACAGACAGTATACACGCATATAGTTGAGTGTACCTTCTAAGTTGTATCACAGTACGACATGTAGTTTATGAGATATGAGCACATAAGCAGTAACTTTCGTGGAAAACCGCCCCATCACGTATCAAGTTTTAATCTATTACTTCTTTACTACTAATTGTATTCCCAAGAGATTTTACAGACATACAGATTTTATACAGATAAGTATATACCTGAAAAATGGCAGGAATAAAAAAATAAATACCCGGACAACGCCGGGTTTTCTGCTAGTAGTGTTATAAGTGCAAAATTTTATAGTATTACGAAATGTTTGCGAATAGTGTAACTGAGGCGGGACTTGGGGACCAGCCCGGTACTTGGGGCAAACAAATCCTCCAAGGGGGCATGGGGTGTCGACAGGAAGGGCATATTTGGTCACCCCATAAATTTTAACACGCCAAATCCGGATTTGACAAAGCCACCCCTGCATATTCGGGAACATGCTCAAGAGAAAGAAGAAAGCCATTCGACGCAATTCAGAAATATTCTCCAGAAAATCGACAATACAGTTTTACAAAGTACACGTAAATACCAATAATTAAAACAGTTGTAGCATTTGTCGCTGTACCTCAGGTGGTAGCGTTCTGGCCGGTTCGAATCCCACAGTTATAGGAAACATTTTCTGATCTCTAAATCCACGTGTTGTGTCAACTCTTGTTTATGTGTATGTAGACGAGCTGAACACCTTGTCGTCAATACGGTGGTTGATTGAGTTAGCCACTTGGAAAGCCATTAGTAGCTATGGATATGACTCTCCAAAAACAGCATCGTAGCTCTTCACAAACTGAAGAATCAAACATTACCGTCGAGTCGTCGACAACAAATAGTGAGGCCACTGTAAAAAATGAAACTTATCTTATTGTAACCATTACTTTTAATAAACTAATTACTATTAGGAAAATGGTGGGGTTTAACACCTATTAAATATTTGTAGAATGTCGTGTCGACCACAGCTTCTTTAACTTATTAGCTGAAAGCTACCGGATTCGGTTGGTACACCTTATCAAGCGCCAGAAGAGCTTAGTCTATTGCTTAACATGACATGTTACAAAACTGAAAAAACTTTAAAATAAATATTTTTCATCATGCTTCACTTCCTATATAGGGTGAATCACCTAACACTTGCACCGCAAATATTGCAGAAACGGAAAGTGTGATTGATGTGCGGTTTTCACAGAATGAATTGGTAAGTCAGGGGTTCGTATTTTTAGGCAACAAACATATTGTAATATTACTTACAAAGTGTAGTTTTTATGCAAACATACATTTTTAAGGAAAAATGATTATTTCTATCATGAACGACATTTTTATCACGTTTACTTAGGCAGCTACAACCGTTCAAAGTTTCGGGGGGCGGAGGCTGCGACAGCGTAGCTGACTGGTCGAGTGGCAAACGCTGGGGCACGGCCCACTGTCTCATGACCACCAGTCTCATACTGTCCATACACCACTGTCTCATACACTTTCTAGGTATTTTTACAAAATGTTTATTGGCTAATAATACGAGTCCTTGACTCCCAGTCCATTCTGTGAAAACCGCTCATGAATCGTACTTTCCGTTTCTGCGATATTTGCGGTGCAAGTGTTAGGTGATTCACCCTGGCCACGGTGGTAGCCGTGCGGTATAAGGCGCCTCGCTGCGGAGCGCACGGTTGCTCACCGTCGGAGGTTCGAGTTCTCGCTGGGGCACGGGTGTGTGTGTTGTCCTTAAGTTAGTTTACCTCAGTTTAAGTAGTTTGTAAGCTACGTACTTTGATCCGATAGATTTACAAACATTTGAACATTTGATTCACCCTGTGACTGGTCTTTTCTCACTTACAGAAACAAAACTCGTAGCAGAAATAAGTACAAATACACTCATTTGTTTTTATCACGGGGTATGAACACCACACAGCATCAAACAAGAATATGGCGTCATTATCATATTGTCTGCTCGACATTCCGGTAGCTAGTAAACTTTTCCATACTTTATAAACAGATATTTTTGATTGGTTGTTAGGATTTATGTAGAATGGATATGTAACTGGAGCACGAATGTCACCATAATTTATTATGCCTTTGTAGTTCAAACGAAACGTTTGTAAATCTATGGGCCCTAACTGGTGTGTTTATCAGTCCCTACGATTACTAAGTACTTAAACAAACCTAAAGACAACACAAATACACATACACCCATGTCCGTAAGAGGATTCTAACCTCCAACAACTCCGCAACAAGGTGCCTTAGAGCGCTCGGTCACTACACTGTGGCACCTCTGTTGTTATTGGAGGCGCATTCAACTGGATAATCGATGAACTTGAGTATTCTTTAGTCAATGGACTCAAAATTAACGCCATCTTGATACTAAAATATCCATACTGAAGTTACAAGAATGAATTATATTGAAGTCAAGGTACCCAATGAGATTTGTGATATACAGTAGACTAGCAATAATCTGACAGTTACGGGAGCGAGGAGGTGTCGGATTATCAGAAATGTAGGATTAGCAAAGGTCGACTTCTTAACTTGAATTTACACTTCTAAGGTTAGAGAATGTATCTTGTTTTGTATAAAGATAATCTACATTGTGTACTGTAGTACTCCTATTGAGACATACATCCATACACCAAGGTATCAAAGTGCTGGCAGCCACCAAGGCCTCATGGCTTTATTATGAACTATCTCGAGCAGAATTATCTATTGACCCAAGGTCAACATGGATTTAAAAAATGTCGTTCATGCGAAACACAACTAGTTCTTTACTCACACGAAGTGATGAGTGCTATCGGCAAGGGATTTCAAATTGATTCCGTATTTCTTGTTTTCCAGAAGGCTTTTGGCACCGTGCCTCACAAACGTCTTTTAATTTAATTTCGTGGTTATGGATAGATGATTTCCTGTCAGAGAGGACACAGTTTGTAGTAATCAATGGTAACGCATCGACTAAAGCAGAGGTGATATCGGGCGTTCCATAGGGTAGTGTTATTGGTACTCTACTGTTTATTTATTTACATAAACGATTTGGGAGAAAATCTAAGCAGCTCTCTTAGGTTGTTTCCAGATGACGTCTAGTAAAATCATCTGAAGATGAAAACCAACTACAGAACGATCTAAATAAGATATCACTATGGTGTAAAAGTTGGAAATTGACTCTAAATTATAAGAAGTGTGAACTTGTCCACATGAGGACGAAAATAAATCTGATAAACTTTGTTTACAAGACAATTCAATCAAAAGTGAAGGCCGTACTCCACTAAACACCGAGTAATCACTATTACTTCAGACTTAAACTGGAAAGAAAACGTAGGCAATGTCGTGGGAAAGGCGAACCAGAGCCTGCGTTTTATTGCCAGAATCCTTAAAAAATGCATCAGAACTACTAAGGAAACTGCATACAATATGCTTGTCCGTCCTTTTATTTTTTTTTATTTTTTTAATAGCTGCCCAATGTGGTATCCTTATCAGGTGAGTTTGACGGAGGACATAAAAGAGTCCAAAGAAGGGCAACTCGTTTTGTATTGTCACGATACAGGGGATACAGCGCAACGGAAATGATACAGGATCTGGGATGGGAATCACTACAACAACGGCGTTTATTGCTGCGGCGTGGATTACTTGCGAAACTCCAATCGCCAACAATCCCATTCTCCTCCGGATGTGAAAATATATTGTTGCCTCTCACTTACCTAGGAAGAAATGTCAACAGACTAAAATACGAGAAATCAGAGCTCGAACTGAGATATTCATGTGTTCTTTCTTCCCGCGCACTATTTGAGAATGGAATAGGAGATAAATAACATAAATTTGGATAGATGAACGCTGTGCCGGGCACCTAAATGTGATTTTCAGCGTATCCCATGTAGGTGTATATGTAGATGACAAGTGACAGTGCATTTAACTTCCGTGACCACCACAACTGCGTCGTCATCTGCAAAATGCCGCATTTTCGTGTGTTATCTCATCTTCTCAATTCTTCTGCATCTTCTTATGGAACGTTAATTTCATTACAAAATGTAAGTGCAGCCATGGTGACTTCGTTTTTATCTTCAGATTTATTACCTCTGTCACCCCTCTTTGGAAGGAGTGTTTTCTGGCCAGATATTTTCCCAACTTTTATCAGATTTGAAGGCATGAATGACACCGCGCAGCGCTGGCAATGGCGCTACTGACGTTAAATATTTTTAAAACTAATGCGATGTCTTCGCCAGACTGACTGACCTTATCAATCAGTAGCCGAATTTGTCATATGCTTTCAGTGTTTTGATAACATTTTGATCCATCGGCTGAATCACTGTAGTTGTATTTTTTTGGGAAATACAAAATCTATATGGAAGCATCAGCTTTCTTAAATCGCAATTCTTCCTTGTCTGGATGTTCTGGCGCATTATCTAATAACAAAAGGGCATTAAATGGCAGATATCATTTTTTTTTCTTTGACCTCTCGGACAAAGTAGTAGGAAAATCAGCCCAAAAACCCTTATTTAGTAACCCATGCTCGGCTTTGGCTTTGTCGGTCACTGTTAGAGGTTTTACTTTTATGCTTTTAAATGCCCGTTGGCACTTTGATTCCCCACGACTAAGAGTTTTAACATTTGACTTCCAGCAGCATTTGCTAACAGTATTAAGGTTATACGCTCTTTTTGAGGTTTCCTTCCTGAAACTCTTTTTCTTCCTCCATTACAAATGTTTCTGTTGCATGTTGCCGCCAGTTTAAGCCTGTTTCATCGACATTACACTGTAAAAAGCTCTGGCCTAAGACCTAGTTATACGGATTTATTGATTTTCCACTAATAGATTAATTCTTTAACTACCTTACAGTACACACAACTCCCAATATTCGCATATGACGCTTACTTCCCACTAATTCAATATGTCACACTCGATTAACCGAACTTAGAAAATTGTCAATAAAACTTTCGTTTTGTTTAAGAATATCAGTAAATAAATAAATAAGTGTTGGGCTTTTGTTAGTTAAAAGAAATAAGAAGCTTCACTATTTCTTAGTCACACTGTTGTATTAGTTAATGATTATAGCGGTGCTCATCTTTAGGTATTTACAAATGCCTTTCCCTTGATGAAAATTTCAAATTTCGTCAGACCTAATTTGGCCATCATATTACTGTTCATCTCACGCCGCATACAGCATCTAAGCAGATATCTAAAAACTGATTTTGTGAAACGTTCACTACTGATTACTACCTGTCAATCCCTTTTTCTCAATGAAACTTATTCTTGTGCATAGAACTACATTATAGGTGATTACTTTAAAAAGTGAGTTTAAGTGTTATGCATTTCAATTCAAATAATCCATCGACGAAAAGGGACACGTTTTAAATTATTGTTAAAGTTAATTTAAAGTCACTAAGTTCTCTCATTAGAAACGCTGCATACATAACGTCTGCGTAATTTTACGCTGTTGTTTGAACATATCATTGTTTACGACTTCACATCTCCAAAAATATTAGTCATAAACGTAATTTTGCAGATATAGTGAATGGCACACGTGGAAATTGTTCACATTTTTATCTGATTAGAGGCGATAGTAATGTACTAGTGAGTAAAATTGTATATCTGCTGTTGAAGATAGATTCCGTGAAGGGAGAAAATCTAGTACGCGATTCAGTTTCTGTTTGAGGACGGTAGCAAGAAGAAAACGTTTCTTATCAGTTTTGACATATTTGTAAGGTTAGTATGAAGCCGACAAGTAATGTAATTTCGCCAGTCCGGGCGTTTGCGCGAGTTACGTTACGCCTCAAAACGAATGCGTTGCTCCTAACATTAATACGTTTCGTGTTGTGTTAATGTTTGAACATATGATTTTACCTCTTACCTAGTAAAATATGACAACTTTGAAAAATTTTAAGTCTACTCAATAATTTTATGGAACTGGAAATCTGAATTTTTCGACCTTTATTAGCCCATATATACGTAACTATAGGATCGAATTGGGTCGGGTGCAGAAGTTCAATAATACAGACGGTTTCCAAATATTAACGAATTACTTCAGTTAACCTGTAAATGGTGTCCACCGTATATCTTTAGTTCTGTACCTCTTTGTCTTTGCCAGTCATTGCTGAAATATATAACACTTTTTTGTTCTTTTTAAGAAGAGCTACACATCAGCTTCCTACAGAGTTGACGGTATGGCCACAAACTTTAATGACGCGCTAAAAATTTTTATCGAATTGTTTGAACACCTAAGGAGGATAGACGCTTTGTGAATGGAACGACAGTTAACCTTTAACATCAACAAATGTTCCCAGATTACCCGTTAATGTAACTTCACACGATTACAGGGCTATTATTGGAAGCAGCATATCTTGAATGTGTAGGAATAAGCCGACAGAGCGGTTTAAAGACCTTTTTAATTTCTGTGTAAAGCAAATGCCAGAATGAAAGTTAGTGGAAGAATCCTGAGTGTAGATCATTACAAAGCAGATGGGTTTCATCTAAATACTTTATATTTGATCATAAAACAAGGCAGAAAGTTTTTCACCATTATATGCAGAGTCACATTTACCGTACACTTAAAACTTGTACTAATCGATTCATACTTGGCACGAAGGTAGATACATGGATAAGATCGATACAAATTTCTTTATACAATTAGCAAAAATGTTCAAATGTCTGTAAATCTGTTGGACCAAACTGCGTGGTCATCAGTCCGTAGCTTGCAAACTACTTAAACCTAGGTAAACTAACCTACGGACAAACACACACACACCCATGCCCCAGGGAGGACTCGAACCTCCGACGGCGAGCAACCGCGCGCTCCGCAGCGAAGCGCTTTAGACCGCTCGGCTACTCCAGCGCGGCGATATATAGAATAAGCATTTTCCGTTGTCCAGATACAACAATGGTTGAGATAAAAGTTCACGATAAATTGTGCTTGTTTCGTTGTTTAACTGTTAACCACAGTAAGCTTATAAGAGAGAACATTGCAAAAATCGTACAAGCGCTCTTCATTTCATTTATCGCGAAGAAAGAATGAAGAACTCGCAAGCTCTCTCAACTACGAAAGCCACTCAACAACATTAGAATAAATATTGAGAACAAGAGTGAAAATGGCGAATATGTCGTGCCCAGAGGCTAAAATAGAAACGAAAGGAATGTCTAGTACGTCTAGAACAATGTTAATTTTTAACAATGGTTCTGAGCGTAGCTTGCCTTACATGCAGCAACCGCAACAGATTTACTGTAAATGGAAAAAAGAAGTTCCACAAGTTGCTTTATAATAAACTCACTTTGTACATATTTCGACACCATCTAATAGTATCTTTATCAGAAGTATCAAATTAGGATATGAAAATTAATCACAAATAGTATATTAGAAAATATTTCAAGAAATATGTTAATTAATGAAGACTGGTCATATTATGCACTCAAATGAGACGGAAAATATTAAAGCATGTGGGGCTCAAGTCGTATGAAATCAAGTTTCTTCGTAATAAAAATTACATGCCAGGTGAATTCCAGCAGGGCTTATAAAAATAAAAACATTCTGGCCAATTGCTATGGGCTGCCGTAGGGCTTTCTGTTAAGAGCGACTCGTGGCGACTCGTGGCCGAGCGCAGTAAGGATCCTTTGCTGTGGAGCGCTCCGCTGCTCGCCGTCGGAGGTTCGAATCCTTCTCCGAACATGGATTTGTGTTGTCCTCAGCGCAAGTTAGTATCTTGTAAGCCCAGGGACTAATAACCACAGTAGTTAAATGCGTTAGCTTCAGAAACATTTGAATTCTGTAAGGGGCGGTATCAGACTCAGCGGGAATGCATACTGGCAGTGGACGCAGTGTGCGCCATCGCGTAGCGACTACATAAACAGCTGCTTAACTCAGACGGTTGTAAACGTAAAGAAATACATTCTCTGATAGTTAATAAAATCTTATAAAATGTCTAACTTTTTTAGACATTATGTGGAGAATAACATAATCAGGCTACAGTTTATTAAGACATTGTTGCGATATAACGTAATATATTCAGTGTGATAGCTGTTAAGATATAAAATGAGGATATGAATAACTTATTCATCAGAGAAAAGTAAAACCGGCAATACCGATATCTACACGAAGAATGCAAGCACAAAGGGTTCAAGAATGTCAAAAGTCTTCACTACGTAACTGTAGCTGTTCGTTAAGAATGAAGCATTCATTTATAGAAAAATGTTTAAGGATCTTTAGCTCCTCACTTGAAACTTCAGAGCTGAGATGGCGTGGTCCATACATAAAACTTCCACCTGACGTTTCGTCAGGGGAAAGTTTTTTGTATGGATCACGGCATCTCAGCCTGGAAGTTTTAAGTGATGACAATACCTGCCTTCATACTCTGATCAATCTCTAGTGCCTCAAGAATGTCAAATGATTATTCTTAATTCTCTCAGTTGCTCAGTGACCGCCGCGAGTACACCCATGTTTCACAAGAGGCAGCTCTTCACTGTAAGTTAACGGGCTTGTTCTAGAAGCGACTAATTTTCATTTCGTGCGTGTTTTCTCTTACCGTACATCAAACATTCGTGTGCTCGTGTGTTTATTTATTCAAAATCGCGTTTAGTTGACAGATCAGTGTCGATATTTTGATTTATTAGCTCGCGTATATATTTTTCAGATTCGCCGTTAATAAACAGTTTGGTGTTAAGTATATATTTTTCGAAGCTCACTGATTATCAAACATTTCCGTGCTGATCCCCAAAATTACAGGCCCATCTCACTCACGTCGATTTGCAGTAGGATTTTGGAACATATCGACGAAAACAGAAGTGATATCTGGCGTTCCTCTACTCTTCCTTGTGTTTTTAAACGTTTTAGGAGTCAATCTGAATAGTTCCCTTAGACTGTTCGTGGATTATGCTATCGTTTATCGGTTAGTGACGTCAACTGAGGATCAATACCAACTGAAAAGCCATGTAGACACACGGTGCGAAAATTGGCAATTAACACTTAATAATGAAAAATGTGAAGTAATATACATGATCGTTTAAAGAAATCCGCTGAACTTCAATTACACGCTAAATCAATCAAAGCTTAAGGTAGCAAATTTTACCAAATACCTAGGAGCTACAATTATGAACGACTTAGATTGGAGAGAACACAGAAAATATTGTGGGGAAGGCGAACCAGAGGTTACGTTTCATTGGCAGAACGATTACAAGATGCAACAGCTCCACCAAACAGACTGCCTACATCACAATTGTGTGTTCTCTCTCGGAGTACTGTTGCCCAGTGTGGGACCCCCACCAAGTGGGACTGATGGAGGTCATTGAGAAGGTTCAGAGAAGGGCAGCTCCTTTTGTTTTATCATAATACAGGGGAAAAATCGTCACGGAAATGTTGCACGATTTGAGGTGGAAATCATTAAAAGAACGACGAAACGTTGCGACGAGATCTATTTGCGAAATTTCCATCGACAACTTTTACTTCTGAATGTGAAAATATTTTGCTAGCACCCTACATAGGGAGAAATTACCATCCCAATAAAACAAGAGAAATCAGTTCCAAAACGGAACGATTTAAATATTCTTTCTTCCCGCGCGGTATTAGAGAATAGAACGATAGAGAAAGGTCTCTGCCACGCATTTAAATGTGATTTTCAGAGTATCTATGTAGATATAGATGTATATATGGAAAGTGTTAACGTCCTGAACATCATTTGGTTTGTGATTTGCGATTAATGAATGATCGGCAAAAGACTGTGTTCTTTGCATCTATTAGCAAAAGCTCGTCCAGTCAGTCCTATATAATATGACATCTATCACAAGTAATTGTATGAACACCTGACTTCGGCAAAGAGTGGCCGTTAGAGTTTATATAATTAACTAAATTACTTTTCAAATGTTCAAATGTTTGTATAGCTTATGGGACTTAACTACGGGGTCATCAGTCCCTAAACTTACAAACTATTTATGAACTAGCTAATCCTAAGGACGGCATAAATATCCATGCCCGAGAGGGGAATCGGACCCCCGACCGTAGCGGCCGTGCAGACCGTGACTGGAGCGCCTCAGTCCCCTCGGCCACCACGGCCGGCTAGATTACTTTTAAAGCTGTTGGTAGTAGAATATACTGCATTGCAGATATATTTCTTTCTAAGAAGACGCTTAAGAGACAGGGCCGATTAAAGGAATAGAAAAATATTTCTATTCTTTATGGTCATAAACCAAGTGTAGTAATCCTCTTTTCTGTTGAAAGATGTTATCTGCTGAAGTGGGCTCATGTGCTTTGTTCACGGCGATTTAATCAGTTTAATTTCTGAAACTTCCGGGCACATTAAAATTGTGTACCGGAACCGGAACTCGAACCTGGGATCTTTGCCTTTAGCGGGCAATTAAAGTTGTGAAAACGGATCGTGAGTCGTGTCGGGATAGCTCAGTCGGTAGAGCCCTTGCCCGCGATAGGCAAAGGTTCCAGGTTCGAGTCCCGTTTCTGACACAATTTTAATCTGGCAGGAAATTTCATACCAGTACACATTCCGCTGCAGAGTGAAAGTTTCATTCTGAAGCTTAATTTCTGATTAAAGATTTTCATCTAATAGAGCAGTGGATGAAGTTCTGTGTACAGAAGAATGGAAAAAGATTTTTTCAGTGAAAATGGGTGTGTTGCACAAGCTGGTAATATATGTTAAATGCACGTTTCTTTACGAAAAATATTAAATGAGATTTCATTGTCAGCTGTGGTTCAAGTAAAATCTAGGTAATGTATCGTACCGTATTTTTGAATAGCGTATAATACATAATGACTGGCTTCAGTTTCCAGTTACACAATACGATTTGAGAGGGACCTAGTTCCTTTGCATTTTTAGACCATAACAGTCTAGAAACTTGATAACATTCATTTTAGTGATGTATACAGCTGTTATGACGGTACACGTAACCGGAGTATTACATTTACGTACTACGCCGTTAAGTCTCTATTAAACCAGCTGAATGCTGCTCTTCTCGGACCACGAAATGGTAGATATGTTTGTGTTTTAAAAACTGAGAGAAAAGTGGAAAACCAGCCACCTCAGTTATCATTCTGCTTTGCGCAGTAGAACTTTTTCCTTGCCAATGCATTCGCGCTCTTTTTAACACACAACATGGTAAAATGTTTCTCCTATTCTGCTACTGTAATGAAGTTTTCATAAATAGCCTCTCCCTTTATGTGTGCAGGTGTATCTCTCTCCCACGGCCTTCACTTTTTACTAATTTCACTTTCTCCAGTCTGTGCCTCTCAATGTCTTCAACATTTTCTGTCATTCTTCTTTTATTCTGTCATATACTTTGGCACTATCAGAGTCTTTGTCGAGCTCCCATTTTTTTTTTTTTTTTATCTTGAGTTGTCAGTGTCTTTTTCTTTTACACAGTCTGCTGTCCGTGTTATCAGTCCCCAATTTCTCCTGTCTAATTATGTCCTTGCGGATGGTTTGCTCTGGCTTGTGACTCCTACACAGCGGAATTACTCTTGGTTGCAGAGGATGGGTGAAAATGTGTATATTTTTGGTATTGATGTTCACCAGCATGTGGTGCTTACCCTCTCCAAAGGTTACGTATAGTCTCCTATCATGTGTGTTTTACTTTCCTAAGTATCCGTCTGCTGGATGTGAACATGTTCTCTCGAGAACTAAATGAGATATTGTGGCGTTCTCAAATTTGATAAAATTCGAATATTTCCTCTGAATTTCTTATCCTACTTTGTATGAACTAAAATCAAACTTACGCGAAGTCCACGCAATGTGTTGTTGCCCCTGCAACATTTTTCTAATATGTTGCAATAATTTACTTAATTTGATGCTACACAACATCTGTGAAAATGACAAGACTAAGAGCAAGCCTTCCTCAAGCGAAGATATCAAACAGTAAGTATGAGCAATTTCTTTTTTCTTTTTTTTTTTCTCTGTTTCTTTTTCGATGAGCAGGTTTCATAAAATCATATGGTAAGTTTCACAGGCTACTGAAGTATACCCCAGTCTTAATGTTCTTCAGATGTATGTTAATACCGGATAAAGATTTAAAAATGGAATGTGGCGTGAATAAATGTCTGCAATATATATTTCTAATATCTGTGAAACTTGCTGTGTTAATTTAGTTATTTTTGGTGCACTGTGTAAAATCGATTTTTGTACTTAATTACTGTAAATTTCAACTTCCATATTTCTGTATCGAGTAAAGGCATTGGTGGGAAACGGCTAAAAGCCATTTTTTGTACTTAGTGCCTAGTGCCTGAAACTCTGAATTTCGATAATGGGCAAAGATAACTAAAGAAGGAAAAAAGAGGTTTTAGGAAAATCATATTAAGAACATTCGTAAAAAAATTCGGTAATTTCAAGTGCATATGGAAGAAGTCACTGACTGTTTCTTCACTTATTGACAAAAATTTTATTCATTTTGCAGGAAACACACGAGATAAATGTGTAATATACTACAAATTTATTGGTTTTCCTAACCGGTTTTCGTTGTTTACCTGATGATGGCGTAACAGGCGAAATACGGTCAATAACAACAATATATTTGCAGATTATATTAAATATTTACTTCATGTGTTTCATTCAAAATGAATATGAAAGAAGCCAATCACAATTGGTAGTTGTCGTAATGAAAGACTTCTGTATTTCGTGGTTTACTCTGGAACCAAACGGCGATTTTGTATGCCGTATTAATCCCATCGTAAGATAACAGAAGTAGAGGAATCTTTATTCTGTGGTAAATACATAAGTGGAGAGACAATTCGTCGTACGGTGCAACGGAGCAATGAATCCCCACTGAGAAAACTTTATCGTATGTTAAGAAGGTAAATCTTAAATTACCTATTGTCCCGCCGATATTTATTTAGTAACGTATATGAACCTTCCTAGCGACATCTGCAGACCGAAACTGGTGGTCAGCTCTTACGGGCCTGTTTCGGCCTTGGCGCAAAATCAAGTTTTGCACCTCTGGCGAACATATTCTAGCCACTGAGTTCCGTGGGGTGGGGTTGAGATGGGAGCGGGTAAGAGGGTGTCTCCTATCTTGACCATTGGAGCAAAACTCCGCCGTGTATGCCCCCCCCCTCCCCCTTCCCTGCCTGCTCCCGCACCACGCAAATGAGCAGTTCCTCTTCCTCCACAGTTCTTTAGCCAACATGAAACTTGTTCATATCTACACTCTTCTGTAGCATCACAATGTCCCTTGTTGTCATTGATCCTTGATACCAGTTAAGTTTCTTAAGGAGAGCCGAAGATGGTCAAATCCAAAATATTGTGATTTTTTTTTTTGCTATCAAAAATTAATTGGAACGTTCTTCTTTAATTCAAACTTTGAATTACTGTTCTACTCGCCCTAGAAGTGGAGTTATTGCCATTTTCTCCTACGCCTGCAGAGGAAATGCGCAGAGCCACTGAATGCATCTAACAACCTCTCGTGACTTTTTGGCGAACCACTTTGCATTTCCTCATCCTGAAGTTGAATATTTCCTTATTTAGCCCATACAGCTAGTGTGCAAGGGTTGGCTACATTGCTTTCTGTGACATATGAAGCACTAAGAGCGCTGAACATTGTCTCTTTTATGTTGTTTGTTTCGAACTACTTCAATGTTGCGCCTGTCATTAGTAATAATATACGTCTTGTGTAAGCTCAGTGATGGAAATTCAATAGGAGGAAGACGCAGGCTTACTGATGAGGTGATTGAACCCCTTCAGAGATACTATGCGCATGCAATAAGGCAAAACTAGTAATGCTAGTGACATGCGAAAATCGGTGTTCCTTCATACTGCCTTTTCCAATGAATACACTCAACCGAGCCTCAGCAGTTTCCTGGTGCAAATATAATGCCAAAAGGACTATGATCAAAAAAATGATTTGCCGGCAGCTGTGATAAACGCAATAAAACCAATTTTTCAATAGAGCCTAGCCAGAATTATTACACGAATGTCCACACGGAAAAACGCAGAATCCTAATGAGAGTGAATTAATTTGGACAGTGATTCCTAAAATGGTGTTTTAAGAACAAAAATACTGACCTTTGGCATTTATGATGCAATAGCAAACTACAGCTAAAGGAACAGTGTGAAGTATTGAAGGCATTAGGATTTCAAGCTGGGGTGAACACTGTACGAGCACTAAGAAATATTGACAGACAGAGGATAAGAGGAGCAGAAAGAAGTTATAGGAGTATGAAAAATGATGGCAAAACAAACCAGAAAAGAAGCTTTTTGACGATGATGAAGGAGACGCTGATTAGCCATCCTGTAGTGCATGAATGTATTGAAAACTTTGACGGCTATTTCCCGTAAATTAGAATTTTGGTAATGTAAGAAACATTTTCTGAAAATCGACTTAAAGTAGGGAGATGAAATTTTTATACAGCACTCCTTGTGATCAAATTTAAATTGTAACATAGCCATTTGGCAATATGTTCAGTAGTTTCATTTCAATTTGACAAAATAAAGCAATTTTTTGCCAAAAGTTGAGTCATTAATAAAAAGAATATTGAAAGGAAACTAGAAAAGCTACTTCAATATCCCTCCATCTTAACAGCACTTCTGAACCACTCTATATGTTAAAAAATTTCAGATTTTTCTGTTTGGTAGATTAATCATAAATATTCCTCAATCTTAGTGACTTTAACATGGGCACCATAGGCATCTCCGGCTCCCCTTAAACGTCAATAATAAATATAATCTAGTTAGAAACGACAGACAAGAGAGCACTGTTGTTGCAATGAAGTTACCAACACTGTGGCCAGCTTTTACACCTGGTCGCCCGTGACAGCGCGACAGTTCGAATTGCAGTTGTGTCTTCGAAGAAGTCCGTTGTCAGTTTTGTAGTGTCTTAATTGCGATATTAATATATGTGATAATACAGTGTAGGAGTAAGACACGCTGATTTCTCATCTCTTTCACTTGCAGAACATCCGTATCAAGGACGTAGGAAGACCGACACCAGATACCAAGTTATTAAAACACAAATAATAATAAAGGTAAACAAAATGTTTCAAACCAGATATTTATGGGAAAGGAGAATGAAAATGTTGTGAAATTACAAACAAGTTGTATTGTTTTTCCTGTCTGTTGTTCGCCAAAGAAATTTCAGGGTTTGAAACAACTTGGACACTAAAAGGCGTTGACGATCTCGGATATTTAACACAGCGGATAAAGAAACACCAAATTTCTACATCACATATTACTGCGAGGCTAGGGCACAACCTCTTGCTGCGGCGGAGCGGCCGAGCGCATTGAGACACTATGCTACGATGCGTGAGGCCGTTCTCCGTCAGGGGTTCGAATGGATGTTTGTGCCGTCTTTAGTATAAGGTAGTTCATAAGTAGTTTGTATGTTTATGGACTGATGACCCGGCAGTTAAGTCCCATAAGCTTTACAAACATTTCATATCACTACCTCTTAGGTAAACACGATATTAGTTAACAACTGGAGAGTGTTACAAGCAGTCCATTATAACGAACAATCATCGGATTCGGAAAAAAACGTTACGCACTCTCTAAAAATGTGTACTGCATTAAATTTTGTGGTGTTAATGAGCCCGAACTGCGTGAACATGACGAACGTAGTGATTCACTAAATCGCCGGCCGCGGTGGCCGAGGAGACTGAGGCGCTCCAGTCACGGTCTGCACGGCCACTATGGTCGGGGGTTCGAATACCCCCTCGGGTATCGATATTTGTGCCGTCCTAGTTCGTAAGTAGTTCATAAGTAAGTTGTAAGTTTAGGGACTGATGACCACGTAGTTAAGTCCCATAGACTATACAAACATTTGAACATTTGATTCACTAAATCGAGGAAGTTTCCGCGATCTTATAAATTTCACTGCTGAACTCTATGTTGGTCTTAGTGCACCTTTCAAAGGCTACTGTTTTCAGAGGCACTTAGAAACATGTTCAGAACGATTATCTTCCTTGTATACTGGCAGTTTATCATGATCGAATAAGAAAGGAAATTGCTAAAGTTGATTTTATGTCAGTTATTGTAGATGAAACTGCTGGTATTTCAACAGTTTCACAGTTTGTCTGGTTATCAGTTATTTTTTGCCTGAGGGTAAACTGATGGAAAGTTTTTGTACTTCCCTTATTCCTTATGCGCATGACGCCTAAGTGTTAACAGAATCGCTTAAAGAAACTTTGAAACACATTTTGAACAAACGGGATAATTCATCGTTACGTTGGTATAGGATCAACATCTGGAAACATTCAATTGTAAAACAATTCATTTTTTCCGTCGCAGTTGCGCAATTTTGAAGTAAGTGACTAGTTTCGGATTCTACTGTCCATTATCAAACCATTAGCCTTCTTCAAACTGTGACAGTCCATGGCATGTTAGAAATGGCTCCTAAAATCTTGTACATTATCATATCGATACATATCACTAGTTACATTAAAATCTAAAATTATGGACCTCCAGCGTGTACTGTACACGGTTTGAAAAACGCTAACGATTTGATAATGGACGGTAGAGACCGAAACTAGTATTGTTGTGGTCTTCGGTCCAGAGACTGGTTTGATGCATCTCTCCACAATACCCTATACTTAGCAAGTCTATTCATCTCCACATAAGATCGGCAACCTACATCTGTCTGAATCTGCTTACTGTATCCATCTCTTGGTCTTCCTCTGCGGTTTTACCCCACACAATTCCCTCCAACGCTAAATTCACAATTCCTTGATGTCTAACAATGTGTCCTACCAATCTATCCCTTCTTTTAGTCAAGGAATGCCAGAAATTTCTTTTCTCTCCAATTCTGTTCAGTACCTCCTCATTAGTTACGCGATCCACCCACCTAATCTTCAGCATTCTTCTGTAGCACCATATTTCAAAAGCCTCAATCCTCTTCCTGTACACACTGTTTGTCGTCCATGTCTCCCATACAAGGCAACACTCCATACAAATGCCTTCAGGAAGGACTTCCTTAGGCTTAAATCAATATTCGATATTAACAAATTTCTCTTTGTCAAGAACGCTTTTCTACCCATTGCCATTCTGCATTTTATATCCTCTGTACTGCGACCATTATTTGTTATTTTACTGCCCAAGAAACAAAACTCATCTACCTCCTTTATTGCTTCGTTACCCAATCTAATTCCTTCAGCATCACCTGATTTTCTTACACTGCACTCCGTTACCCTAGTTTTCAAATGTTCAAATGTTTGTAAATCTATCGGACCAAACTGCGTGGTCATCAGTCCGTAGCTTACAAACTACTTAAACCTAGGTAAACTAACCTAAGGACAAACACACACACCCATGCCCCAGGGAGGACTCGAACCTCCACGGCGAGCAACCGCGCGCTCCGCAGCGAGACGCTTTAGACCACTCGGCTACTCCACCGCGGCTACCCTAGTTTTGCTCTTGTTAATCTTCATCTTATATGCACCTTTCAGCACACTGTCCATTCCTTTTAACTGCTCTTCCAGATCCTTTGTTGTATATGACAGTATTACTATGTCGTCGGCAAAACGCAAGGTTTTTTAATTCTTCACCCTGAACTTTAATTCCTTCTCCAAATTTCTTCTTGCTTTCCTTTATAGCTTGCTCAATGTACAAATTGAATAACATTGGAGAAAGGCTACAACCCTATCTTACTCCCTTCCCAACCACTGCATCCCTTTCATGCCCTTCAACTCTGACAACATCTGTCTGGTTTTTGTACAAGTTGTAAATAACCTTACGCTCCTTATATTTTACTCCTGTTTGCTTCAGAACTTGAAAGAGTTTATTCCAATCGACACTGTCAAAAGCCTTCTCCAAATCTACAAAAGCTAGAAATGTAGAATTGCCTTTTCTTAATCTATCTTATAGGATAAGCCGTAAAGTGAGTATTGCCTCCCATGTTCCTACATTTCTCCTGAACCTAAAGTGATCTTAGCTGAGGTCGGCTTCTACCAGCTTTTCCATCCTTCTGTATAATATTCGTGTTAATATTTTGCAACCGTGACTTATTAAACTGATGGTTCTGTAGTTTTCACACCTGTCTGCACCAGCTTTCTTTGGAATGGCTGGTTCTCCCAGAGACTTCAGTAGCTCTGAGGGCCTTGTTTCGACTTAGGTCTTTCAGGGCTCTGTCAAATTCTTCTCTCAGTACAGTATCTCCTATTTCATCTTCATCTACATCCTCTTCCCTTCCTACAATATTGTCTCGATGTTCATTTCCCTTGTAGAGCCCCTCTATATACTCTTTCCGCCTTTCAGCTTTCCCTTCTTTGCTGAGAACTGGTTTTCCATCAGTGTCCTTGATATTCATATATTATCTTTTCTCCAAATGTTTCTTTTATTTTCCTGTAGGCTGTATCTATTGTTCCCCTAATTATACATTCCTCTACATCCTTCATTTGCCTTCTAGCCACTCCTTCTTAGCCATTTTGCACTTCCTGTCATTCTCATTTCTTAGTCGTCTGTACTCCAATCTGCCTGTTTCATTTACTGCATTTTTATATTTTCTCCTTTCATCGATTAAATTTAGTATCTCCTGTGATATCCAAGGATTTTTGTAGGTCTTTCCTTCCTACCTATTTTGTCCTCTGCTGCCTTCACTATTTCATCTCTCAATTTTACCCATTCCTTCTCTACTGTTTTATTTTCCCCTGTTTCTGTCAATTGTTGCCTAAAGCTCTCTCTGAAATTCTTAAGAAGCTCAGGTTCCTTCAATTTATCCAGGTCCCATCTCCTTATTTACCTACCTTTTTGTAGTTTCTTCAGTTTCAGCCTACAGTTCATAACCAACAAGTTATTGTCAGAGTCTATATCTGCCCCTGGGTATGTCTTACACTTTAAAACCTGGTTCCGAAATCTATGTCTTACCATTATAAAATCTATCTGGTATCTTCCGGTGTCTCCTGGTCTCTTCCACGTATACAACCTTCTTTTGTGATTCTTAAACCAGGTGTTTGTTATAACTAAATTATGTTCTGTGCAAAATTCTACCAGGCGGCTTCCTCTTTCATTTCTTTTGCCCAGATCTTATTCACCGACTATCTTCCCTTCCCTTCCTTGTCCTACCACCGAATTCCAGTCTCCCATAACAATTAAGTTTTCCTCTCACTTAATTGTCTGAATAATTCCCTTTAGCTCCTCATATATTTCATCGATTTCCTCATCATCGGCAGAGCTAGTTGGTATTTAACCCTTTACTACTGTTGTCGGTGTTGGCTTCGTATTTATCTTGACAATGATAATGCGATCACTGTGCTGGTCATAGTAGTATACACGCATTCCTATTTTCTTATTCATTATCAATTCTACTCCTATGATACCACGAATTAATTTTGTATTTATAATCCTATACTTACCTAACCAGAAATCCTGTTCATCCTGCCACCGAACATCACTAATCCCCACTATGTCTATCTTCAACCTATCCTTTTCCCTTTTTAAATTTTCTAATTTTCCTACTCGATTAAGGGATCTAACATTCCACGCTCCGACCCGTAGAATGCCAGTATTGTCTTTCCTGGTGATCACAACAGTGACTAGTGACTGACTTCAAAATTGTGCAACTTCGACGGACAAAATAATTTGTTTTACAAAAAATCGGATAAAGTTATTTCTCAGAGCTACGATGGTGCAGCTATTATGAGTGGTCGACGTTCAGGTCATACTGACAGAATATTTTAAACAGGCCTATTTTGTTCACTGTTACGGCCTGCTGAAATTGATTTTAGCCGAAGCAACGGGTCAGAATAAAGACAGTAGAATTCATAGGTGACGTGAAAATAAGTGCATATAATTGAGAGTACGACTTTAAATGGCTTTTCTCAGAAACTAGAACATTTAGGAATAAAGAGATAAACAGAATTTACAATTTTTGTCTGAACTTTTTTAATCATAAAAGTAACCATTGCCGTGGTGTAGTACCTATCGTTTCAGCAACCATTCTGGACAATGGACAAGGCCGTTCTCAGCGAAAGCAAAGATGGCATTTAATATGGAGAATGCAATTGAGTTTAAAGATGATCATACTTGCAAATAAAAAAATTCAGTAATAATTCACTCTATAGACCAATAACAAATCCAAACGTACTAATGAACGGAGAAAAATTAGGCGCATTTCATGAATATACAATATTTGCAACATCTTAAAAACCACAAAAGTTAATTTATATAGTACATGAATGTAGCAAATGTAAAATTAGCAACTTTTCAATGCGTCATGCGATTTCAACGTACTATGCCTTATATGATATCTCATTACCTCAAGGTATCACCTTGAAATCGACACATTTTCATCTATTCATTTAACAATTTATTCCTCTTGTTGTAATAATTTATTACGAAATATAATCGGATTTCATGTACGCCATAGTAACTCAGCAATTGCAAGCAGCATGATATGTATCTGTTTTCACCATGTTCATATATCTATGTAATGAACATCTATATTGCCATTGAATTTACGTAAATTTTGTGTAGAGTGATCTGTGAAGGACATAAAGGCTGGTTTGTGTATTTATTTATTTCATACCTTATTTCTAAAGCTGATAAATGGCCACAAGGTGACTGAATGTTTATAATTTTTCTGTTGAATACTGTAAAATGTAACGTTAGTGAGCGAGCCCTCATTGTTCAGTTAAAACAAATCTTTTCTGTTAACAGCTCTGCTGCTTTTGGCGGGGATGGCGATCTGTCAATGAGGGTGACTATGTCAGGAAGACTGCAGGGGTGAACTAAAATAAAAAATATTGGGGTGCGGGTAGAGAGGTCCTTGGGGGCTAAAGGGACACTTGGTTTTTCCTTTTGGAAGGAGGACCTGTATGGTTTGGTGAAGTGTTTCTTTTGAGTGATAGAATCTGTGCGACAAACGGCTACGTGTCGGGACTCTTAACTTTTTCGAGTGATAAGTTTTGACAAATCAAGAACTTCAACATTTTCCAGTTCCATTTCAAAAATTTAAGTGAACAGCATATGAGATTGCACATGAAAATTAAGGCGTCTTAGAATGTCATTTATCGAACTAACACTTGAACTATTTTGAGTGACGATTATTTCGTTTTGTGTGATAGCGAAATGGACTTAGTATTTGAGCATGGTTAATGATCACTTACTTGGGGATTTTGCTCCCATTCTCATAATGCAGTTAAAGCAACTGTTCAAGTAATTTTAAAAACGTTTATTAATGGTGTTATTTGTGTAGGACCACATCCAGCAGATAATATTTGTGTCTGAATTAACATCATTCAACCTAATTATTTGACGTTGCATACTTAATCTGTAAACGTTGCAATAAAACCTCTTTCATTAATTAACCAATTCCTGTCTTTTAAATATCGTTTTTATTTCACAATTTGTAGCTTATGCATAGAGTTTCTGACTTCAGGATTACAGGTACAAGGTATCATTTGCAGCTATTGTAGTCGCTGGGCACGGAAGTATACAAGTAGGACTCGGCCGTTGGACTCCATCGAGCCAAATTTCATTTACGGAGACGTGCATAATCCAATACGTGTATGTTGTTTGACGGACACTACTTGTTCTGGTTAAAACGAGAATTCGCGTAAACTCGCACTACCATAAATCAAATGTCATGAACATAACAAACAGATTTTCTGATTTACGTTGAGCCCCGACAAATGTGTAATATTTAGAAGTTGACCCTGTGCTGCAGGAAATCTACAGTACGCTCATTCCTTTCTTGTAAGTATAGATATGATCACTAAGCCAAGGGCTATCCGAAAAATTTCATTCATTAAGTGTGGAATTAATAGAGCGCGAGATACGGCCCCCAAAAACAGTCGCATTTTGTTACGCGACTTTTTCGACGACATTTTATTTATATATATCTTTATCATGTTTCTCAAGATCTAATTGAGTACATCCGATAGTTACAAAAGATGAGTAATTGATGAACTTAGCCTTAAAGCAATCGTATGCACACGACATGTCTAAGCATAGATAAGCGAAGCATCAATGTGTCACAGAAATTAGTTTAATTTTTTAATTCTTCCAGGAAGTCCTCGACAGAATGGAAAGACTGAGAAACGAGAAAACTTTTCAGTTTAGCCTTGAAGGTGCGCGGATTACCACTAAGCACTTTGAATTCTCGTGACAACTTATTAAAAATCGATGCAGCAGAATATCGCACTCCTTTGTGCACAAGGGTCAATGACATGTGATCCAAATCTAGCTGTTCACGGTATGACACTGCAAAATACAAGAACGCAGTGCGTTATCGCCGTTCAGCTCTTAATCGCCTGAGATCCGCGTTTCGAAAAGTGGGTTATAATTACCGAATAAAGCTGTATAATTTTAGGATAAGTTCTTCAGCTCCAGTTACACGTCGGTTTTGAAGTTCTCCATCTCTCAACAAGGTTATTACGAAACTGGGAATTATCGCTTTCATAAATATCAGAAAATTTTCCCCGGGCAACTCGGAGCACGGAAGTTTTAGGTTAAAGTTTGATACGAGGCTTCTGGTATCCTCGTATATCGTTTAGTGCAGCCCGCGGTTGCTGTAAAATGTTTCCGCGCGGTTGGATAATGGACGGTACAGGGAAGGCAGTCGCCTAGCTGCCCCGCCAGTCTTCACCTCGGAAGGCCCTAATGGATTACGACCGAAGTTATAGTATCTTCTTCACTTTTCTACTGTACTTCTCCAAAGAGTTTTCTCATAAATCTAAGTAAGGTCACTCGTATTGTATAATGGCAAAGGGTCTTCTGTTATCATTGTAATAGTTTGTCACGGTACTAAACTCTATATATGTAATAAAACTGTTACTGGCGGATGTTTTTATGTAGCAGACACTGGTCTAAAGTTAATATACGAGCCTTTATTACATAAATAGAAACCAATCAATCACCGATCGACTATTTGTCTATCTGTCTGTATGTATGTTAGCGAATCACACGTGAAATACAATACAAAGTAGGGTGCCGTTTTCGCAGTTGTATTGTCGGAGGTCTGTCTTGAAATCTTGTGAAATCGTTTCATAATAGCACACGCTTGGAAGGCAATATTGCCGACCGCGGTCGCCGAGGGGACTGAGGCGCTCCAGTCACGGTCTGCACGGCCACTACGGTCGGGGTTCGAATCCCCCCTCGGGCATGGATATTTGTGCCGTCCTTTGTCTTAGGTAGTTCATAAATAGTTTGTAAGTTTAGGGACTGATGACCCCGTAGTTAAGTCCCTTAAGCTTAACAAACATTTGAACATTTGACCGGCCATCGGACGGTTGAAGCGGGCGCGGCAGGCACGCGGCCAAAACATTGCCATATATGGCGTAGCGGCTGAGCGCCAGTGACGTCACAGGGGGACGCGCAGTTATATAAGGACGGCGGCAGCAGTGATAAGACAGTCACCACTTGACAATGGCCGACGAGATTTCTGTCGAAAGCTCGTGGATATCAAACCACTTGACGCGGCTGGAAGCCCGAGAGAATTTTATTAGAAAAGAAGTTTTGAAATTAGATAAGATATGGCGGTCGACTTTAACGAACGATATGACAAACGATTATCTGTAATCGAAAGAGAAGACGCTGGTCAAAGATAGTTTCATAGTCAGCAGCACATGACAAGTGGTGGCGCCATCTGTGCCCTCTATATAAGCAGGACCTCCAGCGGCTAGAAGCCAGTCGTCGACTCAACCTTGTAGATGTTGCACACAGTAGACAATGAAACGTCGAGAGTAAGAAGTTTTATTAATGGACCACGGCATCTTAGGCCGGAAGCTTTAATGAATGAAGATGTCGGCCGTGAAAGCCTACATGCTATGATGAAACTAAGATCAGAAATAAGTTATATAATATATATGATGTCTGTTCTTTCGGACATGTCCGAAAGTGCAGACGCCACTTTTGATCCTGCAGTAATTATCTATTCATATTCACGGAATGTATGACATTAACTGCGAATTAGTAAAGTTGCAAATGTGTACCCAGCCGAGATTCCAACTCGGGTCTCCTGCTTTCTTCAAAAGTGGCGTCTGTTCTTTCGGACAGTTCTGTTCTTTCATATATATATATATATATATATATATATATATATATACAATTTGCCGATGACAGGCAATGATCCTTTCATCAGTGCGGAGGCACTCCAAGGCCCTTACTCTTACGGGAATCAGTACTAAGTTGCTACGTGTTTGAGTTCTAGTGGGCAGGGTAAATTTGCAAACTTGTATCTGATGAGAGGCGTGCTTGAGTAATTCCCTGCACGTGTGATGATCGCTGTGTCCCCAGTGACAGTCGTGGCTCGGCCGACGCAGCGGTCGGACGCATGTGCGTAGCTCTCTCGCCAGTGTTGTTCACTGGTATTCACATTCGCGCGCGCTTGCATTGATAGGTGATTAATCTGAAATGGAGTCACAGTTGAGAATGTATACGTTAAAGTTTGGTTTTAGTTTTTATTGAATGACCTAAAATATTTGAATTCGTCGAGTGGTTCTTCGGTAAGTTTAACGTACCTGAAGAAGATCTGTTTGGTATGTCTTACGACTTCCTGAGCAACGTTTATTGGCGAAACTGAGGACGACGAAATCTATCAGAGGATCATCGCCATGACTAACGGCAGTGCCGAGTACAAGACCAGCTTTGTTGAGGTTAGTCGAGTTAACATTACTTATGCTGGCTTAGGCCTTCGCACGGTTAATGTTTGCCTGTTACCGTTTGAGCTAGATCTATACTAATAATAAATCGGTAAATGTAGGTCTGTCGCTGTTGCCTTCAATCTTCAAATCTACTCGACGAATCTTCATGCGGTTTTCACAGGAAACATGAGAAAATTTGGGCCAACATACAGGCATAATTTTATCAAAATCGTATGACGAAAAAAAAAAAAAAAAAAAAAAAAAGATATTGTAATAATATAAGTGATGTCAGTAATCGTCGTGTCTGTTTTTTTAACTATTACAAACCTCTTGTATCCAAAACTACTTCACGAATTTTCAAGGGGTTTTCACAGGAACTTCATTTCATAAACGTCGGATCACGGAAAAACGAATATCGTAATTTCATTTTTTTTTTAAATCTACGACCGTCATGTCTGTCTGATCACGAATATCTACAAAGCTGTTGTTGTTGTGGTCTTCAGACCGCAGATTGGTTTGATGCAGCTCTCCACGCTACCCTGTCATGTGCAAGTCTCTTCATCTGAGAATAAGTTCGGCAGCCTACATCCTTTTGAATCTGCTTACGATATTCGTCCCTCAGTCTCCCTCTACGATTTTTACACCACACGCTTCCTTCTAATGCTATGTTGACACTTCCTTGATGTCTCAGAATATGTCCTCCCCAATTCAGTTAAGCACTTCCTCATTGCCGGCCGCGGTGGCCGAGGTGACTGAGGCGCTCCAGTCACGGTCTGCACGGCCACTACGGTCAGGGGTTCGAATCCCCCCTCGGGCATGGATATTTTTGCCGTCCTAGTTCGTAAGTAGTTCGTAAGTAGTTCATAAGTAGTTTGTAAGTTTAGGGACTGATGACCCCGTAGTTAAGTCCCGTAAGCTTAACAAACATTTGAACATTTGAACTTCCTCATTAGTTACGTGATCCACCCATTTAATTTCATCATTCGTCTGTAGCACCACATTTCAAAAGCTTCTATCATATTTTTATCTGAACTCCTTATCGTCCACGTTTCACTCCCATACTTCACGAAATTTCATGGTGTTTTCACACGTAGCTTTAGAACATTGTGCGGTTTCATAAAGGCTTCAATAATTAAAATCGGATCACAGAAAATAAAGATATAATTTAATCATTTGCTTAAATGCTATCGTTTACGTCTATTTGTTGAGGGTAATCTCCAAACCTACTAGACGAACTTTCATGGGTTTCCACAGGTAAATTGAGAATAGTTTGGAGAGTAACATAGGCTTAGTTGCATCAAAATCGTATAAGAGGAAGGAAATATATCGTAATTTGAAGTTTTTGTGTATACTATGCATATAAGTATGGTGTAGTACAAACATCTCCAAGAGTACTACACAAACTTTCGTGGAGTTTCATAGGTCAATTGAGAGTACATTGGCGCAACATATGAGCTTCATTTCATCAAAATCGGATCAGGGAAAGAGAAGATATCGTAATTTGTAGTTTCTGGTGTATGCTATGCTTGAATTGCAGCGTAGTATAGCAGAGATCCACTCCCATGAACCACAGACATTGCCGAGGTGGGGTGGCTTGCGTGCCTCAACGATACAGATAGCCCTACCGTAGGTGCAACGACAGTGGAGGGGTATCTGTGGAGAGGCCAGACAAACGTGTGGTTCATGAAGAGGGGCAGCAGCCTTTTCAGTAGTTACAGGGGCTACAGTCTGGATGATTGACTGAGCTGGCCTTGTAACATCAGCTGATGTGGCTTTGCCATGCAGTTACTGCGAACGGCTGAAAGCAAGGGGAAACTACAGCCGTTACATTTCCCGAAGACATGCAGCTCTACTGTATGAAAATATGATGATGGCATCCTCTCGGGTAAAATATTCCGGAGGAAAAATAGTCCCCCATTCGGATCTCCGGGCGGGGACTACTCAGGAGGATGTTGTCATTAGGAAAGACAATACTGGCATTCTACGGATCGGAGTGTGGAAGGTTAGATCCCTTAATCGGATAGGAAAATTAGAAAATTTAAAAAGAGGAATGGATAGGTTGAAATTAGATGTAGTGGGGATTATTGAAGTTCCGTGGCAGGATGAACAGGATTTCTGGTCAGGTGAGCACAGGATTATAAATACAAAATCAATTGGGGGTATTACAGGGGTAGGATTGATAATTAATAAGAAAATAGGAATGCGGGTAAACTACTATGACCAGCACAGTGATCGAATTTTCATTGTCAAGATAGATACGAAGCCAACACCAACAACAGTAGTACAGGTTTATATGCCAACTAGCTCTGGCGATGATGAAGAAATATATGAGGAGCTAAAGGAAATTATTCAGACAATTAAGGGAGAGGAAAACTTAATTGTGATGGGAGAGTGGAATTCGGTAGTAGGACAAGGAAGGGAAGGGAAGATCGTAGGTGAATATGGTCTGGGCAAAAGGAATGAAAGAGGAAGCCGCCTGGTAGAATTTTGCACAGAACATAATTCAGTTATAACAAACATCTGGTTTAAGAATCACAAAAAAGGTTGTGTACGTGGAAGAGACCAGGAGACACCGGGAGATACCAGATAGATTTCATAATGGTAAAACATAGACTTCGGAACCAGGTTTTAAACTGTAAAACATACCCAGGGGCAGATATAGACTCTGACCATAACTCGTTGGTTATGAACTGTAGGCTGAAACTGAAGAAACTACAAAAAGGTAGGAAAATAAGGAGATGGGACCTGGATAAATTGAAGGAACCTGAAGTGCTTAAGAATTTCAGAGGGAGCTTTAGGCAACAATTGACAAAAACAGGGGTAAATAAAACACTAGAGGAGGAGTGGGTAAAATTGACAGATGAAAAAGTGAAGGTAGCAGAGGACAAAATAGGTAGGAAGGCAAGACAAACCAAAAATCCTTGGATATCACAGGAGATACTAAATGTAATCGATGAAAGGAGAAAATATAAAAATGCAGTAAATGAAACAGGCAAAATGGAGTACAGACGACTAAGAAATGAGATTGACAGGAAGTGCAAAATGGCTAAGCAGGAGTGGCTAGAAGGCAAATGCAAGGATGTAGAAGAATGTATAAATAGGGGAAAAATAGATACAGCCTACAGGAAAATAAAAGAAATATTTGGAGATAAGAAAAACAGCTCTATGAATATCATGGACACTGATGGAAAACCAGTTCTCAGCAAAGAAGGGAAAGCTGAAAGTTGGAAAGAGTATATAGAGGGGCTCTACAAAGGAAATGAACTTCGAGACAATATTGTTGGAAGGGAAGAGGATGTAGATGAAGATGAAATATTTACAGAATGATGGAAAAGCTGGTAGAAGCCGATTTCGGGGAAGATCAGTTTGGGTTCAGGAGAAATGTAGGAACACGGGAGGCAATACTCACTTTACGGCTTATCATAGAAGATAGATTAAGAAAAAGCAAACCTACATTTCTAGCTTTTGTAGATTTGGAGAAGGCTTTTGACAATGTTGATTGGAATAAACTCTTTCAAGTTCTGAAGCAAGCTGGAGTAAAATATAGGGAGCGTAAGGTTATTTACAACTTGTACAAAAACCAGACAGCGGTTGTCAGAGTTGAAGGGCATGAAAGGGATGCAGTGGTTGGAAAGGGAGTAAGACAGGGTTGTAGTCTTTCTCCATTGTTATTCAATTTGTACATTGAGCAAGCTATAAAGGAAAGCAAGGAAAAATTTGGAGAAGGAATTAAAGTTCAGGGGGAAGAATTAAAAACATTGCGTTTTGCCGACGACATAGTAATTCTGTCAGATACAGCAAAGGACCTGGAAGAGCAATTGAAAGATGCATATAAGATGAACATTAACAAGAGCAAAACTATGGTAATGGAGTGCAGTGTAAGAAAATTAGGTGATGCTGAAGGAATTAGATTAGGTAACAAAGCAATAAAGGGGGTATATGTGTTTTGTTACCTAGGCTGTAAATTAACAAATGATGGTCGCAGTACAGAGGATATAAAATGCAGAATGGCAATGTGTAGAAAAGCGTTCTTGAAAAAGAGAAATTTGTTAACATCGAATATTGATTTAAGCCTAAGGAAGTCCTTTCAGAAGGCATTTGTATGGATTGTTGCCTTGGATGGGAGTTAAACATGGACGATAAACAGTGGGGACAGGAAGAGGATTGAGGCTTTTGAAATGTGGTGCTACAGAAGAATGCTGAAGATTAGATGGGTGGATCGCGTAACTAATGAGGAGGTACTGAACAGAATTGGGGAGAAAAGAAATTTCTGTCATACCTTGACTAAAAGAAGGGATAGATTGGTAGGACACATTCTTAGACACCAAGGAATTGTGAATTTAGCGTTGGAGGGAAGTTTGTGGGGTACAAATCGCAGATGAAGACCAAGAGATGGATACAGTAAGCAGATTCAGACAGATGTAGGTTGCCGTTCTTATGTGGAGATGAAGAGGCTTGCTCAGGATAGGGTATTGTGGAGAGATGCATCAAACCAGTCTCTGGACTGAAGACCACAGAAACAACAACATAGCAAAGATCCTATAGAGGCGCTGTTACTGGCACTGTATACCAAATAACTAATAGATGGCGGTGCTGCATTGTTTATTCTCATAACTAAAGTGTAATACACTTGAAACAAGGGCTATGATTTTCCGTACAGCAGTGGTGTAGTGTATTAATGTTGCTCCCGGCCGTTGAATCCGTTTTGAAAAATCAGTTATGTACAATGAGGGGAATAATTCTTAGTGTTGATAATGAAGTAAATGATTAATGTTGTTGCGATGAGAAAATGAATGATCTTCCTAAAGCGAATACTTCGTTGCCAACGTTAACATACTACCACTGCAAGTAAAATTTAACCCAGGTACGACACAAAAAAATAATTTTTTCTAGCTGTATCTCGCATGCCTTGCAATGTCCTGAAAATAAATGCTGTTTTCGACCGGTACAATTTGAATTTACGATGTAACGACGTTCCTTTCCGTCTATCGATGTTTTCATTTACTAATAATTCTTTGCAACGAAACGCGAAATTATGTAGGTTCCTTTCTGATTGTCGAGCGCACTTATTACATCTTGAGTCCATTTTGATTAGGAATGCCTAGAAAACGGTGTAGTACAGCACAGAACAAATAGAGACCCTGTTAGTTACGTAGTGCACCAAAGTACTAATAGTTTCCACTGCTGCATTTGTTTAATACTATTTATTTATTTATGTTTATTTCTTTTCGATGGTTATGCCATAGAAGAAAAAGGAACCACTAAAGGTGCTGTTGGGTTTGTAGTGCAGCAAAGAAACAATACATGATCGTGTTGTGCGTATTCCCTCAGTGACAAAGTATTCTGAATTAAGAGCGGCAATCTGCAAATACAAACTAACATTGAACTGCGAGTTACTGATTACAATTTGTATATTCACAGCTTAACGACATATTCTTTGCCTCTTTTGACAGGGAAAATTTGAATTTAAAACATAACGACATTCGTTCGCGACTAGCGATGTTGTAATTTATGTAGTTCCCTTTCTGATTTCTGTGAATATTCATTACATTTTGAATGCGTTCTGTTTAGAAATGCCTCGAAAACGCCATAGTACAGGAAAGGACAAAGTGAGGCGCCGTTAGTTACACAGTACGGCGTTGCTGCGTATTTTTTTTTTTTTTTTTTTTTTTTTTTCATACGAATGGTGTAATACACTACAAGAAGGGGCACAATTTTACTTACGGCGGCGGCAACGGCCGTTGAATGCTTTTTCAAAAAACAGTCATGTAGAATGAGGAGAATAATTATTTATGTTCATGGTGAAGTATATAATTTAAGGTATCCCGGCCAGTAAATTAATCTTCCTCCTACAGCGAATAGTTCGTTGCCAATGATAGCAAACGAAACCGCTGACACTGCAAGTAAAATTTAACCCAGGTATGACACAAAAAAGTGTTTTCTTCCTGGCTGTATGCAGTGTGCTTTGCAATGTCATGGAAAGTAAAAAAAATGCTTCTTTCGAGGGGTATAATTTAAATCTAAGAAGTAACGACTTTCCTTCGCATCTATCGACGTTTTCAATTAATAATAATTCTTTGCGAGGAAAATGGAATTTACTTAGTTTCCTTTCTGATTTTGGTGCGTACTTATTTATTACATCTTGAGTGCGTTCTGTTTAGAAATGCCTAGAAAATGGTTTAGTACAGTAAAGAACAAATAGAGGCCCTGTTAGTTACGTAGTATGTCAAGTAAGTAATAGAAGGCAATGCTGCTTTTTCTTTTCATGCTGATAACTATGGTGTAGTTCTTTACAGCAAGTGATTGTATCCTGTCTTTAATATCCGTAACGAAGTACGGGTGTACAGCTATCTATTACAAATCTCTTATCTCCTAAACAACTTCACGGATTTACACGAGGCACCTTCCTTTCATAAAAGTGGGATCACGGAAAAGAAAGTTATCGTAATTTATAGTTTTGTATCTAGGACCGTAATGTCTGTCTGTCTCTTTGAACACATTTATCTCCAAAACTACGTGACGAATTCTCATAGGATTTTCAGCCGTAACTTGAGCATATCGTGCGATTGAATACACGCTTCATTTAATCAACATCAGATTAGGAAAATAAAATGTATCGAAAAAAATGCTCAAGTGTTTGTAAAGCTTAAGGAACTTAACTGCGAAGTCATCAGCCCCTTAACTTACAAACTATATATGAACTAACTTATACTAAAGATAACACAAACATCCATGCCCGAGGGAATTTGAAATTTTATGTGTGTTTCATGGTTTAAAAGAACGGCTTAATGCAGCAAAGAGTAAATGGATGCGCTGTTAGTTTCGTAGTGCACCAGAAAACTAATAGATAACGGTGCAGGTGTTCGTGTGAAGTTGGATAGCGATCGGATTATTACCCTTTGAAAATGCTTTTTACTCTTTTACTTGTCAAATATACCACTTTTCTGAAAATCGTTCTCTTGGTTGCTATGTTTTACGAAATATGACTGAACGCAATGAATATCAAACTGATACAATCCTCGCCATGTTCAATCCATATATTTACATACTGACATCACAGTCTAACGTGCTATGGAAGTGTAATTCTCATGCTTGGAGCGACAATAGCGCCTCTAGCGGAAAGAGCAGACCGTAAGAATAATGATTTCAGTGATATTTCTACTTCATTAAGGAAACAGTTGTTATTTATTATATTTCAGCTTTCCATGTCTCAGTAGTTACGTAGTATGTCAAGTAAGTAATAGAAGGCAATGCTGCTTTTTCTTTTCATGCTGATAACTATGGTGTAGTTCTTTACAGCAAGTGATTGTATCCTGTCTTTAATATCCGTAACGAAATACGGGTGTACAGCTATCTATTACAAATCTCTTATCTCCTAAACAACTTCACGGATTTACACGAGGCACCTTCCTTTCATAAAAGTGGGATCACGGAAAAGAAAGTTGTCGTAATTTATAGTTTTGTATCTAGGACCGTAATGTCTGTCTGTCTCTTTGAACACATTTATCTCCAAAACTACGTGACGAATTCTCATAGGATTTTCAGCCGTAACTTGAGCATATCGTGCGATTGAATACACGCTTCATTTAATCAACATCAGATTAGGAAAATAAAATGTATCGAAAAAAATGCTCAAGTGTTTGTAAAGCTTAAGGAACTTAACTGCGAAGTCATCAGCCCCTTAACTTACAAACTATATATGAACTAACTTATACTAAAGATAACACAAACATCCATGCCCGAGGGAATTTGAAATTTTATGTGTGTTTCATGGTTTAAAAGAACGGCTTAATGCAGCAAAGAGTAAATGGATGCGCTGTTAGTTTCGTAGTGCACCAGAAAACTAATAGATAACGGTGCAGGTGTTCGTGTGAAGTTGGATAGCGATCGGATTATTACCCTTTGAAAATGCTTTTTACTCTTTTACTTGTCAAATATACCACTTTTCTGAAAATCGTTCTCTTGGTTGCTATGTTTTACGAAATATGACTGAACGCAATGAATATCAAACTGATACAATCCTCGCCATGTTCAATCCATATATTTACATACTGACATCACAGTCTAACGTGCTATGGAAGTGTAATTCTCATGCTTGGAGCGACAATAGCGCCTCTAGCGGAAAGAGCAGACCGTAAGAATAATGATTTCAGTGATATTTCTACTTCATTAAGGAAACAGTTGTTATTTATTATATTTCAGCTTTCCATGTCTCAGTAGTTACGTAGTATGTCAAGTAAGTAATAGAAGGCAATGCTGCTTTTTCTTTTCATGCTGATAACTATGGTGTAGTTCTTTACAGCAAGTGATTGTATCCTGTCTTTAATATCCGTAACGAAATACGGGTGTACAGCTATCTATTACAAATCTCTTATCTCCTAAACAACTTCACGGATTTACACGAGGCACCTTCCTTTCATAAAAGTGGGATCACGGAAAAGAAAGTTGTCGTAATTTATAGTTTTGTATCTAGGACCGTAATGTCTGTCTGTCTCTTTGAACACATTTATCTCCAAAACTACGTGACGAATTCTCATAGGATTTTCAGCCGTAACTTGAGCATATCGTGCGATTGAATACACGCTTCATTTAATCAACATCAGATTAGGAAAATAAAATGTATCGAAAAAAATGCTCAAGTGTTTGTAAAGCTTAAGGAACTTAACTGCGAAGTCATCAGCCCCTTAACTTACAAACTATATATGAACTAACTTATACTAAAGATAACACAAACATCCATGCCCGAGGGAATTTGAAATTTTATGTGTGTTTCATGGTTTAAAAGAACGGCTTAATGCAGCAAAGAGTAAATGGATGCGCTGTTAGTTTCGTAGTGCACCAGAAAACTAATAGATAACGGTGCAGGTGTTCGTGTGAAGTTGGATAGCGATCGGATTATTACCCTTTGAAAATGCTTTTTACTCTTTTACTTGTCAAATATACCACTTTTCTGAAAATCGTTCTCTTGGTTGCTATGTTTTACGAAATATGACTGAACGCAATGAATATCAAACTGATACAATCCTCGCCATGTTCAATCCATATATTTACATACTGACATCACAGTCTAACGTGCTATGGAAGTGTAATTCTCATGCTTGGAGCGACAATAGCGCCTCTAGCGGAAAGAGCAGACCGTAAGAATAATGATTTCAGTGATATTTCTACTTCATTAAGGAAACAGTTGTTATTTATTATATTTCAGCTTTCCATGTCTCAGTAGTTACGTAGTATGTCAAGTAAGTAATAGAAGGCAATGCTGCTTTTTCTTTTCATGCTGATAACTATGGTGTAGTTCTTTACAGCAAGTGATTGTATCCTGTCTTTAATATCCGTAACGAAATACGGGTGTACAGCTATCTATTACAAATCTCTTATCTCCTAAACAACTTCACGGATTTACACGAGGCACCTTCCTTTCATAAAAGTGGGATCACGGAAAAGAAAGTTATCGTAATTTATAGTTTTGTATCTAGGACCGTAATGTCTGTCTGTCTCTTTGAACACATTTATCTCCAAAACTACGTGACGAATTCTCATAGGATTTTCAGCCGTAACTTGAGCATATCGTGCGATTGAATACACGCTTCATTTAATCAACATCAGATTAGGAAAATAAAATGTATCGAAAAAAATGCTCAAGTGTTTGTAAAGCTTAAGGAACTTAACTGCGAAGTCATCAGCCCCTTAACTTACAAACTATATATGAACTAACTTATACTAAAGATAACACAAACATCCATGCCCGAGGGAATTTGAAATTTTATGTGTGTTTCATGGTTTAAAAGAACGGCTTAATGCAGCAAAGAGTAAATGGATGCGCTGTTAGTTTCGTAGTGCACCAGAAAACTAATAGATAACGGTGCAGGTGTTCGTGTGAAGTTGGATAGCGATCGGATTATTACCCTTTGAAAATGCTTTTTACTCTTTTACTTGTCAAATATACCACTTTTCTGAAAATCGTTCTCTTGGTTGCTATGTTTTACGAAATATGACTGAACGCAATGAATATCAAACTGATACAATCCTCGCCATGTTCAATCCATATATTTACATACTGACATCACAGTCTAACGTGCTATGGAAGTGTAATTCTCATGCTTGGAGCGACAATAGCGCCTCTAGCGGAAAGAGCAGACCGTAAGAATAATGATTTCAGTGATATTTCTACTTCATTAAGGAAACAGTTGTTATTTATTATATTTCAGCTTTCCATGTCTCAGTAGTTACGTAGTATGTCAAGTAAGTAATAGAAGGCAATGCTGCTTTTTCTTTTCATGCTGATAACTATGGTGTAGTTCTTTACAGCAAGTGATTGTATCCTGTCTTTAATATCCGTAACGAAATACGGGTGTACAGCTATCTATTACAAATCTCTTATCTCCTAAACAACTTCACGGATTTACACGAGGCACCTTCCTTTCATAAAAGTGGGATCACGGAAAAGAAAGTTATCGTAATTTATAGTTTTGTATCTAGGACCGTAATGTCTGTCTGTCTCTTTGAACACATTTATCTCCAAAACTACGTGACGAATTCTCATAGGATTTTCAGCCGTAACTTGAGCATATCGTGCGATTGAATACACGCTTCATTTAATCAACATCAGATTAGGAAAATAAAATGTATCGAAAAAAATGCTCAAGTGTTTGTAAAGCTTAAGGAACTTAACTGCGAAGTCATCAGCCCCTTAACTTACAAACTATATATGAACTAACTTATACTAAAGATAACACAAACATCCATGCCCGAGGGAATTTGAAATTTTATGTGTGTTTCATGGTTTAAAAGAACGGCTTAATGCAGCAAAGAGTAAATGGATGCGCTGTTAGTTTCGTAGTGCACCAGAAAACTAATAGATAACGGTGCAGGTGTTCGTGTGAAGTTGGATAGCGATCGGATTATTACCCTTTGAAAATGCTTTTTACTCTTTTACTTGTCAAATATACCACTTTTCTGAAAATCGTTCTCTTGGTTGCTATGTTTTACGAAATATGACTGAACGCAATGAATATCAAACTGATACAATCCTCGCCATGTTCAATCCATATATTTACATACTGACATCACAGTCTAACGTGCTATGGAAGTGTAATTCTCATGCTTGGAGCGACAATAGCGCCTCTAGCGGAAAGAGCAGACCGTAAGAATAATGATTTCAGTGATATTTCTACTTCATTAAGGAAACAGTTGTTATTTATTATATTTCAGCTTTCCATGTCTCAGTAGTTACGTAGTATGTCAAGTAAGTAATAGAAGGCAATGCTGCTTTTTCTTTTCATGCTGATAACTATGGTGTAGTTCTTTACAGCAAGTGATTGTATCCTGTCTTTAATATCCGTAACGAAATACGGGTGTACAGCTATCTATTACAAATCTCTTATCTCCTAAACAACTTCACGGATTTACACGAGGCACCTTCCTTTCATAAAAGTGGGATCACGGAAAAGAAAGTTATCGTAATTTATAGTTTTGTATCTAGGACCGTAATGTCTGTCTGTCTCTTTGAACACATTTATCTCCAAAACTACGTGACGAATTCTCATAGGATTTTCAGCCGTAACTTGAGCATATCGTGCGATTGAATACACGCTTCATTTAATCAACATCAGATTAGGAAAATAAAATGTATCGAAAAAAATGCTCAAGTGTTTGTAAAGCTTAAGGAACTTAACTGCGAAGTCATCAGCCCCTTAACTTACAAACTATATATGAACTAACTTATACTAAAGATAACACAAACATCCATGCCCGAGGGAATTTGAAATTTTATGTGTGTTTCATGGTTTAAAAGAACGGCTTAATGCAGCAAAGAGTAAATGGATGCGCTGTTAGTTTCGTAGTGCACCAGAAAACTAATAGATAACGGTGCAGGTGTTCGTGTGAAGTTGGATAGCGATCGGATTATTACCCTTTGAAAATGCTTTTTACTCTTTTACTTGTCAAATATACCATTTTTCTGAAAATCGTTCTCTTGGTTGCTATGTTTTACGAAATATGACTGAACGCAATGAATATCAAACTGATACAATCCTCGCCATGTTCAATCCATATATTTACATACTGACATCACAGTCTAACGTGCTATGGAAGTGTAATTCTCATGCTTGGAGCGACAATAGCGCCTCTAGCGGAAAGAGCAGACCGTAAGAATAATGATTTCAGTGATATTTCTACTTCATTAAGGAAACAGTTGTTATTTATTATATTTCAGCTTTCCATGTCTCAGTAGTTACGTAGTATGTCAAGTAAGTAATAGAAGGCAATGCTGCTTTTTCTTTTCATGCTGATAACTATGGTGTAGTTCTTTACAGCAAGTGATTGTATCCTGTCTTTAATATCCGTAACGAAATACGGGTGTACAGCTATCTATTACAAATCTCTTATCTCCTAAACAACTTCACGGATTTACACGAGGCACCTTCCTTTCATAAAAGTGGGATCACGGAAAAGAAAGTTATCGTAATTTATAGTTTTGTATCTAGGACCGTAATGTCTGTCTGTCTCTTTGAACACATTTATCTCCAAAACTACGTGACGAATTCTCATAGGATTTTCAGCCGTAACTTGAGCATATCGTGCGATTGAATACACGCTTCATTTAATCAACATCAGATTAGGAAAATAAAATGTATCGAAAAAAATGCTCAAGTGTTTTTAAAGCTTAAGGAACTTAACTGCGAAGTCATCAGCCCCTTAACTTACAAACTATATATGAACTTATACTAAAGATAACACAAACATCCATGCCCGAGGGAATTTGAAATTTTATGTGTGTTTCATGGTTTAAAAGAACGGCTTAATGCAGCAAAGAGTAAATGGATGCGCTGTTAGTTTCGTAGTGCACCAGAAAACTAATAGATAACGGTGCAGGTGTTCGTGTGAAGTTGGATAGCGATCGGATTATTACCCTTTGAAAATGCTTTTTACTCTTTTACTTGTCAAATATACCACTTTTCTGAAAATCGTTCTCTTGGTTGCTATGTTTTACGAAATATGACTGAACGCAATGAATATCAAACTGATACAATCCTCGCCATGTTCAATCCATATATTTACATACTGACATCACAGTCTAACGTGCTATGGAAGTGTAATTCTCATGCTTGGAGCGACAATAGCGCCTCTAGCGGAAAGAGCAGACCGTAAGAATAATGATTTCAGTGATATTTCTACTTCATTAAGGAAACAGTTGTTATTTATTATATTTCAGCTTTCCATGTCTCAGTACAATGTAAAGAGAAATAAATGTTTAAAAGCTACATTCATATATGAAGATATGCCTATTTTTAAGACGTTTCGTAAATTTATTAAGGAGGAAAAAAAGAAGAAAAACCTACTACTAAGTTTCGCAGGAAACTTCAGCTAACATTGGAGCAACATATAGGCATGATTTCATCAAAATCAGATGTCGGAGAAAAGATATACCGTAAACTTAAGTGTTTTCAGTAACTGTCTGTTCATCTATTAGAAATCCCTATCTCCTAAACTACTTCACGTATTTGCATGGAGCAACTTCGTTTCATAAAAGTCGGATAACGGAAAATTTTTTAGACATTGGGTATGTTTGAATGCTTGAAGTATGGGTGGCGTAGTACAGCAAACAAGCGATAGAGGCGCCGTAGTGCACCATAGAACTAAAAGACGCCGCTGTTGCGTAATAAGAATGGCGTAGTACAGGAAAGAAGCGTACGTCTGTGACAGGATTAATTTCACTTTTTGTAACAAAAACTTGATGAACATCCGTCGTTTCGGACAATGACTTTTACTTACATCTTATCTAGGACATCAGTTTATTGAAAGAGCGATCCAACAAGGATTTTATTTTTAGTGACCGAACTCCGGAACCCTAAAAAGCTATGATACACACAGGCCCTTCTTTTACAACCGTTGCAAACCACGGGCATATAAGCTAGTTTGCAATATATCACAGAGTCTCTTTCTAAATACTGCACTGTATACGGCGTAACTATAGACAATTGGGGAAGTAACATGCACTCAAGGTTGACAACGGCGTGTGAACTGTGAAGTTCGATTTGAAATGTCATTCCAAGCCCTTGTTGTGCATGAGGGACAACCGCGTTCTGCCTTTAATTTGCCGGGCCACCTTAGGGAGGAATGTCCGCGTAGAAAACTCGTATATTTTTCTGCCGAGTTAGACGCGGTCGGCAGACCGCGGGCCCAGTACACCGCAGTAGCCAGCCGTTTGTTTACGCGCGAGCGGAGCCAACACCGTGTGAAGAGAAGGCCTGCGCGCTGCCGTGCCACGTCACGCAGAGTAGGTCGCGATCGCGTAGCCCACTGGCTGGGCGATGCGAGGCGGTGGTCTGTGCCCCATCGGCCAGCCAGTGAGCTACGCTATCGCCACCTACTCAGCGTGACGTGGAACGGCAGCGCGCAGGCCTTCTCTTCACACGGTGTTGGCGGTGTGCGGCCCACCTGCCCGGTGCCGTTACAACCGCGGCGGCCTCGCCGTACAAGACGACGTGTAAATGTCGACTCTCACGCAGTCACCGCGGAGGACGCGCACTCCCATTTTGTTTCCGAAACTCGTCCCGCAACAGACAACATCACTAACGATACCAGTGTAGCAGAGTCTGCCACGAGAGACGAGGACGAGGCTCGCGAAAGATCGGAAGCCATCTGTGATGCAACTAACGTCCCTCAACTTGCACCGTTGATCAGTATGAAACAATTACAAACTTCAAAACGAGGAGAACCTCCGTCACCTGCACCTCCCACTCTTGATATTCCCGCGGCCAGTGATTAAAGTTCGACTGCTCCTGCAGCTGGAACTCCTACTTCAAAGAAATCGAAGAAGTTGTCTTCTGACTTGGCGAAGATGCGACAGGCCATTCGTCGCCTTAGAAAAAGAAAGTTCGTGTTGCTCGCGAAGGTGATACGGAGGCCACTAAGGAATTGCGAACGGTAGCGCAGCAGGTCAAACTCAAAAGCAACCAGCCGGGAGCATCGAAAGCGACCACAGTTACTAGCGGCGAGCTTATGGAGTCCGACGACACGCGAGAAAAAACCGCCGGACCATGTGTGGATTGCGGACGATGACATGGAGGATAATAAGGAACACTAATAAAGAATATTACTGCAAGTGCACGATTGTATGTACGTGGATACGTGGCAGCCTATTGTTTGTGTGTCTCCTCTTAATCATATTTGTGCGTGCCTATGGCTACACACATATAAGATAATCTAATGTCTGCTAATTTTATGTACAACATTACTTCGATTGATATCAATAGAATTGAGAACCACACTAAACTTAGAGCCCTCACGGCCTTCCTGTATAATAATAACGTAAACATTACAGCAACCCTTCGTAACCTTCCATTCAGATTTAGGTTTTCCGTAGTTTCCCTAAATCACTCCAGGCAAATTTTCCTTCCCCATCCTTACCCAAATCTCCGAGCGTCAGCTCCGTCTCTAATGACCAAGCTGTCGACGGGACGTTAAACCCTAAGCTTTCTTCCTTCTTCTATAGATACTGAAGAAAAGACAAAAGTAGCGGTGTCCTATCAAAGAAATTATCCCAGCATAAATCCTCAAAGCTAAGGGAAACGTAAATCTTTATGTCCGGAGGTGGATTTGCACCGCCATCTTGCCGAATATAGTGTACAAATTCTGGAGGTAGTGTGTACAGACCCGCACACCTCCTAATGCGAAAAAAATTCTGATACATACATCGTTATGGTTTACGCGTCGTAGATGAAATCTGCAATCCTGTATTTGCCCGACACGAGGCTACTCCTAGAAATAAATAATTTAAAAAATTTTAAAAGAATATTTTTGATCGGAACCATGCAACAGAAACACGAACAACAGTAGGATCATCTTTGTTATTAGAACAAACATTAACAGCATCTGAACAGAAGAGAAGCACATGTAACAAAACAGCGCAAGTTGTTTCCAACATGCAAGCATTGTGGCCACACTAACCGTTAACTACAACAATGGAATGTAGTAAACAGAATGCTGGCCACCCAGGTCCAATAAACGATGGTTGATTACGAGCATAGGTTTCCTGTGTGTGGGCTTCTAACTCTTTAGTATGCGTGGCATATGGCACGTAACTAAAGAGGAAACTGTGATAAAAATTTCATTCAAAATTACCAACCCTGTCCAATATTTGATAGTAACGTCTGTGACATATTAGCCGGAAGCCCGGCAGAGACAAAACAGATCCACGGGAACGAAGCAACAACACGAGCCTACCAGCAGTTAACTACGTTCTGTTTTAGGTTAAATATACTGTATATGATGTAAATGGCCGCACTATTATGTTTCAGTTAGCTGTGTACCCACACAGTCGGCGAATGCAAGGCGACGATGAATGGCTTGCGTTTGCTTTCAGGCGGCGCTGAAAGCGACATTGTAGCGCTGAATCTGCGAGCAGCAATCACAGAGCTGCGCATTCAGCCGGTCCCCTTGTTCTCGTCTGGAACCTATCGCTACGCGACAGCATTGACGGAAATTTCCATTTCCAATTGATAACGGATTACCATTACCGGTGATAGTTCATTAAAAATAGAGAGGTAATTATTTTTCTGTCCGAGGTCATGTTTATCGAATGACATATTCGCCTACCAAATCCTATTACGTAGCTGAATTAACTCGATGTACCGCGGTATTAATGGATCACGGTGCAGTTCACAAATGAATAATAGTATAAACCGTTGACATGAAACACGACTCACAATAGCAACCGTTGATGTTTATATTTCTATCTGATATTTTGCGAAAAGATTTTTCGTTCCTGGTGATACGCTGTGGTAACAAAAGTCTAGGGATAGAGACGTACACATACACGGATGGTGGTCGCATAGCGTACAAAATGTATAAAGGGGCAGTGAATTAGTAGAACAGTCATTTTCCCCACAGTGATTCAAATCAAAAATTTAGACAGACTCATGAAAGAAGGTTGAATACGTGGAAGAGACCAGGAGACACTAGAAGGTAGCAGATATATATTACAATGGTAAGGCACAGATTTCGGTACCACGTTTTAAACTGTGAAACATATCCAGGGGCACTTACAAACTCTGATCATATCTTATTTGTTATGAACTGTAGCCTGCAGAAAGGTAGGAATATAAGGAGATGGGACCTCCTAAACTGAAGGAACACGAAGTTCTTGAGAATTTCACAGAGAGTGTCACGTAATGATTGAAAGTAAAACAGTAGATGAGGAATGGGTAACTTTAAGAGATGAAATAGTCAAGGCAGTTGAGGACGACATAGGTAGAAAGGCAAGACCTACAAAAATACCTGTATATCGCAGGAAATACTAAAGATATAAACATGCAGTTACTGAAGCAGGTAAAACGGAGTTCAGACGGCTAAGAAATGAGATTGACAGGAAGTGCAAAAGGGCTAAACAGGAGGGGCTATAAGTCAAATACAAATCTGTAGAAAAATGTATAACTAGGGGGGGGGATGGGTACCGCCTACAGGAAAATAAAAGACACATTTGGTGACAACAAAAATATCTATATGAATATCAAGAACTCATACGAAAATCCAGTTCTGAGTAAAGAAGGGAAAGCCGAAAGGTTGAAAGAGTACATATAGGGACTCTACAAAGGAAATGAACTACAATATTGTAGAAAATAAAGAGGAAGTAGATGAATATGATATAGGAGATACGATACTGTAAGAAGAATTTGACAGAGCATTGAAACACCCAAGTCGCAACAAGGCCCTGGAGTAGAAGACATTCCCATCGGAGCTTCTGTAGTCTGTCGGAGAACCAGCCATCACAAAACTATTTCACCTGGTGAGTAAGATGTATGAGACAAGCGAAACACTCTCAGACTTTAACAAAAATTTCATAATTTCCATTACAAAGAAAGCAGGTACAGACAGGTGTGAAAATTACAGATACATCAGTTTAACAACTCATGATTGCAAAATAATAACACCAATTATTTACAGACTGTTGGAAAGGCTGGAAGATACTGACCTTGGGGAAGATCAGTTGGGATTCAATAGAAATGGAGGAACACTAGACGCAATAGATTTTGTTGATCTGGAGAAAGCTAATGAGCATGTCGATTGGAATACACTCATTCAACTTCTGAAGCTAGCATGGGTAAAATATAGAGAACGGAAGGTTATTTACAACTTGTACATTAACCAAATAGCGTTTATTACAGTTGAAGGACATGAAAGGGGTGCAGAGGTTGGGAAGGGAGTAATACAGGGTTTCAGCTTTTCTCCAATGTTATTCAATTCGTGCAATGATCAATCTGTGAAGGAAAGTAAAGAGAAATTTGTAGAAAAAATTAGAGTTCAGGGTGAAGAAATAAAGACATTAAGTTTTGCTAATGACACTATAATTCTGTCAGAGGCAGAAAAGGTCCTGGATGAGCAATTGAACGGAAGGGCCAGTGAGTTGAAAGGAGCGTATAAGATAAACATCAACAATAGCAAGACAAGGTAACAGAAAGCAGTCTTAGAAAATCAGGCGATGTTAAAGGTTGTAGATTAGTGTTACTTGGGTAGTAAAATAACATGTGAAGGTCGCAGCACAGAGGATATAAAGTGCAGAATGGCAATGGGAATAAGAGTTTTTAAAAAAGTGAAATTTTCTAACATCCAATATTAATTTAAGTGTAAGGAAGTCCTTTCTAAAGCATTTGTGTGGAGTGTTGCCTTGTACGGCAGAGAAGATTGGACGATAAAAAGCTGAGACGGAAGAGTTAGAGACTTTTGTAATGTTGTGCTAAAAAAGAATGCTGAAGACTAGGCGGATAAATAACGTACGTAATAATGAGGTACAGGACACAATAGGGGAAAAAGGAATTTTTGGCATACCTTGATTAAACGAAGGCATCGATTGGTAGGACACATTCTTATATATTAAGGAATCGTAAATTTAGCACTCGAGGGAAGTGTGGATGGGAAGGATGGAGAAGTCGCAGAGGGAGACCAAGAGACAAATATAATAAGCAGATTCAGATCGATGTGGGTTGCCGTTCTTATAAGTAGATGAAAAGGCTTACTCATGATTGAGTATGGTGGAGAGCTGTATCAAACCAGTCTACGGACTGAAGACCACAACAGTTTAGACAATTACGGTCAGTAAAAGAAAAGCGGAATGGGCACTGGGGGTAGCTATAATGGATAGTCTCTTTCAATAATTGGAAAGAAATTCAACATTGCAGGATTCGCAATATCAAGAGAGATCGTTGTCGAGATTACTAAACTTATCACCACGCAGTTGCCAACGACCAGCACTTATGACGGAGAGCACAGCCATTTGGATAGAGCAGTAAGTGCTCTGAGACAATCCACTCATTACCTGACTCCATGGCACTACGGTCGTTGGCCTCATCAGTCACAGGTTTCCAGTCGCCTCGGTCTTCAGCACGTCTGCGCCATGTCCTTACTGCCACTGCTCTCACGTCGACTTCCAGCCATCTAACACGTGGTAGAAATGTTCAAATGTTTGTAAAATATATGGGTCTTAACTTACAGACTATTTATATCCATGCTAGAGGGAGGATTCGAACCTCAGACGCGGGAGGCCGTGCGATCCATAACGTGGCGCTCCAGACCGCTCGGTTACTCCCGCGCGGCACATGCGGTCGTCCTCTCCTTCTTCTACCACCAGGATGTCCAATCATCATCTTCTTCGGGAACCTTTCTTCTGTCATCTGCTGGACATGTTCCAAACATCTTCACATTCCCACTTTGGTTGAAGATACGAAATCAGGTTATTTGTAAGGAGGCCATATTTTCTCAATCTTATTCTGCATATCTCACCTTGTTTTACAGAACAAAAAATCTTCCTCAGCACTTTCCTTTCCCATATATTTAGCTTCATCTTTTAAACCTCCGCCAGAACCCATGACTCACTTCCATAGACAGGAACTGGTTTTATCAGTGTTTTGTAAACAGTAAATCAGTTTAAGTTTCCTACTTAAATTCTTAATGTAGTGCATGTAGTGGGCTATATCATGTGTCGGCTGCCATAATTAGTAATCAACATTGCTATAAGGGACGGTTTTAAAAAATGTAAAGGCCACAGGTGGTGATGTGGCTGTTATTAATTGACGCGTTTCGACCTTGTCATTATCAGAACATAAACACGGGGTAAACTTTCGTACAATTGTAGCACGTCATGAGTCTGCTGAACTAAAGTTAGTTACGTATGGTTGTACCACGTCATGGGTCTACTGAACTATACTCAGTATAGTTCAGCAGACCCTTGACGAGGTACAATTGTATTAAACTTCACCCCATGTTTTAGATTCTGACGATGACAAGGTCGGAACACATTCAATAAATAACAGCCGTATCACCACCTGTGGCCTTTATATTTCTTAAAGAGTCCGTTATAGCCTTGTTAATTACGAAATTGAAAATGGGCGCATACCTTATTGGTGAGGTCATATCAAATTTGCAAGCCTTAATTCCGTTTGTTATACTTGACTCTAATTTGTTTTCTGATGTTACTATGAAGCCATTAGTAAATCTATCTTTCAAAGTTGTACCACTCCAACTTTTGATCGCCTGTGTTTCTTCTGTCAGTTACCACATACTTAAATCATGTCTCACTGATTTCTAAACCAAGTTTCTTGGCAGTGCTCTTAAATCCTTTGAATGCTGATGTGAGCGCCCGCATACTTGTAGCTGTACTACTTCATCATGTGCAGAGGCTGACATTTGCAGAAGTTTATTGTAAATATTGCCTCTGGGTTTGTGCTTTCTCTAATACGAGGTTGGATAGTACTGGGGATAATGAATCTCCCTGTCTCGGGTCTTCTTCCGATGGGAACGATCTCGGCAGACATCCCTGAACTATAACCTGGCTTTTCTGTTTTCCATAGCCGTATTAGTTAATTTTATTAAATTCTTAGGAAATTCGAATGTTTGCATTATTTTCCTCAGGTTCGATCTATAAGGTGATGTTCTAATCTTCCCTTATATTCGCCCCACAGCGCGAGAATTAACCGGAGACATCCATGTGGGACTTACGATCAACGCAATTTGGCGTTCATAGGCCTTGCAGCCGACGACAGACTCGAGTGAGTGCCTTTGCTAACCATGACATCGATGCTAACAGCTCTCCAATGTTCTCCGGGATATCGACTTGGACAGGTTCATCCCGATTTCAGAATCTTAGGGCCAGTTGTGGGGTTCAAGTGTCTCGCAGACCTGACAAATCCATGGTCTGAAGTTATGACAAAATACTATGCAAGCTGGTGGTGCCTTCATAATAGTTTTGGGTGTTTTGCATGGAATGTTCAAATGTTTGTAAATCTACAGATTTTAGCTACTGTGGTTATCAATCCTTAGACTTCCAAAGTAAACTAACTGAACCCTCCGATGGCCTATCCTCGTTTCACCGCGACATTTACACCGCAATTTTGTCTTCACGTCAGTATCGTTTTTAGGAAATTTAGAGAGTAAAAACTAAAATAAAGGAACTTGATATTCTGTTAATTATTAACGTGAGGGGAAAATAATTTTAAAAAGGAGTCAAAATTATGGAGAAAATATGTTTATGAACATCTTCAATCTGAACAAATTCCCATCGATGTCTTCGACCATGTTTCCGATGATAAAAAAAGATCACACTTGGAATAAAGAGTCGCTTGAACAACTAACTAAAACCGTAAATAAGACGTATATTGAGAAGGAGTATAAAATCGTAAGGGAAAAAATTAAGCAAATACTTACATTATAAGGAAGGTGTCGTCAAACACACAGGCTGATCGCACGTTAGTTATAGGCGTTGTAACGAAGCAATGGCCAGGACTGCTTTCAAACTAGGTGACACAAATTTCATATGTGACGAGGATCGAATACAAGATTCTATGAATGTCGACTGTTAGAACCAGCGTGTGGACACTCAGTGGACTGAAAGTTGCGGTGCGAAAGCCGCGGCGCCTCCCGACCCCAACCGAACGGTTAATCTAACTTACACTACGGATACCAAACACACCCATGCCCGGGGCAGCACTCGAACCTCCGACGGGGATCAACCGCGTCTTAGAGCACTCATGGAATGAACTGGGACCGATCTTTGACTGGAAACTGTTATGTTCGACTACTTAGAGGGAATTTGCAACAATTCAAGGACCTCATATTCCCAAAAAAAATATGTAATGCAATGGATGACAATGCCTCATGGCATATAGGCCCCAATTCCTCATGACTGGATTGAAGAATATTCTTGATAATTATAGCATCTGATTTTGTCACCAGACATAACTACATCTACATCTACACAGATACTCTGCAAGTCACATTGAACCTGGAAGGGGGTTCTTCGAACCGCTTTTATGATATTCTCTACCGTTCCAGTCTCTAATATCGCGCGAGGAAAACGTTCACCTAAATCTGTCCGTTTCCGACCTGATTTTATTTTATTGCGATGGTGAGTGCTTAAAAAAGATCTTCGCGTTCCGAAAAAATAGTTGGTGAAAGAAATTTCGCTAATAGATTTCGCCATCATGAATAACACCTTTCTTGTAACACGTTGCCTTCCGCGATGACGTAAGAGGCGCGCCAGAGCTGCCTATGTGGCTGCCGGCGGCCACACGGCAGCCAACGTGATAATGATTTCCACTGCAACTCGTGCATAATTTCCGTGTCGTAGACATTTGTTCAACCCAAGAACGATGTCAGCGCTAGCTGTGAGGTGTGAGGTTATTAAGAGAAGGTGACTCCCCACGCAGCCAACGAAACAACAGAATGCGGAGAACGAAATGGTACTAGGTGAAGAACAATACTTTCTTAGGACTAGGTGAAACATTTCTGTGAAAGGCGATTCTAATTTTAATTTTCCGATTCGCTGTTTTTATCACTGCATGTCTATCTAGTAGAAAATGACAATTTTTTTCAATCCGACAAATGAAACTTCGATGACAATAAATTTTAGTCGGTACGTGTTTCACTCCAACCAATGTGCACATCACTGTAAGGTTCCCGGCCAGATTCATCATCTAAAATCGTGTCATATTGGTGAAGTAAGTAAACATTTTTTCCTCACATGCTAGCAAAAAAAAATGTATCTCAAATAATTTCATCCAGAGCAAATTTCCGCCAGTAAATGGACGTGTGGATGGATGTGTGTTCCATACGTCAGTGTGTTTCATAATCACACCAACAAACTTGTAAGCCGCGGTGGGGTAGCCGAGCGGTCTAATGCGTCTCGCTGCGGAGCGCGCAGTTGCTCGCCGTGGAGGTTCGAGTCCTCCCTGGGGCATGGGTGTGTGTGTGTGTGTGTTTTTCCTTAGGTTAATTTACCTAGGTGTAAGTAGTTCCTAAGCTACGGACTGATGACCATGCACTTTGGTCCGATAGATTTACAGACATTTGAACATTTGAACAAACTTGTAAGTGATGTATTAGGCGTCTTGAGGAACAAAATGAGCTTGGAAACCCATGCCCGGAAACGCCAATCAACGATGCTACGGAGAGTCCAAGTTACAGGCACCAGCTCCTGACGCTAGACATCCCCTCCAGCAACTTCAACGCTCTGTAACGTCATTGGATGACGTTTCAGGGCATTGGTTTCTATGCTCACTTTGTTCCTCAAGACACCTCTCACTTCCCTTGGAAGTTTGTTGATTTAGTAGTGTAATTCTGAAAGACACTGACGTGTGGAACACACTCCCATCTCAATTTTCGACGCCCATTTACTGCCGGAAATATGCGCAGGACGAAATTTTGTGAGAGACATTTATTTATTGCTAGCAAGTGAGGAATCACGCTGCGAAGGCCGAGTGGGCGAATTTAGATTCACCCTATATATAATTTGAGTCGCATCAGTTACATATGTACTATTTGGTTCGTGACTAACCACTTTCTGGAAAATCTGTAGAAATAGCATACAACATTTCCAAAACAAATTTTGATTCTCGTTGTTACCTAATAGAAACACACCGTGAAAATGCGGCCGCGGAGCAGTAGGCGCGTGGTCTAAGGCAATACTGTACGGATTGGTAGCTCACACTAGATGTTTGAGATCTCTTTCGGGAAACGGAGTGTGTGTTGTCCTTAGAGTAAGTTACTTTACGTAGTTTGTAAGCTTAGGCACTGATGACTATAGCTGTTTGTTAATAGAGCAGAAGAAAACGGTTTCGATATCTCTACTAGAAATGCATTGTATCTTTTCTCGTCTCCATCGTTATGTTACCGAGCGAGGTGACGCAGTGGTAACACAATTAGCTCGCATTAGGGGGGGGGGGGGAACAGTGGTTCAAAACGTTCAAATGTTTGTATAGTCTATGGGACTTAACTACGGGGTCATCAGTCCCTAAACTTACAAACTACTTATGAACTACTTACGAACTAGGACGGCACAAATATCCATGCCCGAGGGGGGATTCGAACACCCGACCGTAGGGGCCGTGCAGACCGTAACTGGAGCGCCTCAGTCTCCTCGGCCACCGCGGCCGGCGGGACAGTGGTTCGAGGACAGTGGTTCAGATCTATATTCGGCCATCCATACATAGGTTTTCCGTGATTTTCGGAAATCACTCATGTCAAATGCCAGGATAGTTCCTTAAAAAGGGCGCAGACGATTTCATTGCAACCACACTTAAAATTTCGAGTGTGACCTCGTCTCTAATGACCTCGTTGTCGAAGGGACGTTAAACCCGTACCTTGCTTCCTCGCTCAATGGTTACGTGACAGTTCCTTCCCACTAAACATGTGAAAGTACTCGTTGAGCAGTACAGCCATCGCTGCCACTATCCAGAAATCGACTTTATTACCCCATTTCCCTATGAAAATACCTACACAACAATATAAAAACGTATAATATGCAATATCTGAGAAATGAACAAAACGACGCTTCATAACATAACAACTCCTCTTCGCAAAAGTGCGGTGATGGGTTGCTGTCGAGGCAGAAGCAGCTCAGCATTGTGTCGCTTCTCCATACCATTCAGCGAACTCCATTCATGAGGTGCGTGTCGCCCAACTCTTCACCGATAAACCTATCCGTAGCACTGCTGTGTATCGCTGTTCACGCAGAGCTAACACCGTCGGAAAACAAAACCCTCGACAGAACAGAGCAGCTCTGAATGCTAAATATAATGCGCTAGTGTTGTCAACACCAGGCACCGAAAGCGAACGAAAATAAAGGCACACACACACAGCAAAACATGCACATATGCAGTGTTGTGTACTATTTTCAGTGCGATAGAGGAAAGCATAAGCTAATCTAATATATATAGAAATATTCTAAACACGGCCATACGGTACGGTAGATCCGATTGCGATAAAACTTTTCCAACTCTTTGTTTGCACTCGCGCGAAGGTTATAGGCATACTAAATACACCACTGGCCATTAAAATTGCTACACCAAAATGAAACGCAGATGACAAACGAGTATTCATTGGACAAATGTATTATAATAGAACTGATATGTGATTACATTTTCAAGCAATTTGGGTGCACAGATCCTGAAAAATCAGTACCCAGAACAACCACCTCTGGCCGTAATAAAGGCCTTGATACACCTGGGAATTGTGTCAAACAGAGCTTGGATGGTGTGTGCAGCTACAGATGCCCATGCAGCTTCAACGCAATACCACAGTTTATCAAGAGTAGTGACTGGCGTATTGTGACGAGCCAGTTGCTCGCCCACCATTCTTCAGACGTTTTCAATTGGTGAAAGATCTAGAGAATGTGCTAGCCAGGGCAGCAGTCGAACACTTTCCGTATCCGGAAATGCTGGTATAGGACTTGCAACATGCGGCCGTGCATTATCCTGCTGAAATGTAGGGTTTCGCAGGGATCGAATAGAGGGTAGAGCTACGGGTCGTAACACATCTGAAATGTAACGGCCACTGTTCAAAGTGCTGTCGATGCAAATAAGAGGTGGCCAAGACTTGTATCGAATGGCACCCCCATACCATAACGCTGGGTGATACGCCAGTATGGCAATGACGAATACATGCTTCCCATGTGAGTACACCGCGATGTCGCCAAACACGGATGCAACCATCATGATGCTGTAAAGAGAATTTGGATTAATCCGAAAACATGACTTTTGCCATTCGTGCATCCAGGTTCGTCGTTGCGTACACCATCGCAGGCGCTCCTGTTTGTGATGCAGCGGTAAGGGTAACCGCTGCCATGGTCTCCAATCTGCTACAAACGTCGTCGAACTGTTAATGCAGATGGTTGTTGTCTTGCAAACGTCCACATCTGTGGACTCAGAGATCGAGACGTGGTTGCACGATCCGTTACATCCATACGGATAGGATGCCTGTCATGTCGACTGCTACTGATATACGCAGTTGGGATCCAGCATGGCGTTCCGTATTGCCCTCCTGAACCCACCGATTCCATCTTCTGCTAACAGTCATTGGATCGCGACCAACGCGAGCAGCAATGTCGCGATACGATAAAGTGAAACCACGATAAGCTACAATCAGATCTTTATCAAAGTCATAAACGTGATGGTACGCATTTCTCCTCCTTAGACTAGGCATCACAACAAAGTTTCACCTAGCAACGCCCATCAGCTGCTGTTTATGAGAAAACGGTTGGAATCTTTCCTCATATCAGCACGTTGAAGGTGCGCCAACCTTGTTTGAATGCTCTGAAAAGCTAATAATTTGCATATCACAGCATTTTCTTCCTATCGGTTAAATTCCCCGTCTGTAGCACGTAATCTTCGTGGTGTAGCAATTTCCCATGAGAGTACACAGACGTCGATACTTTCCTGGTGCCAGTCGTGAATGGGACATAAGAGGGTCATGAATTAGAACAATACTTACCATTTCATCACATGTTTTTCGGAGTAGAGGTAAATATGTATATAAACATGCGGCAGAACTCAAAGACAGGCCGTGAATTGAGGCCTTTTTTTATGTAAGCAGAATGAAAACTTTTCTGAGGATTAACATGGCCTCAGGGTTTTGCACTTAACATTGTTGTACGAGTCTCTCTTCTCCGTTGTCGACGAAAGAACGGTGGACTGATGTGATTATTGCAGGCACATCCTTTCTCACCGTCTGCAAGCAAAGTGGTTAATGAAAATACAACGATTGGTGTACTTACTTGTCGAAGGTATCTACATTTTTGCATTGAATATTCGATAGCGAATATTTCGAACCTACGGTTACCTCTATATCTACTAACTTACACTGCAAACCACATTGCAGTGCCTGACCGAAGGATCAGAGAACCGCTATCATAATATTTCTGTACCATTCCATTTTCTGATAACACGTTGGAAAACACCTAAATCTTTTCGTTTTCGGTCTGACTTAATTTATTTTGATGTAGGTGCATGCTACAAAATATGTTCGCAGTATGAGGAGAAATTTGATACATCTACATGGGATATTCTGCAAATCACATTTAAGTGCCTGGCAGAGGGTCCATCGAACCACCGTTAAACTATTTATCTCCCATTCATTCTCGAAAAGCGCGCTGGAAGAAAGAACAACCGAATCTCTCTTTTCGAGTTCTGATTTCTCGTATTTTATTCTGATGATCATTTATACCAAGTGTGAGTCAACATAATATTTTTGCGTTCGAAGGAGAATGTTGGCGATTGGAGTTTCGTACGTAGCCCACGCCGCCGCGATAAGCGCAGTTGTTGTAATGATTCCCATCCCAGATCCTGTATCATTTCCGTAACGCTGTCTCCCATGTACCGTGACAATACGAAGCGTGCTGTCCTTCTTTGGACTCTTTTTATGTCCTCCGTCAAACCCCCTGGTAATGATACCACACTGGGCAGCAAAACTCCTAAAATGGAGGGACAAGCGTAGTGTATGCAGTTTCTTTAGTAGTTCTGTTGCATCTTTTACGGGTTCTGCCAATCAAACGCAGTCTTTGGTTCGCCTTTCCGACATATCTACGTGTTCTTTTCAGTTTAAGTCTGAAGTAATAGTAATTCCTAGGTATGTTGTGAAGTTTACGGTCTTAACTGTCGATTGACTTATCTTGTAAACAAAGTATAACGGATTTCTTTTTCTACTCATGTGGAAGACTTCACACTTCTCATTATTTAGAGTAAATTGCCAATTTTTACACCGTAGTGATATGTAATGCAGTTCGTTCTGCAGTTGGTTTTGATCTTCAGATGATTTTACTAGACGGTAAATGACGGCGTCATCTGCATACAACCTAAGAGAGCTACTTAGATTTTCCCCTAAAGCGGTTATGTAAATAAGGAACAGCAGAGGACCAATAACACTACCCTGTGGAACGCCCGATATCACCTCTGTTTTAGTCGATGCCTTACCATCGATTACTACGACTTGTGTCCTCTCTGAGAGGAAATCCCCTATCATGTCGCAATTTTGGGGCGATATACCATAACCACGAAATTTGACGTACGGTGTCAAATGCCTTCTGGAAATCAAGAAATACGGAATCGCTATGCGAACCCTTGTCGATAGCACTCATCACTTCGTGTGAGTAAGGAGCTAGTTGTGTTTCGCATGAACGATATTTTCTAAATCCGTGTTGATCTTGGGTCAATAGATCATTCTGTTCGATATATAGTTCATAGTATTTGAATACAGGATATGTTCCAAAATCCTGCTGCAAACTGATGTCAATGAAATAGGCCTGTAGTTTAGTGGGTTACTCCTACTGCCTTTCTTGAATATAGGTGTGACCTGTGAAACTTTCCAATCTTTTGGTACAAATCCTTCTTTGAGAGAGCGGTTGTATATGGCTGTTAAGTAAGGAGCTATCGCTTCAGTATAATCAGATATAAATCTAATAGGTATACAGTCCGGACCAGAAGACTTGTTCTTGTTAAGTGATTTTAGTTGCTTTAGTTATCTACTACTACGTTACTCATTACGGCCTCTGTTCGTAATTGGAATTCTGGAATATTGGTTTCGTCTTCTTTGTTGAATGAGTTTTTAAAAGCTATGTTTAGTAACTCTGCTTTAATAGCGCTGTCATCGGCAGGATCGCCATTACTATCACGTAGTGAGGGTATTGTTTATATTTAACATATGACCAAAATCTCTTTGGGTTTTCAGTCAAATTACGAGAAAGAGTTTCTTTGTGATAAGTATTGTAGGCATTTCGCATTGAAGTCCTCGCTAAATTTCGAGTTTCTGTGTAGGATCGTCACTTCTCAGTGCCTAGATAGTGTACTCTCGGATTGCAACTTAACAGTCCGACGTGATGTTGTGCAATGTATCCGATTTTTATGTACTTCACTTTCAGTGGAGTGCGATCATGTAACGTAGCCACGTGGGTCCGTTAGCGTGTTTGCTCGCGGTCTAATCTAGATGCAACTTAACTTTGCTATACTCACGCAGCATCTCAAATCAGGCACGAAAATTCAAGAAAGGCAGTAGGAGTAACCCACTAAACTACAGGCCTATTTCAATGACGTCAATTTGGAGCAGGGTTTTGGAACATATCCTGTACTCAAACATTATGAATTATCTAGAACAAATCTCGAACGATCTATTGACCCAAGGTCAGAAAGGCAGTGCCGGCCGCGGTGGCCGAGGAGACTGAGGCGCTCCAGTCACGGTCTCCACGGCCACTACGGTCGGGGGTTCGAATCCCCCCTCGGGCTTGGATATTTGTTCCGTCCTAGTTCGTAAGTAGTTCATAAGTAGTTTGTAAGTTTAGGGACTGATGACCCCGTAGATAAGTCCCCTAAGCGTAACAAACATTTGAACATTTTCAGAAAGGCAGTATGACTAACCCACTAAACTACAGGCCTATTTCAATGACGTCAATTTGGAGCAGGGTTTTGGAACATATCCTGTATTCAAACATTATGAATTATCTCGAACAAATCTCGAACGATCTATTGACCCAAGGTCAACACGGATTTAGAAAAAATAGTTCATGCGAAACACAACTAGCTCTTTATTCACACGAAGTGATGGGCGTTATCGACAAAGGTTCGCAAATCGATTCCGTATTTCTTGATTTCCAGAAAGCTTTTGACACCGTACCCCACAAACGGTTTTTAATCAAATTGCGTGGTTATGGTATATCGCCCCAAATTTGCGATTGGATAGGGGATTTCTTGTCAGAGAGGACACAGTTCGTAGTAATCGATGGTAAGGCATCGACTAAAACAGAGGTGATATTGGGCGTTCCACAGGGTAGTGTTATTGGTCCTCTGCTGTTCTTTATTTACATAAACGATTTAGGGGAAAATCTAAATAGCTCTCTTAGGTTGTTTGCAGATGACGCCGTCATTTACCGTCTAGTAAAATCATCTGAAAATCAAAACCAACTGCAACGATCTGAATAAGATATCAGTATGGTGTAAAAATTGGCAATTGACTCTAAATAATGACAAGTGTGAAGTCTTTTGTGTCCCAACTTCGTCGCCGCTTTTGTGTCCCAACTTCGTCGCCGCTTTTGTGTCCCAGCCTCGTCGTAGGTGTCGGTGGCCGAGTGGAATGTGACCGACACGCTGGTGCAGGTACGGAGGGGAGCAGCCAGAAACTATAAACACTCGAGTAAATTAGAAAGAGATATATATTGCACAGAATGAAACAATACTTAACTTTTACATAGTACTGCAGAATGTTGATACATAGTTATTAGAGGCCTGCCTAGTGCCTGTACAATAGCAAAGTCTTCACTGGTGCCTATCTGATTACGAAGGTCCTAACTCGTTGCTATCTAAGTCCGAAGTGACCAGTCCTTCAGTGGTGGCTACGAGCGGAGTTCCCGCAGAGGGCGCTCGTGGCTGTCGTCGGAAGAACGCCGCGCCGTGCGTGCATGGCGGCGCGCGGCGAAAGTAGGTGGCGCGCACTTTGTACTTGTGCGACACCACACCCCTCCCCCCCAAACCGCCGCGCCGTCGTGGCGTAGGGCTGAGGACCACGGCGACGGCACTGGGAGGAGGGCCTGGGCGGGGGCGTTACTGGTGGGACGGGCGTCGTAGCTGAGGCCGGGATCGAGACGCCGTCCGCGCCCCGGCATCCGCCTTGAGATCCTCCAGGGAACCCGCCGAAACCTGGGGAAGGGCGCCCGCCCCCGCCCAGAGGGAGCAGGTCATCTTCTTCTGAGGTGCGTGGCCCAAGCTGGGGCGGCACGCACGGTCCCGGAGTCCCTCTCGGTGACGCTGTCATCTGCGGCGGCGACAGCGGCGGCGACGACTGCGTCGGATGTACGTCGACGTCCATAGGGATCTCGTAGTCCGGGGACGAACGATGTGGTTGTGCTCGCTGGCGGTGAACTGGGTCTGGAATCAAGAAACCGGAGACAGGATCGCGCGGCCTGTGCAGGCGCAATTGCTTTGCGTGGCGCCGCAGCTCCGACCCTGTGGAAGAACGTACAACAAACATATTGCGCCCGAGCACGCGCTGAATGGTGCCCGGCAGCCATGTCTTCTTGTTTCCAGCAAACACCCTGTACAGCACCGGCGTGGAAACCTGAAAACGCGTAGCGCCATACGAACCGACTCGGCGCGTGGGAGGCTGCAGCAGGTGAAGGAGAGTGCGGTGACGGCGGCCGTGTAGCAGCTCGGCAGGAGACGGGCCGTCACGTGGCATGCACCGATACGTAGACAGGAAAATTTGAAGAGCTTGCTGCCTGGAGTGCTGACCTTTCATCTTCTCCATGTGAGACTTGAATGTTCGAACGAAACGTTCTGCTTCACCATTGGACTGAGGGTGAAAAGGTACGGTGGTGATATGCTGAATGCCATTCACACGACAAAACTGTTGAAATTCCGCACTAACAAACTGAGGTCCATTGTCACTGACGATAGTTTCAGGCAAACCTTCGATGCAAAACACTGATGTTAAGGCACTGATTGTACTAGACGCCGTCGTTGAGTTCATGGCAATCACAAAAGGAAACCTGCTGAAAGCGTCTACAACAATTAACCAGCGCGTATTCCAGAAAGGTCCAGCAAAGTCGATATGTAAACGTTGCCATGGTCCCTTGGGGCGTGGCCAGTCTGAGAAACGTTGCGGTGGAGCCGCCTGATGCTCCGCACAAACAGTACACTGTGACGTCATGTCCTCTATCTGAGCGTCCATACCAACCCAGGTACAATGACGTCTGGCCAGTTGCTTTGTCCTAACAATACCCCAATGTCCTTGATGCAGGAGGCGTAACACTTCTCGTTGCAGGGAACGAGGAACAATCACTCTTGCTTGGTCGTTGTCGGTATGCAACAACAGTACACCCTGACTTAAAGACAACGCATGACGTTGTGCAAAATAACTTCGAACCAGAGGCCGATCAATGTCTTTGGCTCTGGCAGGCCACCCTGAGCGAACAAAACGTGCTACCACACTTAAGTCTGCATCCGCAGCTGTTTCCTGTGCAACCCGACGAGAGTTCAAAGGAAAGTCTGCGACAGCGGAAGCATCTCTGGAGTCTATCTGACAACATGCCATTTCCGAAGAATCAAACGACACATCCTGGCCAACCGGAAGTCGGGAAAGTGTGTCCGCGTTGGCGTGTTTAGTGGTAGGTCGGTACAAAATCTCATACCGATAATTAGACAATATCAAGGACCATCTCTGAAGCTTTTGTGCCGTTCGTGGCGGAATTGGCTTTGTGGGTGAGAACAACGACGTGAGAGGCTTGTGGTCTGTCAACAAATAGAATTTTCTGCCATAGAGATAATGATGAAACTTTGTGACGCCGTAAATTATTGCTAAGGCCTCCTTTTCTATCTGACTGTAATTCTGTTGCGTCGTCGTCAGTAGCTTGGATGCAAAGGCAATAGGACGATCATGACATCCAATACGATGTGACAGAATCGCGCCCACACCGTACGATGAGGCGTCAACTGCTAACACTACAGGCTTCTGGGGGTCAAAGGGAATCAAACACGCATCACTGAGTAGTGCAGACTTTAATTTGTCAAAGGCAACCTGACAATCTTTAGACCATACAAAAGGAACATTCTTCCTACGTAAGCGATGCAGTGGAGCTGCAATCTGAGAGGCATTGGGAATAAAACTGAAATAATAGTTAAGCTTTCCCATCACTGCTTGCAATTCATGCACATTCTTAGGAGGAGGCAAGTCTTTGATTGCTCGAAGATGTGACTGTAAGGGATGAATTCCTTGGGCATTAATCACATGGCCTAGGTACTCTATTTCAGTTTGAAAAAACGAACACTTTGCTTTATTGCAACGTAGACCTGCTGCAGTCAACACTTTGAAAAGGCACTCCAGGTTTGCTAAATGTTCTTCAACTGTGCGTCCGGACACCACAATGTCATCTAAATAGTTCGAACAACACGGTACGGAAACTGTCAGCTGTTCCAAAAAACGCTGAAAAATAGCGGGAGCGGAAGAACTGCCAAAGGGTAGGCGTTGAAATTGAAAAAGGCCCATGTGAGTATTAATGACGAAAAACTTTTTTGACTCGTCATCAAGTGGAATCTGTAAGTATGCCTCTGCTAAATCAATCTTAGAAAAGAAACGAGACTGTCCTAATTTGTCCATCAGTTCCTCAGGTCTGGGCAAGGGATAAGTGTCTACAATTGTTTGACTGTTCACTGTTGATTTGAAGTCCGCACAGAGACGAAGTTTTCCTGACGGCTTGGGTACAATTACTAAAGGCGAGGCCCACTGACTCGCAGAAACAGGAGAAATCACCCCACTATCTTGCCAACGTTTAAGTTCTTCGGCAACTGCATCACGCAAGGCGATAGGCACTGGTCTAGCTTTACGAAATTTTGGAACTGCAGATTCTTTTAAAGTTACATGTGCCACGAAGTCTTTTGCACAACCTAGTTCCGGCGAAAACAAGTCACTATATTTGTCACACAATGCATTGATTTTATCCTGAGGCACTATTGACGAAATTTGAAGCACATCTCTTTGAATTGTGAAACCAAACAAGTCAAAAGCATCTAGTCCAAAAATGTTCTGTGTCGATTTGGCCTGAAGAACAACAAAAGCAACTGTATTTGTTACACCTTGAAAAGAGGCGGGCAGGCTACATGTTCCTAGCACGGGAATATTTTCACCTGTATAAGCTGTTAACACTTGCTGTGACGGCGACAATTTTGGCGAACCCAGAAGTTCATAAGTATGTTTATTAATTAATGTAACAGCGGAACCAGTGTCGAGCTGAAATTGCACAGTCTTATTGTCAATGGAAAGATTCACAAAAAGTTTTTGCTTGCGGCGCTCGACAGGTGCGCGAATGTGGGCAACGACTGCTACGGATTGTTTACTGCGCTTGCGCGGGCCGCGTAGTGAAGGAAGCGGCGCAGACTCGGCACGCAGCGGATTAACAACACTGTCACTAGATGACACTACTGCCGGATCGGCGTCCGCGCAAGCCTGCGAAGCTACTCCAGATTTATTAACTACTGCACTACACTTTTGAGTAGCTACTTGAGGTCTACTGTCACTAGCTACACAGTACTGGGCACTATTACAAGGAGCAGTTGTAGAAGGCACTATTTTCACTACAGGAATGCACTGTTCATAGTCATTTTGCTTGTCCCGAACCCTTTTCCGTTGCACTGTTTTACGCGCTCGTCGGCGCTTGCTACGTGGTGCACTATATAGATTTGCCATAGGCGCAGAACTACTTTCTTGCAATAGAGATCTAAGGAAAGTACTGTTCAATTCTACAGCCCGTATAACATTTACAGAATGAACTGTTCTCGCACTCTGCGAAGCACTGTTTCTAACTGTACCGTTCTTTGAGTTTTTAATCTGCATACACACAGACTGTACATGTCCTGATTTGCCACATTGATAACAGGTTGCGTTGCGACTAGGGCAATTAGCACGCTTGTGGCGAGACACACACTGGGGGCAAGATTTACGTACATTTTTCTGAAATGAGCGTTGGCGCCCGTTATTCAAATTACTGTGTCTAACACTACGGGGCGACCTTTGCGTCACACTTTTATACTGGCTACTGTTCACTGTCTGTTCAGCACGGCCGGTAGAAAAATAAGAATCACTGGTACTATACTGAGAACTACGGCTAGGAAAGCGTCCGTTGCGGCGCACTGAATTAACACTGTGGCTTTGCATTTCTACATCTGCTAAGTCAAAAGTATCATGCGCTTCTATAAGCTGCAGTACACTGTCTAATGAAGGGTCTGACTGTTTCAGAATTGCTGCTCTAATTCTGGGGTCCTGAATATTCTGCGTAATCGCATCCCTCAACATCACGTCACTATACGAAAGTCCACAAGAGCAAGTAAATTTACATTTGCGGGTTAAGCCCTTCAATTCCGTGATCCATTCTTGGTGTGACTGCTGCGGTAATTTTTTAAGTCTGAAAAATCGGTATCGTGCAGCGGCTACAAGAACTTTTCTCTCATAATGAGCATTCAATGCATCTACAATTTGTTCAAAGTCTACATCACGAGGAGATGCGTGCGGGAATAGTTTTTGCAGTAACACGAAAGTTTTGGGGCCCACCACAGACAATAAAAGATGCTTAACAGTCTGACCTGTAAGTTGATGAGCCGCGACGAGTTCTTGAAACTGCGCCAGATAATCACTCCATTCTTCCTCACGTTCGTTGTATTGGCGAAACGTAGGAAGTGTTGCGGCGGCAGGTGTGGGCTGCTGAAGCGGCGGCTGTTGTTGGTTAGCTGCCTGCGCTGTGAGCTGGGACACCGCCTGGAGGAGTTGCGTTATTTGCGCCGTCTGTAACTGAATAATTTCCATTAAGTTTGGGTTCGGGGTAGTGGCCATGCTGACCGATTAGGCGCCGAGCATACAAGTAAATTATAACAAAACACAAATGCAATATGAAAGAGGACGCTCTGCAACAAAAAAGTCCACAAAACACGTAACTGAAAATGTTCCCCCAAAAATCTTAGAATAAGGGTGGGTGGGCGGGAGCAATTTTTGCGTGCTCCGACTGCTGCTGTCTGGCTGCTGTAAGCGGGCTGGTCCAAGGTTCTATCCCATCCTCGTCGCCACTTTTGTGTCCCAACTTCGTCGCCGCTTTTGTGTCCCAACTTCGTCGCCGCTTTTGTGTCCCAGCCTCGTCGTAGGTGTCGGTGGCCGAGTGGAATGTGACCGACACGCTGGTGCAGGTACGGAGGGGAGCAGCCAGAAACTATAAACACTCGAGTAAATTAGAAAGAGATATATATTGCACAGAATGAAACAATACTTAACTTTTACATAGTACTGCAGAATGTTGATACATAGTTATTAGAGGCCTGCCTAGTGCCTGTACAATAGCAAAGTCTTCACTGGTGCCTATCTGATTACGAAGGTCCTAACTCGTTGCTATCTCAGTCCGAAGTGACCAGTCCTTCAGTGGTGGCTACGAGCGGAGTTCCCGCAGAGGGCGCTCGTGGCTGTCGTCGGAAGAACGCCGCGCCGTGCGTGCATGGCGGCGCGCGGCGAAAGTAGGTGGCGCGCACTTTGTACTTGTGCGACACCACAAAGTCGTCCACGTGAGTACGAAACGAAATCTGTTAAACTTTGTTTACAAGGAAAATCAATCAAATGTGAAGGTCGTAAACTCCACAAAATACCTCGGAATTACTATTACTTCAGACTTAAATTGGAAAGAACACGTATATAATATCGTGGAAAAGGCGAACCATAAACTGCGTTTTATTGGCAGAACCCTTAAAACATGCAACAGAACTACTAAGGAAACTGCATACACTACGCTTGTCCGTCCATTTTTGGAGTATTGCAGCCCAGTGTGGGATTCTTATCAGGTGGGTTTGACGGAGGACATCGAAAGAGTCCAAAGATGGGCAGGTCGTTTCGTATTGTCACGATTTAGGGGAGACAGCGTTACGGAAATGATACAGGATCTCGGATGGGAATCATTACAACAACGGCGCTTATCGCTGCGGCGTGGGCTACTTGCGAAACTCCAATCGCCAACATTCTCCTCCGAATGTGAAGATATATTGTTGACTCCCACTTAAATAGGTAGAAATGATCATCAGAATAAAATACGAGAAATCAGAGCTCTAACAGAGAGATTCAGGTGTTCTTTCATCCCGCGCGCTATTCGAGAACGGAATGGGAGATAAACAGTATAATTGTGGTTCGATGAACCCTCTGCCAGGCACTTAAATGTGATTTGCAGAGTATTCCATCTAGATGTAGATGTAGACGACAGACCAGAGCCATCTTCGCAGTTTCATCGAATATTGTGTTGTGTGGTACCTCCGAGTTTGCTGACTTTCGCCTACGATAGCGCGAAATAAAGACAGAATTAACACAACCAACACAGTTCCTGATACTTTATCACGGAGGCCACCATACTCACATCCTTCCTCTTCAACAGCCGGAAACGTTCTCCCTGAACTGGCCGCTCCCCGTCATAACCGTCCCTCCCGTTCAAGTTAGCGAGTAGCCGCGCCCTGATTGGCCGGTGATCTAACGGGACCTTCTGCCAACCTCCGAATTCTGAAGGAACTTGCAAGTCGCAGCCACTTGACCATCTCATCCCCAAGGAAACCTCTCTGCCACACCCCAAAACTAAAGTTGGCAAACCTATCGAGTGTTCTGCATCTCTGCCTTCCCAGTCGCGGCTTCATGCACTCTTACAGACCCTCACACACAATCACATAGGGTATAAGAGGAGTTGGATACTGTGGAGCAGAGCTCCTCATGTGAGCGGCGCTCACTTATTTGTCCTGCAATAACAATTTTAGTAAATAATAAAGCATTCTTGTCTCCTACTAGTGTATCCCCCATTACAGTGGCACTAAAGGCCAAGCACACTTTTACGAAATTATAGTCAGATGAAAGTAACGTACACTGTAGTATACAAAGATTTAATGGAATGATACTACAGTATCGTTTCAAGTTCCGTTGCGCAATTCTTAGCCATCTTTATGAAATAACTTTCATTGTAGTGGTTGGTTTATTAATGACTGTGTGTAATTTCCTGTGGCCACTGTATCGTTAACTTCCTGTTATTAGAGTAATTTGTACCAAGTCAGTTCTCAATTTGGGGCAGGGAACGAGGTTTTTCAGCACGGAGTAGCCTGTAGTTCACACTGATCTCTCGCTAATTTTACTGCTAAAATTAAGCTTTTTTTATAACAGTAAATTCTTATCTGGATGCCTCCTCCCAGAATTAAGCTGCTTTTACGTACAGTGGTCCACTTTTAGACTCCAGGGCAAGGGCGCAAAACCTGCACGCCGCGCCGCTACCTCTGGCCGTAGCATAACATCGTACCGCCACGAGGTAATTCTGCAGAATTTATGCACAGTACTCGCTTCGGCGGCGGGCGCTGTTCAGCTGACGAGCCCAGAAGCAGATACGCCGCAAGCGTATCCAGAGAACCACAGCCTCATCCGTCGCTGCGGAACGCCTCACCGCCACCCCCCCCCCCCCCGCCTACCGTCACCGCCTACACTCGCCGAGCCACCCAGTTCACTTAATAATACTGTATGCTGTAACTGTTTAATAAATGTATTTTTTGTAAATGCTGTTTCATTTACGCCTAATACCCGAGCCTATGAAAAGATCCCACATGTTTACAAAATTCCTTGTAAATGCTATCTCGACAATAAAATATTAATTTATAGTTACAACTTGACATCCTGACAATAGGGCAGTGCATTGACGGTTATAAATACAAATAAACAATTCCTGAGACGGATTTTCGTCTCGACTATGTCAAAGACATTAATGATGAATCTGAAGTATTGAATTAAAATTTGTGACGCACCGGGAATCGGACCCGGACCTCCATCCTTACTAGGCAGACGTCTTACCGCTAGACCACCGCATCACTAGCGATCAAGGTGCATCAGAACAGTCACAGACCTGTGTTCTATAGAACATTGCCACCGAAGCGAACACTGTGCGTAAATTCTGCAGAATTACCTCGTGGCGGTACGGTGTTACGCCACGGCCAGAGGTAGCGGTCTGGCGTGCTGGTTTTGCGCTCTTGCCCTGGAGTCTAAAAGTGGACCACTGTACGTAATAACAGCTTAATTCTGGGAGGAGGCATCCAGACAAGAATTTACTGTTATAAAAAAGCATAATTTTAGCGGTAAAATTAGCGAGAGATCCGTGTGAACTACCGGCTACTCCGTGCTGAAAAACCGCGTTCCCTTGCCCAAATTGAGAACAGATTTGGTTCAAATTACTCTAATAACAGGATGTTAACGATACAGTGGCCAATATACGCAGCAGATCACACGTAATTACACACACGCATTAATAAACAAACCACTACAATTAAAGTTATTTCATAAAGGTGGCTAAGAATCGCGCAACGGAACTTGAAACGATACTGTAGTACCATTCCATTAAATCCTTGTATACTACAGTGGACGTTACTTTCATCTGACTATCATTTCGTAAAAGTGTGCTTGGCCTTTTGTGCCACTGCAATGGGGGATGTACTAGGTGGAGACAAGAATGCTTTATTATTTATTAAAATTGTTATTGTAGGACAAATTAGTGAGCGCCGCTCACATAAGGAGCTTTGCTCCACAGTACCCAACTCCTCTTATACCGCCGGCCGCGGTGGCCACGGGGACTGAGGCGCTCCAGTCACGGTCTGCACGGCCACTACGGTCAGGGGTTTGAATCCCCCCTAGGTCATGGATATTTGTGCCGTCCTTAGTTGTAAGTAGTTCGTAAGTAGTTTGTAAGTTTGGGAACTGATGACCCTGTAGTTAAGTCCCATAGACTCTACAAACATTTGAACATTTTTTTGTGGTCTAGAGGCGCCGGTCGCCGTGGCTCAGCGCGCCCGGTCAGAGGGTTCAACGCCCTCTGTAATAATAATTTAAAAAAAACAAAACTGAGCCATCAACACACCGAACAAGAACGAACAAATCGATCAACGTCCGAAACGAACAGAACTAACCATAGAAAAAAAGAGGTAATTCAATGCTTAACATTTAGCAATGACGGCTGTTGTTAAGAGTTCAATATTTAGCAAAGCAGTAAGACTATTTTATTAAATGACAAAATCCCTCTCCATTTCATAAAAGAACGCCTCTTCATTTGATGTGAGAAATCTCCCTTCACATAACCTTCTTCATAGGGTAGGGAGGGGTCACCGAAATATTTTTAGTTGGAAGGGGCTTGCATTTCCAAACAGGTTGGGAAACAATGTACAAGACGATCGCTGATCTGTCCTCCCATGAAATGGCAGCACCTGAGAGCAGCAACGTCGGTGACGCCAGTTTTGTTTTCACTAGTTTCACACCGCTTATTCCTTCGCTGGTGAAACTAGTGTCACCAACCTGATCCAGAGTACAGTTCTTTACGGCCCGCAGGGCCCGGTTACAAGGCTCCTAGGGTGGCGGCCAGCGTTACCGGCTAGTCTACAGAGAGCGAAGGAGACACTGACCTCTCGGATTTGATTTTAACGTCGCCGTCAGCCTTTATGGCTCATCGCCATGTTTTCAGTATGGTTTTAATTATTGCAGGACCCGGAAAATTATTTTGCTCCGATGTGACGATGGTCATCTGGTCATGCAAGCAGATAGTGATACAAGGTTTTATAGGAAACCTAGTTTTATAGTGAAACTTATCACTTGGATCATGAAATCTTCCATTATATGGACAAGCACGTTGGCATACATGTGTTTTTTTTTTTTTTTTTTTTTTTTTTTTTTTTTTTTTTTTTTTTTAAGTCTCGGTCGCAATATGCTTTATTTCATTTGTTTTGATTTTCAAGCCTTGACAATATTCATAGTGTCAGATTCTATCCGTTGTCTCATCATAGCCCATAAGTGTTAAGCGACATATTGTCCTTTCACATAATTTATCTACCTAGGAATCTTGATATATTATTCTACAATATTAACTTGTAATATATGGTGAGCAGCTATGGGACTGTCACTTCACAATGGTGTAGCTTGCGTACTCTTTGACATTTTCGTGTAGTTTGTGCTGTATTTAGTAACACCCAACCCCATCCTTGGCCCTTCCGCGCCTGCCTTGTCGTACTCCCTATCCCATTAGTATTTTTAACGTACTTAAAATTGGTGACTTATATATTTTTATAACATTTAAAACATTTCGTAACTCTATTTTCACAGTTTATATGACTGCACACAGTACAGAGTGCCCAAGATGATGTATGTGTGGTTTTATTCAAGTAACTTTCAATGTTAACCCTGCGCCATCTGGTGGCGAGTGGTCCTATTTTACCTGTTACGGTGTTTCCCCCTCTCACCACAGTTGGCCATGTGAGTCTAGTTCAGTACCGTCACTAGATGTCCACGGTGGTATTTTAACTTTTAATCAAGCATCTATACTAAGATGTTTGTAATTCCCATTGTTTTTTAAAATTTTTTGTAAGTATATATGTATTAATATGTATTATACTCCTTGAAGATATTATAATTACGTGCTTTACACATCTAAAACGTAATTTTCTTCTCTTATACCACAGATCTGATGGTGATGTCCTCGAATCGCGTCATGTGAAATAAAGCGTATTGCGACCGAGACTTAAAAAAAGAGTGCTATACTCGCAAGGTTCGCAGAAGAACGTTGGTGAAGTTTGAAAAGTAGGAGGCAAGGTCCTTGCATAATTAAAGTTCTGAGTATGGATCGCGAAGCGTGCTGGGATAGATCACACGGTAAAGTACTTGCCCCAGAAAGCCAAAGGTCCCAGGTGTGAATCCCGGCTCCGGCACACAATTTCAATCTGCCAGGAAGTTTCATATCAACACACAATGCGCTGCAGAGTTTTATAGTATTTAATCCTTTTCGTGACCACCAGAACATGTAAGTCCGACAAACGAATGGGTGTTCCTGAGTTCACAGGGATATAAGAAATCGCACATTTGTGTGGAGCTCCCACATCGACAGTCTAGATCCAAGTAGCTTATGATGTGGCGTCTAATGCGCTAGTTATCGCTCATACTGCGTGGTCCATTGATACTGAGCGTGCAAAATATCTCTCGAAATAAGCATCAAACGAAAGACTACAAACTTTTCTAGTTTGAAGGGAAAAATAGATGTCGCTAGATGGTTCTGCCATAGATCAACCTGGTATCAACTGCATTTTTAAAGAGGTACCCCCATTTTTATTACATATTCGTAAAATGTTTTATTTGGAACACTTTTTTCGCTTTGTGATAGATGGCGCTGTAATAGTCAAAAACGTCTAAGTACGTGGTATCGCGCAACATTTTGCCAATGCGGACGGTAGTTGCTTCGTGATACATTACTCGTGTTAAAATGGACCGTCATGGGCACAAAATAAATTACGGGACGATAACAGATTCTTTTCACAGGTTCTGTTTAGTGACGAAGCATCATTATCATACATAGGTCACGCAAACCGGCATAATATGCACTATTGGGCAACGGAAAATCCACGATGCCTGCGAAAAGTGGAACATTATTTTATCGATGACAATCTAAATGGTGCAATGTACGCTCATTTCATACGTAATGTTCTACCGATTTTACTACAAGATGTTTCACTGCATGACAGAATGGCTATGTACTTTCAACATAATGGATGTCCGGCACATGGCTCGCATGCAGCTGAAACGGTCTTCAATGGAATATTTAATGACAGGTGGATTGGTCGTAGAAGCACCATACCATGAGCCGCACGTTCACCGGATCTTACATCTACGGATTTATTTCTGTTGGGAAAATTGAAGGATATTTCACGTGATTCACCGACAACGCCTGAAAACATGGATCAGCGCGTTGTCAGTGCATGTGAGAACATTACTGAAGGCGAACTACTCGCTGTAGAGAGGAATTTAGTTACGCGTATTGCCAAATGCATTAAAGTTGAAGGACATCATTTTGAACATTTATTGAAGTCATGAGGTAATTGCAGGGAATCACGCAGTAACACTATGCGTTTTCTTAATGTATGATAATTTCACAAAAGTACATGTATCACATTGTAACAACCGAAATAAAGTTCAAACGTAACTAAGTTCAGTGTTTTAATTTAAAAAAACTTACCTGTTACCCACTGTGCGTCTAAAATTATGAGCAATATCTTCGTGAATACTACTGCGCCATCTATCACAAAGCGACAGAAGTGTTTCAAATAAAACATTCATATTTATTTACGTACTAGACGAATATGAAATAAAAAAGGGGGTAAATAGTTTAAAAACAAATGCAGTTGATATCCGTTTGACCTATGGTAGCGCCATATAGCGGGCCAACCATAGCGCCATCTGTTTTCCCCCTTCAAGCTAGAAAAGTTTAGTTGTTTGTAATTTTTTTTTTCGTTTGATGCTTATTTCGGGAGATATTTGGCCCTGTAAGTATCAATGACCACCCTTTATATTTGTTGTGCATAATGTGCGTCGCTCTTGGTTGAACTATTTTGTCTTCTCTAAACCAGATTACCTGCTTTGCATATATTACTTGATTTTATATGAGTCGGGTGAAACCTACAAATCAATCATGCGCCCCGTCCTTTGCATTCGTTCTTACTACCTTGCTTGTGCGGTATTTGTTTTGTGCTTCGTAGTTATTATTTCTTACATTTGTGTGCTATCGTCTTCGGCTGTTGTCTGCCGCCGCGACGTGCCGCTGTCGCCGTTAAGTGCCGCTGTCGCCGACTGCCGATCAGGGCCCCACCGCCCGGCCGATCCGGACTGCAGTCCCGTCGTGTCGCCGCACCGTCGGCGTCCGACGCCTACGGTGTTTTCGCCGCCGCCGCCGCCACCACCCCGGAAGGAGCTCCTCCGGCCCACGCCGGGTTCGCCGCTGCCCAGCGCGCTCTGCCCGGCCGCCAGCCCGTCGGAGCGCGTCCCACCGCCGCCGCTCCCGCCCCCACCTGGGCCACCGGGAGGGACGTCCGCCGCCGCCGCTGGAGCAGTGTTCTACAGTTAAGGTGACTGTTCGACTCTGCCATGTCGACCCTCCCCCCTACCACTGTGTCCTCCACCATAATTTTTACCTCGCCCTCCCATGCCCGCACCACCATCTCCTGGAGCACATCCTCCCCTCTTCTTCCTGCCACAATTCCCTCCCTCCTCACCCTCACCACTCCCTCCACCGTCGCCTTCTCCTCTGCCCCCACACAAGCTGCTGCCCTCGTCCCACACTCTCCACCCCTTCCCCCGTTCCCCCGCTCGATTCCTTCCCTCCCCTCCCCGACTCCCGCGGTGACCGTGCCGCGGTTCGCACCCGGCAGACCGCAGTCGACTCCTGTCCTCTCCCACCCGACGACGCCACCGCAGCCGCAGGGCCGGCTCCGCGCCACCTTCCAGTCTCCCCAGTCCCCACTCCTGCCTCCCAAGCACTCCTCAAACCAAAGAAGACAAAACGAGCATCCACAGACGCCACCTCCTCGGTGACGAAGAAGCCCGCCGACCCTCTCGCCACTGGCCCACCGGTCCCGATGGAAGCCGCCCCTCTCCCCCCTACCCAGCCTGCACCACCTCCCCCGCCACCCCTCCTCCCCTCCCAAGCCCCTGCTCTCCACACTTTCGTCCTGAATAACCCTGACCCCCAACTCCTAGACTGCCGTGCCCTCACTCTCCTCTTTCGGCAGTATGCTCCTTCTGCCCCCATCTCCCAAATCATCCCACGGAGGGACTCTGTCCTCCTCAAATCACCTGACCCCGACCTCCACACACAGCTCCTCCACAAGATCCCCCACGTCCATTTTAGACCCCGTGCCACCCTTGTTCCCCTCCCCCCTCCAGCCTCCAATCGCCAATCCCCTCCTCCCCGTCGTCCTCCCAGGCTCACTGCTGTGATCACCAAATTGAACCCGGGGATCACAGAGGAAGAGGTGCTGGAGGAACTCCGGCGGGTTCCCCGCCTATCCATCCGCTCAGCTCGTCGAATTAACAATGCGACGGGCCCCACCTACCTCATGCGCGTCTTCACAGAAGACGCGCCATCCATCAACCACCTCCTCCGCAATGGGGCCCTCATTTACAACCGCGTGCACCAGGTGGAACCTTCCCGAGCACCTCCCCAATCATACCGCTGCTCCCATTGCCTCACATATAATGATCACCTGAACGAAAATTGCCGTCTCCCTCCTGTATGCCCCCACTGCAAAGGCCAACACTTCCACACCTCCTGCCCTAACCTCGCCGCCACCCCCTCCTGTAACACCTGCGATGGGGCACACCCCACCTACTCTTACAAATGTAAGTCCCGCCCCCCTCCCACCAAAGAAGAACTCACCGTTGCTGTCCATACCACTGATCCCCCAATACCCGCTAATAACTCCTTATGCCCTCCCCCCACAGCAGAGGACATCATCCGGTTCCTGACTATTGTCCTCCAAAATATCCACCCTTTCCAGCGCCCTCACACCCTCCACCAAGTCTCCCTGGCCGCTCGCTCCCTCTTCAACCTTGATTTTAAGGCTACAACCTCCCAAAATCACATCCACTTCACCTTCTCCCGAACCGACCGTCCTCACACCCTAGTTTAGTCCCCACACTCGCTCCCTTTTCCTCTCCATCTCCCCACCTTTCAACCTCATTATGGCACAGCAACGATTTAACATCCTGTACTCCAATATTCGCTCCCTTCCCACCAATAAGCTCCTCCTGATGAACACCTTAAACCAACACCACGTGGATGCCTTTCTCCTCAACGAAACCTTCCTCCTCCCCCACATACATGTCAGTACCACACCCTATATCCTACACCGTCACGACTCTCCCCATCCCCCTGCACGAGGTGGAGTGGCTTTTGGCCATCTCCGACACCACCCAGTTCAGCCACATCCCCTCCTCAACATCCCTTATGAACATCTCATCCACACCGTCTTCCTCCCTTCCCTCACTGTCACCTGTGCTACTATTTATATCCGCTCCCATGTTCCCATCCCTTATGATTTCCTTGCTCACATTGATAGCACCTTCACAACCTAAGTGGTCGCCGCTGATCTCAATATCCACTCCCGCTCTCCTGCCGAACTCCGTCGGTGGCATCAGTTCATTCCTACCATCAATGGCGACATTGTCCCACACCCACGCCACACCCGACCCTGTAGCAACACCACCCCTGATGTCGTCATTGTCTCTCCCAATCTCCTTGGGCGCATCACCGCCAACGTTCTTGACCCCATAGGCAGTGATCACGACCCTTTTCTCCTTACCCTCACACACAATGTCCATCGCCCACAGAATCCTCGCCCACCTCCACCTCCTAAACTCGTCCATGACTACTCCCGAGCAGACTGGGATGCCTTTTGCCTCTCAATCACCCATTAGGTCGAAAGCCACCATCTCCCCCTACACTCTCCCGATGATATCGACCAAGCTGCCTCCTTCCTTCAGCAGACCTTGTCTGATGCTATATATTCGCACATCCCTACCAAAGCTGTCCAGCCGCACCGTCCCACACTCCCTCCACAGGCTGTCCTTCTTCTGCAGGAATCCCGCCACCTGTACCGCTCCTTCCTGCGAACCCGTGACCGGGATACACTCCTCCGCCATCGGCAACTCCAGTGACACGTGCGCAGCCTCCTGACTGCCAAAAAACGCCGGGACTGGCATCAGACAGTGACACGGCTTAATGCCCACCTCCCAATCAACTCGTCTCGGTATTGGAACGCCTTCCACCGCCTCACTGGATCGAAACCTATGCCCACATACCCTCTCCTCCACCTTGACCAGCCCCTTCCTGATAATGCCAGTAAGGCCAACCATTTTGCCTCTTTCCTCTCTGATGTATTCTCCATCCCTGAAAATCCTAACTTTGATTATTCCTTGTTCCCAGATGTCCATGAAAAAACCGATGTCTCCATCCCACCCCTGGCTCCTGGCTTCCATTACCTTGACCACATCCCCCCATCGGACATAAACACCCCCATCACTGCACACGACTTACAATTGATACTGCGCACCAAACGCAACACAGCTCCCGGCCACAATCGCATCACATACCGCCACCTCAAAGAATGTCCCCTCCCTTTCCTCACCACTCTTGCTTCCCTCTATACCACCATCCTCTACACTGGCTGCTACCCCCGCCTGTGGAAAATCTCCCGAGTCCTCATGTTCCTAAAACCCAACAAACCCCCCTCTGATGCCTCCTCCTACCGCCCGATTTGCCTCACCCCAGTGTTCAGCAAGGTCTTCGAATCCATTCTGTCCCGTTGCATCCATCACCACCTCCACCTCCACCGCCTTCTCCCAGACACCCAATGTGGCTTTCGCCCTTCCTTCTCCACAGACGACCAACTCCTTCGACTTACGCAACTCCTTTCCCTCCAGTTAAATTCCCGTCGTGCCGCCATCTTTGTGTCCTTAGACCTCGAACGGGCCTACGATCGGGTCTGGCACTCTGGCCTGCTCTTCAAACTCCAAACCTATGCTCTTCCCATCAACCTCGTCCGGGTCATTGCCTCCTTCCTCTCCGACCGCCCCACCTATGTTACCGTCCACAACACCGGCTCCCATCTTTTTTATCCTTCTGCTGGTGTGCCCCAAGGCTCTGTCCTTTCTCCCCTCCTGTACCTCCTGTATACCTCTGATATGCCTAAGCCTGCCCCTCCTGTACACCTTTTCCAATATGCTGACGACACCGCTTTCCTTGCCTTAGGTCCTACCCTTGCCCGTTCCAACTGCCTGCTCCAAGAACACCTTGACCTCTTTGCCGCTTGGTGCAACCAGTGGCTCCTGTCTATAAATTCTACCAAAACCCAGGCGATCATCGTAGGTCGTACAACCCGTTCCTTCCGTCCCCGAGATTTTTATCTGACCCTCCATAACCGTCCCATTCGTCTCACCCCTACCCTAAAGTACCTGGGCCTCACTATTGATCGCACCCTCTCCTGGACTCCCCATCTACGCGCTATCCAAGAAAAAGCCCGCTCCCGCCTCCGCCTCCTCAAACTCCTTGTTGGCCGAACATGGGGCCTCAAACCTTCTACCATCCTCTATACCTACAAATCCCTCATCCGCCCAGTCCTCTGTGTCGCCCATTCCGCCTGGATTTCCGCTCCCCCATCCTTCTACAAATCTCTGGAGATACTGGAACGCCATGCCCTCCGCCTCGCCTTCCGTATCCCACTTTATCCCCCTTCCCCCACGCAGATCCTCTATGATCTCATTTCTTTCCCCAGACTCGTTCCCTTTATTGAAAATCTCCGCCTCCGTTACATATCCCGCAAATCAGATCCGCCTAATCCTCTAGTCCATCCCCTCCTCTCTGCACCTGGTACATTGCCGCGCCTCCACCACTGTATTCCCCCTGCTCTCCACTTGTCCACCCTCTGGATCCTTTCCTGTGGCAACTTCCGTACCCTCCCCCTACCGGATGATGCCCTCCGAGCTGACATCTACCCTTCGTACCAGCTTTGATCCTTCTCCTTGCTCCCTCTCCCCTTTCTCTCCCTGAGGGCCCCGACTATCCCTCCCTTCCTGTCCCTTCTCCCCTCCTCCCTCACTCCGGTTCCTCCTCTTACCGCCCTCCCCTATCCTTCTTCCCCGTGGCTTCCTAGGACATCATCCCCCCCGTCTCTTCCCTACCGGCTCTGTGGCTCCTCCCCACCCTCTCCATCTCCTTTCACCCCTTTTCCCCCACACCACATCTTCAATGCTGTCAGTGCCCCACCATCTACGGAACCTCCTTTGTGCTTCGAAAAGTGTGGTGTGTTTTAGTTAAACTGTTTTATTTTACAACAGTGTACGGCCAACCCGCAGCCGACACCATCAGCTTTTATTTGTGCATCTCTCGAAGTGTGTGTTGCGTTTTTTTTTTTTTGTTTTTTTTTTTAACTCCAAATAGCGGACGGTCTCACCATGGCCACTGCCCTATGCTCACTTTAATTGTGTGTGTGCGACACTGACATTCGAGCAACTGTTTTTATTCACCACTTTCGCCGTTCCAAGTGTTTTATGTCACCAGTGTTTCCTCCATTTTATGTACTTTGTTTTATCTCCATTTTAAATCTCCGTTTTATGTCTGTATTATCTCAAAACTTTTATCTCCGTTGTGTTTTCATGTTCTCCGCTGACAAATTTTATCTCTGTAGGCCGAAGAGCGCCAGTGAGTGCTGCCGGCCCGCCCCTCTTTTAGGGGAATTGAAACGACAATAAAGAAAAAAAACCATCCTTTGTCCCTTCCACCCCGCCTGGATATCAGCCCCTCCTACTTTCTACAAATCCCTCCAGATCCTAGAACGCCACGCCCTCCGCCTCACATACCGTATCAGACTCCCTTCCCTCACGCTGATCCTCTATGACCTAATCCCCTTCCCTCCTCTCCTACAACACCTCGAACATCTCCGTCTTCTTTACACAACCCGCAAAATCGAGTCCCAAAACCGTCTGGTATACCCTATCCTCACCAATCCCTGGCCTCTGCCACACCTCCGCCAAACTGTTCCTCCCGGCCTTCACCTACATACGCTCCGTATCATCTCCCAGGGCAACTTCCGCACCCTTCCTCTACCGGATACGGAACTTCGTCCTGATATCTACCCCTCCTAGCAACTATGATCCCTTCCCCGTAGCGTCAGCACCCTCTCCTCTCTCCCATCCCGTTTCCTTCCCGCCCACTTGGCTACCCCTTTCCCATGCCCAGAGTCTCGTCCATCCTTCTCTCCCCTCCTTCCCTCTCTTCCCTACCCTTCCCCCCCCGCACTCCCCCCATCGCTCCCACCTCCCCCCTCCATCCCCCTCCCCACCCCATGCGGTGGCGTCTTGACTTTTTACTTATGTGTTCAGTGCCTGTGTGTCTAGTGTCGTGTGTTTTAAATCAGTGCCTCCGTGATCGCCGTCCCCAAGTTTTATTCTGTGCGCCGTCCACTATCTTCGTTTTTATCCTTGGTGTTTCTACAGTGTACTTTTAAATTGTCGCCGTGGCCAATTGTTCTTTACGAATTGTGTGTGTTTTAATACTACTCGTCTGTTTCTCGTTTTTCTGATATATGTTTGTCCCACTTGTCCATGTACATTTTAGTCCGTCAAAAACTCACTGTGTCGATTGTCTTTTTCCGCAATTTTATCCCTCTATTTTGTATATTGTTTTTCTCCACTCTTCTCATTTCAAGTATGTCACATGGCTGAAGAGCATCCACCGCAGCTGCTGCCAGCCTGCCAACAGTTTTCACAGTTGGCTTGAAAATACAATAAAGGGGAAAAAAAAGTCGGGTGAAACGTGATATTGTAGTGGGATACTCGTTCCCGACTATAACGACCACCTTGCCGAAAATTGCCGTCTCCCCCCTGTATGCCCCCACTGCAAAGGGGGCACCTGCGGTGGGGCACACTCCACATATTCTTACAAATGTAAGTCCCGCCCCCCCTCCCACCAAAGAAGAATTCACCGTCCCTATCCCTCCCACTGATCACCCAATTCCCGCCAATAACTCCTTATGCCCTACCCCACAGCAGAGGACATCGGGTTCCTGAATACTGTCGTCCAAAATATCCACCCTTTCCAGCGCCATCACACCCTCCACCAAGTCTCCCTGGCCGCTCGCTCTCTCTTCAACCTTGATTTTAAGGCTACAACCTCCCAAAATCACATCCACTTCACCTTCTCCCGAACCGACCGTCCTCACACCCTAGTTTAGTCCCCACACTCGCTCCCTTTTCCTCTCCCTCTCCCCACCTTTCAACCTCATTATGGCGCAGCAACGATTTAACATCCTGTACTCCAATATTCGCTCCCTTCCCACCAATAAGCTCCTCCTGATGAACACCTTAAACCAACACCGCGTGGATGCCTTTCTCATCAACGAAACCTTCCTCCTCCCTCCCATACATGTCATTACCACACCCTATAACCTACACCGTCACAACTCTCCCCATCCCCCTGCACGAGGTGGATTAGCTTTCGGCCATCTCTGACACCACCCGATTCGGCCACATCCCCTCCTCAACATCCCTTATGAACATCTTATCCACACCCTCTTCCTCCCTTCCCTCACTGTCACCTGTGCTACTATTTATGTCCGCTCCCATGTTCCCATCCATTATGACTTCCTTGCTCACATCGATAGCTCCTTCACGACCTATGTGGTCGCCGCTGACCTCAATATCCACTCCCGCACTCCTGCCGAACTCCGTCGGTGGCATCAATTCATTCCTACCATCAATGGCGACATTGTCCCGCTCCCACACCACACCCGACCCTGTAGCAACACCACCCCTGATGTCGTCATTGTCTCTCCCAATCTCCTTGGGCGCATCACCGCCGACGTCCTTGACCAAATAGGCAGTGATCACGACCCTGTTCCCCTTACCCTCACACACAATGTCCATCGCCCACAGAATCCTCGCCCACCTCCACCTCCTAAACTCGTCCATGACCACTCCCGAGCAGACTGGGATGCCTTTCACCGCTCCATCACCCACCAGGTCGAAAGCCACCCACTCCCCCTCCACTCTCCCAATGACATCGACCAAGCTGCCTCCTTCTTTCAGCAGACCTTGTCTGATGCTACCCGTTCCTACATTCCTACCAAAGCTGTCCAGCCGCACCGTCCCACGCTCCCTCTACAAGCTGTCCTTCTCCTGCGGGAATCCCGCCACCTGTACCGCTCCTTCCTGCGAACCCGTGACCAGGATACACTCCTCCGCCACTGGCAAATCCAGCGACACGTGCGCAGCCTCATGACTGCCAAAAAACGCCGGGACTGGCATCAGACAGTGACACGGCTTAATGCCCACCTCCCAATCAACTCGTCCCGGTATTGGAACGCCTTCCACCACCTCACTGGATTGAAACCTATGCCCACATACCCTCTTCTCCACCTTGACCAGCCCCTTCCTGATAATGCAAGTAAGGCTAACCATTTTGCCTCTTTCCTCTCTGACGTGTTCTCCATCCCTGACAATCCTAACTTTGATTATTCCTTGTTCCCAGATGTCCATGAAAAAAAACGATGTCTCCATCCCTCCCCTGGCTCCCGGCTTCCATTACCTGGACCACATCCCCTTATCAGACATTAACACCCCATCACTGCACATGACATACAATTGATACTGCACACCAAACGCAACACGGCTCCCGGCCACAATCGCATCACATATCGCCACCTCAAAAAATGTTCCCCCCTTTCTTCATCACTCTTGCTTTCCTCTATACCACCATCCTCTACACTGGCTGCTACCCCCGCCTGTGGAAAATCTCCCGAGTCCTCATGTTCCTCAAATCCAACAAACCCCCCTCTGATGCCTCCTCCTACCGCCCGATTTGCCTCACCCCAATGTTCAGCAAGGTCTTTGAATCCATTCTGTCCCATCGCATCCATCACCACCTCTACCTCCACCACCTTCTCCCAGACACCCAATGTGGCTTTCGTTCTTCCTTCTCCACTAACGACCAACTCCTTCGACTTATGCAACTCCTTTCCCTACAGCTAAATTCCCGTTGTGCAGCCATCTTTGTGTCCTTGGAACTCGAACGAGCCTACGATCGGGTCTGGCACTCTGGCCTGCTCTTCAAACTCCAAACCTATGCTCTTCCCATCAACCTCGTCTGGGTCATTGCCTCCTTCCTCTCCAACCGCCCCACCTATGTTACCATCCACAACACCAACTCTCGTCTTTTTTATCCCTCTGCTGGTGTGCCCCAAGGCTCTGTACTTTCTCCCCTCCTGTATCTCCTGTATACCTCGGATATGCCTAAGCCTGCCCCCCCATACACCTTTTCCAATATGCTGATGACACTGCTTTCCTTGCCTTAGGTCCCACCCTTGCCCGTTCCAACTGCCTGCTCCAAGAACACCTTGATCTCTTTGCTGCTTGGTGCAACCAGTGGCTCCTGTCTATAAATTCTACCAAAACCCAGACGATCATCGTAGGTCGTACTACCCCTTCCTTCCATCCCCAAGATTTTTATCTGACCCTCCATAACCGTCCCATCCGTCTAAAGCACCTGGGCCTCACTATTTATCTCCTGGACTCCCCATCTACACACTATCCAAGAAAAAGCCCCCTCCCGCCTCCGCCTCCTCAAACTCCTCGTTGGCCGAACATGGGGCCTCAACCCTTTTACCATCCTCTATACCTACAAATCCCTCATCCGCCCTGTCCTCTGTGTCGCCCATCCCGCCTGGATCTCCGCTCCCCCATCCTTCTACAAATCTCTGGAGATACTGGAGTGCCATGCCTTCCGACTCGCCTTCCTTATCCCCCTTTATCCTCCCTTCCCCACGTGAATCCTCTATGATCTCATTCCTTTCCCCTGACGTGTTCTCTTTATTGAACATCTCCGCCTCCATTACATATCCCGCAAATCAGATCCGTCTAATCCTCTAGTCCATCCCCTCCTCTCTGCACCTGGTCCATTGCCGCGCCTCCACCACTGTATTAATCCTGCTCTCCACTTGTCCACCCTCTGGATCCTTTCCCGTGGCAACTTCCTTACCCTCCCCATCCCGGATGATGCCCTCTGACCTGACATCTACCCTTCATACCAGCTGTGATCCTTCTCATTGCTCCCTCTCCCCATTCTCTCCCTGAGGGCCCCGACTATCCCTCCCTTCCCGTCCCTTCTCCCCTCCTCCGTCCCCCGTCCCACCAGATCTTCCTCTTACCGCTGTCCCCTATCCTTCTTTCCCATGGCTTCCTGGGACATCATCCCCCCCGTCCCCCACCGGCTCTGTGGCTCCTCCCCACCCTCTCCCTCTCCTTTCATCCCTTTCCCCCCATACCACATCTTCCATGCTGTCAGTTCTCCACCATCTACAGAACCTCCTTTGTGCTTCGACAAGTGTGGTGTGCTTTAGCTACATTGTTTTATTATACAACAGTGGACAGCCAACCTGCAGCCGACACCATCAGTTTTAATTTGTGTATTTCTCAGAGAGTGTGTGTTTTTTTTTTGTTTTTGTTTTGTTTTAACTCCACGATAACGGACGGTCTCACCATAGCCGCCGCCCAATGCTCATTTTAATTGTGTGTGTGTGCCACTGACTTCGAGCAACTGTTTTTATTCACCACTTTCGAAATGTTTTATGTCACCATCGTTTTCCTCCATTTTATTTACGTTGTTTTATTTCCATTTTAAATCTCCGTTTTATTTATGTGTTATCTCCAAAATTTTATGTCTTTTGTGTTTTTATGTTTCTCCTCTGTCAATTTTTATTTCTGTAGGCTGCAGATCGCCAGTGAGCGCTGCCGGCCCGCCCCTTTTTTAGGGAAATTCAAATAACAATAAAGAAAAATACAATCGATCCCGACATCTTTCCCGCCTGGTAGCAGGCACCACCGTTACGTTGGTTAACGTAATTCCGCTCTGCTTCTAGGCCTGCCGCCGTCCCTGCCGTTGGTCGTGCTGCTACCGCTACCGCCGCTGCTGCCGCCGCCGCCGTCGCTGTCGCCGCCCAGCCCTGCCTGGAGGCACTGCCGCCAGGAGGCCCTGCCGGACCTGCTCGCCGCCCCAGTCCAGCCCGGGGCCCTGCAGCCCGGGGATCGGTTCGCCGCCGCTGCCGCCGCCGCCGCCGCCGCCCGGAGGTTCCGCCCTCATAGTCCCGCTGACCGCCGGGCGGGTTCGCCGTCCCGCCGCCGCCGCTGCGGAGCCGCCCTGATCCCCTCGGGTCATCCTCGCTGCCTGGTCGCTGCCGCTGCCGCCGCTGCCACCGCCGCCGCCGGCGTCATCTCCGCCGCCGCCCTCCAGCCAGCTGCCAGTGGTCTCCCGTCGCTCCACCGCGGCCCGAGGCTTCCGCCAGCCCCAGCCGGCCGCCTGGAGTGGTCGCCACCTTCCACTTGAACTGTCTACCTCTCTTTCCTCTTCAACTTCTTTCCCTATTTCGTCCGTCACAATTTCCAACACCCCTGTCACCATTACCACCACTGTTTTATACACCACCCCCACCACCGCCCCCACCGCCCCCACCGCTCCCACCGCCCCCACCGTCACGACATACGTCCGCCCTTCCCCCGACATCCTCCTCTCTGTGCTCCTCTCCATCACAGCCGCCTCCCAAGACTCCCCACCTCCTCCAGCTACCGTCCAGCACCTATCGCCGGGGCACAGTAGCTGACACCTCGCAGTCGCCGCCTCTTTCCGTCGCACTGCCCATCGCCACAACCCCATCGTACCCGTCCCGTCCTCCTCCTCCATCCGCGACAGTAGGAAGACCACTAAACATGGAAGTGCGGACTCCGTCCCTTCCGCTTCTAAGATAACTCCTCCCCTCCTCCACAGCCTGCCGACATCATGGACACTGCGCCCGTCCCCCCCAACCGGATTTTTATACCGACCTCCTCTCCCGTCCCGATCCCCACTTCCTAGACAATTACACCCTCTCCCTAGAGCTTCGCAAGTACTTCCCTGCCACCCCTACCGCCCAACTCATCCCACTTAGGGACTCTGTCCTTATCAAATCTCCCAGCCCTACTTCCCATACCGACATGCTTCAGTGCCTCCCTGCCATTCACCTCGGCCCCCACGCAACCCTCATCTCGTACTATTCCTCCTCCTCACCCCGTCAACCCCTCCCTCCCCGCCGTATGCCGTGATAAACAAACTTAGTCCAGTTATCATGGAGGGCCAACTCAATGCCCATCCAGACATCTCTATTCGCTCCACTAAGCGGATCCGTAAAGCCACCAGCCCCACCTACCTGATGCGGATTTTCACCGAATCCGCATCCTGCATCGATCGCCTTCTTTTCGAGGGGGCACTCATCTATGACTGCCGCCACAAGGTAGAACCCTCCTGCTCCCCACCCCAATCCTACCACTGTGCCTGGGTCTCGTTTATAACGATCACCTGACATAGCACTGCTGCAACCCACCCACCTGTCCCCACTGCAAGTCTAATCACCTCCACAAAAACTGTCCCAACCTTGCCTCCCCTCCTATCTGCAACACCTGTGGTGGCCCCCATCCCACCTACTCCTATAAGTGTAAATCCGTCCCCGCCCTCACCACTATCGAACTTACAGTCCATGTTCGTTCTGTCGATCCCCCTCTCCATCACAACAACTCCCTCTGCCCCCCTCCAACTGCAGAGGACGTCATCCGATTTGTTATGACCGTCCTGCAGAACATCCATCCCTTCCATCATCCCCATACCCTCCAACAGATCGCCCTTGCCGCCCATTCCGTCTTTCACCTCAAAACCTTCGCCACCCTCTCCCATGCACATTCCCATTTCACCTACTCCCGGCAAGTTACCTTAGTCTAGACACACCCTACCCTCTTTACCCATCGCCCCCTCTCCCTCATGTCCTTCCCTTTCGACCCCTATGGCAAGCCGTTCCTATACCTTCCTCTATCATAATGTCCGCTCTCTTCCTGCCAATAAACACCTCCTTATGCACACACTTTCCCACCACCGCATGGATGCCTTCCTCCTGAACGAGACCTTCCTCCAGCCCCGTCGTCCTATCAGCACTGCTCCCTACGTCCTCCACCGCACCAATGACCCCCCATCCCTCGCCCGATGCGGAGTGGCGATCGGCTACCTCTGCCATCACCCCTTCCGTCTCTAACCTCTCCTTAATGACCCTACCGAACACCTAATCCTCAGCCTCTTCCTCCCATACCTTACTGTCACCCTCGCCACCATTTGTATCCGCAGCACTGCTCCCCTTCCATATGCCTTCCTCTCCCACATAGACCGCTCCTTCACGACTTATGTGATTCCCACCGACCTTAACATTTCTTCCTATCCGCCCACTGAACTCCGAGGGTGGCGTCAGTTTGTCAACACCTTGCTCCAGGGTGACGTCCTTCCTCTACCCCACCCAACCCGCCCTGAAAGCAACACCACACCCAACGTCGTTCTGACGTCTCTTAAACTCCGTGGGCACATCACGGCAGATGTCCTTGACGTTATATGCAGTGACCATGCCCCTGTCCTACTTACCCTTGACCACCGCCCCTGCACTGCCAGCGCTCCCCATCCTATGCCCCCTCCCAAACTCGTTCATGACTATTCCCATGCCAACTGGAATGCCTACCGTCACTCCATTGACACCTCGGTCGCAAGCCACCCACTTCCCCTCCCCACTCCTGCCAGTATTAATGATGCCTCCTCCTTCCTCCAGCAGACCGTTGCTTATGCAGTCCATGCCCACAACCCCACCCGGGCGATTTATCCTCACCGTCCTACCCTTCCTCCACAGGTCGTCCTTCTCCTTCGCGAATCCCATCGTCTGTACTGCTCCTTCCTCCAGACCTGTGACTGGGACACACTCCAACGCCACTGGCAACTCCAACGACACATCCAAAACCTCTTGTCCGCGAAAAAACGCCGGGACTGGCGCCAGACACGCACCCACCTAAATTCAACGCTCCCTGTCAACTCCTCCAAGTACTGGCATGCCTTCTGCCGCCTTACTGTCAGTCACTCCTCCCCCTACTACCTGCTTCTCCATGATGACCGTCCTTTTCGGAAAAGGAAAATTTCTGACAATGCCAGTAAGGCAGAACACTTTGCCCCCTACCTCTCCGAAGTCTTTTCCATCCCTCATGATCCTCTCTTTGACTATTCTCTCTTCCCAGACGTCCATGAGCAAACCGATACCTCCACTCCCCCGCTCGCCCCAGGTTTCCAGTACTTGGACCACATCCCCCCTTCAGAACTGAGCACACCTATTAACACCCATGACATAATCGACGCTCTTCGCACTAAACGCAACACCACCCCCGGTCACGCCCGGCTGATCTACCGCCACCTCCAAGCCTGGCCCCTCTCCTTCCACAAAGCACCTGCCACCTTTTATAACGTCATCCTTTTCACTGGCTTTTACCTCAACCTGTGGAAGACCTCCTGTATTCTCATGTTCCTTAAACCTGACAAGCCCCCATCCCAGACCTCAACCTACCATCCCATCAGTCTTACCACTGTGTTCAGCAAGGTCCTAGAAACCATCCTTTCCCGTCATATCCATCAGCACCTCCACCACCACCAGTTCCTCCCCTCTTTCCCAATATGGCTTCCGACCCTCCTTCTCTGCCGACGACCAGCTCCTTCGCCTAAATCATCTCCTATCCGTCCAACTCAATTCCCGTCACTCCGCAATTTTTGTCTCCCTAGATATCCAAAAGCCTATGACCGTGTATGGCTTTCCGGTCTCTCTTTCAAGCTCTAGCTTTATGTCCTACCTATTAACTATGTCCGCCTCATTGCTTCCTTTCTCACCTGTCGCCCCTCCTATGTCACTGTCTGCAACTCCGACTCCTGTTTGTTCTACCCCTCCGCTGAGGTGCCCCAAGGCTCCATCCTCTCTCCTCTCCTTTATCTCATCTACTACGCCGACATGCCCCAGCCCAAGCCTCCTGTCTATCTCCTACAATATGCTTACGACACCACCTTACTCGCCCTCTCCCCTCCCTTGCCTGTTCCCAGTTTTTCCTCCAGTCCCACCTCACCGAGTTCGCCTCATGGTGTAACTAGTGGCTGCTCTCTGTCAATCCGGACAAATCCCAGGCAATTATCATAGGTCGTACCACCCCCTCCTACCGTCTCCATGATTTCTACCTTAACCTCCACAACCGCCCTATCTGCCACACCCCCATCCTGAAGTACCTTGGCCTAACCCTCGATCGTAACCTTTCCTGGACCCCCCACCTCCGCACTGGCTGACAAAAAGCCCTCTCCTGCCTTAACCTCCTAAAACTCCTCACCGGCCAGACGTGGGGTCACAGCCCCTCCACCATCCTCTACACCAACCGCTCCTTCATGTGTCCTGTCCTTTGCAGCTTCCATCCCGCCTGGATTTCCGCTCCCACATCCTATTACAAAACCCTCCAAGTCCTTGAGCGCCACGTCCTCCACCTCGCCTACCGCATCTGGCTTCCTTCCCCCACACGGATCCTGTATGACATGATCCCGTTTCTCCACCTCCTTGAATACCTCCTTTTGTGTCCCAACTTCGCCGCCGCTTTTGTGTCCCAGCCTCGTCGTAGGTGTCGGTGGCCGAGTGGGATGAGCCCGACACAGGAACAAAAATAGCACGCTGGTGCAGGTACAGAGGGGAGCAGCCAGAAACTATAAACACTAGAGTAAATTAGAAAGAGATATATATTGCACAGAATGTAACAATACTTAACTTTTACATAGTACTGCAGAATGTTGATACACAGTTGTTAGAGGCCTGCCTAGTGCCTGTACGATAGCAAAGTCTTCACTGGTGCCTATCTGATTACGAAGGTCCTAGCTGGTTGCTAACTCAGTCCCAAGTGGACGATGTCCTTCAGTGTTGGCCACAAGCGGAGTTGTCGCAGAGGGCGCTCGTGGCTGTCGTCGTGAGAACGCCGCGCCGTGCGTGCATGGCGGCGCGCGGCGAAAGTAGGTGGCGCGCACTTTGTACTTGTGCGACACCACACCTCCAGCATATCCATATCCTGTAAAATAGTCTCCCGCAACCCCCTGATCCATCCTCACCAACCCTGGGCCTCTGTCACGCCTCTACCGCGTTATACCCCCTTCCCTTCATCTTCACAGCCTCCATGTTCTCTCACAGGGTAACTTCCGCCGCCTCCCCCTCCATGATGACGTCCTCCGTCCTGACATATACCCATCCTACCAGCTCTGATCCCCCCCCCCTGTAGATGTATGGCCCCCTCTCCCCCTCCCACGCTTGGCTACCCCATCCCCGCCCTGGAGTCCCTACGGCTCCTCCCTACCGCCTCCTTCCCCACCGTTTTTCCTCTCCCCCGCGCTTCCCTCCCCCCCCCCCCACCTTCTCGGGGTCCTGGACCGACTGTTTTAACACTGCTACGTCAAGTGTTGTGTGCTGTGCTCCAGTGAAGTGTACGTTTTTTAACTGCGTCCACCGCAATCAACAAGCGTCGCACCGTGTGTTTTAATTAGTGTCTCCATGTACTCGTCGTCCTGTGTTATTGTCGTCCTACATGTTTTTTTAGGTCACCGTGGCTCATCATTTTTAACTAACTAAATGTGGTTTTAATCATCTGTCTTTTGTAAAGCACTTCAAACTTTCGCCTTATCTATGTTATTGTATCTCCTTTGTTTTATCTCCTGTTATGTATTTTAATTCTCAACTCATATATGTCTTTTAATTATTCTCGGCTGAAGAGCAGCCTGTAGTACTGCTGCCAGCGTACCAGTGTACTGTTGTAAAATACAACATCGTTGTATACAAAATCGATCCCGTTACTTACTGGAAGCCACGACATTGGATTCAGCTATTGTTCTGTTGGAAACTAAGAAGATAAATTTAATCTGTCACTCGCCGCAACACACAAAAAAACTTATGAAACTTTTAGTTGCATCTGATTATTTTCTATTTTTAGAAATATCGAGATTGGAAAAAGAGATAAACTACTCGTTTTTGCTGCCCGATTGTGAAGTGTCGTCTGTAAACGAATGTGATGAAGAAGCAGCAGAAATTATTGATGACCCAAATGTGACATGAGTACTTCCAAATGACAGCGAGAACTACATAAAAAGAAGCGGAAGGCATTCATCACAAAGCACAAACCAGTAGTTCCTAGCGTTCATGATTATGTGCGCATATGTGCAGGTGCAAAACAGTTTACAATAAGGAGCACCAGGAGGCGATGCAGACAATGCAGTACACGGAGACTAAAGACCCTGTCAAATTTCATTTGCAGCTACTGCATAATATCTCAAAGTATTCAGCCATGTTTGGAAAAATTTCACAAAAATGTTAAGATCTGAATAAATAAATATTTTAAACATAATAACGGTACTAACATTCTTATGTGTGCAGATTTTTATCCTTACTAAATAAGTGAATGTTCCCTAAATTTATTCCTCCTCGAATCCAGTGCGACATATACGTCCCACATAAAATAATATTAATAATACAAATAACAGTTGAAATGTAGAAAATGGTCGGACTCACTAGTCATTTCAAAAGCAATATGCGAAATTTAAATTAATTAGGTCATTAAAGAGTTAATTAGCGAAACATTTTTTCAACTTCCTGAATATTAATCGGGCTGAATTTTGTAATATACCGAAAGTGCTGTATCGTAAAGTCAGTGCCACAGGCCAGACGTAAAAGAACGATCGTGGAGAAGGCAGCGACGACCGGCAGCCAATCGCACACTAGCGCTGCGGATCCTGGAGGGAGAAACCTTGATGCGCGTCCTCTACAAGCTGCTATATCTAGGGTGACATGCGTCTGGATGTGCCCATCTGAACTCAGCTCCAAATTGGCTGTCACTAGGACTAAGTGCAGATAATATCGTACAGAAGACGACGCCACGAGAAGAGAGAAGAGACATACTTTATATAAGTTGATTATTTTATCTTTGTCATCATCATCATCAGCCATTTCAATCATTTAATTATGTGGCCTCTTCGAGTCGTGGATTTAGGTAGGTTTTCAGCAGTCTTCTCCAAGTGGAACGATCTTGAGCAATTCTCTGCCAGGTGCTACCAGCGATCTTCCTGATACCTTTGTCCCATCTGTCCGGTGGTCTTCCTCTAGGCCTCCGGTGCTCTCTCGGACTCCACTCCAGTACTATCTTCGTCCATCTGTTGTCTTTCCTTCTCGCGATGTGGCCGGCCCACTGCCATTTCAAGGAGCCTACTGTCTCTAAGATGTCCTTAACCTTGGTCACAGATCGGATGTCACCTGCCCTTTTCCTATCCTTTCTTGTATAGCCCACCATTGCTCTTTCCATGGCTCTCTGTGCTGTCCTAAGTTTCCCTTTTGTAAATGACTTAATTGTCTATGTCACGCAGCCATACGTCAGCACAGAAAGAATGTACTGATCAAACATTGTTTTATTCAGATTTACCAGCATTTTTGATCTGAATATTGTATAATTCCTCCCAAATGCTTGCCAGCCGAGCTTGAGGCGCCGATAGATTTCGGGCCTTACATCTCCCTGCATGTTTATAATCTGGCCAAGGTAGATATATTCACTGACCTTTTCTAATGGACTGTCCTTGAGTTTCACATCACCATTTGTTTGACATTACTTTTGTTTTGGAGAGGTTCAAATTCAAGCCAACTAACTGACATTACGAAGTAAGATCCGTAACTAAGTTCTGGAGCTCTGTGAAGTCGTTGGCCAGTAAGGAAATATCATCAGCAAATCTCAAGTTGGTAAGCCTTCTTCCATTAATTCTGATTCCCTTGCCTTCCCAGCTCAGCTTTGACATAGCCATTTCCAGTACAGCCGAGGACAGTTTTGGGGAGATGGGATCACCTTGCTTGACACCCTTCATGATGCGGAATTCTTGATTCGCCGATATTGACATAAGCTGAAGAAGTCTCGTAGATATTTCTGAGCACTTCAATGTACGCTGCTTCCACTCCTTGCTCTCTCAGGGCTTGGAGAACAGCTGTATGGGTAACGGAGTCAAACGCCTTTTCAAAATCAACAGACGCAATGCAGACAGGCATTTGGTATTCATTTGCTCTGCTTATCACTTCACTGACGCTCAATATGTGGTCAATAGTATTGAAATTGCTTCGGAATCCTGCTCGTTCTATAGGTTGAGATGAGTCTAGGGTGGAACTAATTCGATTTGACAGGATCTTTGTGAAAAGTTTGTACAGAATTGAGAGCAAGCTGATAGGACGATAGTTCTTGATGTTGTGAATACTTCCTTTTTTATGTATCAGTATAATCATTGCCTTGTACCATGATAGTGGGACTGAAGCATGGTGCAGGCAGGAAGTAAATACCTTGGCCAAGTGATTTATTGTCACGTCTCCTGCCAGTTTCACGATTTCGACACTAAGCTCATCATCCCCTGGCGCTGTTTCCTTCTTCATACTATCTAGAGCAACCTTGACTTCCGATGGGAGTATATCTGGAACACTAGGTTCATCATTTAATTTAAATACACTAAAATTTTCTCTTGGTTTGCTATACAAATTCCTATAAAAGTCTCTTATGAATTTCAAAACCTCCTCCTTTTCAGTGATTCGACTGTCATCTCCATCAAGTGCGATAACCTGCTTTCTACCGATCGTGTGTTTGCGTTTGGCTGACTTTAGACTTGTTTTGTTCTCTAAGGTTGCTCCTAAGGTGTCTTCTCTAAATTTCTGTATGTCAGTTTTCATTTCTCTTCGCACTGCCTTACATAGTTATGAATACGCTACTATGCCACGCTCGGTTTGGATTTTCATTTCTCTCCTTTGTTGTAAAAAGTTTTCGGTTTTGGCACTGAATTTCTTTGGTTGTTTATTCTTTTGCCATAGGCCACCAACTTCTTGCGCACTTGAAACAATCATTTTGGCCAAATCTCCATCTTTAGTTACTTGAAACTTGCTTTGGAGGACTCCTTGGAATTTCGACGAATGTTCTTCCAGGTTAATGAGGTTGATTACACTTCTCTTCCCTTTCATAAGTTTGTTCCTTTCATCTCTGACATTGAGTTCGACCCTTGCTCTCACTAGACGGTGATCACTGCCAGTGTTGAACTGATTTAGCACCGAAACGTCTTTTACAATTTGCGGAATGTTTGAAAGAATGAAGTGTATCTCATTCTCCACACAGAAAGTTTGGCTCCTCCAAGTCCATTTTCTGTTAAAATGCTTCTTGAAAAACGTATTCATGATGGACATATTGGTGTAGTGCTCAGCGAACTGCACTAATCTCTCGCCCCTATCGTTTCGATCATCAATCCCATAGTTGCCCACTACTGTGTCACCTTGTTTCTTGGTGCCCACTTTTGCATTAAAATCGCCAATAATCATCTGGAAGTGGCAATCTCTTCCTTTTTTACAGGTGTTATCCAGGCTTTCATAAAAAGATTCAATTTCTTAGTCAGGATGGTTTGAGGTGGGGGCGTACACTTGAACAATCTGTATCTTATACCTGTTCGAAATCTTAAGGACCAATCGAGCTATCCTTCTGGACGTTCCTTCTAAGACAGATACTTTATCAGCGATGTTCTTGTTAATTAAGAATCAAACTCCATTGAGTTTTCCTTCCCGGTCGCCACAAAAGTAGAACAAGTTGCCAGAGTGCAAACGGAGACAGTCTTCCCCTTTTCGGCGTACTTCACTTAAACCAACAATACTCCAGTTGATTTTTATAAGCTCTCTCTTTATTTCTTCCAGTCTGTCGTTTCCTAATAGAGAACGACAGTTATATGTACAGACTTGAAAATCTGCATTTTCTTCTCAGCGCACCTTGGTGTTTGGAACATCAAAGTTGCTCCCACCCGGAGATCCAATTGTTCAAATGTTTGTAGAGCTTATGGGACTTAACTGCTGGGTCATCAGTCCCTAAACTTACAAACTACTTATGAACTAACTACGACTAAGGACGGTACAAATATACATGCCCGAGGGAGGATTCGAACCCCCGACCGTAGTGGCCGTGCAGTCCGTGACTGGAGCGCCTCAGTCCCCTCGGCCATCGCGGCCGGCTCCCGGAGATCCGATTGTGGGGCTATTACTCCGGAAAATTTAACATTAATGTCGCACATCATGACTGAAAAAGGTGAGAAGCATAATCGCCACGCTTGCTTCAGAACGGATTGGCGATACAATTTCCAGGCCGCCCCTGCCATGGCGTACAGACGCCTTTGGTAGGCCGCTCCACTGGAGTACAGACGCCACGACGTTGCTAGTTTCAGTCCACCCTCGGTATTTCATTTCCCCGGTGCCACTCATATCTGTCCGCCTCCGTAGCTCAACGGTAGAGTCGCTGACTACCACACAGGAGGCCCGAGTTCGATTCCCGGTAGGGGACTGGGTTTTGTGTATTGTCCTAATCATCATCATCTTATCATCATTGGCACGTAAGTCGCCCAGGCGGCGTCAAATAGAAAGACTTACATTTAAGGCGGCCGAACAATCCCGCAAGGGATCTCCCGGCCAAGAAAGCCATACGCTCATTTCCATTTCCACTCATATCTGAGAAGCTTTCCCCTATCCGCCACCTGGGGAGGCGCCCGATGTGGGACTAGCAACCCCACACGGGTTGTACAGTTCAGTAAATGAAACTTGTTGATTGTTGATTATTAATCTATATAGCTGTTGTAGCTGACCATGATTCCTGCCAAGCACCTTTCCTGAAAGCTAGGCTGGGAACGGCAAACAGAGGCTGGGCAACGCGGTGGAGTAGCCGAGCGGTCTAAAGCGTCTCGCTGCGGAGCGCGCGGTTGCTCGCCATGGAGGTTCGAGTCCTCCCTGGGGCACGGGTGTGTGTGTTGCCCTTAGGTTAGTTTTAAGTTGTTTGTAAGCTACGTACTGATGACAACGCAGTTTGGTCCGATAGATTTAGAGACATTTGAACATTTGAAGAGGCTGACCAGGACGACAAAACAAATGGCATCAAGGTTTAACCGAATTGGACGCAAAAATCGCTGACGATACACTGCAAAATTAATTTGCTTTCTTCCAGGGCTTTGCACTATAAACTAATCTTTTGATTCTATTGCAGGGAATAGCGTAAATTTTTATATTTTTGCACGGTTTCTTATTATTGCAGTTTATGCAAAATATCAGTCCCCAATAACACAGCAACTGCCATTGCGCCGCAGCTTCCTGCCCTCAATGCAGCAATTAATGCAGCTGTATCAACTTCAGAGTCAACAAATTGCCTCTCTATTGTCAACCATGCAACAACTTCTGGCCACACCTGTGTCAAAAAATATGCAAGTTTCACTCTACCAGCACCAATAATTCCACTGTTTCGCCAGTATGACGAAACACATGAAGAATGGACAGAATGGTTGCAACACTTTGAAGCCTACGCCACAGATCACAAGATATAAGATACTGTCAAACTACGTTTTTTCTCTCAGCTGTAAACCTCCAACGTTCTGTTCTTGTCATAAAAACTGTTTTCCACCGTAGAGCCTTCTGAACTTTCTTATGATTCAGAGATAGGCGCCGTCACATCATATTATGAGCAGAAAAAGAATGTAGGTGCCTCTAGGTATCAGTTTTTTCAGTGTAGAAAACGAGAAAACCAAACATACAGGCAGTGGATAACAGATCTTCAAGGTCTCGCTAGAAAGTGTAAATTTCAGTGTTTGTATTCAGATGTGATGTTACGTGACTCTATTGTCTCTAATATTACTGATGTCAAACTTAGAGAGAAGATTTCAAAAATATCAGATTCGTGTTTCCATAAAGTAGAACAGATTTTGAAACAGTACAATTCAGGTGCCATGGCAGCAGAAAACTTTGCTTCATTTAAACTGTCTACTGTAACATCGTCACCCTCTGGCGAGCGCGAGGTGGGACGCCGTGCATTTCCACCTGCCCCGGCAAAGCGTAAACAAGATGCTGACAAACCGTCAATTTTAATTTGTGTATTTCTCGGAGTGTGTGTTGTATTTTTTGTTTTAACTCCACAATAGCGGGCGGTCTCACCATAGCCGCCGCCCAATGCTCATTTTAATTGTGTGTGTGCCACTGACTTCGAGCAGCTGTTTTTAATCACCACTTTCCAAATGTTTTATGTCACCATCGTTTTCCTTCATTTTATGTACGTTGTTTTATCTCCATTTTAAATCTCCGTTTTATGTATGTGTTATCTCCAAAATTGTATCTCCTTTGTGTTTTTATGTTTTTTCAAATTTTATTTCTGTAGGCTGAAGAGCGCCAGTGAGCGCTGCCGGACCGCCCCTTTTTTAGGGGAATTGAAATAACAATAAAGAAAAAAAATCGTTCCCGACATCTATCCCGCCTGTTAGCAGGCACCACCATTACGTTGGTTGACGTAATTCCGCTCTCCTTCCAGGTCTGCCAGTGTACCTGAATGTATGTGTACGGGTATTAAAATAAAATAAAAAAATATATATAAAAAAAAATCGAAGTATAGAAACCATCAGTTCAAAAAGCAGCAAATTTTTTCTAATGCTTTGGCGAGGCGTATGTCAACAGCCGTCATATATTTCATAAAATGCATTGTTAAAACCATCGGCCGTTTATTAAAAACCTTATATATCAACCAGCTTCGGTCAATAGACCATCTTCGTAGATTAAACGGTGTTAAAACTGAATGGTAAAATGCATCAGTTAAAATACGTCTAGTTGAGACAAACAGGAGACGGTATAATTAAAACAATTAGGGATGTCTCAGGAAGCCACGGGGAAGAAGGATAGGGGAGGGCGGTAAGAGGAACATCCGGAGGGACGGGGGAGTGAAGTCTTGCCCAAAATGTTTCTGGCAGCACAAAAGGCAGAACTGTCCATCCCAGTCAGCAAAACGCTATGCATGCGGCAAGAAAAGTCATATACAAACAGTCTGCTTAGAATTTGCCTTACCAGCCCCAACAGTGATGAGACAATACTTATTCAATAAATGCAGTATTTTCAAAACCAGTGGGTGCCCCTCGTAAAATTAAAGGCGCGGAAGTAGTACAAGCTGTTCGCCAGTCTAGGAAAATGTATGTCAAGTTGCGTGTGAATGACATTTCCGTAACATTTCAACTAGACACATGTGCATCAGTCTCATTGCTCAATCGCAAAACTTAGGATCGCCGCGCCTTTCTCGCGCTAGCACAAGGTTAACAGCGTACAATGGCCATGAAATTCCTGTACTAGGGCAGTGTTCACTACCTGCAGAATACCGTTCGCAAATGCGAAATGGGACTGAGTCGCTCCAGTCACGGTCTGCACGGCCCCTACGGTCGGGGGTTCGAATCCCCCCTCGGGCATGGATATTTGTGCCATCCTTAGGATTAGCTAGTTCATAAGTAGTTTGTAAGTTTGGGGACTGATGACCCCGTAATTAAGTCCCATAGACTCTACAAATATTTGAACATTTGAACAGTAATCAATGTTTGGTGCACTTCGATCCAGAAAAAACAGTTCTTTTGCAAGTTGACTCGTAATCGTAAGGTCTAGATGCAGTGCTGACACATAGACATGGGGATACGGACTGTCAGTTTGCGTCAAAACTTTTGACAGACACACAGTGCCGTTATTCTCAAATTGAGAAGGAAGCTTTAGCAATTATGTATGGTGTCACGAAATTCTATCACTATTTGTATGGGAGAGTCACTGAACACAAGCCTTTGTAGTTATTGTTTCATCCAGCAAAGACTACTCCTACTCACAAGGCACACAAATTGCAACGCTGGGTATGTTCTTATCACAGTATCAGTACCAGCTTGTGTACAGACCCACAACTCGCCATGAAGATACCGGCACACTTTCCCGTCTTCCTATTGACCCTGATAGAGACTTTGACGCTTCTGAGACGTCTTCTTGTCAGATAGATGCACTGGAAAATAGATTATTGCAATCGTTTCCGTTGGAATATAAGAAAATTGAATGGACCACAGAAACAGATCCCGATTTTCGAATTCTGCTGCGCTACATTCGCACAGAATGGCCTCGCTCACAACGTGACACTGAAAATTCTCTGATGCGTCACTATTTTGCTAGAAGAAATGAACTTTCAGTCCGTAGAGGTGTCATCCTAGTTTCAAATGACGGTGGACAATCACGTGTGTTGATCCCGCGACGTTTGTAGAAGGAAGTATTGAACTTACTTCACCAAGAACATTGGGGAATGGTTCGCACTAAGCAACTGGCACAACGACACTGTACTTGGCAGGGTATGGACGCCTATATAGAACAGATGACGTCACAGTGTTCAATGTGCGCTATTAACCAGCCAGCGGCACCTCAGAAAATTGTTGCCTGGCCCAAAGCAGATTCACCATGGCAATGAGTGCATATTGACTATGCTGGTTCCTTCTGGAACACTTAGTGGCTTATTGTGGTTGATACTTTTAGGGTTACCCATTTACAGTGCCAATGTCTTCTATGACTTCTAGTAGCACGATTAGGGCGTTATCTTCATTTTTTTTTTCTGTGGAAGGTTCCCTGAATAGATAATTTCTGACATTGGCCCTCAGTTCACAACGCAAGAATTTCGCTTCTTTTGTGCACGCAATGGAATTAAGCATCTCACCAGTGCATCGTTTCACCCGCAGTCGAACGGCGCTAAGGAACGCTTTGTCCATACATTTAAGCAACAGATGTTGAAACTTTGTCAGGAGCACTCACGGGAGGCAGCTTTGCAACTGTTCCTCCCCTCCTACCACTTGCATCCCCGAGAAGGATAATCATTGGCCGAATTTCTGCACGGCCACTTCCACTGCACCCTGTTCCACTTCCTCCACCCACCACGCTGACAGGAGCAGCAGCAACCGACAACACGCAATCACTTCACTCCGCGTAAACCATTCTTTTATAAAGTTTTCAGCGGTCGCAGACGGTGAGAGCGGGACAGGTCATCAAATATTTCGGTTCATCCATGTTTGAATTTTGAGGACCTGATGGTGTAGTTCGCAGGCACCGACATCAAATTCGTCCTTATTGTGTACCCTGCGATCCTTCTGCATTTCTGTCGCCAGATTCGCACTACAAGCAGACCGCATAGCATCTGCCGCCCGCGCGACCTCGGCAGCCGCTCGTTAGCAGATCTCTACGACACCGTGGACCGTGGACCGTGGACCGCCTCCACCTCCACTGGACATACCCATGGCCCTCGACCAGCACTACCAGCACACCACACAGCATCCGTCGCTGACGTCGCCACCGACGTCACAGTCTATGTCATCATCTGTGCCTCTGGTCGTGGACGTGGGTCCTTCGGAGGTTTGCACAGAGGACGTTCCCTTACGAGCTCAGGCCGGATGACAGAACCCGGCGTCCTCTGCAGCTACAGATTCCGGTCCATCAGTACATCCACAAGTCTGTCTCTGCCCCTAATGTCGAGCTCCCTACACGACAACGGTTTGATGGTTTTTTTTGTGGGGGGGGGGGGGGGGGGAAGGATGTTGTAGCACATAGCGCTACAGACCATGTGCAAGAGAACGACCCTGGAGAAGGCAGCGGACGATTGGAAGCCAATCGCACGCCAGCGCCGTGCATCCTGGAGGGAGAAACCCATCTCTCACTCTCCATCTACTTTTTTTCTAAAAACATGTTATATTTATGGGAGAATATATAAGAAATAAGGCTGTCTTGCATAATGTGCAAAATTATACGTGCTGTATCCAAACAAACAAAGATAGCAATCAAAATACAAATGGCATATGAAATTTATATAAAAAAAAAGTTCAACTGTTTGTATAGCTTATGGGACTTAACTATGGGGTCATCAGTCCCTAAACTTACAAACTACTTATGAGCTAACTAAATTAAGGACGGCACAAATATCCATGTCCGAGGGGGGATTCAAACACCCGACCGTAGTGTTCGTGCAGACCGTGACTGGAGCACCTCAATCCCCTCGGCCACCGTGGCCGGCATATAAAATTCGCATGATCGTATATTTATTGAGGTATAAGTTGTACAGTTGTATAATTTTGTAAAATCTGTTGCGAATACAATTAGTAGTAAAGAAGTAACAGATTAAAACTTGATGCATGATAGAGCGGTTTTCTATGAACGCTACTGTTTATGTGCTCATATCTCATCAACTACGTGTCGTACACTAATACAATTTCGAAGGTACATTCAGCTATATGTGTGAATATTGTCTGTGAAATTTCCTGCTGTTACAATTCGTAGTGCTGAAATTATAAATAGTAACATCATACCGAATGCCGTAGTTACAGTCCATGAACATCGGAAAAGTAGTAAACAGAAACTTGTTTCCTTTCTTAATTTTGCTATGGTTGTCAGCGAGAAAAAGTTCAATACAGGTTTGGAAAAATGTGTTCGGTTGGTTGCAAGTCGCTAATTTCTGTCATTCTCATACAGTGTATGAATAAACTCTCGTCGCGTTTTGTGGCAGTTTTTTGCAATTACGTTGTTTATGACGTCGGAATTCCCGCCACCGGCACGACTGTTTCTGAAATAGCTAGCCTACAAGTAAGACGCATTTTTCTTTGCATAGATGCGGGACACGTCACACTTGACACATGGTCAGTCCTCAGCGATGTGTTTTCTTTATTACTGGTGCTTCAGATGACTGGGGGCTCACTTCCTTGAGTGCCGGATCTTGATAGTGTCACCGCCCTCCCCCACCCCCTACCCACCCCCGCCACTCACTCGGCGCATCGATGTTGCGCCCCTCCCGCCCTCCTGCGCTTCTTCGTCCAAAGAGAATATTTCGTGCAGCTCTGCGAGTGGCGACGGGACATAGCGCCCTAGTTAGCCCCTCACCCTTTAGATATATTTTCGTTAAAAGACCTGAAGAATGGTCTTGGCTTGTTTGCACTTGCTTCACAAACACACACACACACATGTTTGTAGAGCTTATGGGACTTGACTACGGGGTCATCAGTCCCTAAACTTCTACTTATGAAAGAACTAATACTAAGGACGGCACAAATATCCTTGCCCGAGTGGGAATTCGAACCCCCGACCGTAGTAGCCGTGCAGACCGTGACTGGAGCGTCTCAGTCCCCTCGGCCACCGCGGCCGGCGTACTTGCTTCCACTCGAGCTGAGGCTTCAGTCTACCAAGCTTCTTCATTTCACAATTTAGTCCCAAGCTTAAAGCTCAGAAAATTGTTTATAAAAGATACTGAACGTTGTGCATTTTTCTTTAATAATAAACACCAATAATATATGAATTTGCATATGAACACTAAAGCACAGTAAGTAACTAATTACAGTGTTAAGTGAAAAACTACCTTTGGAACACGTGACAATGGAAGCAGAACCCCCTCCTAACCTTACACATGCGCAAAGGCTGCTCTCCTCCACATCTTTTCACAGTTAAATATTTGTTACAATGAAGAGTATAAATATCATTTACCTTCTAAATCGCGAGACATTTGCTAAAACGTCTGAAGATATGTGGCAAGTAATAATACAAAAGTCATTGTTGTTCTCATATCTGTTAAAAAATAGATTGCGTTAAAAAAAATTAATTTAGTGGATCTGGAACCCACTACCTTCGGCGGCACAACACGACGGCTCTAACCACACGGCTATTCTTGCTAGGTGGAGAGTAGTGACTTCATTATTCTTCATGATGGACTCTTCTTAAGGCTTTCACATTTGATGCGTCTTTATATTTTCAAGATATTTTACCAAATCTGACGTGCTTTTGTTGAATCTTCAATACGCAAAATCTAATATGAAGGGCGGTTGTTGCGTTAACGGATGATTTGCCGATGGGCAAGGCGAGATGTGCAGTAGCTCCATCGTCTTTGCTTCGTGATCATCCGTGTGTAAACGCCAAAGTTCTAGTAGCCAGAAGCTAGCGTCACTATCAGCTCCAACGCCAATTTTAAAAGCGGCGTTTTCCCTGGCTCCTCCCTGCCATGGGAACTCCCCTATGCTTCCTTCAGAGGGCTCTGAAGAGAATTTGAACCTCAGCCGCTCATGCGCATCGCAACGCTTCGGACACTACAGCCTATATTAAGCGGCCGCGCTACAACTCGTATACAGGAGTTGGCACAGAGCGGAACGGACGCACGGCAGCACAGCAGCAGCATTCGTCTCGCTACCGACGTCTCCAGCAGCCATGTCCGGACGCGGAAGAGGAGGCGTGGGAAGGTGAAAAGGTGGCCTTCTTTCGGCCAATATGAAACATCTCGCTTGCGAGATGTTGCATATGGTCGGAAACGACGAGAGGAAGAAGCGGAAGAAGAAGAAGAAGCAGATGACGATGCAGTGTTTTCACTGCCAGAAACGTGGCCACCTGCCCAAGGACTGCAAAAACGCAGTGCGCTGAAGTGCGCTGAGACGCACGACACACGCGACAGTAAGAAGACGCGGGAAGCCGCGAAGAAGTGTGCTAACTGTGGTGGCCCACACGCCGCCAACTTTGGCTGCTGCAGCTACATCTGTAGCTGGAGCGGCGGAGGAAGTAAGCACACAGACAAGAGTTCCATTGAGGGGATAGAGAATCAAGAAGAACCCGCTGCTCATCCGCCCCCTCCCCCAAGAGGGGACAGCGGACCAAGCTGCGAAAAGACGTCTGCGACCATCGACGCGATGCGCGCTCTCAAATCCGCCATGGCGGAGGAGAGAGCGCTGCTTCGCGCCGAAATCGACGCGGCGCGGCGCCAAGTTGAAGAACTGGTGCTTGAACTTCGCGCCGCGAAAGAAGAGGCGACCGCCCTTGTTACGAACCCACAAGCGGGGAGGAAAGCAGGGGTGGACGCAGGGACGCAGACAGAAGAAAAATTCACACCGATAGGCGTGGTCCCTGCAGCAATGCAAGAGGCCGAAGGGACAAGAAGAGTCCGAAGAGGAGGAAAACGTATGGATTTGGACTACGACGACCACAGAAACTGTGGTCATGGAGGGCGAGGCTCCGGAAACGGAAGAGTGCTTGCCCATGCCGGAAAAGTACAGTGTCAAGAAGGTTCTTGACAAGCTCGTCTCCTCCATCCGAGACCTGACTTATCCCCACCTTGATAATCCTTATCCTCTCCTGCCATCCCATCTCAAACCCAGTCTCCCACACCAACCTGTCCGTCTCTCCCAATGTCTGCGAGAGCATCTGAACCCTATCCTGTCCAACAAGGAGTTCAAACTCCTCAATTCCCACCCCATCTTTTCCCCTGATCAGTGGGAAGTCATCTGCCGCGAGGCAGCTGAGTACACAAGATGGGAGCGAAGAGACCCGCGCCCTAGTGGAGCGCGCGGGAAAACAAACCGTTAGCTGTTGCTAGCAGCCAGGATCTTATTTATCTGTTGCAGGACCAGCAAGTCTTAGACATTCCAAGAAGCCAGGCAACATCAACATCATGAAGCCATGATATAAGAGGAACAGCAACTATCTGCTTAAACTCTATACACATCGGGCCAAGGTCGAGGCCCGTTCATAAAAGCGTCAGCGTCAACTCGTATACAGTAGCGCTTGAGGTAGCGTAGTGAACGGATCGGAGCAACAGCAAAGTTGTCGTGTTTACTTGTTGTTCTAACGGCGAGAGAGCAATTTGTCGTCAAAGGGACCCTTTTAGCGGGCGTTTAAGCATAAGTGTCGTGATATGTCACCGCTTTTAGCGGGTGAATAGGGCGTATTGCTAGGTTAGATACTACAGAATAGGGTTTTAAGGTCCACGGCACCTGCTGCGGCGAGACCAGCCCGCGGCCTGTAGATCAAGGCTTTGGGCCGTGTCCTATGTGGGCGACAAAAACCGAGCGACAGCGCGCGCCAGCATCAAGCGACAAATCTCAACAGCGTCCATCGTTAGGGAGCTGTCCTACATGAGCGACATCTGCAGCGCCGAGCGTCAGACGCGACAACGAGCGACGTTTGAATCTCAAACCTGATTGAATCTTGTCACTGTCGCACGCGCGACAAACTGTCGAATTCATAGATAATCTTCTGTTTGTCGAGGTTATAAACAATGTCACTAGAATTCTGCGAGCTAATAATCGCTGAACCTTATGGAACTGCAACTGTTTCTGAAATGACAGTATGTAAAATTGCAGTTATGCATATAATTAAGAATTTTGATTGGGATAAGATGTAAATTTTCTTTTGGACTTTAAATAAGAGTGAAGTTAAATTTTTATATTATTTTTAATATGACAGACTTCTGTTTTATTCTGAGTGGTAGTTTGATGAACACAATGATGAATTTGTTTTGAACAATTACATTTGCGTGTTTTTTAAGAATTTGCAGTATCATCAAACTTACTCCAGAGATAGATAACACTAGGATGTCACATGGTATGTGTGTAAAATTACGTTTCTGGATAAAATATCTTGCTATAATATTTTAGCAGGAATTTAATGTGTTTGGTAGGCCTTCAGTGGGATACGTGTGTTTTCAGTAAAAATGAGTATATTGGTATTAAATTAGTAAAAAAATTACAACTTGGAATCCGACATCACTACCCGTATGTAACGCCCGCTGCTAGCAATTCCGTCCAAAATTAAATGATTTACTCTCGTCCTACAATAAACTCATTTTGTACTTATTCAGTTGTTGATGGTTTGTAGTCACAAAAGAAAAACTCGTATTTGGCTGGTGATCTTCTCTATTATCGTATCTGAAGTTATGAATTAAATTGTAAATTTAATGCACATCACTCTTTTTACGTCTTATTATATAAAGTAAATAAAACTATATTGCCTTACTCTGTAGATACCGTTATTCTACGGTTTACGGGTGCCAAATTTTAGAAACAGTTGATCGCTTCTAGCGGCCATCTTGTAGCTAGAAGTTGTCGCTCACGTAGGACACCAGGCCATGTCGCCGAATGTGGCTGCTTGTAGCTGCAGTGTCGCGTCGCTGTAGTCGCGCGCTGTCGCTCGCCTTTGTCGCCCACGTAGGACACGGCGTTAGCGCAGTAATAGGTCCGCGAGTAGGGCTACCACTGGCAACCCGGTTCCAACTCCAGGAAGACGACATGGCCAGTACATCGGACGCCGCATTGGACAACGGATTCAGCCAACGACTAAAGGCAATAACTATCGCGGATACAAAAGAAAAGCACCGAGAGGAGAAACACGCTTATCTCCGCCGCCAAAAGCAACAAGCTCTGGAAGAGATTCGAAGAATCCAGGAACAACTACAAGAAACTGCTGACGTCACTGACGAGTCATTTTTATCAAATAATGACGATACTTCAGCGACAGTAAGCAACGCCGAAAGTGGAATGGAATTCCAAGCGCAACATAACACAGATGAAGAACGATTCCAAAAAGTGTGACAGAAGAAGAAAATACTTCGTCAACGGATTGCACAGAAGCTAGAAAAGATGACCAATCATCCAGTAGAAATGTCGAACCGTTTCGACACCCTAGTGGGACTGTCAGCACAACAATCAACAACTTCAGAACCGGACAAACCCACAAAACCCACGCCTACGCCAGCACCAAGGACACCGAAAATAACCCCGGTAGTAATTTACAATTGCTCCAATCGTGTGGCACTATGTCGCGAGCTAAAGGAACGTATTTCTGACAGCTTACGAGCCGCATATACAGGAGACGGAGAAAAATTCTTCGTCGATACTATTGAAGATTATCTAAAAGTGTTTACCTTCTGTAAAACCAAGAATATACCGTCCTTCAAACAAGGACTTGAATGTAGTGGTTAAGAACTTACCCCCTACAGTGACGGCAGCAGAAGTCAAAGAAGATCTGATAGAACAAGGCTTTACAGTCAAAGACGTACACCAGTTCAAGAAGAAGATACAAGGAAAACTAAACCCCCTTCCGGTATACGCAGTTACTCTATCACGAAGTGAACAGCCGCTCACAATATATGCTGTCCGATACGTTCTATCCACAAAGGTCAGGGTAGAAGACTACCATCCCAGGAACGAGCCAGTGCAGTGCAAGAGATGCCAGCGCTGGTCTCACACCACAAATTACTGCTTGCTACCAGCAAGGTGTGTCAAGTGTGGGGACATGTGTCCCACCACTGACTGCATTTTGGCTCAAGTGTCGATTCCTAAATGTGCAAACTGCCAAGGAACCCACGATGCCTCGTGGAACGGTTGTAAGGAATTTCAAAAACTGCTCAAGCGACAGGTAGCAGAAGAACACGGAATGCAACCACAGCAGACGCTAGTAAATTCAAATTGGCGATGACTACCTCCACTAATACACAGGAACTACCTCCTCCACCACCACCAACAACAAAGACTACGTCTGGCCAGGACGGACGCACGTACGCATCAGCCCTGAGCGGAAGACAACGATCCAATGACTTTTCAACAACGAGGAACCCAGGGAGAAGGACTCTGATGCAGCCCTTACGGAAGTTACAACATTTTTGAAATTTCTCAGCAGCCAAAACTTTTTCACCAAAGTTGTTACAGCGGGAAAACGGATGCTTGCGGCCAAGGACAAGTTATTCAAAATTTCGACACTGGTAGAAACACTGAACATGGCTGCAGCAATACAGGACTTGTTGCTATATATCTGGAATGCCACAGGCGTCCCGAACAAGAAGTTCGAACTACAAAACTTTATAGCACAGTATAAGGTCGATATTGTCCTCCTGTCGGAGACACATTCACGATCGAACGAACCATTTAAACTACGTAATATGATATGATATAGAACCGACCGAGAGGCACTAGGTGGCGGCACAGCGATCTACTGACGTCGGGACATAAGTCACCGCGAAGTAACCCTCTCTTCCCTCCAGCAGGTCGAAGCAGCAGCGGTGGCAGTACGTACTGACGTAGGGGAAATCACCCTAGTATAAATATTTACGACCAGCAGCACAACCTTCGGAACATTTTATCTACCAACCACAAACCATTGGAGGGGACTGGAATGCCAAGCATCCAACGTGGAATTGCAGATTGCCGAACCCACGGGAGATACAATTACACCAACTGGAGCAGGAACTCTACCTAAGGATCTGGGGACCTCAGGACCCAACACACACGCCGACCGTTCCTCACCACCAGCCAGATATCTTGGACATTACCATCCTTCAGGGACTGGGTTTTGACCCAAAATTGGTGACGATTAAAGACTTGTTCTGTACTAGCCAAGATTCCGCGGACGATCCACCTAACCAGTCAACGAGTTTGAAAAATAATTAGCCTCAATTTAAAAGAATTCTGAATAACAACGTTGTTCCAACGTTAGCAGTACAAACACCTGCTCAAATAGATTACCCAGTCGAATATCTCATCACGAACATACAGAAGGCAGACTATCTTCGGTCACGATCAGTGAAGAATATTCTACTCAAGAACCGCTCCCCCCGCTACTGGAAGAGCTGCGATTACAGAAAAAGCCATACCGCAAGCTCTAGCAAAGGGCCAGAAACCCAACGTACCGCAGAAGTTCACACCGGTTACAACGACAACTAACTGGCAGAGTGGCAGACAGAGAAATGGGAGGACAAAATGTCGACATTTCTACTAGAAACCAAAGACGAATGGAGACTTGTGAAGAATATACGAGCAGAGCCAACCTCCCGACGACCGCTCCAAACTCCGCAAGGAATGACGGACGACCCTTTGGCGAAAGCAGAAGCATTCATCACGGTGTTTGAAGATCAAACAACCCTTCTGAGGGAAACTTTAAACGCTGCACAACAGTAACATGAACGTACCACTATACAAATAACGGAGAGGATCCGCACGATGGCAGACCAAACGCAACCACATTTGACAACACGGAGTGAAAACTTACCCAAACAAATCGCCGGGAGTGGACTTGATAACTAACAGCCATCTTAAGAACTTACCGAGGAAACACTTGGTTCCACTAACGAGGATTTATAACGGATGTCTGCTTACAAGATACTTCCCTAAAGCTTGGAAAATCGTAAAAAACTTTCCCGTACCCAAATCGCATGACGTCAGCTTCCCCCACCACCGCTGATCCGAGCTGGGATAGTGAGCGCTCGTTTGCGCTCCGGCTCGCGTAGCCGCCTCTTGGAACAGCCTGGGTTAGGATATGTGCAACACCGTCGTTTGATGCAGCAGTTTTCCGCGCAAGTCATTGTTTATTACGTCATATCTAGTGAATAATATGTTGTACGTGATCCTAACAATTACGGCGACCGTCCGCATAGATGTAGAAAATTGGGTGCTATCGACAAGGGTTAGCAAATCGATTCTGTATTTTCCAGAAGGCTTTTGACATCGTACCTCACAAACGGCTTTAATGAAATTGCGTCGTATGATATATCGCCCCAAATTTGCGAATGGATGGGGGATATCCTGTCAGAGAGGACACAGTTCGTAATAATCGATGGTAAGGCATCGATTGAAACAGAGGTGATATCGGGCGTTCCACAGGGTAGTGTTATTGGTCCTCTGCTGATCCTTATTTACATAAACGATTTGGGGGAAAATATAAGTGGCTCTCTTAGGTTGTTTGTAGATGACGCCGTCATTTACCGTCTAGTGAAATCATCTGAAGATAAAGACCAACTGCAGAACGATCTGAATAAGATATCAGTATGTTGTATAAATTGGCAATTGACTCTAAGTAACGAGAAGTGTGAAGTCGTCCAAATGAGTATGAAAAGAAATCCGTTAAACTTCGTTTACAATATAAATCAATCGAAAGTAAAGGCCGCAAACTCCAGAAAATACCTAGGAATTACTATTACTCAAACTTAAATTGGAAAGAACACGTAGATAATGTCGTGGGAAAGGCGAACCAGAGACTTCATTTTATTGGCAGAACCCTTAAAACATGCAAAAGACCTACAAAAGAAACTGCGTACACTACGCTTGTCCGTTATTTTTGGAGTATTGCTGCCCAGTGTGGGATCCTTATCAGGTGGGTTTGACGGAGGACATCGAAAGAGTCCACAGAAGGCAACTCGGCTCGTATTGTCACGATACAGGGGAGACAGCGTTACGGAAATGATACAGGATCTGAGACGGGAATCATTACAACAACGGCTCTTATTGCTACGGCGAGGGCTGCTTACGAAACTCCAATCGCGAACATTATGCTTCGAATGCAAAAATATTATGTTAACACCCACTTACATAGGTAGAAATGATCATCAGAATGAAATACGAGATATCAGAGCTCGAACGGAGAGATTCAGGTGTCCTTTCTTCCCGCGCGCTATTCGAGAATGGAATGGGAGGTAAATAGTATAATGGTGGCTCGATTAATCCTCTGCCAGGCACTTAAATGTGATTTGCAGAGTACCCCATGTAGATGTAGATGTAGACATGGATTGAAGCTTACGTGTGCAAAATTTCATAAAAATTGGAAAAAAGAACTGTAGATTTGTATACAAAGAAACACAGAAACATACGTACACTTTGCTTTATATATAAAGAAGATACCTACTGTCATTGTCATAAGGGTTGTGAAAGTGGTTTATGACACCTTTGTGCTGGTCTGAAAAAAGCTTTGCTGTACAAAACGTTGTACAAAAAATCATTGTAGCTGGGTGTTGTTTACGTTAAATCTACCCGTTTTCGGTAAGTGACGGCCGTTCATCTCGAAGGAGAATTAGGACAACTGAAGGTGATGGATACCCAACGTTTTTCTCCACTACAGGAACCACGTAGTGGCAGAATGAGTTAACTGATACTCGACGCCGCGATGCATTACCGCGCCCGGTAGCAGCACACGTAACGTGCCTCATTGCCTCCGCAGAAAGGAGGCAAACATCAGTCGAAGAGGCCCGTCACCGACCCGACTGAAAAGAAAAAAAAAAGAAGAAGAAAAGAAAAACAAGAAAAACACACCGGCGGAAGTTGGCTGAATGGAAGCTCCGCAGCGGAAAGCGGCAACAACGGCAGCGGACAAATAGGGCCAACTGCAAGGGCAGGGGGGGAACTGGAGGCAGAGGCGGTGGCGGCTTACAGGCGCAAGAAACGTCGCCAGGCGCTGCCCCACACGGGGGGCGCAAATATGAATCGCGAGGTCCACTGGGAGCCGGGCGCGAACTGTGCGCAGTTCCAAATAGAGGACTCCGCAACAGTGGAGCGGGTTTCACGTGCCGGCTCTAGCGCAGAGGATTTATACGTCCCATGCGGTGGCAGCCGACGGAACATTTGACAACTGTGCAGTACATTCAGGTAATTGTGTGCTGTAATGACTTTTGTTTTTCTTATAAGCGAAAAGGACTCACGATATATAACAAAGACTACAGTGATTATTTAGTCTCTATCGGCGTTTTGCGGGTGAACTGCCGATTCAAAGGGTCCGACGCGCACAATATTTCGGCGATCAGACATGTCGGTATCATCAGGTGCACTGACTGATCCAGCTCCTGTTTTTATTTCATTTATTTACTTATTTCGTTACTAGCTGAAAACCCAGCGTTGCCCGGGTATTTATTTATTTATTCCTGCCATTTTCAGGTATATATTCATTTGTATAAGGGCTGTATGTCTGTAAAATATCTTGGGAATACAATTAGTAGTAAAGAAGTAATAGATTGAAAGTTGGTGCGTGATGGGTCGGTTTTCCATGAACGTTACTGTTTATGTGCTTATATCTCATGAACTACGTGTCCTACTGTGATACAGTTTAGAAGGTACACGCAAGTATATCCGTGTATATTGTATGTAAAATTTCAAAAATGTTCAAATGTTTGTTAAGCTTATGGGACTTAACTACGGGGTCATCAGTCCCTAAACTTACAAACTACTTATGAACTACTTACGAACTAGGACGGCACAAATATCCATGCCCGAGGGGGGATTCGAACCCCCGACCGTAGTGGCAGTGCAGACCGTGACTGGAGCGCCTTAGTCTCCTCGGCCACCGCGGCCGGCTGTAAAATTTCCTGCGGCTACAATTTGTAGTGTACAAATTGTAGACTGTAACGTCATACAGAATGCCGTAGTTTTACTGCATAAACAACGGAAAAGTAATAAACGAGAAATTTCTTTTTCTTTCATTATTTTAGTATGGTTGTCAGCGAGAAAAGTTTAATAAAGGTTTGACATTATGTTTAAAGTTTTTTGCAAGTCGCTAAGTACTGTCATTCTCATACAGTGTACTTCGAAAGTCTCGCCGCATTATGTGTCATTTTTTCCGATTTCTACTGGTTACGTTGTAATATCTTTTGAACAATGTGCCTATGTGATTCTTAACCATGCAGCAATTGCTACCTCACGGTAAGGAATGTGTGTACCAAATTTGGTTGAAATCGGTCCAATGGTTTAGGAGAAAATGAGCAGCATTGTCGCAAAATGCAGCAGTTTTTCGCACATCTCTTTGTTTATGACGTCATATCTCGTGAACTATATATCGTATGTGATTTTTACACTTACGGCGACCGTCCTCATGGATTGAAGCTTACATGTAAAAAATTTCATAAGGATTGGAATAAATCTGTAGATTTGTATGCAACACTTTATACAAATATACGAACAAATATACGAACACTTTATACATTAGATGTATTTCTCGTTCCCGATCCTTGTGGGTTCGGACGGACCACTAGAGAGTTCCGCTCTTTTGAGCCTTAACGTAAGTGTTTGGTCACTTTTATTTGACTGGAAACCATGTTTTTATTTGCAAGAGTTTGTGGGGAGAGCTCGAACTGGTGCCTGGACAATAGGCATTAACATTTTAAATGAAGAAAATGATAAATTAGTAATTAAAATTATTTTCACCCAGAAGTGGGCAAAGTTTAAAGCATTAAAGTTAGCATACTACACGTATATAAACAGTTAATAATACAGTCATTAACTTAAACAGTTTTAGCCCAGAAACGGGCTACGTCCAATGGATTAGATTTCGCCAGCCTTACATCTTCTTCAGTGCAGGATGACGGGCACAAATGGCAGTTGCGCAGGTGAGATATTGTCTGCTCCTCGCCACATTCACAGGTCGAGAGTCCATTAATGTATCCCCATTTTTCGAAGTTTACTTTACATCGCCCAACACCAGTTCGTTAGAACATTAGAACGACCAAGTGGGTCATTTTCACCAATGCTTCTGTTTCTGTCGTTGCTCAATGCGTTGTAACTGCAAGAGCAGCATGTGCTTCCGTGACTTTTATTTATTTCGAGAGATGAACATGTCCCTTTAAAAATCGCGCAGATATCCCTTATAATTTCGAAAAAATGAAGGTGTCCCTAGAACAGCCAACATGGGTCAAAAAGGCCCAGAAACGATTTCTTCTGCATATCTTTGCCTTTCTTCGCGATTTTTCGGCTGGATCTCTTTGTTTATGATAATTCAAAATTTTACAGTGTTCGGAGAGTTGTTAAGATCTTAACCCTTTGGTACACTCTAAAAAATTCTTCGAGAATCTTCTGGTGCAACACCTTATGCCAAACGATCTGTGGAAGATGAATCCCCGTTGTCAGCGTGTCGACTTTATTTCTCTGGAACAATTATGAGGCTCATAAAAACTTCCACTGGAACAGACGAGCGGAGTAAGCTCAGAAACAATAAGTAGTCTGTTAGTTTGGAAGAATTAGACGTTTTCATGGCTATTCTGTGCGCTCGCAGTGTAACGGGTATGAGAACATTTTCGTTCGAAGATATGTGTTGTGAAAAGTACGCAGGATCACTGGTCAAAGATATTATGTCAAAGAACAGATCAAAGAGCGTGTGAGATTTCTATGATTTGAATTACAGGCGACCAGGGCACAGAGGAAAGTTGGAGACAAATTATGTTCGGCCTTCGAACTTTGGAGCAAATTCCGGGAGAATTGCATTGCGAATTACAAACCAACTGAAAATATGACAGTTGATGAACAACTTTATCCCCGCAAAGTTCGATGCCTGTTTATTCGGTATATGCCTAGTAAGACTGACAGTTATGGTATAATGGATGGCATGTGATGCTAAAAATCAAAGTGTTCTAAACATAATACCTAGCATTGATAAAGATGAAACACGGCCTGCTAATATTTCGCTTCGGGAACATGTTGTTATGAAAATGACCGCTCCGTTTCTTGCGAAGGGACGTAATATCATCACAGACAACTTAGGTACCTCAGTGAAACTCGCTATAACTCTGACAAAGCAGAATACAAGTTTGGTTGGCACTATGAAAAGAAGCTTGAAGGAAGTGCTCTACTGCGTTCGGCAGGGAAATGACGACCTGTATACAACCACCCTGTACAACAGTGGTAACGCTTTGGTGACTTCTTACCAAAGGAAGGTGAAGGAAAACGAGTTGGTCCTACGTTCCATGCATTCAGGGTGTGTCATCGATGTAACATCCACCATGAAGCTTCCTCAAACAGTTGAATTTTAGAATAAAAGCAGGGGTGAATTGCATCGACCAAATGCAACGATGGCCTGTCCACGTTCTGTACAACATACTTGACCTGGCCGTAATAAATGTACACACTATATACAAACTACTTATTAAGAAGACAATCAAACGCCTAAGCACTTCTAAAATGATAAAATATCATAAATATGAAGATCCAACCATAAGAAACCAATATAAGCGTCATTTTGACCCACATGGCCGTTTTAATGTTATCCCTAGCTTAGTAACAACCATCAAAATGACGGTTACGTTCAAACTGTGTGAGCTGTGACGTCTCTAGGAACAATTGATGAACAAGTGTAGACGGGTAGAGTGATGGTATGGAATCACATTCGCCGAATTGACGGGTGCCACTAACAAAGGTTCAAAACCTCCTGAAAGAAGGGTGTTCGTAGCGAGCGTTAAAATCAGATGTTAGTAACGCGGGTTTAAGGGACTTTCAGGTACACCAGCTTTCATTATAACCGGGAGATAGCTCCTCTTTAGGTTTTCTCCAGCCTAGAGGAGCAATTTCTGCTATCTTTCTACACATTATCGCTTGGTTTTTGTTGTTGTTGTTGTTGATGATGATGATGATGTAGACTTTTACAAAAAAAAAATTCTAGGCTTCAAGCGTGTTGGTGCTGGCGATAGGCCTAACCGTGGCTGAGTATGACAGGTCAGGACTCTACATCCTGCTGCTTGTGCAACAGCTTCTCGCCTGATGTCAGGCGCAGCTGTACCTGCTAGCTGATACAGCTGCTCTGCTTCGGTTGGTCACAGGCAACCAGTAAATGTGCGGCACGTCTCATTGGAAGTAGCCTAGCGTGACAGGAACTATGCGGACAGTCGCTGCATATTCGCCCGATGAATAGCATAACGCCGATGGTGCTGCCATCTTGGTTTTGATATACGTTAGAATCGTCTCCTCGCTTCGTTCCCGCTGTATCTTTTGCTGGGTAATATATTGACGATTTGCTTTAAGGGCAGCCAATTTCTCTGGAAGTCGGCTCTGTCGGTTTCTGCTCATTCTGCGGAATCATACTGTCGTGTAGGCTGATAAACTCAGTCTTCATAATCTTCTTCGTTGGTCATACTCGAGTCCGGCAGCTTCCGTTGTTGTCATCAGCTTCTCGAGTGTTGTTTTCGTTAAGGTTCCGCGATAGCCTTACGTCACGAGGGAAGTCAGGGAGTCACGTGTTTTCAGGGGGCTCTGTGATGACATTGATCGTTTGTTTTGTCAGGCAAAAGTGCAGAAAGACAGGTCCACATGTAGAAGGATAAGTCTCGAGAATGTTTAAAACGAGGAAATCAGGTAAAAAAAAATCTCAAGAAGGTACCAATTAGTTGCATGACGTCATTTACAGTCACTGGAAAACGAATGTACAAGGCCCTGGTAGTATTAGGACCATCGTTTCAAATCGTATTAAGTCCACCCATGAACAAAAATGAGTTTGAAATATTTTTGTATAATTCACATTCAGATCTTTCATGCTGTGAAATCAGAATGATTCACTAACAGCGTAAATTGCGTCTGTAAAGTAGACGTTGTTTCAAATCGTATTCAGTCCACTGTAGCGTGTTTCAAATCATATTGTATCCAGCGTGAAGCAGTACTCTCACTTCGCTCTGTTGTCTATGCTGACAGCTAGACCGCTATTTTCAACAATTCAATAATCACAGCTATATTGTGAACTTTTTGTGTAGTTTATCGATTATGGAGGGGGAAATTGCCGTTGGTGATAATTCAACGGGAAGTCGAAAGAGGGGAAAAAAACCAAATGTGTACAAATGTTTGTAGAGATTAAGGGACTTAACTGCGGGGTCATCAGTCCCTAAACTTACAAACTACTTATGAACTAGCTAATACTAGGAACGGCACAAAAATCCATGCCCGAGGGGGGATTCGAACCCCCGACCGTAGTGGTCGTGCAGAATGTGACTGGCTCGCCGCAGACAGCTCGGCCACCGCGGCCAGCAAATCAAATGAATCGGTCATTTCAAATAGGACATTAGTCATGAAAATTTACAGGAGAAGGTAAAAACGTTTTACAGCATAAACCATTTATTTACTTATTGTTATTTTAATATCGATATTTAGTGAGGTGCCAAGCTTGTGTTGCACTGTGTATTTTTATTTTGTAATTGATAGTTTAACCACAATATTAATATAAAAATTGCTGATTTATGACCTTTTTGCAATGAACGACAGTGTGTTGCAACAAATGAAAGCATTACTTCCAAATAATTGCCTATTTTATTGAAAAATCAGTTAATATTTTACACATTAAAATGACATGTGAATATTATTATCTGAAGTAACATTTCTCGCAACATTTGTGTTTTTTATAACAACATGAAAATAGAGTACAATAAACCAAGTCAATCTTCTTGATCATCATCTTCATTATTTGTTCCCCTTTCCGTTGCCCATTCTTGCAGTCTGTCATAAAATTCCACATATTCAGCTGGAACATACCTCTTCACTTTCAATAAATCTTGTATTTTTTTGACATTGATCGGCACTTGCTTCCAGGATACGCCAACTCGATGGGAAGTACAGGATGCTTATTGGGGCTATGGAGGAGCTGGAATGTCTCTCTGATGATACCATCTATGAATTGCTCTGTTTTTACTTGCCCAGGATAATGTGCATCATACTGAAAAGTCCTTGGGAATTTTTCCAACGCTTGATTCGGAGAGGCAAGTCTTTTTAAAATAGGCAGGCCACAAGTTTTTATAGGCTAATACAGCAGCATTATCAATAGACTTTCCACTGAGTGTTTACTTGATGCGTTTTTGATCATTATGGCATACTCTTGAGGTAAGTAGATCCGTTCATGAAGTCTTACAAATTTTTTATGGTCCCAAAATCTCTATCGTTTGGAAGGAAACTATGTCCGCGTAGAGGAAAGTAATGTTTCATATTCCTAAATCTCCCAGTTGATGCAAGTGTTAAAAAAAAAGCGAATCATTAGGTGATTTTTGTTTTGACCAGCACACCCATCAGACAAGAGGTGAAGCTCAGCCACATATTTTGAGATATACTTCTCGGTGTAATTATACAGAAATGAGCAAACCTCATTTGCAACTTTCTTCGCTTTGCCTTCACGGTACACAGAAAAGTGTGACTGCTTGGTTTTCATATTATGTGTGCCAGAAACATTAATCCATAGCTGTCTCAAAGAAAAAATATCCTGAACGGGAATATTAGGTAATGGTAAATTTTGCATGTAGTCAAAAGTCAGACCGCAGACATTAATTTCCTTTCCACAACGTTCAGAAATTTCTTTAATTTTACTGTAAATCTTGTTGGCCCTCCTACGATGAAACATTAATACTGCAACCGCACTTCGCTTCACAGAAGTTATCAATAAATTACGATAATGCTTAAATTGCATACTATGCAGATATATGCATTTACTTCCATACAGAAATCAAATACACGTATTTTACTCACCTGCAGTCATCTTCTGTACTGCGACGCTGAATTTTCTCTCCTTTCCAATTCACGTATTCCACTCCCTTTACTTTTGAATCACGAATAATATTACTTTTCTATTAGCAGTATTTCTTGTCCATTTTTTGCCTACAGGAGGCATTTCAGAGTCCTCAGAAGACGCTGACATAATTACACCTCAATAAATAAGTGGCCTCTGAATGCGACAGAATGACCTATCATTTGAACCTACAATGCTGTAAACACAACAATGGACTGTTGCAGTGATGCTAACCTCAGACGACAAAATACGCGGGATAGCAGCGCAACGCCGCCAATAACTTCTGCGTTCGATTAAATGCACCTCCACACAGTCATTCCATAAACGGCATGAGTCAATGACTCATGACCTTTTTCCAATGATCGAAAATTTTAAAGGTCGATAGTGATACCATTTGAGAGCTGACTGCTGCCTTTCTTGTACGTATGAATCCGGCTACACTTTCCCATCCATTTCCAATGGATAACTCATTTTCGTAAAAAAGTTGACTTATGACCTTTTTGCAATGACCGATTCAAATATGACCATCAATTTAAATCTGAGGTAGTTAATGTTATTCCATAAAGAAACAAAAATAAATACTTTGTTATATATTTACCACAGTAGTCGTTTTTTATTTGTATATTTTTACAAATTATTTGATCAAAGCATATTAAGTCCAACACATTTTCTTTAAATCTGAAGAACTCAACAGGAAATTTATATTACTTTTTCACGTACCTAGAAGTACAAATCAAATAAAGCAACTGCAAAATTTTAAAATTTGTGAAATGTTCCTCAGGTTAAGAGTCATCAGTTTTTTGCTTCTCCTGTAAAATTTAGCTTTTTGGACATAATACGATTTGAAATGATGCTCCTATTCTTCTAGGAACAGTAGTGACTAAAGACAGGAAGAAGTATACAGCTTGCTCAAATTATAAAGTCAAGGCTGCCTGTAAAACGAAAAAGTAAACGTTTCTAAACTTGCTCCATAGTAGAACTGAGACCAACAGGGAAAGTTATGTTGAAGAAAGAAACGAAACCAAACACATAATTGCAGAATGCAAGTATAAATCATGGGAAGACTGTAAATAGGTTAGAAACTTTGAGTCAAGCCATGATAATACAAATATGGAGTAAAATTAAAAGTCTTCGAAAGGGAGAGAAGAACAAATTAAGAAGTTTTTTGACAAGTGAAGAAAGCTACTAGTGTACCCTGTAGATGCCTTTGATATACGGAGGGAAAATTTTGAAGAGTTGCTTCATGTAAGTGCAGCGTTCAGAGATGTGTTACATTTTGAGGTGCAGTGGAGTAGGAATGATGTTGGAAACAGAATTATATCTGAGGAAGTGAAGATAATAGTCAAAACATTGCTGTGCAATAAAGCGGCTGGGGCAAAGTAAACTAAGCCGGAAATCATCAAATTCACTGGAATGTCAGGTCACAAATGGTTACATAGGTTAATTGAAATAGCGTATGAGTCGGAACATGTTCCATGTGACAGGACGAAATGACTAATCACACCAATTTTCAAACATGGAAACATAAACAAATTGAATCACCTACAGAGGTATGCGTTTAATTACTGTTTTGGGCAAAATATTCTCAAGGATTGTTACAAGGAGAGTGCGAGTATTATTTGAAGAGAAGACGGACGAAAATCAGTGTAGGGTTTGTCATTTTAGAGGCTGTCAGGAGCATATCTTTAGCTTACTGCCGCTTCTTTCCAGAGGAGTGATCCCCTACACGTACATCTCCTTCACGTCAGTAATATTTTTCACAAACAGCTCCCACTTCAACAAGATACTGGCCAGCCAAACTTTTCATGTGACAATGCACTGCCAATAGCAATACGTGGTACGGTGATACAACAAATACTTTGTAGTGAATGAAGCTTCACTCTGCAGCGGAGTGTGCGCTGATATGAAACTTCCTGGCAGATTAAAATTGTGTGCCGGTACCGGGACTCGAACCTGGGACCTTTGCCTTTCCCGGGCACGACTCGACACGACTCGACACGACTCACGATGTCGCCTCACAACTTTTCATTCTGGAAACATCCCTTAGGCTGTGGCTAAGCCATGTCTCCGCCATGTCCTTTCTTCCAGGAGTGCTAGTCTTGGGTGTCTGCAGGAGAGCTTCTGTGAAGTTTGGAAAGTAGGAGGCGAGGTAATGGCGGAAGTAAGGTTGTGAGGCGGCATCGTGAGTCGTGTCGGGATAGCACAGTCGGTAGTGCGCTTGCCCGCGTAAGGCAAAGGTCCCAGGTTCGAGTCCCGGTTCCGGCACACAACTTTAATCTGCCAGGAAGTTTCACTTTGTAGTGAAGTTTTAAATTGCATTCTGTATTGGTGCCACAGATTTTATTTGTCTTACCGAAAAACGTACGTTAGTAATCAGTAGTAAGTGGACGTATCATGATTTAATCAGTTTCACTGATGGACTTATTGCACTTTGAACCGAAAGTAGATTTTTCACCTTATTTAAACGGTTAAAAATATCGTTTTCAATGAAAACAACACCACAGCTCGATGTATCTAAAACTTTGCTTACAACATAAATCAATCAAATTTGAAGGCCGTAAACTCCACAAAATACCTAGGAATTACTATTACTTCAGACCTAAACTGGAAAGAACACGTAGATAATATCGTGGGAAAGGCGAACCAGAGACTGCGTTTTATTGGCAGAACCCTTAAAAGATGCAACAGAACTACTAAAGAAACTGCATACACTGCGCTTGTCCGTCCATTTTTGGAGTATTGCAGCCCAGTGTGGGATCCTTATCAGGTGGGTTTGACGGAGGACATCGAAAGAGTCCAAAGAAGGGCAGCTCGTTTCGTATTGTCACGATACAGGGGAGACAGCGTTACGGAAATGATACAGGATCTGGGGTGGGAATCATTACAACAACGGCGCTTATCGCTGCGGCGTGGGCTACTTGCGAAACTCCAATCGCCAACATTCTCCTCCGAATGCGAAAATATATTGTTGACTCCCACTTACATAGGTAGAAATGATGATCAGAATAAAATACGAGAAATCAGAGCTCGAACAGAGAGATTCAGGTGTTCTTTCTTCCCGCGCGCTATTCGAGAATGGAATGGGAGATAAATAGTATAATTGTGGTTCGATGAACCCTCTGCCAGGCACTTAAGTGTGATTTGCAGAGTATCCCATGTAGATGTAGATCACACTTGGTAGAGTAGAAATTCGTTTCAAACTAATTTTTATCCGCGATCGGTATCATCAGCAACCGGACCGTGAATACCAACGGCAAAACACTGTTTCCGATATATACCAGTAACTACCTTCAAACTCTATTATAGCAAACAACTGATTAGTTCCACCTGATTTACATACAGTAAACTGTGCAAACACAGTTGTGAATCGCGTCAGCTACGCTACGTCAACGGTGACCCGGCGTCATGCACTGCGCAGCCAAATTGGCGCATCGGAATGTCGTCAAAGCCCACGAGACCTCAATATTTCCCCTTGTTTTGCGGGCCGCACGCAGATATAATGAGAGCTGCGGACGCGGGACACGTGCAAATCGCAGCTGATGTTAATTAACTGCACAATATTTGTTAGTGTTGCCCTTTATTACGGCCAGCGTCCCCACTGCCGGCAGAAGGACGTAATCAGCAGGTGGTTAATCAAGGATATTTCTCACGTGGGTAAATGTCCAATTACCCTTTCGAAATTAGCAGCCGTCAGTGTGTTTGCAGTGATCACTTCTGACAGGAAACGCGCGTATCACCGACAGTGATCGAATTTTTGAAAGGATTTCAACCCAGATATTACTTGCCGTAATGTACTGTCGGGCTAAGGGGAATTTTTGCGTCATTTTCCCGGAACAAGTTCATCTCCGACAGTCGCTTTTTTTACACCGTTTAATGTGTCGCAACTCCATTACGGATCAAATGTCAATCTACTAATCATGTAACATAGGTGTTAATATTGCTTCTATTGAGGTACCTTTCTTTTATTAATGGATGTGGAGAGGCCGGCCGCGGTGGCCGAGGGGACTGAGGCGCTTCAGTCACGGTCTGCACGGCCACTACCATCGGGGGTTCGAATCCCCCCTCGGGCATGGATATTTGTGCCGTCCTTAGTTGTAGGTAGTTCATAAGTAGTTTGTAAGTTTAGGGACTGATGACCCCGTAGTTAAGTCCCATAAGATGTACAAACATTTGAATATATATATATATATTCTTTTTTTTTTTTTTTTTTTTATGTGGAGAGGTCAAGTAGACTGCAAAAACTAAGATTGCTTTTGAGTTTTATATCAAATGACACAGGTGAGATTCATAAAGAATCAAATACATTGTATCAATGACGGATTTCTTGATTCCTTTGTCGTATATGACTGTTGCTGAATAATGTAACAAAAAGTATTGCATTTAAAATGCTGTATTTCATCCCCAAGTTGATTTTGGGCTACGATTCCCGTTCTTGTTTGGCTCATGTTTCAGAATGCATTAATATTTTCATCATCAATGTCACGTCCGGGGCAGCCAGCTAAAAAGTAAAGTCGTATGGCACAAATGGTTGGGAGACCCCGAAAGGAAGGTTCAGCCACCTAATTGGAAAGGTTATCCCAATCTTCTGCACCCGAAGGCACTTTTTCTTCGCGAAGTGTGAGACCTGTGTGCTGAAGTGTCTGTGTTAAGTGTAAGTGACAGTAATAGTTGCGAATGTAATATAGTGTCGTATTCAAGATCCAGACGATGGGAGATGGAGAGGGTGGAGTGCAAACCCCGGTTCATAGCCTACTGCTCTCTAAAGCACCAAGAGGGCCACCAAGCTTAACGTTTCCATCTGACAGACTTATCACCTTCAACAGTGTCCCATGACCTCACTCAATGAGACCGTGTGGAGAGGTTTGGAATTTAATGCAGGAAATTGGTTCAAAGACAGGTGATTAAGGACTTTCACCACACCTCCTTCCCTCTCTGTCGTAACGCGAAGTGAAAATTGTCAACTGCGCATGACGTACCAGGATGATTTATATTTATCAGGATATTAAAAATTTTTTGATAGTAAATCCGTGATAGTGGATCTAGGATTTATCCAGATCACCAACTAAACAAATAATCTGTTAACGAAAGAAATTACAAGAACACAAAGAAATCCCAGACTATAGGGATAAAAAGTGTTCCGTCAATACGATTCCAGGAGCTCATTACTCTTTATTAAAAATGGATTTGTGATAATCAATAACAACGCTGTAGGACTCCATAATGCTATGAAACGAGAAACTGAATTTCTGTTCCAGATTTCCGCATACACCAGTACACTCAATTGCCGGTACCACGCACTATGCACTGATGAATGCCCGTATACGTCGTGTCATACTGTCCACTAGATCCTCGAGGGATTGTTGGTCTGGATCAGTGCTTTCCAAATTTTCCCTCACGGTGACACCCTTTTATAGCTTACAGTTTTGCGCGACACCCTTTCACTAATATTAATACAGATGGTAGAATTTAGATGGTTCTAGCGGGAGGGGGCGGAAATAAAGTATCGCTCAAATGTAGCTTGTAAACGAAACTGAAATCTACGTACGCATTGACATGTTTAATCTTGGTCCTGACTGCAGCAATTACGTACACTCATCGCATGAAAAGGAAACATTAGTAAATACGGAGATGTACAACACCTAACTCACACAGTTGTACTTGCTTCTTCTATTTGCGACCCAACTTCCGAAACACGAAAACTGAATTTCGGAAACCGTTTTTCGCTTTCGTGTGTACATGTCAGGGCCAGGTACGGTTTTTCTGGATCGATTGAAAACGGCATCTGGAAATGTGGCTGTTCCCTTTCAGTTCAATAGTATCACATTATTTTCAATTTATAACAAGTGATGAATTATTATAAGTTCTATTGTTAGGTTCTTGCTTCACCACGATCTCGGAATTCCCGACATATTCGGAAAAATAGATAAATATTTGTGGCAAGTAAGAATATGAATGTCATTTCTGGCAACAGAATCGGTTACATACAGGAAACTGAGAGAAAAAAATATTAACGCATACCAAGGTTCGAACCAACGATCACTGCATTTAAAATACTACTCTCCGTTAATCATCCGGCGATACTCCATGCTAAATATCGGTACTGAATAGCTTTAGTCAGTGGACAGTTGTGACTGCTTTTACAATCTGTGACAGCTTTTACAGCTACTGAGTCATTGATTTACATTTAATTGTAAGAAACGCTAGCGAGGGTGACGTGGCTTAGATAAATCCATTAAAAAACGCTCAGGTGCATCTTTTTGAGAAGGAAAGCATAGTGCAGTGAAGGTTCGTTCAAGCAGCTGCCAGTTCCAGCAAACTGCGCATGGGAATCAGCAGCAGCTCTGCGCATGCGCAGTTTGCTGGAATCTGGCAAGTGGCAGCTGCTTGAACGAACCCTGAGTGTCTACTGATGCTGAAGCAGAGCTGCCGCCTAGCGTCTGAGCACGCAATTAATGTGCACCGATTATTCCTTCATTAAGTGATCTGTGGTGCACTGAATGAAGAGGAGGATGATTAGCTGCAGGCGAGTCTTCAGGGTAGTATGAAGAGAAGTATATTTTGTGTTATTTTATGACAAGTTTTTCTGTTTAGAGTCTAAATTTGTTAGTCTCGCGACACCCTTGATACTTCCAGTTTGGAAAGGTCTGTTCAAGATTGTCCCACTAGTTAACGGCCATTAGGCGTAGATCTCTCACAACAGTTGGTGGCTCATCAAGACCAAAAATACCGTCTTCAGTGTATACCTCGCAATTTCGAGATATTTCATGTATGGTCAACATGCTGACCATTCTAATCGTGGGATGTTATTTTATGAAGGAATGCATTCAGAAGCTGTGCACGGGGAGTGCGAGAATTTTCGTTCATTACACGAGTCCCTCACTGAAATACTGCCGATGTGGTTGCACTGTACGTCTTAGGATGCCATCACCGAATAGTGTTGCCGTTTGATTGCGCTCAACGACCGAGAGTGGCATACGGTGGCCTCATATTTGCCACCAAAAATGTCAGTGAACCACCATTAGCTGCACTTGATGAACAATGTGTCTAACATATTCATGCCGACCAGGCTGCCTCCTAAAACGTATTCCACGATTGAAATGAAATAAATCGCAATTTGCGATAACTTCACAGTAGTCGGTTTAGATGGAATACTAAAGTGCGGGAAATGAAAATTTGTGCTCGGCCGAAATTCGAACCCGGGATCTCCTGCTTACTAGGCAGACTCGTTGACCACTCTGCTACGGAGGACACTAATTAAAATGTTTGTTAAGCTTAAGGGGCTTAACTGCGGGGTCATCAGTCCCTAAACTTACAAACTATTTATGTACTACCTCATACTAAAGACGACACAAACTTCCATGCCCGAGGGGGGATTCGAACCCCCGACCGCAGCGCCGTACAGACTGTGACTGGCGCGCCGTAGACCGCTCGACCAATGGGGCCGGCACCGAGGACACAGTGATTAGATCCACTGCAGAGGACTCTTCCCTGCACATCTCCCACCACACCCTAATCTCCAATCGCCACGCTGTCTCTTTCCTATTACCACAGCCTATTTGTTCTGTAATGCTCGCAGCCACAATACTGTATTCCCGCATCAGGGAGTACAGACCATGAGGAATCGATACACAATTAATAATTTTGACATTACAGGGTTCAATGAATGAAATATATCGCAAGTGAAGCCATAACTGATCGCAAATTGCGATTTATTTCATTCATTTAACGCTGTAACGTCGTCAAAGATATATAATTGTATACAAGCCGAGGCTGGGCTCCTGACTACAATTAATTGTGTCTCGATACCTCATGGCCTGTTCCCCCAGATGCGGGAATACAGTATTGTGACTGCGAGCATTACAGACCAAATAGGCTGTGGTAATAGGATAGAGACAGCGTGGCGAATGGAGATTTGGGTGTGGCGGGAGACGTGCAGGAAAGAGTCCTCTGCAGTGGGGCTGATCACTGTGCCCTCGGTGGCGTAGTGGTCAGCGCGTTTCTCTAGTAAGCAGGAGATACCGGGTTCGAATCCCGGCCGGGCACAAACTTTCCTTAGCCGCATTTTGGTATTCCATCTAAACCTAGTACAGTGAAGCAATAACTGACCGCAAATTGCTATTTATTTCATTCATTGAACGCTGTAACGTTACTAAAATTATATAATTATTCCAAGATTGTTTGGCTGAAAGCAGATGCGATTATCATCTTTGAATAGCACTTCATGCCAATTCTGGCTAGTCAATTCGGCATGCTGCTGGCCCCATCTGTATCGCCCTTCATGGTATGTAGGTGTCAAATATTTTCTCGTCATGGACGGTGGGAGTGAAGTTGCATGTCAAGCTGCCAATTACATTTCGAGTCCAATCTTGTTGTTGACGTTGATTAAAGGGGACTATCTTGTTCTGTGGCTGCACGAAGATCAGTATTCGTCTCAGGGATCCTCTGATCTGGAATCAGTAGGCAGCGGTCACCAGCTCCTGTGGTAGCCTTTCCACGGCCATAGCGAGGCTAGCAATCTTCAGTTCCCGTATCCCTGTGCTTCCTCCACATCCGAACCGTATCTCTGTGCTTCCTCCACGTCCGAACACCAAACGTTCAAATGTTTGTCAAGCTTAAGGGACTTAAATGCTGGGTCATAGACTCTGGTTCACTGCGAGACATCAGGAAACATGCTTTGTAACAATCTCTCCGTAGAGAATGGAACTATGTGATTTCCATCAACCTTCGGAATTGAGCTTCTAGGCGTGGCAAAAATACAGGTAACTCACGATGTCTACTTCCTTCCTGATGTTGTGACTGGAACTGATCGACCATCTTATTCTGTCGCAATGAAACTGCCCATTGTTTTATTTGTTTAATGAGTTATACGTTACTTTCCCCCTGTGCTTCTCTCCTTGCGTCTCTACACGCTCAAATCAACATCTTTTTGTCCCGTTGTTTGACATGTTCCACGTCACAGAATTTTCTCCTATATCATTTAGTTTATACGATGCAAATGTACGAAGGACTGCTGCAGTACCTGTACAACGCATTTTCTGCTATTACACGAGACTGATAGATCTAAAGTGCGAACATTAGTCATTCATTATAGCATGTTGAGAAAGACTCGCATGGTGTTCTATATTTGTAATCAGTACGTAGAATTTCTTACGTGACGACCGATGCTTACCTTCTTCCTGTCCTTCTGTTAATATATAATGAAACTGACGCTGACAATCGCAAATTTCCTGCGTCCTAGACAAGGGTTGTCTGAGACCCAATAGTAATCCAAATGCTAATACGTATTTCCGTTCAGTGGGGATAAACTGATTATATGTGTGATAACAGCAATAGGTTACAACCGAGATAGTCGTACATTGCAATGAAAGTTGCATGAATCCGGAGAAATACGATCCAGAGAAGACGATTTATGCCCTTTAGGAACACACTGCCTGCAAAGCACGTAACATTGCGGACCCTCCATAAATTCGACAGACATACGCTGTGGTTTCTGCACAATCTAGCGAGTTTCTTCTCGGCGATAAATCTATCTGTTGGCCGTAATTCTTTCATCGGTGACCTTCACACCGTCGGCTGCAAATAATGCCTCAGGGGAGAAGCGACATAGTTCTTACTTGCAGTGTGTGTGTGTGTGTGTGTGTGAGTGTGTGCGAGTGTGTGTTTGTACAGCTGGAGAGAAAAATTAGATCATTTCAGAGGCAAGCCGTAATTTGATTTGCTGACTAGGACAGTTATATGTCGGTTAATTTTAATAATCTGAACTTTAAAATGGATTTAAAAGATAGTTAAGAAACTTGTAGGCAGCTGAGTGCACACATCTCACCAGAAGGAAACAAGTGCTAAGTATGAGCTTCAGATTTTTAACCAAGCAAGAAAAGTGTATCCCTAAATATTGATGTAACATGGAAAGAATTTAGGTGTTACGGTAACTACCGGTGGAGCCGCATCCCCACTATCTACAGAATCGTACTACAATGAAGAAAGTCATACTTACAGAGATATCGTCCGTATAACGATATCATTTCATGTGTACATTCATCGATATTCGTACAGCGTGACAATTATTGAACTATATGAAACAAAATCGTCAAAAATTAGGATGTCCACAATGCACGCTTGGTATCATGACTCGGTGTAAATTAAAATGCGCATTACGGCAAAGTTAGAGATTAAATTATCTGTCTCTCGAACACTTTCCCTCGGAGGTGTTACCACTACACATCTGGCAATGCTCTGCACGTGAGGGTCGTAAAACTACATGTATCATCCAGTGGTGTATATTGTGGGTTATCAAAGCTATCGCCGAAAATAAACCAGAAATTAAGAACCAGTATTAACAAAAATGGCAATAGAAGCCCGTTTCCGTCAGGAAGAATTAGCGCTTAGATTGGGATTTGATGTCTCGTTCGCTTCATTGCAACAGTGGAAGAACAGAGCTTCGGACGCTCACTGCCGCTGCCTTGGCTATGGTGAGTGGCAGAGAGGGGTGAGGTGGGTTAGTACGGCCAACAGCACGCCAAGGCTTCGGAATCTCTAATCGCAACACAAGTACGAGCGCTTCCGAAATGTACCGAACGGACACGACTCGCTATTGGCAAATTCCGCATCAGATTAAAGCAACAAAGAGCATGTTTGTGTCTTTGTTACGTTTCACAACAGCTGTATTGGTTTTATTTCATAGTGTGCACTGTACTTTGACAGTTCTAGGTGCTAATTCTTTGAAATGGATGGGCAGTGTGTAATTAAACAGTTGCTGAACAGACCATAAAAAAATAAAAAATAAATAATAAATAAATGAAAAACGTACTGCAGTGAAATGTAGGCGTTTCTATAAAAGATTCCAAAGTTTTTTCCCACAACTGTTTCTGTGTTTTCTGTTAATTTCTTGAGAGATTTGGCACGGTCACTATCAATATCTCGGAAACAGCGCAAGATATCGATTTCATTTCTTAGCATTTCTTTCTCGGTTGTTGTTGTGGTCTTCAGTCCGGACACTGGTTTGATGTAGCTCTCCACAATACCCCATCTTAAGCAAGCCTCTTCAACTCCACATAAAAACGGCAACCTACATCTGTCTGAATCTTCTTACTGTACCCATCTCTTGGTCTTTCTCTGCGGTTTTTACCCCACACACTCCTCTCCAAAGCTAAATTCCCAATTCCTTGATGTCTAAGAATGCCTCCTACCAATCGACCCCTACTTTTAGTTATGTGCCAGAAACTCCTTACGTTATGTTATGTTTTGTAAATCTTATGGGACTTAACTACGGGGTCATCAGTCCCTAAACTGGGGGACAAGGAAGGAGCCTCCACGAGGCCGATAGCACCACATTAATTTCAGTTAGCAAATACTATCGGCGGCGTCCCCTGGTAACGTCTACTAGTAGACGGCCAATCCTTCCAATACCGGACTAAAGATGACGCGCAGTAATATAAAGCCATAATGATTCTTCTCAGAACCAACAGTAGCGAGCATAAAAATCGAGGGTATCACCACAGCTAAAGAAGAAATCTTATCGGAATTCTGTAAGACCTCGAAGTGCGATGTATTTTGCATTCAAGAGAATCACAGAGACCTAACTGCCAGAAGACCGAACATTTCAGGTATGAAATTAACGGCAGAAATACCACACAACAAGCATGGGAGCGCTGTGTTCGTGAAATCTCAAACTGTGGTCTCCTCTGTGGGAACAACTAACCTAAATGGTATAGAAATTATTACCATCGAAATTGGAAAATGCACCATAACCTCGGTATATAAACCCCCAAACCAACCCTTTACCTTTTCGCCTCCACCTAACTTCCAGTCACAACCCAACCAGCTTATTCTGGTAGATTTCAACAGTCACAGCATACTATGGGGTTATGCAGAATCGGATGCAAATGGTGATGCCGTAGAGACCTGGGCAGAAACGAGTGGTCTAGCACTAAATCATGACCCAAAACTCCCACCATCCTTCCAAAGTATGTCTGGAAAAAGGGATACAACCCGGATATATGTTTTTCAAATATCGATCTTGAGGACCAATGTACCATACCAAAGACACAGCATAGACCAGTTGGTATTAACATCTATCCAGCAGTCAGACCACAGACCATCCCATTCAGGAGGAGATTTAACTTTATGAAGGCAAACTGGGAAAGCTATGCATCTATGATAGATTCTGAGATACAACATGTTGAACCAAGACCAGAAAATTATGAACAACTTATTGAAATAATAAAGAATACGTCTAGGAAAGTTATTCCCAGGGGCTGCAGACAACAGTATGCCGCTGGAATGTCCACTGAATCCAAATAACTTCTCAAAAAATACGAAACACTCTATACTGCTGATCCTTTCAGCGAAGAAACAGTTGACTGTGGAACAGCCCTACTCCAAAAATTAAGCCAAGGAAGGAAGGAGAAATGGACCGAAACATTGGAAAAAATGGACATGACACACAGTAGCAAAATAGCGTGGAACTTGATTAAGAAACTGAGCGGCGACCCTAAGGAACAAATATTACCATGCAAGGTTACAGCAAACCAAGCAGCCACACAAATACTGTTGAACGGGAAAATCAAGAAACAACAAAAGTACCCAAAAATTGCCAGAAATATCAATCGGGAGACCAACCACTTGGGGATACCTTTCACTATGAAAGAACTTCAAGATGGCATGAATATGTTAAAAAACGGGAAAGCTGCTGGTGTGGATGACATATGCACTGAACAAATCAAGAATTTAGGGCAAAGGGCCAAGAGTTGGATTTCACAATTGTTCAATACGTGCTGCAAAACTTGCAAAATCCCAAAACCCTGGAGAAAATTTAAAGTAATAGCGTTACTTAAACCAGGGAAGGATCCAGAGAATCCTAGTAGCTACCGACCCATCTCCTTGCTCTGTCACTTTTTTAAACTGTATGAGAGACTTATCCTGTCCAGAATAGGAAAATATGTCGACAAACATCTTATTCCACAACAAGGAGGATTTAGACCTGGCAAGTCCTGTACCGGCCAAGTCCTTGCACTGACAGAACATATTGAAGAAGGGTATGAAGGGAAACTCATAACAGGGGCAGCCTTCGTAGATCTGACAGCAGCCTACGATACCGTCAGGCACAATATATTACTCCATAAGATCTATGAGACACTCGGTGATTACCATCTAGTTAGGGTCGTACATTCATTGTTACAGAACAGAAGGTTCTTTGTATTGTTGGAGGGCAAAATGAGTAGATGGAGGGACCAAAAGAACGGCCTCCCTCAGGGAAGCGTCTTAGCTCCAATCCTCTTCAACATATACACAAATGACCAACCTACACCGGCCCACACTAAGCAGTTCATCTACGCCGATGACCTTGCAATATGCGTCCAAGGAAAAAGATTTGAAGAAGTAGAGGAAAAACTTGAAAATGCCTTAAAATCTATGACTGCCTACTATAATAAAAATTCCTTAAGACCCAACCCTTCCAAAACTCAAGTTTGCGCTTTCCACCTTCGCACGAAAGAAGCCAAACGGAAACTCCAAATTACGTGGAACGGGAACACCTTAGAACACACAGACCACCCTAAATATCTTGGCGTGATTCTGGATAGGTCTCTAACTTATAAACAGCACTGCATCAAAACGAGACAGAAAATAACGACGAGAAATAATATACTTAGAAAGCTAACGGGTAGCAAATGGGGTGCATGTCCTGGTGTGCTACGAACAACGGCACAGGCGCTCTGTTTCTCAACGGCTGAGTATGCGTGCCCTGTATGGAATAGATGCGCTCACACGAAACAAGTAGATGTGGCCCTCAATGAGACCTGCAGGATAGTGACAGGGTGCATGAAACCAACGCCGGTCAGACTCTTGTACAAAGCAGCTGGTTTTGCAGATCCCACAGCTCTCAGAAACGCTTTGGAACATGTAGAGAAAGTAAAACAACTCGCAGATGAGCGGCATGTCCTCTACAGAGCTCGACTACCAGAGACACGACTGAAGTCTAGGAGAAGTTTCCTTGTAACCGTCCAGGACGAACCGCCTGAAAATTTCCCTCTCCCCCCAGTTCAGTGGACCGGTCAAAAACTAAATTTTAAAACCTGGAGAACCTTGAATAGGCTCAGAACGGGGGTCGCCCCAGTAAAAGTAAATATGCTTAAGTGGGGTATAATCGACCAAAACGATATAAACTGTGACTGTGGAGAAAGTCAAGATATGGAACACCTTCTTACATGTGAAAAATGTCCATACCGGAGTACCCTCTAAGATTTGTGGCTCGCGAATACTAATGGAATAGACGTAGCCCAGTACTGGGCCGAAAACCTTTAAATAGTCTGGACACGATAAAGAAAGAAAGAAAGTCCCTAAACTTACAAACTACTTACGAACTAGGACGGCAAAAATATCCATGCCCGAGGGGGGATTTTAACCCCCGACCGTAGTGGCCGTGCAGACCGTGACTGAAGCGCCTCAGTCCCCTCGGCCACCGCGGCCGGCCCAGAAACTCCTTTTCTCCCCAAACCAGTTCAGTACCTCCTCATTAGTTACGCGATCCACCCACCTTGTGTAGCACCACATTTCAAAAGCCTCTATCGTCGTCCTGTCCGCACTGTTTATTGTCCTTGTTTCACTCCCACACAAGACAACACTCCACACAAATGCCTTCAGAAAGGATTTCCTTAGGCTTAAATCAATATTAGATGTAAACAAATATCTCTTTTTCAAGAACGCTTTTCTACACATTGCCACTCTGCATTTTATGTCATCTGTACTGCGACCATCATTTGTTGTTTTACTGCCCAAGTAACAAAACTCATCTAACTCATTTATTGTCTCGCTACCTAATCTAATTCCTTCAGCATCATCTGATTTTCTTAGACTGCAAATGTTCAATGTTTGTATAGTCTATGGGACTTAACTACGGGGTCATCAGTCCCTAAACTTACAAACTACTTATGAACTAGCTAAGACTAAGGACGGTACAAATATCCATGCCCGAGGGGGGATTCGAACCCCCGACCGTAGTGGCCGTGCATACCGTGACTGGAGCGCCTCAGTCCCCACGGCCACCGCGGCCGGCACACTCCATTACCCTAGTGTCGCTCTTGTTAATGTTCATCTTATATGCACCTTTCAGGAAACTGTCCATTCCGTTCAACTGCTCTTCCAGTTCCTTTGCTGTCTCTGACAGAATTACTATGTCATTGGCAAAACGTAATGTTTTTATTCTGCACCATGAACTTTAATTCCGCTGTCTAGTTTTTCTACAAGTTGTAAATAACCTTACGCTCCCTATATTTTACTCCTGCTTGCTTCAGAACTTGAAAGAGTTAATTCCAATCAACATCGTCAAAAGTCTTTTCCAAATCCAGAAAAGCTAGATATGTAGGTATGTCTTTTCTTCATCTATATTCTAGGATAAGCCGTAAAGTTATTATTGCCACCCGTGTTCCTAAATTTCTCCTGAACCCAAACGAGTCTTCCTTGAGGTCGGCTTCTACCAGCTTTACCATCCTTCTGTAAATAATTCGTATTAAAATTTTGCGAACGTGACTTATTAAACTGATGGTTCTGTAGTTCTTACACCTGTCTGCGCCTGCTTTCTTTGTAATGGGGATTATAACATTTTTCTTAAAGTCTGAGGGTACTTCGGCTGTCTTATACATCTTACACACCAGGTGAAACAATTTTGTTACGGCTGGTTCTCCCAGAGACTTCAGTACCTCTGAAGGAATGTCATCTACTCCAGGGGCCTTGTTTCGACTTAGGTCTTTCAGTGCTCTTTAAAATTCAGCTCTCAGTATAGTATCTCCTATTTCATACTCATCTACTCCTTCTCCCATTCCTTCAATATTGCCTCTAAGTTCATTTTCTTCATAGAGCCTCTCTATATACTCTTTCCACCTTTCAGCTTTCCCTTCTTTGGTGAGAACTGGTTTTCCATCTGTGTTCTTGATATTCATAGAGCTGTTTTTCCTATCTCCAAATATCTCTTTTATTTTCATGTAGGCTGTATCTATTTTTCCCCTATTTATACAGACTTGCTTTTGCCTTCTAGCCACTCCTGCTTAGCCATTTTGCACTTCCTGTCAATCTCATTTCTTAGTCATCTGCACTCCATTTTGCCTGTTTCATTTACTGCATTTTTATATTTTCTCCTTTCATCGAAATCCAAGGGTTTTTTGTAGCTCTTGCCTTCCTACCTATTTTGTTCTCTGCTGCCTTCACTATTTCATCTCTCAATGCTACCCATTCCTCCTCTACTGTTTTATTTTCCCCCGTTTCTGTCAATTGTTGCCTAAAGCTTCCTCTGAAATTATGAAGAACTTCAGGTTCCTTCAGTTTATCCAATCCCATCTCCTTATTTTCCTACGTTTCTGCAGTTTTTTTAGTTTCAGCTTACAATTCATGACCAATAAGTTATGGTCAGAGTTTATATCTGCCCCTGGGTATGTTTTACAGTTTAAAACCTGGTTCAGAAATATATGTATTACCATTACAAAATCTCTCTGGTATCTCCCGGTGTCTCCTGGTCTTTTCCACGTGTACAACTTTCTTTCGTGATTCTTAAACCAGGTGTTTCTTATGACTAAATTATGATCCGTGCAAAATTCTACCAGGAGGCTTCCTCTTTCATTCCTTTTGACCAGACCGTATTCACCAACTATCTTCCCTTCCCTTCCTTGTCCTACTACAGAATTCCAGTCTCCCATAACAATTAAGTTTTTCTCTTCCTTAATTGTCTGAATAATTTCGTTTAGCTCCTCACATATTTCTTCGATCTCCTCATCATCGGCAAAGCTAGTTGGCATATAAAACTGCACTACTGTGGTCTCTGTTGGCTTTCTCGGTACAACCGTAGAAAGTACGATATGGTGATAGCATACGCCACTGCGCACCCAATAAGTACATTGGACACATCCATGGCCCCATCACCACAATTCTCACTAGAATAGCTTTGAATTTCAATGGTGTCACGCTACAAAATGGAAGAAACGAATTATTACCCTCTGTCCTGAATTTAATATATGGACATTTAAGTATCGATAACAGTCCGAACTCTCAGCACTGCAACTACAGTTTTCTGTACTGTACTGCTACCTTTATCACGCATTCTTAATGAATGCGCGCCGATTTTAAAACAAATCCGTCTTTCTATAAGCATCCTCTCCTGAGAAAAAAATCTGGATTCGTATAACTTGAATGCTTCTCGTATGTTGTCTCGAATCTCAACTCACAAGTGTTACCAGTGAATCTACAAAGTCATGGGTGGCAATTAGCTATTGGTGCAAAAGTGAGTTAAAAGTAATGGCTTACAATTTAAACTTCTTGTAACTTTTGAAAAAAAAATATTTTGTACATCTTTACTTTTGAAGTCTACAGATTTCTCAATATTGTGACTCTGGAGAGGAACAAATTTTTCCTAGGGAGGAGTCATGTGCTGATACCGTTACTGAGAACACTGGACTTTGTCTGGTGCCATATTTTTTATAGATGTCGCAGTGCTGATAGTAGCTCAGAATTGTCATCCTGAAGCATATGATATTCCACGTGTGGACGAAATCTTCGAATTCGTGCTTTTAGTTTTCTGAAAATTTATCAAAAGTTCAAAATATTGTAAGGCTATGGAATAAAATCACAGTGGTCATCGGTCCCTAACTGACAAACTAATTAAACTGACTTACGCTAAGGACAATACACGCACCTAAGCCATAAGGAGAACTCGAAACTCCGACGGGGAGCAGTTGCGAGCTCCGCAGCAAGTCGCCAAAGTGCACGGCTATTCCCACGCGGCGAAAATGACCAAACGCCGAATTAGGTACGTCAAACACTGATACATTAAGCGCTAACGACAATAAGGTCAGTAATCTGAATAACTTGTAATACCTAAGCTGACATTGTGAACAGCGTAATCATCCGTAGCTAATACTACTCATTACAAAAGCCGATTACAAAAAATCTGCATTTGACCATATTACGACGACTATTTATTGATTCTGAATTGAGATCGAAGTGTGTACGCTGTACTGACAGAAAAGAGCCAGTTTCTTATATGGTTTAAACGGAGGAATGTAGCGCTTTAAGTTGGATAAGAGCAGGGTAGATTTATAAAAGTAAAATAAGGCAATTTCTTATTTGTAGGATTGATCTGTTATGTTGAAAGGTAAAAATTAACACAAATAAATATAGTTAATAATATAAATTTGTTTTCCTAGTCATAAAACAACTACTGCCGTTTAAAGTTAGTCTCTTGCGTCTTAACCACGTCATTTTAAGTCTATTACTTCATCGCCTATCTTGAAAGTTATTACAGTTTGTTTAATTCACTTTTAATACAGCCATGCTGTGAACGAAACTTTCCCAGGGTATTATATATCTCATTTCAGTTCTCTCTATTAATTAACACATTTTTACTAGAGTTGTGCTGACCACGGTGGTGTACAAATCAGTTGTGCAAAGCAGTTCAGTCTGACTTTTAAATCCGGCAGTGAGCTATTAAAAGCGTAAAATTACTCACTGCTGCAGAACACGGCGACTGCGACTCCAATCTCCTCCGTTCAGCACGGCAACAGCGTTCCGAAACTAATCACATTTGTTGTTTCCGTCGCAAATAACTCCTCAGGATTCACAAAGCCCACTGCGTCGGGACCAGCTCATTTTCAGGCCTTCGCAGTAAAATGAACTCTCACTCATTTGAATTAATTACTGAAGAAAAGTTATTTACTCTTCCCTGTTTCGATAACGATCCAATGTCGATAACGAGCTACCGTGGCACCGTATCAGTCCGCCTGTTTAAATGGTCGTTAACGAGTTTTCTGCTCATGTAATTAATTCTAAAGCCACTTGTTGCCAACTTCGAGGAAATTTATAACCCTGAAAGAAGTTCCAGGGCTATCGGCCCAACACATCAAAATGAATTACTGCAGGAGGGAAAACCCTGCTTTCCACTGATACTGGAATTTATATACGCGCGGTACAAGTGTTATAATAACCGCTCTTCTTCATGCTGCGTACCGTCAACGCGTTTTATTACGTAAATAGGTTTTAGCAACGTATTTAAAGCTGAAAAAAAGGACCTGGGAATTTCCTGGAGGCATATAGTTCTGTTTTTCCACATCAAATGTGCGATATTAAAATGGAGGCATAATACTGACAAAATGAAAAACATTACGCTCAACTTACGAAAAACATTTTTCTACTATTTTTGGTATACGATTCACGTGTGAATTCACGACAATCGAATATTCTGTCTATGGAATATTCCAGAGAGTAAACCGAAATTTCTTGCTTCCCTTCGTCCGACTCTTTCTCTCTTTATTAAGTAAGTAGCTTAATTTCCGCTGATTCGCATGCGTAGACAAAGATGTTCTGCATTGGTTGTTTTTACTTCTAAATGTAAAATTTCATAGATTTAGCTTTACAACTGCTTTCCTAATGAAGTATTTTGATACAATTTGCCACCCCCCAATTGCACCATTGCGAGTATTACAGACATCCCGAAACATTTTTTTTTTTTTATCCTAACCAAGGTTCCAAATGAAAATTTTCATATTCCTAGAATCAAATTAGTCTTAGTAGCACCCTTGAAATATTTACCCTTATTTCACACGCTGAATTCCTGAATTTCCAAAAATATCGAAACACTTGTTTTTAAAATTCCAATCAAAAATCTAAATCCCAATATTGTATTTTTTGCTTCAAAATTGGCTGAATAGCAACGTATTTTCAAAAAACCGTTCATCCCCAATTTCACCGTCTTAGGGATGGAAATATCGAAAAATCGCTTATGCGTAAAGTGTAAGACAAACAAGCCTATAAATTTCAAGATTCTATCATCTGTCAATTCACTTTTCAGCACCGTTTTCTGTCTTTTAGAAACGGATTGAGAACGCAAAATTTCTTTCTTACGCTTTGGCGTCTTTCATGGTAGTTCTACTTTTGAAACTGTAATTTGCACTTATTTTTCTTTATTCGTACACTTGTTGCACAAAAACAACTGAACAATGTACATCATATTTCGGCGTATGTAACCTCTTTGCTATAACAGTGTCAAAAGTCAGTGCTGGTCTTCAGTCCGAATTTATATAAGCCGACGACTTTCAACCACTATGTCTTCCACCCACTTACAGCAATCGACACAGAAATGCTACGGTGTACCACGGAAGACTTAGTACTACAACACCACAGAAAGATCGTTCATCTCCATTGTGTAAATTTTTCTGAAGAGCAAAATATTGACACCCACACGTAGGATTTTATATAAGTCGGTATCTTTCAATTTCCATATCTTTCACCCCCTTATCGCTATCAACCCTCTACCACTATAGCACAATTGAAGACAGCTAACTACTATCACATACAAACAATATTCGTTTGTGATGTATAGTTTTTGCTGCAGAGCATAAAATAGATACAAACGCCTCAATTTTTGTATAAATTAGGATACGTTATCGACCATCCTTGGTTAAAAAACACGGGAAATATTTTATCGGTGGTAGCAATCACATGTGACGTTTTTAATGTAACTATAGTTATAAATGTAATTGACATTTTCATTGCCACTACAGTTCCGTTATACTTGAAAGCAGTAAATAAATAAATTTTGGTTTTAGAGTGCTACATTCTCTTGCTGCCTTGACAGTACTATAGTTGCCGCCAAGTAAGAAGGCGCTTCCGCGCATAGAGAAAAATGTTCAAATGTTTGTATAGCTTTTGAGACTTAACTACGGGGTCATTAGTCCCTAAACTTACAAACTACTTATGAACTAGCTTACACTAAGGACGGCACAAATATCCATGCCCGAGGGGGGATTCTAACCCTCGACCGTAGTGGCCGTGCAGATCGTGACTGACGCGCCGCAGTCCCCTCGGCCACCGCGGCCTGCCGTGCATAGAAGCGGAGTGTTGGGAGGAGGTACGTCCGAGTGCCAACAGTGTAGCCTGATGGAGAAATATTGTCATTGTTTGCAACTAATCACGCACCTACAGAATAAGTATTATTGGCTGTCAGTGCAGTAATGGAGGAGGAACGGTCGAAAACTGGGCCGGCTTCTACGTGATGCGAGCTATAGGAGATAATATCTGTGTTTAAGACACACTATCATCGTTACTTCGCCTTCCAGTTAAAGGTCCTGCCTATCTTTGAAATAGTGCTCTGGATAACTTTTCCTCTTGAATATTCAAGCCGGCCGCGGTGGTCGAGGGGACAGGCGCTCCAGTCACGGTCTCTACGGCCACTACGGTCGGGGGTTCCAATCCCCCCTCAGGCATGGATATTTGTGCCGTCCTCAGTGTTAGCTAGTTCGCAAGTAGTTTGTAAGTTTAGGGACTGATGACCCCGTAGTTAAGTCCCATAACCTATACAAACATTTGAACATTGGATTTTTGGAATATCCACACATTAAATGAAAAACTCGTAGTCCATTCACTGCAGAAGTTACAGAAGAAATATTGAGGCAAGTAGGGGAGACCAGGGCACGTTGGCCATAGGGGCAGGATGGTCCAGTAGAATTATTGCTTACTGTAGAAGCTAGATCATCTAAGAGTATTAAGAGCAAATTCTTAAATGGCCATTCGGCCTGTATAATGGGAACAGGGAAACCAGACGCATAATTCCAGGATAGACCGCTGGAGAAAAGCAATTGAGTCGTGAATACTTGATGTTTATGTCCAGTTGTATTGGAGGACAGGTAGACCGAGAAGAACTCCTTCAATGTTAGGCCGCGAGTTTAATGTCTAGTCACGCAAAATTTAAAGTGTTTCAACAGGTATAACAGGGAATATATTAGCGGTTAATGGTTCACCAGAGGCACCGGAAAAGCAACAGGAAACGAGTCTCTGAAGGTGCAGTGATCAATCTTATACACCTGTCAAAAATGATTACGTTGTTATTCCTAAGGTAACTTAATTTTCTAATCACAAATTATGGATCAAACAAACAAAAATTAATGATTTAATAATTAAGAGTTTATTGATTCATCATGTCACCTTAAGCAAGCATTAAAATTTAATGTCAGAAGATTAATTATATAAATTAAGAAGTGTAAAGCTCTATATGGTCTTCTCGTCCTCAATCATTATTTAAGCCTTTTTCCTTAAAAGTTATAATCTAAAATTTATTTGTTGTTTGCATGACACTTCAAATATTGGATATCGTTGAAATTCCAAATGTATTCAGCACAAAAAATTAACTTGAATTATGAACATCGAATGAAAAATGACGTACTACAAAGGCCAGGGTGAAATGACCGAGAGCTCTAAGACTCCCTGCTGCGGAACGCGTTATTACTGCCCATCGGACGTTCGAGCCCAGCCTCGAGCATGAGTTTGTATGTTGTTCTTCGGTTAAGTTGTTTGTCAGCATAGAAACCGATAACCACAGTAGTTAAGTACCTTACATTTGAAACTTTGCACTACAGTGATAACATCAGGTCCAGCCGTGAAGATCCAAGACGGTCACCTTCGGAGCTAGAAATCGTGCTGGAGATTGGGATGGGTGGCCAGTCTTATAGATTTCATATAGAGTAACATTGGTGCAACTGTGTGTTGTGATCTTATTGAATACGTTGAAATGCATTTGCTCCTTACAGGGCAACAGTTTTGCAATAGCATTTAAGACTGCCTCTTTCGCCGTAGGTTCCATAACGTCACTTTTCATTATTTCTCATCATCCAGTTACACTAATATGATTCCATAAGCGTTCTGAGCGTAATAAAGAACCCGGCTCCACTTGCACACTTGTTTTATTATGTTACGTACAACCGGTTTCGGGTATGTGAAATTCCGTCATCAGGTGTATACCGAAATCGCAGTCCGCGAGGCCGTCGCACGCTTCCAGCAGCAGGCGTTGGAAAGAAAACCTCGCACTTTCGCGTGCCAGTCAGCACAATTCGAGCGTTCTCTTTGGTGTAATTACATCACTTCGACCCCAGAAGTTAAGCGAACGAGTGGTTAAGCTTACTCCGTGTGAGGTGGGTTTTAGGTGGACGTATTGCACAACAAATCTGCAAAAATACGGCATCCTTCCAGCTGACGGGGACATGTGCCGCGAGTGTGGAAAAACTTTCCCTCTGTTGGGATATACGTGAGGGAACCCGCCTTCTCACCCCCCCCCCCTCTCCTAAAGAAAAAAACTGCATTTTTTCGTGGGCGGAGCTTGCGTAGTTCGCATTTCCACCGCTATGGGTGTTTAGCGTTATCATCAATTCAGTGCCACTGGTTGTCGACTTGGCTTGTTCTCTTCGTCTGCAGTGACTAATTGTAGTATCTCTGATTTCATCCTGTTTCCTATTTTATTGAATCAGCTGTAAGCGAAGAACGCTCAGTTGTTAAATTTTGTTTCCTTTTCAGTATAAATGCTGCTGAAACTGTTTGATAGTTGAAACCCATTTTCCAACCTGACGCTATGCCAAAATTTGTAGTACATGAGCAGCGTTCTACATTTAAAAATTACGACATACTTATTTCTGGATGTATCAATGTTAGTATTGAAACAAAAAAAATTAAAAAAAGACAGCTGGAGTTCATAGACCATCATCTACAGACTACTAAGCAAGTGGCAGAGATTTGTGGACTCTATTTGAGCACCGTTCAGCGAATTTTAACGGAAGATTTGGGGATGAAGACGGTTCTAAGGCTCTGACTGACAATAAAAAGAAACGTGTACTTGAAATACACCGTGTATTGAAACATCAGTCTCAAATTGATACAAATTCTCTGTCGAACATCTCTAATGACGATGAATCATGGTGCTATTTTTTTACGATCCAGAAACAAAGTAACCGTCAAGTCAGTGCAACAGGTCTTCTTCACCCCTTCCAATAACATGTCGTAGAGTCCAATAAAAGATAAGAACAATGCTGATTTGCCTTTTTTATGCCAGTGGCGTCGTTCTCAGTTTCTTCCCTTGGGTCAGCTGTTAATTAAATCTTTTATTTGGAAGATTTAAGTAGATCAATAGTGTTCATGCTAAAGATCGTAATTTGTGGCAGACAGGAGACTGATTATTTCATCACAACAACGCACTTGTACACAGCCATCTCTGATAGCATTAGGGTAAAAAAAGCACGGTTCCACTGATCTACACATCATACTGGCCAGCCATAGCTCCATGCGAAGTTTCTTATTTTCATGCATGAAATTATGTAACGCTGAAGAATTCAAGAGAAAATGAGGTAGGAGGTGCCCGCCATTTCTAAAGATATGACAGCAGAAAATTTTTGAATGTGGAAGCACCATTGGTATAGATTAATTTATTGTAATGGAGAGAATTTTGAAGGGAATAATGTGGTATTGTAAACAATTTGGTTATATACAGCTTTTGAAAACATCCGTTCTGTGGCTACCGCTATTACTTGCAGAACATAGTTTATCGGATTGTATAACATTGTCCTAATAGAGGTTGCGTCGTGGAAACGCTGATCTGACACGGAAAAAAGAGAAAAAAGTTCTTCCAAAAGTGGCACAAAAGATGATATACTTTGTATCTTCATGAAAAATACAGGTTGTTTCCGAAATTTTGAGATAAATATCGAGTACCTGTTGACACTTCTTTGGGAATTAAGTATAGACTTTCGTGTCTGGAAACGTCATCGAAAGTCACGACATAGCGTCGAAGTCATAGGAACAACTAAGATTTTAGACGTTGCTAGACCGCAAAGGGAACGTCTCTAAATGTGTCTGGCAGGATGTCAGATGGCGTCGAAGTCCCACATAGTTCCGATGGGAACATCTCCAGATGTTCGCCCAGCACCACATCAGAGTACAAAGCCTTGTTTGCTGCTGAAAACGTGGTCCGAAAAGACTTCCGGACACTGGTGTCTGCCCATAATTTTGTTCGGCAACACATTGCCTATGACCACTCAGCGGTAGTCGTAACATTTTTGGTAAAACCTGTGTTAGTGTAAAGCTAAAAAGGCGTTTCGGAAGTAAACGTACGAAATCTACACTGCTTCACATATTATTTGTTGTTCCTTTTATCTACTTGTTACAGGATTGTAGACATTTTCTATCAATCAATAAATCGAGCCAACAGAATATCTGTCTGACTTATTATGGTATAATCAATGGTCAAATCTAAGAGACTTCCTTTCACAGGTGGTACTGTGAATTTAAGATAAATCACCGTCTTTTAGTAAAACACAATCCTCCATACACGCCTTACGTATTATTATTGGAGGAGACTGGGAGTTTACAGAAAAAAGAATTACAGTTTTCCCCCTCCTGGATACGAGCCATCGCAGCTAATAAGCCGCACAGACAATTCGCGAGCGTCAGCAGGAGAGCGCCAGTATAAGAGAAATGGAAGCCCTCACCTCATTTGCGGACGACCACCAATCATATCTCACTACACAAGAAGCAATAGACAACGGCTGATCCCCACTCCTTCGAACTCAATATTCTTTCATAAAAACGTTTCCTCTCTTCCGACAAAAAATAACCAATAACTTCGATTATTTTAAAAGTCTGGCGTAATGCCACAGTTAACAGTAACGAAAAAATATAGTTGAAAACTGTTGCCTCTGAGTGTGGAAAACTCTTCACTATGTGTGCGAATTTTGTGGACTGCGACAGTACCCATATGCAAATTCCCACTTGTTAAAATATTTTTAATTAATTCTTTAATTTTTAGATATCAAAGTGATATCGTAATATTTTGACAGTTAAATTAGGGCCGCCACAATGTTTATAAAAACATGGAATTTTTTTTATTGACCACACATGCTTGGTGGCGTATGATATGGTTAACTCATTTATTTTATAAATTCCTAACTAATATCACAATGAGAGGTACCACCAATTTATACCTAATTTACTCGGTACACTCCCACATTAACTAATATCTGTTTGCTCCTCCAAAAGTATGAATGATAGGGAAGTTTTCAATTTAAGGAATTTACATACTTCAGGTGCCATTTATTTACCATAGACAATTCATCCTGTCACATGTCAAAGTTAACAAAACATTACACATACTTTGAAGTAAAGAAATCCTATACGCAACACTTAAAGAAAATTGACAATTAACAACATGAAATAAACGTTGGCTATATATTTACATCAACAAATGACTGGCTGAGAAGGAAACCTTTTTGGGAAGAATAATTATTCAAACTACTACCGCAGATACACAGACTCAAAGGGCAGATGAAGTGTCCCAGTTTGAACAAATAACCCCAGTTATAAAAATGAAGAGAAAATCCTTCAAAAAGAGCAATATTCTGACAATAGCAGTGATGCAGTCGAGACATTGCCAAAGTTTTGGAGCAGACAGGAGTCGGCAGCGGCAGGTGATGACTGCAGATTAGACTTGAAATAAAACACGACCGTTTTCTCAGTTCGTTCTGTGAAGCAGATGTTTAACTAGTAGCCTCTCTAGCGTCGGTGCTGCTAGACAGATATTGGCTGCATAATTTTATATCTAGAGCAAACGAGAGGATCGTAGCGTACTTGTGAAACAGTGTTCACAAGTGCAAATCACCAAGTCAAACTTGCGACACAGAGTCTTAATATATGCGTGATCCGAAAAGAGTGAATGCTCCAAGTGAAACTTCCAAAATATCTAAGTAAACTGTGGCTGCCGGAAGCGAACCTACAGGGCAAAAATCAAATTCAGACAACAGCACAAGAAAACCGCGAGACATAAGTCGATCCGCACACTGCGAATCCCCAAATATCTCTCTCCGCGCCAGCTTATGGGACTTAACTACGGGGTCATCAGTCTCTAAACTTACAAACTACTTATAATCTAACTAATACTAAGGACGGCACAAATATCCATGCCCGAGGAGGGATTCGAACCCCCGACCGTAGTGGCCGTGCAGTCCCCTCGGCCACCGCGGCCGGCTGCCTGCCCAATGATATCTCGAGATGCGGCTGACAAATTACAAAACTGTCACAATCCTAAGGTAACGCGAATCACAGAGCATTCTGCAGATGACCCTACTAGCTCCTCCCACACGAGGAAGGTTCCCACAGAGACGATACCGTACACAGGTCCACGACCCTTTCGGAATTTCCGGACGCTCTCTTTAGTTCTCAGGCTTCAAATGTCATTAATTTTATGACCATAGGCACCAAGTCTCCCCGCTGGCTCAGACGACCGACTATGCGCCCAACAAACCTCTTAAAATTCGTCACGCAGAAGACCGTTTCCACAACCACCCACCTCGGCAAATTCAAAGAAACCGTCTGTGTATTCATAACCGCAAAAAAGACAGACGCTCTGGCGAGAATGCTATTCAGATTTCTGCGAACTTCGACTTCCGACGATTGTGTGGCAGTGGCGACAGTTTAGCGTTCATCCTGCAGTGCATGTGCAGAGCATTGTCCTGCTCTATCTTTTATTTCAAACAATACCTCGCAGGTAGCCGCGGGTGGCCCTCGTCTACCGCTTTCTCCATCCACTGCCCACCGAACGGGACCTCACAGGTACCAGGCTATGACAGGACTCCCTTCCACAGCTGAGTCGGCAGTCTCGCAACAGAGAAGTTCTACGAAGGCAAGTGCCTAAACACGCTAATTTATGGACCCCAATATGCCAACTGTCAAGGCTACGTGAGAGAAAGCACGCCAGCCGGCTTCAGCTTGTCCACTGGACAACAGATATCGAAAAGAATCGTAGAAAACGTCATTAAGAAACTGCTATAATTGAAGGATTTTCGTTAGACGAAATGCCCCATTAGAAACAGAAGTATCAAATCCAAATAAAGATAGTGTATCAGTACAATACTCGACTTCTCCATCTGCCCAAAGACAAAAATAATGGAATAAAAAGACTACATATTACTGCCACCTCACATAGTGACATTTATCAACTAGCTCACACCAGTATACCCAGAAGAAAGCTACTGTAATGCTGTTCGAAAAATCTTACATTATGACGCGGTACAACACGATGCTAACTTTTATGTCAACTGACTCTGGCCACGGCCGCCTACACCATTAAGTCAGAGTCGAAAATAAGAGTCACGAAACTCCCAGTGAATTTCTGCAACTGTGCGACAGCAGCGCTGCCAAGCGACTGGGTCGTATAAACATACCGCGAAACGCTTGAATAATGAATGTATATTTGCAGTGAAGCAGCACATCCAAAATACCTTCGTCTTTACGGGCTTTTATGGCAATATAAACTGTATCAACTATCAAAAGTATAATACGGATATCTCTCATTTGCAAAAGATGCGCAGAAGTAAGAGAATAATGTTACGAATAACAAGAGCTCGTTTACGGTAGTTACCTATACTTTTAGGCATAGAACTAAATCTTTAACAATTTATTCACGTCCAAACTTTAGCTCTTAATCAGAATCGCAAATACTTGACCACTATTTCATAATATTACTGCTGTATAAAAGTAATGTCTGAATACTTCCAGTAGCAGTTAATAAACTACTGGCCTGCTTAATTTCGTACCTCAGTTTCACAAAAAATATAAGCCTGTATACCAGCATATTTTGGCGATTACCTACTAGTTTGATCACGTGAATGCGTAGCTACAAATAAATTTGATGTCCATACATAAAACTGTTAATATTAGCTCGTCACATTCTTGAAGATTTCAGTTTGATACCTGAAAAGTAGCTAAAAAATTAAGATAGGTACGCGAAAGGCACAGAAGCAAGAACAAGGTGTACAGAGAGTTAAGGCGATGTTGTATCTAGTCCCCTACAATGTAAAAGTCAACTGTAGTTTTGAAAATATTACAATGTCAGAAATCCGCTAAAACAAAACTCGTGCAATACGTCAGTACCACGAGTACGAGAGCACAATCATAATCAGTTACTTTTATAAAAAAATGTACAAATGTTTGTTAAGCTTAAGGATCTTAACTGCTCAGTCATCAGTCTCTAAACTTACAAACTACTTATGAACTACCTAATACTAAAGACGACACAAACATCCATGCCCGAGGGGAGATTCGAACCCCCGACGGGGAACGGCCTCGCGTATCGGAGCATAGCGCCTCAATGCGCTCGGCCGCTCCACCGCTGCTCCTTTTGCCCTTGAGCACGTCAGTTTGTAATTCATATCTGCTTGTAAAAAGTTTTGAACGATATGAATACGACTTTGGTACTGTAAACTGTATGACTTACATTGCTCTGATTCTTATTATAGACAGGCATTAACAGAAGCAGTGATATTACGTCAATGATATATAAATTGTAAAGTTCGCAACACCGTTCAACGACTAGGATATATGAAAGTAACGACATTAAAACAGGAACCTCTCAGTATGTAAAATGCCATTCCTCTGTTATTCCCTACTGGCTGCTTGGAGCGCTAGTATCGCTTCACCTGCAGTTTTTCCCTAGAGAGTTACGCGACTGTCTGTGACAGACTGTGATTAAGTCATGATTTAGCCAACCAGATTACGTCCGTTCAATAAAAAATGTCTAGTATGCCCTGTAAATTTAAGCAACTATCGTTTGACGTTTCTTCAAATGTTCGTTAAGCTCTGGGTCATCATTCACTAAACATACAAAGTACTAACTTATACTAAAGACAGAACAAACATCCACGCCTCGCGCAACGGAGCATAGGGCCTCAATGCGCTTCGGCACTCCTCCGTGGCGTTTGAAGTTTACTCTGTTCCAGTATGAAGTCGAACGCAATACATGGCTGCATACATATCTGTGGAGCCGCCCCAAGCCCCCCCCCCCCCCCCCCCCAATTCTGTAAAGGGCCGACTACGAACAGCGGGCAAATTGAAGGGCGCCTCGGCGGCCATTATGGTGGAGAACTTCCGCGCGATCTTTAAATGTGCATAAGACTCTTAATGAGCGTGTGTATCCATTTGAGATAACTCGCGAAAACTAAAAAATACTCCTCTATATAACTAGAAAACAGCTGCAGACCCTTTGAATATACAGCATCTATCGGCAGTGTGTAACTTTTATTACGCATACATTGTAGAAGTAGTCCAACAGCTTTACTTCTTTCCAACTACACCGAATTATAACATTTAGCGCTTTAAGTGCAACATATGAACGGTTTTATGTAGCGTACGTCGTGAATAATAACAGATTCACTGTTTACGTTCTGTATTTTCAAAGACAAAAGCTACATCAAAGATTCAATTATTAACCCAGAAATATTTACAAAGACATTACAAAATAATTATTTACATAGACATTACAAAATAATATATTATCAATTTCTAACATCCTCCCCACCCTGGTCAACCTCCAGGGGGATGACCAGTTGAACGGGACGAACTATCTGGTGTCCTTCTGGTGTGCATAGAATTACTTTTCGTACTTTCTGATCTCTTTCTTCGACTAGTCTCTCTATTCTTGCTTTCTTCCATAGGTGGCATGGGCATCCATCTTCTTGTACCAGAGCAACAGCACCGGGGCGGAACTTGATGGCTCTTGTCGAAGTACCCCGAACTTCGTGGAAGCTTCTGAGTTGCAATAGATATTCTTTAGTCCATCGCTTCCAAAAGTCATCTGTCAATTTCTTTTGCAGTCTGAATTCTTTTGTCAAAACAGATTTAGTCGACGGTTCTGGTCCTGTTGGCACTGTCAGTAGTCCTTCACCAATAAGAAAGTGGGCTGGTGTTAAAGGTTCATCGTCGTCTCCTTGAGAAATTGGTCTCGAATTCACTGCGGCTTTGATATTAATCAGCGTGGTATTTGAGCTGCTCTTCCGTTAACATTGATTGACCAAGTACTTTTCGTAGGCATCGTTTGATGGTACCCACCATCCTCTCCCAATCCCCCCCCCCCCCCACCAAGCCGCATGGGGGGCGATAAATTTCCATGAAATGCCATCCCTGGCTAGGACACGCTGAGTCTTTGGGTTAGATAACGCCCTCCATATTTCAGATAGTTCAGCATTAGCTGCATGGAATGTCTTTGCGTTGTCTGTGTAGATTGTATGGGGTAGTCCACGTCTACCAGCGAATCTTTGAAGAGCCACGAGGAATGCGTCTGTTGTCATGATAGAGCACACTTCCAAGTACACTGCATGTGTCGTCGCACAAGTGAAGAGTGTTGTGTATGCCTTTTCCATGGTAGTGCCAACCTTTACATAGAGAGGGCCTGCAAAATCTATGCCAGTTGTAGAAAATGGCTAGGATGGTCTTACTCGATCGGCTGGTGGGGGTGCTTCAACTTGTTGGCCCCGTAGATTGTGTAGAATTTTGCAGGGAAGGCAGGAGTGCAAAACTCTCTTGAGAATTTGACGGGCACGCAGGATCCAGAACTCTCTTCGAAGCTCTGACAACACTATTCTCACACAAGATGATGTAGTCGAATGTGCGTTTGTTGAACCAGTAGAGTTGTGAAGCCGGCTACCATCGAGGAGTAATGGATGATGTTGCTCGTTAGGGACAGCTGCGTAGTGTAAGCGTCCTCCAAGTCCGAGAAGACCATCTTCTAGGTAGGGATTGAAACATGCTATTTTAGAGTCTTTCGAGACAGGTTGATTGTTATTGAGTGCATGGAGCTCCTGAGAGAAACATTCCTGTTGAACAGCTCGTATCCAGTAATGACGTGCTTCAGCAAGCTCCACTGCCTTCAGCTCTCTCTCGAGTTTAGAACTTTGTCGAATGTTGTGAATGAATCGTAGTATCCACCCTGTTATGCGAATCAGTTTCCAATAGAAGCTGAATTTGGAGCAGTCCATAAGGTCAGAAGAAGTGGCTACTGCCGTCACATGCCGTAAGTTCTTCTTTTCTTCTGGTAGGTTATCAGTCATGAGTGAAGCGTTAGATGGCCATCTTGATTCTGGAAGTGCAAGCCATGGAGACCCCTTCCACCAGTGGTTCACAGATTGTATTTGGTTACCATAAAGTCCTCGTGTAAGATGGTCGGCAGGGTTCTCACTCCCGGGGCAATGTCTCCATTGACTGGGATTTGTATGGGTGTGGATCTCCGTAACTCTGTTGTATATAAATGTCTTCCACCTAAAGTCACCATAGCGTCTGACCACAATACTGCTTCAGTTATTTTATGCCCTGTTGCTGTGCAGTTACAATAATCGTGATCCTATTAACGCTGCTAGAAGTTCATGCCGCGGAAGAGTTAACTTCTTGATGGGGGCGAGTCTGGTTTTGCTACATGAAAAATTTACAACAATATGGTCTTCCACGGTCGTGCGAATATACAAAGCCGCTCCATATACTCTCTCAGAGGCATCGCAGAAGATGCGGATCTGAGTATTGCTCTTTGTTGAAGTTGGTAGACATTTTGGAATTTGTATTTGAGACAGTGAAGGTAGGGTAGAAAACCATCGGGACCCAATATCGGGTGGCAGCAACTCGTTCCAATCAATACCTCTGTACCATGTATCCTGAAATAACAATTTTCCAATAAGAGACACTGCAGAAAAAAATCCTAATGGATCATAAAATTTGGCTGTAATCTGCAACAGTGTCTTCTTAGTAGTGGGGCCTACAAGAATCCTACTAGTAATATCCATTGCGTTCATGTAGAAGCAGTCTGTTTCTGTATTCCAGTAAACACCAAGAACTTGCGTTTCCGGGTTTATGTCTTGTCCTTCAGCCCTCCATATGGTCTTTAGTTGATCCGAATTGGTGGCCCATTTCGCTAAATCGAAACTCAGTAGTTTCATCATTGCGCTGAGTTCATAGTACAGAGTTATAGCATCATTATCATTCTCCGTGCCAGAAACGAAATCATCCATAAAGAAGCTGCTCTCAACAAGAGGTGCTGCAAGGGGAAACTTAGTTCAGCTAGTTCTCTCAGTGATGCGGAGAGAAAAAATTGACTGCATGTTAGTCCAAATGGCAGTCTCGTGAAGCAATAAGTCATTACTTCGTCTGTCGTCTGGTAATTCCCAGCACTGTCTTTGATTACGCAGTACCGTAAGAATCTGGTTAAGTCCCTGTCACTTTCATGTAAGACTAATTGCAAAAATGCTTGTTTAATATCACTGACGATTGCTATCTGATGTAGTCTGAATCGTAATAATATGGCGAATATCTCTGGTAGAAGATTCGGTCCCGCTTATAATGCGTCATTGAGAGAAGGTGTATTGGCTTCATGCGATGATGCATCAAAGACTATCCTCCACTTCGTCTTACCAAATTTCTCTCATTTCACTGCTTGATTTGGAAGATAGAACATGTCATTTCCAAGATCTTCCGTGGGGGCACATTCTATATAACCTTTTATAATGTAGTCCAACATGTGACTTCAGTACATGTCCTTAAGGTTTTCGTTATTGCAAAGTCTTTTATGTAATGTGTTAAATCGACGTTCTGCGTTGATTGTTAATAAAACTCTTCTGGGTATTGGACCGCATCGTCAATATATCAAGTATTTCACCAACATTTACTTGCCAGCGGAACATCTTGTTTTCTTGGGAGACGTACGACTCTTCGATGGTCTCGCACACAATAGGATGAACGAAAATCCTCAAGAACTGCGGAATCACTTTTACTCAAAGCTCGAGGAGGGTTTGCCGTTATTCCAATCGTTTCTAAGTCCCAGAACTTCCGTAATTCATCATCAGATGGTGAGTATGTTTCATGGATGAGATTTACAGCAACTGAATTAGCACAAACTCTCGAACGATTTCCACTTAGAACCCAACCAAATATGGTGGGAATTAGAACAATCGACGGAGAAATACGGACAGGTGAACTAGCCTTGACTATCCTCCAGTAATGGTCACTACCGATTAAGATCTCTATTGGTAAGTCTTCTTGAGATCCAGTTATAGGATCAGCTAACTGAACTCTGCAAAGATTCACTTTGGTTACAATGTCTTGTGAGATCACTGGCTGAGGTGAGAAAGAGTGATCACTTTCGTAAGCAGTAATAGAGACAGTCGAATTTGCCCAGGCTCCTTTAATATTGAAACGAACGAGTTTACGGTGACATGAGTAACTCTTCTCCGCCTCAAAAGTACAAACAGTCATCTCATGTTAATCAGTGATTTGTAGTTTTAACTCTTCTATCAGAGACTTTGATATAAATGTAGCTTGGCTTCCGCTGTCCAGTATACACCGAGTCAAGCGCCTTAGGCCGGTCGGCCCTATGATGCAAACCTGAGCTGTTTGCAGGAACGTGAAATTTCGGGTCGTAGCATCGATTTGACTAACAGACGCGACATTTATCTGATCCACTGTTGCCTTAAGGGTATCCAGATTCGTGCACAAAGACCTATGATGTGACTTTTTACAGTTAGTGCAAAGTGCCTTGCCTTTCTTCCCACAGTTAGCTGCTTTGTGTCCTCTGTTCAGGCATAAGAAACAACAGTTAGAATTTTTTAGTGTCTCTTTTTTTTCGCAACATTTGTAACTGTCTTACAATCCTGAGCCCAGTGGTCACGAGATTCGCAGAAAACACAGAACGGTACCGGTTGTTTAGTTACCTTTGTTAGCTGTTGCTTGGATTTAGTGCGAACATGGAGAGCTGCCGCGGTAGAGGTGTAACTTGAAGACGTAGGCTTCATGCAACGGATCTTTTCTGTGGTGAGAGCTGCCTCTACTTCTTCTCCTATAAATTCAATAAGTTGAAGAATATCACCCTCTGACAGACCTTCACGTTTAACATGTATGATCCAACGCCGACACATGTCTGGAAATGCTCTAAGTATTTTCGGTGCGAGCACTCGGCCATAGGCATTTACATCTTCTCCGAGTGCACGCAGAGCTTGAATACGGCGATTGCAGTCAATAAAGGTGTAGTTAAGCACATCTGGAGTCACAACCTGTATTGGCTTAATACTTTGGAGATAATCCAAATGAGCCTGTATAATTCTATCTTTGTTACCGTAGCGAGCCTTAAGCATCTTCTTTGTCTCCTCATATGTTTCGGCTGTCACAGCGATACCTTCCACCAAACTTTTTGGTTCCCTTCTAAATAACCGCGCAAAAATATGTGCTTGTGAACGGTTGACAATGAGGCGTTCTTATCAACTGATTGCTCAGACTGTTCCCAAAATCGCGCCCATGATTCTATTTCTGCTGAGAATGACTCAAGCTATATGGAGGGAATATTAACTGTGGTTACTGGAGCAGCAGAGGCAACTGTTGCTGCAGGTTGGGCGTCGTTAACTGAAACATGCGACATGGCTCTAGACAATTTTTTCTCCATTTCTTCCGAAGTTAGTATGAGGACACGCTTGGCAGTATCTATGTACTCATCGCATTTGGATATGTCAGCGGCGTAATCGTCATCGTCAAGAAGGCTGTGAATTTCGTCATCAAGTCGTATAAATTTATCTAAGGTCTCCTTTAATCGTTCCCTACAGTACTCCACATTTTCCATGGACGAAGAATCGGTAAATTCTTGTATCTCCTTGACAAACCGCGTAATACGGGCTCTTTCTCTAGTTCGTCGTCTTTTCAGATGATGCAAACGTGCGCTTGCGTCAGCAGTTTCGACGTCAGACATCTTGGCTATGTTATACGGTACTTCGCAATGTATGGAATGCGGAACTCAAGTAGAACAGATTTACTTTACTTCTTAGTGATCAGTGAATATATCACCAATCAAAGAACACTGCGTATAATATTAACGCACGTTACGTACGCTACTTTTAATAAATTCGTACTACGATACTGTTGTGAATGCCAAACAAACAATCGACAGCGCGTGTGACGTCATCAACTGCAATACCTATCTGCTGTAGGGGATTATTACGTATGGTATTCAAGTTACAACAATATTTATTTCTGTGAGGCTTCTACTATTCTTTGCTACTTCAATAATGTCTCGCCGTGAAGCAAGGCTACGAAAAAGTAGTCATTGTATTTATCTCAGTCAGCTGTTGAGACGATGTCGATGTCATTCACAGCTCCGTATTACTCTGATACGGCGTGCAGTATGCTTACACAATTATCACTGAATCTTGAGTCTGCGTTATTTTTCCCTTTCTTGCGTTCACTTCCCGGGTTTCGGCACCAATTTTTTTACGTAGCGTACGTCGTGAATAATAACACAGATTCACTGTTTACGTTCTGCATTTTCAAATACAAAAGCTACATCAAAGATTCAATTATTAATCCAGATATATTTACAAAGACATTACAAAATAATTATTTACATAGACATTACAAAATAATATATTATCAATTCCTAACAAACGGAATTTACCGTCAGACACGGTTTTTGGCACTTTCTCAGAATATTCTACGATGGTAAAACTTTTGCACAAACATTAATCGGAAAAGTTTCACAATACTTTACGTATTTGTTTGAGTGCAAAATGTTCAAATGTTTGTAGAACTTACGGGACTTAACTACGGGGTCATCAGTCCCTAAGCTTACAAACTACTTATGAACTACCTAAGACTAAGGACGGCACAAATATTCATGCCCAAGGGGGGATTCGAACCCCCGACCGTAGTTGTTTGAGTGCCTGCTGTATTCTCCAAAATTTACATATTTTTTGCCATCAAAAAATGAAACAGAGCTGCCTGAAACAGCTAATGTGAAAGATAGAATGTGAAAATGAAATACCCGATCAGTTACATAACTGCAAAAAAACTTCTTACCTTGTGAATACAGCAACCAGTAACTACCAAATTCTTTTATTAACACGAAGTATCCCATAACTTTTTCTTAATTAAGTTCACGTAACATTAGCCTTCGGGTAACTAGCACGAATATTAGCATTTTTAATGCTGTAATCCAAATTACTTACACTAGCGTCAACTGCTCAAAAGTCAGCGACTGTCACAATGTGCATCCAGTGCATATGCAACTATAGACAGTTTTGCAAACCCTTTCAGAGGTTATATTTATATAGTTACCTATATGTAATGCAGATGACCTTTAAATTCTAGCCGGCCGCAGTGGCCGAGCGGTCTGCGGCGCACCCGTCACTGCACGGCCGCTACGGTCGGGGGTTCAAATCCCCCCCCTCGAGCATGGATGTTTGTGTCGTCTTTAGTATAAGGTAGTTCATAAGTAATTTGTAATTTTAGGGACTGACGACCCCGCAGTTAAGTCCCTTAAGCTTAAGAAACATTTGACCATTTGATTTAAATTTTGTGTTACAAGTTGCTAATATTAATTTCATAAGCAAAATTTCGAACTGTAGTCATTTTACACATTATAAAATGAAACTTTTTGAACTTCATGTCCACCAGTACTGCCTGAAGTAACCTATTTTTAAGAGCTGCCAGTATTGTAAAAAACTATTTTTGATTTCACTGAATAGGATATTGTCTTGAATGATAGCTTGTTAAGCAGGAGTAGCTATCTCTGAACACAAGTAGTAGGGCTACTTGTATTACTGAGAAATATAATTGTGAAAACAGTATTCGTTTCTATTGTTCCTTTCTTGTGCAGTTATACGCTGAGTAGCTTTTCACCATCGTACTTCATGTACAATGCAATAGCCAAACAGTACAGACGTGATTATATATATATATATATATATATATATATATATATATATATATATATATATATACCGCAGTAGCGGTATAATACACGATTTATTTGACACTTACCACTATCATGGCGGCCGGCCAAAGGTTCAAATTATACCCGAAAGTAGCGCCATTAGTGATTCTAGTTATTTATTACATCTACATCTACAGCTACATCTAGATGGGATACTCTGCAAATCACATTTAAGTGCCTGGCAGAGGGTTCATCGAACCACCGTTACACTATTTATCTCCCATTCCATTCTCGAATAGCGCGCGGGAAGAAAGGACGCCTGAATCTCTCCGTTCGAGCTCTGATTTCCCATATTTCATTCTGATGATCACTTCTACTTATGTAAGTGGGAGTCAACAATATATTTTCGCATTCGGAGGAGAATTTTGGCGATTGTAGCTTCTCAAGTAGCCCACGCCGCAGCGATAAGCGCCGTTGTTGTAATGATTCCCATCCCAAATACTGTATCCTTTCCGGAACGTTGACTCTCCTGTATCGTGACAATACGAAACGAGTTGCTCTTCTTTGGACTCTTTCGATGTCCTCCGTCAAAGCCAACTGATAAGGATCCCACACTGGGCAGCAGTACTCCAAATGAGGACGTAAATGCGTAGTATATGCAGTTTCTTTTGTAGTTCTGTTGCATGTTTTTTAAGGGTTCTCCCAATAAAACGCAGTCTCTGGCTCATCTTTCCCACAACATTATCTACGAGTTGTTACCAGTTTAAGTCTGAAGTAATACTAATTCCTAGGTATTTTGTGGAGTTTACGGACTTCACTTTTGATTGATTTATATTGGAAACAAAGTTTAACGGATTTCTTTTCGTACTCAGGTGAACGACTTCACACTTCTCATTATTTAGACTCAATTGCCAATTTTTACACCATAGTGATATCTTATTCAAATCGTTCTGCAGTTGTTTTGATCTTCAGATGATTTTACTCGACGGTAAATGACGGGCCGGCCGCGTTGGCCGAGGAGACTGAGGCGCTCCAGTCACGGTCTGCACGGCCACTACGGTCGGGGGTTCGAATCCCCCCTCGGGCATGGATATTTGTGCCGTACTTAGTCTTAGTTAGTTCATAAGTAGTGTGTAAGCTTAGGGACTGATGACCCCGTAGTTGAGTCCCATAAGTTCTACAAACATTTAATTTTTAATGACGGCGTCATCTGCAAACAACCTGAGAGAGCTACTTATAGCCGGCCGCGGTGGCCGAGGGGACTGAGGCGCTCCAGTCACGGTCTGCACGGCCACTGCGGTCGGGGGTTCGAATCCCCACTCGGGCATCGATATTTGTGCCGTCCTTAGGATAAGCTAGTTCATAAGTAGTTTGTAAGTTTAGGGTCTGATGACCCTGTAGTTAAGTCCCATAGACTCTACAAACATTTGAACATATAAGCTACTTATATTTTCCCCTAAATCGTTTATGTAAATAAGGAACAGCAGGTCTCCAATAATACTACCCTGTGGAACGCCCGATATCACCTCTGTTTTAGTCGATGCCTTACCATCGATTACTAGGACCTGTGTCCTCTCTGACAGGAAATCCCCTATCCAGTCGCAAATTTGGGGCGATGTACCATAATCACCCAATTTGATTAAAAGCCGTTTGCGAGGTACTGTGTCAAAAGCCTTCTGGAAATCAAGAAATACGGAATCGATTTGCGAACCCATTTCCAACCCCATCACTTCGTGTGAGCAAAGGACTTGAGCCGTACTGAGCTTTCCTTTTTTTTATTTTCTTTAATCTGTTCCGTAGAACAGTGAAGAGCAGTGTGTACTTACCCCGCGTTCTAAAGGGAAGGCCATGTCGCATGCGTGTGACGTGACGCTCAGTGCAGTTCACTTCTTCACAGCGTGCTGTGCCGTAGTGGCTAGCCAGCCAGCTACGGGGACCTGGCTGGGTCTGTGTGACGTCACTCGACACTTTGTCTATTTTGGCGTGGCGCGCAAACACACTTAGTGTAACTGTTAGCCAGCGCACTAGCTGCGCACACGGCCCTGCGGCAGCCGTTCGGCCACATCATAACGTGCAGGCCAAACCGGGGTGGCTGCCATGGCGGCGAGCCGCTGCGTCGACAGCGCTTACACACCGCGTGTATACCTAACAACGCCCGTAGCTGATTATACGCAGAGGATGCGACTGCTAAGGGGACGCGAAGTGAGTCGCAAGTATGATTCAAATGAATTGATTCAAATCAGTCATCGGTCGGAAACTGAAGTAGGAACAGTGTTAGGGCAAAACTGAACTAACATGTAAATTAACTTCGTACAGGGAGCTGGATTAGCCTTTTTCTTTATTCTGAAGTGTCAGGTACCTCATTCAGCATTCACACAGATTTCACCCCGAGTAGTGGCAACAGAGCCTTCGCACAACCCAGGTACACAGAACCCTTTCATTATCAGGCGTTTGCCGCGATGGAGTAGCCGAGCGATCTAAAGCGCCTCGCTGCGGAGCGCGCGGTTGCTCGCCGTCGGAGATTCGAGTCCTACCTGAGGCATGTGTGTGTGTGTGTGTGTGTGTGTGTGTGTGTGTGTGTGTGTGTGTGTGTTTGTCCTTAGGTTAGTTTAACTTAGCTTACGTAGGTTGTAAGCTACGGACTGATGAACACGCACTTTTGTTCGATAGATTTACAAACAACAAATTATCAGGCATACCTCTATAATTATAAGACGCGTTTTTTGTCTGTCTGTCTGTCTGTTCTCTTATAACTCAAGATCCGGACAACCAAATAACCTGAAATTTGGTACACGTACACAAATTACATGGGAAAGGTTCTTAAACAGTTAAAATAATTAAAAAATGCTCAGTCTTTGTTGCAGTATTTTATTCTCCAATTACGCGTTTCGCGCTGTTAGCGCATCATCAGATTGGGCGGAGATGGAGCCACAGAACTATCTATTGCTGTGTAGGAGGTATCTTAACAATTTGTGTTATTGGGCGCCATAGCAGCAGAGGAGTCGCTGTCGCGGCAGGTCCACGTTTACAACTGGTAGTATTCTTAATAACTTATTAAGAATACTACCAGTTGTAAACGTGGACCTGCCGCGACAGCGACTCCTCTGCTGCTATGGCGCCCAATAACACAAATTGTTAAGATACCTCCTACACAGCAATAGATAATAGATAATAACTTATTAAGAATACTATCAGTTGTAAACGTGGACCTGCCGCGACAGCGACTCCTCTGCTGCTATGGCGCCCAATAAACAAATTGTTAAGATACCTCCTACACAGCAATAGATAGTTCTGTGGCTCCATCTCCGCCCAATCTGATGATGCGCTAACAGCGCGAAACTCGTAATTGGAGAATAAAATACTGCAACAGAGACTGAGCATTTTTTAATTATTCAACACTGTTGTTGCACCAGCCGCCACCACCACCATCATGGAATGGAATGAAATGTTATTAAACAGGTTTCGTTCCATTTTTTGGAAAACCAACCGGAAAATTTGAGAAAAAGTGAAAGTGCGTTTTCAATGTGTCCATGTAAATCTATGACGGCATTTCGAAAAGATACAATGGATCGCATTCCGCCGGCCGCGGTGGCCGAGGGGACTGAGGCGGTTCAGTCACGGTCTGCACGGCCACTACGGTCGGGGGTTCGAATCCCACCTCGGGCATAGGATTAGATAGTTTATAAGTAGTTTGTAAATTTAGGGACTGATGACCCCGTAGTTAAGTCTCATAAGCTGTACAAACATTTGAACATTTTTGATCGCATTCCTTAAATAGAACATTTATTTAGAAAACGTCAGTTATATCTTATTAATTGTATTATTTGTTATTTTTCGACATAATCACCCCCGTTGTCCAAACATTTGTTAAGTCGGTTCACAAGCTTTTGTATCACACAGTTATAGAAGGTTGCCGCATGTTGTCGGAACCACATTTCAACTTATCTTTGATCTCTTCATCGTCGTGGAATGATTTTCCGCCAAGATGTGACTTCAGGTAACGGAAGACATGGAAGTCGATGGGCGCAAGGTCCGGGATGTATTGCGGATGTTCCAATACGTCCCATTTTAATTGTTTGATCGGTGCTTTGTTTACGGGCGCTGTGTGAGGCCGAGCGTTGTCATGAAGCAATCGGAGTCCATTTGTCAGCATTCCCCTTCGTTTGTTTTGAATTGCCCTTCGAAGACGTTTCAAAGATTGGGAATATTCAGCAGCATTAATTGTCGTTCCAGGAGGCATAAATTCCAACAGAAGAATGCCTTGTCTGTCCCAAAAAACAGAAGCCATCATTTTCTTCGCTGAAATCGACGTTTTGCATTTCTTGGCTTTTGGTGAATTAGAATGGCGCCATTGCATTGATTGTTGCTTGCATTCACGTGTATGGTGATAAATCCATGTCTCGTCACCTGCCACAATGTGATCAAGGTACTCATCACCTGCTTCAGCATAGCGTGTGAAGAAGTCGAGTGCAAAGCCCATCCTTTTCTTTTTGTGTTCTTCCGTTAAAATTTTTGGAAACCAGCGCGCACACAATTTCCTGTACCCTAACCTGACAGTCACAACGTCATAAAGAGTTGTAATTGACACGTACGGTATGATCTGATGCAATTATTTCAATTTGAGACGTCTATTCTCTCGACTTGCTTCCTCCGTTCTCCGAAGAAGGGTATCAGAGATCACAGATGTCTGACCTGTTCTTTGTTCGACATGAACATCGATCCTACCTTCAGAGAAATGACGACACCATTTCGTTACATTATGTCAATTCACAGTGTTCCCATAAACGGAAACAATTTCTTTGTGAATATCCGCTTATCGCTGACCTTTTGCATGAAGAAAACGTATGACGGAGCGCACTTTCCATTTGGCGGAATTCTGAATCGGCGCAGCCATTTTAAACACGACCCAATCCCACCAGAAGCAATTTACAACTGCCGAACGACCGCAAGGAGAAAGGTAAGCCGGCCACGGTGGCCGAGGAGACTGAGGCGCTCCAGTCACGGTCTGCACGGCCACTACGGTCGGGGGTTCGAATAACCCCTTGGGCATGGATATTTGTGCCGTCTTTAGTCTAAGGTAGTTGATAAGTAGTTTGTAAGTTTAGGGACTGATGACCCCGTAGTTAAGTCCCATAAGCTTAACAACCATTTGAACATTTTGAGAAAGGTAATGGTTCAAGTTTAACACCAGTGTTGCCAACTTGCTCGCCAAAACTCTTATGTTCCTCTACGGTGTATCTTTACTTTCCGAAATACCCTCGTATATCTTCGCACTGATCTTGATGAAATTTTGCAAAATTGACCTTCAAAACAAGGGGAAGGGCAGTGTCTACATAAAACTTCGTTCAGTGAATGGTGGAGGGTTCTTATGGATTTCGCCAAAATCCACAGTTTTGCTCCGATCTTGGTGAAATTTTGTACATTAGACCTTGAAAACAAGATGAAGGTTACTGTCTACATAAAATTTCGTTCGGTACATGGGGGAGAGTCCTTTACTTACAGACTTCGATTGCAATCTCTGTAAATATAAGACGCATTTGTTGTATGTTTGTCTTTTCCCTTATAACTCAAGAGACAGACAAACAAATAACGGGAAATCTCCAAATGGAATTGCAAAAAAATGTTGTTTATCACATTGCTTTAACAGAAATGTTCCATTTTATTACATGCAAATAAACGGTTTTGTACACTTCTACAGAAAACCTTATTTTAAACCCGGGAAAAGCCGGATACTTGCAGCTTGTTTCTTTATACACACTATCTTTGAATTTGCCTCGAACGAGTCGCAATTTCACTATAAAACTCTTTGGAAAAAGTTACTGCTACCAGTAACCACTGCAATGATCCGGCCGGGGAATATAAATGCTTTTGATATTTCAGATAAGAGCCAGAAATGAATGAAGTAAATTTTGTATTTGGGTAATACTGACGACATGGCTAACAACGGAATGACTGCACAGGTCAAATATTCTCCATTTTAAGAGTATGACATCTATACTGGCTCTTGTGAACTCCACAGTCGTTAATTACTCTTCGTCAATGACGCAACCACCCACATATATTTTTAAAAATGATTTATTTCAAAGCCAAGACCCGAATCGGGCTAACTTTCCCATCTTCAGATGGCTAAATTTTCCGCCAATCTAGATCTTTAAAATAGTGTAAACATAGAGCGAAGATATGCATCATCACTAGTTTTTAGTTAAAATAATGCAATAAGCGGTGAAAAGTAAACAAATATGCAAATCCATATGCAACATGCAAATGTATATAATCCGGTCCATACATATTAGCCATGGCTGCGGCGGAGCGGCCTAGCGAATTGAGGCTCTATGCTACGATGCGTGTTGCGGGTTATCTTTTAATATATTTGTCTTTTTTTATATATTGATGTTCCATGATTTATGTTATGTATTCTTTGATGTATTATTATTCTCTGAAATAAACAGTGGTTGTTAAGTATTGGAATCACGGTGTTGTGTGTTTGTCATATTTGGTGCCGAAACTCGTGAAAAAATTACGATTTTTTACGTAATTTTGAGGATAAAAGGCTTACTTCACGCTGCTGGAAGCGGGATACGACGTCGGACCACATCACAAGATAAGTCTATTCCAATATAATACGATTTTATGAACTCCTTGCCTCAAATGAATGTTAGCAGTAACGGCATAATTCACGAACTTTGCTTATATCAAAAGTGTGAAATCTTTCGGTTGGAATAACTGACAGCGCAAGATTCAATTACGCTTACGCCAACACAAAAGCAGTTCCGTAATAATGCCAGACGAGATAGATACCGGGAAACAGCTAACAAACTTTAAAAGAAAAAGAACTAGGGAGAGGACGAATGCTACGCGGTTTTGTACGGCTGTCGATGAACTTACGACAGAAAGTCCAATGGACGATTTTGAACACTACATAGAACGTCTTCAAGATACTTTAGAGAAGCTCACTTCCTTAGATGACATTATTCACGACCTCTTAAGTGATGATGAATATGACGCAGACGTATCTATCTGTGAGGAATATATAGACAAAATTAAACACGCAATACATAAGGCTACAAAAGCAATCAATTGCAAGCTTTCAGCCGTAACAACGCAAATGAATATCACGTCACCTAAAGTTCCCATACACTCCACTTCAGGCATGCATTCAGTCAAGCTACCTGCCATTAAGCTTGAACCATTTTGTGGAGATATCGAAATGTGGTCCCGCTTCTGGGAGCAATTTGAATCAACTATTGATAAAGACCCATCGCTTTCCACAGTTAATAAACATGTTTTCGTTCGAGGTTATCTGTCAGGAGAACCGAAGTTGTTAGTAGATGGAATACCTATTACAGCTAACACATACGAAGAGACAAAGAAAATTTTACTGCATCGGTACGGAGATAACAACCGTATTATACAGGCGCACCTCGCTGAACTGTACATTCCTAGAGTGTAACCGCCGTATTCAAGCGCTGCGTGCGCTGGGGGAAGATGTTGTAGCTTACGGCAAAGTTCTCACACCGAAAATTTTACGAGCATTTCCTGCCGAAATGTGTCAAAAATGGGTTATTCATGCGAAAAGAACCGAAATATAGGAAGGAGATGTACTGAAATTACTTAGTTTTTTTGGAGGAAGAAGTTCAGGGTGCTCTTACTGCACAAAAAATTCGTGGAGAACAGCAAGTAACTTCCAACTACACGCCCACTGCTGCGACATTTCACATAAATTCAAAACAAGCTAAAACCTCTCGGAAAATTAAACAAGATGTACAACCATATTGTATATTTTGTAACGCTCGCACTCATTGGGCTCAAGACTGCAATATAGTAATAGACATCCAACAACGTATTGACAAATTAAAGCAAGATAATCGTTGTTTTATATGCCTAAAACGAGGTCATAATGCTAAAACCTGCAGTAAGAGGGGGAAGGTTTCGTGTTCTAAGTGCAAGAAACGTCACCATAAAGCGATTTGTACTGACACTACTACTTCTAATTCACCTTCTAAGCAAGTTACCACTACTTCTGTAGGGAAAATCGATGTAAATTCAGCAGATTTTACATATCTTCAGACAGCTCGAGTTTGGGTCAGTGGACCAACAGGATTAAGCAGACTCACTCGCTGTGTTCTAGATAGTGGCAGTCAGTCGAGTTTCATTTCAAAGTTTCTCATTGATGAACTAGATTTAAAAACTTTAGAACATCGTGACATATCTGTCAATGCCTTTGAAATACCATGTGTAACTTCAATGTGTCGTAGAGTTGTAGAATTCACTCTGAAAAGTATATTTAAAAATTCCACAATATCTCTGACTGAATTTGAAAGTACATACTCATTTGCTGCTCACCCAACTGTCCCACCTGAAATAACAAAACAAGTGTATGATCGAAAACTTCAGTTAGCAGACCCAAAGGACGACACAGAAGATCTTCCTATTGAGATCCTCATTGGAGCAGATCACTATTGGAAAATCATTAAAGATTCCCCTCCTATTCACTTAACACCATCCATTGTACTGATACCTTCAACTATGGGTTGGATTCTTAGTGGGTGTAAGTCAAACACCATGGCAAACCCTGTGATAACAAACTATGTTAGTTTGGATTCAATGACATCAACAGACAATATTTTAAGACGTTTCTGGGATTTAGAAACAATGGGAATCACAGCAGACCACACAAAGACTCCAAATCCGAAAGAACTAGCTTTATTGCACGATTTCTCAAAATATTACTGCATTGAAGACAATAGGAGAGTGGTTTCTTTACCTAGAAAACCCAACATTATTGTGCCTGATAATCTCTCACTAGCAGAGAATAGATTTATTTCACTGGAGAAAAAGATTACAAAGGACACTAACTTAAAACACATTTATGAAATGCAAATGATAGACCACATGAGAAAGGGACATGTAGAGGTTGCCCCTCCTGAACAAACATCAAATGACATATTTTATTTGCCACATCATGCAGTAAAGAAAGAAAGGTTAGGTGTTATCAAATGGAGGATTGTATTTGATGGTTCTTCCCACGAAAATGCTGTACATTCACTGAATGACTCTTTGAAAATTGGCCCTACTTTACTTCCAGATATTCTTTCAATATTATTAAGATTTCGCTTATATCCAGTTGCTTTAATTGCTGATATTAAACAAGCTTTTCTACAGTTAGTTCTACATAGAAAAGACCGAGGTTTTTTTGGTATAAAGTAATCATGGATAAACAAGGAAACTACATTACAACGAACTAAAAGATTACATACCGCTTCACCCGACTACCTTTTGGACTAACTTGTAGCCCCTTTCTTCTTGCAGCCACACTAAAAGAACTTGCTACAATTTACAAAAGGAATTTTCCTCAAGCTGCTTTTCTTGTTGAAAATAACATGTATATGGATGACTTTGTAGCAGGTGCTGAAGATGACAATGCTGTGACTTCCTTATATTATGAACTTACCTCACTTATGGGTATCATTAGCCTACCAATGGCAAAATGGGCTACAAACTCAAAACAACTGATTGAAATTTGGCAATCAGAAGGTGTTATAAATGTTACAGATACAGAGGTTCTATTAATTCACTGGGATACATCGACTGATATGTTCAGTATTATCCACATTAATATCATAAACTATATTAGAGATCTTCCTGCCACTAAGCGAGAAGTTCTTAGAAGCACTGCAAGATTCTATGACCCACTGGGTCTGTTGTCACCTGTCTCTCTCACTGCAAAAATAATTTTCCAGGAAATTTGGTCAAGAGGGATTGAATGGGATGAGCTCTTACCTCCTGATCTTGGTAAACGTTGGCAAATGTGGGTATCAACCTTATCATCATGTTTGGACATGAAGTCCCTCGATGGGTTGGTGTTTCTGAAGAGACAAAAACAGAAATACATGTCTTTTCAGATGTATCAGAAAAGGCCTATGGAGCAGTGCTTTATCTACGATGCAGCCCTTCAAACATGACATCAGTCAATTTAGTTTGCAGTAAAAACAGATTAGCCCCAATCAAGAAAATAACTCTTCCGCGACTGGAACTTCTGGCAACACTTCTTGGGTCGAGGTTACTTCACTATTTCTGTAAGGCCACACACTATGACGCAAATAACGCAACACAGTGGACTGACTCAACTGTAGCCTTAGGATGGATACAACATGACCTTAATCGATGGAAGACATTTGTTTCAAACCGTGTTACAGAAATACAAAAATTAACAAATCCATCACAGTGGAGACATTGCCCCGTTGATCAAAACCCAGCTGATCTACTCTCCAGAGGTACCACAGCAGACAAACTTCAAAATTACATTACATGGTTCCACGGTCCTGCTTGGTTAACAAAGAACAGAATGCATTGGCCAGGACTTAGGCAGAAGAATTTAGATTATTCCTTGCCAGAAAGAAAGAAACAAACAAACCAAGTCTTCATGGTAAAAACAAGACCCCCGATTTTAACAGCTACACGGTATAGTAACTATTACAAACTGTTACGAGTTACAGGATGGATTCTTCGTTTTAAACGACAGTTAATGAAACAAAATAAGACATTAGGAGAATTAACAGCAACAGAATTGCAAGAAGCATGTACTTATTGGATTCGTATTGTCCAACAACAACATTTTTGCAGTTGAACTGCATGCTCTGCATAACAACTTGCCTCTGCCACAAAATTCTAAAATAGCTCGTTTTAATCCATTCCTGGATGATGGCCTTATTCGTATTGGTGGACGTCTACAGTTTGCAAAATTAACAAGAGAACAAATTCACCCAATACTTCTTGATGGACAGCATCATTTCACTCAGTTACTAATCCGGCAGACTCACATTCGTCTGCACCACCTTCGGGTAAACATAGTGTCCTAAGCTGAGGACAGAATTCTGGATTCTTAGAGCTCGTTAGACAATAAAAAATGTTCTACACTGTTGCCTACCTTGCAAGATGGTGAAAGCTCGTTCTGTTCAAGAAATAGAGGCTCCATTACCCGCTGAACGGGTCTCAGCATTGAAACCATTTGAAGTCACAGGCATCGATTTTGCTGGTCCATTATATGTCAAACAAGGACATATAACAAAGAAAGCATATATTGCTCTATTCACTTGTGCAACAACACGTGCCTTACATTTGGAATTATGCTCAGATATGTCAACTGATAAATTTCTTCAAGCTCTACAAAGATTTGTGGGAAGAAGAGGCGTGCCTAGTACAATTTACACGGATAATGCTACTACCTTCCATTCCACCCACACAGAACTAAAGGAGCTCTGGCAGGCTCTCATGGCCAGCAAAACATAGAAGTACCTTGCTCAGCAATCTATAACATGGAGATTCATTACCCCACACGCGCCTTGGTGGGGAGGATTTTGGGAACGAATGGTGGGTTCAGTCAAACGTTGTCTGAGAAAGGTTTTAGGACAGTCACAGATAGATGAAGAAGGTCTCAGCACAATCCTGGTCAGCATAGAAGCAGCACTAAATTCAAGACCAATTACACAAGGAGGAGAAGAAACTGAGCCACTGACACCTGCACATTTTCTTGTAGGTGAGCGACTGATAACGTTGCCCACAGGTCCAGAACCGACTGTCAGGAAGGATTTGTCCAAGGAGTTCCAACGGCAGCAACACATGGTAGAGCATTTCTGGAACAGATGGAAGAAAGAATACCTGATCCTGCTCAAAAACTTCCATGAAACTCATCAACCTAGGAGAGGTTCTGGGAGACTACATTTGGGTGATGTTGTACTTCTAAAGGAAGATGTTCGTCTACGTCACATGTGGAAGAAGACGCGGATAGAAGGTCTTCATGAAGGAAGAGATGAGAAGATACGAACTGTCACGTTACGAACTTCAGATGGAACCATAATCTCACGGCCCATTCAGCTGGTCATTCCTCTTGAAATTGACCAGGGTGGGGAGGATGTTGCGGGTTAACTTTTGATATATTTGTAAATCTTTTTTTATATATTGATGTTCCATGATTTATGTTATGTATTCTTTGATGTATTATTATTCTCTGAAATAAACAGTGGTTGTTAAGTATTGGAATCACGGTGTTGTGTGTTCGTCATAATGCGCGAGGGAGTTCGCCGTCGTGGGTCGAATCCCCCCTCGGGCATGGATGTTTCTGCTGTCTTTATTATAAGCTAGTTCATAAGTAGTTTGTAAGTTTAGGGACTGATGACCCAGCAGTTAAGGCCCATAAACTTTACAAACATTTGATTTTGAACTTAAGTACGAACTTTTTGAAAGGGGCTGCCTCTTTGGACGTATACATTTCGTCTCTTTTCGTACACTCTGTTTGTCTCATTTAGCATTCAGCTGTAAAATTGCTTCATTAACATTCATTATACTTATAAAACCAGCTTCTCTGCAGTAGGCCTACATTTCAGATGGTATTCGTGTGCAAAGGTTAATCAGTGTGGGGAAAGTTCCTGACAACCATGAAATATGGAACTAACGGGTCCTACAAAGGAGGCAATAGTTATTTGAGAGAATTCTGTATTGGACCTCTCTGTGGTGAGTAGCAACCAATTGAAAGCAGAAGGATAATTAATATGAAATCTTGAACGGCAAGCGATATATGTTTATATTTCTCTTTGTTGAACTAACATAGTCATTGTTAGCCGACAGTACAACAGTCAGTTTTGCACTAATAGTTTACTAAAAAAAGGGAATTATCGTGCTTGTGGGATCCCATACGGAATTGTTCGGCCGTCTTAGTCTAGTCTTTCTACTTAACGGCTCGTGGGCGACGTGCGTGCCGATGATGAGACGATGACAATACACAACACCAATGTTGCCAGTCTCTGCAACTCAAATGTCCCATCCAGGAATTCAAAATGTCCCTTTTCAGTGTAAATTTGCCCACGGAAAAAAAAAGAAAAACATTACAGCCATGATGTTCAGTGTTATGTTCAAAATTTTATATATACGAAATAAGGCCGCGCGACCCTCGTACCACTTCCATTCGTCACTGCTACTGTACAATGAGATTGCAGACTCCTGTGTCATTTGTTTCACCTTATTATCGCGGCATGTGCCAATCATACCGACGTGTTGTGTAAGCAAACCACAACAGACGAGAGAGAGAGAAAAGAAAAAAGAAGTCCCATATTCATCTCACTTTTTTCAAAAACAAAAACAAAAAAAAAAAAGAACTTTGTCCCTTTCTGAAAAATTATTGTCAAAATGTCCCACGATATGTGACAAATGCAACGGGTTGACAACACTGCATAACATCCAGGCTGCCAGAGATCGAACTCGGGCCCTCTTCGTGGTAGTCAGCGGCGTTATGGTCAGAGCTACGGAACCGTACGTTTTCTAAAACAAAATATCATTCGTAGATGTGTTGGTAAGATACGTTAAACAAAGCATTGAGTACAGGGATATCCTTTATGTGATCAGTCTGAAAGTCATTGTTAAGGTTTTAAATGAAGTGTAATTGAATCGGTCATTTCAAAAAGGTCAATAGTCATGAAAGTAAAATTTTACAGGAGAAGGAAAAAACCGTTCTACAGCATTGTTATTTTAATATCAATATTTAGTGAGGTGCCAAGAACTGTGTTGCACTGTGCATTTTTGTTTTGTAATTAATAATTTAACTACAATATTAATTTAAAAATGGCTACAATGAACGACCGTGTGTTGCAACAAACGAAAGCATTACTTGCAAATAATTGCCTATTTTATTGAAAAATCTGTTAATATTTTACACAGTAAAATGAAGTGTGAATATTATTATCTGAAGTAACATGTTTCGCAACATTTGTGTTTTTTGTAACAACATGAAAATAGAGTACAATAAAACAAGTCAATCTTCTTGATCATCATCTTCATTACTTATTCCCCCTTCCGTTGGCCATTCTTGTTGTTGGTCATAAAATTCCACAAATTCAGCTGGAACATACCTCTTCACTTTCAATAATTTTTTTTTTTTTTTTTTTTTTTTTTTTTTTTTTTTTTTTTTGACATTGATCGGCACTTGTTTTCCAGGATACGTCAACTCGATGGGAAGTACAGGATGCTTATGAAGCTATGGAGGAGCTGGTATGTCCTCTCTGATGACACCATCGATGAATTGCTCTGTTTTTACTTGCCGAGGATAATGTGCATCACACTGAAAAGTCATCCCTCTTGAAAGAGAAAAAAGAACCTTTTTGTTCCTCGGGAATTTTCCCCACACTTGATTCGGAGAGGCAACTTTTGAAAATAGGCAGGCCACCAGATTTTAAAGGCTAATACAGCAACATTGTCAATAGTTTCCACTGTAATTTTTGATCATTATGGAATACTCTTCAGGTAAGTAGATCCGGTCATGACTTTATCGTTTGGAAGGAAACTATGCCCGCGTATAGGGAAGTAATGTTTCATCGTCCTATCTCTCCCAGTTGATACAAGTGTTAAACAAAAGCGAATCGTTGGGTGATTTTTCTTTTGACCAGCACAACCGTCAGAGAAGAGGTGAAGCTCATTCACATCTTTTGAGATATACTTCTCGATGTAATTATACAGAAATGAGCAAACCTCATTTGCACCTTTCTTCGCTTCGCCTTCATGGTACACATAAAAGTGGGACTGCTTGGTTTTCATATTATGTATGGCAAAAACATTAACCCATAGCTGTCTCAAATAATAACCTGAACAGGAGTATTAGGTAGTAGTAAATTTTGCATGTAGTCAAAAGACAGGCCACAGACATTATTTTCCATTTCACAACGTTTCTGTAATTTTACTGTAAAACTTTTTGGCCCTCCTACGATGAACCATTAATTCTGCAACCAAACTTCGCTTCACCGAGTTAAAAAGATGTGGACTGCGTATCTTAGATGACAGTTCTTCACATGCACTACAAACATTGACCTGTGGACGCCCAAATCTGAGGTTGGAATTTTCCTTGAAATATTGTAAGTAAAATTTGTACTTTATATTTAAATCTGGGTACCGTTGTACAAGCAACTTGTGAATGGTTTTAACATCTAGTCGAGCATGTAAATAGTGCAGCACCTTACCAGAATAGTGCGTAGTTTCCTTAGGAAATTTTTTCATGGTATGGCATTACCTTCCACATGTTTCCCTCTGAGATCACGAGGACTTTTGCCTTGAACTAGCAAGAGGCATAATTTTCGGACCATTTTTTCTGTTACACCATGCAGAATAATAAAGGCTTTTTTACATACCTTTATTTTGGTCGTGCCTGTAGTGATGAAGTACCTGTAATGATAGCTTCTTATTTTAGGATCCTCTTTTCGCGGTTTTCGGCTCTTGACATCTTGAACTTCCTTGCAGGAAGATATCTTGTTGATTCTTATCACTGAAACTGTTCAAGTGAGCAACGGTATCTATCTTCGGGTCATCATCAAACAGAGAAAAATAGTCCTTTTTCCACGTGAAAGAGTCGAAGTTATCAACTACGATAATGTTTAAATTGCATACTATGCAGTTATATGCATTTACTTCAATACAGAAACAAAGTGCACGTATTTTACTCGCAGTAATCTCCTGTACTCCGACGCTGAATTTTCTTTCCACATCTACATCTACATGGGATACTCTGCAAATCACAAAAATGTTTGTAAATCTATCGCACCAAACTGCGTAGTCATCAGTCCGTAGCTTACAAACTACTTAAACCTAGGTAAACTAACCTAAGGACAACACATACACCCGTGCCCCAGGGAGGACTCGAACCTCCACGTCGAGCAACTGCGCGCTCCGCAGCGAGACGCTTTAGACCGCTCGGCTACTCCACTGCGGCTGCAAATCGCAAGTGCCTGGCAGAGGGTTCATCGAACCACCGTTATACTATTTTGTTCCCATTCCATTCTCGAATAGCGCGCGGGAAGAATGAACACCTGAATCTCTCCGTTCGGGCTCTGATTTCTCGTATTTTATTCTGATGATCATTTCTACTTATGTAAGTGGGAGGCAACAATATATTTTCGATTCGGAGGAGAATGTTGGCGATTGTAGTTTCGTAAGTATCCCACGCCGCAGCGATAAGCGCCGTTGTTGTAATGATTCCCATCCCAGATCCTGTATCATTTCCGTAACGCTGTCTCCCTTGTATCGTGACAATACGAAACGAGCTGCCCTTCTTTGGACTCTTTCGATGTCCTCCGTCAAACCCACCTGATAAGGATCCCACACAGGGCAGAAATACTACAAAAAAGGACGGACAAGCGTAGTGTATGCAGTCTCTTCAGTAGTTCTGTTGCATCTGTTAAGGGTTCACCAATGAAACACAGTGTCTGCTTCGCCTTTCCCACGACATTATCTACGTGTTCTTTCTAGTTTAAGTCTGAAGTAATACTAATTCCTAGGTATTTTGTGGAGTTTACAGCCTTCACCTTTGATTGATTTCTCTTGTAAACAAAGTTTAACGAATTTCTTTTCCTACTCATGTAGACGACTTCACATTTCTCATTATTTAGAGTCAACTGCCAATTCTTACATCATACAGATATCTTATTAAAATCGTTCTACAGTTGGTTTTGATCTTCAGATGATTTTACTGGACGGTAAATAACGGCATCATCTGCAAACAACCTAAGAGAGCTACTTAGATTTTCCCCTAAATCGTTTATGTAAATAAGGAACGGCAGAGGGACAATAACAGTACCCCGTAATCACCTCTTAGACGATGCCTTACTATCGATTACTACGAACTGTTTTCTCTCTGAGAGGAAATCCCTTATCCACTCGCAAATTTGGTGCGATATACCGTAACCACGCAATTTGATTAAAAGCTGTTTGTGAGGTACGGTGTCAAAAGCCTTCTGGAAATCAAGGAATACGGAACCAATTTGCGAACCCTTGTCAATAGCGCCCATCACTCCGTGTGAGTAAAGAGCTAGTTGTGTTTCGCATGAACGATATTTTCTAAATCCATGTTGACCTTGGGCCAATAGATCATTCTGTTCGAGATAATTCAAAATATTTCAATACAGGATATGTTCCAAAACCCTGCTGCAAATATAAGTCAATGATAGGCCTGTAGTTTAATGGGTTACTACTACTGCCTCTCTTGAATATAGGTGTGACCTGTGCAACTTTCCAATCTTTTGGTAAAGATACTTCTCTGAGAGAGCGGTTGTATATGGCTGTTATGTAAGGAGCTATCGCTTCAGATAGAAATCTAATGGTTATACAATCCGGACCAGAAGACTTGTTCTTGTTAAGTGATTTTAGTTGCTTCACTACTTCGATGATATCTACTTCTACGTTACTCATTACGGCCTCTGTTCGTAATTCTAAATCTTCTTCTTTGGTGAATGAGCTTCTAAAAGCAATGTTTAGTTACTCTGCTTTAGTACGCTGTCATCGGCAGGATCGCCATTATTATCATGCAGTGAGGGTATTGTTTGTGTTTTACCTCTAGTATATTCAATATATGACCAAAATCTCTTAGGGTTTCCAGTCAAATTTCGGAAAAGAATTTCGTTGTGATAAGTATTGTAGGCATCTTGCATTGAAGTTCTCGCTAAATTTTGAGCTTCTGTGTAGGATTGCCAAGCATGGGGATTTTATGTTCGTTTAAATTTAGTATGCCTTGTCCTGACCTGTTTTGTGTACCAAGGAACATCACTTCCTTCTTTTATTAATTTATTTGGTATAAAACTGTCAATTGCTGCCGATACCACTTCTTTGAATTTGAGCCACATCTGGTCTACATCTACATTTAGTGTTAGAAACGAGTGGAAGCTATATTTCAAGATGCAATGTATTTTATTTCTATCTGCTTTCCGGAACAAATACACGTTTCGTTCATCTTTGGTAACTTTGGGACTTTCGAGATTCTATCTCTCGCTACGACAGCTCTGTGTTCACTAATACCTGTATCCGTTTTGATGCTCGTTATGAGCTCAAGATTGTTTGTTGCTAAGAGATCAAATGTGTTTCCACAACCATTTACAATTCTAGTTGGCTCATGAACTAATTGTTCGAAGTAATTCTCAGAGAATGCATAGAGTACACTTTCGCACGATGTTTTATGCGTACCTCCTGATTTGAAAATATAATTTCGCCAACAGATTGAGGGTAAATTAAAATCTCCGCCTACTATTATCATATGAGTTGGATACGTTTTGTAATTTAACTCAGGTTTTCCTTGAACCTTTCTGCTACTTTATCGTCAGAGTCGGGAGGCCGGTAAAAGAAACCAATTATTAACTTCTTACGATTTTCAGGTACAACCTCTACCCAATTCACGTATTCCACTCCCTTTACTTATCACGAATAATATTCCTTTTGTACTTATCAACATTTCTTGTCCGTTTCTTTGCCTACAGGAGGCATTTCAGAGTCCGTAGAAGACGCAGACATAATTACACCTCGACAAATAAGTGGCTTCTGAATGCGACAGAAGTGACCTATTATTTGAACCTACAATGCTGTAAACACAACAATGGATTGTTGCAGTGATGCTATCTTCAGATGACAAAATACGCGGGAAAGCAGCACAACGCCGCCAATAACTTCTGCGTTCGATTAAATACACCTCCACACAGTCATTGCAAAAACGGCATGAATCAATGACTCATGACCTTTTTGTAATGAACGAATATTTTAAGGGTCGATAGTGACAGCATTTGACAGCTTACTTCTGCCCTTCTTGTACGTATGAATCCGGCTACACTTTCCCATCCATTCCCAACTCATTTTCATAAAAAGTTGACTTCAATGACTGATTCAATTAAGGAAATGCGCTTTATTTTCATTTCCGTTATACTTAAATATTCACTTCCGTCATTAAATTATTTCTGATGCTTTTTAGTTTCTACAGTTTGGACTGTTTTTCATGTACTGGTACAGTATTCCATTTTACCATGCATGTGCGCCTATGAAATTTAATTGATAAGTAATTGATTTAAGTGTAAATCTGAGCGGCGGTGGAGTAGCCGAGAGATCTAAAGCGTCTCGCTGCGGAGCGCGCGGTTGCTCGCCGTGGAGGTTCGAGTCCTCCCTGGGGCATGGGTGTGTGTGTTGCCCTTAGGTTAGTTTATCTTAGTTTAAGTAGTTTGTAAGCTACGGATTGATGACCACGCAGTTTGGTCCGATAGAATTACAAACATTTGAACATTTCTATAAATCAAAAGTTGCATCACAATACGACCGCTTCCATATGCAAAGGCCGCCTAACAGAATTAACTGCTATTGAGATTCATACTCATTGAAAAGGTAGCATTGTTTGCAAAATATATAATATCGTTATTATTTTTGTGTTTCCAGGCATTCAATTTCCAGAAAAGTCAGGTCCGCAAATTTTGTGTTTATTTAGTCATGCAAGTAAAGAAACAAGTTTTTTACAGTGCTTTTAAGTACATAAACGTTATAGGTCAGTATTAATCATGACAAACATTTTACGTTTTTCATAATGAATCATTTACGTCTCAGAGAGCGAACGAGTATTTACGTTTCACACGTTTAAGTACTCTCAGGCGTTTTATTTAAGCTAAAAACCAGTCTGAATTCCGTATCTTCGAGCGTTAGCTATGCATATTTCTGTTTCATACGACAAAACGTAAATAACGGTCACAATTCATCGTCAAAGTACTGTCAACAAACCAGATTCCTTCAAAACTATAAAAGCACGTAATTCCGATATGATATTTACACTTTCCCTTTTAAATGCGCTAAGATTAAAAATGAGAGATTCACCAAGTTCAGTCGTTTCAATCTCTACTTGTTGTCTCGTCAAAAAAAATTGAATTTATTAATTTATTTTCAACAATTTCGTACATGTATACCCAATGCTATCGCCATACCAAAAGTCAGAACCTAAACGTAAGCATTGTAATTTCGAGAGTGATACGTTTCTGCTGATTACAGCCACAATGTCGACTTTGCGTTGTACGGAAAACGCAACTGCTGAATATAATCGACTTCGAAGGATTTGCCGACAAGACTTCTCCAAACTATTACAGCTGAAACTGCGATAACTTTTTGTTTGTTTTTGTTTTTTATTTTATTTTATTTTTTACACGCAACCTACAAAGTCGGAAATTTAATTCTGTGGATAATAATCAAGTATATAATATTATCTCGATTAACATAATCATATGAGCTTAAAGTACAATCCCGTAAGAATAAATTCTTTAAATATTGTAGTATGTGCAACAATTATAATACTTCATAACCTAGTTGTGACCACGGAAAAGTATAGTCTGCTTCAAATGGCTGTTGAAGTGAAGTACTGTAATGGGGATATATGTGTTTTTCTCACCTCCGCTTAGAAGTGGAACAGTAAAGGAAATTTTAGTTTGTGTTTTATTCATGGAAAACATTTTTGGACAGTACACTTCTTTATATACTGTGGAATCTTATCTATTTATTAAAATGCAGTTTGTTAGACTTGTGTGTGGGTCTGTGAATCTTATGTTAAATCCTTGGAAGTGACATTACGATACATAATTTGGCACCCATGCCCGAGGCAGGACTTGAACCTCCAGCGGCAGAGGGAGCGACGTGGCGCCTTGGACCACGTGGACCTTCCCAACTGGATGACAAAAGTTCCAAAATACTACTATTTACGAATTTTATCATTTCTATCCTATTTTATATACTTTAGATTTATAAAACTTCCTCTGATGGGATTTTTTTCCTCCAATGCAATGAAATGATTCTCAAACGAAATTTAGTCGATCCACAGAAACAAAGAATTTCGCCACTCTTACTGATTATCGTGGACAACTCACACTTCACCAAAAACGTGATTATCCCAAAAAGTTTTCACAAAAGAAATCGATTGTCGACTTCCATTTCCCCATACTGACCCAATTAAAATTAAATACTCTGTATCTATAGATATGTTTTTCAGACAGCGTATCAAGATGAAACACTTCCCGTACCTGATTTTAAATTAGACCCCTAATGACTCAACTGTGAAATCTTAGAACATAGATTAAGGAAAAGGAAACTTACTGTTTTAGCACTTGTGGATCTGGAGAAAGCTTCTGACAGTGTTGACTGGAATACACTTTTTGAAATTATGAATGTATTAGGGTTAAAATATTGCGAGAGAAGAGTGCTACTCAACTTGTACAAAACCAAAATTATTAAGGTCGAAAGTAATGAAACGGTCGAAGTGGTTGAGATGGAAGTAAGCGTTGTAGTCTTTCCCCGATGTTCTTCAATCTGTACATTGAGCAAGCTGTGAAGGAATGCAAGGAGAAATTGGGAGAGAAAATAAAAACCTTGCGGTTTGCTGACGACATAGTTATTCTGTCAGAGACAGGGAAAGACCTGGAAGAGCAGTTAAACGTAGTGGACTGTGTCTTGAAAGGAAGGTATAAGATGAACATTAACACGAGTGAAACAAAGGTAATGGAATGTAGTGTCAGAAAATCAGGCCACTGAAAGAATTATATTAGGTAATGAGACAATAAATATAGTAAATGAGTTGTTGTTTAGGTAGCAAGGTAACTTCTGATGGCCGAAGTACAGAAGATATAATATGCAGAGTGGCTATGGGAAGAAGAGCGGTTTTGAAGAAAGTTTAAATGTTATGAAGTCCTTTCTGAAAAATTTGTCTGGAGTGTAGCATTGTATGGGAGTGAAATGTGGGCAATAAGGAGTTTAGACAAATAGATGATAGAAGCTTTTGACATGTGGTGCTACAGACGAATGATGAAGATTAGATGGAAAGATAACGTAACTAATGATCAGGTGCTCAACAGAATTGGCGAGAAAAAGAGTTTCTGACTAAAAGAAGGAATAGGTTGGTGTGACACATTCTGAGACATCTAGGAATCGTCACTTTAGCATTAGAAGGATGTGTGTGAGGTAATAATCGTAGAGGGACACCGAGGGAGGAATACAGTAAACAGATATAAAAGGATGTAAGTTGCCGTACCTATTCTCAGGTGAAGAGGCTTGCACAGGATAGGGTTGCGTGGAGAGCTGCATGAAACGAGTTTGCGGACTGAAGACCGCGTCCGACCGGAATCATTGTGGACAGACAGACACACAACAAAATAAATAAAAATTCAAGACATAACTTTTTAGGATTACATCGCATATGTAAGCCCCCCTCATGTTATTAATTTTTCTTATATATTGATCTCGTATCTGAGTTATGTCAGACGTCGACACAATATTATTGTAGGACGAGGAACAGGTGGCACTGATGGTAAACAATTCGCGGTTGGTGAAGACAAGTGGTCGATTGTCGCGTTTCTCCTGTCGGCGCTCAGGAAGGATAAAATGATCCTTACACGCCACCAAAACGAGTATTGTCTTCTTACATTCCCTTTTTATATTGTCGACAATGATTCATGTGACCCGAAAATCAATGTATCCAAGGTGCAGTTAGGACGAAAGAAAATGTCTATGGGGATCAATCCTCATTTGGAGTTGATTACGAGGCGTATATGAACAAAATATTTTGGATAAAAATGTGACAATAATACATTTCCTTGAGACAATACTGTCTGTTTATACCAAAGGTATTAAACGTAAGGAGAGACATTGAATTAAAATTTGTTTTGTGATGTGACTAGACCCTGGCCTTAGTGTTTAGGCAGAAGGTTTTAGCATGATGCAGAGTGATTAGCGTAGACCTATTCCTTCTTTTCCAGTGTGTGTGTGTGTGTGTGTGTGTGTGTGTGTGTGTGTGTGTCCATAAGTGATTTCCTGGCTTTTGATAATTATAATTTCCGCTAGAGTTTTGTATCCTTTTTGGTACATTTCGTAGACCTTCGTCTCTTGATATCTTTGTCTGCGAGCTACACAAGACACAAGAAAATAGGATGCACGCGTGTGAGGGTACAGAGTCTGAGGTGACCAGCCAGTGGGACAGCAGAAGCTAAAAACACTAAGCTAGATTAGAACAAGTTGTATGTTTCGTAGAAATATGATATACTTATCTTTTACAACGTTCATGACTGCCAACTAAGTGTACTGCTGAGACATAGGTTAACTAGAGACCTGCATACTGATGAGATCTAGTTCCTGTCCGAATCCCAAGTGAACGATACAGTTCAGTGGTGGCCACGAGCGGGGTTGCAGCAGAGGGCGCTCGTGGCCGACGTCGTAAGAACGCCGTGCCGTGCGTGCATGGCGGCGCGCGGCGAAAGTACGTGGCGCGCACTTTAGACTTGTGCGACACCACATTTACTATCCATCATTATACGATCAGATTATGGACTTCTAACCATTTTTTAAAATTGTTGTTTACGTTTTTTCTACATCTAAAAGTTGTATTTTTATTATTTTCACTTCTGTGGATGTTTGAAATTTTCAGAGAAATCTCCAATTCTGGGGGAACAGTGTGGCACAAGAATCATACTCACGACTACGACGAAGTACCTAGGCGTTCGACTGTATTACGAAGGACTGGAAAAAGGGACAGACGTTTATTAAAATTAACTGAAAAAATGTCTTTTTGATATTTAAATACTTGTACTAGTATTTAAAACTTTAATCTTCCGTAGCTACATTATGAACGTCACGTATGTTTTTCATGAATAATCAATAAATTTAAAAACAATTCGTACTCACAATTTCTGTATGATACTTCTTGAAATCAATACCGTTTCATATTTACCCATAAACTCCGACTGCCTAGAGTGGTTGTGACACATGAAATATCAAGTGTGATCATTCAACCAAACCCAATTAAATTCTATTTTGTCCCTCATGTCCATTAGTTTAATTAATATAGTGCAGTCAGGCGCAAGAGAGAGTTGCTGCATCGCGGGAGAGGGTTTCCAATTACGGACACATGTTCGTTATTTAATCAATCTTCTACAAGCGAACGACTGCAAATAACATTCCTTTGATGAAAAACATCGATTTAACCAAGTTATAAATTCATAAAGTAGAAGGATAGATATCAAAGCATTTTTGGTAACAGTTTCTTGTTTGAAACGAAGAAAATTGTTCTCCTATCGGTGATATCACTACTCTGATGTACCGTTTACGTTTACTGATGATTCAAATGTCTTATAACTATAGAACAAAATCAACTGACAATTAGAGAAACGGATGATATGACTTTTGTTCCTAATGTACTTAATATCTTGCAAATCAAGCTACGATCCTAATCCCTTTTTTTTTTCTAAAAGCACGTCTGCAGTCTTAAAACTAGGTAATTTTTAACTGTATGAGCCTGATATACTGGTATGTATTTTACTATTTCACTTAAGTTCCTCGGTACTATGCACTAACGCCATAAGCCACGTATATACGGCCGTGTGTATGGGGAAGACCCAGAAGCCAACCTCTTATATACTAGATGCATTGATGTGCAAGTGGAGTATTTGTGATGACAGCAATTGAAGCTCTGACCACTAGTTTACTTGGCGAGCACTGTGTTCAGTAAAAAGGACAAGAGATATCTCGAGAAAATTTGTTTCGGAAAAATTTCTAATATTGATACTACTGATGGCGACAGTAAATGCGAGTCAGAAAGTACCAAGACTGGTAAAAATTTCCTACCTAATTTTATTCAATATAAGTACGCTATTTTGTTACAAACTTCAACGTTGAATACGTGGATTAAACACATCAGTTTATTTCTCGTTTATTGTAATTTTTGACATAATTTTTCACGAAGTGATGAGCTGCAACGAGCAACAAATATTTGTAGAAATAATTATGAGTGTTAGTGTTAAAATTGGAATGAATATACATTTGCTACTTATTTATTGTTTTTGTTTCTGCGCAAATGGAAAAATGTGCCTCTTGGCAGTTCTTCAGGTTTTGGGCAGTGTTAATACGTATGTCATTTGCCAAAATATACATTGAACTAATTTATAATGATTACCGATAGGACGTTCAAAACTGGTCACTTGGCATGATCAGATGGGAATTAATAGGGGCATACGCACACGCCTTACTGATGTCAGCCATTTTCACGTGAAAGTGTCACGGTAAAGCCTGCATGTGCTTGTGTGCGCCTACTATACCAAAATTACAGCCCAGCTGTAACTCGAAGGAAGTTTCCGATCGTATTGAAGCTGAAGACAAACGGTCCAAGTGATCTAATAATCAAGAACTTGATTAACAAGTTTGAAAGAACGCGTATTGTTCCTGATGAGTGTTTATAATATCGGTCGTCCAATAAGGGTGCAAATACCTATAAACGCCGAGAAGACACCCGCAGTGTGTCGAATGGCCTCAGGAAATCTATCAGATGACCTGCACAGCAGGTGGAAATCAGCCGGGATACTGTGCAACCAATCAATTTGAAGGTAATAACCTGTATCTCTTCCTATACAAAATTCACTCCCGTCAACTGCTAAGACCCAGTTCAAGGTACAATGACTTTGCACGCTCCAGTTTACTAATCTATGAGTAATATTAGAAAACAATGCAACATATCCTGGTATATTTTTCTTATTAAGTATTCAATATTACGCTCCATGAAGCACATTACAGTAAAATGTTAATTACGTTCATTTTTCTAAGATTATTTTTTTCTTCTCGGCTCCAGACGGTCGTAGAGCAACATTATTTGTTTTTAAAATGTGTGAAAAAATACCAGCAATATATTTCCTTAACAGTTCCTTTCATAACATGAAAATAGAAATAGCCAAGTTGAAAAACATAGGCACGAAAATTTTTTCAAAGTCATTCTTTGTACTTAAATTAACATAATCTAAAAAAAGTATTAATCAGCATGATATTACAAATCTTCACGAACTAAACAAAAAATGTTCAAATATTTGGAAAGTTATAGTACCTAACTGCAGTGGTCATCGATCCTTTAAACATACAAATTACTTAAACAATCTTAATACACATATCAACGTCTAAGGAACGACAAGAACCTCCGACGGCGAACGGCCGCGCGCACCGCAGCAAGGTACCTTCCGCACGGCTATTTCGCCGCGGCACGAAGAAAACCAAACGCCTTGACAGTAGGTCCATCCTAGTGATGTGGGCTTGGAATATTCCCAGTGGGAGGCAACTTATAAAATGGGAATATTTCCAGGAATATTTCTTTGGATCGGGAAGATTGCAAAATATTGGGAATTTATGAAAATTTTTAGATTTTGAAGGTTTCAACACTTATTAACTGTTAAAGAACCTTGTAACTATTTAACTAAGTAAATTCATATATTTTAATCAAAGATTTATCATTCTCTACTTTAATTTCCTTGCTAATTACATGAAGAACATAATTTACTTTAATTCCGGTGGAAAAAATAATTTAAAATATTCGCTAGGGCTACAATTTTTTGGTAAGTTGAAATCCCACATTTCTCTTAATGAAACCTAAACTAATTCTCTACCGGCCCTCATCTGTAGCATTTTGAAAATTTTTCCAAATGAATGACTAGAGTTGTTTCTGTTTCAGAATTCAAAGACTATTTAATTCATACGTTGAATTATGAGTTATAAAAATTTATTTTCTAAAATATTGCTATCAATTTCAGTTTTAGAGCTTTAATGAATGTTTCATAAATATATGTTAATAAAATCAATTGTAATTTCAAGTACATCATAATTTGCATGATTTTCCCCGAATTGCCTTCTTAATTGGCTAATGTTTACAAATTTCGAATGAGTTTATTTTAAACTTTATAGCCTCGGCTGCACAGTGGTAGAGTGGCAGACTATCAATCTGAACATCGTGGGTTCTATCCCCGCCAGATCCTAGGACTTTTATGTCACTTTCCACTTCTCTCACCTCTGGCAGTGTTGCTGATGTGAAAAATACTGAGTCCACCCTGGTTCGGAACCCACGTTAACCTGTAGGTCCTCCTATAACTGGCTGGGTAAGTCAGTTCGAAGGTCGGAGGAAGGCAACGAAATACCACCTCCAAACAGGACCATGCCTAGTAAAGCTCTGTGGTGTTCAAACCAATCTTCCGATTGTTGACTGCGTTCATTTTTAGCCCAAAATATCACTAACATTTAAGGAAAACTTAACAAACTGAATAAACAAACCTCCCTCAGTAATTTAGTATTTAGTAGCTACTCACTAGATGGTATATCAATATTTTAAATTCGGTTTTCCTAAAGGTTGGTTTTTTCGAGGTTGGCAGTTCAAGGAAGCGTAAGAATGTTGAAAGTCAATGATTGGTGGATTTAGGGCTAATTCCTTGATATTTACAATATTGAAAACCGAAAAATGTGTTTATTTCAAACAAGGAGGTTAAGTCCTGATTCATATAAACCTAAACCTATGCAAAAAGTGTGTGTGTTTTAATAACAGAATTATCACATTGACCCATTAATTTGAGCGATTTCGTTTTTAAAATTATAAATTCCCAAGAAATTTATTTAATTATAACACTTTCTTGAAATATATTTGTGTTTCTTTTTTATTTAATTACATAATTACTGCGTTAATCCTGTTAATTAACTTTTATTAAGCTATCTGGATAAATTAATCATAAATTCCGGGGAATTTATTAATTTTAGGAATATTGTCGACAATATTTCCTACAAATATTTCCTCGATTTTAAATTCCCGGTAATTTCACAACACTAGTTGATCCCATAATCAACTCTAGTCAATTTTTGATTGGCCTTTAAAAATATCGACGTAACTCGAAATACAGCTCTCACTTCTAATATTGTCGAACAATTACTTTTTTGACGGAACTCGTGCCACATGCACTGCAAATAGTAAGTTTGGAAATGTGAATCTTGGCGAGATATAAAAAAATCTACTTTTAAAATTTTTGTAGTTGCAAAAGTTAGGAATTTATGTAACGAAACAAAGCAACTGATACGTACAAAAAAGCAGTCTGTAGGTAATCTGAAGGCGTATAACATTCTAATTTAACATTATCGCATTAGTGTTATCGTTTTTTATTTATGGTAGAAAATCGGTTCGCGAAATATTTTGACAAATATCACCATCTAGGCTCCATTTTCATAAGACAGGAACTCAATTTAATATTTAATTTTCAATACAGTCAATTTTTTATTTTCATGTTGTAATTTTTGCCCTAATGCTTGGACTATAGGTGTAGCGATTTTGTCCCATAACCGAACCGTGCTCGGTCCCGAAATATTGCATTTTAAATCAAAGCGGAACGGCGATATGTACTTATACAGAAGGTAATAGTCTCAAGAACGCAAGCTAGAAATATGTGACGATATTACCAACAACACTGTGGGCAAACGAATGGGATTAACAATCTTTGAAAACGATTGTACTTTGAGCTAGACCAAACTGACATTCGGTTTCAGAAATCGTTAAGAAACGCAGGCTTCCGAGATCAACAATGACAAGAGTGTGTTGAGAATATAAAATTACAGGCATTACTTCTTACCGAGGACAGCATAGTGGCCAAAAGTCCTAGATTAGGCCGTTTGCGTATAGTTGTATGTGGCTACAAATCAATAAACAATGTCTGCAATAATTGCAGCGATCATTGGGGACGAACCACGAACGTAGTTAATAGGAGATTGCGGCACAGTTCGGCGCTGCAGGGCTATTGCAGCGAACGACAGCACGTCGCCTACAGCCCATGGCGACATCGCTTCAACGCTGGACGCATCATGAACCAATATGTAATGAAACAAGAGAAACTTCTGTTATCAACGTAAGATGAATCACGCACTACGGTATCCAGTTTTCATTCTCTCGTTACCATAGTCGCCATGAACTTTTAAATATTTCCAAGTCGTGGAATCGGCTCTTGGATCCCAGCACAAAAAACTCTCCCGCCTCACAATCACATTTCCTTGTAATGAAGTTTGTCAATAACAACTGACGAACGGATGATAATTGAAACGAGAAGTTTATGAAGCAATACGCCAAAACAGGCTTTCAAGTGCTCTAATAATAATTTTCAAATAAAGGATACGATGAGTTAAATTGCAATAACTCTCGACTTATACATTATCGAAGGTTCTTTAATATTTCTACGAACATGTACTGAAAGATATTTTCAGGTTCTAGACCGTACACTCCATTCTTCTAGCTTTTAAAGGTCCATCAGGAACCCACCAGCCGCCGTGTCTTCCTACCTATTGGTATTACTCCTCTTTGCCGAGACAAATACAAGCTGAAGCTCCACTGACTGTTAGAGCAGGGAACACCAGCACCTCCGAACTTGGGAATGCACAGTGCTCTGTTCTTGAACCCTAAATTATTCGGACCAAATAATCTGTTCTGCCTCTTATTTTACAAGCTTTCATCGGGTCAATAAAGAATAAAGGAAAAGGCAGTTTTATCAGTTCTGATTATTATGTAGAAGAGAATAATAATGCTTTACTGCTCCTTTGAGGAAGACCAAGAAGGTGTGACTCCAGCACCCCAAACTGACTTTGCAGCTGCAGTTGCTCTCTTTGAGAAATTTACTGCTGCCTACTACGTCTGCATGGCAAATCTGGCACTTTTGGATGAGGCATCTTCAGAAAATGCTACCACTTAATTTTTTCGGAAAACGTGTAATTCAAATTATTTTATTGTACACTAAAATATGTATTCTTATTCACTTTTAGTGTGTTAAAGAACAGTATGATAAGTTAATATGAATAAATAACCCCTGAGACGGATTTACGTCTCAAATATGTCAAAGACATTATTGATAGATGTGAAGCATTGAATTAAAATTTGTGGTGCGGCCGGTAAGCATGGATGTCCGAGTTCGATTCCCGGCCGCACCACAAATTTTAATTCAATGCTTCACATCTATCAATAATGTCTTTGAGTATGATAAGTGTTTTTTAATATTGTGATTCTTGGAATTTTCCCGGCGTAGACGATATTCCACGAAGCTGTACCGAATTCCTCCTTGAAGACGCTTGCGCAATACAGGCTGCTACACGAACGTCTCTCAGATATCAAAGAAAGGAAACGTTTTATGCATAATAACAAGTACAGAGTGTAACTGGTAAAGTTTCTCGAAAGAATATTAAGCAAGAAGGGTTGCTGCCTATCGCCTTTCCTCTTAGACAGGAAGTTACACTCACCTACTCATGTGCTGTCCTTGGATCGTAAAGGCGTCGGACTTCTTCTCTTGGCAGGTGTTTCCTTCGCCTTATTGAAGATTCATTAATTGAAAAGAGGACAGTAGGAAAGTTACAGAGCAAATAGGCAGAACTGTGGTGAAATCTGTATTTATAAAGATACGACGGAGGTAGCCCTGTTGCATATTAGTATTATTTCACAAATAAAACTATTTTGCCACGAAAACACCTTGCCGTAGGTCAAGGAATTACTAACAACAGTCAAGAAATAAGCACATTTTATACATATACATTTGCAGTCCCTAGAGAGTGCAGAGAGTGGTTGAATCAGAATGTTGCTATCCATGAAGTCGTAATACTAAAATCAGAGCAGGGGCCAAACGGCCAAGCTTACCTCACTATAAACTGAATGATAAGTGTACCGGTTGCTTCCAATCGCCCATCATCGTAACAGACGCGAAAGGTCTTCAAATTCACACTTTCCTAATACGGCGGTAACTTCCGCCCTAGACTGTCCGCGAGTTGGCTACTTCGTAGCTCTGCAACCGAAAGGCGGTGCGTGGCTATTTGCCGGGCACGGCACCGAAGTGAGCTTCCACTGTTCAAAAATAGTCACTGTAGCCAACCTTACAGATAAGGGAGAGAAACCGTTGGCGAAGCTAAGCCCTTGCGGGTGGCACTGTGTCTCGGAGACTCAGGTTGGGACACCTGTTTGGAGCGCGGGACAAAGCTGGAATTCCTCCGCCACGGTGTCGCTTCCGGTCGCTTTTAAATTTAACGGCTACAGGAAATTCTCCATTTTGAGCAATTTCCAGATTAACCAAACGGGTAATGTAGAAATTACTCTGTCACTTCCATTCGATTGTCCTCTGAGTAAGCAGTCATTCGGTGATGCTCCTTGGTTGGTGAAAATTAATACACTGTCCTAAATTAATTCTTTTACTTTTGCTACTTTTTAATTAAGGTCCCGTGCGATCGGTTATTGGTAACGGGGAATTTGTAATTTTACTGGACACTCGAATCCGTGGTCGTAATAACATATGTAATTTTATTTTGCTCTGACTTCTTTCTTATGGCACAGCCGTTGCGGCCGTGTATTGTGTGCCCTCAAAAAGTCTGTGCGTTACCAGAGGACAATTTAATAGTTTGTCATAATAGCTGCCTACTGCATTCCGACAGGTGCGTTTCATGATGTGTCCCCACTGCGCAAGCACTGAAGCGCGAAATAGGACAAAAGATGCTCGTCTAGCAACTGGCTCGTACTTTCTTCTTCACGAGGAATTTCAGTATGAACCAGCAATCTCCACTGTTTATTTCTTACCTGAAGATGACTGAACAGATGGCAGTCGAAATATCGTTGCAAGAAGTTGATGTGATCCTATTGCAGGCCTGAAACTTTACGTATTATTTCCTACGATTGTCGTTTGTTATATTATCTGTAGTACTAATTCATTGGGTACTATATTGCTATTCAGTGAACAAGTAATTCCATTGTTTGCTAAAGTATGATGTCAATAATTTCACAGTACCTACATATACCCTCTCATTTAAACAAATACCATTTCTCTGGCCTCTCCACAGATACCCCTCCCCCTGTGGTTGCAAATACCGTACAGCTATCTGTATCACTGAGGCATACAAGCCACCCCACGTAAGCAGTGTCTGTGGTTAATAGGAGTGGTACTCTAAGAGGTCAAGTAAATATAGCACTCCCATTTATTGGTTCTAATTTTAAAAAAATCAGTTATTCAAACGTTATCAAACCAAACTCAGTTCGTTCTAGTCCCTTAAAGAAGGGTGTTTTTTTTTTTTTTTTTTTTTTTTTTTTTTTTTTTTTTTTTTTTTTTTTCTTTTTTTTCTTTTGTTAGCTGTTGGCAAAGTAAAACGGACCTCATAGAGAAACAGTCAAGTATTAACTGCAAGTTCCTTCAGAAATAAAATGCATAACCCGCCCACATTCTCTTTTATCACACTCCGGGCGAGTTACAAGTTTTGAGAAACTGACAATTTAGCTTGTCGGCTCCAGAGGCTGTAAACAAGGCCAAGTGCTCTCGTTTTGGTAGCTCCCATTCAGTGCTGATACGCGTATTGTAGAACTTGAAATTTGACGCTCATATATTACCTACATTGACGCAGAATTTTGTAACGGGAATATTGCCAACCAGCAACTCGGTTCCGATTTTCATTTTCTCGCTATCTGCTTCTTCTCTAAACAATCTCATGGCACTAGATTGTTAAAGTAGCTGCCGCCTGTTCACTGCCGTTGTGTTCCTATCATCAATCTGTTACTGCTTAACGAAAATTATTCATTAAAATATAAGAAACAGCTATGGTCGCATGAAATCTTTATTTGACTACTGCAAATAGATTCGGTCACTGAGTGGCCATCTTCAGTGCTGGAATCGATGCCCTGCGGACCCACAGAGACTAACTGTTAGCATTTTAAAATAAGAGTGTAGCCGTATAGTGTCAATGTCAGTCATAATTATATTACGATATTAAATACAAACTGCTAGTCTATGTGGTCTCAGAAGGCTTCGATTCTAGCACTGAAGATGGCCACTAAGAGATCAAAATCGATTTGGAGTAGACAAATAAAGATTTTATGCCACCTAAGCTCTTTTAATGTTATTAAGCACGTGACTCCAGATGTATATATATACGTAAATTATTCCCCTGCATTTATCTTTGAAATGTATAGAGGGACGATCTCTTCAAGGAATTGTCACATCAGGAAACAGAACATTAAAGTACGTCACCCTGCGCGTAAATCAAGGTCTCTGTAGCGGAACACATATCAAAGTGTATAGGAGAGGCCATTTCATGCTTAATAACAAACACTGTCACCAAGTAAGATCAAAGAACCTTGTCTTCACGACATAGCTCCAGTCTCCATAAGCTTGCATGTGTGTATCCAAAGGATTCCACGTAAACGGGACAAATACATAAACCGAAAACAGAAGAAGATCCAAGAGAAACAAAGTTTAAAGGACCGACGCCTTAAGATTGTCGCCTGAAACGTCATGTTTCGTTCGAAGTTTTGTTAAGAACATCCAAGTTATTCTTGGCGTGAAAGATGAGAGGGGCCTATGCCCGATATCTTCATTACAATTTACTTTCATGTTATGTATATTATTTTTCCTGTTAGCATTACATTTAAATATTAGATACTTTGATTTCATGTTTACTGTGTTTCTTGGCGATGGTTTCTTGTTAACCTCTTTGTCTTATATCTGTGGATACCTAAGATCATATTGTCTCAGTCTGTCAGTAGCATTCGCCAGTGAGTCTTGTGCGGGAGTTAGTGTTGTGCAGTTGTTAGTCTGTATTTAATCTGATGGAAATGTTTGTAAAATTATTTCTGTGTAAATTTACATCAAACTGAATAATTTTATTTCAAAGCAGTGTATGTGAGATGTGACATGGAGAAAGGTAAATTTAATTATATAAACGTAGATGCCTTGTTAGTCATTCATCCTTTTTGTCGAGATTAATCAGTGTGCGAGAATTACAATTTCTAGATTGCAGTTCACTTCCTGTAATGAGTTAATTCGAAATATTATTTGTATGAAGGGTAAATTAAAATGAAACAATAAGCTATATTTTTCTTGTGGGACATGATTCAAGCCTATGTTGGTGTATTCTCGCAGCTGAAGTTCTCCTGGTACTGTTTGTTCATTTTATATTTAACATCTTTCTCTTTATGAATTTCTCAAATGGCATAACTAAGAAAAAACAGGAATTTGTAACAAAGTACTCCATTGGGTAATCGGATCTTTATTGCAGTGCACAGTAATGTTATCCATCACGCACTTACAATCGCTAAGATGTAGTTTGACTAAAATTTGTGTTGGCTTGAATTAACCATATTAAAATGAAAAATCATTTTTTATACTAGGACCGTGAATAACTAAATCATTTTCAATTTATTTATATTTTTCGAATATATTATTCTGCAGCTCAATTTCAAAGTCAGTTCACATTGTATCTCAGTAAGTAATTAGATTTCATACAGGGCTAAATGTGACTAAGGATAATCTTTTTGATTTTTGGGTGAACATAATCCTATTAAAATATAACATAATTATTTACCGTTCATGGATTGTTATCGTACCAGTCTACATGCTGTTGTCTTCAGCAGGTAAGTGTCTGTAATTTCTTTCACAATCTGTTCATTGTGTTTATTGTTCAGTTAGGTGGCTTTATATTCAATGTAAAGTAAGGTGTCTTTAAATTCATTGTTCAGCTAGATGGTTTAATATTCAGTGTTTAGTTAGGTGGCTTTAAATTCCGAAACGGTTCTCAGTATGATCTTGTTTTTAATGGTCAGATTTTTTTAATAGGCATTTTTGTCATTCCGTATTGATAATCAGTGACAGTCTTACAGCAAGCAATCTGCTCCATATATGTTCAGATAAACAACAATTCAGTTTTAAAACATGACACACATCATCCCCTATTTGAAATGTATGTAGAGTTATCAAGCTCTCTCCCTCTTCCGTTCTCCTTTAAACATTTCTAATTTTCGATACTATACGATCTTACTATTATCTATCACGATTGAAAGCAGACCACGTTATCTATTCCAGGAACGACCTGTACTGTTTCTGCTGTAAAGTACTAGTCTGACTTCAAGTCCTTATGGAGGTATGCAGCCATAATATAATGTTTACATCTGCTTTCCGGTTCTTTCATTTGTTATAGCTTGTACATGCTCGTAATATGAATTTGAAACGTGTGCCATTTGGTGTTTTAAATAGTGCTTTGTAGTTATTGTTCATGGAAAATATTTCCTTGCAGTCAGTATTTACAATAAATAATTGTCAAGAGCTATCCTCCTTTCGAAGATAAAAATACTTTTGCAATGTGTTTTCTGTCGTTGCAGTTATAGGATTGTGACGATAGCTTCATTTCCTAGGTTTTAAAGTATAGTTTGAAGACCTTCATCAATCTAAACAATAAAAAATACTCTGCACGTAATGTTCTAGAGCTAAGTATTCAGTATCGAAGGGAACCTTATAACTGTACTTGCAGCAATTAGTATCTTCTTAAGAACTTGGACATACAGGAAATATAGTCGCAAAATTTCCAGGATGTAGCTGAGTGACATTATTAATTCAATAAAATATTCCAGATATTATATTTTCTTTGAGTTTCCGATAGCAGTCCCCGCCATAGTTATCAGAACTTAAAAGCGCAGTGGCTCTAACTCCTCACTATGCTGGCGGGGTCAGATACTAAAACCTTGGTTGCTTCATTCGAAGCGGCGCGGCAAGTAAGCACAAGAAGCGTAGCGCCGCATAGGATTCAAAGGGCACATCCTATTATTGTCACATCTTGGTTAAAAACTGCTGTTTTCCTTAAAATATCCTTCCGTTATATTTTTCCCATAATATTTAAAGTTGTTGTTAGTTAGCAGAGACTCTTTCAGGCGCGCGGCAGTAGCCGAGCGGCCTGGAGCGCCACGTTGCGAGTCGCGCAGCCTCCCGCATCGGAGGTACGAGTCCTCCTTCGGGCATGGATGTTTGTGCGGTTTTTAGTATAAGGTAGTTCATAAGTAGTTTATAAGTTTAGGGACTGATGACCCCGCAGTTAAGTCCCATAAGCTCTACAAACATTTAACATTTTTTAGACTCTTTCAGTTTTTCTGTTTCATTTTCATTCGCTCAGAGAATGGTTTAGAAATACCAGTCTTAAAAATTTAAATTGCAAGCGCCGTTTTCGCGCCTTCAAAACGTGGACCATCAACTACCCTTGTCGACTCTTCTTACAACTCAAGATATATGAAAATTGGATATAAAAGTTCATTGTCTTTTTGTCTCACGGATTGATCTGGTAGATGTTAATATCTGAGCGCCAGTTATATCAGGGAAATTCTCAGTCACCTATAATAATGACAGGATGAATCCGCAAAACTGACATAGTAGGTGTAGACGGTTTTTTAACGCTTGCCTGTTGGAAATGATGAGTTAGGTATTGTTACATTGTGCCTGACTGAAGCAGATTAATGCTGTAGAAATCTCAATTGTCAAAGATTCAAAATATGTATTATATTGTCTTGATTGTTTTAATTCCGTATGGTCAATTATTTGTCGCCGATGGTTCAATGTAATCTACACTGATGGAAGGATGTACGGTTTACTGTTCAAATGTTTGTACAGCTTATGGGACTTAACTACAGGATCATCAGTCCCTAAACTTACAAACTACTTATGAACTAGCTACTACATATCCATGCCCGAGGGGGGATTCGAACCCCCGACCGTAGTGGCCGTGCAGACTGTGACTGGCGCACCGCAGTCCCCTCGGCCACCGCGGTCGACTGTGCGTCCTCTCCTGGAGTACTGTTGCCCAGTGTGCGACCCTAAACAGGTGGGACTGACGGAAGACATTGAGAAGGTTCAGAGAAGGGCAGCTGGTTTTATTTTATCACGGAAATGTTGCACGATTCGAGGTGGAAATCATCGAAAGAACGACGTTATTCGTTGCGGCGAGATCTATTTGCGAAATATCAATTACCGACTTTTACTTCTGAATGTGAAAATATTTTGCTAACATCCATCTACATAGACAGACATGATCATCCCAATAAAATTTGAGAAATCAGATCGAAAACGGAACGATTTAGGTGTTCTTTCTTCCTGCGCACTATTAGAGAATGGAACGGTAGAGAAATTTGAAAGAGGTTAATGAACCTACTGTCAGGCAATTAACTGTGATTTGCAGAGTATCTATGTTGATTCAGATTAATTAATTGGTTTATTCTTTACGTGAATAAGAGTTTTGTGACGCGCTGGATATTGTGGACACCCGTGTCTCTCAGTGGTGAGGTATAGTTCTTTTAAAGAGCTACACACTGCGGTTTCGCGACTATCTTTTTTTGTTGTTATCTGTTCTATATATTGGCGAGAACTGAACGAGCACAAGTATTTCCTTATGTCCGCCGAGTTCTAGCGTGCGTGGCGTCAGCTTGCTCCACCACCACAGGTCCGAGGGGGTGTAGTGAGCGCTTGTGTGCGCTCCTGCTCGGGGATCAGCCCGTTGGAACAGCCTGATTTAATGTGTTCCACATGGTGTCCCTCTTGGTCAGCGAACATTTACAGCGCTAAATCCAATCGTCGTGCACGAGCAGCATGATTTAGGCCAGAGGTGGGCACAAATCGGCTCAATGAGCAGCGCTCCAGCTCAGGCCGGAAAAAGAGCAGCGTTCGCGCTCGGCCGGTAGTTATCCTAGTTGCCGCTAGGGGTCTGCAAGCTTGCTGGCGCACGTAGATCGCTCTTATCTTTATAAGATATTTGCCTGCTCGACTGCACGCGCTGGACGTTTTAGAGAAGAGTTTCTAGTATTATGTTTATAAGTTACTTACTTATAAACATAATAGCATTTTTCAGGAGATACCCCTAGCAGTGGAATCTGTTCATTCGAGTTGGATACTAAAGAGTTTGCACTATTATCTTTATAAGTTATTTTATAACGCACTCAGCCAGGCGCATTTCTGCGGCTACGTTAGCGCGTTGGCTGCGCATAACGCCACCTAGTCTTTTCAGCAGGAACTACATGATGGACGCCAGCTGCTCGCGGCTCTGCTCCCGCTCAGGCAGGCGGCTCCGTGAGCGCGGCTCGCTCATTACCCACCTCTGATTTAGGCAGAAGTGCTGGATACACTTGCTCTTTGCACTGCTCGAGACAGTGTCTGCTTCGTATCGTTTCTGCATATACCACTTGCTTTAAATGACTGCACACATAAAAGTCAGCAGGTGTGAGATCAGGTGATGAGGGTGCCCATTTCACAGAACCAAGTCAGCCGAAGTCTTTGTGACTTCCATACGTGAAAGAACCACTTTAAGGCATTCTCTTCAGAAATGTACCAGAGATTCAACAGGCTCCATTGGCACCATCAACAGCTCTGCTGCCGCGGTGGAGTAGCCGAGCGGTCTAAAGCACCTCACTGCGGAGCGCGCGGTTGCTCGCCGTGGAGGTTCGAGTCCTCCCTGGGGCATGGGTGTGTGTGTTTGTCCGTAGGTTAGTTTATCTAGGTTTAAGTACTTTGTAAGCTACGGACTGATGATCACGCAGTTTCGTCCGATAGATTTACAAACATTTGAACGTTTGAACAGCTCTGAAAACGGTATACTACGCCTTCCAAATCGCTGGCAACGAGTTCTGCACAACGTTGGTGACTGCTTTGATTGACAGTAACAGGCGCAAACAGGTAACGCTTTTTTATCGGTTGTAAATAAATAGTTGACTCTATTTAAGGTCCAGCCCTCGTACTATTGCGCGTTAAGATTATGTCAAACTTTCCGTCGCTATTTCTACATCTACATCTACATATACACTTCGCAGTTCACTCTCAAACAGAATGACGGAAAAATGAATGTCTATATGCCTCCGTACGAGCCCTAATTTCTCTTATCTTGCCTTTGTGTTCACTACGCGAAATGTCAGTAGGCGGCCGTAAGATCGTTTTACATTCATCTTCAAATTCAGGCCCTCTAAATGTCCTCAACAGAATTTTCGAAGAGAACGTTGTCTTTCGTCCAGTGATCCCCGGAGCATTTCTCTGATACTCGCGCATTGATCGAACCTACCAGTAACGAACCAAGCTGCTCGCCTCTGAACAGATTTCATATTTTCCGTTAAACTGATCTGCTGTCGGTCCCAATCACTTGAAAAATACGCAAGACGTGGTCTTACAAGCGTTTTATACGCTGTTCCCTTTACAGATGAAGTCCATCTTCCCAAAATTCTCCCAATAAACCGAAGCCGTCTGTCCGCCTTACTTACAAATGTCCTTACATGTTCGTTCCATTTCATACCATGTTACGCCTAGATATTAGGACGGCCCGACGGCATCAAGAAGCTCACTACTAAAGCTGTATTCCTACAACATGGGACTGTTTTTGCTACTCCTTACATTTTTCTACATTTAGAGCTAGCTGTCATTCTTCACGCCTACTAGAACTTTTGTCTAAATCATCCTTTATGCTATTACAGTCAAATAAAGAGGACGCCCTCCTATAAACCACAGCATCATCTGCAAACAGCCGCAAATTACAGGTTACTCTGTCCATCATATCACTTATGTAGGTAGAAAATATTAGCGGTCCTGTCACACTCCGCCGTGGCACGCCTGACGATATAAAAAAATGTTCAAATGTTTGTAAAGTCTATGGGACTTAACTACGGGGCTATCAGTCCCGAAACTTACAAACTACTTATGAACTACTTACGAACTAGGACGGCACAAATATCCATGCCCGAGGGGGGATTCGAACCCCCGCCCGTAGTGGCCGTGCGGACCGTGACTGGAGCGCCTTAGTCCCCTCGGCCACCGCGGCCGGCCCTGACGATACACTAGTCTCTGATGAACACTTAACGTCGAGAACAACGTAGGCCTACTGTATTCTATTACTTAGGAAGTCTTCCAGCCAGTCGTAAATCTGTTTACCCATTCCATATTTTCCCATCTTCCTTATCAATCTGCAATGTGGCACAGCGTGAAATGTCTTTTTGTAATCGAGAATAGCACAATCTACCTGCTGCCCTTCATCCATGGCTCGCAAGATGCCATGTGAGAAAAGGGCAAGCTGAGTTACACACGAACGACGTTTCTTAAAGCCGTGCTAGTTCAGAGAAAGAAGCTTATCCGTTTCAAGGAAATTTACTATATTCGGACTGAGAGTATGCTCCAAAATTCTCCGACTCTAATGACCACTCTGTCGACGGAACGTTAAACTCCAAGCTTCCTTTCCTTCCAAAATCCTACGGGAACCCGACGTCAACGATACTGGCCTGTAACTATCCCGGTCAGTACTTCTCCTTTTTTTTATAAACGGGTGTCACCTGCGCTTTTTTCCAATAACTTGGAACTTCGTAGCTGACATTGTGAAAAAGACCACGGAACGCTGTGAGTCGTTCTCGATTTTGGCTAACAGTTCCCGAAGTTGCACGTTCCACTGCTGTGATTAAAGCCGCCCTCATACGGCATGTGTTGTCCCAACGTGGCGCAGGTCAGACGTGCTACCTGTCTAGCTACTGCACGCTCTGAAACGACCTGCCACGTTCCACAGAACAAAACGTGCTGCTCATTGTAATTTGCGACTGCAGCGCTCAGCAGCGCCCGTTGCGGGCTGGCGCGTAGGTCATTGTGTTTACAAAGACGGATGTGCGGAATATTACACGGTATCTCTGTCCATAAAAAAAAAAAAAAATAAAAAAAAAAATAAATAAATAAATAAATAAAAAAAAACGAAAATGGAGCTTTCTTATGCTTGCACCTGGCATGCTATACTCTTCTAGAAATTGTATAGATATATTAAGAAACACAAGGACGGTACATTTATCTAAAAGCAGTTGAGAATGATAGCAAAATGTTCGACCAAATCACTTTTGGCAAAAATTCATAAAAAATTGTCAGCAGTGACGTACATCATCTGGACAAGCCCCACTTGTCTTGCTTTTATATTCGCATTTTCCACGTTGCACATATTCTGCACTTTCAGATGTTTACTTTGGCATTCCTTCGGAGACAGTAGCTTCTGATTCATCTTCCTTGTTCATAAAAAATGTTCAAATGTCTGTAAATCTATCGGATCAAACTGCGTGGTCATCAGTCCGTAGCTTACAAACTACTTAAACCTAGGTAAACTAACCTACGGACAAACACACACACACCCATGCCCCAGGGAGGACTCGAACCTCCAAAGTGAGCAACCGCGCGCTCCGCAGCGAGGTGGTTTAGACCGCTTTTTTATTATTATTTTTTTTTTTTTTTTTTTTTAATTGGTGGGCGGGGTTGAACCGACGACCTTCTGCTCCGCAGTCCGTGACGCTATCTTTCTTTTTTTTCTTTTTTTATTTATTTATTTTTATTTTTTTTTAGCGCCTCAGTCCCCCCCTTTTTTTTCCCCTTAATCTTTTCCACTTCAGGCGTTGGCGCCTAACTACTATATCCCACATAAACCTAAACATCTCGCCTGCCAAAAAATAAAATAAAAGAAAATAAATAAAAAAAGTCTAGTGCCACCGCCACTTTTACCCTATACTAAATCAAGGATGCAACTAAGGGAAAGAAAAGGAAATAATGTGTTCTTTTATTTAAACTTCATGGCTTTTATTGTAAATACAAATAGACAACAGGAGAAACAAAACGGCCCATCCTAACCGTTGTGTTTTGAAGTCTTACCTAATTCTTTGAATTATAAATAAAATTAAAAAGATTTTTTTTTTTTTTTTTTTTTTCTTCTACTTGAACGTAAGGAAGGTATTTAACGTGACTTTCTAACTGTCCGGAGCCTTGGCCGTCTTCTCGTGGTGTGTTTATTACCGGTAAATTCAATCATAAATCTATTTTTTTTTTCTTAATGAACCAGGTCATCTCCAGTTTCTTTACTTAATATCTGCTCATGCCCGGCTTCAACGGACCACCAAGAAGTCATCAAACACCTTCAGGAGAAAGTTTGCGTAATTTTTACGGTAGTTTGCATTGCTCTTAATTTTCGAATGTTGGCTCTCTATAAAAGTTCTATAATCACCGACGTCGTGTTCCGTTGTGCCTAATATATAGTGCACTGTTATTCCTTTCAGCCAGTTTGCTGCATTTCTCTTCGTATTTGGGTATGGAATCTCATCAGGATAGAGTAAGGTCGTCATCTGAATAGCATGAGGCGCAGTGCGTTGAACGAAGGCCAAAAGGCGGCAGAGCAGATGCCAAATGTCCTTTGCCGTTCCGCAGACTAGTCGGTGTGTGTCCGTATCATGCACGTTGCACGTCTGGCACAGCGGGGTCGCCGCGAGGTGAATGCTGTGCAGACGTGACTGCGTGGGGTACTTTCCGTTCACGTAGTAGTACCATGTAGTCCGTGCCGCTGTCGGCAAATTAGGGGAGTGTACGTTCCACCAGACTGCATTCCAGTCGATCGTTGGGTGTTTACCTTCCACAACATTCCGTCGTTGCCCCATCATGAGGGTTCCGTACACCTTACGGACCGCAGGTAGATCATCTATGCGTAGTATACGTCTGAGGTAACTGTATTCCAGTAAAAATGTACTGCAGTGGGACATTGCCGCGGGGATATGATGGAGATCTATCGGTGGGTCCAGATTGGATGGTGCAATTTCCGTGAGAAGAAAAGCGATCAGACTGCTGGGGTCTCGTTTCCATTGCCATAGTGTCAGCCTCACAAACAAAGCCATAGCCTTGACATACACGTTGGTGAGTCCTAGTCCACCGCCCAACACCTGGAGTGAGAGCGTGGAGTAGCTGACTTTAAAGAGATGTCCTTGGTTCACGTAATGTCCAAAGGCTGCTTGGATTCTGTCCGCAGTCGCTCTTGGCATCGGAAAAATTCTTGCCAAGTACGTCATTTTTGATACCAAGTAGGTGTTTATCAAGTCGACCTTTTGCAGCGCATCCAAGGAGCGTAGTGAGTGTAGACGGATACATGCACGGATATTGTTCAAGAGGCGTTTGTAGTTGAGAGCTATCGTGCGACGTGTGGTCTTAGTGTACACCACCCCTAAACATTTCATCTCAGTGACCAACTTGATGCGTCCGTCGAGTTGCGCAGGTAATCCGCAACCGATGTTCATGATTCCTGATTTTCTCATGTTCATCTGTGCACCCGACGCTTTCCCATATCTCTCTATCTGAGCTATGGCTGTGGCAATCTCTTCATTTGAACGGACGAGGAGGACCACATCATCTGCATATGCACGATACACAAATTTATCCCCTCTTACATTGACGCCGCTTAACGTTCGATGTAGTTGCATCAGAAGTGACTCAATTGCAAGTGAAAATAGGCCCATGGAAAGAGGACACCCCTGTCTGACGGAGCATTGGATAGTGACTGGTCCTGTCGGACTACCATTCACAAGTACCATTGACTTCGTCCCATTCAGAAGTCGCATTACAGTCGCGATGAAACGTACTGGTATTTCCATCGCTACCATCGTGGCTCGTATGAAGTCATGGCCGACTGCGTCAAAGGCTTTTTCCAAGTCGACTGCCAGCATCGCGCCCTGAATTCTGCAGGCTTGCGCGATGCTATCAAATCACGATAGTCACAAAGCGCCTTGTGGATTGCACGATTGTAACCGATACATGTCTGATCTTTCCCTGTTAACACTGTGAGGGCTGGTTTTAATCGCAATGCTAAAAGCCGTGCAAAAATTTTATAATCGCTGTTGAGGAGCGTCAGTGGTCGGAATTGGTGCACCGATTGTCCCGTTGATGTCTTCGGGATGGGGATGATTAAACCTTGGGTAAATTCAGTTGGTATAATGACTTCGGCGTGCAGTAGTTCTTGAAACATCTGTCTCAAAGTCGGTGTTAATATATCTTGAAATTCCCTGTAGAATTCAATGGGTAGTCCATCGAGGCCTGGAGCTTTGTTTGGGCGACCTTTCGCCAGGGCCGCCTTCACCTCTTCCTCGGTCACGTCTGCTTGCATCTCTACCGCCGTCTCGCGGTCGAGTTTCCGTGGCAGTGCCGCAAGCATGTCGTTGAGTGCCGCCTCATCTGGAATCTTCTGTGAGTATAATCGAGCGTAGTAATCCACAAAACCTTTCCGAATTCCTGCCTGACTTGTTAAAAGTTGGTCGTCCTCTGTCCGCAGTGCCGTGACGAGATTCCTCTTGGACCGCCTCTTTTCACATACTATGTGGTGCATAGAGGGTGGTTCGTGCGCAACTCTGTAGTCCTGTCGAGCTCTAATGACTGAACCTTCCATTTTCTGGCGCATTAGTTGTAACAGTTTGGCTTTGACACGGTTTATTTCTATTAGACGAACTGGTTGCTGCATTGCACTGTTGTATAAATCACGGAGGACGCTGAAATAAAATTCGATCGTGTTGTAGTACCATCTCATTCTGTCTCTTGAATAACTCATCAGTGTTCTTCTCAAGGCCGGTTTGGCGCACTGTAGCCACCAAGACAACACCGACGGATAGGCCTGTCTACGTCGTAAGCATTTTGTCCAGGTTTCGGAGACTAATACACGACAATCTTGATCCTTCAGAACGTCTAAATTCAGCTTCCACACCCCCTTGCCACGATAGGTTGTCTGACGCTCCAGGTTAACGGTGCAGATGTAAGCCAAATGGTCAGAAAAAACTGTCGGCCAGAGTTCCGATTGCTGAAGACTCCCACGAAGCTCACGTGAAACGTATATGCGGTCTAGACGGCTCGCTGACGTTGCGGTGAAATGCGTGAACCCAGGCGCGTCCCCGTGTAAACAGTTCCAAGTGTCCAGCAGGGCATGTCACGTACCAGGGCGAGAGCTGTGGACAGGTGTTGTAATTTGGCGTCTGGTCACGTGGCGACAATACGCAATTAAAGTCCCCTCCAAAAACTACTTGATTGTATCTGCCAGCGAAGAGGGGCATTATATCTGTCCTGTAGAAGTCGGTGCGGGCGCGTCTGTTTCCGGAGCCCGATGGGGCGTATACGTTGACGAGCCGAACGTCGTTGACCGTGGCAGGTATTCTACGTCCCTAACTGGGATTCCCTCTTTGATCAGGATTGCAGTGCCCAATTCTTGTGCAGTGCCCGGATGGATGTGTGCAGTATAAGCGCACAGGGAATGGAGGTCCGCCTCCCTCACCTCCTGCAACAGCGCGATATCTACTTCCGCCGCCCGCAACATGTCACTCAGTAGCTGTAATTTATTCCCACTGCTGATTTTGTTGATATTGATCGTCGCGATGCGATATGCTTGCAGGGGATCCTTTTTGCACCGCCTCTCTACGCGTCTTGCGGTCCAGTAACGACTACTGTTCCACTTCTAGCGTCTTGTGTTTTGCTGGTCGTAACACATTTGCTCACGCAGTCCTCTTGAGATGGTTTTTCCGTCATTTCTACGTCTTCATTGCACTCGTCAACGTCTTCTGTCCAGTCGCCAAGACTGTGGTCAGGGGCGAACTTCTGTATGTTCTGAAATTCTGGACCCGGATCTTCACTGATCTGTTGCACTGATATCACGTCTTTGGGAGACGCTTCATTTCTTTCACATACCCGCTGACCTGTGGTACCGTCCTTCTCCATCGTATTTGGCAGCGTACGATCAAGTTCTTGAGCGCTTTCGTGGCATGGTTCAACTGTTTCGTCGACGTCTGGGGACGCAGTACGTTGTTTCTTGCGTTTCCTGTAGCGGCGTCGTGGAGAGCGTCCTTCCTCTGTATCGGAAATTTGAGACTGTCCCATACTTGTAGTTTCTGATTCCTCTCCCTTATCGTGCGACTTGTTGGTGTCTATCTCCATCCCATCAGGCCTAACGTCTTCGTCTCTCGTCGGGGGGTCGTCCTCCTTTCGCGGTGGTTCGGTGGCAGCTGGTCCCTCCTGCTGCACCGCGACCTCCGGCATTTCACTCTTGGACACTTGTTCATGATCTGGTGGCGACGCGGTTCCTAGCGCCGCTTGAACATATGTGAGGGGCAGATTGGGGACGTTGCGGTAATTGGCCTTCACCCGTGGGTAATTGCATGATTCGTCTCTGTAAGCATTCTGATCGCACATGGCCCTCCTTGCCACAGCCTGAACACGTGCGCAGTTGTCCGTCATACATAATGATCGCACGGCACCCACAAATGTAGACGTAAGAGGGAACGTGTTTCTTGAGGTCTATCCGTACTCGCCGTACTCCATTGAGAACATGATATGTCTCAAAACTCGTCCATTTTTCTTCTGTATAGGCGAGGACCGTGCCGTATTGCCGGAGCGCCGTAGTTACCTGTTGTTCCGTCACTTCAAATGGTAATTCGAAGACACGTATCGTTCGAATTCCGATGCCCGCTGGCTCCACCGTGACGTTTCCTACATTGCCGTCGGAGTGAAGGAACTTATAAGACCCGCCGGAGTTCTGAATGAGTCGATCGCAACATGCATCGTTGATTAATTTGACATTTACAACGCTCGCCACAATCGAAAAGTGAATTCCAATCAATTCGTGAGGATCGAGTTTGACCACTTCTCTTAAAAATCGTTCAACTTCTAGTGCTTTAGGTCGAGCAAAACGGTTCTCAAATGTGAACTTCACGGTCGATTTCCGTAAGTAGTCAGCCATGTGAACGTCGTTTGTATACAGTACGCGCGCCGCTGCTAAGCCTCGCACTCGCCGCTTCCTCCTCGCCGCTAGCTACGGCTCGGACGTAAACAAGACGTCCTCACCGCGAGGCCGCTCGGGCCAGACTGCATCTGCTTCCGCAACCACGCGCTAGCCATATTCTCTTTCTACTGTGAAACCGAACTATTGCAACACTACAGAACTCAAACCGAATTAAAACACCGTGAGGAAAACTGGGTGTCCCCTGGTGCAGGGAATGGCAATTTAATCTCAATGTAGACAAAGTGTAGTGTGCTACGAATACATAGAAAGAAATATCCTTTATCATTTAGCTACACTATATCAGGTCAGCAATTGGAAGCAGTTAATTCAATGAATTATCTGGGAGTGAGCATTAGGAGTGAGTTAAAACGGAACGACCGTATAAAATCGGTAATCAGTAAAGCAGATGCCAGACTTAGATTCATTGGAAAAATCCGAAGGAGACAAAGCATGTAGCTTATCGTACACTTATTCGAGCACTGCTTGAATACTGCATACCAGTGTGGGATCCGTATCAGGTGGGGTTCATAGAGGAAGTAGAGAAGATCCAACGGAGAGCAGCGCGCTTCGTTACAGGATCATTTAGTAATCGTGAAAGCGTTACGGAGATGATCGATAAACTTCTGGGGAAGTCTCTGCAGAAGAAACACTCTGTCGCTCGGTACGGGCTTATGTCGAAGTTTCGAGAACACAACTTTACCGAGGAGTCTAGCAGTATATTGCTCACTCCTACTTATATGTCGCGAAGAGATCATGAGGATAAGATGAGAGAGATTAGAGCCCACACAGAGGTATACCGAAAGTCTTTCTTTCCGCGAACAGTACTTGACTGGAATAGGAGGGAGAACCAATAGTGGTCTCAAGGTAACCTCCACCACACACCGTCGGGTGGCTTGCGGAGTATGGATGTTGATGTAAATGTAGTGTACTGTTATGAAATTTATTCGTTCTTGTTCCGTAGCAAGAATTCACTTATGTTTCTAGTAAATAACTTCGAATACCGGTTAATTGTATTAAATTAACAAACAAGTTATAAAAACATGAAATGAAAAAATCGTTAAAAAATGTGGAAGAGACTAGATTCAAACCTGTTATTTACATCTCTTTTCCTCCACAGCTCGTGACGCTAACCACTACAGTAATAGTATCTGTATATCCATGTTAGATGGATGAAGGGACGACGGCGATGTACCAATTTGGCGAATGAAAAACCTTCCGTCGTTATTATTAATTTTAATCAGTTACATGTTTCGAGATTCCAATAATCTCATTTTCAGTCCCTTATAAGATCCATGCAGTAATAAGAGAGCTAGCCATCAATTTATAATCATGCTTGTACACTATCACCTCAAGATGTAGCCCACATATTGGGGTGAGAGGGTATATGGAGGAATATAAACGGATGGCTAGTTCTCGTAATACTGCATGGATGTTATATTGGTCTGAAGATGAGATTATTGGAATCTCGAAACATGTAATTGATAAAAAAATAATGGCGGAAGGTTTTTCATTTGGCAAACCACACTAATACGTCGTATTAAAAAAAAAAAAAAAAAAAAAAAAAAAAAAAAAAAAAAAAAAAAAAAAAAAAGAGAGAGAGAGAGAGGGAGAATAGAAAACGAATAATGTAGTTTACTGTAATTTATTGTAACAAATTATATTATTTTCATAAGTTCCTCAATTTTCTGACGCTTTAAAACAGATTATATTCGAACAACGTACGCTACAACGAAAAACGGCACGAAATACGGAGTTCCGTTTGTAGTATGGCGGCTCAAAATTTATGCTTGTCACGTGAAAACTAGATCGCTTCTCTTTGGACACGTTCCACCCCACGAAGCGAAAAATCTAACACGCCAGATCCTTCATTCCATGCTTCGCAGGGTAGTTGTACGTGGAATTCCACGCTGAGCCGTCACCACTTCCTCCTCCACGTGCGTTTGAGGTAGGTTCACAAACAATTTTCTTAAAAGGGCAACCACAGCTTAAATACATATTTATGGAATTCTCTACACAATCACCACACAAAATAAAGATTGAAAATTAAAATTGACTTCGATGATGTCTTAGGTGGAGGTGTGTAGAGAATGAAGTCACAACAGCTGTCAAGATGTGTTTATTCCGACAGTACCGATTTCTCATCAGTGAAGATGCATCTTCAGGTGGATGACATAAGAAAATGATTACATAATAATTGGAACAGCATCCATCTTTCAGGGTACCTTGTTAAATCATTCCCACAACAGGATGTGGTCGTCTTTAGGTAAATAATATTCCCACTTTATCCTTTATAAAGAAACCACTTATGGGAGTGGTTTATAAAGGATAAAGCGGGAATATTATTTACCTAAAGACGACCACATCCTGTTGTGGGAATGATTTAACAAGGTACCCTGAAAGATGGATGCTGTTCCAATTATTATGTAATCATTTTCTTATGTCATCCACCTGAAGATGCATCTTTACTGATGAGAAACCGGTAGTGTTGGAATAAACACATCTTGACAGTTGTTGCGATTTCATTCTCTACACACCTCCACCTAAGACATCATCGAAGTCAATTTTAATTTTCAATCCTTATTTTGTGTGATGATTGTGTAGAGGATTCCATAAAGGTGGGTTGTCCAAGACGCGTCTGTTAGCTGCGACTGCGTCTCGACCACCCCAACCCCCTCCCTTTACCGGCCGTGACGGACGGTGACGAAGCCGCAACACGGCGGGAGCCGCTGCGGTTTCCCAAGGCGGCGGCTCTGGCCGGCGACTAAGGAAATTCACGACGAAAATAAAACTTTCGAATTTCTTGCTGTAAAAGAATTCAGAATGTTACGGGAGCAGAGCTGCATCAGTTCTTATATTTAGTTTTTCGTAACAGATTCTCGTTTTCCTTTAAAAAAAAAAAAAATTAAAAGGCACCACTTTCGGTTCGCGTGTTTTTTTCACTCCTAATTCCACGCTGCGCCGTCCCACTTCCTCCTCCACTTGCGTTCGGAGTCTGCGAGCGAGGAGGTTCGGACACAGGCGGGGTGCTAAGCCCGCGGCAGCCTCTGTTCTCGGTAACTGGCCGCAATGAAGAGCTCTCGAGCACCCCAGTGGAGGCGGCGTCGCTCAGACATCTGGGGAGGCGATTAGGGGCGGCAGGGGGCGGGACGGCGGCATTCTTGGGAGCGCCGCCCTCAATTTAGGGGCCAGTTAAAAGGCCGGACCGCGCTGCCGCCCCACCCCCGTCGCCCCCTCACGCCCCACTTTCCCTCAATATCTCTTTTTCCAGATCATTGCCCTTGATTACCGCACCTCTCCCTTTTTCTCTTTCCCCAAAGAGAGAGAGTCGCCTCTTAACACAGACGTCAGCAGCGAGTGGGCCTGCAGATAGCCAACAGCGGGTGGGGACAGCCGTTTGCCTCTTTCAGCTCCGCTTCACTGGCTTTTCGCAGGAAAACTGTTACTGGCTGCTTGGCGTCGGAGTCTTCCTGTCGGAAATGCCGTTCTGGGACATCTGTACGTATGTGTATTGCTGTGTACAAGTGTGTGTGTGCTTATGTGTACGCGTGCAAGAATGTGTATAAAAATAACTTTAAAAATGGTCTGTCGGCCGCGGTGGCCGAGAGGACTGAGGCGCTCCAGTCACGGTCTGCACGGCCACTACTGTCGGGGATTCGAATCCCCCCTCGGGCATGGATATTTGTGCCGTCCTAGTTCATAAGTAGTTTGTGAGCTTAGAGACTGATGACCCCGTAGTTAAGTCCCATAAGCTTAACAAACATTTGAAAAATGGTCAAAGCTTACAGAACCACCCCGAGCCTCCCGTCTATCTCCTACAATATGCTGACGACACCGCCTTCCTAGTCCTCGCCCCCTCCCTTGCCCGCTCTCAGTTTTTGCTCCACTTTCACCTCACCGAGTTCGCCTCATGGTGTAACCGGTGGCTCCTCTCCGTCAATCCTGACAAATCCCAGGCAATTATCATAGGTCGTACCACCCCTTCCTTCCGTCTCCATGATTTCTACCTTACCCTTCACAACCGTCCTATCCGCCACACACCCATCCTGAAGTACCTTGGCCTCACCCTCGACCGTAACCTTTCCTGGACGCCCCACCTCCGCACTGTCCGACAGAAAGCCCTCTCCCGCCTTAACCTCCTCAAACTCCTCACCGGCCAGACGTGGGGTCTCTGCCCCTCCACCATCCTCTACACCTACCGCTTCCTCATGCGCCCTGTCCTTTGCAGCTTCCATACCGCCTGGATCTCCGCTCCCACATCCTATTACAAAACCCTTCAAGTCCTCGAGCGCCACGCCCTCCGTCTCGCCTACCGCATCCGGCTCCCTTCTTCCATGCGGATGCTGTATGACCTGATCCCGTTTCCCCACCTCCTCTAATACCTCCAGCATATCCGTATCCTCTATGCCGCCCGTAAAATAGACTCCTGCAACCCCCTGGTCCACCCTATCCTTACCAACTCTGGGCCTCTGCCACGCCTCTACCATGTTATACCCCCTTCCCTTCATCTCCACACCCTCCATATCCTCTCCCAAGGTAATTTCCGCCACCTCCCCCTCCCTGATGACGTCCTCCGTTCCGACATATACCCGTCCTACCAGCTGTGATCCCGCCCCCCCGTAGATAAAGGGCCCCCTCTCCACCCCCTCTCCTTCCCCTCCCCCGCTTGGCTACCCCCCCCCCCCCCGTGCGCTGGAGTTCCTACGGCTCCTCCCTACCGCCTCCTCCCCCCCGCCGTTTTTCCTCTCCCCCGCGCTTCCCTACCCTCCCCCCCCCTTCTCGGGGTCCTGGACCGACAGTTTTAACAGTGCTACGTCAAATGTTGTGTGCTTTGCTCCAGTGAAGTGATTGTTTTTTATTTTTATTTTTTTTTTATTTATTTAACTGCGTCCACCGCAATCAGACAAGCGTCTCACCGTGTGCTTTAATTAGTGTCTCCGTGTACTCGCCGTCTTGTGTTATAGTCGTCCTACATTGTTTTTTTTTTAGGTCACCGTGGTTCACTATTTTTAATTAACTAAATGTGGTTTTAATCATCTGTCTATTATCATGTACTAAAAACAGTCGCCTTGTCTATGTTAGTGTATTTCCATTGTTTTATCTCCTTTTATGTATTTTCATTCCCTACTCACATATGTATCTTTAATTACTCTCGGCTGAAGAGCAGCCTATAGAGCTGCTGCCAGCCTGCCAGTGTACTGCTGGTATCAAACACAATAAAGAAAAAAAAAAAAAAAAAAAAAAAAAAAAAAAAAAAAAAAAAAAAAAATAATAATAAAAAAAAACAGAACCAAAACTAAAGACGCCAGACAGACAATCGACATCGCCTTAGAGTATAGAAGCTTGGCACACCAAAAATGTTCAAATGTTTGTAGAGCCTGTGGGACTTAACTACGGGGTCATCAGTCCCTAAACTTACAAACTACTTATGAACTACTTACAACTAAGGACGGCACAAATATCCATGCCCGAGGGGGGATTCGAACCCCCGACCATAGTGGCCGTGCGGACCGTGACTGGAGCGCCTCAATCCCCTCGGCCACCGCGGCCGGCCTTGGCACACCTGGCAGACTCTAAGAGGATAACAGAGAAGTACTCAAACAAAACCTACCCTGTTGAAATATACACAGATGGAAGCAAGTCAGACGACGGAGTGGGTTCGGGTATAGCAAATAAGAAGCTTATTTACCATATACAGCTAAAACTGTCTAATGAATGCTCAAACAATGAAGCGGAACAATTTACCATTCTCAATGGTCTTGAGTTCATAAATAATCTCTTGAATCCTGATACAACTGCAGTAATTCGCAACGACAGCAGGATTACTTTGGACTCTTTGCGAAATCCGAACAACCACAACTTCTTGATTGAAGAAATGAGATGTAAAATCAGAAGATTGCAGACACACACCTGGCTGGTGCATTTCGAGTGGCAAAGAACGAAAAACAGGGGAAGCACTAAACCGTATTTTCCTACGATCCGACAACGTTTAATTATTGAACTCCCAATATCTCCGAATTTTACAGCTATGTTAACAGGTCATGGAAAACTCAAAGCCTATTATCAGCGGTTCAAAATAATTGAAGACGGAATGTGCACATGTAACAGAGCTGTCCAAACTATTGGCCACGTGATTTTTGACTCCTTCAACTTACTGAAACAGAGGGTCCATCTCGGGAAAAAAATAGCTGACAAAGGAGGAAGATGGCCCGATAGTAAATACGATTTGGTACATAAATTCACTACAGACTTTTACGGTTTTTGTAATTCAATAAGATTTCCTGATGTATAAAATTGTTTGATTCTTTGTAAACCCTGCCAAAATATGTACTGTAGTTGTGTTTAATAAATAAATGTCATTCCCGCAGGTTTATTTTAGTGTAGTACTTCACTAACATTTCCGTTGGCGAGTAAATTACAGTTTCGCACATAGCTGTAAAAAAAGAAAGGAAAAAAATGAAAAGAAACAAATTTAAAAACCAGGAAAAACTCTTGAGTTTTATGGCCAATTTTAGGTTTTCCCATACTTTTTCAATGTTTGAAAATATTTCAGACGGAAAAATAATAATGAAAATAACAAAAACTAAATAGAAGGTGCATCACCTAACATTCGCACCGCAAATATTTAGGAAACGGAAAGTGCGATTGATGTGCGGATTTCACAGAATGGACGGGTGTGTATTAAGTGGGATACCAACAGCCATAAGTTTAATAGTACCATTTATTCTTTCAGTACTAGTTCCGGCATTCCATTATGCCATCTTAAGGTCCCTACATCGCAGTATAATATCAATTAAGTACGGATACTGAAACTGGTTTCGTGGATTTCTATCTCTCAGTAGGAACCAACAACAACTGTCTACTGAGAGATAGAAATCCACGAAATCAGTTTCGATATCCCTACTTAATGTATATTATACTCCAATGTAGGGACCTGAAGGTGGCATAATGGAATGCCGAAACTGGTAGTGAAAGTATAAATATTTCCATTAAACTTACGGCTGTTGGTATCCCACTTCATACATAATCTTGGCCAGCCGCAGTCCCAGTTCCACCAGCGATGAAGGATTCATTAAGACTGAATGGATTGGTAGTCAGGGGCTCGTATTTTTAGCCGCCAAACAGATTGTAATATTACTTAAAAAGTGTATTTGTTATACAAACATATATTTTTTTAATGGAACAAATGTTGTTTCTATCATGCACTGGAATTTTTAACAGTTAGAAATATTATGACTATTTATGAGCAGTACAAATGATGTAGGAAGTAAATAAATAAACAAGTAAGTCTTCATGAGCTTGATCGCTCATACTACACACTATTTACGTAAATTCACTGTAAAGAAAACATTTATTAGTTAAAGACTTACATCAACATGATGATAAGAGATGCATATCATGCTGCTTGTAATTGCTGAGTTACTGTAGCGCATACGATGATCTGAGTGGTATTTCATAATAAATTATTATTTAACAAGTGTAATAAATTCTTAAATTGAAAAGATAAAAATGATAGCTTGAGGTAATAAGGTATTATCTCAGAGATAGTTTGTTGAAATCGCATTCAAAATTTGTCAAGTCTTTGAAATTTTGTTCTGATACTGTGGAAATCAAAAACAAATGTTCAAATGTTTTCAAATCTATCGGACCAAACTGCGTGGTCATCGGTCCGTACCTTACAAACTACTTAAACTAAGGTAAACTAACCTAAGGACAACACACACACACACATACACACACACACACACGCATGCCCCAGGGAGGACTAGAACCTCCGAAGGCGAGCAACCGCGCGATCCGCAGCGGGGCGCCTTAGACCGCACGGCTACTCCACCACGGCTGTGAAACTAATTTTTGCAGTTTTCACGATATTAAAAATATTGTAGGTTCCTGAGGTATCCCTAATTTTCTGTGTTCATTAATTTCATTTGCTGTAAGTGAGTAGGGTGAATTATTACTGCCGCTACGGTCGGGGGTTCGAATCCCCCCCCCCCTCGGGCATGGATGTTTCTGTCGTCTTTAGTATAAGGTAGTTTAGGTAGTTTGTATGTTCAGGGACTGATGACGCCGCAGTTAAGTCCCTTAAGCTTCACATACATTCGAACGTTTTTGAATTATTACTGAATTTGGCGTTTGAAGTATGGCCATCTTACATTTCAATTACATTCTCTATATTGACCTCCATTTCTGCAAACGCTAAGAATAGCCCTATGCATTGTTCAGCATCGTCGTTCAAGCGATGGATATTACCCAGGTCTCGGTATCTGCCGCCTGTTTGCTGGCAAGCAGTGTTCCACTTACGTGTTTATCACAGAATAAAGATTCCGCTGTGTTCCTTACTACAGGAATGCGAAGATTTTCTGATGGCATTGCTATTTCTACATCTACATCTACATCGATACTCTGCAAATCACATTTAAGTGCCTGGCAGAGGGTTCATTAACCACCTTCATAACTTTTCTCTACCGTTCCATTCTCTAATAGCGCGCGGGAAGAAATAACACCTAAATCGTTCCGTTTTCGATCTGATTTCTCTTATTTTATTGGGATGGTCATGTCTCCCTAAGTAGGTGGGTGCTAGCAAAATATTTTCACATTCAGAACTAAAAGTCGGTGATTGAAACTGCGCAAACAGATCACGCCGCAATGAATAACGTCTTTCTTTTAATGATTTCCACCCCAATTCGTGCAACATTTCCGTGACGCTTTCCCCCCCGTAACGTGATAAAACAAAACGAGCTGCCCTTCTCTGAACCTTCTCAATATCTTCCGTCAGTCCCACCTGGTGAGGGTCCCACAAGGGGCAACAGTACTCCAAGAGAGGACGCACAAGTGTGATGTAGGCAGTCTCTTTGGTGGAGCTGGTGCATCGTCTAAGCGTTCTGCCAATGAAACGTAACCTTTGGTTCGCCTTCCCCACAATATTTTCTATGTGTTCTCTCCAGTCAAAGTTGTTCGTAATTGTAACACCTAGGTATTTGGTAGGATTTACAACCTTAAGGTTTGACTGATTTATCGCGTAATTGAAGTTCAGCGGATTTCTTTTAGTGGTCATGTGTATTACTTCACACTTTTCTTTATTTAGTGTATTTCGAGTAATAGTGAAGAAGAAATACAGCATATAATGAGTGGAATGAATTGTCTAATGGGTAAAGATTATGGGCTGCAAGATAAAACTCAAACAGGAAAAAGTAATTACAAGTAATTGAAATTGAAATATCGAGAAACTTAACACGTAAATAAGCGATCACGAATTAGATTAAGTTAAAGAATCTGTTGTCTCAGTAGCAAAAAAGTAATGACGACGAAGATGTACAAAGAAAATAATCCCAACAATTCATTAGCCTAATAATGACACATATTCTGTCGGTTAGCTGTCGATCCCGTTCAGTTTGGGTAACTATGCGCCAGGCACTTGTAAAACATTTTCTTTCTTCAGAAACGAGGTGGTGTCAAGCCAAAATTGAGCTTCCGGTCTTGGTGGTACACAAGCAATCTGGAAAATATGAGTCGACGCGGTTGGCGGTGTCTGAGGACTTGTGTGAGGATTTTTTCCCTAATGAGTTGGGGGAGTGTAGGAGAAGGAACACAAGGAACGGAGACTACGCTGGAGGTAGGCAGGGCAGAATTACCCCCCCCCCCCCCCCCCGTGCCTGTGGTGGAGAGACCGTCGGTGTAAGCCCGCACAGGATTAGTTTCATTCGCCGCCGCGCGCTCGCCGCCGCCTTTTGTTTTGAGAGCTGCACACACCCAACCAAGCAATGGAGCGCCGTGTGTACTTTGCGCGTCCGGCGTGTTTGCAAGCGCTGTTTGTCCCGCGGTCGCCAGATTTGCGGGCGGTTTTACGTACACGAAATCTTCCTTGTTGACAAGACGACTGTTTCTGCAACTTGTTCCCTCGAGTAGAATATGCACGAAAACTAGACGACGCACTCTTAACTATGTGTGTCCAAAATTGAACCACTATTTCCCTTCATACTGGTGGCACTAATGAGTGCGACGGAAAGGTCTCGGCAGTGAAATATATTCGACTGCACCTCACTATGTTCTTTTCAGGAACTCCCTGCACTCAGTCGCAACAGTATTCGGACACCATGTAAATGCGCATAATTTTTTTTTTTTTTTTTTTTTTTTTTTTTTTTTATCCCATCCTCGTCGCCACTTTTGTGTCTCGTTTCCGCCGGTTGTCGTAGGTGTCGGTGGCCGAGTAGAACGAGACCGACACAGGAGGATGCACGCTTGTACAGGTACTGAGGTGACCAGCCAGTGGGACAGCAGAAACTAGAACACTGCGGCTAAATTAGAACAAAATATATATTTCGTGGAGTCTTGGTAATACTTAACTTTTACATAGTTCTTGACTGCAGAATGCTGATACATAGTATATATAGAGGCCTGCCTACTGATGATTCCTAGTGTCTATCCGATAGCCAAGTCTTAACTGGTGCCTATCTGATTCCAAGTGGCCGATGCAGCAGTCGTGGCCACGAGCGGAGTTGCAGCAGAGGGCGCTCGTGGCTGACGTCGTAAGAACGCCGCGCCGTGCGTGCATGGCGGCGCGCGGCGTAAGTACGTGGCGCGCACTTCATACTTGTGTGACACCACAATTTTGCAGTTTGCCGCTTGAACAAATACAGAATTTGCACTTTGTAATACATTTAGGTCTCCGGGTACGATGTCCCAACGTGAAACACGGGTCAAATACGAAGAATTGTTGTTGGACATGTGTCTGTTAGGTAATATTTTCTAAAAACGGCATGGGAAGGTGCAACAAAAGTATTCGGACAAAGGCGGAGAACTTGAGAGAATAGTTCATTCCGAGACGCACAGAGGGTGAAGCGACTGCAGTGTGTCCGACATTTCCGCGAGACGTTAGCGATGATTAGTGAACAGGTATCGCGAGCCTGTGCAGGTCGACGATGGGACGCAGAGGAAAGTGTTCTACGTTCGAGCAAAGGCAACTTGTCGTTTATCATCCCGCGAAGGGGAAAACCTGCAGGGAAATTGCCGCAATAGTGAACATGAAGAAAAGTACAGTTCACGATATTATTAAACGGTTCGAGAAAGAAGACCGTTTGGAACTACGTTGCAGTACGGGACATTTTCACAGAAGGATGAACGTGTGATTGTGTGAAAGGTACAGCAGAATCCGAAAATACCTGCCGCACGAATTGCAAGTGAGGTGGAGGGAGACCTTGGTATAAAAGTTCATCCTGAAACCGTGCGGAAAGTACTACGACGATCTCAATATCATGGTCGAGTAGCACGGCGAAAGCTATTCATAATGCCGCGAACCAGAAGAAACGTATGCAGTTTGCGAGGGAATACGCCGAATACGATCAGGCTTGGTGGAATCGGGTGATAACTAGTGTCTACAAATGCCTTATTAGGATCGGTTAACAACGACTGTCAATAGTATGAGATTAGAGTACACAACTGAGAGCTGTCAGCGGTAGCGCTGTGAGCAATGCGTTAGATTGTGACGCTGGGGGTGATATTTTGCGACGAATGTAAATTTACATTATGGCAAAGCGACGGAAAGGTAAACGTGTGGCGAAAGACCAATGGCTGGCCGAGGTGGCCGAGGGGAATGAGGCGTTCCAGTCACGGTCTGCACGGCCACTACGGTCGGGGGTTCGAATCCCCCCTCGGGCGTGGATATTTGTGCCGTCCTTAGTCTTAGCTAGTTCATAAGTAGTTTGTAAGTTTAGGGACTGATGACCCCGTAGTTAAGTCCCATAAGCTATACAACCATTTGAACATTGAAAGACCAATGAAGAGCTGAATACCAGGAACCTCAAACCAACAGTAAAGTTTGGAGGTGGAAGCATTATGGTGTGGGGATGCATGTCCGGCAATGGTGTGTGTGATTTAGTGTTCATTGATGATACGATGAACAAGGAAGCGTATTTGAATATAATGCGAGGACATTTGAAACAGAATGCACGACGTCTAGGTATTGCGAACAAGTTTCATTTTTATCAGGATAATGATCCCAAGCATACCGCGCATATTATACAAATGTGATTGCTCTTCAATTGCCCGAAAGTATTGCACCCCCCTCCCCAATCACCAGACCTTAACCCAATCGAACATTTGTGGGATAATTTGAAACGGACCCTCCGCGCGGACATCTATACGAAGGACACCTTGAAAGAGAAACTGCGACAAGAATGGGCAATTATAGGCCCAGATTTCACAAAAAAAAAAAAAAAAAAAAAAAAAAAAAAAAAAAAAAAAAAAAAAAACTTGTGGAAAGTATGCCTAGTAGATTGAAGGAGGTATTGAAAATGAAAGGTGTACCCACAAGGTATTGACATTTTCGTCGTCCTACTTATGAACGTTTATTGGTCAGTGTCCGAATACTTTTGTAGCAGCAGGGTGTGCACGTTGTTTCACTTTTCTTGTTAATTTTTCTGTTATTATGTTTTGGAAACGAAATAATACAATAATTCGTTTGTAATTAATGTTGTTACGCACATATATATCTAACAAATATGTTTGGGTTTCATAGTCAGTATTTCTCGAGTACTCATTGTGACAATTGCCACTGTCCGAATACTTTTGCGACTGAGTGTATATGTTCCGACATCGCAACGGATGTTAAAGAAGGACCTCTGCATAGCATCGCTTTTAATGCTTCAGTACCTCAGTAAAACTGCTGTACATGAATATTTTTCTTTGTTTGTATTCTTTCGTTTCACACACACTACTTTTCACCCTTGCTGTTCTGGTGTTCGGTCATAAAATACTGGCAACTTAGAAAGATAAGATACTGTGTACGAATTACGAAGAAGCATAAGAAATATTTGCCGTAGCCGAACCTGCGACCCTTTTCAATATCAATCCCATCTCTTTCCCTCCGACCCTTTTTTTTTTTTTTTTTTTTTTTTTTTGCTGTGTGGGTCGCTGATTGAGTCACTTCATTGTTGTTCGATGTGTTCTTGGCTCAGCTTTTTATATTACAGACTGAGCCAAGCAGCGCATCCTAAAATGACTCTCAGAGCTCTCAGGGACAATTGATAAGGTGCATGTGATGATAGGTCAGTACAAAACTTCCTTTTATTTCCTAAACGCTTGGGCCGCGGTGGAGTAGCCGAGCGGTCTAAAGCGTCTCGCTGTGTTGCGCGCGGTTGCACGCCGTATAGGTACGAGTCCTTCCTGGGGCATGGGTGTGTGTGTTGTCCTTAGGTTAGTTTACCTAGGTTTAAGTAGCTTGTAAACTACGAACTGATGACCACGCAGTTTGGTCCAATAGATTAAAAAAATCGATTGGTTGGCCATATGGAGTTCACCACGCCCTCTACATGAACCATAAATTTGGACGAATTCGGCGATGACGAATAGGCGACCTCTCCTTGTTATACTTTCATACTGGACACAGTACAAATGTGTCTGAAGACTCAGTGCACTGAATCCTACAAGCGATTGGTCTCGGAAGCCATGGAGCCTTGCATGTGCCAATGTTAACACCACTACATGGTCAACTGAGGATGGTTCGTGGTCATCACTAGACGTCTGCGCAATGCCATAGGACTTATGAATACCGCCACGTTCTTCATTCCTTCTTCATTAGGATGTCAGGAGTGGAATTCATTGTCTTCCATAGGATTGACACAAGCTGACAGCGGCTTACAAGGGAACCAAAAGAAGTGTAAATAACGGATTTTTATGTGTCTCCGTTATGTTGTACCCAGAGTATGAGGCTATCGCACCTTTAGCGACCGGCCTTGCTTTTCGAGAAAATTAATGTTGAAGTTAACTGTGCGATGTAAGACGTGTTAGCCTTATTTCAACCAAGAGAGTGTGGCTCAGAGGTTAAGGTCTCCAGCTACCATGCTGCAGATATCATGTTCGGATCCAAACAACTTTTCTTCATAAATCAGAATAGAGAATAGTCTAACATTTTTCAAAAAATGTTCAAATGTTTGTTAAGCTTAAGGGACTTAACTGCGGGGTCATCAGTCCTTAAACTTACAAACTACTTATGAACTACTTACGAACTAGGACGGCACAAATATCCATGCCCGAGGGGGGATTCGAATCCCCGACCGTAGTGGCCGTGCAGACCGTGACTGGAGCGCCTAGTCTCCTCGGCCACCGCGGCCGGCTAACATTTTTCCCATTTTATTTTACAGAATATCAACAAACAGTGCATATTGTATGAATCTGGCCAAAAATATTCAATTTTGCCATTATAATTTAATTTTCATTTCATTATTACAAAATCTTACTCGCTATCGCCTACCTACAGGGTGTCCAGAAAAGAGCTCCCTGATTTTAAAATTAAATATCTCGAAAACAAAAATCGATAGAGGAATGCAGTAAAAGGGAAGGGTTATTGTGAAAGCTGTAAGACGTTTATACACCAGTTTTAAATAATAGTACAAAAGCTGCTGACAGATGGCACTGTACGCTGTACAGCTCATATCAGCACACATTAAGTGAAATAATCGTATGAAAACACTCTTTGCAAACAATCACAATGTTTTCAAAATGTTCACCATTGGCACTATAGAGGTGGCGCAAACGAAGAATGAAATTCGCCATCACATTTCGTAGAGTCTCAACCGAAACGGATTCACATGCCACAGAGATCGCCGATTCAAGCTCGTCCAGCGTGGCGGAATTCTACGGGTAGACCATGTCTTTCACTGTGCCCCACAAAAAAGTCACAGGGAGTCAAATCCGGCGAATGGAGCCTAATCCATGTCAGCACCAGTAAATTTGGGATATTCCAAACCAATGACTGGATTCCCGAAGTATTCCTCAAGAAAGCGAAACACTTGTTCGGTCCGATGTGGTCGGGCTCCATCGTGCATAAACCATGCAGTACCTGGTCGATCCTCTAACTTTTGCTGTGTGGTGACAAATTGTTCCAAAATTGCAACATAACGTGCACCAGTGACCGTTTCTAGATTGAAAAAGGGCCAATAATGCCTCTGCTGCATACTGCAGCCCACACAATAACTTTAGGAGAATACATGGGTTTCGCTTCACACCAATATGGCTTTTCGGAACCCCAAAATCGCCAATTCTGCTTAATCACGGATCCATTCAGGTGGAGGCGTGCTTCATATGTAAACCAGATGCAGCCAATATCAAATCCTTCACTATCAATCATTGTGAGCATCTGATTTGCAAAGGCAACCCTTTGTTGCACAGGTCGTACGGGGGTGGCCTGGTGCGTTTGAATTTTGAATCGAAACATGTGTGGGCTCTTTCTCAGATTTTTCTGCGTGCTGGAACGCTTCAAACCGGTTTCAGATGCAATTCTACGGACGGATGACATTGGACTTCGCTGAATAAGTCCAGAAACCGTGGCGATATTTTCAGGCGTAACTGTGATTTGCTTGCGGCCAACATGCCACACTAGATCATGTTACGCTGCCTGTTCGTTGAAATTTTGCGAAGAGCGTACGAATGGTTTTCGCATCGGGTCCTTTTGGAGCATTAAATCGTGCTTGAAAACTTCGCCTTGTTGCCGTAGGACTCTCTCTAACTAGCACGCCCAGTCTGCGGTGAACCAAAATGCAACCATCAGTTTCAACGAAACAGACCCTCGATTTGTCGGAAAAAATTATCGGATGTGATTCCTGCCCCATTGCAGTCTAGCTTGTTTCTGCACAGTAGTGAAAGGTAGGCGGAGGAGTGGAGTACGCGCCAGTAACCCATGCTGTAATGTACGGCGGCAGACTCTCATCCCTGACAGTGTACTGTGCGTTTGCAGTTTTTATGTTCCGCTAGAGACTAGGGGGACGCACGTCTGTCCTACAATGCCGTTCGGATGAGTTGTCGCCCTTCTGGTGCTAACTGACCTATATCTTCTTCTACAGCCTTCCATGGACCGCACTGTAGATATCCGTTGCACCTTCGAAACATTTCGTCCCACACGATCAGCAATTTCCAAACTGGATGCACATTTCGTCATGCAAATAATGCTCCTTCAAACTCATTGATTTTACAATAAAGATCTCGCATACGTCTCTGAGATATCGTACACTTCTGCTCAAATCACATCCATCCACTAGCTTCAGATTGATACGAAAACGAAGCCCGCAAGCATATTTTAGCTGGAGGTAGTGTTGTGCCGTGAAACGATGTAGACATTAAACTTTGTAACAGAGTTCTTCTTCTTCAGTTTGCCTTAAGTCCGTATAGGACGAATGAGGCCTGAATTTTATTTAATTGTCCTTTTGAATTCTAGGCTGGTACTCTTGTTTTTTGTGTTAAATATTAACATAGTCTGCAGCAGCCAGGTTTACCATAATTATTTTTGCTAATATTCCTTGTTGTTCTATATTAACAAATTAATGCTCTAGAGTTGCCTATATTCTGATTTACTAGTTGCTTTCCTTCTCTCGGGGGCTCAAGTTGCTGATAACTTTCACGTAACGATCAAATGTTATTTATTCCCGGTTAGTTCTGGTTTGTGGTGAAGCCTGTTACAAAATATTTTTCATCTTTGATCTCAGTCTATCGTAAAATGTTTCTAAATATTTCCTTTAAATTCGTCCTTGATCAAGTAATTCTTGATTAAAAGATCACCGATTTTTATTTCACAGATCATCATCATCATCAGCCAATTCTATCACTTGGCCTCCTTGAGCCGGCGTTTAACAAAGGATCCTAGTAGGCTCTTTCATTTCCTCCTATCTTGAGCTTCCCATTGCCAACTGAATCCTGCTGTCTTTCTTAGGTCTCTGTCCCATCTGTATGTTAGTCTTTCTCTAGGTCTTATTTCATAAATTTGGCTCCAGTTTAGGAATTGTCTAGAGCATCTACCATCTTTTACTCTACAACGTGACCAGCCCACTGCCATTTCAATGTAGTCACCCTTTCCTTAATGTCGCTGACCTTTGTTGTTCGTCTTATCTCGACTGCTCTCTTTCTGACCTTTTTTTCTTTCTGTATCCCAGCATTGATCATTCCATTCCTCTTCCGGCTATGGTCAACTGTACTAAATCCTGTTCGGAAACCTGCTTGCGCTCGGTCGAGTGTACTGCTTAATCTGTTAGTCAAGATTCTGGTGGCAACTTTTAAAAGAAGGCCACTGTACGCAATATAAGCTTAATTCTGGTAGGAGGTACCCATATAAGAATCTACTGTCGTAAAAAAAAGAGCAGTAAAATTAGCAAAAGATCCGTGTGAACTACCAGCTACTCCCTGCTGAAAAACCTTGTTCCCTGGCCCAAATTGAGAACTGACTTGGTACAAATTACTCTAATAACAGGAAGTTAACGATACATTGGCCAAAAAAAACTACTATTTATAGGCAAGTCAAAATTATATTGAACTTAACTTGTTTATTCAGGTCGAACGCAAGCAAAATGGGGAGCCGATTTTGTTAATACGATAAAAATGCATCCCACTGAAATAATATACTTAAGTTAATCTATCTTACACAGACGATGCCCAGCATTGAATTTAACATAAATTACACAGAACTTAACGCTACTGTGGGAGGATTTACAAACAACACCTACTCGCTCACACATGCAATGCAAAAGCGAAACTCACCAAAATCAGTGTGCTGAAGCAAGGCAGAAGCAGGGGACGCTATCGTAGTCGAAATTCAACAAACCCAGAGGTTCCACACAACACAATATACAATAAAATTGCGAAGATGGCTCTGGCCTGTCGTGCCTGATTTGAGATGGTGCGTGAGTATAGCAAAGTTAAGTTGCATCTAGATTAGACCGCGAGCAAACACGCTAACGGCGACACACGGCTACGTTACATGATCGCACTCCACTGAAGGTAAAGCGGGTAAAGATCGGATTCATTAGACAAAATTACGGCGGACTCTTAAGCTGCAATCTGAGGGTAAACTATGTAGGCACTGCTTTTATGAGAAGTGGCGTGAATTCAGGTGACCAGCTACAAACCCCTGAAGTCGGAGTTCGGACCCAGGTGGTTCCGAGAACCGATAAAATGTATAAATTTAATTTCCTAAAATTAAAAACTACGGCATGCAACCCCTAGAACTACGTAGAATTTCATAACGAAGCTACTGAAATGCAGCAACATGCAATTGGGAGCGCTCACAGAGACGGAAAAGTCCAGTCTCAAAACCCGGTAAAGTGGAATAATTACAAAATCGGAAAAATAAAAATAAAAACTACGGCATGTAACTCATAGAACTGCGTAGAATTTAATAACGAAGCTACTGAAATGCAACAACATGCAATTGGGAGCGCTCACAGAGACGGTAAAGTCCAGTCTCAAAACCCGGTAAAGTGGAATAATTTCAAAACCGGAAAAATAAAAATGAAAACTACGGCATGTAACTCATAGAACTGCGTAGAATTTCTTAAGGAAGCTACTGAAATGCAGCAACATGTGATTGGGAGCGTCCACAGAGACGGAAACAGTCCATTCTTAAAACCCGAAAAACTGGAATAATTACAAAGATGAAAAAATAAAAACTGCGGCAGCAACCCATAGAAATGTTTATAATTTCATAAGCAAGCTATTGAAGTAGGTTGTACAAGGCTCGGAGAGAATTATTGACAAAGACTGAGTGCATACTTCAAGTTCGGTGAAGAAACAGCAAAATTAAAAATAGGCGGGGAGAGAAGATCGTGAAATGTTAGTGGAAATCAGACAGATACACGCATAGTTACTTGCCTGATGGGCATGGAACAAACAATAGTGGAAGCTCAAGGATTTGTTCTATGAACCAACCACGTGGAACACATATACTCACGGAAGGAAAATGATAAGAAAAATGATACATGGGCTGTACAAAGATCAACATAACGTCTGTTAGAAATCGGACCCCACAAAACTAGAAAGAATTTACACGGAGTTCGCACTCCGTCACATAATCACAAAAGGTTTGAATATACCAGTCCGTTATCATACTGAAACTAGTAACACATACACCGCGTTTATCTGTTGGAAATCTCTGGATTGAAAAACTAGAACACATTTCCGTGCATGAGCGAAAGGAGTATTCCGAAAAACGAATCTAAGTTCAAGAGTCTAAGCTAAACAAGAGTCTTAGTTAAATATGCTAGACAATGAATCGCTACCATCTCCGTGGGCAGAAGAGCAGAACCAACCTTATCTCACCACGATCCCAGCACAAAGTGGAGTGGCCACGAGGCGGGAAAGCTACCGAAAACTGGGCAAAACCAAAGAGTACAGCAGTGGTTGGGAGAGAAGATCTCGAGACTCACCCTGGAGAAGGCTCGTCGATTGGCTTGTAAGCAAAGAGTGTAGAAACCTCTTTAGTCACATCAGAAGCAGGGGTTGGTAACGACTAGCTATCTACTGTGACCCAGAGAGAACAATGCAAAGGAAGCTATTACCACCCACATTCAAACAGCCATTAGATCCTCGCACATCCACTTAAAAGTAAAACAAGTACACATTCTCACAGGGACAGTGGTGTAGCGGAGAAACCGTATTTATTGCCACATTCATAACCTCAATAATAAATTATTAAAATAACAAAATCCTAGCAATGTTAACAAACATTTAAGAAACTAGTATTTTAAAACATGAAATAAAAATGCTATTCCTCATGTCTTGAAAAGAGTGGGGTTCTAGTTTTGACAAAATGCTAATGTAGCGTCATCAAATAAATTACAATTTTATAAAAGATATATGGAAGACGACTAAAGGTCATCTTTCGCTTTGTATACCATGGAGAGTAAGCTGATAGGGCGATAGTTAAAAGATAACCGTTCCTAATATTTCAGTGATATGGGAAGCCAACACTTCATTCATACCCACCTATGTATGATTTGAAAAGTCAAGAGGATCTGTAGGTTCTATCTATTAAATGAAACATTAACATGTTTTTTCACTGGGAAAGTTACTGTATTTTCAAAGTTGTGCAGTTCACACGAATAACGTAGTCTTTAATAAATTTAAATAAAATTGTTAAATTTATTTACTGTCTTTAACATAATGATGAAATCTATTTACAGATTGTGATATCTCTAAAGAATTCCTGACCCCCGTTATCTGTCCCAAATAGGAGAAATGTCTCTACTAAAAAGCAGACGGGAACAGAAAGAATAAACGAACAGACTAGAGACGACCATAAAGTACATTCGAACAGAAAGGAGCATTGAACAAAAAGGATGCCGAGACCTATCTGTTAATAATATTTTTAGTCTTAGACCAAACAATTCCATTGTATGAGGTGCTTTGACTTCTTTACCCTTCAACCTCTAACTACATTTTGCAAATAATTATTTCTGCTTTTGATTTAAAATTTAATAAAACCAAATCTGCCTCGGCAAAAATAGTTCATAATGTCTAAAATGTGGTTATTCTACTGCCATGATTGCAGTCGACATTGTTCAAATACTAATCATTTCTGCAGAAGAAGGAAAAGCTCGGGTCATGGCAAAATGAACTTCCACGCTCTCAGCTATAAATGTGTTCCGTCTTCTTTTTGAACATAAGTGTTCAATCTGTGCAGATTATGGCGAAGAAAATAATTATTAACTGTAGAACAGAAGTGATATGTACTGTATTGTAGAAGTACCTTGCAAGCAGTGTAAGGTTGATTCATAGCGATGTTACATGAAACGATAGAGGTAGTGAAAGTGAAATCATATTTTATGATTACAGTTCATGTCACATATGTACCTGTTTATCGATTTCAACCACACTTGACGCGTTCGTTACTCGCTATCTGGGAAGAAGTATTATGAGAATTGAGTCTTGGTGATAAAGAGGTGGGATTAAACAGACAGAGAAACCTTGGAAGGGGCGGGCCGGGTTCAAATGCTCTGAACTTTGTAAACCTAAGTGATCAAACCTCTGAGGCCATCGGTGACTAAATTTACAAACTACTGAAGCTAATTTATACTAAGCACGTCACATATTCACACTCCTGAGGAAGCACTCCAACTTTTGACGTGAGCTACCGTCAGGGCCGGTGCAAGCACCAGTGCCGTTCCTTATGAGCTGCTAAATTGCCGCCCCCGCCCCCCTTTTTTTTACATAACGTTTGTGGAATTTTATTTAAACAAATTTGTAGGAAATGTCAGCAATCAATAGCAATTTTTATTTTTACTTTTCATGATAGGTTTCGGCCACTGAGTGGCCAGTCTCAAGGCTTGTAAATATGTGCTTACATCTAAACCGTCATGTTGACACTAACGTTCAGCATGACGGTATAGATGTAAACATAACAGAAAGCATGACGGCATAGATGTAAACATAACAGAAAGCATTGAGAATAGTCACACTGTGCACGTAATCTATGTAGATCTGGAAAATATAAACAAAAATTGCGACTGATTGGTGACATTCTCTACAGATGTGTACAAAACAGTCGCTGGGCACCAGCTCATAAATGGAGTCAAACCTGATTGAAGAAATGTACATAATTTGAATAACCTTGTGAATTTACAAAAATGTTCAAATGCCTCTGAAACCTTATATTGCTGTAGGATACACTGTTCAGGAAATGAAGTCATAAGAATTGAGCCGCGTGAAACTGAATTTCAGGCCGATTTCACTACAGACGCAGGTGAAACGGTAAAAGAGTGGGGCGGAAGACAATGGAGAGAGAAAGAATAAGGAGATGGAGTAACATAATAATGCAGTAAATACACACCCGATCATCGACGGGTTCTAATGCTAGTCGAAATATATTAACTCACTGCACTGCGGTTGTTCATTTCAAACAACTGACACTCGACATCTGTCTTAATTTCCACGTGTCAGATCTTTTGTGTCTGACTATGGAATAAGGGGTAACAAATTAGTCATCACTTCACTTTTCTTCGCTTTATTTTTCATTCTAGCTATTGGGACGATGCATGCTAACTTGCCGACTTGCCATTTTTTGAAGTAACAGGTCATATGAAAAATAAATTTTCCTATTCTGCAATACTAATTGTACATTATATGGAAAGCACTTATCTATTACATCCCAAGTTGCAAGAAATTCGGACGCACCAATTCTTCTGTACTTACGAAACGCAGTGCAAGTTCTTCTGACCAATCCTGACTTCCTCGGTCAACTACCGAAACGAATTCTGTAGTTTACGTTGTAGATTACGCAACAATACCTGTTGCCTCGAAAGGCAAAGTGGTGACGAGGTATGCCAGAAACTAGGTCACGTGACGAGGTACAGCGCCCAAGAAGAATAAGCAAGAAGCTCACAATATGTATATGACCGATGATATGGATTAGATGAAACATGGATTCACACACATTATACAGTAAATAAATGTTGGCAAAGTATTAGTGTGCGAGTAGTATTGTCAAACAAAAGTGCCGCTCAGAGTTTAATTGTTGTTCATAGAGACGGAGATAGGTGTTTCATGGCTCAAAAACCAAAACGTCCGACTATCACTCAGAAACGGATAGGAAAAGTGTTCATAATTGCACCGAAAACTCAACTTAATCCAGGCTTACTACCGATGTTGTTATCCCTTGTTATTCCTCGCAGCAGTGGCGTAACTAGGACGGTTTTTGGGGGGGGGGGGGGGGGGAATAGAGCTGCTTGAAGAGCAAAATTTTAGTCAGTTTCCAAACAGACTACCACCTACCACTCCCGTTGAAGAAACTAATTCACTCCCTTTCAATGAAAGCTTATGGTAAAACACCCCAAGTTTTCAATCTTTACCTTTACCAGATTGCTTTTATACGATTTCCTTTCTTTACTACTCTCTCTCTCTCTCTCTCTCTCTCTCTCTCTCTCTCTCTCTCTCTCTCTCTCTCTCTCTCTCTGTCTATTTTTTTTATTTTCCTCCCACCCCTTTCCCCCCCCCCCCCCCACCCCATAGTTACGCCACTGACTCGCAGCGTATTTACCCATTCGGAATACTTCTAGCCATTGTAGATGTTGGACATGTTTGACTGTATTCATTTTCAACGATTTTTTTGCCCATAATGTGGAAAGAGTAAAACACCCGGAAACTGCCATTGAAAGGCTTAGCAAAATTGCTTCAGATTTAACATGTAACAGCAGAATGGAGCACTGCATTCGAATTTCCAAATTACATTTCACATAAGAATACTGGCGCCTTTACCTGTACGCCAGACTGCTTCCCCCTCTGTTCCTCCGGCGTAAACAGGACGGTGCTGCCGCAGTGGTGAGGAAGAAATTAGACCTCCCCCCTCCCCTTGTTCAACAGGGGCGGCCAGGTGGTAGTCGAGGCGCCATTCCATAGTTCCTGAAGCCTAGGGTTACCATATGTTCATCATAAAAAAAGAGGACAGTTCATATAAAAAAGAGGACACTTTATCTATAACATAATGTAATTTGCAACTTTATTAATGAATCACGTAAAACTACGACAAACTAAAAGAGTAACCCTGTGTGGTTGTTGGAAAACGAAATATTATGAACCTTGACAGATTCCTCATCACTACTCTCAATTGTCTCCTTCTTGTCTTATTCACTTTTGAACCAAATATATCTGGTGGACGACAAAATCTCTCTCAAGACATTTTTATTAACTATTACTGAGAAAAGCTCAGGAATTTCTAATGTTTGAAATTATACTGTAAACATACAGTATATTTTAAATCTATTCCTGTCTTTTGCCCACTGTGTGTTCACAAGAGAAAACACACGTTCTGTGTCGGCATTATGACTAGTTTTTTTTAGAAAAAAAAAAAAGAAGTTACCATTTTCAGCAGTACAGAATAACTAACAACACTAGATGACTAACTTAAATATGCAGACCACACTTCAGCTGCTGGTATGTTCTGTTTCGTTTGATAATCTTTCAAAAATTTTATAAAATTACAAAGCTGATCGGAGCACAATTTATCATTAATTCTTACATTCGTTTGATCATTCTCTTGAATGATTTGTATTTCTCTAGGAGCACATATTTAACACTTTCTCTTCGGCAGTATGTTATATTTATGTTCGTAATTCTTCTGAAGCAAAAGACTACCTACGATCTCGAACACATAATACAGCTTTAACCTAAACCACAAAGTATATCAAACGCAAAGCCGTTAGAACGTAATACAGAAGACAGAATGCACTGGTTGAATACAGGAGAGACAACCGCGTTCCTTCGCAGAGAAGTTGCGAATCGTTTGCAGCTGTCAGACCCATGCGGAGTGCGAAATTTGTGAACGGCAGTTTCACTCTGTGTATGCGCGTAATAGTTGCGAACAGTTACTGCAGTGTGAATGAACATGTTGTCGTCAATGACACTAAAATAAATTTTCTTTCTCGGAAACCAGAAAAGAGGACATATTGTAGAATTTTATAAATTCCGGCCGGACACATTTCCTTGCCTCAAAAAGAGGACGTGTCCGGGAAAAAGGGAACGTATGGTAACCCTACTGAAGCCGTTTACCCCCGAGGTTTGGTTTCGAATCCCCTCATCCCCTCTTGGGTATGAATGTTGAGTTTGTCCTAAAAAAAAACGGGGGCGGCAGATTTGCCGCCCCTCGGAAGATGCCCCGTGCGGCCGCACGTCTCGCACGTAACTTGCATCGGGATGGGAAAAACCGACCTGTTAAAACCGATACCGGTATTTTAGTTTTGAATAACCGGTTTTTTCGGTATTTATTTGTTGTCGGTTGTAACCAGTTTTTTTTTAGTTATTGCCAAGCCGGGTAAAAAAACCGGTATGACTACTTCCTGTAGTAGTGGTTCAAAATGTGTTTTTTGTAAATAATTTAAAAAAAAATAAAAACTAGGAGACCCTAATATTTAGAGCTATTCCTAAAATTTCCACTGCTCTGAAATATTAGGTCATCGCAGTAACTTAGAAAAGCGATCGGTGATAATTTATGAAAAGCGATCGGTGATAATTTAAGAACAATCCCGGCAATCAGAAACGCGCAACAAACGCGTGGCATAAGAACTTAAGGACTGGTGCAGCTGGTGAGGCATCGATGCACCTGTTGCCGTGTGGCGTGGCCTATTAGACGACGGGCGTGCACCGGCAGTGTACGAGACTTACCTCCGTCTGGTCATGCGGCAGTTCCTTGCTGTCGTCGCCAGACATCTATTGTGCCTTGAATGGCACCATCCCAAGCGTGGAAGTACTTCACGAAATACGGGAGCAGTGAGGTACAATGCTCCATTTGCTTTAAAAAGCTGAAAACGGGTGGTGGTACTACAAACATGCTATGTCATTTAAGAAGAAAGCATCCAAAATTTTCTTTGGAAGAGAATGTAAATTCGATTCATATAACTATTATGTAAGTGATGTACTCTAAGCTTGTTATGCTAACAAGTTTTGTTGATGTGATTCCTTCAAAGCGAGGGGCTTTTTTAATAACCAATATGGGTTTAGGTAACATTGATCATGTGGTGCCTCGCAAGATAGCCGTACGGTCTGAGGCTCCATGTCACGGACTCCGCGGTTGCTCCATTCGGAGGTTCGAGTCCTCCCTCCTCCCTCGGTCATTGATGTATATGTTGTCCTCAGCGTAAGTTAGTTTAAGTTAGATTAAGTAGTTTGTAAGTCTAGGGGCCGATGACCTAAGCATCACCCATTTGAACATTCTTTGATCATGTGGTACAGAGCTTTCCTAGTTCAATTTGCGTAAATTTACACTGACAACAATCATAGTGTTAGTCGGATTACTTCTGCAGCACTGATTGAAGTTAATTTACTGACTGTAACTTATATATATATATATATATATATATATATATATATATATATATATATTGTGTATATAACGAGATATTCGTATGCTCTGGCTCACAAGTCCAACTTACGGAGTGGTTGGCTCAATATTCGCAACTGCCGGATGGAAATACCAGTCCAGTAAATCCGTATGCTTCGTATATCGTCTTCTACGTTCTCCTGGTTAGACGTACACACACTCAAGAAGGCGTAGTATTGGGACGGGATCTTGCAAAATATGGAAATACTAGTGATTTGTCGTATAACGTAAAACTACCTAAATTTTAACTAAATTTCGTAAGTTTCGGTTTCGGCCGAAACTAGAAGAATCGAAAATTCGATTACGGTTTCTGTTTCGTCCGTAAAATATGTTTCGGCCGCAAATTATGTTTCGGTCGAACTCTACTGCAAAAAAATAGCAATAAAAAACCGAAAACAGGTTATTTAAAAAACCGGTTATCTGGAGCAATTTTTACGGTGCGGTTAAACTGGAGATGAAAAGAACCCGAAAAACCGAAAACCGGTTGTTTCAGCGATAACCGCCATCCCTAGCCTTGCACCGGCCCTCCTACCGTGCAATACGTGACGTGGCGCCTCAGATCGCGCGGTCATTCCTGGAAGGGGAGATAAGGTAGATGGGCATGGGGTGGTGACAGGATGAACATCTGGCCATCCAGTAAAAATTAACACGCCAAATCCGGACCTAAGAAAGCCGACCCTACATGTATGGGATCATGGCCAAATAGAAAGTAAATGCTAGTCTACACGACGACACTATGTTGCGACACTCGTTTCATGAAATGAGTTGCGCGAAACTGGTTTCGTGTATGTTTGTAGACACGGCGCCAATACTACACACTTCAGTTTCGTTGTTTTGTGAGTGCCGTAGTCGCCGTAGAATGAAACTTTTGGTAGCTGTAAAAGTTGTGGCGGAGCTATTGCTTCTCTGTGTGAAGTCGCTGCATAAGACTAAACATAAAAAGACTAAGAAACGTGTTTGGGTTTGTGAATGGATTAAAAAAAGACATCAGATCGGTTGCTGAAAAAAACTGTGATCAAAGACCCTAGTAGTTATTTTAATCAACTCATAATGTCACCAGAGAAGTTTAAGTTCCTTTTAAACAGAGTTAGTAATGCAATAAAGAAACAAGGTACTGTTATGCGTGAAGCATTGTCACCAGAACTGAAATTGAATTACGTTTCTTGTCAAATAGATATCTCTACAATACCTGTACCGTGCTCTCAAATCCACAATTGCCGTAGTTCGTTTTTATAGGTATTTGGAATTGAATGTAATTTAGTCTGCAATTAACTAATCGTCAACCCATCAATATTTAATTCACGAATAATTGCTTCAAGAGCACTAACACGCCGCTGCTTATTCCTGAAATTTTCATCGTTAAAATGGCACAAACACCTTTGCATCGCATATATGTTCAAAAACCGAATTATTTCTTCCTTCCCCCACCCTTTATGTTGTGTTTTGTTCTGTATTGGTTATCACCTAACCTAAAAACACGGGCAATCAGTTTCGCCAAAGTTCGAAGGTGCCGAAACTATTTAGTCTCGGCAACGAGTTGCGCGAACGACTGCCGCGCATGCGCACTGGCCAGTAGCGCAGTTTCATGAAACCTAGTGTCGTCGTGTAATCTAGCCTTAACCCTCCGTCGGGCACACCTCCAGATGTAACAAAATCAGGCGCACACGGCCTGAGAGGCCACCCACATATTTTGTGGACTAGCTCCGCCATGTTAAATCAAATTCAAAATGCGTGTTGGCTATGTTGGATAGTCTTGAAGAGGATCTAAAGGAAGGAATTACAGCAAACTTAAAGCATAATAATGGATTTATTGAACACAATACACCTTAAACGAAAGTGACGAAAATTACCAATTTCCCACAAAGAGTATTAAAAATTGGTCGAACAGACATCCATAAAAGTAATGAAATTATTTTTAAAGGACATTAGGCAGTCTATTCTGACATGGAATCATCTTTTCTCGCCACATCTGCAGCCAAAAACCGACGCTATAGCTCCCAAATCAACAGCTGAAACACAGGTATGGCACAGAACGTATACGTCGCTCAAGCAGATTGGTTAATGACAAGATGAACATTCGTGATTCTTCATCCTCCTAACTCTTGTTTCAGCCACGCATGGTCGACGTTTTAGCCATTTGGGAGGTAATGTGGGAGAACTTTCCCGTTCCTTGTGGGGTAAAAAATTTTTCAGTCGAGTTTGCAGCCGAATCGACATTCCACATATATTCATAGCATACACAGGCTAAATTGTCCAGTTAGAAGTTGATGACACAAGGTTTTGCAATTGGTGGCGTCATTTGCAGCAATATCTTTTACACTGGATGTTGTGTAATAATGATGTGACTCTTCACACTATGAATAGTAGAAGGTATCTAATTAGACTACTTCGTCGTCTTATCGTTTCCAAAATAAAAAGACCTCACATATTTTCTTCTCTTCTTCATATTCCCGAGCTGTTCCCTAAACTTCCTGTTCAGTTACTGAGCCCTCCTTGCCTTCTCCTACCTCATCCTGAGAGTGGGTGTCTCTCTCATCGACTAAATCTTCGAGCGCGGCTGGATCTTCAGCAGTTTCATCCTCGACGAGGCGCATTATTTCCACAAGATCATTGGCTTAGAGGCATAATATACTTTTCTGGACATTTCAGCAGAAAATATGGATGTGATAACGTAGGAAAAGAAAGGAAAACTGAAATTAGAACTCGATCAGGCGCACTCAGTCTGAAGGGCCAGGGTTGTCAAAGTCTTCTTTTTTTCCGAAGGTAACGGTGAAAATCACAGAGGACAGACTTATTTTGATTGAAACGAATTAATAAAATAAAAATATCTTGAAAAATCTCACCTTAAAAACTATAACGTAATCGGATGCAGACGGCCTGTGAAGCCCAAGGAGTTCCCCGTGATCCGCGTGGAAATCGACGGCAGCCTGCGAATCGGCACTATATGAGGTTCCCAAAGTTACGCGAGTAAACGGAGAGGCGGGCCTCTTAGCCACCACTGTTAAGCACGGGAATCAAAAATGTGTTTTGCTGGCCTGTGAGGCCGACTGCGCCCGACGCAGGGTTAAGAGTAGTACGAACTCACTCGCCTTTGCAAGTACGCGAAGTCTGTAATGAGAGTAGACGAGCACGCGGTCGTCTTTGTTGTTGTCACGCACCTGTTCGCCTTCGGCAGCGCCGCGCCGCGCCGCGCCCGAGCAGCCAGTGCTGTGGCCGGCCACTGCGGCCCGCGCGGCTCAATTATTCATCGTCCGCGCGGCCGCAGCGCGCCGACCGCACTCATCCAGCCGTAACGGCCGCCGCTCGCGCCCTGCATGCCTAATGGCATTCGCCAGCGCCACCGCCACCGCCCAGACTCCGATTCCCCGATTCGCACTGAATGCGTCGCAAGTGTAACCGCCATTTCCCAGCCACGCCAATTGTTATTTACGCTTCTTTGTTTCCTTTTTCTTTTGTACATCAAAATAAAGGCCCCCTTTTTTTTGTCTTTACTCAGCTACTAGCTCACCCAGATATATATAGTGAATAACTTTAATATTCGGACACCAAGATATTTTTAATTTGCTGTGTTATAACTGCATTCGGAACAAACAAAAATATAACATAACCAAATATTATATGAAGGTGCATGCCTTGTAAATAACAGTATGAACGCTGTTTTCATAAAGTAAAACAGTTGTTAAAGAATGCGATTAAAATAAACCTCTCCTCGACGGTCACGTTACTTTAATATCCGGACAGATGGCAGTGTCGCACTTGTCACCGCTCACGCCGGGGTGAGTAGGCCTGCTTCTAGTATGAAGGCAGGTGTGTGTTCACAAGCGCTGTCGACTGTCCAGATGGTACGATGCCACGCAAAGATAATACCAACTTTGAGATACGACAAATTGTGATTTTTCACAATGCAAGAGGAAAATCATATCGACAAACTGCTGCCATGCTCAACATGAATATGAGTACTGTGGCAGATATTGTCAGGCGTTTCAAAACCGAGGACCGTGTAGACTCCATACCACAAATGGGCCAGCCACAGAAGTTGGATGCTCGTGACAAGAGGAAGTTAATAAGAAAAATAAAGGATCCCACACTCAGTGCACCGAGATTAGCACGTGAGCCTCTAAACTAGACTGGCAAGAAGGTACATCCTCAAACGATTCGCAGAGCATTGAAAGAAAGTGGATACAATGGAAGAGTGGCTCGGAAGAAACCTTATGTGACTCAACTGAATGGACAGAAAAGATTGGACGTTGATACGGAGTTTATGACAAAGGATGCTATTTGCTAGAATGACGTCACGAAAGTAAATTTAACGTCTGAGGGTCGAACGGACGAATCATGATGTGGCGGACGAAGAAAGAGGAATTTACAGTCACAAATATTAAACCCACTGTAAAGCATGGAGGTGGAAGCGTCCTTGTCTGGGGCTGTATATCGACATTTGGACCGGGCGAATTGGTGGTCATCGACAATACTATGGACAAATATGTCTATTTGGACATATTAAAGAACAATTTACGAAAAAGTGCTGAAACCATGGGGATATCAAACACCTTCAAATTTTCCCAGGACAATGACTCGAAACATAAGCCTCGCATTATGCAGGAAGATTTGTTGTACAACTGCCCCAAAGTCCTACCATCACCACCTCAGTCACCAGATCTCAACCCCATTGAGAATGTGTGGGGAGAAGTGAAGCGATGTATTAGAAGTAAACCAATATCTTTCAAAGAAAGTCTGAAGCCTCGACCGAGAGAAGAATGGGACAGTCTACGTGCGGGATATTTAAAAAGTATCATTAGCAGTATGCCGTAGCGTTTGAAAGAAGTGATAAAACAGAATGGCTACCCAACATTATATTGAAACATTTATTTTCCATAAAGTTTTGTCTCGAAATTCTTAGTTCCGCAAAGTGTCCGAATATTAAAGTAACGTGAATATAGAACCGAGTTGTATTTAAATTGCATTATTTTGGAAGTTATGCAAGTTATCTCAATAAAATTTATATGATTACTTACAAGACACATCACGTAATGTAATAATTGGTTATAAGTTTTGTTATAAATAAAGTTATGATATTCCATGATTGAAATATCACAGTGTCCGAATATTAAAGTTATCAGCTACTAGCTCACCCAGATATATTTTTGTTCAAATGTTAAACACAGTAGACTCGCTGGGCTGGATGAAAATGGGTCAAAACAAAATAAGCAGTCTCGCATTTGCGGATGACTTAGTTGTAATGGCCCATTTCATTGAAAGGTTGCAAACTAATATTTCAGAGCTCGATCACAGGTGCGAGGATTATGATATGATAGGTCTCAAATGGTTACACAGGATAATTGAAAAGGCGTGGGAATCGGGACAGGTTCCGTCTGACTGGACGAAAGCGGTAGTCACGCCAATTTTCAAACATGGAAACAGAAAAGATTGCAACAACTATCGAGGTATCTCTTTAATTAGCGTTGCAGGCAAAATATTCTCAGGTATTGTTGGAGAGTGCGAGTATTAATTGAGGACAAGTTAGTTGAAAATCAGTGTGGATTTAGGCCTCTTAGAAGCTGCCAGGGCCAGATCTTTAGCTTAAGGCAGGTAATGGAAAAGTGCTATGAGTGGAACAGGAAATTGTATCTATGTTTCATAGATCTGGAAAAGGCTTATGAACGTGTTCCTAGGAGGAAGCTACTATCAGTTCTTCAAGATTATGGTATAAGCGGCAAACTTCTGCAGGCAATTCCAGGGCTTTACGTAGATTGTCAGGCAGCAGTTAGAGTAGATGGCAAATTAAGCTCATGGTTCAGGGTAGTTTCAGAGTAAAACAAGGCTGTAACCTGTCACCACTGTTGTTCATACTATTCATGGATCATATGCTGAAAACAGTTGACTGGCAGGGCGGGATTAAAGTAGGTGAAAACAAAATAAGCAGTGTCGCATATGCGGATGACTTAGTTGTAATGGCCGATTCGATTGAAAGGTTGCAAACTAATATTTCAGGGCTCGATCAGAGGTGCAAGGATTATGATATATAGATCAGCATCTCCAAAACAAAAGTAATGTGTGTGGGAATTAGATTTAAACAGATTGAGTGCGAAATAGGAGGAACAAAGTTAGAACAGGTAGACAGTTTCAAGTAACTGGGATGTATTTTCTCACAGGTTGGCAACATAGTGAAAGAACTGAAATCGAGATGCAGCAAAGCTAATGCAGTGAGTGCTCAGCTAAGATCTATTCCCTTCTGCAAGAATGAAGTAAGTACCAAGACTAAGTTAGCAGTGTACCGCTCTATCTTTCGACCAACTTTGTTTGTATGGGAGTAAAAGTTGGGTGGATACGGGTTACCTTATTCATAAGGTAGAGGTTTCAGATATGAAAGTGGCAAGAATGATTGAAGGTACTAATAGATGGGAACAATGGCAGGAGGATGTCCATAATGAGGAAATCAAAGAAAAACTGGGAATGAACACCATACATGAAGCAGTTAGAGAGAACAGACTGAGATGGTGGGATCATGTAACACGCATGGGAGAAGCAAGGTTACCTAAGATTCCCATGAGCTCGGCAGAGGAGGGTAAGAGCAGTCAAGGTAGACCAAATGTTCAAATGTTTGTTAAGCTTATGGGACTTAACTACGGGGTCATCAGTCCCTAAACTTACAAACTACTTATGAACGACTTACGAACTAGGACGGCACAAATATCCATGCCCGAGGGGGGATTCGAACCCCCGACCGTAGTGGCCGTGCTGACCGTGACTGGAGCGCCTTAGTCACCTCGGCCACCGCGGCCGGCCAAGGTAGACCAAGAAGATGTTCAAATGTTTGTGTAGCTTATGGGACTTAACTCCGGGGTCATCAGTCCCTAAACGTACAAACTACTTATGAACTAGCTAACACAAAGGACGGCACAAATATCCATGCCCGAGGGGGTATTCTAACCTCCGACCGTAGTGGCCGTGCAGTGACGGGCTCGCCGCAGTCCCCTCGGCCAGACCAAGAAGAAAGTACTTAGATTCGGTGCACAATGATTTTGAAGTAAAAGGCATAACATCAGACGAGGCATTGAATAGGGGATTACGAAGGAATTTTATTAGAGGTAGTATGCTCCAGACTGAACGCTGAAAGGCATAATCAGTCTCTAATGATGATGATGTTCTATTATTCACTTGCATCGCCGTCCTCTAACTGTTGTATCCTATTCTCTCGGTCGGTATCTACTTAACTCTTTCCCATGGCGACGCTGAAATGGCCGTGTGAATGTAGGCACCACTTCAGTGAAAGCGCGGCCGCTCCCGTCGGAAGTTCAATTCCACCCTCGGCATGAGTTTGTGTATTGTCCTTATGATTGTTTCACATTAGTAACCCGGCAGTACACACAGATAGATGGCCTGCACGAGCAAGAAAAAATTTTCACTTAATTGCTATGCCCGAAAATTGCTTCCATGAAGCTATCGTTTCAGAACCATTAAATGATCGTATTAGGAGTCGTTTGGTATGATGCACCTCGCATTTCAACAATAACACTATCGGACAGCTCACAACAAAGAGAGATAGGGTCTCACGGGCAAGCTGCGTGCACAGGTGTTGCCTCCGCCGAGGTTATATTGCGCGCGCATATTTGTTAGATTTGTTCAGTGTCAGATCAGATGTTTTCTTGATTGCTACTTATTTGTGTGTTGCGACTGTTGAAACTACATCATGGCTTATTCTTACGAGGCACAAGCGGAGAGAATTTTTTTTTATTTTTATTTTATTTTATTTATTTATTTATTTTTTTTTTTTTTTTTTTATGGGAGTTAACTGATACTAAGCTAATACTAAGGACGGCACAGATATTCGTGCCAGAGGGGGAATTCGAACCACCGACCGTAGTGTCCGTGCTGAACGTGACTGGCGCGCCGCAAACAGCTTGGCCACAGAGGCCGGCAGTCTCTTATGTACCGAAAAGAAATAGAGTTGATTTACTTGTGTCTACAGTGCATCATGACGAAAATATTGTAAAATCTTCTTCATCAAAGAGTAATGTCAAAAATATTGCCAATAAAAGTGACTGTGACAATTGGACAGCTTTGCAGTCTGAAGATTTCTGACTTGGCATCAACTACTACTTAACGAGGAGGCTGTGTGGACTGAAAAAGCAAGAGCAGAAGAACCAGACACATTTGTAAAAACTGAAAGAAATACATTTGCCTTCAACATTCTGTTACTGTGTGCCAAGATAGCATCGACAAAATTTCACATTGAGTATAAACATTCTTTTAAAACAGCAAACTTTTATGTATCTGAATTTCGTATCCATGTTTTTCACCAAAGTATAAAAATTACCTCTTAAATATATACATTAAATTGATTGTTAGTGATACCACATCATTTACTATAGCTTCCCCCAATAACAAGTATCTAAATGCAAATTAAAAGTGAAAGGAAACTGTGAGGCCCTGTGAGTCCAGCTGAGTGCTGTGACGTCACGATTCTAGGCGATTGCAGCGCCGGGTTAATTAGTTTGATCCCATAGGTTGATAAACTTTTCAACATTTTGAACATCTCCCCTGTACCTGTACAAATACAGCGTTAGTAGTGAGCTCCTTGACACAGTCGCTTCGTTCAAATATCTAGGCGTAACATCGCAGAGCGATATGACATGGAAGGAACATGTAATGACAGTTGTGAGTGAGGCCGATATCCGGCTTCGGTTTATTGGGAGATTTTTGGAAGATGTACTTCATCTGTGATGGAGATTGTGTATACTTACTTGCTTTCAGACTATAAGAAATATGTAATAATCCCCATTCCAAAGAAAGCAGCCGCAGACAGGTCTGAAAACTATCCGAAAACCATCCGTTTAGTAAGTCATATTTGCAAAATATTAACACGAATTATTTACAGAAAGATGTAAAAGCTGGTAGAAGCCGACCTCGGGGTAGATCAGTTTGGGTTCAGGAGAAATGGAGTAACATGGGAGGCAATACTCACTTTACGGCTTATCCTAGAAGATAGATTAAATAAAGGCAAACCTACATTTCTAGCTTTTGTAGATTTGGAGAAGGATCGTGACAATGCTAATTGGAATAAACTCTTTGAAGTTCTGAAGCAAGCAGGAGTAAAATATAGGGAGCGAATGGTTATTTACAATTTGTACAAAAACCACACAGCAGTTGTCAGAGTTGAGGGCATGAAAGGGATGCAGTGGTTGGGAAGGGAGTAAGATAGGGTTGTAGCCTTTCTCCGATGTTATTCAATTTGTGCATTGAGCAAGCTATAAAGGAAAGCAAGAGAAATTTGGAGAAGGGATTAAAGTTCAGGGTGAAGTAATAAAAACATATCGTTATGCCAATGACATTGTAATTCTGTCAGAGACAGCAAAATACCTGGAAGAGTAGTTGAACGGAATGGACAGTGTGTTGAAAGGTGCGGTAAAATGAAAATTAACAAGAGCAAAAAAAGGACAATGGAGTGCAGTCTAAGGAAATCGGGCGATGCTGAAGGAATTAGATTAGGTAACGAAACCATAAAGGTGGTAGATGAGTTTTGTTACTTGGGCAGTAAAACAACATGCGATGGTTGCAGTACAGAGGATATAAAATGCAGAATGGCAATGGGAAGAAAAGCGTTTTTAAAAAAGAGAAATTTGTTAACATCGAATATTAATTTAAGCCTGAGGAAGTCCTTTCTGAAGGCATTTGTGTGAAGTGTCGCCTTGTATGGGAGTGAAACATGGGCGATAAACAGTGCGGACGGGAAGAGGATAGAGGCTTTTGAAATGTGGTGCTGAATGCTGAAGATTAGGTGAGCGGATCACGTAAGTAATGAGGAGGTACTGAACAGAATTGGGGAGAAAAGGAATTTCTGACATACCTTGACTAAAAGAAGGGATCGATTGGTAGGACACATTCTTAGACAGTAAGGAATCGTGAATTTAGCATTGGAGGGAAGTGTTTTGGGTAAAAACCGCAAAGGAAGACCAAGAGTTGGATACAGTAAGCAGATTCAGACAGATGCAGGTTGCCGTTCTTAAGTGGAATTGAATAGGCTTGCTCAGGGTAGGGTATTGTAGAGAGCTGCATCAAACCAGTCTCCGGACTGAAGATCACAACAACACTATTTGCTTTCCGTCTCCAGATAAAAGAGCAAACTTCCAATAATCAGCGACATCTATCGACTTGTTCTTGGCGAGTATTATATCCGCATGGGAGCGCGTTTCGTCAACCTTAGAGCGTTGCAAAAGATGCGCTAAATTTTGAAATGTGCCGCAGTTACAAGAGGCATCCACTCCAGCGTCTAGCACTCCCCACTTCTACAAGTTAGCCCTACGTCTCGTTACGCCCACCCTTGGCCTGTTTAATGTTTTTCAAAGAGTGCATGAAAGATATTTTACAGCAGCTGGCTCTTCTTTCGTGCTTATAGCATTTTCTGATACGGCAAGTTTGTGGGGATCTTGTCGGGACTGTTACCATTCTTAAGAAACCGTTGCGGTCTTTAATTTTTGTTGGACAGGGTGATCGCCATACATTGAGTGACAAGTGTCAGTTTCCTGTTTGCTTTCCTCTTTGGCTACAGCCACGTCTCTTCTTATATGCGGAGATGCAATCCCTATATCAGATCGCGAAAGCTTTTACGGCCAATTCTTGAGTATTGCTCAAGAGCTTGCGTCCAGCAGCAGATCAGTATAATGGAAGAAGTTTTGATGAGAGCAGCTAGTGCGTTACTGGTAGGTAACTAGTGTCAAGAAAATGCTCCAAGAACGCAATTGGGAATCGCTGGAGGAAATAAAACAACACTTTCGAGAAACTCTATTGATGAAATTTAGAGGGCACGAAAGTGAAGTTGACTGTAGACTTATTTTGCTGCCGCCTACTTACATTTCCCGTAAATATCACAAAGACAAGGTAAGATAAAATAGGGCTTATAGACATTTTCCCCTCGTTCTATTTGGGAGTGCAATAGGAAAGGAAATTCCTAGTAGTGGTACAGTGTACCATCCTCCACGCACCTTACAGTGGATTGCGGAGTATATATGGAGATGAAGACACCTGACAATCTCCTACTGTCTTCTCCTCATCGCTTTCTCGGTAACACTGGAATGGGGAAACTTTTAATGAGCATAAAAACCATGTTGGAACAGATGTGGTTAATCCCTCACTCTAAACGCCATCTCCGTACTAGGGTAGCAAAACCTTCCTGTAAATAAGCTTCGTGTCCCGAGAAATTATACTCTAGCGTGCAGTGTTGGCTCCCGTAACCACCGAGAGTTCATCAACCAACTGTGGTACAATCGGCCTCTTCCCGGAGTGACGTGCACATCTACAAAATGTTCAAATGTTTGTAGAGTCTATGGGACTTAACTACGGGGTCATCAGTCCCTAAACTTACAAACTACTTATGAACTACTTACAACTAAGGACGGCACAAACATCCATGCCCGAGGGGGGATTCGAACCCCCGATCGTAATGGCCGTGCGGATCGTGACTAGAGCGCCTCAATCCCCTCGGCCACCGCGGCCGGCTGCACATCTACAGCTGATTAGGACATCTTCATCATGCTCCACACTGCAGGTGGGGAAATAAGAACCTTGTATTAAGGACTAACGATACAATAAGCCGCAATCGCGATAGGCTACAATCCGCCCTTTATCAAAGTCGGAAACGTGATGGTACGCATTTCTCTTCCTTACACGAGGCATCACAGCAACGTTTCACCAGGCAACGCCGGTCAACTGCTGTTTGGGTATGAAAAATCTGTTGCACGTGTCGCCACCAGCGTCAACCTTGTATGAATGCTCTGAAAAGCTAATCATTTGCACATCACAGCATCTTCTTCCTGTCGGTTAAATTTCGCGTCTGTAGCAAGTCATCTTCGAGATATAGCGATTTTAATAGCAAGGAGTGTATTTTCCCCTAATTCCAATAAACATTATAGCTGGAGGTATATAACTAAAGTTTGTCACACCTCGTGGTTCACGTGAAGTACCAAGTCGGCAAAAGACTGCATTACTCAGGTAAAATGATCAGAATTTCTCAGCAAATTAATGCCACATTAAATATCTTATATATCAAAATAAACTACTAAAACTAAAGTCAGTCGGCCAGACCAAACTACCCGGCCGTTTTCCTTCAGCTTTGTTTTAACACGTTCGCTGTGGTGATCAGTGCGGGCCGCTAACGCTCTAGGCGGACGCCTGTAAGTGCACGTGCGCCGAGAGCTGAAATTATTACCCCTGCGAAACCTGTAATATTGAACGCGAATATAAAGTCTGCACAACAGGTGATGCTAGATATAGAAATACAAGTACTCTTCAGTTGCATGCCGATTATCTGATAAATGCTGCAAGCTGTCTGACGCTTATAAGTGCCATATGCATTTATCGCAAAAAATTCTAACAACACCTCTGATTTATTGATTTTATTGCAAACTGTAAAGGAAATGAAATTCAAACAAGCGATAAATCCGATAGATTGAGAAAGAATTAGAGTCTGAAAACACCAAAAGGGTTATGAAACAGAGAAAAAGAAACAGGTATCATCTGCAATGTGGTGCTATTGAAACCCAATCCCATATAACAAATAAGTTTGCAAGGTGTATAGGCGAGGTTTTTACTGCAGACCACTAAAGACGAAAACGCCGGCCTCGGTGGCCGAGGGGACTGAGGCGCCTCAGTCACGGTCTGCACGGCCACTACGGTCGGGGGTTCGAATCCCCCCTCGGGCATGGATATTTGTGCCGTCCTTAGTTGTAGGTAGTTCATAAGTAAGTTTAGGGACTGATGACCCCGTAGTTAAGTCCCTTAAGTTTAACAAACATTAACATTAAAGACGAAAACACAGAACTGCAGACAGGAAAACGTTACGTGATATTTTTTGGTGGCTTGTACTAACACGAGTGCACAGCCAAACAAACTCAAATGCTCAAATGTTTGTAGAGATTATGAGACTTAATTACGGAGTCATCAGTCCCTAAAGTTACAAACTACTTATGAACTAGCTTATTCTAAAGACGGTACAAACATCCATGCCCCAAGGGGGATTCGAATACCCGACCGCAGCGGCCGTGCAGACCGTGATTGGCACGCCGCAGACCGCTCGGCCACCGCGACCGGCCCAAACAAACTAAACTGGGTACTCAGCTAGCGAACGCGCCGCTTATAAGCGTTACCCACTCTGGCTTGTTGAACATGGAAACGCTTATAGGCGTCGGCAGCAATGGCGTGTTGTTCGCGGAAGCGCTTATAAGCGTCAGTCGCAGCGAACGTGTTAAACGGAAGGTATTCATCCACAGATTTGTCCTCAAGTATCAGAATTTCCATAACTCTCGCCTTCCTTTTTCTATACTCAAACGCGATTTCCGTCTTATGGGGCTGTCTTTGCGTGTATACTGAAGTCATTCGGTCAGCTCGTTCTGTTCCACCGATTTCCTTCATATTCGCCCTGCTGACAACACGGTCGACCTGGTAGTTCATAATCACTCTACTTCTAGATGGCTTTCGTGGTAGACTTGTACATTTTGCGGGGTGTAGTCGTTTAATACCTCCATTAACACCCTTCAATGGCTCAGTAAGCACATCTGTCGACAAATTCCCTCTCGAATTATGTTTCACCAGCCTAGTTGCATAATTAACGTTCGTGTTCATGTATTTATATAACGACAAGAAATAACGTTATTTTTTCACGGCGATAATTTTATTTCCTCTGGTGGCAATATCGTCGACGTCGCAGCTCCACCTGTTTGTTCGCTACATAGCTCTCGCGTTAGACTTTTACATCTCGCGGCAGTACGTCGTATAATACTCTCTTACAGTATGCAGACTTCTCTTTTGAATCTCCTAGCAGATGCTTATGCGCATGATTTTTGAATTAAATTTGTGTGTCGGAACCGGGACTCGAAACTGGGACCTTAGCCTTTCTCGGGCAAGTGATCTACCGAATGAGCTACCCCGACACGACTCACGATGCCGCCTCACAACTTTACTTCCGCCAGTACCTCGCCTCCTACTTTTCAAATTTCACAGAAGCTCTCCTGCGAACCTTGCAAGACTAGCACTCCTGGAAGAAAGGATGTGGGGGAGACATGGCTTAGCCACAGCCTAAGGGATGTTTCCAGAATGAAACATTCACTTTGCAGCGAAGTGTACGCTGATATGAAACTTCCTGGCAGATTAAAATTTTTGTCGGAACCGGGTCTCGAACTTGGGACCTCGCATGATTTTTGTTTCTTGCACACCTATGACAAAGTTCCTCTCGAATTATATACAGTTCAATAGCGTGCTTGTAAGTAAGCCGGTTGGAACTTAAATAGTGGCAACACTGCAGCGGAGACACTATGCAATGGAATCTACGTTATTGACATACCTACTTCACCTCCGAGCAAAAGGAGGTGGCGTGCTCACAATCACTTGTGAGCGAACGGTCTAACGTAGCTGTGTCACAATGTTTTCTAAACAGGAACAACGAATTTCGAACAAGATTGAATGTGACAGAGATCGTACAGCACGACAGTATCATTAAGGTCTTTACGAGGCGTGCGGATAATCTGCATTGCCGTACAGAACAGTGGCACGTTGGGTAAAGCCTTCAATGAAGTTCGGCAAACTGCGGCATAAAAGCATCGGGCAGGTCGTCCTAGCGTGTCTGAAGAAGAAGTGCGTACTGTCGCCTCGTCAGTGCACATTTATCGACGCTAGACGATTCGTGTGCTCGCCAACGAAACGGGATTAGCGCATACGACTGTGCTTCGCATCCTGAAGGAACGCCTGGGCGTGCGATAAATTGCACCACGATGCGTTCCGCGTGAATTTACGGAAATGCTGAAACGGATGCGTTACGACGTTACTCAGACGCACTTTGTGCGCCATAAGCTCCAAGGATGGGCTTCCTTACGCCGTATCGTAACACTGGATGAGACATGGGCCACAACGGACGAGCCACAACTGAAACGCCTATGCAACGAATGGCGTCATTATGGATCGACGCGAAAGTAAAAACTGCGTCACAGCCCCAGTATGGTGAAATTTATGGTGATTCTCGTGTACGACTGTGATGGTGTTACCCTCAGGCATTACTTTCCTCTATGGCAGACCGTCAATATACAGTATTATTATTCGATTTTGGACCATCGCCTGCGACCAGCTTTGCGAAAGAAGCGGCAAAACTTTTTGGGCAGCTCACCCATCATTTTGCGCAACAATGCGCGGGTACGTAAAGCTCAAGCTTTGGCAGCTCTGATCGGTCGTTGGGACTGGGAAGTACTGTACCCTCCACCATGCTCCCCTGACCTAAGTCTTTGTTACTTTGATTTGATTTCGAAGATGAAGGAACCACTTCTTAGCATTCGCTTCAGAACTGTTCCGGAGATTCAACAAACAGTAGACCGCTCCATGAGTACCATCAACAGAACAAGCTCTGATAACAATATACTACGCCATCCACATCGCTGGCAACGGATTCTAAACAATGCTGGTAACTACTTTGAAGGAGAGTAATAGGTGCAAAAACGTAACACTTTTGTATCGGTTGTGAATGAATAGTGGTCACTATTTAAGTTCCAAACATCGCATAAAAATCGGTTCGTGTTTGTGTGTTTACATAATTATGGGAGAATTCCAGCTGTATTGACCTTTGCTTTCTTTAGTACAGATGACATCAAAACTGAGATAGCGAGGGTAAAAATAACCAAGTCCTTGATTAGATTAGATGTTTGTCCATGCGACGAGATCCATGTGAATGTGGAAAATCTCTCTCTCTCTCTCTCTCTCTCTCTCTCTCTCTCTCTCTCTCTCTCTCTCTCTCTCTCTCTCTCTCTCATATTCAAGCTGATATAATAATACATACTTAGTGTCCAGTCCCCTCAAAATAACAACAATAATACATATAGTATGAATACAAATACATACGTTCCTTGGTTCTATTCAAAAGCTGGTCACTGGAGTAGGAGTTTGCCACTAGTAACTCGTTCATGATCCTCATAAACTAATCTTTATTTGTAGCTAAATTGTTTTTCGATGCTGGTAAATTACTGAAAATATATGTGTCTGAGTAGTGGACCCGATTTCGCATTAAAGTAAGTGCTTCTAAGTCCTTATGGAGATCGTTTTTATTCCTAGTATTGTATGAATTTAATGAGCTGTTTGTTTGGAAAAGGGATATAATATTTACGACAAATTCCATTAAGGATTTTATATACTAAGAGGCAGTAGTTCGTATACTCAGTTCTTTGAAGAAGCTTCTACGGGATGTTCGTGAGTCACAATTAATACGTATTACACGCTTTTAGACTCTGAAATCTTTTCTTTGACTTGAAGAGTTAATTCACAATATTATACCATACGAAATCACGGAATGAAAGTAGGCAAACTATGGAAGCTTTTTTATATCTGATAATAAATACAAATACAGATTTCGTAAGTCGTTCCTGCAGTTCGTGCTGTGCTCGACCAAACTGTCTTTATTATAACATTTTAATCCCAGATATTTAATACTCTCAACCTCTTCTATCTGATCTTCTTCATTCTTTATGAATATGCTAGATGGAAACTTCTTACATGTTCTGAACTACATGTAGTGAGTATTTTCAAAATTTGATGCCAATGAGTCGACTTTAAACCATTTATTAACGTTCATGGAAATATGAGCAGATTTGTCCAGAACTATGCTCGACATGTAATTTATTTCAATACTTGTTTCATCTCCAAATGAACTCTACTTCTGGCAGTGTAACTTATAAGAGGTTATTAATGTGCATAAGAGAAAGCAATGGTCCTAAGATGGATTCTTGTGGGACACTACATGTAATTTCTTCCCAATCCCGGATGACTTATCGCTTCATTCACTAGTCCCATGCACTTTCACCGTTTGTTTGCTGTCAGCAAAGTATAAGTTGAATCATTTTGCTGCGTTGCCTGTGACAACATAAAATTGCAGTTTACTTACAAGGTTCACACAATGAAATGCCTTTAACAAATCACAGAAAATACATTATGCTTGTAATTTGTTTTCTAATGAGCTAAGTACATTCTCACTGCAGGTGTAAATAGGCTACTTGATATTGGCACCTTTCAGAAATCTAAACAGTGTTCTGGACAATATGTTAACTGTTGTCAGGTAGTTGAGAAGTTGCTTGTACATGTTGTTTAAGGGCATCATTTACTAACTTGGACAATCCCATACTTCTTATGATCTGATTGGCCCTTCATTATTTGTTTTATAACAGGATTTTTTCCTTTGATTTGTCTATAAAAATGTTATCAATCTCCATCCTAGAGGATATAGTTATTCTAGTTGGAAAGTTTAGAGTATGAGTCAGATTGAAAGCCATTGTTACTGAGGTCAATAAATGTTTACAGGAAACTGCATAAGAAAATTAGTATCAAAGTCAACATCAACCAAAAATTCTTTGTTTCTCTCCGTTAAATAATATAATAGAGCTTCTACATGATTTAGTAATAGATTATAATTTCCTCCACGCGCTCGGCAAATAGTTACTATTCTATAGCATCTGTTATGGACTGTTATGTAACTCTACTTCTGTTGCACACACTTCTAAACGCTGATCTAGACAGAACATATTTATATCAACAGCACCTATTTGTTTCCACAGGAATTGGCCAACACCACTTCCATGCGAACTCCCTAACAACAAAACTTTTTCGTCACAAATTTGGCCTTCCTACAGTTTCAATTACATGAGGCTCATCCAATTCTCACTGACGCGAGAAGTCAAATCCGTTTCCAAGATTAACGAAACAGTTGTCTGTACTGTCCTAAGCCTGTTCCCCCTGTTACCTGTTGCCGCTTCCCACTTCATCTTTCTGCCTCTTTAAATTGCTCAGATTCTTCCTTGTCCTATCTAATTAATTTTGAAGAGGTGCAACTTTCGCCTACTGTTTCATAATTTTCCTATCTCTAGTGCTGATCCTATAAAATGACTGTTCCCCATTTCCCAAGCTACTAGATTCGCCCTAATAAATGAAACCACTGCAGCTATCACTGCACAACCTGGGAATATCGATCCTATGGCATTTCACACACTTCTAGTCAATGGTAAAAACAGAAACGTCCCACTGTTCATGATGGGTGCCGAGTTTTGTAGGGCCCCTTCTTAAAGTTCTTAAAAGGTTAATAAGTTTGTATGTGACGTCATTAGGTTGGTTACTATAGGGATGAAGTCACTGTTGGTTAAACCATGTTCACTTCGTAATATGTTTTATTAGATTGAGTGGTGTGAGCGTGTAGTATCTCCCCTAAATCTGATGTAAGAATGAGGTGTACCGTTAGGTTCACTTCAAATCTGATTAAAACACTTAACAAAAACCAGAAGTGGTTTGTAGTCGAAAGTTTGTATTTTGATGTATCAAATGTACTAAGATTTTATGGACCATTAGGTGCGCATTGGGCCTAAAAGTATTTTGTCGTTAAAAAATACAAAAAGGATTCTAGTGAACAAATAGTGTAATTTAAAAAATTCAGAAGTGCAATAGTAAAGAATAAGTATTGCCGTCTTTTAAGATAGTGTCAGTATAGAAAAGTCAAACCGGTCACAATATGAATTTACTGTGGCAATGAAGGAAAACTGATGACCTAACGAAGGCGTAAAAGACAGCTTAGGCGGCTTATGAAAATTCATTGAAGAGGGATGCTGGCAAACTTCTGTATTACCTTCTACAATTCATTACAATAATGTGTTTCAGCTGTGGATGCCCATATTGTAAAATAGTTTCTGAAATTTTACAACGTTTTATCTTTTTTAACAGTACGCTATCATTTCTACTATTGTAACAACACTTATGTTTGTATCATCTGGAAACGTGTAAAAATAGCTTACAGACAAAGATATTCGTAATTATTTACTGCAGCAAATATTCAGAAAGTACACGCGGTTGCATCGTTCCCAACCACACTCCTGAAAATTTGTAACGGGAATTACTGGACACCTTGTAAATCTAAGGTATTTAAAGAGGCAAGGTTTTCAATTCCAGTTACTAATCTGTAAGGGATACGCAGGAGCAACAATAGATTCCGACAATATAGTATGTCTTGAACGTCAGATGAAACTACAAAAAGGTGAGAAAATAAACTGTTGGAACCTAAATCAAATTAAGAAATCTCATTTTCATCAGAGCTTCAGAGGGAGCGTTTGACTATGTGTGACTGAAACTACGTAAATGGACGATGTAAAAGACGAATGGGTAATTTTGAAAGAAGAAATAATGAAAGCAGCAGAGCACCAAATGGAAAACAAGGTTTAGTAGATATCCTAGAATACCACAGGAGATACGTTAAGTCAGATGATAAAAGTAGAAAATATAAAAATGCTGCAAGTAAGGGAGGAAAAAGATAAATCGGCGCCTAATAGAATGACTGGAATTACGAATCAGCTAAGCAAGAGAAGCCAAGAATCATAGATCATAGAAGCATGTATAAGTATGGGAGAAATAGGTATCACCTACAATAACATTAAAGACTTTTTAAGAAAGAAAAGCTGCAGTACTAATTTCGAGAGCACAGATGGGAAACCAATATTAAGCAAAGAAAAGAATTCTGAAAATTGAGAGAAATACTTATATGCGGAGATTCAAGGGACATTGAGGTAGTTTTGTAGAAAGAGGAGAAAGATGAATTTGAGAGAGGCGATACGATACCTATAGAGCAATGAAAGATACATGTTCAAACCAGAACCCTGTAGCAGTGTATTTCTCAAAAGTACAACCATGAAAATTTTCCGCTTAGTGTGCAAGATATATCAACCAGGCGAATTTCACTAAACTTCAAGAAAAAAATTATGAAGTCCATTTCTAAAGAAAACAGGTCAATTTTATGAAACATACTAAATGGCCTCATACCTCAATAACAATCTAATGATCCCAATTTAAAAACAAAGAAAAAACGCTGGTTCACTTGGGTATGAATGGAACAGAACTGTTCGTTTAAAACGTTACGGTTGCAGGAGAAGAAGAAAAATTATTTACAAAAAACAGGAAATCTGGCACCAGCCGATCTCGAGGAAATATCGGATTGGATTTAATAAAAACGTAAGAACAAGGCAATACTAAGACTCATCTTGAAAGACATGAAAGAAACGCTGATGTTCCCTCCAGAGCTTTTGCAAGTGTGGAGAGATTTCAACAGTATTTCAAATTGTGATGGATAATGTACATGGGGAACTAAAAGATATATATACAACTTACACAGGAACCATACATCAGTTATAAGAGTCGATGGACAAGTAAGGAACGCGATAGTTGGGTAATAAGTAGGAAAGGTGTAGAGATTTTCCCAAACGTTATTTAATCTGTGTGTTGAGCACTCTGTGGAATAAATAGAGGACAAATTTGGACAGGAAATACAATTTCACGACTATGAAAAGTAAACTTTACTGTTTATCAACGTGACTTTAATCGTTCGGGGAGAGGTAATTGTCCTGAAGAGCATCTGAACGAAATACTCACGATCTTGAAAGGAGAGTGTAAATTGAACATTACCAAGCTCAATGGAATAGTAATAAATTAAATAACGTGATGCTCAGGGAATTAGATTAGAATGTGAGAGAGTAAAGGTAGTAGTTACGTTTTGATATTATTTTGGGCAACGAAATGTTCAAATGTTTTTAACTCGATGGGACTTAAATTCTTTGGTTATTAACCCTGGGCTTACAAAATAGTTGAACTAAGTTGAACTAACATAAGAACAACACAAACATCCATGTCTGAAAGAGGACTCGAAGCTCTGACGGCGATCAACTGCGCGATCCACAACAAGGCGCCTTAGAACGCTCGGCCATCCCACAACGGATTTTGGCCAATAACTTACGATAGTATAAGTACAGGAGATATATAATTGCCAATGGCAAATAAACATTTCTCTTTAACTGAAGAGATCGAGTATAAATTTAAGTCTTGGGTAATCTTTTCTTATGGTACTTGTGTGGAGTGTAACCTCGTAAAAAGTGGGACATGGATCATAAACAGTTCACACTCGAGGAGAATTTAAGCTTTTGAAATTTGATGCTACAGAACGATACTGAATATCTGACGGGTAGATCGTGTAACATATGTGGAGGCACTACACGGAAGAAAAACGAATCGTCTGAATTCTGAAATAGCAAGAGCCAGTTTCGTATTGGAGGGAAGTGTGGCGGCAGTAATCCGTAGAATAGAGGCGGCCCAAAATGTGTGAATTTTACGAGGAACGTCGTGGCTCACGCAGTGTGTATCCTCCTTTACTCTTGACTGCACGCTTACGCCACCACGCCGCTATGCTCTCTGAGCGGAAACGTTGAAAAAATAAATTACAGAGTCAGGGCTTGAACGGCAGAACCGTCGCGTGTGGAACCAAGATCTGCTTTCATATTACGATGAATATAGAAATTCGAAAAATCAAGCAATAGTTTGTAAAGAGCCTTATACTCTGTTCTTGACGGTAATGAAACAAAAATAGGATACACACTACTAAGAGCGGGAGATATAAAATTTAGTCCTTATATAATCGCGTTAGAGATCAAACAAATTATCACAGAGACAAGTGAAAGACGAAAAAACAGACTACCTACCCGTTCACTTCTTCATATACCGGGTAATCAAAAAGTCAGTATCAATTTGAAAGTTAATATATCACGGAATAATGTAGATAGAGAAGAAAAAATTGACACATATGCTTGGAATGACATGGGGTTTTATTATAACCACATCTACCGTTATCGGGTCACTTTTCTTCGAGGAACTGCATGATTCTAGTTTTGTAAATACTATCGTGATGGGTGAGAGCTACGCCGACATGTTACAGAATCTCATCATCCTCAGCCTGGCTGATAAACACCTGCTGGAACGTACGGTTTTTATGCAGGATGGCGCTCCACCCCATACTGCTAGACACCTGAAATATCTCTTGCGCTCGTCGTTTGGTGATGATTGTGATGAGCCGCCACTTTCGTTATACTTGGCCTCACAGGTCCCCAGACCTCAGTCCGTGCGGTTATTGGCTTTGGGGTTACCTGAAATGGCAAGTGTATCGTGATCGACCGACGTCTCTAGGGATGCTGAAAGACAACATCTGACGCCAATGCCTCACCATAACTCCGGACATACTTTACAGTGCTGTTCACAACATTATTCCTCGACTACAGCTATTGTCGAGGAATGATGGTGAACATATTGAGCATGTCCTGTAAAGAACATCATCTTTGCTTTGTCTTAAGTAGTTGTGGTTAATATTGCCTTTCCGATCAGATGAAGCGCCACCTGTCGGACATTTTTTTTCTAATAAACCCCGTATCATTCCAAGCATATGTGTCAATTTTTACCTCTCTATCTACATTATTCCGTCATTTATTAAGTTTTCAAATTTATACCTATTTCTTGATCACCCTGTACATATACATATAACACTGCATTACTTTTGATTCGCTAAAGGTGCCATGAACTTGACTTTTGGTACGAACTATGTTGTGCACACTTACAGGAGAAGGCAGTTTAATAGATTGAAGCCACTCGGACTGCCGCGTTATCGTGACTTCTTTAATTTCGTTACTGGAAAAAAAGAAGAAAGAAAATTCGTTCAGAGTCGTGCGTAACGCCAATCTTGGATGTAACTTTTACAGCTTCACTGTGAAATTATGGAAACTCATCGAGGAAACCCTTCATAGAAATCCTAAACTGTTTTGAAACAATATAATTTGCATTTGAATCGATAATCATACTGAAAAATCTACCAATTCCAGTTGCAAAATGGACAGATGGACTTTCACCTGATTAAGCTAACGGTCTTGTAACGTTGTCACTATCCTGAACATGATTTGGCAACTGTTCTTGTATTTCTTCCAAAACTGAAAACGATTTGATGTAATGTGCACTTTCTTTAGCGCCACATTACCAAGGAAAACTGACGTTAGCAGTTGGAAAAGTATCGCAGCACAGGTAGGACGAATCGAGCCACATCGCGCTTCAATATGAAATGTCGCGCTCTACTGTACTTCCGAGAGATGCCGAGAATAGCCGAGCAATGCCGAGACAGCCCGAGCCTCACTAGGCCCGCCCATGGTCCACCCGACTTCGGCAGCAGTGTTATTTGAAGAATATTCTGGCAGGTGTAGATGTGGATGTGTCCAAAATGTCCGCCATCATGCACAATGAAAAGAAGGTCATGTCTAATATTTTGGAAAAGAACACAAAATTACTCTGATACAGAATGAGAACCATGGCAGAACCATGGCAAATAAATAACACAGTGCCGTCTAATTGAGGTTGTCACAAATAAAACACGACTCTTTCATTATATATTGCCACTATTACAACGTTATTAAACCTAAAATGACATTGTTTCGGCAGGAGAGGAGCCGTTTCGAGAGCTCCAGTGGCGACGCCAGGATGGCCTATGGTGGCAGCCGGAATTCTGCACTCTTGCGTGAAGTGTTTGCTAAGAAAGCGGGCAACCCTCGCCTCTCGACCATACGGCTTGTTGCCGACCTCACAGGCGTAGAATCGAGAGACAGCGATTTCGTATTACACGCTACCGGTACAGAACCACTGTTATTGGTGAAATAATAGGAACAGTACTACTACGGCCTTTACTTAATTTTTTTTCTCATTAAGTTTGGAAAACTTGCGTGATGGACTGGTGGCATTAAATCGTGATGTGTGAAACGTTTCCCGAAAATGTGATTACGTGATTACGTTGTTATGTGTGTAAAACTGGTCATTGCCTCTGTCTTAGCTTCTTGCCACCGATGGCACTGCAAAGAGAAAGCCTAAAGAATGTCACATATAGCACCTCGTTTCCTGCCACTAAGATGTTTACGGCAATGATTCTTTTCCATCTCAAACTGAGGACAGAGTTGTTGAAACGTAAGCGTCTCTTATCTTGAGAATTATTAGTAAATTATTCTGCAGCAGAGGTTGTACATACTTTCAACTGAGAATTTAGTTGTGATTCATTCCACAGAGTAAAACCAGTGCATAATTTCGAGAGAATTACTTAGTTCATTGTGTTAGGACACATTATTTCTGGAAGCTGTAGCTTTGATGACCGTTAACAGATTTTCTTTTCATTCTAATACTTTGAGATAAAATGACAAATGGGAGACTACAATTGTGTATCAAGCCTCTCCAAGTACTCCCGTCCGTGAACCATTTGTTAGAGTCATGTTTTCTACGAAACTGGCATCTTATAAAATTAAAAATAACAATAATACCATTTCTCTACTTTTAACTATGTAAATCATGATGAACAGAACCTTATAAAGCTGAACAGGTTGACTATTGGTAATATTGTGAAGTGGCATTGGGAAAATTCAACTATAGCTATATCAAGACTAAACACATCTCATGCACAAACGGAGTAGTGTAGAGCGTTATAGCGGGTGGTTGGATTTACGTAATATCAGCGTAAGGTATCACTGATACATTACAAAGAACTCTCACCGATCCATAAAATCCAGCTACCAGAGTGACTGTGCGTTTGGAGTTAAAAAGTAAGTACAGTACTTGAGCAGCTTGTAGTAAGTCAATTTAATGAATGCTCACAGACGGTTGCGATGGTGTAAAGTAACGAGTGATTTCAGTCAACGAATCACACTGTATCGTGTAGTGGTTTAGGTTCGTAATAAGCTTGGACAAAGTTACCTGCCATTAAATATCGTTCCAATAGTGAACAACAAAGACAATAGTCTTAAGTTAATGGTGAGTGGTTCAAGTGTGGGCCCACTACTGAGCCAATAAAATACTAATTATGAAAGACATTTTGCAGACTTATATACTGGATATACCCTACCCTTGGGCTACCCTCTCCTCCAGGGAAATATATATACTCACTGCTTTTATATTGCGCTATACATGTTAAAGTGAATATGTTAATCTTGTACCTTTTCTTATGGTTTGAGGGCAATAACTACTAAGGTCATAAGCGCCCAAAATCGTGTACCTGAGGTAATACTTGGGTTAGTCCAGTATTCACCAAGGAGGAATGTAGGAAACCGCCTAAAAACCACAAGCAGGATGGCCAGCACACAGACCCATGTCCTGGGCGGCGTCTTAAACTGCGGCTAGCCCTGCGGGTCAATCTTTGTGTACTGTAACATTCAATAAACGTACTGGCTTGCACCCTGACCTGAACACAGTGCATGACTTTGGGAATGAGATAGAAAACTGACCTCTCTCCAGAGCCCTCAGTCAAACATCGCTACCTTCTTTGGTTTCTGCTCTTGAAGAAGCATGGTCTCCCATTCCTCCACAGGTATTACGACACTCTGAAAGTGTCCTAAGCACAGTCCAGAAGCCGAAGGTTGGCCACACTCTATACAAAATATCGACCAAGAAGTATCCAAACACTCTTGATAGTGCGTCACTTCTGCCAGTTGAAACGCATTTTAATAGCTGAAAATGGCCGTGAGCAGCCTGATTGCTTCCTTGTTATATTTCTCTTTGCTGTTACAGAGCATACACGAGACAACTATGAGTTCCACTGGTAATAGGTTCTAAAGTTTTTACTCCTGAGAGACTGTACTTACGACTTGTGTATCTATGTTGGCTGTCGCATGTTATGTGCACAGTGGAGTTGTTAGGCCTATCACTTAATTAACCTAAACCGGACACTGAAAACCTACAACGACAAGTAACATGAAGCTCTTGGTTCGAATGATATTCTACTCAAGAGCAATGGAGATGGATAAGGCAAATCACTCTTATTGAAATCATTGGATACCTTTAAAATATTTATTTCAAAAAATCTATCAAAAGTGGAAAATTTGTATAAATGTAAACACAGAAAATCATTATCTATCGCAGTATTCGAAATCGTGTAACCGTTTAATATACAAACTAGATGGGTTTCTACTCATTAGCTCCTAGTACTATATAAATTTCAGTCAGATTGGCAATAATGGCAATCTTACACTTTCTGCTGAGCAGTGGGGCCTATCATAGATTATAGCAATTTTGTAGCATCTATCTGCTCCATGCCGTCCATCGTCATGCAGACTATGTATGTTTAGAATCTCAAATTCTGACTACACTGAGGACATAATATACAGTCTGCAAACTCCTGCAGCCTTAAAAGTTCGGTGAAAATCCGGTGAAAACCTTTGTTTGCCCATAGGCCGAGATTAGGAACTTCTAAGTGAGTCCAAATGTGCGGCCGCAAAGAAGCAGTTCGGTATGTATCGGACAACACAAAGAAGCACAGAATCGTTTCTCTGCTCACGTATTTCGCTCCAAGTGGTGGAATGGCCCTTTATCAAATCCATCAGCAAGACTCTTTCTCAGCGATATGTCAAAGTCTTTTCCAGCGATGAGCGATGTGTGTCCTTCGGAGACTCATAAGAGATTCCCTGACACAATCTACCTGATTCCAGTCCTGTAACCAAACACAAGTTAATGGAATCTCAGATCTCAAACAGCGTACTCTTGTATATAAATGAATTTTGTACGTAGCAGAGCGTCTATTACGTGCATAAAAACGTGCAGACCACTATTACCCAGCTATAGATGTGAAAGAAATGTTGCAGGGAAGGAGAATGAGAATGTATTTACTTCATTTGCGTAACGGCACGTCTCGAACCACAAGACCAAGCTGAACACAGACTACTTCTTCATTATCACTCGCCATAGAATCTTCACTGTTGTGCCGTTAAATGACATAACAATTCGATCCGAGAGTGACATGTTTCTGAAAAATATTTGACTCTTCCTTGCCTATGGACCGTACACATTCATAAACACTACGATAGTACGTAAAAGCTCCATCCCAATGGAACAAATGAACATATATTTTAATTGATGTCATAATGAATACTGAAAAATACATATTGTAACTGTGACTAAACCATAAATAAGATAATCCACACAGTTTGTACCCATAATGAATGGACTAAAAGGTGTACATGTTTATCTTTGCTTAATTACCAACTATGAGATTATGTGTGTATCAGAAAACGAACTTATATTGTAATATCTAATTCGGATAGTAATAATAATTTTTTATGACAAAGGTAAGAAAGAATTTGATTTTGTGAAATTCTAAATTTGAATGCTTGCTCGTGTCAAGTTGCAGTCCTGTAGTTTCAACAACAGCCTTGATAAAGAACTAAGCACTAGCGTCACGGCAACAGGCTTCGTGGTAACGAAAGTAACAATCTCTGCCACTCGTCGAAATATGAGAGTGACGTCGAGAGGCATCATCACGTTTTGTGTTAAATCGGACAAAAGTAGCAGTGTAACGTTTGATATGATCATAAGTGTTTATGGTAGTGTTTAAATACCTCAAACGTTGATCAGACGGCAGGGAGGACATGAAGTACGCATCACGGGCATCAAAGAAGCCAACAAGTCGCACGGATGAAAATGTTCAAAAACTCGCTGAAATAATTGCATTAGTCAAATCTTTTTCAGCACGATATATCGAGGAGGTGTCTGGAATACAAAAAACTGCTGCGCTCAGAATTTTGAGCATGAATTTAGGCAAATCGGAGATGTGTGAGCGGTTTGTGCCGCAAGCGTTAAAATTGTGGTAAAGTCAAAAACTGAAAATACTTGTTAAGGGCAGCTCAGAGAGATATGGGCTTCAGGATATCGATTGTAACCCGAACTGAGCCCCTTACAAAACAGCATAACGTTACTTGGTTGATCCCAAACATGCAAATGTTGAAATGTTTGTAAAGCGTGGGGTCATCAGTCCCTAAACTTACAAGCTACTTATGATCTAACTTATACTAAAGACGACACAAACGTCCATGCCCAAGGGACGCTTCGAAGCACCGACGCGGGAAGCCGTGTGATCCGCAACGTGGCGCTCCAGACCGCTCGGTTACTCAGGCGTGGCCCGAAAGAAGCCAAAAATCAAACGAACTACTCCCAAAGAAGAGTCGTTTTAAAGCAGCCTTACCTGTTTAGTTCGATTTCAACGGAATCATTCACAAGTAGATTGTAACTGGCGACGAAACCATTAATTATGTGTATTACATCAGTGTTCTCCATTGTTTGTGGGCGTGAAATCTTCGAATTCGATCCGACTTTCGATGCGGAGTTTCCTGGTTGCTCCTCCAGGCCAACGTCCCGCCATATAAACAAAGATCACGAGCGTGTTTTCGGCCAGAAAACGGATCACAATCCTTATTAACAGGATTTGGCCGTGGTCCGAAAATTGAAGATGGCAATGAAAGGACAACGTTATGACACAGTTACGGATATCCAAAAGAACTGTACCGCAGTACAAAATGCAGTTCCTAAAAATGAATACTTTTGATAAGATTATACCTATTTTTGTGGAGGCAAACTATTTTGAATAAATGCAGTGAATTATGAACGTAATCTAAGACTTGTCGTTTTTATAGACACCATTCACAGAATTAGGACACGCTGTTTATTTCGCAGTAATGACCATTAACCACAGACGTTGCCGAGGTGGGGTGGCTTGCGTGCCTCAATGACGTAGATAGCCGTCCATAGGTGCAACCACAGTGGAGGATATCTGTGGAGAGGCCAGACAAACTTGTGGTTCCTGAAGAGGGGTAGCAGCCTTCTCAGTAGTTACATCGGCAACAGTCTGGATGATTGACTGAGCTGGCCTTGTAACATCAGCTAACATGGCTTTGCCATGCTATTACTGCGAACGGCTGAAAGCAAGAGGAAACTACAGTCGTTACTTCTCCAGAGGACATGCAGCTCTAATGTATGACTATACGATGATGGCGTCTTCTTGGATAAAATATTCCGGAGGTAAAATAGTCCCCCATTGGGATCTCCGGGCGGGGACTACTCAGGAGGATATCGTCATCAAGAAAAACAAAACAGGCATTCTACAGGTCGGAGCGTGGAATTTTCTAACCCTTAATCGCGTAGGTAAGCTAGAAAATTTGAAAAGAGAAATGGATAGGTTAAAGTTAGATATGGTAGGGATTAGTGAAGTTCGGTGGCAGGATGACCAGGATTTCTGGTCAGGTGAGTACAGGATTATAAATACAAAATCAGTTGGTGGTAACGCAGGAGTAGGTCTGATAATGAATAAGAAAATAGGAATGCGGGTAAGTTACTATGAACAGCATAGTGAACGCATTATCGTAGTAAAGAAAGACACGAAGGCAACACCGACCACAGTAGTGCAAGTTTATATGCCAACTAGCACGTCCGATGATGAGGATATTGAAAAAATGTATAAAAGAAATCATTCAGAAAGTTAAGGGAGACGAAAACTTGATTGTGATTGAGGACTGTACTCGATACTAGGAAAGGTAAGAGAAGGAAATGTAATAGGTGAATATGGATTGGGAAAAAGGAATGAAAGAGGAGATCGCTTGGTAGAATTTTGCACAGAGCACAATTTAATGATCACCAACACTTGGTTTAATCATCATGAAAGAAGGCTGTATACCAGGAGACGCTGGACGGTGCCAGATTGCCTTTAGAATGATAAGGAATAGATTTAGAAACCAGGTTCTAAACTGTAAGACATATCTAGGGGCAGATATAGACTCTGACGATAACTTATTGGTTATGAACTTCAGATTAAAACTTAAGAGACTGCAGGAAGGTAGAACGTTTAGGTGATGGAACCTGGACAAATTGAAAGAACCAGAGGTGATTTAGAGTTTCAGAGGCAGCATTAGGCAAGGATTGGCTGAAACGGGGGAAAGTAATACAGTAGAAGAAGATTGGTTGGTCTGAGAGAAAGGGTAGTGAAGGCTGCAGAGGACCATATAGGCAGAAGGACAAGGCCTAATAGAAATCCCGGGATAACACTGGATATATTGAAATTAATTGATGATAGGAGAAAATATAAAAATTCTGCAAGTGAAATAGGAAAAAGAGAGTAAAAACGTCTTAAAAATGAGTTTGACAGGAAGTGCAGACTGGCTAAGCAGGAGTGGCTAAAGGACAAATGCAGAACTGTAGAAGAATGCATAACTAGGGAAAAGATAGATACCGCCTACAGGAAAATAAAAGATATATTTGGACACAAGAAAAGCAGCTGTATGAATATCAAGAACTCAGACGGAAAACCAGTACTAAGCAAAGAGGGAAAGACTGAACTGTGGAAGGAATATATATAGGGCCTATACAAAGGAAATAAACTTGAAAGCATCTAGAAATGGAAGACGACGTGGAGGAAGATGAGATAGGCGATACGATACTGCGAGAACAATTTGACTGAGCTTTGAAGAACTTGAGTCGAAACAAGGCCCCTGGATTAGATGATATTCCGTCTAAACTGCTGAAGTCGTTAGGAGAGACAGTCATGAAAAAATTGTATCACCTGAGATGCAAGATGTATGAGTAGAGCATATAACCTCCGACATCAAAAAGAATATTGTAATTCCTATTCCAAAGAAAGCAAGTGCTGACAAGTGTGAAAATTACAGAACTATCAGTCATGGGTGCAAATTACTAACACAAATTATTTACAGACGAATGGAAAAACTTGTGGAATCCGACATCGGGGAAGATCAGTTTGGATTTAGGAGAAATGTAGGAACACGAGAGGCAATACTCACATTACGACTTATCTTAGAAGATAGGCTAAGGAAAGGCAAACCTACGTTTGTAGCGTTTGTCGATTTTGAGAAAGCTTTTGACAATGTCGACTGGAATACACTCTTCCAAATTCTGAAGGTATCAGGGGTAAAATATAGGGAGCGAAGAGTTACATTCAACCTATACCAAAACCAGACAGCGGTTATTACAGTCGAAGGGCAAGAAAGGGACGCAGAGGTTGGGAAGGGAGTAAGACAGGGTTGTAGCCTTTCCCCAATGCTGTTCAACCTCTACATTGAGCAGGCAATGAAGGAATGGAAGAAGAAGTTTGAAGAGGGCATTAAAGTGCAGGGGGAAGAAATAAAAACATTGCGGTTTGCCGATGACATAGTAATTCTGTCAGAGACCGCAAAAGGTCTGGAAGAGCAATTGAATGGGATGGACAGTGTCTTTCTTGAAAGGTAGGTATTAGATGAACATTAACAAGAGTAAAACGAAGGTACTGGAATGTAATGTCAGAAAATCAGACGATGCTGAAGGAATTAGATTAGGTAATGAGACAATAAAAGTAGTAGATGAATATTGTTATTTGGGTAGCAAGATAACTTCTGACGGCCGAAGTAAAGAAGATATAAAATGCAGAATGGCTATGGGAAGAAAAGCGATTCTAAAGAAGCGAAATTTGTTATCATCCAATATTAATTTAAATGTTAGGAAGTCCTTTCTGAAAGCATTTGTCTGGAGTGTAGCATTGTATGGAAGTGAAACGTGGACGGTAAGGAGTTCAGATAAAAAGATTATAGAAGCGTTTGAAATGTGGTGCTACAGACGAATGATGAAAATTAGATGGGTATATCACGTAACTAATGAGGAGGTGCTTAACCGAATCGGGATGAAAAGGGGTTTCTACCATATAGTGACTAAGAGAAAGGATAGATTGGTGGGACACTTTCTGAGACATCAAGGAATTGTCATCTTAGCTTTAGAAGGAAGCGTGTGTGGTAAAAATCGTAGAGGGAGACCGAGGGACGAATATAGTAAGCAGATTCAAATGATGAAGGTTACCGAACGTATTCTCAGATGAAGAGACGTGCACAGGACAGGGTACCGTGGAGAGCTGCATCGAACCAGTCTGCGGAGTGAAGACCACAACAACAATGACAATACCAAGCTACGAAAAGGGACAAGATTAAATGAAAAGCGAACACTCTCTCACGTGATGATTTATGTGATGTGAAGATATTGCGTAGCTTGTGAACGAAGTCCAGTAGCAGGCGCTGAGGGAGATACATAGAGCATCATGGAAACGTTTGCCATTTTCGAAAAGAGACGACAAAAATATTAAATTCGCACACGTACTTTCCGTGAAACCACCACAAGGAAAACCTCGAAATTGAAGTCAATATGGAAGTTTACCGTCTATCATTCTCCATACGCACCATTTACGAATGGGGGCAGATGGAGCAAACAAATAGTTGCTCTAGAAGTGAACTTAACATCGAGCCATAAGGTGACTTGCAGAGTTGAGAAGCTGATGTATTAAAAACTACTCGTGCCTCCAGTGAAACCCCCAATAATAATGAACGAATTAATCGTAGGTCGTTTTCGTTGTGTAAGTGTATTGTCGAACACATGTCCAAAACATCCTTATGAAGAAAAATTATTGAACATATTCCAATGTCGTGTATAATGGTGCTTATGGGGAGCAAAAATCTCCTTTGTAGAAATCAGCATGGATTTAGAATGGAACGATCTTGCGAAATTCAACTCGCTTCATTCCTCCATGAGTGGATACAGGCTCCGAGGTAGATGCCGTGTTTTTTTTTTTTTTTTTGTCCTGCAGAAGTAGTTTGATACTGTTCAGCACTGTCGCCTAGAGATAAAGATACGAATATACGGGCCATCAGACTAACTTTGTGTTTGGATTGTAGAGTTTACAGCGAACGGATTAAAGCATATGGTCGAATTCGCTTTATTTGGAGAATTTTGGGAAGGTGTGGTTAGTCTGTACAAGAAAAATGTTCAAATGTTTGTACAACTTATGGGACTTAACTACGGGGTCATCAGCCCCTAAGCTTACAAACTACTTATGAACTAGCTAAGACTAAAGACGGCACAAATATCCATGTCCGAGGGGGGATTCGAACCCACGACCGTAGTAGTCTGTACAAGAGACAGCATATGAAACGCTTGTACGGCCCCGTCTTGAGTATTTCTCAAGTGTTTGAGATCCCATACAGATCGTTTTAATGGAGAACATAGAAGCAGTTCAGAGACGGGCGGCAAGGTTTGTAGCTGGTAGATTAGATCAATAAGCGAGTGCTTCGGGAAGTCAACTGGGAGTCACTGAAGGGTACACAACGTTCATTTCAATAACCTACATTTCGCCTAAAGACAACAAGAATAAGATTGGAGAGATTACTGCTTATACGGATGCATACAAGTATTCGTTTTTGCCTCTTTCTATATAAGAGTGGAACAGGAAAGCAAGTAACTAGAAGTGATACTGAGTACCATCTGCCAAGCACCTTGGGGTGGATTGTGATGTATGTAGATGTATACGTAGCTGAAAGAGAAGCGGACGTCCCAGGGTGAGTGACATTGATGAAAGCAAAGAAATCGGTGCATCGTGCATCCCGTGAACTCGAAATGGTTCCAATGGCTGTATGGAAAGTCCTGCGACGGAAGCTGCCTATGAAACCATTCAAATTGGAGCTGGTGCAGAAGCCCAATGACGACGACAAAGACAAGTGTTTTAGTTTTATTCGCACTTGTAACAAGTAAGACGGGGGATGGGAAAGTGAACAGGAATAAATGTCGAATCTAAGGCACAAAGCGTCTCCAAGAATTAATTGAATTTGAGCGTGATTCACCAGAGGTAAATGTTTTTTGTGTGTTGTTATGTCGACAACAGTACGGGTCATTCTTCTTCGCCGAGAGCACTGTCACTGGACTTTTCTACTTGAAATGTTGCGGCCTCTTGCGTGTTTCCAGGTACACCACTGTGTCATGTGTGTTGCCTATCGACAGGGGCCGCTCCGTGCGCGGTTTATCCCTTTCGCGCCCTGCACGCACAATTGTGCAGTTCTGGTTTTTCTCGCTTTATTTCTTTGTGATTCACGCAAGGAAGTTCAGGCCCGCATCACACAATTATGGGTGGACTGTGGAAACTATGACCCTCCTCTCTTCCTTTCCACTGCACTTAAGCCCAGCTATGTAGTTACAGTTTTCAAGGATTTGCATCATAACACTCGATGGACAAGGCAAGAAGATTCTTCGCTGAATTAAAGTTCATCAGAATTCTCTGTTTTGTGAATTTTATGCCTTAATTCAAGAAAATTTTAGTCCGCACTTAGTTTATATTATTTAGTCAGAGATATTTCTTATCTTTGCCTGGCGCTCCGGTCCATTTTAAATTCTATTATTTGACGGATTGCACTGTTATTTTATACTCTACATATTCAAAATTAATATTACTGCACAATAATACATTCCCGTAGCAAGACTGCCGTAATTTTAAATGTTCGGATAATGTTTGCCCCAAAAATACACTCGCGAAATAATGTTTGTACCGATAAGTAAAAGGTCACTTCCGTATATTTTAACAGTTGTCTCTTCAGATGAAATGACTGATGATGAAATGATACCAAATCTAAATTAAAGTTCTCATCGCTTTTGAAATCACTCAGTTCCATAAATTGTCTGATTAAAATTTGTCCGTGTTTTATAATGTTTGCCACAATGCTTAAGCTATTCCGTATCGATCTTAGACCCGATCTGATTTCGACTGTTCTATCTTCATCAGCAGCAAACTAACTGAAATAAAACTTTTATCTAAACATCTGAAAAACGCACTTCCGAATCGAACCGAAATAATGCAGATTTTTTGTAACAATCTCGGAATTTTGCTTAGATACCCCAACTTGAAGAATGTATCAGAGACTATTGCATCCTCCATGCTATTACTTCCTTCTTTACTTTACATTTAAATATTCTTTATTACCGAAAAAACTAATTTCCTACTATGATAACAACATATATACACTAATAATTTCCCAAATATAAATACCCGAGCTGATAAATACATTAATGTTTCTATAAAAATCCAATATTGCTTATATAAAAATCCTAAAAAAATATAACGGACGTCATATAACGTGCGCAACGTGTTTTAGTTGCATGTTTCTACACTGGGTAACACCAGCAGTCGGCAAACTTTCTGTACGCTTACAATGGCGGAGAGAAAGAATTGTTGACAAGGTGTTGATATCCTTGTTTTGACATGTGAAGCTATCATATCTGAAGGTTCGTTGATTTTATATGATCCTGTGATGATATTATGTCATTACTTTCAAAGGCATGATACAGTAAGAGGGTGCAGAACATTAGTATTTTTAGTATAGGCCCTAAACACACATTTTTGTGGGTACAAAACTTTCGAAAATAAATATTGTTTTTCTTTTATGTAATGAATTACTGTATGTATTTTCTATCTTAAACGCCCCTCTCTATATTAATGTCACATCACCTTACAACGTGTAAGTAGGTTGCTGGAATTAAGGTAAGGCTGTTCTATTGATAGGAGAAACAGGGTCGCTACAGGGATTTGACAATTGTGAGCCAGCTAAAGGTCTGCTTTAAAGCTAATAATTCAAAACTGATCGGATGTTAAATGGAGCACTAATAATCATCATCATCTGGTTGTTAACAATCGCGATAACTAACTTTTCAATCAAGCTGTTTAAAGATTAGTTGAATACATTTATTATTGATTTACAGTCCGCTTCCGTAGCGGAGAGGTAGTGTCGCTGACTACCACGCAGGAGGCACGGGTTCGATTCTCGGCAGGGGACTGGGTGTTGTGTACTGTCCTAATCATCATCATCTTACCATAATTGGCACGTAAGTCGCCAACGCGGCGTCAAATAAAAAGACTTACACTCAGACGGCCGAGCAAACCCGCAAGGGTTCTACCGGCCAAGAAAGCCATGCGCTCATTTCCATTCATTAGCACTTTAATTCTGTTTGGTTATGACCCTAATATTAATACTTGCACAGTTAATTAAGAAATTGTGCGTTTAAACTGATCGAAAGCGCAACGATATTTTGAACAAAGCAATAACAGTACGTAGTCTGTCTTAAGGCTCACTGTCTACACTATGAATTTGACTGCGAGAGAAATCTGAAAAAAAAAAAAAAAAAAAAAAAAAATCTGTTTCTAATAATGCAACTGTGAGAATTTATCCCTCTAACTGACTGATTGCAGAAACTTAGTATGTTGTTCACCATTATCATTAAACGTCACACCAATCAAGAAACTGTTAAACTCAACTTAGTCAATACTATGCTTTGACTATAATAGTCAATAACTTTCAATGAACAGAAGAGGGTTAACTACAAAGTGAAACAGGTAAAGAAGTTTAACTTTCTCAATTATTATTAGGAAAAATTATTACATTACCTTATGATTGGAGAACAACAAAAATCTTCTCAGACTGATACATATATGAATGATACCAAAACATAAAGACAGAACTGTTTCTGTGAAAATCATATTTAAAAATTATTACATCAGCTCGAACAAAACTTGCTGCCTCCTCAACCAACCAAAGCGCGTCCGTTTAATACCAGAGCTACACACCGACTCTCTCTTTCTGTTCACCTACTACTCACATACATAGTCTTTGTCAGAGATGTTACACAACAGAGTAAACCATAGGCTTAGTTACTCAAAGAAATTCATATAAAATTTTACATACAAATATGGCGAAACAATATTGTTGAATTTGTACAGACATGTTTTAACCTACAACCTTGGGTCTGAAGGAGATAGCACCTCGCCATGTTTGCGAGTAGCACTGACTATCGGCAAATTACCAAACTACGATGTGCTGGTATACGTGAAAAAAAAGAAGAACTTTCAGGTTTATATTGAAAATAACATATGTGTGATATCTGTACAGTGTTTGGTTCTTATTCAATAATAATTGAAAATGTTCGTGGACGATATGTATACCGTTGTGACATTGCAGATAAAGGAGTAAGCCGATTGTTTCCATGTGAAAAGCAAGTTTTGGCAGGCTGTTGGGTTCTCCAGCCGGCCGGCTAACAGTTTGGACCTTGTGAATGACATACAAGTCGTTAAGAAAACGCTAATCTGCTTGGAAACAGGAAACGGCGGTCTTGGATTAGCGAGGGCGGCTATTCCAGATTGTAAGTGAAATACAATTTAGCCATACACACTATTCTAAAAATTCATATAAAATCAGGGCATGATCATGTGGCAAATATAATTATATGAATGGATTAAGGAGACTTGGAAGAATAAAACGCCGTAATTAGAATTTCAATATCATTTACAGATAAAATGCCGATAAATTTCAATACTATAGTAATAGTATTATAAGACATATTTACAATTATTGATACGTAGTATTTATCAGTAATAGTTTAAGAAGCAAATGGAAAGCATTGCAGCACGTTACTATATAAGACGCACCACGTTATTTTTGTATTCTTTCAATAAACATTTTTTACTCTCTTATTATGCTTTTCGTTGAGGTAGTAATATTCTTGTGTCAGAACATAGAGTCCGCTACAGAAACACAAAACATGAACTCAGAAAAAAGCGCATTATATATATATATATATATATATATATATATATATATATATATATATATATATATATATATATATATATTATTGTATTTAACATTATTCTTAGTAACGTTCGTTTCATGTGGTAGGCTGCCACTTAAATATTTCATGGTCGACTACAAGTAATAGATATGCAGCAGATAATTATATACAAACAATTATATTTATTTGTTGACAAGAACTGAATATATTTGTATAAAAAGCCATGCTGAATTAAATTATTAATTGTGTAACTATATTCGACGGCGGCAGAATATTTGAACAGTGAGACGCCACGCTTAATAGCTACCTGAGCAAAGAGCTTCAGTCTCTACCGATTTTAGTATTGTTGAATATATATTTGTTTGCTAAATGTAAACAACATTTTTCATTTTTAGGGAGGTGGTCAAAGCATTTCATTCTGTGATATTCAAATGTATAGTATTTTTGGAAGGGAAATTGTATTTTATATAAGAGGCGTTAGGATGCGCGGAAGGATACAATTTTGGGAGCAGCGAGAGTACGCTTTCGAACGCTTTGGAATGGACTCGTAACTTGGACGCGGTGGTGAAAGGTTGTGACACTGGGCGGTCTGAAATCGCTTTACGAACTTGTGATTTGAAGAGTTAGGCATGTGTGGACTTAGAAAATTTACGAGACTGTTACTGCAGAACTTAGTCTCTGGTTGAAAAGTGGTAAACTATGGACGTTAGTCGGGCTGTGGAACTGTGATAATTCAGCTATCGTGTATTCGGATGAAGACAAACTGTGTTTTATAACAAATACTGTAATTAGTCGCGGATTAATTTGAAACTGCAATGTTCGATGGACTTCATTAATTTACGAGTGGTAATTTGGAACTTCACACTCGAGTGCTTGTGGTACTTATTGTGCCTCTCATTTACCGATGTATAAAGTAGGACCACCTCCGCATTTTCATGTCCAAAAAGAGTGATAAACTCGATTTTTAAAAAAATGCTTTGTGACCAGTGTTGCCAGACGTAGGGAATTTTCCCTACATGTAAGTAATTTTAAACATTAAAATCATGTAGGGAGTTTTCATCTAAAAGTCCACGACGCGTAGGTACTTTGATAAAATTTTACAATCGCCGACGCAGACCTAGCGGGTAATGTTGGCAACAGTGACCTAGCGGGTAATGTTGGCAACAGTCAACACGCGGGATTAAAGCCGACAAATGGTGGCGAATTTGAAGCAGCCCATGATATTTTAGACGGCGTAGTTCTTTTCTGTTCATAGTAAACAATATTAATTTGAATACTTAGTTTCGGACACATTAAAAGTGATGCGAAATATGATGATTTCGATGTATATCAGTTTCTGGAGACTCGGTTTCGAAATAGTGTTAGAAAATTCATTTTTTCCATGAAAGAAAGACATATTACCTTGACTATACTGTTATTTATTTACGTCAGGACGATATACTAGCTAGTATGTACAAGTGAGAAGATGTTGACAATAAAACGCTAAAACATTTGCGACAGCCAACTTAATAATGAACAAAACTATAGATATTCGTTGTCAAAATAGCATTACTCTTTGAAAATCATTACTTTACAGAGAGTTAAAAGGCAAACCTCTGAGATTTACCTACTGTACAGTTTTGGGACAAAGTGTCACAGTGCAAGAACTTTAATGACATTAAACAGTTTCAAAATATAGGTATGTTAGCTAACATTGTGCTTTGTTTGTCACATTCCAGTGGTGCAGTTGAAAGTATTTTTTCAATGGTGACAGGTATTAAGACCAAACAACAATACAGAATTTGTACAGACACTTTAGAAGCATTAGTGAGAGTGAAATTCGACTATCGCTAAAAACCTATTCTGCTTTTACTTTTTAGATATAATTTCCTTTATATTTCTCCATAAAACAAAAAAGCGTCACGGAGGGAGGGTCTTCATATATAAAACTTTTTTTTTACGTTTGAGCTAAGATGTCACGTCCGTCCAGGCCAGAGTCCTGGATTCAGTCCCTCCCAGACCCAAATCAGAGCGATATGAAATGCAACGAGCATGTAAGGACAGTTGTGAGTAAGGCAGACAGCCGACTTCGGTTTATTGGGAGAATATTGGGAAGATGTACTTCACCTGTAAAGGAGACCGCGTATAAAACGCTTGTACGACCACGTCTTGAGTATTGCTCAAGTATTTGGGACCCGCAGCAGATCGGTTTGAAGGAAGACATAGAGGCGGTTCAGAGGCGACCAGCTAGATTTGTTACCGGTAGGTTCGACCAATGCGCGAGTGTCATGGAAATGCTCCGGCAACTCAATTGGGGATCGCTGGAAGAAATACGACGTTCTTTTCGTGAATTTCTGTTAAGTAAATTTAGAGGGCCGGAATTTGAAGATGAGTGTAGTACGATCTTGGTGCCGCCTAATTACATTTCGCGTAAAGTTCACAAATACAAGATAAGAGAAATTAGGGCTCGTACGGAGGCATATAGGCATTCTTTTTTTTTTTTTTCCTTGTTCAATTTGGGAGTGGAATAGGAAAGGAAATGCCTAGTAATGGTACTGTGTACCCTCCGCCACGCACCTTACGGTGAATTGCGGAGTATGTAAGTAGATGTAGATGTAGAAATCTACGCCTCTGATGTAGGGTCTCTAATGTGGTGGTAGGGAGAAAGTAGGGAAAACATAGGAACATTTGTGTGAGAGTGTAGGTATTTTCTCTCTCTGTCATCTGGCAACACTGATCGTGACTGAATCTCTTTTGAACATTATCGTAGAATCCATTTTGTTGGTTATTCAGAGCTTTATGTTTGTTTAAATATATTTTTCGCGTCATCATCAGATTGATAGACTGGCTAATCTACAGCTTAATTATTGATCTTATTTATACAGTTTGGGTAGCTGTTTAGGGCACAGAAGCTGACATACATAACTCACCCCTATCATCAGAGACAACGAGTCATAAACCTTTTAGTAGCCTGAGTTATGCATTGCCCATTTCTTATTGATGAGTACCGATAGGAAGGTCACCCACTGTATTTAAAAATCGAAGGTACGCTGGAGCCTACGCACTGAATAGGTTTCGAGGCTGGGAACAGTAAACAGCGAAAGTGGAGCACCCGAATCTAAGAAAGGCATCTCCGGACTTCGAAATTGGTGTTTCTGTAGGGGGTAGTTGAGGCGTGAGTCACCCATTCATCAATTTCAAACGAGTCGCCCGTTATTACCGTGGAAAGGAACACTTACTACAAAGTTTCTCAAACATTTTGGAAACTCATGTAGCGTATCGCGGAAAAGACGCTCTTTCAGAAGGTATTAATTAGACCAACGCAGAGAGGGGGGAAAGGGAAAAGAAGGTGCACATTAAAGGTTTCCTTGTGAAGTTGGTCCGCAGAAATCTTCATTAAAGTGCGCTGAACTCTGGGAACCAATAATGGAGTGGAACATTAATTTTGCGGCGGTGATGAGGTTTCCGGCAAAGCAGCGCTCTTATTGACTCCAGCGGCGGCGGCGGCGGCGGGGCCGTCTGTCACCGCGGACTGGAATTGATACCGCGTGGGAAGGGGCGCGGGGGCGGGGGAGGGGGGGCGCAAACCCTGCCAGCTGGCGGTGACGCTCGCTGCTAAATAAACACGCAGGGCGGCCGACGAGGTGTCGACAACTCGCCCTGCATCTGAGGGAAAAGAACGAAGAGAGAGGCACCTGTCTGCACGACAAGTAGCAAATGCAGCTGAGCTACGGCGCGGATCCTAAAGGCCAGTCTACACGACGACACCAGGTTGGGACACTCATTGCGTGAAATGAGTTGCACGCAATTTGTTTCGTGTACGTCTACCAGGTGATCAAAAAGTCAGAATAAATTTGAAAACTTAATAAATCACGGATAATGTAGATAGAGAGTTAAAAATTGACACACATGCTTGGAATGACATGGGGTTTTATTAGGAAAAAAAAAAAACAAAAAAAAAAACAATAAAGTTCAAAAAATGTCCGACAGATGGTGCTATATACAACAGAAACACGAGATGATCTGTATCTCTTTATAGTTCAGAATATATTCTCTGCTTAACGTGCACAGTACAATGAAAAATAATATTTCAATTACCAATAACCAAAAAAAAAAAAAAAACACAACTTCTTTGGATAGATTAAATAATGCCCTAGAAGCAAGTCTTCCTGATAATTATATCTGATTCTTGTACAAAGTAGAGGTTCCTCGAAGTTCGGTGTCCTCTGCTTCGGGACCTCGGCAGGAAGCGGCAGCGGCAGCGGCAGAGTCCGGCAGTCGGTGGCCAGGCGTAGCGGAGACGTGGCTTCGGCGACGGTCCGGCTGCGGCGGTGTCAGAAGACGCCGGTCTTAGCCGTGGTGCGGATACTTAAGGCCGCGGCGGCTAGTGTCCTTGCGCCGCTATTTGCATGTCGCGACCGCTGATTGGCCGCTGAGACAGTCATACTGTCTTCGTGCGAGGTGCGAAGAGGTCCCTCGCGTCTGCGCGGTGAGCGGACCTGGAGACTTGGGGCGGTGCAGTGCCGCCTGCCGGAAGGAGCCGGGACTGGGTCGTGGCGCGCGGTTCGATCCGTCCGCCGCTGCCGACTTATCGCTGCGCGGCGTGTGCGTCTCTTGAGTTAGCTCGCGTAGGGCTGCGCTGCGGCGCCACGTCGTGGTTCTGCGGGGCGCGCCACGGCAGATGGCACTTCTTCTGATCAGAAAAGCAATAATTGCCATAACAAATTAAGACAAAGCAAAGATGATGTTCTTTACAGGAAATGCTCAATATGTTCACCATTATTCCTCAACAATAGCTGTAGACGAGGAATAATGTTGTGAACAGCCCTGTAAACCATGTCCGGAGGTTTTGTGAGGCATTAGCGTCGGATGTTGTCTTTCAGCATCGCTAGAGATGTCGGAAGATCATGATACACTTGCAACTTCAGGTAACCCCAAAGCCAATAATCGCACGGACTGAGGTCTGGGGACCTGGGAGGCAAATCAAGACGAAAGTGGCGGCAGAGCACACGATAATCACCAAACGACGCACGAAAGAGATCCTTCACGCGTCTAGCAATATGGGCTGGAGAACCATGCTGCAAAAAAAAAAAAAAAAAAAAAAAAACCAAGCATGTGTGTCAATTTTTACCTTTCTATCTACATTATTCTATGATTTATTAAGATTTCCAATTTATACTGACTTTTTGATCTCCCGGTTCATCTACATACGTATTCCGCAATCCACCGTAAGGTGCGTGGCGGACGGCACACTATAGCACTACTAGATATTTTCTTTCCTATTCCACTCCCTAATAGAACGAGGAAAAGAAGATTGCCTATATGCCTCCGTACGAGCCCTAATTTCTCTTATTTTGTCTTTGTGATCACTACGCGAAATGTAAGTAGGCTTCAAATTCCGGCCCTCTAAATTTCCTCAATAGAAATTCAAGATAACAACGTCGTTTTTCCTCCAGCAATCCGCAACTGAGTTCTCGGAGTATTTCCGTGCCACCCGTGCGTTGGTTGAACCTACCAGTAACAAAACTAGCTGCTTGCCTCTGAACTGCTTCTATGTCTTCATTTAAACTGATCTGCTGCAGGTCCCAAACACTTGAGCAATACTCAAGACGTGGTCGTACAAGCGTTTTATACGCGGTCTCCTTTACAGATGAAGTGCATCTTACCAAAAGTCTCCCAATAAAGCGAAGTCGGCTGTCCGCCTTACTCACAACTGTCTTTACATGCTCGTTCCATTTCATATCGCTCTGCAATGTTACGCCAAGATATTTGAACGACGCGACTGCATCAAGAAGCTCACTACTAATGCTGTATTCGAACATTATGAGATTGTTTTTCCTACTCATATGCATCACGTTACATTTTTCTACATTCAGAGCTGGCTCACATTCTTCACACCAACTAGAAATTATGTCTAAGTCATCCTCTATGCCATTACAATGAATTAAAGCCGACACCCTCCCATACACCACAACTTCATCAGCAAACAGCCGCAAATTACAAGTTACTCTGTCCATCAGATCATTTATATAGATACAAAATAATAGCAGTCCTATCACACTCCCCTGGGGCACGTCTGACGATACACTCGTCTCTGATGAACACTCACCGTCGAGAAAAACACAGCATTCTATTACTTAGGAAGTCTTCCAACCAGTCACAAATCTGTGAACCTATTCCATAATCTCGTATCTTCGTTAGTAGTCTGCAGTGCAGCACCCCGTCAAACACCTTTTTGAAATCGAGACAAATACAATCCGCCTGTTGCCCTTGATTCATGGCTCGCAAGACGTCATGTGAGAAAAGGACAAGATGAGTCTCATATGAACGATATTTCCTAAACCCGTAGAAAAATGCTTCTTTGTCTCAAGGAAATTTACTATATTCGAACAGAGAACATGCTCCAAAATTGTACAGGAAACTGATGTCAACGATATTAGTTTGTAATTATGTGGGTCACTTCTCTTCCCTTTCTTATAAACCGGAGTCACCTGCGCTTTTTTCCAATCAGTAGGAACATTGCGCTGAATTAAAGATTCGCAATAAATACAAGCTAAGTAAGGGGCCAATGTCGCAGACTAATCTTTGTAAAACCGAACTGGTTACTCCATTATTTATTTATTATTATTATTTTCTTTAGCTCTCTCAGCTGCTTCTCTAAACTGGTAATACTTGTTACTGTGTCCTCCATTTCGACGTTAGTACATTGATCAAATGGTGGTACATTGGTGTGCTCCTCCCGCGTGGAAGATTTCTTAAAAGTTATAGTTAGAACTTCAGCTTTTAGTTTGCTTTCTTTATGGATAGTGGGCTCGTGTATGTCTATACACAAGGCACCAAAACTATAAACTCCAGTTTCGTTGTTTTGTGAGTGCCGTAGTCGCCATAGAATGATACTTTTGGGAGCTGTAAGAGTTGTGACGGAGCTATTGCTTCTCTGTGTGAAGTCACTACATTAGATTACACATAAAAAGAATAAGAAACGTGTTTGGCTTCGTGACTGGATTAGAAAAAGACATCACCTTGGTTTGTCAGCGACCTTGTTGAAAGAAATTGTGGTTGAAGACCCTAGAAGTTATTTTAATCACCAGAGCACCTCACGTTCCTTTTAAACAGGGTCAGTAATGCAATAAAGAAATAAGATTCTGTTATGCGTAAGGCATTGTTGCCAGAACTGAAATTACGAATTGCATTACGTTTCTTGTCAAGTAGTGACTCATATTCGTCTCTTCAGTACCTGTAGCACAGTTTCATGAGACGAAGTGTCGTCCTCACCACAGAGCTGTATTTCTGCTAGGATGGAAACTTAAATACAGGCAACTATTTATTCACAACCTATACAAATGCGTTACATGTTTGCACCTGTTACTGGCCTTCAAAGTATTCAGCAGCGTTGTGTAGAATCCGTTGCCACTATTTAAGTTCCAAGCCTTGTCCATCTCTTAAACTCTCCGCGGATGATCTGCATGGTGCAAAAATTTGCAAGTGTGAAGTCATCAATATGACCACTAAAAGAAATTCGTTGAACTTCACACGATAAATCAATCAAATCTACAGGCCGTCAATTGAACTAAATACCAAGGAATAACAATTACGAACAACTTATATTCGAAAGAGTACATAGAAAATGTTTTAGGGAAGGCAAACGAAAGGCTACGTTTCATTGGAAGAATAATTAGAAGATGCAAGAAGTCTACTAATGAAACCATCCTGCACTATACCTATGTGTGTTATTTTGCAGTACTGCTGCGCATCATGGGATCCACACCAGGTCGGATTGATGGGGGATTTAGAGAAAGTTTAGAGAAGGGCAGCTCGTTTTGTATTATCCCGATATAGGAGACAGAATATCACGGAAAATATGCACGAGTTAGGGTGGAAATCATTAAAGGAAAGGCGTTATTCGTTACTGTGAGATCTGTTTGCGGATTTTTTTTTTCACTTTTTCTTCCGAATGCGAACATACTTTGTTAGCACCGACCTACATAGGGAGACATGATCAACATAATAAAATAAGAGAAATCAGGTCGAAAAAAGGTTTAGGTATTCCCTTTTCCCCCGAGATATTAGACAATGGAACTGTACAGAAATATCATAAAAGCGGTTCGATGGTGTGTCTGCCATGTACTGAAATGTGATTTGCAGAGTTTTTATGTAGCTGTATAGTATTCTGTAACACACAATTACGTGCCCACGGGGGGTTTATCCATGCACAGATGCCTAGAAGATGTAGAATCCTCCAGAGAAGTGACATTAATATTCATTAAGAACGTATTGAATCCTATTCAAAATATAAGGGCAATGAAGTCAAAGATAATGTGTGAACTAATGACGTGAATGCTAATTTTTTACAACAAAGAAATTTTAATATCATCATAAATGTTATCTCAACTCTTTGGTCCAGCACTGTACATACCATTGTATAATCTATATGTCTTCATCTCTTGTAAACAAAGGCTTCCGCGGCCGTTGTCATTGTTGATAAAACTCTTCTGGATATTGGACCGCTTCGTCAATATATCAAATATTTCACCGACTTTTCGGCCACTATTGCAAGCGGCCAGAAGACAGTGGCCGAAACGTCGATGAAATATTTGAGATATTGACGATGCGATGTAATACCCAGAAGAGTTGTATCTTCTTCTCTTGTTCTTATGCTGTCGTATCTTGTCCAGTAAGACAGCGACATCATCATAATTTTTCGACCGCTGCTGTTAACGTGTATTTTTCTCTCTCACCACGACTATTAAAGTTGTTTGAAGCTTCTGTAAAATGTTACATATGATCTTAAATAGAAGTGATAAACAGGAAATCCCGTTCTTCATGATAACAACACCCAAAGAAACTGTTTAAACATATTCGGAATTTTATCTCCAGCTAGAGCATCTCGAACATCCTCGCCGAACAGCAGTCGCCGGCCGCCGTTTCCTAGATAATTATAATAAATTATAATTTAATGGTTCATAAAAGATAGTTAAAATAATATATGACATTTTAACAATTATGTTTGAGCTAGGACTACGATCCTGGGCGGAGTTTGAATAAAGCTTCAAGATTACGATTTTAAGGAATTTTACGTAAGTCTACTGACCAAAGATAGGGGGGGGGGAGATCATAGAAGTGTTTTTACTTTGTGGCATCAGGGACGTTTTGTCTCAACAACAATTAAATAACTGATAGACAATTATCATGCTAAATTTACGGATCGAGACTAGCCAGTTATGTAGTTAAAACTTTAATTTTTCAGTGTAAAGTTTCGTCAGCATATTAGATAATAGTTTATCCGATAAAGGATGCTTTAAGTAATTATTAATTAAGATTAATTATTTCACTTAAGCAATCCATATTGCAATATAAAATGTAATAATTTATTACAGTCAATCAGAAGACAGTAAATTTCTGTTCAAGTGAAGTACAGTTTATTTTGTGCATATGCATGGGAACCACACAGAGGGTTTTTGTTGCAGTTTGCTTCCGTTCACTCTCCTATAGCAAGCGGGAAATCACCCCAGTCTTCTTTCCGTAAGGATTTCGCGGCCTCCCGCGTCGGAGGTTCGAATACTCCCTCGGACATGGATGTGTGTGTGTTGTTGTCCTTAGGTTAGTTCAACTTAGTTTAAGTAGTTTGTAAGACTAGGGACTAATGACCAACGTAGTTTGGCCCCATAGAATTACAAACATTTGAACATCTCCTATTTTATAAATATTATTATTGCCTGTGGTCAAAATTCGACCAACTGCGTTTACAACCTAACGAAACCCAATTATTAAAAATGTGATTGGCATTAATTAGTATAATTCTCAGTTCGTACCTGACACCTCCTTTCCATATAATAATATAGCAAATACAAAGTGTAATTATTCAAATTAATTAATTGAAAATTAGGAATTTGTTTGAATTCTCTGCTAGCAGCAGCACATGACTGTGAAGTTAAATTTTCAGGACAATGAGTGAAATAGCGATACCAAAAAAATAACGCCATCTCGTTACCGAAAAATTTTGATTTCCACATCTGACGACAGTTTACCTCGTAGTTTCGCCCATTATCTCTAACTATATAAGAGCGAAAGAACATTCATTCACTCACTAACTAAACATGAAATCTCGCAAACTACTTCACCTATGAAACTGAAATTTGGCATGAATGTAGTTTATAGGTAGAAGACGTCAGCTAAGGAAGGATTTTGCGTTAGGACTAATAGTTCAGGAGATATGACGTCGTAAACAATGAAAAAGTACCCGTCTTGCGGCACGTGATAGTGTGTGTCTATCAGTCCACTATTGGAAAAGAAGAGCTCTTGGCGACTTGCAACAAACTTTAAACATTATTGCAAACCTTTAGAAACTTTTTCTCGCTGACAACCCCAGCAAAATGATGAAAGAAAAAAAGTTTTTCGCTTACTACGTTGTCTGCGTTCATGCAGCAAAATTACGGCATTTGGCATGACGTTATAATTTATTACTTTTACACTATTAATAGTATTCATGAGAAATCTTACAGACAGTATACACTCATACCACTGAATGTACGTTCAAAAGTTTGTCATAATACGACACGCATTTCGTTAGATATGGAGTTATAAACAATTAGGATCATACAAAACCGCCTCATCAGGCATGACGTTTTGATTTATTGCGTATTTCCTACTCCCTTAGTTCGCGACGTCTTTTGCAAACATTTACATATACACCACTGGATGTACCTTCGAAACATCATCGTATTACAAGCTGTAGTTCAGGTGTTATGAAGTCAAAGACAATAAAATGCATGAAAATTCGCCATAAGAAGCATGAGGTTGTAATTTACTACGACTTTACACTAAACACGAAATCTCTAAAACTAAAACACATATGAAGCTGAAATTTTACCGGTATGTAGTTTATAGGTATAAGACGTCACCTAAGAAATTATTTTGCGATAGGACAGAATTAAGGTGCCTGGGGGAGGATACTTTTATTACAGACTGATGAAATCTACAGTTTCATTCCGATCTTCACGAAATTTTGCACGCTTGCCCTTCAATACAAGAGTAAGATCCGCGTCTACCTGAAGTTTCATACGGTGCATGGGGGAGGGTATATTAAGAAAAATGTATCCCTAAATGCCTTCGTCGCCCCATACCTTGAAAACAGCTCGATCGATTTCACAGATATTTTTGGGTTGTTTTTGTTATTCTCAGAATAAGTGTTGTACGAATTAAAACAGGAAAATTTGAGAGCAGCGAAGTGTGACTGATAAAATTTTGCACATCTGAGTTTAAAGACAAGAGGAATAAAAATTTCGGTCGTTGCATGCTGGATTGTTCTTAACTTATGGAATTTGACAAAATGCATGTTTTTGCTTCGATCTAGATTAATTTTTGCACACATGGGCTTTAAGCGAAGAGGAAGGTCACTGGGTACATAAATGTTGGTATGGAACAAGACAGAGGATAACCTTGTAAAAAAACTTTGCTGAGGGAGGGAAAGGTGGAAAAGAACAGAGAGATAGGAGAGGAAGACATGGATGTATAGAGAAGGGAAAGGGAGGAATGGGAGGTGGACTAAGAGAGTGTGAAATAAATAAATACCCATGCAACGCAGAGTTTACAGATAATTTATGTTTAAAACTAACTGAGGTTCGGAATCCTAAAAAGCTATGATACCCACAGGCCCTTCTTTAACAACTGTTGCGAAGCACGGGCATATATGTTAGTACCTGTCATACTGTACCTATCGCGGCGAAAGGTCGTATAATACCCCCATTACATACGAAAACATTCCCTCCCTTGAGCCACCTTTCACTGATCCGTACACACATTAGATATCTATATCTACATCTACATGGGATACTCTGCAAATCACATTTAAGTGCCTGGCAGAGGGTTCATCAAACCACATTTATCTTATTTGTCTCCCATTTCCTTCTAGAATAGGGCGTGGGAAGGAAGAACTCATGAATCTATCCGTTCGAGCTCTGATTTCTCGTATTTTATTCTGATGATATGTCGACCTATGTAAGTGGCAGTCTACAATAAAATTTTCGCATTGGGAGGAGAATGTTGACGATTGGAGTTTCATAAGTAGCCCACGCCGCAGTGATAAGCGCCATTGTAATGATTCCCATCCCAGATTCTGTATCATTTCCGTAAAGCTGCCACCACTGTATCCTGACAATACAATACAAACTGCCCTTCTGTAGACTCTTTCGATGTCCTCCCTCAAACTCACTTGATAAGGATCCCAAACCGGGCAGCAATACTCCATGAAAGGCCGGACAAGCGTAGTGTATGCATTCTCTTTATTAGTTCTGTTGCATGTTTTAAGGGTTCTGCCAATAAAACACAGTCTCTGGTTCGCCTTTCCCACGACATTATCTACGTAAGTCTAAAGGAATAGTAATTCCTAGGTATTTTGTGGAGCTTACGGTATTCACTTTTGATTGATTTAACTTGTAAACAAAGTTTAACGGATTTCTTTTCGTACTCATGTGAACGATTTCACACTTCTCATTATTTAGAGTCAATTGCCAATTTTTGCACCATAGTGATATCTTATTTAGATCGTTTTGCAGTTGGTTTTGATCTTCAGATGATTTTACTAGACGGTAAATAACGGAGTTATCTGCAAACAACTTATGAGAAATGCTTAAATTTTTTCCCCAAATCGTTTATGTAAATAAGGAAGAGCAGAGGACCAATAACACTACCACGTGGAACGCCGGATATCACCTCTGTTTTAATCGATGCCAAAATGGCTTTTGGAAAATAGCGGGAATTTGTTGACTGCTGTATCCGAATGGTGTAGGGATCAGCCCAACTGCCTAGCAAGCAGGAGACCCAGGTCTGAAATCCGGATGGAATACACTCTCTTTCTAAGTATCCATTTGCAGTTAATATCATAAATTTCGAGAAAGTGAGTTGTCTGTTATTTCGGGCTGTTAAGGGGATGAGTTGGACAAAACCGCGAGTTTGGGTAATTGAGTTCAGGGAAAATTGAGAATTTGTATCTGACTGGAGACGACATAGAGTAGTCTGTGTACTCGCGATGTTAATTACTTCTTCGCTGAGCATTGCTGTATTGTGGTCCCTGTCGTTAAGGTTTGGTCAATGATTGTGAAAGGGCTTGCCTGGGATACACCACGCACTACTGAAAAGATCCAATTTGTCAGTATGTGAAAGTAGCACGGACTGCTATAACCCAACAGCATATTTAGAGCCACTGTTATTCACGATGCCGGCCACAATCAATACTGATTTCGTTTACTCTTAACAAGAGGCTTCAATTTCCGTCATGCGATCTTTTTACCACGTGCAATCTCCCAAATCAGTTGAGCTGTGATATCTGCGAACCAAATTAGTGTTGCACACCAAAATCGCATCCAGAGCCTTTTCCGAAAAACAGGAAAAAAAGTAACTAGACTGGGTTTCCAAGTCCTGTCCACATCGTGGTCGTTAGAGACGGAAGACATGCTCGGATTTATTTTTTATGTTTTCTGATATGGGGAAGAAAATCAACCGTGTTCAATGAAAGACATCAAAACGAAATCTGCTTGGAGTGATTTACGGAAGAACCTAAATCGCGATGTTGGTAGGAGTGTTTGAACCGCTCTCCTGCCGAATTCGTATCCCGTGTGTTATCACTGCGGCACCCCACCTTTTAGTTTCAGTGCTGACGTGTTTACAGCCAGCAATTTGGCAACAGTTGTGAGTTCACATTGAGCTGTATTTTCAGTAATGTGATAACAGCACGGCGTGTTATCTTCCACAGAATGTAGCTTTGATACCTCGTCGTAGGTTCTTCATTTTTCAAAGCCATCAGTGAATATTATTTTGTGGCTCATTGATTTGCTGATGTTAACAAAATTTTCAAATGTTTGTACACGTATTGGAGCAAACTACTATGGTCATCAGTCCCTAGACTTACCAACTGCCTAAACTCACTTACAATAAGGACAAAACACACGCACACACAAACACACACACCCTTGGCCGAGAGAGGAATCCAACCTCCGACGGCGACCAAACGTGCGATCTGCAGCAAGGGGCCTTAGATCGCCCGGTCACAACACAGAAGCAGATATTAACACTCTTTTCGTTCACCGTCTTTTCGTGATTAACGGAGGGCAATACGACGATAGTAAGATCAGAAATTTTTTATTCCCTTATGTTAGGCTTGCCACCTAGATTAATACTTCAGAGAAAGCTTTACAGATTTGTTTCCAACTACAAATTTCGTAATTTTTCTAAATGTAAAATTTATGGCGATTACATTGACTTTTTGTTTCAAATCATGTCAAATTCGTCATCTTATCCAAGTTTGCGGTCAAAATGACCGACGTAGGCGGGTAGGCTGACGAAGGAAAACACAATGGGATGAACATAATAAAATCATTTTGAATAAAACAATTCTGGGTATTGGGCCGCGTCATTTTTAAAACATTTAACAAATGAAAAATTACTAAAAATTTCCGGGCTGTTATGCGGTGGTCTAGTGGATTTATTATTAAAACCCTACGTTTCGTCCCCGACTGCGGAGGACATTCTCAAGGGGGATCGTGGCACGATCCCCATAATCACCCTTGAGAATGTCCTCCGCAGTCGGGGACGAAACGTTGGGTTTTAATAATAAATCCACTAGACCACGGCTTAACAGACCGGAAATTTTTAGTAATTTTGACCATTCCGGCCGTGAAAGTTTACATTTTACACTTAACAAATGAATTGCTTTTTCAAAATAACACCGGCCGTGGAAGCCTACGAAATTACATAAAAAAGCACGGAAGCACAGAAGTGTCCTACATTTGCCTTGCGTTTTTTATCTGCCGCAGTCAGCTCGGTAAAAGCAGCGTGGACCCATTTACGGTAACAAGAAGAGTGAAACAAGTCTGTAATTTAACATAGCAATTTCTGATTTCACAAAGATCTTCTCTAACGAAATCATGATCGTTTTCGTATTCAGTGTAGTTAAATGTTATCGTGGAATCTTTCAAAAAAGCGTGCCCCATCACATTTGTTTTGTTTTTTGCTCCTCTCCTTAGACCCCTATTTGTTCATCAGTTTTCTATTCTTTTCTTTTGTAATTATTTCTTTATCTGCACTTTGGCTTCTCTTGGGTGATGTGCAATGAGGGCAACTTTTTCCTATGTTTCCTGTTCAAAGTTTTGTAAACTACTGCACCATTCTCTGCCTCATGCACAGTAACAGTCATCGACTTCTGTGGCCATTTCTGCTTGTTCGTCCTTCATTTATACTTATTAAACGCGGTCGATACTGCAAGCTAGTATGAACAGCTCATTAAAATGATTTACGAAAAGTGCAAATGTTAGTAAATTTATGGGGCTTAACTACTGTCGATATCGATTTCTAAGTGTACAAAATACTTTATATAACTTCTGAGGGCAAAAAACATACACACAAACTCATGCACACCCATGCCCGAGGGAGGACCCGGACCTCCGATGGAGAGCAACCGCGCACTCCGCAATTACGAAATGTTACAATAAAATGACGAGTCGTTGCCTTGTCCGTCCAGTAAATTCGTCAACTTACCCAACATGGAGATTCATAATTTACATCCGGAGTTTCAAAACTTTCAAATGTTTGTATAGCTTATGGGACTTAACTACGGGGTTATCAGTCCCTACACTTTCAAACTACTTATGATCTAGCTAACACTAAGGACGGCACAAATATCCACGTCCGAGGGGGGTTTCGAAACCCCGACCGTAGTGGTCGTGCAGACTGTGATTGGAGCGCCTCAGTTCCCTCGGCCACCGCGGCCGGCGTCCGGAGTTTAATATACACATTAAAGAAACAGCATGGCTTGCAGTTAACGAAAAAACTGAAACCAAGACGGAAGAATTTGTCATACGTGTTCTAGATGATATTTCGGTTCACTGAAATATTATAAGGAACATGTGTGTAAACACAGCTAGATCACAGCGTCTCACTGCTTTAGTACATATTGTACCACACGTATAGTGCTAATCGCTAGCTAAGCAGGACTTTCATTTGCTGTGTCTGAACAATCGCATTATATGAATGATTGTTCATCTTACCGAGTGAGGTGGCGCAAGTGATAACACATTGGAATCGCATTCGGAAGGATGGTGATTCAAATCCACCTCCGGCCATCCTGATTTAGGTTTTCTGTGATTTTCCTAAATTACTCCAGGCCAATGTCGGTATTGTTCCATTGAAATGTAACGGCCGATATCCTTCCATACACTTACTCAAATATTCCGAGCGTAAACTCCAGCTCTAATAACCACGCTGTTGACGGGACGTTACGTTTCCTTCCTTCTTACACTCCTCGACATCTTACCCTGCCTTCCCCTACTTACAAGGAAAGTACATGGGCTCGAACAAACATATCTGTATGAACGTTCGGTTACAGGATCTCTACGTACAGCTCAATGTGCTGATGGGTGTAGTTTTTCTGCAAAGCTCGGCAACCATGCTCTAGATGGCACTGTAGATGTAATTGTAGACGCCATACGTAATGCAGATATCTTAGAATAATTTACGTAATAATCACCGTACATGTTCTCTAGCGAATTGTCATCAAAAGCCGTGATGATAGTTGCAACTTTAACCTTCTTCCCGAAAGACTTGGTATTCACTGCCACTGCTTCCATCGCCTCTTCCCGCACTTACCGTAGTACTACCGCTTGCAATGAGTTGTTAGTCATTATCATCCCTATAATCATTATTATGAGTTTGTAACAACAGTATCTAACTTATGCTCATATTTCTGTACCATAACAGATACGAGAAAGCATGCAAATGATTTATCTTCTACACTAAAACTATCTTCACGAAGAAAAGTTCTTCGTAACTTCATCTCAACTAATCGCAATACATTAGCAAGATTGATTAGAAGTCGCCGTCCCATCTGACGCTTCAGCACACAAATAACATCACAAAACGCAACTTCGGAGGCGCACTGCACCGTTCCTACTGGCGAACCGACAGGTCAAAGTGCAATGCGGCATGGTACACGCAGAGGCCTCTAACGGACGACTGCAGAGTTTTGCAGATGCGGGAGAATCACTAGTGCAATAAGAGATCTTTACATTATCTCTCATACGATTTTGGTGTATATGTATTTGTTCGAGCCGAAGTACTTTCCTTGTAAGAACAAAACTTCGTTAATGTCCATTTTGGAGTTTAATATACACATTAAAGAAACAGCATGGTATACAGTTAACGAAAAAACTGAAACCGGGACGGAAGAATTCATCATACGTGTTCCAGATGCTACTTCGGTGCACCGAAATAGCCACATGTGTGTAAACACACCTAAATGACAGCGTCTCAATGCTTTAGTACATATTGTACCACACGTAGAGTGCTAATCGCTAGCTAAGCAGGACTTTTATTTGCTGTATCTGAACACTCGCATTAAATGAATGACTGATCATTTTACCGAGTGAGGTGGGGCAGTGAAAACACAGTGGACTCGCATTCCGGAGGTCGCTGGTTTAAATCCACCTCCGGACATCCTGATTTAGGTTTTCTGTGATTAACATTTCACTCTCGGGATTGTTCCATTGAAATGGCATGGCCGATTCCCTTCCACACCCTCAATCAAACATTCCGAGCGTAAACTCCATCTTTAACCCTAGAACGGTCGTGCTGGGTCTATGAGACCCACTATTTTCTATTTCAACGAATTTATATGCTTATAGTCGCTGATCTGAGTTGAGCTCTCTGATAGCTTCCTGAAACATGCAAGAGAAAGCGTTAACATCATGAATAAGGTTTTAAATCGTTTAGACGATGTTCGGCAGTTCTCTAAAAATCGGGAGCGTCTGTCAGACCCAGCCCGACCGTTTACGTCATTGAATTCTACCAGTGCGTGTCTATTTGTATTTGGTGTTTCATCCAGTTTCAAATGACTTTTGTGAACTAATTCTGATGCCAATGATTTAAAATATAAAATTTCAAGAGAAAGTGTTTCATACTGTGAAATTTTCAACATATTATACGATGATGATAATGAAATTGACGATTCTGACACGGACCCAGGCTTCGAAATAAACAGTGATCATGATAGCATTAGTGAAATAAGTGGGGATGAAGGGGAAGACGCTATAGGTGGAAGGACAGCAAAACGAAATACTTCTGTAAAATTTGCAAAATATAGTTGTGCTTGGTGCATGCAGAAATGGTTTATGTCGTCTGTTAGAAAAAGTGACGACTTTAGAGGACGACATGACACAAACTATTCATTATATGCACAATTTCGATTTATATAACATAAATTCAACAAGTCTGCTTCTCAGTTCTACAAATGTTCAAATGTTTGTAAATCTTATGGGACTTAACTACGGGGTCATCGGTCCCTAAACTTACAAACTACTTATGAACTACTTACTAACAAGGGACGGCACAAATATCCATGCCCGACGGGGGATTCGAACCCCCGACCGTAGTGGCCGTGCAGACCATGACTGAAGCGCCTCAGTCTCCTCGGCCACCGCGGCTGGCTCAGTTCTACAAATTATTGTCATTTATATTTGTATTTCAATCAAATTTACTTCTACTTCTAGTGTGGTTACATTTATTACTACAAAGAAGTATATTTTCTACTTTTTTTTATTTTACATCAAATGTGAAATTCAGAACGTTAAAACAATGTCCCTACAGCATTTAGTAGGACCTAAACATTATAAAAAATCGTCATTTGATGTAAATACACTGTTTTGGCACTTGTCATAAGAATTTTAATTGTTGGGTCCCTCAGACCCAGCCCGACCGTTGCTGAAATTATTTTTCGGCCGACCGTTCTAGGGTTAATAACCACGCTGTCTACAGGCTAGTTTACACGACGACACTAGGTTTCATGAAACTATGTTACTGGCCAGTGCGCATGCGCGGCAGGCGTTCACGCAACTCGTTGGCGAAACTAAACAGTTTCGGCACCTTCCATCTTTGGTGAAACTGATTGCACGTGTTTTTAGGTTAGGTTACAACCAATACAGAACAAAACACAACATAAAGTGGGATCGTAAGAAATAATTCGGTTTTTGAACATATATGCGATGAATAGGTGTTTGTACGATTTTAAGCAACGGCGTGTTAGTGCTCTTGAAGCAATTATTCGAGAATTAAATGTCGATGGGTTGACGATTAGTGAATTGCAGACTAAAATTCATTCAATTCCAAATACTTATACAAACGAACTATGGTAATTGGGGATTTAGAAACACGGTACAGGTACTGCAGAGACGAATATCTACTTGACCAGAAAAGTAATGCAATTTGTAATTTCAGTCCTGGTAACAATGCTTCATACATAACAGTATCTTGTTTCTTTAGTGTATTGCTAACTCTGTTTAAAAGGTACATAAATTGCTCTGGTAATATTCTAAGTTGATTGAAATAGCTTCTGGGGCCTTCAATTAGAATTACAATTTCTTTCAGCAAGGTCGCTAAGCAACCGAGCTGACGTCTTTTTTTAATCCAGTCACAAGCCTAAACACGTTTTTTATTCTTTTTATGTTTAGTCTTATGCAGTGACTTCACACAGAGATGCAATAGCTCCGCCACAACTCTTACAGATACCAAAACTTTCATTCTACGGCGACTACGGCACTCACAAAACAAAAAAACGGAAGTGTATAGTATTGGCGCCGTGTCTACAGACACACACGAAACCAGTTGCGCGCAATGCATTTCCTGAAACGAGTGTCGCAACCTAGTGTCGTCGTGTAGACTATCCTTACGGGACGTTAAACAAGTTTCCTTGTTCTTACACTCCTCGACATCTTACCCTGCCCTCCCTTACTTAGATAATGTTACCATACGGTCTACTGATGAGTTCCCAATAGTTTTTATTACAGCTTTACGCGGCAGTATGTGTGCCACTACCAGGTTGCCCTTTTACTAAACGGCCTTCTTACTTAACGAGATTACTCTGCGAGGTCTCACTGTGCCTTCAAACTGCGCAGCAACGGCTGCGGAGAGCCCCAGCAACCGGAGGGCGTTGTCCGCGCAATGATTTAGCCGGCGTCTAACGAGCCTGGCCTGCAAATTCCTTGTGTTTACCAGCAGCCGCGCCCATTGTAATTTATAGATGTCCGCTTTATTGGGAGGCTCCCCGCCGTATATCCGCGCGCCTGGCCCAGTTATACCTGCCTGCCTGCCTGCTTGCAGTGTAGCACGTAAATCACGTGGCCCGCGGTCGTTCAGTGCGGTCGGCTGCCGGCTGCCGACGTGGACGGCACCCGGCGGCTGTTCCAGTGGTGTGGGCGGCAGCGGGGGCGGCGGGGGCGGCGGGGGCGGCGAGGGGGGCGGCGCGCTGCTGTGCCGGCCGTTCGGCGCTCCGGCTGTGAAAATTAGGCCTCCGCGTGGCGCGGAGAGCGTGGCGGCGGCGGCCGTATATCAGCTGACCTGTTGGCGTCTCTGCCGGATTTGGCGCCGGCTGGACTGCCGCCGCCGCGGTACGCTAGGCTGCAGCCGCGAGTGCAGAATCCTCCCACCTGTCGAAGTGGAATATACAGCGTGAGCTATGTGCCAGGAACACCTGCTGTCCTGACCGACCGTGCATTGTGAGATCCGTCACATGTTGGGGAATTCCAACTTTATGAAGAAACTGGTCATCCCACAGACGCCATTGTGTATCCTCTATGTGTAGAGAAGTGTGAAATGTGTGCATGTAAATCTATTATATCTATCGGATGACAATGCTATCATAATTGACGGTTAAGCGCGTTGGCAGTGATGGAGGGAGGAGGGAGAGGGTAATATGTTATAGATGAAGTCACACAACTGTGCTTCACGAGCCACTATTGGATCGCGGGGTGCATACACATTGGGATATCAAACAACTTTGAAACGTTTAATGCTTTACTGAGTGAGAAAGTACGCAAGACTGTTTTGAAGAGCAAATCTGATAAGTTATGTGTTCGCTATAAACAAAAATATATGTATACATAAAAAATAATAAAATAAATATTCTTAAAAATGTGGCTAATCACATACTACAGGCGATACAAAACCAACACAGCCGTAAAATATGTTCATAATTGCTAGCTGGCTATGCCACATCCTGTTCTATTTGTATCATATGTCATAGGGTGGTCAATTATTTGCTCATTTATTTCCTCTCTTTCTGGTGTGTGCTGCATGTATTTTTTTTTTCAAAAATTTATTCTTGCATGTTATAAGGGTGTCTCTCAGACAATTTTCTTGTTGTTCTTGGGAACAGTATTTGTCAGCTGTTAGGTACTGTCCCCAACTGCAGAAGGCACAACTGGGCTGGCGTTGTCGAGGGAGGTTGATCTCTGGTGACACGCTTATGTGTCAATTTGCAAGGGGGGACATATCTGTCGGTAGGCTCACTACCTGAGGTGGCTCCACTCTGGAAAACAGTCGATAATGTATCATTCCCTTTTAGACAGCTGGCAGTGCGGGTTGCATTCCGCAGGGTTCCTACCATCACGGAGCCTCTTAGTGTACGGCTTTGGAGAGGTTATCTTCTACGTATCCGTTAGCCTTCCCTTTCTGCAGAATTACAGCCAGGGGCTGACTCTGGCCTCGTTTTTCCAGTGTGATATACTGCCTGGCTTCCTGTGGAATTTCGGCGCGCAATGGAGTCTTCTCTTCTCTGGCGTTTCGTGTCCCTTTTCACTTTGCTGTTTTATCTGGGGCTATTCTGGCTACGAGCTCGCTAGATAAGACTTTAAATTCCTTTTAGGGCAAAACGATGGGCGTGAGGAATTTTCGAAAGGACAGTTGACTCGGGTGGCGTCCTCTGGAGGCGGTCTGATTGGCTCTGTCTGCGTGGGTGACAGGTCTAGCTATCTGTCATAGCTGGCCCGAGGATTAGATCTTTCCAGTGGTTGGTATATCGAGTTTAGGGGGGCGGGGACGCCGAGTTTTCATGTGGGTGGACGAAGAGTCAGTGCACACTTCTCGTGTAGGCTCCAACTAGTTCTGAAGTTTTCTTTCAGATAGGACCTGAAAAGTTTTAATCGCTCCCCTGGGCTGAGTCCTGAGCGTTTAGTTCTCGGAGGTGTCCGCCTAAAGCGGATCGCTGATGTAGAAAATTCCACGTTTCGATCTGGACAGTTGTTCGCTTTGTGAAACAGCTGTGTTTTGTTCACTCGAGACTTGAGATTAGACAACCACTGTCGTACTGGTCGTACCAACGTGCTAGTGTTTTATGCAATTCCATTCTGGGGACACTTATCTAATATATAATGCAGAGTATCCGTATATTTGTACGTGTTGCATACAAATCTGCAGTTTTGTTCCAATCTTTATGAAATTTTGTACACGTAAGCTTCAATCCATAAGGATCCTCGCCGTAAGTGTAAGAATCACATACGATATGTAGTTCACGAGATATGACGTCATAAACAATGAAATGCGCGAAAAACGGCCGCATTTTGCGAAAATGCTGCTCATTTTCTCCTAAACCATTGGACCGATTTCAACCAAATTTGGTACACACATTCCTTACCGTGAGGTAACAATTTATGCATGGTTAAGAATCACATACAGCACATGGTTCAAAAGATATTACGCCATAACCAATAGAAATCGCAAAAAATGCCATATAATGCGGCGAGACTTTCGAAATACACTGTATCAGAATGACAGTACTTAGCGACTTGCAACAAACTTTAAACATAATTTCAAACCTTTATTAAACTTTTTCTCCCTGGCAACCAAAGTAAAATGATGAAAGGAAAAAAGTTTCTCGCTTACTACTTTTCCGCTATTTATGGAGAAAAACTACCGCTTTCGGTATGACGTTACGATTTATAATTTGAACATTACAAATTGAGCGTCAGGAAATTTCACAGACAGTATACATATATATAGTGGAATGTAGCTTCTAAATTGTATCATATTCCGACACGTAGTTCATGAGATATGAGCACATAAACAGTAGCATTCAAGGAAAACCTCCCCATCACGCACCAAGTTTCTTCTTTACTACTAATTGTATTTCCAAGAGATTTTACAGACATACAGTCCTTATACAAACACGTGAAAAATGGCAGGAATAATTGATAAATACCCGGGCAACGTCGGGTTTTCAGCTAGTACTCAATATTCGCGATTTGCGCTTTGATTTTGTGTGTGTACGTCCTAGACGACAGTGGCAGCATTTACCTGACAACTGCTATCTACCGTGACAGTGGGGCTGTTATAGTTAAATGCCGATACTACTTCACAGATCGTTGTGAGTTTCACGGACGTAAGAATTTATTGTTTCATCTCCACTCCTTAATCATCGACTAGTCGCCAGCGAGATCCAGCGTCAACAGATCAAGCCGACTGAAGGTTGTTGGTAAAGTGATGCTCACTATTTGTTATGGTTTTTTTATACAGTTGCAGTACTCACCCATCAGTGTATATGTGCGTGAGTATGATCGATGTTTGACTTCTCTTTCCTATAATTAATTTCTTAGCGCCTCTTTCCACTTTTCTAGTTTTTCACGATAGGACAAAGCCACATTTATAGTCAGTTATTTCACTTTGTTGATTAATTTAGTGCAAAAAATATTCCATGTAAAAAAAATCACGGTTCGATTTGTTACATACTATTTTATAATTATAATTTGCTCATCACAAATTTATTTCGCTGCGTTAACCGATTTTACTGCATTTGATGTCATTTTTCTAAATATTTCTTTTCATTTGTAAACCTTTGCTTGACTAAACTTTCAACTGTGGTTTCATATACAACATCCTTTATATTAATTGTTAACTATCCCCTGAATATCTATGTGTTAAATTAAGAAATGTATTTGTTTAAGTCATCAATTTACTTTCCTGTAAAAATTCCTAACTCATTATTTTGGAGGGGTAATTAGATAGATAGTTAGAAGACTGTGTTTATTATCAATTATGATCAATTATCTCGCCAGCGTGGTTGTTGATTTAGTGTGTTGGATATTTTCCCATGTTTTTTGAGAAAAAAGTATGGTGAGGACCCTTGATATTAACATTAATGAGGATTATATTTAAAATTAATTCGCATGTCTGTCATTCTTGCACAACTGCATACCAGTGGATCGTCTCCTGACGAGCAAAAATATATCCACTCTGTGGGGTTGTCATCCCTCCTTTCCTTTACATCATACAATGGTTAACTTTCTATTTACTTATTCTCCGACTGCAAGATTATACCTTATTTGCTTGTTGTTCAACGTTTCTAGCCGTGTTTACAGTGACGAATTGTTTCACTTTATACTACCATTTTCTATTTATGTCACGATGGACCAGTGGATTTTTAATGAATCTTCCGTATCGATTGGTAAGGAGAGTATGGAGTATTTGCAAGTAGAGCACTATGGAATTAATAGGTTACATAACTACTTAGTTATTAATTTTCAAGTTAGTTTATTGAAAAAGTATCTAAATCTATACATCTTACAAAATAGGCCCTATGTCGGTATGTATGTCTGTATGTTCTGCATCTCCTCCTAACCTACTGGGCCGATTTCAAACAAAATTGATACACATGTTCCTTACTATCAGGCAACAATCGATGTCGGCGTAAGAATCACCTACGACTCATATGTCATGATATATTACGTCATAAACAATGACATTCATGAAAAACGGCCGCATCATGCGATAATATTCTACATCTCCTCCTAAACTAACGGACGGATTTCAAACAAATTTGGTACACATATTCTTGAAGGCCAAAAATCATTTGTACGGTAGCAAAAGCCCCAAACGATACATATTTCATATGTTACCGCATCATAGATGATGAAAACTACCCCATGGGCGGCGCGTAAGAGCGTGATTTTATTCTTCAACTATTTGACAATGAAATCACTTGTATAAACTTTAAACTTAATTTCAAATCTTTACGAAACTTTTAATTTAAACATCCTTACATTCTGATATCGTGCTCTGTCCTAAATTTACCTGAATTAAAAATTAAAACCCAGAATTTACATTGCATACCTTTAGTAAGTGAGGTGGAAAAGCAGGAAAATAGATGGCAGCCACGGTGGAATAGCCGAGCGGTCTAAAGCGTCTCGCTGCGGAGCGCGCGGTTGCTCGCCGTACGAGGTTCGAGTCCTCCCTGGGGCATGGGTGTGTGTGTTGTTCTTAGGTTAGTTTACCTTAGTTTAAGTAGTTTGTAAGCTACGGACTGATGACCACGCAGTTTGTTCCGATAGATATACAAACATTTGAACAGATGGCACAGCATTTTCACTTATGTAAACAGTCAGTTTGAAGTTCTGTCAATACCATCTTCCAGAAAATGGAGAAGGGGGTGGGTTGGCAGATCCCTCCTAACAATTACTGTGCTCTCCCCTCATTAACCAACATCCACCTAAATATAATAAAGGAAATGAAGATTGAATCAGATCCAAGTTAAAATGTACTTAATTTATTTCACAAAAGAATCAGATCCATCGACTAACAAAAATAGGAAAAGTTCTCAAAACTTTAAAAATGTCAAACACTTGCAATTTAGAATACATGAACAAATACAAAAATGACACTAATAAATGACTGGCAAGTTCCTAATATAACTTTAATTTCGCCGGCCGCGGTGGCCTAAGGGACTGAGGAGCTCCAGTCACGGTCTGCACGGCCACTACGGTCGGGGGTTCGAATCCCCCCTCGGGCATGGATATTTGTGCCGTCCTAGTTCGTAAGTAGTTCATAAGTAGTTTGTAAGTTTAGGGACTGATGACCCCGTAGTTAAGTCCCATAAGCTATACAAACATTTGAACATTTGAACTTTAATTTCGGACAGTGGCATATAACTCAAAACACGAAGTTGTATGCTATAATTAGGAGCCCTTTTCACATGAAATGATGCTTAAGAAAACCGTCAAAAGGAAGAATCCTAACTCTCGACTAGATAAGCAGTTGCCAGCAATACTGGAACTGGGAACTGGAACTGCTGGAACTGGGACGTTGGCGGCAGTGCGTTGGAGTGCTGCAAATCGCGGTCCGACTGAAAGAAAAAACTTCTCAGAAGCGTGAATGACCTACTCTCAGCCTCTTTGTCCACGGTAAGAAAGTAACTAAAAAATAAAAAAAATAAAAATCCTTAGTGAGTTTTGGAAACCACCTCTTCAATTGCAACTTATAGAGGGCATGGTTTCAGTCAATCTCTGTTATCAGAAGCACACTGAATCCCTCCCCCCCCCTCCCCAAGGGTAATGCTGAAGTAACCATTAAATGTTAATTGTACCCACTAATTAGTCCAAGCAATTTTGACGGTTAACTGTGAAACTGGCAATAAATAAATAAAACCTTGAAAGCCTTGAGGAAACATCCGTGTAGTGTAAGGCACGATGTTACGGATTGTATGGCTCCTCCCGCCAGAGGTTCGAGTTCGCCCAAGTATATTATATCAGCTCCGTCAATGGACTCGGCACATCCCTCTCTCGCTCTGGTGCCACCCAGAAGCGCTTTAGAAACAGGCAAGATTCATTGGCTGGGACTTCATTCCTAAAAATTTTACTGTTTGGCCCTTAAGACTCAAACACATTTGAATACTTTACTTTGAAACTTGATTCAAGTTAGCCAACATGGGCGAAAATATTTGCAAATTTTGGAAACACACGTTTGTTTTATTTAAGAAAAAGATTGCAACACCTATTAAAAATTTACAAGTTAAGTTAGAAACATTTAGAATTTACAAAGGTCTATTCATGCTTTACCCTAAGTATCTGTTAATTTGCTATGTTTCAGATATGTAGAAAACACTGATGGAAATCTGCCTAACGTATTTTAGCTTACCAAACTTTTAGAATCCACTGAGAACCTGTCAGGAAAGTGAGGAAAAAACCATATCTATATGCTGGTTATCTTTTCTTCATGGAAAGGCTCAATGTTACTTGAATTGTCTTTGCGACTACTGAACGCTGACTATTCATATTACGATAATGATTACTGAATAGAACACAAGAATTTCAGTGGAACGATTCAGTCCATATAAAAAGATATTTTAGAAAAAAGAAAAACACTTACTCAAAGTCAAATGCGTTAAACCTACTTATAACAGTTAGACACTACTGTCAGTATACTGTTGTCAAGCATTTCCGCATTAGAGTCGCAGACTAAATTGTAGAAAGCACAATAGTTATTCAAACAGTCCATTGTTCTACTGCTGCAGTAGTATTGTGCCAAACGGTCAAATGATACACAGTTGGAAATACTAATCAAAATACTGACTGAAAAATTGTAAAAAAGCTATCTGTTCTGGAAGTCCATCATTAATGTTATTTTAATATGGTTTGTTTCGTTGCGGCAGTAGAGGCACTAGTTGATTCACCTTGGCTGTGGGTATGAAGCGGGCAGAACCAATAGCGCAGAGAGGTCAAATACCGCTAGCTATTTTCACTTCCTGCCTGGTCTGCAGTTTTCATCCTTACGTCTGTAGCTTTTTTGTATTTAGTAAGCCGTCTCTCTCTCTCTCTCTCTCTCTCTCTCTCTCTCTCTTTTATCAAAGTCATGATGTTTGATAGCTGTGAATTTACTCCACTACAATCGTTTTAGTTTATTTCTCAGTTTTATTGCTTCTGTGTGATTGTCTAACGTCTTGTCAAAGTTCTCGCGTTTACGTTAATTAGCTAGTGTAGTGTTCTATAGCGAATATTCGTTCGTTTCTCTGGGGAACTGTAGGTGCTGTGTACAAATGCGAGCAGAGATGGCGACAATTCGCTTCCAGCTTAAGGCTGCGGCTGAAGGACACCATTGATGTGAGCAGGTCGTGGAGGTAGCGGGAAACGTCCGCTCTACCATAGTGTCTACCGATCTGTCCACGACTGCGCCTAGCCCTGTTACTGCTCGCAATAAGGCAGACACCCGACTCGTGGTCGTATCTTTATAAATAGGATTCTCTATCAGTAGTTCACCTTCACGTCATCAAACGTGCTATTTACTGCAATTAGAACCTGTGGTAAGTCAGAAAAGTTTTTTTTTTTTTTTTTTTTTTTTTTTTTTTTTTTTTTTTTTTTTTTTTTTTTTGGAAAACGTGTTCTCTTTTAATTTGGCTAAATCTTGCAGTGGGATAGAGATAGCGTAAAGCATTTGGGCTAATTTGATTGACTATTGTGAATATCAAGGGTGGCTTCAAATTTTTTGTTTTCCTGGGTGTGGTTTTTTTCTTGTTTTTGACTGACTAAATTTCTGAGACACAATGATAACTTTTAAAAAGTGAATTGTTTAATTTTTCGCCCGAATCAAAAAGGGAATTAATATTTTCCGTTTCTTTCTGTGACTGAGAAAAAAAATGTAGTGCACGTAATTTACATGTTACATTTCTGCGACCGAATGAGGTTAATATTGAATACTGATACTTCCAAAAGAAAGTACTAGTTCCTACTTTTCAGATTAGTACATCACGTAGACGTGGCTACACAGCTGGAAACCGGCACGCCAAAACTCTATCAACGCTTGCATTATCATTCATATCTCGGCTTCTGGCCGTATGCCAGAGACCCTACATACCCACCCTAGCGTAACTTGAACTAAACACGATTTTTTTTTTCAGTTCCTCATTTTCAGCAAAATATCCAAGCACATAAATTTTATTTATTGCATATTTAACGCTTATCTTCCTTTTAGTAATTATTTTTATTACTCATTTATTTTTTACGTTCGAGAGCAATTTTTTCATCATACGACGGCGCACAAAAGAAAGTCAATTATGAATCGAAAAATCATTTTATTACTAGGAATATACTTCAGTTACAGTTACTTTTCCACATAGTCACCGTAAAGATCATTTGTCATAACGGTAAACGGGCTTTTCAATACCCCCTTCATAAACGGTTGCCTCCAGAATATGGAGACATCATTTTAAAGTTCTCCATCGTGCAAAAGTGTTTTCCTCCCATGCCATGTTTCGGCAGTATAAGAACCAGTGGCGCCGCGTCCATTCGTGTGCACTGGTTCAGTAAAGTCACAGAAAAATAGAAGATCGTCCAAAAAATAAAATGGTATGTTTTAATTGTTATTCTTCATTTCATTAGATCATTTTATCTTTATTATCAAAGTATGTGGGTGCGTCAGTAAATAAGACGTAAACTGAGATAGACACGCATTAAAAGGTGATTTACTTTTCACCTGACTCCACCTCTGAATTTAAACACTCGTCCCATCGTTCGAGCAGGCTTTAAACGCCTGGACTTCGAATTTTTGTGGCAGCGGTGTACCCTATAAATGACGCTCTTGATCTGTTACTTTATTTGGTTCCTTAAACTGCTACAACCCGCAAGACGGATGTGTCGCAGTGGTAGAGAAATACCGCTACACAGCGCGCAGTACTGGCGTGTCTACCTCAGTTTGCGGCATACTAACTCACTCACTTTTCACTGACTAAACGTTTTGAGTTTGGAGCCAAACCGCAAACACACCATAGCGTTACCCAGGCACAGCTGAGGTTCTCATTCTCTTCTTAACACCCAGAGGTCTTTCGGCAAGAAGCAGCTAGTGGCGAGGGCAAACATCGGTAGTAACACGCGCCTTTCCGCTGGTAAACGCACCAGATCCTATGGTACTCGGAGTCTGACGGACACACACGAATTAGCACGAACGTAAGACAATGTAGATAGTTCCTGCACTTCGTCTTGCGCATGTGCAAAGCGCCCCTAAAAGCAACATCTGCGCCTCTCAGTTGCTTCTGGCACATTGAACATTTATCAAATACGTGACATATTTGGTAGAATTTCTGATAACTGATAGTCATCTGATGCAACAGCTGTAGCTGTAAATGCCTCCAGAATATCCAAATATGAATGAATATACTGTCGTTAACCACCATCCATACGAATAGCTGTGTGATTGCAAACATTACTTTGAGGCACAAGATAAAGAGCGTTGTCATCTAGCGAAAAACTATACTTATCTTCCAATTTTGCATTTATAACATATTGTGAAAAAGTAATGACTTTTGTTTTGTTACATGTCTCGAATATTTGGGGTTTATCTGAATATGTCGCAAAATAGTTAACTCCATGTCATCAACCGCAAAGCCCGTCTGCTAACTCATACATCGCCTTACAAAGATGCCTCTGAAATCCTTGTCAATACGTTAATACTGTTAGTCATGGTTTCCTATTGTCAAAAAATAATTTGTTTCTCTTATGAATAAGATAGTAAAGAAAACGACTGTGTTGATAATTTTTGCACAGTGCTTTTACTATTTAAAAACTAACGCAGTCATCAAATACACAATAAACGCAAAACAGAAGCAACACATTAGTTAGCCACTCAGCAGCTTGTCGTCTCCCTAAGGTAGTTTCTCCACATCGTGTCCCAGGTGCCTTAGTGAGTGCAACGTCTGCCCGTTAATCAGAACACCCTGGTTTGAACAACGTCTAGATACGAATTATCAACTTCTTCACTGCATTTAATGTAGTGCTCACAAAAGCCAGCTACAAATGTAGCGACTTCCTGGATTTTATGAGTAACAAAAGTACCAACATTATTTTAGCCTCTCTTAAGCTATCCATTGAGGTAGTTAGTGACGTTACTGCGCACTGGAAACGCGAAGGATAACCACTGCTAAACCAAGACCAGGAAAACTGCCGAGCCTTGAGGAGGGCGTTTGCAAAACATCAAATGTACTCAGCCAAAGGAAGCTCCTGAGCGCTAACAGAAGTTCAGCAAGCTGAGTGATCGCACTATTCAGTGTTAACAGGAAAAGTGGACTACAGTCGCGCTGCCCGTCATAATCCACACATTTGTGTAATCAGTGTTACAGAGTAAGGAAAGGCCCCACTGGGCAGTGGATTAATCTAAAAGACTGAGTTGAAGTGATAACTCGCGCTACATCCTGTGGTAACCGAGTTGTAGGCTTTGGTAAACGTTATCTGTATTCACGCGAGGTGCGAACCTGAATTGCGTATGGATGTGTTAACAGTATGCATCTATTTATTGTGGATGGATTGTGGTCCCTTATTGTGTCCAAGAGAAAGCAATATTTGTTAGGCAATCGCTTATGGGCAACAATAATCCCTAAATGGCATCACATGCCGATAATCCCCATCTATGCCCCATGGAAAACCTCAAGGATGAGTTAGAACGTTGACACCACCCGTCTAACATCACAACCTTCACAGATTTAGGTTCTTGAGGATATGATTCACTTAATTGACAAAGTCAGGATACTGCTTTCAGTTATTGTGTATTCTAGTGCTGAACTGTAGGAAGTGCCAATCTAATGTTGACGGTTGTGTGCACTTATGATGTGATACAAACACTGTTTACTCTTTAGATTTGTTAGTATGTCATTGATTTCCTGTAACCACTATTAGCATAAATAAATAGGTTTTTCTCTATGATAGTGTGATTGTTACTCTGCCGAACATTTGCAAGTTACGTCTTTTTTTGAAGTCCGGACGGAAACGTCGAAATAACCATATAGTGTCATTATTTTCAGTACACTAGTCTTCCGGTGGACATACAGCGTGTGATAATGTCGTATTCTTTCTCTGCCACCTATAATAGTTGTAGAACAATATCCTAAGCATGTAAACAAGTGTAGTTCTTGAAGGTATGGATGCTTAATCGTGGAGAACTGAAATACGCTCTAGTATGCATCTAAGTGTTCGTCGCTCAACGGCAAAGAACAGCAAGTTACCCGCATCTTCACTGCTGCAGCTGTAACGCACAATTACACAGGGTAGTCCTAAAACAAAATGTCAAGAATCAAACGGCTAGTAGAGAGGAACAAAATCAGAAGATTTCGTAGAGGAATCTGTGGCCAGAAATGACTTCTTGAGCCAGTAAAGAGCGCTAAAGAATGAGTTGTTTACAAACGCTTCGCTTGCTGGATTTATCACTTCCCGCATTATTTGCTACATGAGGTCGTACTGAACTTCTGGATGATATTCCAGTAGCTGTTATCTGACGAATGTGGTTCCGACACGATGAAGCCCCAGAGTAGTTTAGTCGAAACGTAAGGAATCACCTGGATGCTATCTACGGCCAGCAGTGGATAGGACGGGGCAGACCAGTTCCTTCGCCACCTGATTTACCCTGCCTTGATTTCTTCCTACGTTGTTATATTAAAAGCCTGTTGTACGAGTGTCCCATCACTTCTGAAGAAAATGTTGTTGCCCGCGTGTCTGTTGCTGCTGGACATGTGGTCGACATGCCTGACGCCGTTTCTAATGTATACCTATCCATGCACCGTTGCTGTGAATATTGTGTCACTGTTGGTGGCAGCTCTTTCGAATACCTCATGTAAACTATGAATAAATGAATTATTTGTCTTTCATTCTTCTGTACACGCTCGCACTGTAATATGTCCTTACCGATCACTCCTTATTATACTCAATCTGCTTACTTGGATGCCATCTACCCGCCGTTTCATTATAAGATATATTTTGGCGTCAACCTACTTATTTGACGGATATAAATTACAAATTATAATAATAGGTTAATATTAAAATGGGTTATGTTAGTTATTGTCATTCATGTCCAACTTCTCTACAGAAACAAATAGCCAAATATTTTCAAGGGTGAAACCTCGTGGAAACAATGTCTCTTTGGCTAAGAAAGGTGCTTTGATGGTTGTTTTCACTGTAAGCAATAGTAGATGCGAACGTATACCGTGACACACTGATCAAAATGGGGAGAGCAGTTCAAAGCGAACTATGCAGCACATCGAGTTCCAGCAGAATTTTAATCTATGACGGCCGCAGAAAAATCTATGGACTCAAACACTAATCTGACGATTTCAGTATGAGGCGTTTCTGACTACGCAGTACAGTCCTTACTTGGATCGTAGGAAATTTCGCCTTTTCCTACATATGTAACAGTACCTTGGATCACAGCGATATCCAGCAAATGAGGCTGGTCCGGACTGGATACCCATTAGATTTCTATCTGATTATGCTGAAGCGATAGCTTCTTACTTAACAGCCATTTACAACAGCTCTTTCAAAGAAGGATCTGTACCAAAAGATTGGAAAGTTGCACAGGTCACACCTATATTCAAGACACGCACTAGAGTAACCCTTTAAACTACAGGCCTATATCATTGACGTCAATTTGCAGCAGCGTTTCGGAACATATTCTGTATTCAAATATTATGAATTATCTCGAACAGAATGATCTATTGACCCAAGGCCAACACGGATTTAGAAATTATCGTTCATGCGAAACACAACTAGCTCTTTACTTACACGAAGTTATGGGTTCTATCGACAAGGGTTCGGAAATGGATTCCGTATTTCTTGATTTCCAGAATACTGTTGACACCGTACCTCACAAACGGTTTTTAATCAAATTGCTTGGTTATGGTATATCGCCACAAATTTGCGACTGGATAGGGTATTTCTTGCGAGAGAGGACACAGGTCGAAATAATCGATGGTAAGGCATCGACTAAAACAGAGATGATATCGGGCGTTCCAAGGTTAGTGTTAGAGGTCCTCTGCTATACCTGTTTACATAAACGATTTGGGGGAAAATGTAAATAGCTCTCTTAGGTTGTTTACAGATAACGCCGTCATTTACCGCCTAGTAAAATCATCTGAAGATCAAAACCAACTGCAAAACGATCTGAATAAGATATCACTATGGTGTAAGAATTGGCAATTGACTCTAAATAATGAGAAGTGTGAAGTCGTCGATGTGAGTACGAAAAGAAATCCGTTACACTTTGTTTTCAAGATAAATCAATCAAAAGTGAAGTCCGTAAACTCCACAAAATTCCTTGGATTTGCTATTACTTCAGAATTAAACTGGAAAGAAACCAGAGACTGCGTTTTATTGGCAGAACACTTAAATGATGCAACAGAACTACTAAAGAAACTGCATACACTACACTTGCCCGTCCTTTTTTAGAGTATTGCTGCCCAGTGTGGGATCCTTATCTGGTGGGTTTGACGGAGGACATCGAAAGAGTCCAGAAAAGGGCAGCTCGTTTCGTATTATCACGATACAGGGGAGACAGCGTTACGAAAATGATACAGGGTCTGGGATGGAAATCATCACAACAACGGCGCTTATCGCTGCGGCGTGGGCTATTTACGAAACTCCAATCGTCAACATTCTCCTCCGAATGCGAAAATATATATGTTGACTCCCACTTACATAGGTAAAAATGATAATCAGAATAAAATACGAGAAATCAGAGCCCGAACGTAGAGATTCAAGTGTTCTTTCTTCCCGCGCGCTATTCGAGAAGGAATGGGAGATAAATAGTATAATTGTGGTTCGATGAACCCTCTGCCAGGCACTTAAATGTGATTTGCAGAGTATCCAATGTAGATGTAAATAAGAAACAGTGCATTAAACCGATTATGTGCTCAACGGATCTTTTAACAAAGTGGCAAGCCACCATATGAAACAGACACTGACTATACTAAAAAAATTTGACTGCGAGAAAGATATTCAAAGAAAAAAAAAAAAAAAAAAAAAAAAAAAACACAAACCACTTTCTTAATGTTTGATTGCAAGAATTTTATGTAGATCAGTACCTGATTAAAAAAATACTGTGTCATAATCAATTAAGTGCAGTGTTGCATAACAATCATTTACTATGGTACAAATAACGAAAATCTGTTCGACAAGATTACCAACATCAATACTGCACTTTAAATCCACAAATAACTAATAATCAAATAAAGGAAATAGGTTAATCTTCTAACTACGTAAATGAAACAGGAAAGAAAGGTGAACTTTATTACTTATTATTAATAATCACCATTACATTACCTACATAATACAACTTTTTCCTAAAGACATGAAATGCAATTACCTTCATTCCAGCGGTGGTACAACGTTTTCATACTAATAGAAGTGCACTATATATTCCAAATACAATCAAATAAACTTGCTGGCACAGCAGCCTCTGCTCTACATCGGAGACATACACACAACTCAACTGCTCTCTAAGCGAGCTGAACCAGAAGTCCAACTCTCTCTCTCTCTCTCTGCGCGAGCTACAATGCTATGCAATACATAATTTTTGCCAAAGATGAAACTTCACAGACTTAAGTACACATATCGATACACACAGTAGAAGCAATATTATACGTGTTCTTGCAAGCAAGTTACTCGACACAAAACAGGAGACACAATACTAGACTTGTGGTAATTATTTCAGCAATCAGTCGTAAGAAATATAAATTTTTATTTATTATTATTATTTTTATTTGTACACATTTTATATATAAACAGTAAACGAGACTCATTAATAAAGAACAGTTTAAAGTTAAAATTCCTCTTAAAATTACAATAAAATGTAACTTTTTCTACCATAAATATACATCATATAATTTTGTTATTTATATGAAACTTTAAAGAGGGCATCTTAGTCGAAAATGACTCATGCTGACGTCAACTGAGTAAGGATTGTAACAGCTGCGTCAGTACAAACGCAACCTCCAACATGGAGGTCGAGATATTGTAAGTATTTTAATTGGTTTTAAGGTATGTATTTTCATCATTGACTATAACTGAAACTTGTACAATTGGCTTATAATGTGACATGTATGGTATTCTAACTGGCCCTTTTGTATTTATTTTAGCATTGATAATGACCACACAGTGGTCGAAATCTGGATTTGCAAACAAATAAAAATTTATATTTCTTACGACTGATTGCTGAAATAATTACCACAAATTAAATACAGTCGTGGAGCACCAATTCCAACATGGAATCAAGCCTGACAATATTAGACATTTTCTTACAATTTTTCTTTTTATGGAGACGTTTCAGCGTTTCTGACTACGCAGTACCGTCATGATTTGGATCGTAGCAAATTCCGCCTTTCCCTCTATATGAAACAGTAACTTAGATCACAGCTATTTCCATCGTATGGGGCGATCAAAGATAGCGTCAGTAAGTGAATATACTCATAGACACATATTGAATGTATAAAAATTTGACCCTTTCTCTTTCCAGGAACGTCGGAATTTTGTGTCTATCTGTCATTGTTTGAAAGCAATGAAATTTTTAAATTTGTTCCTTCAGTTTGAATAACCCTGTATTAAACAATACCACAAAAAGTGGTCTCTGAAAAAAAATAGTGATGAAATCATCCTACTGTAACAAGTTACTTAGCACTGTCACTCTAGATATATAGTGCAATGTCAGAAACAGCTGCACAATGAATACGTTGTCCACAACAGTGCAGCCGCGGCGCCCACTTAGTCGCTCATCAGGTCAGCCCGACCACTACCCTCCCCTACTCCCCAGCCTCCTGCCTCGGCCCACAACATCTCAGGCCCACAACGTCTTCAGTAGCGACGTGTTCTCCGGCTGGTTCGGGCAAAGTGGTTACTTTGCCCGAACCAGCCGGAGAACACGTCGCTACTGAAGACGTTGTGGGCCTGAGATGTTGTGGGCCGAGGCAGGAGGCTGGGGAGTAGGGGAGGGTAGTGGTCGGGCTGACGCTCGCGACTGGGTAATCGCGGGCTCCACCTGGTGTATAAAACATGAGGCCGATTTATATACCGCCGCCGCCACCGGCGAAACTCGAGCAAGTCGTTATGTAATGCGCGCCAGGGATTCCCAGATTCACGTGGGGGAGGAAACGCGGAGGGCGGGCCGAGTGGAAAGAAATGACGCCACGCGAGACCGAGATATACGGCGGGGGCTCAGCTCGAGACGAGACGACTGCACTGTAAAATTTACCAGATTCTACAAAATGAGTAAGCACGTTGAATACCTCAAGCAGGGTCCGACACAGGCAGCAGTAGGGAACTGCGAAATTTATCCTCCCGTTGCTTTACGCTTTCGGTGTGCACAGTGAAGGTATTTCAATTTGCTGCTGTAGTGGGTAAAGGCTTGTGACTTGTAACACTGCCTCACATCGACCTTTAAGCTCGACGTCTCAGAGCTATTCTTCAAGAGTCACGCGATAGCGATATCTGCAGATACAGTTGGGTGTGATATGACGCATTACGTATAAAATGACGGTGCATTGTATAGCATCTTTGATGCATGGTCGACTTGCGATAGCAGGGGCGCGAGTTACGTACGGGCAGCGAGATGACGCCACGAGCATTGAGGCGCCGACAGAGACCTGATAACTCTCATTTGCTCTGAGTTCTTAGTTGGGTTAAGAAGGAGGTTTCACCTTAGATTTAGGCAAAGGTATAACCTTTCGCTTATGTAAATCATACTGAGATATTGTATCCGTTAAACGTTTAGGCTTCACCTCATTATTAATGCTAATATAAGGTCCTAATAACGTTCCTCATAGCTATAAATGTTTTCCTCACTATTGATCGCATCCATTCCTGGACTCCCCACTTCTGTTCTATCCAAGAAACAGCCCTGTCCCGCCTCCTCCTGAAGCTCCTAGTTGGCCGAACCTGGGGCCACAACCCTTCCACTGTCCGCTATCCCTCATCAGCCTCATCCTCTGCATCTTCCATCCTGCATGGATCTCCGTTCACCCCCCCCCCCCCTCCCGTCCTTCTACAATTCCCTGGAGATCATGGTATGCCACGCCTTCCGCCTCGCCTTCTTCAGCCCCTTCTCCCACCTTGTCCGCTTCACTGAACACCTCTACTTCCGTTCCTTTACCGCATACTGGATCCCCCTCACCCAACTGTTCATTCTCTGCTCATGCTATTACCTCTGTATCTCCTACACCCGCCCCCCCCCCCACTCTCCACCTGTCCACCGTCCTTACCATTTCCTGTGGCAATTTCTGCACCAACCCCCTCCCTGACAATGCCCTATCCTGAGATAACTATCCCTTGTACCAGCTCTGATTCCTCCGCCCCTCCTCTGTCCTTGATCATCTCTTAAAGTACCCACCTTCCTCTCCCCTCCCCCTTCTTGTCGGTCAATCTGGAATCCGCCCTCCTACTCCTTATAGCTTCCATGGACATCCCACCCCCATCCTTCTCCCGGCCCTCGCTTCTTTCCCCATTGCTCCTCCTCTGCTCCCTTTACCCCCCTCTTCCTCCCTCCTTTTATTTAGAACATCAGCCGGAAACGACTCCAGCCGAAATGATGTTGGTGAAACGTCTACGCGATCGTGCTGTAGTATAAAATCGTACTCAGAAATGAATCTGAAGAAAATTACACACTATCTTCGTATACGAAGCAGTGTGACCGTGTATTTCAGTGTACGAATTGCATACAGTTTTGTTCTAATCTTCATGGAATTTTGTACACGGAAGTTTCAATCCATGAGGACGATCGCGGTAAGTGTATGGATCATGTAAAACTCATAGTTCAGGAGATATTATAAGGAATGAGATGCGAGAAAAACTACTCCATCACGCGACAGTGTTGCACAATTCCTATTCTGTAACGGTAAAAACTACATACGATACATGGTTAAGGGCATATAATGTCGTAAACAATAGGAGTTGCAAGGGCCGACCGGGGTGGCCGAGAGGACTGAGGCGCGCTAGTCACTGTCTGCACGGCCACTACGGTCGGAGGGTTCGAATCCCCCCTTGGGCATGCATATTTATGCCGTCCTTAGTGTTACCTAGTTCATAAGTAGTTTGTAAGTTGAGGGACTGATGACCCTGTAGTTGGGTCCTATAAGCTGTACAAACATTTCAGGAGTTGCAAGAAAGTGCCACATAATGTGACGAGACTGTATGAATTCAGTATATGAGGGCGAGATTACCTAGAGACTTGCAACAAACTTTAAAGATAATTCCAAAACTTTATTGAGCTATTTCTCGCTGACAACTGCAGTAGAATTACGAAAGGAAAATAGTTTCTCGCTTACTACTTTTCCGCTGTTCGTGGACTAAAACTATGTCATTCGGTATGACGTTAGGTTTGCAATTGCTACACTACAAATGGTAGCCGCAGGAAATTTTACAGACAGTATACACACATATAGCTGAATGTACCATCGAAATTGTTTCACAGTACGAGACATAGTTCATGGGAAACCTCCCCGTCACGCACCAAGTTTTGATCTATTACTTCTTTACTACTAATTGTATTCGCAACAGATTTACAGAAAACCAGAAGTTATATAAATTAATATATACTTGAAAAATTCTACAATTCTACAACACATAACTCAATAAATATGACATCATACGAATTTCTTTCTTTCTGTGGATAGTGCACGTATAACTTTGTACATTAGGCAACGTTATATATTCTCCGATAAATATAAAATGTTTTTAGAAGAAATGGTAGATGGGCAGATAGATAAGGGATAGGAGAAGTACTAACACGAGGCAATTTTTCAGCAATCAGTCGTAAAATTATTTATTTATTTGCAGATCTAGATTTGGCCACTGTGTGGTCATTATCAGTGCTTATGTTTTAATTATTTTAATTTTTTAAGCACTGATAACGACCACTCAGTGGTCGATATGTAGATCTGCAAATAAGTAAATATTCTTACGACTAATTGTTGAAGAATTCCCACAAGTCAAATGCAGTCGTGGAGCACAAATTTCACCATGGAATCAAGCCTGATAAAATCATATCCGAGAAACGCTGGGTTTTCAGCTAGCTTAAGTAATAAACGTGAGTATATATAGAGCTTAAGTGGCTAAAACAATTAAGGTCGAACGCTACACAGTCTGCAGAGGTGCGAAAGAGCTGCATAGTTAAGCACATGTGAGACAGCGAGCAGCAACACCTGTTATTGTACATAATTAACGGAGAGTGCTTCACTTCATGGTTCGTGCAGTGCAATCTGATTCCTTTAGCATCACCTGATTTTCTTAGACTGTACTCCATTACCCTGGTTTTGCGTTCATCTTATATGCACCTTTCAGTACACGGCGCTCCAGTACGCGCGGCTAATCCGCCTTCCACATTCAATTTAATAAAATATTTTACGCAGTAAAACTGGTTTAATCAACTATTGACTTCAACCTTGTAGACGTCCACTTAATGATGTCACATACAAACCTATCTACCTTCTAAGAACTTTGAGGAGGGGCCTCACAGAACTCGGCACCCAACATGAATATTGGGACGTCGCAATAAGTCTTCCCACCTCATGTACTAAGGAAGACACCTGAAGATGCACCTTTAACGGTGCGAAACCGTTCGTGACCTAATAAAGCAACAAAATAGAGCTAAGGCGGATTATGATAATTCATGGAAAGGAATCCTGGCTTAATTGTTCTAGAATTTGTCAACATTTTCTATGATGCTTCCTCTTTAAAGACACACTTTCGGCGTACGGAAGAAAAGTAATCTATCTGCATTGGTCTTCTTCTCGTTCTGGTGATGACCCAATCTGCATGGCACGACGGATGTCTCTCTGTGTACCTTTCTTCTTAAACACAACCTTCAAATGTTCTAGTTCAAATGTTTGTATAGTTTATGGGACTTAACTACGGTGTCATCAGTCCCTAAACTTACAAACTACTTATATACTAGCTAACAATAAGGACGGCACAAATATCCATGCCCGAGGGGGATACGAACTCCCGACCGTAGTGGCCGTGCAGACCTTGACAGGCGCGCCGCAGTCCCCTCGGCCTCCGCGGACGGCTGTTCTAGTTCCTGTGTTAAGGTATCTGCGTCGATAAATGTCGACACTAATATTTGATGACTATCTTTCCAATGTAACAATTTCTACTAAGGATAGCAGAATACAAACGAGAGATATGTAATTCAACTCATTTTGGCGTGTTTCAGTTATGAAATATTCTCGGGTTATTGGTCGAGAGGCGTCTAGTCGTAACGTTTCAATTGATGCCTTATGAATCATCTTCAGGCGAAGTGTCTTGATATCCGCTGGCCCGCTGTCAGATTCCAGCCGCCGGCCAATCTCGTACCCACGGAATCGCCCGGTGTACTCGATAGAGCGCGTATCTGGCTACAATGATGATGCTGTGTTCCGAAACGACAGAGGCCCTGCACACAAGGACTTTATTCTACAGGAATGGTTCAGTGAGCACGAGGACGAATCGTCACAACACCGGTAACATAGGATTGTAAATTAACTGTTGTTCAAAACCGTCTATCTCCGAAGGTTCTTCACCAATTGCTTTGAAATTTGACACAACGCTACAATCTAATACATCGAGGCTTAAATGTACATTTGACTGTGTATAAGACTTTGCAACTTTTTTAAAAACATTTTTCCGTATAAAAAGTGGCGTGTATAAAATCACATGGAGACTTTGTGGAAAGTGTGTATTGGTCAGTCTGGTAGGGCTGTAGCTATTAGATTATCAGAACAAGAGAGAAACTGGTTGTTAAGCAAGAAAGATTCAACTTTTATCGAACATCTTCTCACAGAAAACCAAACTTATGATGTGGACTGAGAAATTTTACATTCTCTCAAGAAAAGAAGAAAGATAACAATGGAAGTATTGGAAATCAATAAACATATGGCAGAAGACGCCAGTATAGTCTTAAATGACTAAACCTAGTTTCTTTCATTCCTTCTACTAAAATAAGTTTTAGTTATCGGTTTGTTAAATGTATCAAATGTTACAATTTCAGTACTATTTGACAATGTTGGAACCTCCACCTACCTCCATCCCCCCCCCCCCTCAACCCTCACCCTGCGTTTAACGACACTATTAAGCTCAGAACCTCAAGATATGACCATTATATTTTAGTAAATGTAATACAATGCTATAAAAATGTAATACTTTTTTGGGCACATGTCAGTTTGTATCATCTGTAACTGAATAACATCATTGTAAGTGGCATATCTGTGAAGAAATGTTAGCGACAGTCTTTTGTTACCTGATGATAGCCTAAGAAGCCCAAAGCCTGTTACGGAACATAAGGAATTTTTCCTTTTTGATAATATAACCACGTTCTGCCAAGCACCGACGAAAAATTCAGTTAACATTATATGAGCGTTCCTTCTGGAGAACGGTCCAGTGTGTACATCCAAACAAAATGTAACTTCTCAACCATGACGGTTACCTCAAACCTATTTACAGAAAGAAATCTGTCACATAATGCCAATGTTATTTGATTTCTATCACAACTTTCTTTCCTGTTAAAAAAAAAAAAATGGACTTAGATTCGAGATATCCCATTTAGAGAGAGCGCCTGTGGTCGGTACAAACCGTGAAAAATAGATGGCGTCACCCATACCCTTACTGGAATATTCACGTTTCCCAAATCCTGCAGAGTTTTCGAAATTTTTCGAAATAAAATAAATGTAAGGTACCGCGAAGCTTTTATGAAGTGGACTGTTCTATGTCGTTAGTAAGTTGATGGTGACAATATTCTGTTCCATTTCATAAAAGATGTTCGTAAAAAGTTTACTTTTTATTACACGAAATCAATACAGGAATCAAAATATTCAAATATTTCTTAAGCTTATGGGACTTAACTGCAGGGCCATCAGTCCCTAATCTTACAAACAACTTATGAACTAACTTATGCTAAAGACAACACAGATATCCATGCCCAAGGGGGAATTCGAACCTCCGTCGGGGAACGGCATTGCGCATCGTGGCATAGCGCCTAAATGCGCTAGGCCACTCCCCCGCTGCAATAGAGGAACCATTATACATTAAGTTATATAGGTTTAACAACTTAAAGCTATATGAGAATCTCAAAACAGCACTTCGATAATGATTCTATCCTCGTGTTTCCAGCAATGGTGTCGCGAGGTGTTTCATTGCCTCGACTGAAGCGAACTGTTGGCCTCCTTGGTGCTCTTTTGGACGAGATAAAAGATGAAAATTGCTTGGAGGAAAGCTCGGGCTATGTGGATATCGTGGTCGATGATGTCCAAGCAAATCTGTTTCGACAGGGGATATCTTGCGACACCAATCTGCAACAGACTGTCACTGCAGTCTCTACTTAAACCTCTACAACCTGCCGGTGAAATTCAGCGGCATCTATATGTTTCACGCACGGAAATAACTTAGCGAAAGACCAGTTTTGCAAAGAAGTCTCTATTTGGTTTTACATGTGGAACTCGGAATACTGAATTCTGTAATGATTAGAGGTGGGCTAACTTAGTGCGGCTTGGTAGCACAGTGGTAGAGTGCCAGACTACAAATCCAAAGATCGCGGGATCGATCCTCACCAGGTCCTAGGATTATTATGTCACGATCCACTTCTTTCACCTCTGACAGCTGATGTGAAATATATCGAGTAGCACCGTTGTTCGGAACCCACGTTGAACTGTAGGTCGCCCTGTAAGTGGCTGGGTACGAAGGTCGGAGGAAGGCAACGGCATACCACCTCTAAACAGGACCATGCCTAGTAACGAACTGTAGTATTCAAACGAATCTTCGGATTGTTGACTGCTTTACCTTTTGAGGCGGGCTAACTAGTTAATTTGTGATGGACATTTCTCTATGGAAACCGTTCCTTTCTACTTCTTCACAGTGCCTTTTTCATCCAATTACTATCAAATTATAGATAATTAAAATAGTTAGTTTAAAAATTTCTTCTGAACAATGATGGACATTAAAAGTAAATACTGCTTTATTGCTGTCTACATCATTATAAATCGAAATTCGTTTTTCTCTTGAGTCAAAATCATACACAACATTTTATTAGCCATCTTCAGCGTAAGATGGTTTGATTTTTAAAGAGACTAAACGACTACGGTTATCGGTCCTTTCAGCATAAGAATAAAATATTAAGTAAACGTATGTTTTAAAGAGATCTTTAACCTTAGACAAACAGTGAACATCTAGGTCCTGTTTCAAATAGAAATAATATACGATTGAATCTACTGAGTCATAAATTAAAGTATAATGATAATTTAATCATCCTTTTAATACAACTGTGAAAGTAAATAGAAATTTTAGTTATTATTTTTACTTCTGTATTTGTTGACATGTTCTCTCTTACCAAGAGAAGATCGCAATATCATGTATCGTAAGTATTAACTATGATAAATGCAGAAAATTTGAAAAAATCGTGTTCAAATTAGTTTTATGCACTGTACTTCTTGTGGTAAGAAATGTCTCTCAATTTCATGCACGCTGCATCGTGACATTGAATGTAGGAAGTAAATCTGTGAGCACTACTGACAAACTTGTACTGTAATATTCAACTGGAAGTTTACAAATGGGACGACTTGCCGCCCCTAAAGTGTGTTAGCTGAACTTTCCTTTCCTTGCAAGTGCTCATGCTAAAATGCAGCATGTTTCTTACTATCATGTAAAAACCTCGGAAGCGACAAGTAATTTAAAATGAGACACATGGGGCCACAAATGTCTGGAAATACCCCAAAGAGTGGATGAAAAGTGTTGAACATGTGGCGTTATCACATGTCGTATGTCACCGAAGGTACAAAGCTAGCGCTTGCGAGACACCTATGGAAAATAATAAATTTTATATTATAAACTCATAACAACATAATGCAATGAAACAAGTATTGACTGTTTGTTAGCTGTAAACATGGAACTCTCAGTCCTACGCGCTGAAGTTTCGGAGCCACACCCGCATGAAGACCTGACATGGATTGGGACGATCAGGTCCGACCCACCGGTAGGCTCATCCGCTGCCCGTGCGTCTACGTACATCACCTGCTGACGCCACATGTTCAACACTTGCCATTCACTTTTGTGACTGTGGTGTCGCACAAGTATGAAGCGCGCGCCACGTATGTTCGCCGCGCGCCGCCATGCACGCACGGCGCGGCGTTCTTACGACGTCAGCCACGAGCGCCCTCTGCTGCAACTCTGCTCGTGGCCACGACTTCTGCATCGGCTACTTGGGAATCGGTTAGGCACCAGTTAAGACTTGGCTATCGGATAGGCACTAGGAATCATCAGTAGGCAGGCCTCTATCTACTTCAACTATGTATCAGCATTCTGCAGTAATGAACTTTGTAAAAGTTATTAGAACGTTTCTGTGAAATATATATCTCGTTCTAATTTACTCTAGTGTTTCAAGTTTCTGCTGCCCCACTGGCTGGTCATATCCGTACCTGCACACACGTGCATCCTTTATTTCGGTGTCGGTCTTTCTACTCGGCCACCGACACCTACGACCACCGGCGGAAACGAGACATAAAAGTGGCGACGAGGCGGGGATACAAAGTGACATTTCCTGACATTCGCAGCCCACGTGTGTCACATGAAATTACTTGTCTCAACGTCATCTCCATAGCTTCGGAAGTTTTTAACCTTTAAAAGAAACCCCCCTATACAGGGGTGAATATAAATTCGCGCACTCGACCTTCGCAGCGAGATTCCTGACATTCTAGCAATAAAAAAATGTGTCACAAAATTTGTCATTCGCACATTTAAGGCAGTAAATGGACGTCTAAGATTGAGATGGGTGTGTGTCCCATACGTCAGTGTGTTTCAGAATTACACTACTACACCAACAAACGTCTAGGGATGTGGGAGGTGTATTGAGGAACAAAGTGAGCATAGATACCCAACAATGACGCTACAGAGCGTCGAAGTTGCTGTAGGGGATGTATAGCGGCAGGAGCTCGTGCCTTCTACTTGCACTCTCCGTAGCGTCGTTGAATTGCGTCTCCGGACATGGGTATCCATGCTCATTTTGATCCTCAAGACGCCTAATACATCCCTTATAAGTTTGTTAGTGTAATTATGAAACACACTGACGTATGGAACACACAGCCATCTCAGTCCTTGACGTCCATTTTACTGGCGCAAATATGAGCAGGATGAAATTTTGTAGAAGACATTCTTCATTATTGGCAGGTGAGTTTCGGGCTGCGAAGCCCGAGTGCGCGAATTTACATTCACCCTGTATACAGTATATCAAACGCGCTGTGGGAACTGTGACAACGAGCGTCAAAAGTTTCGCGGAAAGGGTCGCCAAATTCTATTAACGCCGATTTCTCAGCGCAGAGAGTAGAACGACAGCAATGACAGCGTAGAATTTACGTTTTTTTCAGTAAAGAAGCGACGGCAGTTTTATAGGTTTTTTTATATTTTATTTTCAATTTAGCGTCGAAAATGAGCAGCGTAAGTAAGTTGCGTAAAAATGTTGCCCTCCAGCAATCTGTCTTCTTAACAGATATTTTTTCTAACGAATTAACAGCATTTTTTGGTTTGAGATATACTTCACAGATTCACTAGACAGCGCTAAGAGTGATGCCTAACTTACTATCGCACGAATTTATAAATATTACCAAAGGAGACTCGCTATTAGGTGCTTTTTTAAGTGAAGCTGTTAAGCCAGGCTGCGCAAAGTTCCCAATTCGAGACGACAGTAAACTCGTATAAAGATTTTCCGACAGCTGCTTTTAGGTGCTAAGCCCTTAAGAGGATTAAAACATTAGCAAACATTTATGCAGCGAAGGAATGCGGAGCGCATCTTTGGTCGCCTCTTCGGCTTCCTCCCCCTAGCTCCCGCCGCGCATTGTCCCTTATTTGCACAGAGAATAAGAAAGGGCGAGAAACCCAGCAGCGCCGTTACGTAAACGACTGCGCGCAGGCGGCTTAGGAGCGGTGGACGGCTAATTGAAGGCTTTTCGCAAATATTCCCGATCGGCAGGGAACTCTTTGCTTTGCTACCTGATTCTGTCTGAAATTTAACTGCAGTGTGGTTGCTTGCATGACATGGTGTACTACGTCAGTAGAATCTCGATTATCCGACCTAAACAGGCCGCGGTAAGTTCGGATAACGCGAAAAATAATACAAATAACATAATAAGTTTAAAAAATTTAATTTGAAAATACGAGGAGCGTCCAGAAAGCAAGTTCCGTTTCGTAATAAAATGAAATTGTACACAGATACAAAAGAAATTTTTATTGCCCAAAATTCTACAACTCTTAAACTACTTTTCCACATAACTGCCAAAATTTAGCAGGCATTTATCATAGCGTGGCACCAGGTTTTGTATACCTTCTTCATAGAAATCTGCCGCCTGTGTCTTCACCCAGTTGGGAACAGTTTCTTTTTCAGCTCGTCGTCATTGGTGAAGTGATGACCGCCAAGGAAAGACTTGAGATGTCCTGGATCTTGTCATCAATCGCGTGAACCAGTTCTTCTGTAACCAGAGGTGGACGCCCACTTCGTTCTTCATCGTGCACATCACTACGCCCGCCAATGAACTGTCGGACCCATCTTCTCACCATCCAATCACTCATCGCATTTGGTCCGTATGTTGTTGTTGTTGTGGTCTTCAGTCCAGAGACTGGTTTGATGCAGCTCTCCACCCTACTCTATCCAGAGCAAGCCTTTTCATCTCCTCATAAGAACGACAACCCACATCCACTTGGATCTGCTTACTATACGCGTCTCTTGGTCTCCCTCTGCGATTTTTACCCCACACACTTCCCTCCAACGCTAAATTCACAATTCCTTGATGTCTAAGAATGTGTCCTACCAATCTATCCCTTCTTTTAGTCAAGGTATGCCAGAAATTTCTTTTCTCCCCAATTCGGTTCAGTACCTCCTCATTACTTACGCGATCCACCCACCTAATCTTCAGCATTCGTCTGTAGCACCACATTTCAAAAGCCTCTATCCTCTTTCTGTCCACACTGCTTATCGTCCATGTTTCACTCCCATACAAGGCAACACTCCATACAAATGCCTTCAGAAAGGACTTCCTTAGGCTTAAAACAATATTCGATGTTAACAAATTTCTCTTTTTCAAAAACGCCTTTCTACCCATTGCCATTCTGCATTTTATATCATTTGTATTGCGACCATCATTTGTTATTTTACTACCCAAGTAACAAAACTCATCTACCTCCTTTATTGTTTCGTTACCTAGTCTAATTCCTTCAGCATCACCTGATTTTCTTACACTGCACTCCATTACCCTAGTTTTACTCTTGTTAATGTTCATCTTATATGCACCTTTCAGCACACTGTCCATTCCGTTCAATTGCTCTTCCAGGTCCTTTGCTGTATCTGACAGAATTACTATGTCGTCGGCAAAACGCAATGTTTTTAATTCTTCACCCTGAACTTTCATTCCTTCTCCAAATTTCTCCTTGCTTTCCTTCATAGCTTGCTCAATGTACAAATTGAACAACATTGGGGAAAGGCTACAACCCTGTCTTACTCCCTTTCCAACCACTGCAACCCTTTCATGCCCTTCAACTCTGACAACCGCTGTCTGGTTTTTTTACAAGTTGCAAATAACCTTACGCTCCCTATATTTTACTCCTGCTTGCTTCAGAATTTGAAAGAGTTTATTCCAATCAACATTGTCAAAAGCCTTCTCCAAATCTACAAAAGCTAGAAATGTTGGTTTGCCTTTTCTTAATCTATCTTCTAGGATAAGCCGTAAAGTGAGTATTGCCTCCCGTGTTCCTACATTGCTCCTGAACCCAAACTGATCTTCCCCGAGGTCTGCTTCTACCAGCTTTTCCATCCGTCTGTATATAATTCGTGTTAATATTTTGCAACCATGACTTATTAAACTGATGGTTCTGTAGTTTTCACACCTGTCTGCACCCGCTTTCTTTGGAATGGGGATTATAACATTTTTCTTAAAGTCTGAGGGTACTTCGCCTGTCTCATACATCTTACACACAATGTGAAACAATTTTGTCTTGGCTGGTTCTCCCAGAGACTTCTGTAACTCTGACGGGATATCATCTACTCCAGGGGCCTTGTTTCGACTTAGATCTTTCAGTGCTCTGTCAATCTCCTATTTCATCTTCATCTACATCCTCTTCCCTTCCTACAATAATGTCTCGAAGTTCATTTCCTTTGTAGAGCCCCTCTATAAACTCTTTCCACCTTTCAGCTTTCCCTTCTTTGCTGAGAACTGGTTTTCCATCAGTCTCCTTGATATTCATAGAGCTGTTTTTCTTATCGCCAAATGTTTCTTTTATTTTCCGGTAGGCTGTATCTATTTTTCCACTATTTATACATTCTTCTACATCCTTGCATTTGCCTTCTAGCCATTCCTGCGTAGCCATTTTGCACTTCCTGTCAATCTCATTTCTTAGTCGTCTGTACCCCATTTTGCCTGTTTCATTTACTGCATTTTTATACTTTCTCCTTTTATCGATTAAATTTAGTATCTCCTGTGATATCCAAGGATTCTTTGTAGGTCTTGCCTTCCTACCTATTTTGTCCTCTTCTGCCTTCACTATTTCATCTCTCAATTTTACCCATTCCTCCTCAACTGTTTTATTTTCCCCTGTTTCTGTCAATTGTTGCCTGAAGCTCCCTCTGAAATTCTTAAGAACTTCATGTTCCTTCAATTTATCTAGGTCCCATCTCCTTATATTCCTACCTTTCTGTAGTTTCTTCAGTTTCAGCCTACAGTTCATAACCAACAAGTTATGGTCAGAGTCTATGTCTGCCCCTGGGTATGTCCTACACTTCAAAACCTGGTTCCGAAATCTATGTCTTACCATTATAAAATCTATCTGGTATCTCCCGGTGTCTCCTGGTCTCTTCCACGTATACAACCTTCTTTTGTGATTCTTAAACCAGGTGTTTGTTATAACTAAATTATGTTCCGTGCAAAATTCTACCAGGCGGCTTCCTCTTTCATTCCTTTTGCCCAGACCATATTCACCCACTATCTTCCCTTCCCTTCCTTGTCCTACTACCGAATTCCAGTCTCCCATAACAATTAAGTTTTCCTCTCCCTTAATTGTCTGAATAATTTCCTTTAGCTCCTCATATATTTCTTCGATCTCCTCATCATCGGCAGAGCTAGTTGGCATATAAACCTGTACTACTGTTGTCGGTGTTGGCTTCGTATCTATCTTGACAATGATAATGCGATCGCTGTGCTGGTCATAGTAGTTTACCAGCATTCCTATTTTCTTATTCATTATCAATCCTACTCCTGTGATACCCCCAACTGATTTTGTATTTATAATCCCCACTAATCCCCACTAATCCCCACTATATCTAACTTCAACCTATCCATTTCCCTTTTTAATTTTTTTAATTTTCCTACTCGATTAAGGGATCTAACATTCCACGCTCCGACCCGTAGAATGCCAGTATTGTCTTTCCTGATGATCACATCCTCCTGAGTAGGCCCCGCCCGGAGATCCGAATGGGGGACTATTTTACCTCCGGAATATTTTACCCGAGAGGATGCCATCATCATATGTTCACACAGTAGAGCTGCATGTCCTCGGGAAAAATAACGGCTGTAGTTTCCCCTTGCTTTCAGCCGTTCGCAGTAGCTGTGTGGCAAAGCCACATTAGCTGATGTTACAAGGCCAGCTCAGTCAATCATCCAGACTGTTGCCCTTGTAACTACTGAAAAGGCTGCTGCCCCTCATGGTCCGTAAACATCGCAAATTTTCCCCGATAAATTTCACTTGGTTTCACTTTCCTCGCATTCAGAAACCGAATCACCTACATGATTTCACAGGCGGCGGGATTTTCAATCAACGCCGACATTTCAAACAAACACAACAAAGCGTACGTAACTGACAGCGATCTCCAAATGGCGTATGTTCTTCTCCTTGATACACATTGTCTACAGCGCATGTGCGGAACTGCAGTCGCAGCACTGCAGCGGAGATATATTGAAACGGAACTTACTTTCTGGATGCGACTCGTATGAAGTTCATACCTAAACAACTGAACAGCTTCAAAATTTTCTGAATGCTTCTCACCACAGATATTAAGTTGCCGACTTTCGTATCTTTTCTTCCATCTATCGAGGTAGCCTACACTAGCTACTAAATCAACTTCACATTCTTTTAGTTCGTTACGAAACTTTAAGGCTTTTACCTGAAAAATAGGTCCCGACATGGATATTCCTTTATCTCTAGCTTGACTTACTATTCCATAATCACATATTTTCATGGTTTTTCGGACTTCCAAAACATAGAACACCACTTCTTCTTTTCATTGCGGTTCAAATGTTCAAATGTTTGTAAAACTATCGGACCAAACTGCGTGGTCATCAGTCCGTAGCTTACAAACTACTTAAACCTAGGTAAACTAACCTAAGGACAAGCACACACACCCATGCCCCAGGGAGGACTCGAACCTTCATGGCGAGCAACCGCGCGCTCCGCCGCGAGACGCTTTAGACCGCTCGGCTACTCCACCGCGGCCATTGCCGTTCCTTTTCCAGTCTCTAACTGTTTCCCGACATTATAATTTTGCGCAACATTTAATAAAGGTTCACCAATGTCTATTTTTTAAAGCTTTACGTTTTCTTCCACTGAAACGACCACGTTTTCCAGATTTGAAGCTATCACCACAAATTTTTATCAGCAAAGCACTATATGACCACTCCACTACAGATCTAGAGTAACACTAAGGAGTGAGGAGTATAAAACGGCGATAATGACCTGAGTGATAATGACACGCACCAATACAATTAACACGTATAGTCACTGACCTGTTGGCTGGCGCACGGCTACTGCGTATAGCTCCGGCGCTGTGAAAGGGTCGGATAATACGGAATGTCGGATATCCGAAAATCGGGTAATCAAGACTCTACCCTCAGTTTCTTAAATTAATAATACATAGGTGTTTATTCGGTGTTACGGTCACCAAAGAAGTGAAGTGAACTGTAATAAATTGCGATGGAAGGAAACAGAATCTCAGAAGTGGAAGAGTACACAAGAACGTTTTTTATCAGGACTAGGTGGGTCCGGGTGGAATCCAGATTATAGAAAATCTGAACAATCCAGGAACCTTGCAAGAATCCCGTCCTGTTGACTAAACCTATCTTGAACGTGTAGGCGTAGTTAGGAGTCCGTAGAAGATGGTGTAGGGGGCGTGCGGATTTACCGGCCCACACTGTCCATCCGGGATCTGCAAATTAAGCTGACCCAATTTGAGCCAATCTTGTCAACCGACGTGTATGAATTCCTCGTACCTGTTTTATAGGAAGTGCTCTCAACGATGTAGTCCTTTCGCAGCTAGACAGCACCCTGGATTATTGCTGGAAGTGCTATTAAAAGACCTGAAATATTATCTTGTCACAGATAAGTGTATCATCTGAATAGAATCCGGGCTGCCAATTATGCAGCTTTATTACTAGCTACACCACTATACAAGACTGATTATTGACTTTGACATCAACATTTGTTGTTTTTAGGGTGATACTGGCAGCATGGTTCCTACGAGACCGGTCCGGATTAGGTCCTAACGCTGACTAATGACAGTGGCGTGCAGCTGAGACATATAAACTTCATACATCTTCGTATGTGTTCGTAAACGTTCGTTAAAGGCGTTGTAATTTATTTATTTATTTGAACACTGTTAAAAAACATGAAATGATTAATTCCAACTTCTGTTGACCCCAAGTCTAAGGTCTGTATGCCACCAAACCATTGTTAAATAGAAAACACTATTAAATTAAAGGCGTAAGATTCGCGCAATATTCTTTGTACTTTGTACTTTGAAGAATTAAAAACATTGCGTTTTGCCGACGACATAGTAATTCTGTCAGATACAGCAAAGGACCTGGAAGAGCAATTGAACGGAATGGACAGTGTGCTGAAAGGTGCATATAAGATGAACATTAACAAGAGTAAAACTAGGGTAATGAAGTGCAGTGTAAGAAAATCAGGTGATGCTGAAGGAATTAGACTAGGTAACGAAACAATGAAGAAGGTAGATGAGCTTTGTTACTTGGGCAGTAAAATAACAAATGATGGTCGCAGTACAGAAAATATAAAATGCAAAATGGCAATGGGTAGAAAAGCGTTCTTGAAAGAGAGAAATTTGTTTACATCGAATCATGATTTAAGCCTAAGGAAGTCCTTTCTGAAGACATTTGTGTGGATTGTTGCCTTCTATAGGAGTGAAACATGGATGATAAACAGTGCGGACAGGAAGAGGATAGAGGCTTTTGAAATGCGGTGCTACAGAAGAATGCTGAAGATAAGGTGGGTGGATCGCGTAACTAATGAGGAAGTACTGAACAGAATTGGGGAGAAAAGGAAATTCTGGCATATCTTGACTAAAAGAAGGGATCGATTGGTAGGACACATTCTTAGACTTCAAGGAATCGTGAATTTAGCATTGAAGTTTTTGGGGTAAAAACTGCAGATGAATACCAAGAGATGGATGTAGTAAGCAGATTCAGACAGATGTAGGCTGCCGTTCTTATGTGGAGTTGAAGAGGATTGCTCAGGAAAGGGTATTGTGGAGAGCTGCATCAAACCAGTCTCCGGACTGAAGACCACAACGAAAACAACATGTGCACAACATCAGCATGGGACGTCCTTATCTAAAACAAATATTATCTCGCAAGATGCGGTGAAATTTATTGCTTCCCTTGATCCTTCGATGAATATCACCCAGGTATATGTAATTGATCAGTTGCAAAAGAATGAAAGTATCGATTTACATACACTGCGTCCCTAAGTACGCGTTACCTACAGTCCGTTTTTAAATGTTGAGGTTAGTAGTGACGTCAGTCTACATCTATATCAATACTCTGCAAAGCACTGTGAAGTGCATGGCAGAGAAGTGGTTTTTTCCCATTCCATTAAGTGTGGCAAACGTGATTCTTTAAATGCCTCCGTGCGTGTTGTAATTGATCTAATATTGTCCTCATGATCCATACGGAAACAATATGTGTCTCACCACGCATGTACCGTAAATTTGGATGAATACGGCGATGACGAGTAGGCTTCCTCTCCTCGTAAGTAACATGTGGAATCCGGTTTTGTCCTATGTCGGCAAACAAGGCACTCTTTCCGCCATCTGAGCCAACTGTCGCATGTGCTGCGATACATCGTTCAAGCCAGTTTTCTCCACTGAGACGCTGCACCGACTGCTTGCAATATAGGCCAGTCGTCGTAGACGGAAAAAAAGGCCTTACGTCCAAAAAAATTGAAGGAAGCTGAATTTATTGTATGTTGTTCGGACATATTAAAGTAGTATTATACCAAGTTTAGCTTAACTTTTAAGAGCCAAAAAACCTCGAAATTTTCGGACATTTTTCTGGTTTTGACTTATAACTCGTGAAGGGTGTTTTTTTAAGGAAAAGTCACTCACACCTCTATTAATGTAGATAAAATATTCTACAATGTAAGCCCAACCGAGCTCTTTAAGTCCAATAGTTCCCGAGATACTGGACTTCAAAATTTGACTTATTTCTCCAAAAAGTTCAAATTTTCGATTGTAGTCATCTTTCGGCTAGAATATTGGCTTTAATGATCATCCCACGGGGAAAGTCATACAAAAAAAAGTTATAGTGCAGTCATTTAGATTTAATCTGAGTACAGAACGAAGTCCATAGTCCCAATAGATTTATAGTTATCGGAAGAAACGAAAAGTCGAAAAATCGGAGTATTCAATAAACTGAACCAGACGAATTGCAGTCCTCTTGTCCTATATACGTTAAAGAAAAAAGAGGAATTACTCATTGACGATGATTATTAACGCATTGTATATAAATTGTAATTTATGTGTTAGTGCATACCAATATATTTGTGAAAGTAGGTATTGCTGTAAAAATAACGAAAGCCTCTCTGTTTGTGGGTATTGGTCAGCCATTAAGGGATTGGGACTTTCGTTCGTAGCGAGGCCTTTTGTTGTGTGAAGGCATCCCCCCTTTCACTTCGAGTGGTGACCGAGCGTGTGTTCTGTCATTTTATTAAAATCTATCCATGGATCCAAATCCAAATTTTCGTATTTCTAGCATCAAATAATCTTAGTAGCACCTTAAAATATTTTCTCTTATTTCACCCGCTTAGTGTCTGAATTTCCAAATATAACGAAACACGTGTTTTCAAATTTCAAATCAAAAGTCTAAAAGTTTTGTATTTTTTGCTTCAAAATTGCATGGATAGCAACGTACTAAAAAAACACTTTAATCACTCATTTCACCCCCTTAGTGATGGGAATATCGAAAAATCGCTTATACCTACAGTGTGAGATAAAGAAAGTCTACAAATTTCAAATTTATATCCTCTGTAGATTGACTTTTCAGTGCCGTTTTCTGTCTTTTAGAAACTGATCGAGAACGCGAAATTTCTTTCTTATACTTTGGCATCTTTCTTGGTAGTTTTACTTTTCATACTGCAATATGCACTTATTTTTCTTTATTGGTACATTTGTAGCAGAAAAATAACTGAAGAATATGCTTCACGATTCGCTGTATATAATCTCTTTGTTATTATAGTGTCAGAAGACATCGCTGGTCTTCAGTCCTAATTTTATATAAGATGCCGACTTTTAACCTGTATATATTCCCCCCTCTTATAGCTATCGACACGGAATTGCTATGGTGTACAACGGGAGAGTTTGTATACAACAACAGAGAGATCATTCGTCTCCATTGCGTAGTTTTTGCTGAAGAGCAAAATATTGACACCCACTCGTAGAATTTTATATAAGTCGGTAACTTTCAACTCCCATATCTTCCACACCCTTATAGTTATAAACCTTCTACCACCATAGTGCACTATGAGAGACTGAAACCTACTACCACATACGAACACTATTCGTTTGTGTGGTGTAGTTTTGGCTGCAGAGTGAAATATAGGCACAACCACCTCAATTTTATATATATTAAGATAATAGGCAATAACATTTAGTTTCGTATCTTTAATCCCCACTGAATGATTTAAATATAGAATGTTTCACTTCACATGAGCACCTGTACATAAATTTGGCAATGAATTGACATTGTGTACATTCAGAGCCCCAGATAGATAACATCGGGCAGAAAAGTGGCGTGACGTAACTATCTGGATGCTGATTTGTCGGATTTCCGGGCTCTGTGACGCGATTAACAGCTCTGGTGGGTCGTTTGTCACACTAGGGGATTTTTTTGCGTTAGTCTGAAATTTGTCCTCGTCACCACACATTTACTGAGAGCGGGCGCTCCAACCGGTATCGTTATGTCGGCCATTATGGCATTACTATAACTTCCTGGTGTAGATGTTTGTTGATAACACCGACTTTCATAAGACTTTTCATACTGTTCCTTACAAGCGAATTAAGATTAAATTGGTCCCCTTTGAAATTGTTGATTCCTGACAGAATGGTTACCAGTTCATTACAAACGATGGGAGTCATGGAATAAGGCAGAAGTGATATAATGCATTCCCCAAATGTTCATTTTACACACTCTGTTATCCCTGATAATAATTTCAAATCGAAAATCGGAAATAGATCAGCATGCATGGGCCAGGAAACTCATATTTTCTGACATAAACACATGCTTATAGGAAGTGATGCGCGACTCGTGGTTGCGGATATTACCATACGCAGGTGCTACCATGAAGATTAAATAGGGTGCCCTATGAGGACTTTCTAGTTAATGTTTGCTCTACTTTGATGGAAGCTGTACCATGTTAACAACGATTACAGATGTGGTTCATGCATGATGACGCTCAAGCACAATTTAGTCTCAATGTGCATGAAGTTTGAAGCAGAACAGAAGAGTAATTTATGGCATATATTGACTAAAGGATCGTTTAGTAGGCCACATTTTTAGACATGTAAGCTGATTGAAATTTCATTTGAAACAAATGAGAAACATGTGAGAAAAACGCTTTTGTTTCATGCCTTATTGTAAGATTCTTTAAAATTTCTATAGAAGTTAAAACAATAGTTGACGATAGTATCCGGCTGCATACCCTAGAAGAATATTATCAGTTAATACCCCGGGAAAGTACGCAACCACAGGTTCGAAAGAACATCGGCTGCCGTTCTTGTTTTTGCGTCAGATTGTGAATTAAGAGGAAGAATGAACGGGTGGACAGTATGAAGTGCTTAGGATGTATCTTCTCACAGAATGGCAACGTAGTGAAAGAACATTAATCAAGGTGTAGCAAAGGTAATGCAATAAGTGCTCAGCTGAGACCTAGTCTCTTCTGCAAGAAGGAAGTCAGTACCAAGACTAGGTAAGCCGTCCACCGTTCTATCTTTCGGCTAACCTTGTTATATGAAATGTGGGTGGTTACATGTTGCCTTATTAATAAGATTGATGCTAAAGATATGAGAGTAGTAAGTATGATTGCAGGTACTAAAACATAGAAATAACGGCAGGGGGTGTGGATAATGAAGAAATCAAAGAAAACTTGGGAATAACTACCATAGATGAAGCATTTAGAGCGAACAGGCTGAGATGGTGCGGTCATGTTACACACATGGGAGAAGCGAGATTATCTAAAAGAGTCATGAGTTCGGCAGTAGAGGGTACGAGGAGTCGAGGTAGGCCACGGAGGTACTACTTGAACTCAGTAGCGAAGGATTTTGAAAAAAAAAAAAAAAAAAAAAAAAAAAAAAAAAAAAAAAAAATGTTCAAATGTTTGTAAATGTATCGGACCGAACTGCGTGGTGATCAGTCCGTAGCTTACAAACTACTTAAACTAAGGTAAACTAACCTAAGGACAACATACACACCCATGCTCCAGGGAGGACTCGAACCTCCGCAGCGAGGCGCCTTAGACCCCTCGGCTACTCCACCGCGGCAAGGATATTGAAGTAAGAGGCTTGACATTAGACGAGGCTTCAATGTTAGCATTGATTTGGGGATCGTGGAGGAATTTTATTAGGGGGACTATGCTCCAGACTGATTGCTGAAAGACATAATCAGTTTCTAATAATGATGAAGATTTAAACTAAGCTCCCAATCAGCTAGAGCAACCATTGCTACACAAAGCTCGCGAACTGCTCCCTGTCCTGTGAGATGTTTCCCCCACCACATCGGCATCATTGTCTCGCCACAGTCTACTTCAATTTTACCTGTCTGCAATAACTGAAGATGTACTCACTCAAAATCCGTTGCTAGAAACAACAGTTTGGATGTTTCCAATGCAGTTAAAATTGTACGCTATATTAAAAAATGATTGTTTTCATAAACTTTTCGCAACTTTTACCAATATTTCAGAGAAAAATTCAGTAGTATTCGTCATTTGGCAAATCAGAAATCAATTGTTTAAATTCTGAATTTGTCAGGAAGTAAGAACTTGAACTCGGTCCTACAGGACTCACCAGCCAACAGTTACCGACCGGCTGCCGTACCATCCTCTGCCAGAGGGCGTCAACAGTTCTGGTATGAAGCAGACGTGGTCAGCTCCCCAATATCGCTGAAGTTGTCTTGGTTTTCGTGAGCGGAGCCGCTACTTCTGAATCACTGAGCTGGGCGCACCCCGCTTGACAATAGCCCGGTTATCTATCCAAGTAGGACTCCAGAAAGGATCCTCCTGAGGCCGGTAGTACCACTTTAATTACAGATTTGCTAATACTACCGATGGCTAATACTATCAATGTCTACTAGTGTTGTGACCTAGACCTTTTTTGTTGTTTATTCGTCCCGATCTGGTTGTTAATAAAGACATTGGTGCAGGTATCGAAGTAAACTGTAACAACTAATCAGATTAATATTACGAGTTTTATTAACTGAAAGTTTTAATACTCAACTTAAGAACATAAGTCTGTTTCTTCTCTCTTCTTGATTCTTTCGGTGTCGTCCGAATGATGCTAGCTGCGCTGATACCTAATTACTGGTAATTTCGTAGCCGCGTTCTTACTTAGTACTGTCCTAACTTCGTAGCTCTCTAGTAACTGCCGAATTGCTCTCTAGTAACTGACGTATTCCTGAATAGTAACTGCTAGGCGTCCAGACGTATATCGGCCTAGATATAGCTGCTTGTAGAGGGTGAGTATCTTCGGTTACACCCTCCAGGATACGCGGCGCCTGCTTGATATTGGTTTTCGATCGATCGCTGCCATCTACACGATCGTTCTCGTATGTCTGGCGTGTGGCGCTGACTTTACGCCACAACAACTAGTAGACGGCCATTACTTCCAGTAACGGAATAAAGAAGATACACAATAACACAAAGGTACACTGGTCCTTCCCAGAATGAACATTAACATTAGCGAACGTAAACATATAGGATATTACCATAGCCAAAGAAGAAGTCGTATCGTGAAAGAAGATACACAATAACACAAAGGTACACTGGTCCTTCCCAGAATGAACATTAACATTAGCGAACGTAAACATATAGGATATTACCATAGCCAAAGAAGAAGTCGTATCGTAATTGTGTTAAGATCTTGAAGTGTGATGTAATGTGTATTCAAGAAACTCACAGAGAACTGACTGGGAAAAACCCGAACATTTCATGTATGAAATTAACTGCGGAAATTCCGCACAACAAACGTGGGATCACTATGTTTGTTAATACTCAAAATGTGCTCTCATTGTGGGAACAACTAACCTAAATCGTAGAAAATACAGTCATCGAAATTGGAAAATGCACCAATACCTAATATATAAACTCCCAACCCAACTCTTTACGATCTTTATCCAATTAGCTTCTTTTGGTCGACCAAGGCAGAGCGAAATAATAGTTTCGTATTCATTTGAGAGGATGAGGTCAGCGGCTAGGCGTCACAGTTAATAGTACATTGTGCGAACGCTTCAGGCGAATTCCACCCATCCCTTCCAGTCGGTATATTAGACCGCATTTTTCCGGTACTGTACAACATTTCTTACAACGCGACAGCATCGACACTAACTTACGGAATTGAATTAGTTTAAAGTAGGCACGGCACTTCAGCCATTCTGCCAATTTTAATTCTTTTAAATTGTTCATAGTCTTCCTAAAGATAGAGATTTCCATCCTGCAACCTGGAATTACAAGTAATTAATTATATCAAAATTTAACTTCATCTTTTTACACAAAAAACACCCTTAACAAATATCTATATTTCACATTTGAAGTGTTTTCATTCAGTAACTAGCGACATCACTTTAGTACCTAAATTGACCCTCACCAAATACACCTGTTTTTATCTAATGTTTTTCTTACAGGATATGTCATATACGTTTATTCTGTACAAGTGATAAAGTTTCACCAATTGTAGATGGAAGATGAAAATCTTTATGCAGACTGTGGAATGTGGTACTGGCGTCTTACTTGTAGATGATGAGGGTATATCATTACATCATTCAATTGCGCAATACAAAAAAAGTTGGAAGATTAACAGTAAAATTAAGACAGTACAGTTCATGTCAGAATTGTTCAAATTCCTAATGACGAGGAACAGATATGCTTCCAGGAAAAGATACTTCAATTTGTCGAGATCATGTCGGAGGGTCAGAGACTGTCATCAGAGGCAAGTACGACAATCATGTTGCATATTAAAAAACGAAGCATACAATTGCTTACATTGTGCATTGCTGCATTGGAAGCGTCAGTCATGTGACAGGCCCTGCAGCCATGGAAGCCATTGACGATGGGATTCAGAAAAAGCTTTTTCCAACGAAAAACCTGAAATGATGTGTACCTGTGAATCAGTCCGACAGGCTCGATTTGATGACTTATTAGTGGAGGGTTTCTGTAGTCACTTCAGAGTGTAATTGCCTAATTAACTGGTATTCTAGTGGACCGGCGTTGGCCGAGAATCACCTGAGAGTCTGTGAACCAAAAAATATTCCTCCATCCTGGCGATGTAACATGCCCAGGATTCTACTTTGTCGTGTAATTTCCGAAATGATGGCTGTGGTGGTAGTGAATGGGGTGCGTAGACGGCAGATTGGTGATGGTCTAAACAGTGGGGCAGCAATGCGGAGCCGCGGCGGAGTGGCCGAGCGCATTGAGGCGCTATGCTACGATGCGCGAGGTCGTTCCCCGCTGGGGGTTCGAATGTCCCCTCGGACATGGATGTTTGTGCTATCTTTAGTATAAGTTAGTTTGTAAGTAGTCTGTAAGTTTAGGGACTGATGACCCGGCAGTTAATTCTCTTAAGCTTAACAAACATTTGAACATTTGAAACACGTCCACTGAATGTGTGGTCGTGTTCTATTCTGAATTATTCATTACTCTAAAGTGTTTCTGCACCATTAATATCACCTATTTGTTTGTCAGTTATTTTATTCGTTTTATTAATGATCAATGCCTTTTGTTTGTATATGTTTCCACCTGTATGATTGAACTTGTTTGTTCATGTGAATGTGCAAGGTTACTCTTAATATTGACCGACTGCCGTGCAATGGCTTAGAGTCACCGCCTCGCGCTTTAGGCCTCATTTACCTTAATTGAGAATGCATGGCTTAGTTTGTCATCTGCGCTGGTGTCTGCTGGGTGGCCAGAGACAACCTTACTTGACAAGATGGCGAGGTGGCCGTGTTCTTAGTGTAACACTAACCTAATCGTGGACGAAAGAGGTGACAAAAGAGACCTCTTTGTAGCTCTAGGAGAGGGTGTTATCTGCCTCAAGTAGCGAGAGTTGGTAGACACCACGGTTGGTAGAAACACGATAGGGGTCACGCGCAGGCAGGCTGTGAGCGATGACGTCAGAGCGCACCCTCTCGCCGCGCCGCGCTGTGTTTAACCGTATAGGCGCACGGTGCACAACAAGCTTAACTCATGCACACGTTTCAATGTGTTCCAGATTATCTATGTTTTCGTGTATTATCATCATTGTTACAATTATTAAGCTCTATATTAGTTAGACTACTTTGTATGGTCCGTGAAATGCTAGTTTAAAGCCTCCGAAGGACGTCAACCTCTTTCACCATATCGGAGGGCGCTCTTTTCTCTTTTTCCTGGGGAAAGAGGCTCCCACTGGCTTAGACTACATAGACCTGAGGTACGGAGAAAACCACGATAATGTAATATTAAACTCTATTAATGTGTTTCCGTTTTGTACTCGGGAAAGCTACCTCAAAACTTTTTTTCATTTTTTTCAGTTTTTGTCTTTGTTCGCTCCCAGTTCGCTTATTACTTTTGCAATTTTTGTTGTTGTTGAGAGATTTCATTCTGATGAAGGTGCGTCTCCTTACGAAACATATTACGGCAAGGTCCTCCTCTCCTAGATACTTCACATTTATAATACCTTTTAGCCTTCCAAAAATGTTTGGCCTACGGTCAATGTAACTGCCGTGAAATTGTTGAAATTCTCTTTCCATTTTCAAAACGAATTCCATAAAACTTTCAGTTAGCTTTATTAAGGATCCCCTTGAAATTGTTTGAAGCCAGTTCTTTCCTGAAACATTTACATGATCAGTCATAGCCGCGGTGGAGTAGTCGAGCGATCTAAAGCGTCTCGCTGCGGAGTGCACGGTTGCTCGCCGTGGAGGTTCGAGTCCTCGCTAGGGCATGGGTGTGTGTGTTTGTCCTTAGGTTAGTTTACCTAGGTTTAAGTAGTTTGTAAGCTACGGACTGATGACCACGCTGTTTGGTCCAATATATTTACAAACATTTGAACTTTTTTTTTTTTTTCATCAGTCATTTTACTAAACAAATGTGCTAATTCAGGGTGTTTTGTTTAATTCTGTAAGCAACATATCCTGCAATCATCTCTAACAGCTCAACATTTTCCTTTAAATTTAGAACATTTTCCCCTTCGTATTCGACGTAATTCTCAAAAATTTCTGCCACCTCTGAAATCCGAAAAATGTATCGAACAGACACGATCATATGCAACTGCAAACGAATCTACGTTTGCAAGTATTTATCCACCTTCGTTTCATCTCACTGTCTTTAGGAAACACGTCAAACATAATTCCTAACTTCCTCGCTTGTCTAATGTGGTTAGTACAACTGGCGATTGCACAGCAAACCATTCTTTACCACTTAAAGGTTTACGGGAATACTCTCAATCTACAGTCACCAAAAACAATTCACACTGATCTAAAAACCGTGTTCTCACTCGTAAACGCAACCGATACATCACGCACAATGGAAGTTAGAACGCAACTGAGCGCTGCGTGGGTGCGCCGCGACGTCAGCGGCGCGTCTGGCTACTGCGTATCCACCTCCTGATCCCTACCGTGTTTCTACCAACCGTGGTAGACACTATGCTCTGAACGCGCTCTGAATTTATTTTAGCGCGCCCTGCATCCCGTGTGTGGTGGGGAAGGTTTCTGGCGTGGCCGTAAGGCTTCACTCTTGCTCCGACGGCCGAGGTGAGTACATCATGGTATCACCTGAGGGGAAGGCATGCTGTTAGGACTTTGCTTTCTTTCTGATCGGGCAGTCTGGGTTTGTCAGTGAAAGTATTCTTGAGTAATATTGCGCTATGCAAGGCTAAATATTTCTTAATTTATAAACCTCGAGTAATTCAGTGTAAATTTAGTGTTTGCATTTTCATTCCAGTGATGATTTTTGTCCAGTTTTTTTCTCAGGTTAGAATACTCGTGTGTGGCCTTCCGCCTTTGTGTAAACTTAGTATGTTTAAATTTCCTTGCTGTTTTTTAACTAACATTTTCACGTCGTGTCTGTATCTGCGAGTATGCTAAATTTTTCTCATATTTTCTGGTTTGAATCTGCCTTTCCTATTTGGGTATGACCGATTGCACCATGTGCTTTCGTAACGGTCGTTCGGCTTTCAGCCATGCTTTTACAGATACTAGTTTTCTACCATACGAATTCTCGCATGTGCTTCACTTGCTTATTGTAAATTAATTTCTTTTATAAATTCTATGTAATTTACTGTGGTCAAACGCCATGTGTTGCTTAAGAATAGTATGATGTTGCCTTCCCGAACATGAGTTCGTTTGGTGCATAGTCTGTATGTAATAGTGCTTCAAGACATCCACCATCTCGTCAATATTCCGCTGACGCTTCGTATCCCCACTACTAACAACAGTTGCCACATGAGTAATGGGTCATAAGCAATATGCTCGTGTCTGTGAGTGAATGAATGTGCTTTCCCTATCCACTGTGTGTTTGCAAGTTTCCTGCCATGTTACCTCCATATTCATAAAAGAGCAGAAACAATTCTATAACAGGCATAACTTTATGATTTAATTCACTTTTGTACAAGGTGTGTGTTTTATTGTACTTAATTTGCTCTCCCCACATTTATTTGCTTGTTCAGTTGCTGAATACATGATGATTTTAAGTATCAAACCACTGGTTTATAATTTCATGCTCCCTATCCCATGTTTAAATAACTATTCATTTTTAACATTAATTTTGTGTTTGTTAAAACGTTGGCTGCTACCTAAAAGAGTGAGCATTTAGATACATTTCCGTTGCACAAGTACTGTGCCCAGTAACAAAGTAATTTAGAGCAGCAATGAGCGTTCTAACTTGCATTTGCAGATCTCAACTGCCCGAGATCTTAATTAAATAATGTAACAGGCTGCTTTCACATTTTTAGAAATGCGGAAATCGCCACGAGGCGCTCAATCACCAGCTCATTTTCTTCTTCCATCTTCTGCAACAATTCTAAGATAGGGTACATAATGTCCATGGTTTCCAGGGTTGCCGAAAAATTTTAACAGTCAATTCTGAAACAACTGCATGAAATTGGATGGAAAACACATCATCATCATTGAAATGTTTCTCACAATTCTCTAAGTTCGGTTTATTGAATCAGTTAAGTAACATAACCCTTTAATCATGGTGAACTCAAATTGTCCTCCGCCTGATAACAAATCCACGATGCCAGTGTGTAAAATCGGACACTAATAAATGGATCTTTCTGCTTACTCCTTGGACGTAGAACAATGCACTACAACCAATTACTCTGAAGTCTGTCCTACATTATGTTTACTTGGAAAGTTAAGTGCGAACTACATGGCAAGTTACTGTTCTTTCAGGCAGCCAGGCGCATCATCTGCAGGGAAGAGGCAAGGTACCGGAGCGTCTGCACGGCATTGTTGCTCATGTGTATCCATCCGAGTTGATGGTCTTCTGTGATGTTGTCTTCGGTGATGACGTCGGTCTGGCTGGTCCAGATAGATGTTGCCCCTCGGCACAGAGTAACATATACAGAGGAGAAGCCACCACTAAACCACTGTCCTACGCTCCCCTCATAGTTCTGTAAGATGCTAGCAGGTGTCAGGCTGTTCCCTGGCTTAGGGTGCCTCTCGCACATCAGAGGGTAGCGTGGAGGGGAGGCTCAGGGGAGAGCTCACGCCGCCTGCCACGAGGCCACGGCTGTGTCCGGCTTGCTGGCGTTTGAGGGGAAGTGGTGGTGGGGACAACCGCAATCTGCCGCCTGCTCTGGCCAGTTTAAAGGGCTGCTTCTGACCTCAGCGCCATCATGGGACATCTTACGGAACTGCTGAAAACTCTCCCTCCCCTTACCCTTATTGGTGCAGCGGATGTAGAAAGAGGTCCGCTGAAGTGGCGACCCCTACAGTCTTTGTGTGCGCCCTCTTCCGGTTACTGAAGAGCCCCTTACTGGTTTTTGTTTACGCATCAGGTAGTGCACTGTGATCTGGGCGCGAAGTTAGTTGGGGTGACTACATTGAAGGGGTTAATCTTAAGTATGTCAGGAAGCATCATAGCACCAACGCTGTTCAACACATATACAACAGACCAACCTACGCCGAGTCCACTAAGGAGCTCCTCTACGCTGATGACCATGCTGCCAAGGAAAAAGATTTAAAGAAGTAGAGAATATCAATGACTGTATAATATCATCAAAAATTCATAAGACCAATTGGTGTGTTATTTACAGCTCTACACGAAACAAGCCAAACGAAAACTGCAAATTACATGGAAAAGGAGCACCTTCTAGCACATAGACCGGCATAAATATCTTGGCTTGATTCTGGACCGCTCCTTAACCTATAAACAGCACTGCATCAAAACGAGACAGAAAATCACAACAAGAAATAACAGAAGGGTGACAGGTAGCAAATGTCCTAGTGTGATACGTACAACGACACAGGCACTATGTTTCTCAATGACTAAGAATGCGTGCCCCGTCTGGAATAGATCTGATCACACCAAACAAATAAATGTAGCACTCAATTTGAAATGAAGGATAGTGACAGGGTGCATGAAACCAACTCAGGTTGGAAACATGTACAAAGCATCATGATTGGCAGATCACACTTCTTGGCAAAATGCTGTTCGACATATAGAGAAGATTAAATAAATCACATCACCTCTACAAAGCTTGACCATCAAAGAAACGATTAAGTCTAAAAATAGTTTCCTTGGATCCATTTAGGTTGAACCGTCTGAAACTTTACTTCTCCCTCAGGCTTGATTGACCGGCAAAAATGTACATTTTAAAATATGGAAAACCTCCAGTATGATGAGAATGGGTGCCGCTCCATTGAAAACAAATATGCTTAAATGGAGTGTAAATGACCAAGATGATGAAGTCTACGACTGTGGAGAAATTCAGTATATGGAACATTTTTTTTTCAGATGTTACGAATGTGAAGACTGGTGTACCCTCGAGGATTTGTAGTACGGGAATATTAATAGCCGTAGGCCGGTAATTGCCCGAAATCCTTTAAACAAATAGTCCGGTAGTAAAGTAAATCTATACAAGTATTAGCCAAGCCCGACATGGTTAACTTCGGTGATCAAGCGTTATCCATTGCATCCACTGTGAGAGGGAGTAAGTGTCAGAACACTAGTGGGTAGAAAAATGTAACGAAAACTACGACTGTATTACATGTATGTGAACTATTACTCTTCCGTTATAGTGTGAACAATTACTGAAGTATTATGGATATAAACTTAGTTATTCTATTATTAAACATCAAGTACATATAGCTCGTTTAATTTCACTTAAGCTCGATCAGTATTTTATTTATAACTAAGTGAAATCATTGTAATTTAAAGATAAACACTCATCTTGGTTTGTTTAAATATTTGCGTTTACCTTTTGATAGTGCATCCGCGCCCGCAATTTTTCAGAGATATTTGGTACAGCTTACAGCTCGGGTGCCTTGTTGTTCAAACTACTCGGACGACATAGTTGTGTCAGGCTGTACCCCGGAAGAACACATTGCAAATTTGAAAAAAATTATTTCACGTTTTGTCAGATACAGGTCTAAAGAGTCGCTTAGATAAGTCTGACTTTTTTAAACCATAACTGTAGTCTCTAGGACACGTAATACGCAGTCAAGGTGTGCACCCAATGCAATCACTTTGCTTGCCATTCGCGACCTGCCAGCTCCAAAAGATGTGAAACAATTACAGTCAGTCTTGGGAAAGTTAACGTACTATATTAGGTTTATTCCAAACGCAGCACAAATTGCAGCCCCTTTGCATCGGCTACGCCATAATATGATTGTTTTGTTTGGACAGACGAATGCCAACGCGCATTTCAGCAGTTAAAAGATTCTTTGCTCAGTAATCGATGTTTGGTGCAATTTGATCCACAAAAATCAGTTCTTTCACCAGTGGAAGTTTCATCGTTTGATCTAGGAGCAGTACTGTCACACTGACATGGGGATACCGACCGTCCGATAGCGTTCGCATCCAAACTTTTTTCAGACAGATTGAGAAGGAAGCTTTAGCTTGTCACAAAATTCCATCACTACTTTTATGGAAGAAAATTTTATTTAGTCACTCACCACGAGCCTTTTCAGTCATTGTTTCATCCAGTCAAGCCAATTCCTACACGCACGCCACACAATTTGCAACATTGGGCACTGTTCTTATCACAGTATCAGTATGAGATTTTGTACAGACCCACAACTCGCCATGGAAATGCCGACGCACTTTCCCGTCTTCCGGTTGGCCATGACAAAGACTTTGATGCTTCTGAGATGTCGTCTTGTCAGATAGAGCACAGGAAGATTATTGCAATCCTTCCCTTTGGACTATAGGAAAATTGCTCTGGTCACAGAAACTGATCCTGATATACAAACTCTGCTGCGCTACATTCGCACCAAATGGCGTCGTTCACAATGTGATATTCAAAATTCACTGGTGCGTCGCTATTTTGCTAGTCGGAATAAACTTTCAGTACATAGAGGTGTGATTCTAGTTTCAACTGACAATGGAGACTCACGTGTGTCGATTCCGCGACGATTGCAGAACGTAGTATTGAACTTACTTCACCAAGAACATTGGGGAATGGTTCGCAATTGGCACGGCGACACTGTACTTGGCAGGGTATGGACGCCCAAATAGAACAGATGACGTCACAGTGTACACTGTGCGCTACCAATCAGTCAGCCCCACCTCAGAAACTTTTTGCGTGGCCATAAGCAAATTCATCATGGCAACGAGTGCATATTGACTATGCTGATCCCTTCTGGAACACTAAGTAGCTTATTGCGGTTGATGCTTTTAGTGGTTACCCATTTGAAGTGCCAATGTCTTCTATGACATTCTACCGTAGCCTATGATCCCAGAAATTGTGCATATTGACTATGCTGATCCCATCTGGAACACTAAGTAGCTTATTGTGGTTGATGCTTTTAGTGGTTACTAATTTGAAGTGCCAATGTGTTCTACGACATTCTACCGTAACCTAGGAGCCCAGAAATTTTAAATGTAGCAAACTATAAAATAAAATAAAAAATTAAGAAGCAATCTATGCCTAGTCAGCTTGACAAGATTATGAGAAAACTAGAGAAATTAAAGAACTTAGGTATTCTCCAAGCAAAAATGCGAAATGTTCAACTGAAGCGAGAAGAATCTTTTGCTGCAGTACAAACAAAATTAAACGAGTATTAAAATAAACAAAAACGTAATAAGAACTTAATATTTATCGTTGGTTGCATGAAGGTAGGAGCGGATGCAACTGTTGTTTAAACAGAGAAAAAACATAGCTTACTTCTAATAATGTTACGGTGTCCGTATTTCGTCGCTGATGATACGGAAAGTTTGTTACATCGCACTTTGATTGCAGTGATGCGTGAAGAGGTACATGATGAGATGATCACTGCTGAGCGCAAACTTGCATAAGAATGATAAGTGCGCACAGTCGTTTCAGAGCCGACGAGACTGCTACCAGCTTCTAAAGTTTCAAACTAGATAACGTGTCCTCGAAAGGATGCTCTCAGATATGAACTGCTGGAGTGCTTTGCAGCTTGCCGACACAAACTATTTCCCTTTGCGCCATAACTCACAGTGCCACATCGCAGTTCTCGCCAACGCAAACTATTTCTAATAGAACATGCAAATGCAGTCCTCCAGCATGAAGTAAGAGTGCATTTACAAAGGACTTTGTGCGCTCGTACCGTATATACTCATCGACAACTTGAGACGTCTTGAGACTAGCCCCTCTCCTTCCAGCTTGAATTGCAGATTTCGCCATACTACTCAGGACTTGCGGTGCATTGCATCCTGTTAGAACCATTTTTACTTGATTGATCACGTAATAATTGTCGTAATACTATTAATTTTGTGAGGACTGGAATTTACTTTGCTTGTATAGGTAAGTGAAATTTAGAATTACTTTGAGCACCCAGAAAAAAAAGTCTCAAGATTTCAAATGTTTGCAAATCTATCGGACCAAACTGCTTGGTCATTAGTCCGTAGCTTACAAACTACTTAAACTAAGGTAAACAAACTTAAGGACAACACACCCACACCACAGGGAGGACTGGAACCTCCGATGGCGAGCAATCGCGCGCCCTTAAGCGAGGCGCCTTGGACCAGTCGGCTACTCCACCGCAGCTGCTCAACATTTATGATGTAACAAAGAAATAACGTCTACAGCAACTCAAGTGTGAAAATTTGTTTACAGCGTGTTACATCATCATCACTTACAGTTTCCTCTGAACAGGTTCTCTCAATCACCATTTGTAAAAAAAAAAAAAAAAAAAAAAAAAAAAAAAAAAAAAAAGAGCGGGGCGGGCTGTTTGAGATCCGGCCTATAAAGAGTCGCGGTTCTATTCAGCCAACATCAGACAAGCTGATAGTGGGGCAAAGGGGGATCCTAATTGGGAATAAGTGGGAGGGGCTTATCAGCTCCGGCATACGCCTTACAACCAAGGAAAACCTCCCGAAAACCTTGGTCGGAGCCGGGGGATTGGGACCAATTAAATTTATCTCCGGGACTTGCCCCGGACAAAAATGGATTATCGGGCACCACCAACTAACTATAGAGAAACAAATACTTTTTAACTGCGAGAAGCAAGTTCAGCTGAGTTGAAGTCCCTGTCTACGTATTTTGCTTAAGTTCGGATCAATGTATCTTTTTGACCTACCTACCATTGCAATAGATTTTTCAAACGACTGTCAAAGCTGCAATGCTGCAAATAATTTCAATAAGAGTTTTTGCCTTGGTGGAAAGAGAATCCAGTCACATACGAAATAGCTACTATGTTCGTCTTGCTTTCATCGTTAATAAACAAAGGAGCTGAAGTTACTTGGGTGAGAAATAAATCACAGCATACTCATTAGAACATTTGATAAAAATCTATATTAAAAAAAAAAAAAGTTATATTTATTTCATTACGTAATCAGTTAAGATTTCAGTCATGTATATAAAAATTCTCGTCCTCAGTAAACATCATTTCTAATTGTGCCAAGAAATCTACTGATTTCATTTAAGAAAGAGTAAAAATTAACAACTTATTTACGGGTAGCTGCCATCAAACAAAATTATGTAAAACTTTATCATCCTCTCCAGAAAACATTAATATAACTGCTAATAAAATTTCATAATGTTCACTATTTGCCACTGTCTAATAAATAAAAAATTTATTGCTAATTTTGTTGTTTAGCGTAGAAATCGAGAACCGATGGAACAATACGCCTTTTCCCCCAAATGTTCGTTGAAGTCCGAGGAAGGTTCAAGAAATGATAGATCTAACGTACCCCAAAGTCGGGTAAAACGAAAGAAAAAGAAGAATAACTACATACAATGATAGTTATAATTAAGAAATATGATAAAGATTGCAGAAGATATGCATTGTAAAGAGCTTAATAATTTAAGGAGGACGAAAGATGATGGAAAGATTGCAGACAGGATAATGAGCTACGGTTTTAATATATTTCAGATGATCGGGCCTCTATAATACTTCGAGCCTGTCTGGTCTGAAATAGCTGTGATTCTTATTTTATTAATAGTGTTCACGTTCTGAATGTTCGCTAAAGTAACTAAATTCTGGAGTTACGTGCTACCGGCTTTGTGCTCGTCGAGGGTTAAAGCAATTGCACTGTGTCTTGTGATGTTTGTATTAGGTTGTGATGCTGTGTTGATGTGTCATTGTTGTAAGTACGCTACAATTGTGTTATGCAATAGCGCGCGTGTTGCTTGCTAGATTATACTTAGCCGGCTGAATCATTTGTGACTTGTTGCCCTACGCTACCAACTGAGCTTCAATGCCATGTCTCGCGCTCCAATAAATCCGTTGCAGAACAAAATGTCATACCGGGAGAGGAGTCTCGGAATGATCTCCTAGAGACTTGCTTCCCGAGCTGACACTTTTCCCGATAGTCTCCCTGAGACCTAGGGGAAAATAGAGCCGTCAACTTTTCCAGAAGACATGCAGCTCTACTGCATGAATATATGCTGATGGCATTCTCTCGGGTGACTGAGGCGCTCCAGTCACGGTCAGCACGGCCACTACGGTCGGGGGTTCGAATCCCCCCTCGGGCATGGATATTTGTGCCGTCCTAGTTCGTAAGTAGTTCATAAGTAGTTTGTAAGTTTAGGGACTGATGACCCCGTAGTTAAGTCCCATAAGCTTTACAAACATTTGAACATTTGAGCATTCTCTCGAGTAATATATTCGGGAGGTAAAATAGTTCCCCAGTCGAATGTTCGGTCGGGGACTTCCCTGAAGGATGTCATCAAGGAAAACAGCACTTGCATTCTAAGTGTCGGATCGTGAAATGTTAGATCCCTTAATCGAGTAGGGAGGTTAGAAAATTTAAAAATGGAAGTGGACTGGTTGAAGTTAGATATAATAGAAATTTGTGATGTTCGGTGAAAGGATGAACAGGATTTGTGGTCAGGTCAGATGGGCGTATTACAGGAGTAAGTATAACAATAAAAAAGACAGCTGGAATTGGGATGATGGCATTATTGTAGTTAGGATAGATACGAAGCCAATATCGACCATAGCAGTAATAATTTATATGACAACGAACTCTGCCAATGATAAGGAGACTGAAGAAATGTATGAGGAGGCAAAGGAAATTATTCGGACAATTAAGGAACAGGGAATCTTGATTGTAATTGGTGACTGGAATTGTGTTGTAGGAAAAGGAAGGAAAGAATGATTAGTTGGTGAATATGGACTGGGGAAAAGAGAGGAAAGAAGAAATAATCTAGCAGAATTTTTCATGGAATATAATGTTACCATAACAAACACTTGGTTTAAGAACCACCAAAGAATATTGTATACTTGGAAGCGACCAGGAGACGCCAGAAGGTACCAGATAGATTTCATAAGGGTAAGACATAGATTTAGGAACAAGGTTTAAAAACTGTAAGAGACACCCAGGGGAAGATATAGACTCTAACCACTTATTGGTTATGAACTTTGTAGTGAAACTGAAGGAACTACAGAATGGTAGGACAATAAGGGCATGGGATCTGGACAATTCATAGCAACCTTAAGTTCTAGAGAATTTCAGAGGGAGCCCTAGGCAAAAAAAGTACAAATGTTTGTAAATCTATGGAACTTAACTACTGCTGAGGTTATCAGTCCCTAACCTTACAGACTACTTAAACTAATTAAACTAAACTAAGGACAACACTTGCATCCATACCAGAAGGAATTCGAAACACTGACGGGGAGCACCGCTCGCTCGGCAGCAAGGCGCCTGAGAGAGTTCCGCCATTCCACTGCGGTTTGCTTTACGTAACAATTGCCAGTAACGGGAAAGAATAATACAACAGAGGATGAATGAGAGGTGGAATAGTGAAGGCTGAACAACAAATTGATAGAAAAGCAAGACCAACAAAATAACCTTGGATGTCACAGGAAATACGGAATTTAACTGATCAAATGAAAATATACAGAAATGTAGTAATTGAAGCAGGCAAAATGGAGTACAAACGTCTAACAAATGAGATTGACAGGAAATGCAAAATGGCAAGCAGGAATGGCTAGAGGAGAAATGCGAGTCTGTAGAAGAATATATATCTAGGGGAAAAACAGACACCGACTACACGAAAATAAAAGAGACTTTTGGGCCAAGAAAAATAGCGGTATGAATATCAAGAACTAAGATGGAAAATCAGTTCTGAGAAAAAGAAGGGAAAGCTGAAAGTGGGAAAGAGTATATAAAATAGGATATACTATACTGAGAGGACAGAACACTGAAACACTTAAGTGGAAAACAGGCTACTGGAGTAGACAACATATCTGCAGATATACTGAAGTATGATGTATGAGACAGGTATAATACCCTCAGACATTAAGAAAAATATAATAAACCCCATTTCAAAGAAAACAGGCACATACAGGTGTGGTAATTACGGAACAATTAGTTTAAAAAGTCATGGTTCAGGTATTTTAACACGAATTACTTATAAAAGAATGGAAAATGTGGTAGTACCTGATCTTGTGGTGAATCAGTTTGGATTTAGGAGAAACGTAAGAACAGGGGAGGCAATACTCACCTTTCGACTTATCTTAGAAGTTGGTTAAGGAAAGACGAACTTACATTTTTAGCTTTCGTACATTTGAAGAAAGCGTTTGACAATGTTGATTGCAATAAGGGATAAAATAGAGGTAACGGAAGAATATTTACGACTCACTAGAGTCGTAGGGTATGAAATGAAAGCATGGATTCGGAAGGGAATAAGTCATTGTTTTAGCCTTTCTCCATTGTTGATTAATTTGTACATTGTGAAAGTTGTGAAGGAAAGCAAGACGAAATTTGGAGAACAAATTACAGTTCAGGGCGAAGAAACAAAAACCGCGTGTTTTGCTGATAACATTCTATATCAGTCAGAGACAGCAGGAACCAGGAATAGCAACAGTGTGTTTAAAGTAGTTTATAAGATGAACATTAGCAGGAGCAGATCAGTGCTAATGGAATGCAGTCTAAAAAAATCAGGCGAATGTTAAGGAATTAGATTAGGTAACGAATAAATGAAAGTAGTAGAATGATTAGTTTTATTACTTGAGCAGTAAAATTACAAATGATGGTACAGAGGATATAAAATGCAAAATGATAATGGGATGAAAAGCGAGTTTGGAAAAGAGAAATTTGCTAACATCAAACAATAACTTAAGCGTAAGAAAGCCTTTTCTGATGGTATTTGTGTGAAGTGTTGCCTTGTACTGGAGTGAGACATGAACAGTGGATAGTTCTGATTTGAAATGTAGAAGAATACTGAAGATTAGGTGGGTAAATTTCATAACTAATGATGAGGTCCTGAACAAAAATTGGTAGAAAAGGAATTTCTGGCTTACCTTGACTGAAAGAAGGGCTCGAATGGTAGGACACATTCTGATAGCCCCCCAGTACGTGCGTGGCCAGCACGGGGCCCCGAGATAACGCAGTCTTCCTCCCTTCTTTACTTACCGGGCTGCATTTCCTTTCCCCCTCCCTCCTTTCCTATCCTCACTCCTTCCCCTTCCCACCGGGGGACTGATAACCTCAGTAGTTTAATCCCCCTATCCCAACCAAACAACCCAACCCAACCAACAATCTGATAGTTTAAAGATTCATGAATTTAGCGCTAGAGGGAAGACCGTAGGTGAAAAATTACATAGAAAGAAATGAATACAGTAAGCAGATTCAAATATTTGTGTGTAGCCGTTGTTATGAGAAAATGAAGAGGCTTCTTCAGGAGAGTGTATGGTGGAGAGCAACAGCTATACGAGCGAGTGCTCCGTGGCTAAAGACCACGAAGTCGACGTGCCGTTAAACCCTAATCTTCGTTCCTGACTTCTTTCCGTCCGCCCCTGCCAAACCCCTCACTAATTACCACCCGTGCTTTCCAGTTTCCAGGCTAGGTTTCGACTTTACGTCATGCTGTAGCCGTGTTTCTGGTACACCGCCGCCTTCCACATGTTACATGAGCACGTTTCTAGTCAAAATCGACTACTGCAAAGGCATGCACCTTTCTTGACTGTATGTACATTAGTAGCCAGCCACATCGCGAGGGCCTCTATGACGTAAAAGATCTGTAGACTGTGTCTAGTTTGGAGTTTCAACTGTGCAATCACGCTGCACCTGCGCATGCGAACTAACATGGAACTGTAGTGGTGTTCGCTAACATCGTAGGTGAACCTATTCTGACCGAGCATACAACATTCCGGCATTTAACTTCACGTGCGGTTTGATGAATTTATTAAATACTGTGTCCCACATGTAGGTCTGTTAGTTACCAATGTCACGTCGTTAAGGGATGCCACCTACACCTGTAGTGCAGTGTTTTTCATCCTCTGTTTCACGGGCCCCAGGAGGGTAGAAAAGTCTTGCTCGGGGGATGGCCTTCAAAGGAGGAAGTACCCGCTCCATAAATTAACTACAGGTTCAATAATACGAAAAGGTATGCCTAACTGAAATATATTTAATATTAAAATTACGGACTTCCTTGAATAGATCAGCGATCGTTTTATAGTACAGCATGAATAAGCGCTAAGCCTGAAAACTGTTTTCAAGAACCAGTCGAGAGGTAAAAGAATTTAATACAACAATTAATTCTGAAAATTTAAAACATCTCTACAATTTATCTTTATTATGGGACCTTTCTTAATGAGCATAATACACTTCTGCGTCTTGCCGGCATTGCGAAACAGCATTAAGAAAAAAATATTTTTCCATCGGATATCATTCCGAAAAAAAACCACATAAAATCGTCCAACAATTTAAAAGAAAGCTGTAGCAAAATAAAGAAGATTAAATTCCTTTCTTTTCAGATAACATAGTTTTGTTACGGTTCGTGAGGATGGAAGAGTGTGTATGTGTGTGTGTGTGGAGGGGGGGGGGGGGGGGGAAATGGGTCAGCTGAATGTTTTTATTTGGAAGGTGGTCGCTGGAGTATTTTTATTTGGTGGGGTTCGCATAGTGTAAAAGTATGAAAAACACTCTGCAGTATATAGGACCTTAATACTCGCCGCGATTCGTTGCATTGCGGACACATACACACACAAAACGACGATTTCGTGCAATAGTTCTTTCCAGCTCTCAGTGTCGTGTGCAAATTCGCACTCAGTCAGTCACTCAACTTACAGTCCAGTGCTGCTTACCTCAGTTTTACACGTTCCATTGGATCCTCTTTTCTTCGGGTATTGTACTCTAACGATGTACGGATCGCAATATCAGTAGCCGGAATATAAGTCAACGAATGAGGAATAGAGGAGGTTTTTTAAGAGACACTTCTGCGTTTATTTTTCAGAGTAGCAGTTTAGTGTGAAGTCAGATTCACATGTGTACATGAATCATGTGGTAATGAATAATTATCTTTGCTCTGTACCTATCTAAACATGAACTCAAAATATAAATTTGACCTTTAATTTCATCTCTTGCGTTCATGAGCTTCCGAATATTAATTTGCCTCAGCTCGTACAATTTAACATAAATCCGTACATATATTTCACTTGCACATATACAAAATCAAAGAGCGTCAGTGGCTCAGAATTATTAGGCACAATAACTTTCTTTTGGTGATATCAATTTATTTTACACTCGCAACTGGCGCCGACACATACATCCCACTGTCAACTGGTAATTCGCACACGCCTGCGCTTTGGCGTTTTGAATTCACCAAACTAGAACAGTATTAGTTAGTTATCGGGGTCCAATGAAAATGACTTTTAAGTACACCTCATAATTTTGATTATCATATTCTTTCTTAATAGTTATGTAATAAATTATGCCAACTACAAACATGAGTGTAATCGTCGGTAATGTTGAAGTTATTTACTCTTTTAAATAATAAAACATTAACACACAAACTGTAGCAGTTCTCGCCGTATAAAAACACAGTGAAGCCCCGTGCTGCTTGCAATGCCCGGCTAACGGCAGCCTTACCACGTTTATCTTACCATCTGTCGCTGGCGTAACAATCAGTTACAGTGGCTTTCATATGGGTTATTAAAGCAATAGACTTCTTACTAGGGATGGGTCGAACCCCAATTTTACCGAATCGAATCCGAATACCGAATCTTAAATAAAACATGTGCCGAATTCCGAACCCGAATCGAATCTTCTTTTAAATAATAAAACATTAACACACAAACTGTAGCAGTTCCCGCCGTATAAAAACACAGTGAAGCCCGTGCTGCTTGCAATGCCCGGCTAACGGCAGCCTTACCACGTTTATCTTACCATCTGTCGCTGGCGTAACAATCAAACGTTAAAACGTTTGTAAATCTATGGGACTTAACTACTCTCGTCATCAGTCCCTGACCTATAAACTACTTAAATGATATAAAAGTTTTCTGGGTGTTGTACCGCGTCATGATGTAAGACGTCTCAGCCAAAGTTACAGTGGCTTTCATATGGGTTATTAAAGCAATAGCCTTCTTACTAGGGATGGGTCGAACCCCAATTTTACCGAATCGAATCCGAATACCGAATCTTAAATAAAACATGTGCCGAATTCCGAACCCGAATCGAATCTTCCGAATCTCGAACTCAAATAATGTGTTAACTACATGTATTTAAAAATTATAGATTCTTAAAAAATAGGCTGTGTAAATGTTAAATAATTTTATAGGGACATATCAGCACTCAATTAGTGACAGACAGAACATTCAGACACAGAGAAATCCGCGTGTGTGTACATGTTAGTGCCACGAAGACATTTCAGAACTGAAAAGTACGCGCAGACTGCGCATTGCGGAGGGTTAAGTAGTGATGGGACAACCGACTGTTTTTAACAACCGACTGGTCAATCGGTTCTTTTTCATTCGGTCGGTTTTTTCAGTCGAATGAAACAACCGAATGAAAATAGTCTCTGTGGCCGTATGAATGTTTTCACTCACTGGCGGGGTTTGAGTGGTTTCAGTCGATGCGCGAGCACCGAATGAAATAAGTCTCCGTCCTTTATATGAATCTTCTCGGTATTGAGTGGTTTCAGTTGATGCGTTACAACCGACTGGTAATAGCCTTTGTCGGTTTCTGCAGTTATATGGATGTTTTTATTAATTCATCGACTTTGTGTGAATTTATTTGCATACTCCTTCAGCCTTTTCGGGTATAAATGAACTGTGATTCAGCATGAAACATTCTTAGACACAAATCTTAAAAATATAGCAGTGTGTCCGTGTGTGTGTTTCTGTTGCATGCAAATCTACAGTTTTGTTCCAATCTTGATAAAATTTTGCACATTTGAACTTCAAAGCAACTGTCTACACAAATTTCATTCGGTACATGGCGGAGGGTACTTTACATAATGACTTCGACAAAAACCACAATTTGGCTGCGATATTGATGAAATTTTGCACACTTGACTTTAAAACAAGGCGAAGGTAACTGTGTACATTCAATTTCGTAGGTGCACGGCAGAGGGTACTTTACCTACTAACTTCGACAAATTCCGTTTGTATTCGAATTTTAATGATATATTTCACTCTTCACCTTCAAAGAAAGGGAATGGTCACTGTCTACATCTACTTTAGTTTGATGCATGAGAGAAGGTATTCCAAACTTCGACGCCAATATAGAATTTCATTCCGATCTTGATGACATTTTGCGCACTTGACTTTCAAAACAAGTGGCAGTTCACTGTTCATCTAAGATTTTGTATGGTACATGGCGGAGGTATGGAATAAACCTCCACACCGTTTCACCGATAACCACAGAAATATCTGTGACAAGAGTGAATAATTGGGATACTTGAGATGAAAGTTTTCATACACTGATGACGAATACAGATGCACTAAAGAAAATTTACACCACTGATAAATGTTGTATGTCTTCTCGTACTCCAAATTAGATGGAATTAACAAAAATATTTTTATACAAAATACTTTAATGAATGCTCTTTTACAGTACCTAATGTTTTAGTGATCTTCGAATTTGGATCTAGCAAATATGCTCAAAGTTAACATACTTAACTCTGTCCTACTAGTAACTTAGATATGTATGAACAATAAGCCGCAAACCGCACGTTACTACCTGTTTCCACTTCGGAGATACAGTATGCCAGATTAAACTAGTAGCGATCCTTTTGGAACACCCTGTAGTTTACACGCTTCTTTATTGAGACAGTAAGAAACCAACAACAATCGGGGATGGCACGCCCCGCGACGCCGCCAGACACTGTTGTGTGAAGTTTGGCGCGCGCCTACTGGCGCTGTCTGCAGTGAAAACGCAAGCGAGGCAGCAAGGCAGCACCCCCTCTCGTGTCCCAGCTCCCCGCGGTACTTCGTGGTCATTGGCCACTTATCTTCTACAGATTGTGGGTGTCTGCGAAAGCAATCTGATTGGGCCCACATGATCGGCGTTTCTGAAGTCTGGGGTGGGCAATGAAAGTGATCGCAGGCCTGTTCCAGCGATATGACATTTTCTTTGATGGCACCTCGAACAGTTAAATCTACAACAAAATATGAATCACTGTTACTGTGTATTATAAAAAGAAAAGTTACTTCATTCAGTACATAATTAAATGAACATTGTAATACGCATTTTAACAATGGCATACCCCTTTTACATGGTGGTATAATGTAGCACTGCTGTAGTTATCTGATGTGCATGTCAGTTTCATTCATACAAATAAATGGATAGCCCTGTAAGCTAAAACACCAATGAGTCGTTTCAGTTGGGATAATGATTACATGGTTAAATCCGCCAGAAAAACGTACTGCCTGTTTTCACTTGAAAAGAAAGAATGAGTAATTCAGTCAATGTACAAAACTGCGAAAGTGTCGCATGTTTTCATTCGGTTGTTCCCACAGACTACTTTCATTCGAAAAAAATAACCGAATATTAATCCAACATACACGTAAAACTACGACCGACTGACTGTTTCATTCGGTTGCTCCCACTGACTGGTTTCACTCAAAAGAACTAATGAATAGGCCAACGTACTGTGTCAATTTTTTCATTCGGTTGGCCCAATCGACTGATTTAACTCAAAAGAAAAGGAATGAGTGGTCCAACCGAATGTGTCGATTTTTTATTCGGTTGCTCTGATCGACTGATTTCACTCAAAAGAAGGAATGAGTAGTCCAACCGACTGCGTCGATTTTTTCATTCGGTTGATCCCACCGACTGGTTTCACTCAAAAGAACGAATGAATAGTCCAACCGACTGAATCGGTTGTTTCATTCGGTTGGTCCCACCGACTGGTTTCACTCAGAAGAATGAATGAATAATTCAACCGATACGAGAAACTACAACCGAATGATCGATTTTTTCCAACAACCGAATGAATCGATTGTTTTCATTCGATTGTTCCCATCACTAGGGTTAAGAAAAGATATTTTGTAGATTTATTTATTCTTCCAAACATTTAAGATCACGTAACTTATCTGCATATAATTTTTCTTCGCAGAAGATTTAAAAATCAGTACCAGAAGTCAACTGCCGTGCTTCATTTCTATATGCTTCCGTTCAGCTTAAGACTAATGCAAATGTAAACATTAACGTGATACGTATATTTTCGCTTTCGCCGTTGTCTTTCGGCTTTGTTAGGTGGACGGAATTTAAACGTGGTAACAGATAACGCAGAAGATTACATGGCGTAATGTTTACATTTGTATTATTCTTATGGCGAAAAGAGTGTGGAATGTTCGAATCACGATTCATAGGAACAATCCCTTGCCCCTAATAGAAAAACACGTAAGTTGTAGCACGAAGACAGAGGTTGTAGCGTCAGACATATTGACGCAACACAGGTTTGCCATTCGGCTTTACGTAGTAGCTCTTAGATAAGACTTCAAATGTACGGCTGTTGTATGAAACTGAAAGCGGAAATATAAATCAATTTTATTAAACTTATACAAATTTTACGAAATGTTTGTAATAGCAATTAGATACCAGTATGGTAATTCTGAGTCACTAACACTTGATTCCTTGTTACACAGTTCCTTAGTACTACAGAGCATCATCCCTCGTAAAATCTAGTGCATTCGATATCGAACATTTTTAAATGCCTCTTACGCAATCTGATTTGAAACCCATTTCCAGGTATAATCATTCCATTGGCACAGTTGCGCGTTTTACACGACCAGTTAGTATCAGTTGTCTGTCACTTTTCGAAAGGCAGTAAGTGTAAATATGTTTAAGCTTGACATTAAACGATTAATTGCTGCCGCGGTGGAGTAACCGAGCGGTCTAAAGCGTCTCACTGCGGAGCGCGCGGTTGCTCGCCGTGGAGGTTCGAGTCCTCCCTGGGGCACGGGTGTGTGTGTTGACCTTAGGTTAGTTTACCTAGGTTAAAGTAGTTTGTAATCTACGGACTGATGACCACGCAGTTTGGTCCGATAGATTTACAAACATTTGAACATTTTGATTAATTGAAACAGACGTCAAGTGGTTGTTGATTTTACGTCATCCCACCTGGATGGTGCACAATTAGAACTTTCTTTCCACATAAAAATTACTTTCTTCTTGAAAGCCTAGTGCTTCATTACATTTCACATACCCCGGCACTGCCCAAAATTCGATGAAACCTTACGTGAAACCAGAATGAGGCAACTCATGGAAGAATGTGCTGTGCAATACTTATGTATTAATGGTACGTAGGTGAAGTGTGTGTTTTTTTTTTTTTTTTTTTTTTTTTTTTTTTTTTTTTTTTTTTTTTTAACGAGTGCGAAAGTTTTAACCATTATTCGTATTTGCGCCTGCTAAGCAAGGTTGTGTAGCACTGCTTATATTAGACGGGAGAAGTTACTTGTGGCGGCTCCTAGCGCCATTTATCAGAAGTATTCCACTCCCACCCCCATGAACCCCAGATTTTGCCGAGGTGGGGGGGTGGCTTGCGTGCCTCAACGATGCAGATAGCCGTACTGTAGGTGCAACCACAGCGGAGGGGTGTCTGTGGAGAAGCCAGACAAACGTGTGGTTCATGAAGATGGGCAGCAGCCTTTTCAGTAGTTACAGGGGCAACAGTCTGGATTATTGGCCTTGTAACATCAGCTAATGTGGCTCTGCCACACAGCTACTGCGAACGGCTAAAAGCAAGGGGAAACTACAGCCGTTACTTTTCCCGAGGACATGCATCTCTACTGTCTGAAAATATGATGATGCCATCCTCTCGGGTAAAATATTCCGGAGGTAAAATAGTCCCCCATTCGGATTTCCGGGCGGGGACTACTCAGGAGGATGTTGTCATCAGAAAATTCAATACTGGCACTCTACGGATCGGAGCGTGGAATGTTCGGTGGCAGGATGAACAGGATTTCTGGTCAGGTGAGTACAGGATTATAAATACAAAATCAGTTGGGGGTATCACAGGAGTAGGACTGATAATGAATAAGAAAATAGGAATGCAGGTAAACTACTATGAGCAGAACAGTGATCGCATTATCATTGTCAAGATAGATACGAAGCCAACACCGACAACAGTAGTACAGGTTTATATGCCAACTAGCTCTGCCGATGATGAGGAGATCGAAGAAATGTATGAGGAGTTAAAGGAAATTATTCAAACAATTAAGGGAAAGGAAAACTGAATTGTGATTGGAGACTGGAATTCGGTAGTAGGAAAAGAAAGAGAAGGAAAAATAGTAGGTGAATATGGACTGGGCAGAAGGAATGAAAGAGGAAGTCGCCTGGTAGAATTTTGCACGGGACATGATTTAATCATAACAAACACCTGGGTTAAGAATCACAAAAGAAGGTTGTATACGTGGAAGAGACCAGGCGACACCGGAAGGTATCAGATAGATTTTATAATGGTAAAACATAGATTCCGGAACCAGGTTTTATACTGTAAGACATACCCAGGGGCAGATATAGTCTCTGACCATAGCTTGTTGGTCATGATCTGTAGGCTGAAACTGAAAAAACTGCAGAAAGGTAGGAAAATAAGGTGATGGAACCTAGATAAATTGAAGAAACGTGAAGTTATGGAGAATTTCAGAGGGAGCTTTAGGCATCACTTGACAGAAACGGGGGGAAATAAAACAATAGAAGAGGAATGGTTAGCATTGAGAGATGAAATATTGAAGGCAGCAGAGGACAAAATAGGTAGAAAGGCAAGACCTACAAAAAATCCTTCGATATCACAGGAAATACTAAATTTAATTGATTAAAGGAGAAAATATAAAAATGCAGTAAATGAAACAGCCAAAAGGGAGTACAGACGACTAAGAAATGAGATTGACAGGAAGTGCAAAATGGCTAAGCAGGAGTGGCTAGAAGCCAAATGCAAATCTGTAGAAGAATGTATAAGAAGGGGAAAAGTAGATACCGCCTACAGGAAAATAAAAGAGACATTTCGGGACAAGAAAAACAACTCTAAGAATATCAAGAACTCAGATGGGAAACCAGTTCTCAGCAAAGAAGGGAAAGCTGAAAGGTGGAAAGAGTACATACAGCAGCCCTACGAAGCAAATGAACTTAGAGACAATGTTGTAGGAAGGGAAGAGAAGTAGATCAAGATGAAATAGGAGATACTATACTGAGAGATGAATTTGACGGAGCCCTGAAAGACCTAGGTCAGAACAAGGCCCCTGGAGTAGATGACATACCCTCAGAGCTACTAAAGTCTCTGGGAGAGCCAGCCATGACAAAACTATTTGAACTGGTGTGTAAGATGTATGAGACAAGCGAAATACCTTCAGACTTTAAGAAAAATGTAATAATCCCCATTCTAAAGAAATCAGGCTTAGACAGGTGTGAACCATCAGTTTTATAAGTCATGGTTGCAAAATTTTAACACGAATTATTTACAGAAGAATGGAAAAGCTGGCAGAAGCCGACCTCGGGGAAGATCAGTTTGGATTCAAGAGAAACGTAGGAACCCGGGAGGCAATACTGACTTTATGTCTCATTTTAGAAGATAGATTAAGGAAAGGCAAACCTAAATTTTTGGCTTTTGTAGATTTGATGAAAGCGTTTGACAATGTTGACTGGAATATACTCTTTCAGATTCTGAAGTCAGCAGGGGAAAAATACAGGGAAAGGAGAGTTATTTACAACTTGTACAAAAGCCAGACCGCAGTTAGACTCGAAGGGCTTGAAAAGGAAGCTATAGTTGGGAAGGGAGTAAGACAGGGTTGTTGCCTTTCTCCGGTGTTATGAAATTTGTACATCGAGCAGGCGGTGAAGGAAAGCAGGGAAAAATTTAGAACAGGGATTAAAGTTCAGGGGGAAGAAATAAAAAAATTGCGTTTTGCTGATGACATTGTAATTCTGTCAGAGACATTAAAGGACCTAGAGGAGGAGTTGAATGGAAAGTAAAATAACATGCGATGGTCGCATGCAGAATGCAGAATGGCAATGGGAAGAAAAGCATTTTTGAAAAAGAGAAATTTGCTAACATCGAATATTAATTTAAGTGTAAGGAAGTCTTTTCTGAAGGCATTTGTGTGTAGTGTTGCCTTGTACGGGAGTGAAATACGGACGATAAACAGTGCGGACAGGAAGAGAATAGAGGCGTTTGAAATGGGGTGCTATAGAATAAATTCTGAAGATTAGGTGGGTGGATCGTGTAACTAATGAGGAGGTACTGAACAGAATTGGTGAGAAAAGGAATTTTTGGCATACCCTGACTAAAAGACGGGATCGCTTAGTAGGACACAATCTTAGACACCCAGGGATTGTAAATTTAGCATTGGAGGGAAGTATGTGGGTTAAAATCGCAGAGGGAGGCCAAAAGACACGTATAGTAAGCAGATTCAAGTGGATTTAGGTTGCCGTTTTTATGAGGAGATGAAAAGGCTTGCTCAGGATAGAGTAGGGTGGAGAGCTGCATCAAACTGAAGACCACAACAACATTCAAAGTGATGTCATTTCGTTTTATGACATCGCGTCTTTCAGCGGATCTGTGGACAATACAGTAAATAACGCAAACGAAAGCGCACTGTTGTGCAAAGTAAACTAAAACATTCGTAACTGAAGGTTTCCATATAACACTTCGGATTCGGGATTCGATAGTATTCGGCTATTATGCGCCGAATTTCGAATACGAAGCCAGTGTGCTAGATTCAGCGAATAATGGATTCGGCCGAACCACTCGGACACAAACCTTCTTCTTACATCATGACGCGGTACAACACCCAGAAAACTTTTATGTCTTCTGACTCTGACCGCGGAAGCGTACCTAGGTAAACTAACTTAGGCTAAGGGCAACAAATACCCCATGCTTGAAGCAGAGCTCGGACAAAAATAATAAATAAATAAAATTAAATAAATTAGAAAAGGAATTACAAAACCCATAATCATGTATATTAAAAGTGTGGGGTAATGCCACATGCACACTCCAATCTGTTTAAAGTTTATTCTGTTGTTTACGTTACTTACTCGTGTCATTGAAAAGTTTGCACCAGGAATCAGAATCTTTTCATTCTGAAAATGAGAACAAATAAGAGAATGAAACTTCACTCTGCAGCGGAGTGTGCACTGATATGAAACTTCCTGGCAGATTAAAATTGTGTGCCGGAACCGGGACTCGAACCTGGGATCTTTGCCTTTCGCGGGCAAGCGCACTACCGACTGTGCTATCCCGACACGACTCACGATGCCGCCTCACAACTTTACTTCTGCCAGTACCTCGCCTCCTACTTTCCAAACTTCACAGAAGCTCTCCTGCAAACACGCAAGACTAGCACTCCTGGAAGAAAGGATATGGTGGAGACTTGGCTTAGCCACAGCCTAAGGGATGTTTCCAGAATGAAACTTCACTCTGCAGCGGAGTGTGCGCTGATTTGAAACTTCCTGGCAATTTAAAATTGTGTGCCGGAACCGGGACTCGAATCTGGGACCTTTGCCTTTCGCGGGCAAGCGCACTACCGACTGTGCTATCCCGACACGACTCACGATGCCGCCTCACAACTTTACTTCTGCCAGTACCTCGCCTCCTACTTTCCAAACTGTTTGCAGGAGAGCTTCTGTGAAGTTTGGAAAGTAGGAGGCGAGGTACTGGCAGAAGTGAAGTTGTGAGGCGGCATCGTGAGTCGTGTCGGGATAGCACAGTCGGTAGTGCGCTTGCTTACCCGCGAAAGGCAACGGTCCCAGGTTCGAGTCCCGGTTCCGGCACACAATTTTAATCTGCCAGGAAGTTTCATATCAGCGCACACTCCGCTGCAGAGTGAAGTTTTATTCTGGAAACATCCCTTAGGCTGTGGCTAAGCCATGTCTCCACCATATCCTTTCTTCCAGGAGTGCTAGTCTTGCGTGTTTGCAGGAGAGCTTCTGTGAAGTTTGGAAAGTAGGAGGCGAGGTACTGACAGAAGTAAAGTTGTGAGGCGGCATCGTGAGTCGTGTCGGGATGGCACAGTCGGTAGTGCGCTTGCCCGCGAAAGGCAAAAGTCCCAGGTTCGAGTCCCGGTTCCGCCACACAATTTTAATCTGCCAGGAAGTTTCATATCAGCGCACACTCCGCTGCAGAGTGAAGTTTCATTCTGGAAACATCCCTTAGGCTGTGGCTAAGCCATGTCTCCACCATATCCTTTCTTCCAGGAGTGCTAGTCTTGCGTGTTTGCAGGAGAGCTTCTGTGTAGTTTGGAAAGTAGGAGGCGAGGTACTGGCAGAAGTAAAGTTGTTAGGCGGCATCGTGAGTCGTGTCGGGATAGAACAGTCGGTAGTGCGCTTGCCCGCGAAAGGCAAAGGTCCCAGGTTCGAGTCCCGGTTCCGGCACACAATTTTAATCTGCCAGGAAGTTTCATATCAGCGCACACTCCGCTGCAGAGTGAAGTTTCATTCTGGAAACATCCCTTAGGCTGTGGCTAAGCCATGTCTCCACCATATCCTTTCTTCCAGGAGTGCTAGTCTTGCGTGTTTGCAGGAGAGCTTCTGTGAAGTTTGGAAAGTAGGAGGCGAGGTACTGGCAGAAGTAAAGTTGTGAGGCGGCATCGTGAGTCGTGTCGGGATAGCACAGTCGGTAGTGCGCTTGCCCGCGAACGGCAAAGGTCCCAGGTTCGAGTCCCGTTTCCGGCACACAATTTTAATCTGCCAGGAAGTTTCATATCAGCGCACACTCCGCTGCAGAGTGAAGTTTCATTCTGGAAACATCCCTTAGGCTGTGGCTAAGCCATGTCTCCACCATATCCTTTCTTCCAGGAGTGCTAGTCTTGCGTGTTTGCAGGAGAGCCTCTGTGAAGTTTGGAAAGTAGGAGGCGAGGTACTGGCAGGAGTAAAGTTGTGAGGCGGCATCGTGAGTCGTGTCGGGATAGCACAGTCGGTAGTGCGCTTGCCCGCGAAAGGCAAAGGTCCCAGGTTCGAGTCCCGGTTCCGGCACACAATTTTAATCTGCCAGGAAGTTTCATATCAGCGCACACTCCGCTGCAGAGTGAAGTTTCATTCTGGAAACATCCCTTAGGCTGTGGCTGAGCCATGGCTCCACCATATCCTTTCTTCCAGGAGTGCTAGTCTTGCGTGTTTGCAGGAGAGCTTCTGTGTAGTTTGGAAAGTAGGAGGCGAGGTACTGGCAGAAGTAAAGTTGTGAGGCGGCATCGTGAGTCGTGTCGGGATAGCACAGTCGGTAGTGCGCTTGCCCGCGAAAGGCAAAGGTCCCAGGTTCGAGTCCCGGTTCCGCCACACAATTTTAATCTGCCAGGAAGTTTCAGAAGAAATACGTCCTAGGAAAATTTCTGAGTATTATAGAGAAATGGGGCAAATTATGCTTAAGTAGTAACATGGATTGATAAACGTGTTTTAATGAAAATTGTTTCAATAGTTAAAAAGCTGATGGTGGAGTGACCGAGCGCATTAAGGTGCATTTCTGGGGAGCGCACAGTCGCTCTCCATCGGAGGTTCGATTCCTCTCTCGGGCATGGATGTGTGTCTTGACATTACCATAAGTTGAAGGTAGTCTAAGTAGTCTGTAATCGTTGGGACTGATAACAGCTGCAGTTAAGTCCCCTAGCTGAATTAACATCCAACAAAAATAACTTTCGATGTTATTGGACACTTATCAAGAAAAAATAATATGGAAAATTAATTAAAACGCGATATTTACTAAGAATTGGCCGTTTTTTATGCGTTCGAAGGTATATATTTTGTTGAGAAAATAAGAATATAAGTTATTAAATGTTTCTGGGACACTTCTCATATTTTTCAGTTTTCAAGAGTGTTGACAATTTTGCACATGGCCTTTGACAAAACAATCCACAAACCTTTTTCCTTTCGAGGTTAATAAACTCGATCATCATTGCTTTGTCTTAGGTAAAGAGTGCCCTAATAACTTTACTTCATCGTTCTGGTGCCAGACTGCAAGGCAGACGGCTGCTCTAAGCCGGCCGCGGTGGCCGAGGAGACTGAGGCGCTTCAGTCACGGTCTGCACGGGCACTACGGTCGGGGGTTCGAATCCCCCCTCGGGCATGGATATTTGTGCCGTCCTAGTTCGTAAGTAGTTCATAAGTAGTTTGTAAGTTTAGGGACTGATGTCCCCGTAGTTAAGTCCCATAAGATTTACAAACATTTGAACATTTGAGCAGACGGTTCTAAAATATTGGTGCTAACGTCTAAACTCGAAGCATATGAAACTCGGAACGGGAAATAACTCCAGGGGCACAGCCGTTGACCCAGTAGCATGAGTAGTCAATTGAGACAAGAAAGTCGATTGCGTGAAGAGGGCTTTAGTGCGATGACGTCATCAGTTTGAAACGGTAGCTGACAGCCCTGCCCGCGCGACTACACGCGTGCTCACTGCTGGCCATTCTCCAAATTCTGCACCTGATGCGCTGAATACTGCGAGGACACGCCGGACTGCGCCAGGGAGTAAGAATCACTAATAAGTCAGTGATCTCTGTCCAACTTGGAAGTATAACTCTGGTCTCTGGGCAGAGAACTGCAGCGTGTTTACACATTCACATGTTTTGCACATGATTTCGAGTTGTCCGCCATGTTTGATATGACAAACGAATTTCCATTAGTTTTTATCTGGTATGCCAGAGGTTTCGAGTAGTAGCTATTTTAAGTTTTTACTCTGACAACACTTGTAGCAGCATTATTTGAATTTGGCAAAAAGCCAAACATGAAGGTCTATGACTGACATGCTCAAACAGCTGAAGCTCAGTATTCAAGTAGTGTAGAGATAAATGATAACCGTAGTCGTTTGGTGACTTTAAAAGTCCAACCAAACCAAACTAAAAACTACTGTTACTTGATCAATGTTCGATTTCTGCGGCTGTATTACACCTACCTTCTAAAGAAAGTGTTCCATCTAAATATCTCCGACTGTAAGAATTGTGGAAGTGTCTTCTTTCTTCACTTTTTGTTTTATTTTTTTAATCCTCTTCGTCCCGAAGACTCTCTATATATTGGTCGTACTAAGCTAACCGATAACTGGAAGAAAATTAGGAGCATGATTTAGTGGGAAAAAATCCTAACCGTATACTGTATGTTTCATCGTTACCTCAATTCATTAACAGTTTTCCATCTTACTTTCCAACAAAGATGACGAAACTGCTAATTTTTCTTTAATATATGTTAAAGTAATAATATACAATCTGTGCATGCTGTGAAATTACTTATCTGGCAGATTTAGTGTTAAGTCTTTATAGAGACGTTGAAAAAATATTTCAATTTCAAGCTGACAACGCCCATTGCAAACCAACGTCAAAACTAAAAGGCGAGAGAGGGACAGATTAGCGCCCCAGAATGAGACGACATGCCAGTCTCAATGGTGAGGAACCAGATCGGAAAGAAAGGTGAAGAGGACGTCCATCCACAATATTGTAAAAATGGACCAGCTAATAGATGGCATATTGCAGAGACAGTGGGCTGAAAGGAGTTGAAGCAGGTGCTAAAAAGACACAGGAACCATACATTTTTCGCAGAGGTAAAGCCCGATGTTCAGCATATAATTGAGAACGTGTAATGGAGTTTGAGATATGGGGAACCAGTACGAGGCCGGCAGACCAACAATAAAATAATTTATGAAAATTCTTAGTAAGGACAGATCACCATTCGCAACTGTAAAGCCTTTTTGTAAAATTATTTATTTCTTATTCTCTCCTCGCAATTGCACAATTTGGAGTTCTCTGACTAGTTTCGTACGAGACCGTCCATTTTCAAACCATCAGCCTTGGTTTTCAACCGTAATAAATCCAGATACATTTTAAAAAGGTCTGCTGAAATTTTTGTACATTATAAAACTCTGTATATATATGACTAGTTTTCGTTTAAAATTTAAAATGGCAGTTAAAAGTGGTGTTATTTCCGCGGGTCTCGCTGGAGAAGAATGAAGACCGCGTAATAAACGCAGTTGGACGGACTGGAAGGCTGAATTTCCAGATTTAAAAGTGTTCAGTGCAGTGTTTCTGGCAACATTACATGTGACCAATGGTGGACTTATTTTGAAAGCTATGCTTAACAATCTATCCTGGCCTGTCTGTTATATTACTAAAACTAAATATAGGCCAAAATCACAAACAAACGCGAAAAAAATTTCACATAAATACAGTAAGAAAAGATCTTGACTTTTTTCTGGAGTACCTCGTTATATCGAACCCTCGATTATCATAGTAATTTTTCCTCCCTAGAGATTCGATATATCGAGGTCTGACTATCGAAAGTTTAATTATATATGACCAGTAGATGTAGATGCAGATGTAATAGAGACGTAGAAGGAAAACAATTGTACGCTCCTCGTCCCGTTGTTGGATCTACACGTAAGAGACACACTACAGAGAATATTTAGTTTATTTTGGGAATAAATGAGGAGAGACTGTAACTGGAGAAGTCTTTTACAATTCCTATACAACAGCGTTAGGAAGACTTTTCTTTTTTAAGAAATCTGTGAACAGCAGTTCTTTTTTATTTTGGAGATTAAGGAGCAGTTAAGAACTGGCGAATATATATACATATAATGGTTAATTGCAGCCTGGTAAAAGTTTTCGTATGTTTGTGTAGCAGATTCCAATAAATCGGTAGGTTTCTCACACTGCCAATTGAGTAAAAACTTATAAAGCCCTCATTTGTGAGACCCGAGAATGTGACTACACGTTTATAAATTTTCCGTAACATTTTGAAAGAGGATAGAAGTTGGTGTCCGACAAGCGTGTGAAAATGTGTGTTATGGACTTGAAGTCCTTTAGTAATATAGGGAGAGAAGGAATTCTAAATTCATGTCACATGTAGAGAGGAAAACAGAAAGAATTGCTCGGTGGATACTGAAAACCTTAGGCCTTCTCGAGTGACAGAAGTCAAACTGCAAATCTTAGCTTGAAGAGCACAGCAAAATACTCATGACGTAGTGAATGCACTTGATTCCGGACACACACGCGCGCGCGTATTTCGTAAGATCTCCACATTACTACTTAAACATATTGTTTTATTGATATACATGTCGTGCAGTAAATTGGTTCACCAGTTTACATATCAGTCGAGTACTGATCAGTATGTTTTCTGTTAAATAACGTGGTTTACGATGACCAACCATATATGTTGCGTGTATTTTATTGATAATGTTGCCTAATGGCTTACTAATTTTTTCGTACTTCACAATGGGACATGTACACCTGAAACTTTTAAACATGGAAGCCAGGTGCGTAATTTGCCTCAGTACTTTGACAGTACAAATTCAACATTATAGAGTTTGTGGTGAATTACATGTCTGTGAGTGCATTATATAAATTCTGATTTGCATTTCATGATATTATGCGTTAATGAATAAGGTGAGGAAACATACAAAGTGAGTTAGAAGATCGTTTCTTGTGAAGACGTTGTTCAAGCTCCGTTTGTCACAGTTCATTGGAGTACTGCTGTTAAAGTTCTCACAAGAGATAAACGTCTTTCATGCATGGCTTAAAACATAATCTTGGTCTTGACTCATTTTCAGAAGGAGTTTTTAAAATAATATTCCAATGTTTTTTAAATTTAATTAGGGCAATGGTTTCCTAAGTCAATAGAGATTATTTTTGTATGAGATTAAATTAATCTTTACAACACTGTCGTTCAACTCGCTTAAATATTTTAACATGTCTCATTCATTTTTAGTTACAGTTCTATAAACGCTCTCTGAGATAATGTAGCACCTCAGATTATATAGTATATTATGCTCACCATATAACTGACCAGCTTAAAGCATTTACTAAACCATTTAAGGAACCAATGTAAGTTGTACCATAGTTTTATGCCTTAAATTGACACCAGTATGTCGCACAACATCGATTTGTTTGTGATGCCTATGTGTGGCACATTAAAGAAGCTAAACAACGATAGCAAAATGTGCTACCAGGCAGTTCAGTGGATGTCATCTGAAGGTAAGGTTCTGTGGTAAGTAGATAAAAAGTTTATTATGTGAAGATTGAGTGATGGCAATATCCTAACGTCATTCTGAAACTTTAATTTCGGCTTATAGTGTTCCGCTACAGGCGCTAAGAAGCACAATGACATACGAAGTCGCAGCAAATAGAACGCTAACAGAATTAATTCCCGCAGCAATAGAAACCGCCTGAATCGCAACGATGACCTAGAATGCAATCAATGTTGTAACGGACCACAAGAGGGAAATGGAAATTCTAATGGAAATTGAACCCCACGGAACGAGCCGGACTGCAGGGATCATACACCTGTAATAACTGATATCGCGGAGAATCTGGATTCTAGGAACGAACCGCGTTCGGAAAACTAATTACTGCTGAATCGAATCTCGGAGCTACAGCCGAATGTTAGAATGGGGGTAAACGGGACAATGAGCAGTTCTTCGTGTATGCGAATGGGAAAGGACTTGCTTCCGATATAGAAAAGTGTCAGAAGCACTATTCGGAACGAGATAAAAGGGATAGCTATTAGTATTATTTATACTAGGATTTGAGTTTCTGCGGGAGAAGAGAACCATCTGTGACTTCTTCATGGGACAAACTACTTGTAATTAAGTGACACTGTATACCTTCTAAGACGATAGTTTCGGAAGAAACGTATTTCCAGTTTACAAATTCTACGAGATTAGTATCGAGGAGAAAAAATGTTCGAAGGTACATAATATGACGAGGGAAATTTATGTATTTGAATAACGACCAAGAGTCACACACGGATATACCTATCACACGGGCATGTTTCCGCACAACATTTAAAACTACAACTCTTATCCTGGTCCATGGACCCAATGCAAACAATCATTAGATGAGAATATTGGAACTTAAGAGTACCTTTTTGTGGTGCATTATTAGTTGTTCCACATCCTGGAGAAAAGCTTTTAGGTTGTGAGAATTATGGGTAGAATTAAGTGTATGTAGTCTTAAGGATTTTATAATGAAATATGATGTTCTTGTGCAAGCTGTAGTTCTAATTTTCGTGCTTGAGAAAATAAAAAGGAGAGGAATTTCCTCCTTATGAAGGTCACCTTTTCTTTTAACAACCTGATATGTTTCGACACTTATTGTGACATCTTCAGTGGTTTTCTTTTACCCACAATTAATTTCTATTTGAAGAGATTGACTGAGATTACATGTTGATTTAATTAAGCAATAACATTACCACAGCTTGTCATATTTATGCTGTCGAATTGCTCTCTTTGGTTTGCGTCGTATTATCTCATATTTGTGATATTATTATTTGTTCAGTTTTGCACTATTTGTTGTCAACATGCATTCGCGTTGTTTATTAATGCAATATGTCACTCTGACAGTAACTTCATGTAAAAATTAAAGGGAAATCATTCACGGAAGGTAGTACAGTAAGGCAGAAACAGGTTTGGACGATAAAAACTTAAAAGCTGTCGGAATTCCCCTCCCAAATACATTAGCTTCTAATGTACAATAAACTATCTCAGCCGACCGCGGTGGCCGAGGGGACTGCGGCGAGCCAGTCACGGTCTCCACTAAGGGTGGGGCTTCAAATCTCCCCTCGGGCATGGATATTTGTGCCGTCCTTAGTGTTAGCTAGTTCATAAGTAGTTTGTATGTTTAGGGACTGATGACCCAGTAGTCAAGTCCCATAAGCTATACAAACACTTAAACATTTTTGAAACTAACTTAGCCATAAGTATAGGGATTTCTAGGTATGCCAACTAATGTCATTGGTGACGGCATGATGTTTCTTAGGATGTTTCTTCAGACGCAAAATATATTGTTATCGTTGTTTGATTAATAGAGATACAATTTCAGTACCAAAATTTCAACATTCATGTAACAGAGAAAGGATCTAATAGTTTACACCATAACTTTGAGGTTGTTACGGGTAAACTGGTATTTTGTGAAATGAAAAAGGTTTATCAGTATGAATAAACTCACTTTTGGAAATGTATATTCATTATATTTTGCTAAATGTATTAATAATCTACCAAACTAGCTTGGATGATGTGATGTGATTCATGTACGGATAAAGGCGACCTGAATTCTTCTATTCAGAATGCCATTTAAAGCAACCTTTACGTTAACAAAAATGTGAAGATATATAGGAAACGACAAGTATGAAACCTCAACACTGTCCCACGTTCCCAATAATGACTATTACAAAAGACAAGTGTGGAATATATAAGACGGTGGGACGAATGCAAGTACTGCCCAGAGATGTTATGTACTGTAAAGTGTTGCCTTGTGTTTCGTACTATGAACGACTATGATTTTTTTGCATTCTGGAGGAAAAGAAGTCACTATTCTGACGTAGGTCTGCAATCTGACAGCTTAACGAAGTCAGTTTGGTATCAGTTATGAGTTATGAGTACATTGTTATTTTTTATAAACATCAATGTTAATTTCTATTTGTGCATTGCTCAAATTGGCTTTTGTGTTAAAATACAAGGAGAAGCTGTTAAACATCAAAGATCATACCATGAGCAGATTCTACGTACTCCCTAATGTATGAGCTAAGTGATGTATAAGCCGGGTTTATTTGCATAACTTGTTGAGTATGAATAGTAAGCCTGTTATGTTCAAACTGCAGCTCTGTCACTTGAATTGTCATGAGGTAAGGTAAACTTACATAACCTTCGCCTTCCAGTTTAATATTCTGCTGAATTCAATTAATTATCAAGGCGTTGGTTAAATGAGAACAAAATTATGAAGAAATTCGTATTATTTATTCACTGCGACTCCATCCTGTCTTGTTCAGTGGTTTAAATATTCCTATATATTTCTTATAACGTAATGTTGATCATTTGATACTATCAGGACACAATGTTTAATTTATGCAAAATTCTGATAAAGTATGTCATTCTGAATTAATTATAAAATCAATACTCATATTTATTTATTTCGAGTTATTTTTGGTTCCATTATGCTGGAAATACGTGTCATAACTATGTAGGATTTTGATGGTGTCACGTGAAGATGAAACCTTTCCCTAAAAAATGTACGGTTTATCAGTACTTCTTATTGATTTTCTATTACCACACATACCAGGACATAACAAAAAGATAATAAAACTTTTTATACATGCTAAATATTAAGTACCGGTATTTTGTTAACAGTGGAACTGATGATAAAACAGTGAAATTCCGTACATAGATCAAGAAATGTTTCTTACATTATATAAAAATAATTATTTAGTTAATATTTTCACTCTGGACATATGTTGGATATTAGATTATTCTCGACATTTCATGACATTTGCGGATACTTTCTAATATTACAGTAGTCTTTGTTTCGCAGATGCTGGAATGTAATTCATCTTGATGCCGATGTCTGCACAACAGTATTTGGAGTTGGGGTGACAGGACGAGATGATCTGCGTTTGTAACGGACTGGAGCAGGTAGCTGGTGGACTTGATCTTCCATATCGACGGAACGGCTTCATAAGTGATATCATCCGTTGAAAGAGAGGAAGAACTGGGTCTGTGCTCACTTTTGAACGAGTCACGAGCAGACAATGCAGGCTGCTCCCATTGAGTACACCAATGTTACACTTTGTTGATCTGTAGATTGAACTTTGCTATATGCCTCGATGTGAAGCACAGATGATTCAAAATTTGGTTAAATTTAGTTTTTGTTAATGATGCGTCTCCGCTTTTCGAGACCGTTTTCTTTCTTTTCCACACTTCAACGTCGTTCCATCAGTTCTTTCCATTTATTCCATTATCATTTCTTGTATTTTGTTTCTGCATTGGGATGGGATATTCAAATCTTAGTAAGTTCACCAAAAATTAAGAATATTCTGTTTTGGGGTATTTCTACAGGATTTTTAGTTGTACTTCATCTGAATGACATGTGGTTTACACATTCCGATCTTTCTATCTTCATACGTGCAGATACAAGAAGTTGCTTCTTCGGGGATTTTCCGAATTTAGATCTGCTATTGTATTTTAAAGCAACTTTTATTAATTATTTCAATGTTAGTCCACCTGCCTCGTTCTGTTTCCCCATACCTCAAGCTACATTACACTTTCCCAGCTACATGCTGGACATCGGCCTGTATCTCTGCGTCATCCATATGCATATGCCACTACTACAATTATTTGTCTACTTTTATTGTGTTAGTACTGCAGATCTTCTACTATGTCGTTTACTGACGGATACATTATGGGTTCCACGGTGCGTTGTGCTGTTATCATTCTGAGCAGTCTATGAGCAAAGGAAACTTTCCAAAAGTTAATTTTTACGGTAGGCACACTTCTCAGCTCTCAGAGGTTGAAGAAACGAAATTTTACATCTTTTCTGCAAGAGGTGCTGGTGACATACACTTACATAAATGACCTTTTATCCAAATTTTTTCTTCCTTTTGGTTTTTTATTGTATGAATACCATACTTGCTTCTTTCTGTTATCGGTAATCGGAAACTAATTAGCACTGTACTTGTTCAGTTGTTTAATTGACTTTTGCGATATAGTGTCACATTGTTGGTCGTACCAAAACATTTCTTTGCCTAATTAGTTTTTCTAATTTGAAATTATATGTTATTATTTGCAGGTTATTCTATTTGTTTATTTATGTTCTTGGAATTACCGCGGTGATGTCTTCACATTGGTGCTGTTATTTGTTAAAAAAATTTCCAACTTATGTGAGGGATATCTTAAGACAACTTATACCCCGTAAAGTTTGTGGCTACCTTGATTCTGTCTCCTTAATTTCAAATGTAGGAAAACTTGCACAATTACACACTTCTTACTTGTTGTATTATCTGCGTCTGTGGATTGAATTAGATTATCTGTGACACGGATATGGTACCGGTGTTTGGTGACGCATAAGCCACTACTGTGGCAATCAAAGTGTCCGCCATTCCGGAGTTTCTGTGATTGGAAACGACATATTTGGCAGTACAGCCTGCGCGAACATTTCCTCAAATGTAAAATTTGAAACTTACGCTTGGTTTTGTTAATTTATTTTGTTCAGAATGAGCTGCAAGTAACTGAACAGATGCTTCATCTGTTCTACGTAGGACTGACATTTTCCCGGGATACCTGTTAGATCTCTTGCTACGAATGAAGCTGCATGCTCCTCACTTCAAAAGTTATAGACACTTGCGGATCATTATTATGTCTTGCCTGCCTTCATTTCATTCCTATTTTATGAACTAACAATGCAATGGATACGTATCCTCAGTATAAAAGATGCTTCTATGACCTTTCTTGCAAATTCATTGTCCATACACATCTGTCGTCTGTGTGACATCATTAGGATCAGCAATCCATGTCTTTAGTGTGACGTCGTCGATAACGTTAGGTCTACTTGTAGCTACAAGTGCAACACATTTCGTCGTACTGTCCCACCGTCCACTCACTTTTAGATTCATTTCTCCTTTCCGCAATGCAATCTACGCAAGACACTCTGGAAACTGAAAAATGTAACTCGGTTAGAAAAAAGCTGTGCAGCTTGTTAGTTCACTTTAAAAATGTTCAACTGATTGATTTCGGTGTGATCTTACAGATATTACTACCAAGTTCGTGCTGCTACAGCACTGGTCAGCACCAGTAACCACAGTCACACTAACCAGTAGATCATGAGTAACAGAACTTTTCATCAATGTAATTACTAGACACGGATTATCTGTGATGGGACCCTCGCTCTAATATTCTTGACGACGGTGATTTTGAATGTTTAGAAATCAGTAACGAATTACTCAACGTACCATGTGGATTTTGAACGGTTCGTTGCTTAATATGTTGCATAAACATTCGGAGTTTTACATTTCAGGAAAGCACAATTAATAAATCATGTATTTTGATTAAGACGAATATTACCGTATGAAGGATGGTTGTATCGGACACTATTGCAAATACCTGCTTTTGACACTCTCATAATATGTCCACATAGCACTGATGAGTAACTGCATCCGACTTGCTGTTCCTATATGAGCGATGTAAGCGCAACGTCTCTCGCCATTTATGATTAGAAAGATTTTTTTTCCAGATAAAAACTTTATGTTTATACTATATGGCGACCCCAAAAAAAATCAATACTGAAATATTGGCAGTTATAAAACTAATATTAGTTATTCACATTTTTGTTTCTTTTATACGAACCTTTTTCAAAAAAATTAACAAGATGAAAATTTTCGCCTATGTAAGTTCATATTAGTTGTTTGGTGATTTCAACTTGAATTAAACTTATAAATTTCCATTTTTACATCTGAAACTGCTTATCCCAATTACCCACAAGAAAATTCATTCTCTCCTACATATTCGTTGAAACGGTTAATCTTGTGACACTGCACCCAGATAATTTCAAGACGCTTATGATATTTATTTATGTATGTTCTTGGAATTATTGAAATTCGCGGTGTTATTTGTTAAAGATTTCTACAATATCTGTGAAGGACATCTTAAAAGGTTTGCAACTTCCTTGATTCTGTTTCCATTAGTTCAAACGGTGGAAAACTTGCCGATTTGTACAGTTGTTAATTCCACCATTTCTGCTTCAGTGATTGGAATTGTATTAACTGCGCCACTGAATGATATGGTACCGGTTTTTCGTTATGCATATAATTTCGTTATGCGTATAATTTTTTTGTATTAGTCCTGTATTATTACTTCAAAACCATTATGAACTGATAATAGAGACAGCCCGTGTATAAGCTGAAACTGCTTCCCACCCTACAAATAAGTAGCAACAGCAATAAAATCTGTAACATATCTTACGATCTTTTGATATTGACCAGTTAAAATTTCGAGTAACGCGTAAAGAATGATGCCTCCTTGCACCTAGTGGAGTCTCACCAGACGATAAAGCTGTGTAGTTCCACTGAATACTAAGGTAAGGGCCTCGCGGAATCAGTCTTCGAGTGTTCAACTTCGTATGTAGAGGTAACAGTGTTTTAACACTAATTAATGATCGTATAACCTCAGCTGCAGTATTAAGAACATAGACGCATTTACTGGTCCATGTAGGTTGTGTGTGGTGTGAAAATATCAGCCAATTTCTGCATGTAGTAGAACCTAGTGTGATTTTGGATCTTCTATTTGATAATATAGTAAGTGCAACACTGAAAACACTGAATTATTTGCATTTTTCATGCACATCCATATGTTAATGGCTGCATTTAAGAGAAAGCACTTATTACTTAATATTTGATGAAGTTAATGTCCTTACATCAGAATTTTTTTTCCACAGTTACAACGGCGTCTTCCATTATACACTCAGTCATTTAAACATTTATTCAGCAAGTCATCGCCATGACAGAATATTTTCAGCATGTGATCGTTGTATATCTCGTGTTGTTGTAGTTTCCGTCATATGGGGTAAAAACGCCACTTCGTAACTCTTGCTAATCTCCTAGAGTCGCTAGGAGTCCAGCTTTCAACACAGTAAATACAGATGAACGAACATATTCATTCATATCTTCGTACATCTACATTTAATAAAACCATTACGTGGTTATTACCTGTTTAGTTGAATTCGTAGAACAGAACTAATCGGTAAAGTTCAACCCAAAAATTTATCTATTACTTTCGACACAGACGCTGACATTATTTAAACATTTATTCCAAAGCGACGGTATTCAGTTGCCTTGGCTCCACATTTACCGGAAGTGCTGATTTAAGTTGCTTTTAGGTCATATATACGAGGCGTGTTTTTTTTAAGTAAGTGCCGTATTGAAATTTTAAAGAAAGACGTGAAAAGATATCTCATTAATTTTATGCGCACTGGGTACCTCCATCTGTTGTCTACGCACTGACGCCATTACAGTCTGATTCTTCCTTCTTCACGTTGTGTACTGAGTGTTTTAGATGCCTCCGATAATCGTTGAGTCCCGCCGACTGTGAAGTACGGGCTCTTATAAGATTTCTTAGTGCTAAAGACCTAAAAGAGATCGATATTCTTCGTGAGATCTATGCAGTTTGCGGAGAAATTATGAGTAATGGAATGATAAGAAAGCGGGTGAGAGAATTTAAAAATGGCCGCATAAAAGTGAATGATGAACAACGGAGTGGAGTCCTTCAGTCGTTAATGAAAGTTTTGTGCAGGAAGTGGCCTTAAGGTGAGATAAAACAGACGCATTACAATTTCCTCCTTGCGGGATGACTTTCTAATGTTTCTAGTAGTGTTTTGTACTGCGTTGTGACCGAACAAGACGAAGACGAAGTCAAAACAGTTGTCACGCAGTTGTTAACATGTCAGGCGGCAAACTCCTATTCGGAGGGTATTCAAAAACTGGTACAATGTTGTGACAAGTGGCTCATTATTGACAGAAATTATGTAGAAAAGTAGATTAAGAAACAGGCTTTCATATACGCCTATTTTTAATTTCAAAACGGTACTTACTTAAAAAACACGCCACGGACAACAATGCTAGGACACATAAAACGTCATGTTTCGTTGCCCAGCAATTACTTCTGTATTCACTCGAGTACTTGAAGTATCGATATGAATTCGCACCTTGTGGTTTTGAGTTTGCGATAGTTCTAATTCCTTCGTAGCATTGTAGTGCTGAATTCATGGTTGGTCTACAACTAGCGAAATAATCTAAAGTTCGCGGGGAACTAGAAAATCGTCAACTAAGCGTAGATTTCGCTTCAAGTGGCGAAGTGCGTCATAAAATATAGATGTAAATCCCTTTGCCTGTATTTTCAGCACTTTACATTTATACGAAACATCAGCTGCAGTTAGATCAGAGATTTTACTTCATTGCGTATGTAATATAGGAGTGACGCAGAATGACGCCTTCCTGTGCGCTTGTTCGTATTGCAAAAAATGTAGTAACAGTATACTTCGTGAATAATTGCCTTTTCGTTTATATATCAGTTTCAAGGTTTAGGAGCTGGCCTTATCAGAAACAGAACTATGACTATTTGAACGTATTCATGTGTGGTCATTGTCTATTCTCGTATATGTAGCATAATTCCGCAATTACAACTACGCTATCGATCTTTTCACTCTGTCAATTACAGAAAGGTATAATATGGGTTTAATGCAGGGTTGTCCTGCTATTATTCTAAGAAATCACTGAGCAAAGGAAACTTACTGAAGAGTTAATAAATTCCCAGTAGGTGGACTTTTAGCTATCGGAGGTTGAAGAAAAGAAAAATTACAGATTTTTCTACTAGTTATGTTGGTTATATATTCTTACATATGTGACTTTTTCTAAATATACCATTTTTTCTTATATTTTTACTGTATAATTGCATACTTCATTGTAACAGCTCCTCACATCATGTTTTCGGTAACTGGAATCTAGTTCGCCCTGTAGTTGTTCTGTTCTCTGTCTTTTGTGATTAAGGGCAGTGTTGTTGCTCATAACAAAAGACTTCTTTGTTTAATTTAATTTTAAAATTTTAAATGTTTGTCAAGTTCAAGGGACTTAACTGCGGGGTCTTCAGTCTATAAACTTACAAACTACTTATGACCTATCATACTAAAGACGACACAAACGTCCATGCCCGAGGGTGGAATCGAACCCATCAGCGGGGAACAGTCTCGCGCATCGGAGCATAGCGCATCAATTCGCTCGGCCGCACCGCCGCGGCATTAAATATTTTTATGTATGTTCTTGGAATTAGTGTGATGTTGTCTTCATATTAGTGTTATTATGTCTTAAATAATTCTACATCTTCTGCGAAGGATACCGTAAGAAATCTCCACTGTCTTCCTTTATTCTGTAACCTTTTGTTCAAACGATAGAAAACTGCCGGCCGCGGTGGCCGAAGAGACTGAGGCGCTCCAGTCACGGTCTGCACGGCCACTACGGTCGGGGGTTCGAATCCCCCCTCGGGCATGGATATTTGTGTCGTCCTAGTTCGTAAGTAGTTCATAAGTGGTTTGTAAGTTTAGGGACTGATGACCTCGAAGTTAAGTCCCATAAACTATACAAACATTTGAACATCTTTTTGATAGGAAACTTGCTGATTTGCAAAATTGTTAATGCCCGAAAGTTCTGCTTCTCTTTTAACTCTTTGACCGAGATCCGAGCAGGTTATTACATTGTCCTCCGTTTTAGCAAAGCTCAGGGCAATAAAATTAAATTTGTAATTAGTCCCACTCTATAGCTCTTTCTCGAAATACCGGTACTTTATCTGAAGTCACTGCCTACGTGATACACAAGTTCGATTTTTGTGCTACAGGTGACAGCGTAAGTTGCTGTTCATTTAAATCGAGTGGATTTCATAAGAAATCTGGCAATGCATAAACCGTAGAGTACATTCTTATATGATATTTCCTGCGAATTTCGATCTTTAAAAAACTGAATTCGTAGCAGAATATTAAATATGTGGGGCTGGAACTTATGTCTTAGTAGCTTAGAAAGGTAAGAAATAGCTCAAAGATTGTTTAACTGCCGTGGTTTAAAAAAATGTTCATATGTTTCTAAACCTATGTGAGCAAACTCCTATGGCCATCAGTCCCTAGACTTACAGTAAGGACCAAACACACTTTCATGCCCGATGGAGGACTCGAATCGCTTAGTTATTCAATTTAATTAAATTTATATTTATTCGGGCGGTTAAAGTGCAGTTTCTATATCGGCAGCTGCTGTTTGACTTGTAGTTGCTGGTAGCGGCGCGATGAATGACAGGAAGTTAATGGTCTTAACGTTTTTGGCTTTCTAAACATTTCGGTGTTGTGACAAAATGATTTTTACGAGTAATATAGGAAAACTGTAAAGATATAATTAACTGAAAAAAATACATCGAGATCCAGTCACTACACGAGTGTAACAGTTTTTTCGATACAGAACCACGTCATTGAAAAGCCGTCTTTGCCAACATTACAACACGAAGCCGTCAACGTAAGTAAACTAACCCCGAATTGAATACAAATCGAAAAACGTAATAATCGCATTTGTATAGTCTGTCTTAACGCGCCGATATGAAGGTTTTGTGTAATAATAATAAACATGTTCATGAAATGTTGATCACATGTTTTGTGCGTCCTCTTTTCTCTTTCTTTGTACTACCTATTGAAGCCGTTTGTCCCCTCTTTTACGCGATTGCTTCTGGTCACCATAACCCAGAGGAAATTTTCATCTACGTTGTGCTCAATAGTTATGGGCATTGCTGATTAACATTGCTTATAGATCGAGCGTACAACAATGCTAGGACACATAAAACGTCATGTTTCATTGCCCAACAATCACTTCTGTATTCATTCGAGCGCTTGAAGTATCGTTACAAATTCGCTCTTTGTTTGTTAGAGTTTGCAAAAGTTCAGATTGGATAGCAGTACTGTAGTGTTCGTTTCTCAGTTCTACTACAACTAGCGAAAGAATCTCAAGTTCCAGGAAGATTCTAAAAACTATGAAAGAAGCGAAGATTATCGCTTCAGGTTCGAAGGACGCCATCACATGCAGAGGTACGTCCCTTTGCCTATATTGTCATTAGCTTACATAATACATCGTATCAGTTGCAGTTAGGTCAGAAATTATTGTTTTACATTACTACATACGTAATGTAGAATGATGTGTTCTGAGCGTGTTGGTGTGTTGGAACATTTAGTTAGTAACAGTATACCTAGCGAAAGAATGCTTTCTTATCATTTAACACGCAGTTTCTAGGTTTGACACACGGTCTCCTCGGGAAAAGGACTTTGAGTATTTGAACATATTCATGTGCGTTCATCGTCGATTCTCGTATCTGTAGTACAGTTCCACAATTACCACGGCCTCGTCGAGCTTTCTACCATGACAACATTCGTAGTGACTATTTCTCGATGTAGTTTTTCAATTCACGTTTTATTAGTAGTTTTCCTATATTACTCGTAAAAATAATTTTGTCACGACACTGAAATGTCGATTACAGACATATATATTAGGGGTTCCATGTTGGATTGTGCTGTTATCATTCAAAGTAGTCTATGAGGAAACGAACCTTTATAAAATATTAATATTTCCTGTTTCTACACTTCTGAGCTCTCAGAGGTTGATGAAAAGGAAACTTTATAAGTTTTCTAACAGAGATACTGGTTAAATACACTTTCATAAATGACTTTTTCTAAATACAAAAATCTTTATTGCTTTTGATTTTTTATTATATGAATAACAAACTTGCTTACGAATGATACATTTAACACTTTACTGTTGCCACGTTTCCTCTCTTATATGATATTCCATCATAAATGCTTCCCATATCACGTAAATAGTACCCGAAATCGATTTTGCACTACAGTTGTTTCCTTGTTTCATTGTCTTTCGAAACTTTTGTTCATATTGTAGGTCGTGATAAAAGATTTATTTGCTTCATTTACTTTACTAATTAAAAATTATATATTATCACTTTCGGCTTCTGATATTTCTTTATGTATGTTCTTGAAATTGTTGTAATGTGGTCTCAATTCAGTGTTATTATTTATGAAGACTTTTAAGTCCTCTATGAAAGAAATCTTACGAGAACATCTTCCCCGTAATGTTTGTGGCTTCCAAAACGTCGCCTCTTTTAGTTCAAACGCAAAAAGTTGCAGATTTGTACACCTGTTAATGCCTACATTTTCTGCTTCTGCGTTTTCAGTTAGATTAACTGGGGCAGCGAATTATATGTTACCGGTGTTTCGTAATGCGTATTCCACTGCTGCTTTTCTTCGTACTATTCTTCATGTCAGTTCCGTCTTGTTACTTCTGCGTGATTGTGAACTGAAAATAAGACAGATCGTACAAAGCCGAAACTGTACATGTTGATTGTAATACATGACGTAACAATAAAGTAAGCAAGAGTACATTTCTTAGAATGGTTTGTAACTTACCAGTTTCATTTCGACTAAACGCCTTGCACGATGAGGAGTTTCACCAGCTGTCCAATTCAACGACGCACTAACGCAAGGTACAGGGAACAGTGTTTCACAACACTGTCGTGGAATTATAATCAACGTATAACACCAGCCGTAGTCACATATATGTAGCTACATCTAGAGGAACGTGTTGGTTGGGTGTGGTGTAAAAATACTAGCAAATTTATGCACGCTGGCCGCGGTGGAGTAGCCGAGCGGTCTAAAGCATCTCGCTGCGGAGTGCGCGGAGTGGTTCGAGTCCTCCCTTGGGGCATGGGAGTGTGTGTTGTCCCTAGGTTAGTTTACCTAGGTTTAAGTAGTTTGTACGCTACGCGTAAAGCATCGTAGCAGCTACAGTTAGATCAGTAATTACGATTTTACTTCACTCGATATATATAACGTAGAAGTGATTTAAAATGATGCCTTCTTGTGTGCTTGGATTTTGAAACATGTAATTTGTAACAGTTTTATTTGTGAAAGAATGCGCTGCGCCGTTTCAAGTTGTAGTATCTGGGATTTTCCTTAAAAAAATTGAGTATTTGAACATATTTATGTTTCTTCATCGTTGATTCTCGTATCTGTAGTATAGTACCACTATTACAACGTGCTTGTCGAGCTTTCTACAATTTAAGATTACACATTATGGTTTCGATGTTGGCTTGTTCCGTAATCACTCTGAGCAGTACGAGAGAAAATTAACATCCTACGTTATTAGTCAAGTGTGTACTGTTTTGCAGCTGCCAGATGTTGAAGAAATATATATATATATATATATATATATATATATATATATATATATATATATATATTAAGGCGTAGCGCTGGTTATTAACACTTACCTATGACCTTTGTTACATTTATGCATCTGATATCCACAGTGTACTTTGTTATGCATGTAGCTTCATTGCACGGAGAGTATTTTATACAGAATATTCATTAAGTGAATGAATATTTTACTTTGGTCGCCTTGGTTGTCTACTAGGGATAAGAAGTGAATTTCTTTGTAGAGAAGAAAAATATTGTCGCTGTTACCTGGTGTTTTGAATTTTAAACGCACCATCAGCATAATGGACAGCCTTACCTTTCAAAAATCCTTGGCTGTTGATTGACGACTAATGTCACGATTTTTGTGGATGTAGTTTGTAGTGTTACCTCTGCAGAACTTGAAATTCTACAGGACCGTGTATGGCAGGGCTGGGCAAATGCCGTTTCGCGAGCGCGAGCGCTCTCAGCGCTCACGCGGCCTGCTCGCGGCTCCCCCCCACTCCGCCAGCCAGCAGTGCCCCCCCACTCACACTCGACTAGCCGCGCACCTCACTACACCACGCGGAACCACTCGTTCTCGATAACTTCAAGATGTTGGTTCAAAATCATTTTAAATAAATCCAGAATGATGTAAATTATTGCTTATTTCTTTTTTGTTCGTAGTACCTCTCCACTGGAGTGTCAATTCTTTTGTGTGTATGTCACCTTGTTGTTTAGATTAACAGGAAACTGATAGACTTTGTGATCATAGAGTTTCTTCCCCTTTATGTTTTCTATGTATCATGGGAGTTAAGTTTAGTTATCCCTTTTACTTCCTCCAGGGAGAAGGTTTTTGCTTTACACTTGATAAATTATACTTATCTTAATAGTTCCTAGGTTTTTGCTTCCCGCAGCAGGGATATTTTATTTTCCTTTAGCTTACAAATTTTCCAATATACTTATTTGGTTATTTTTGAGAAGTTCTTTATCGTACCACGACAACTTCGTTGTGGTACCGCTGACATAAGCAGGGAACGTTTTTCATTGCTCTCAGGTCTTGAGTTCTGGAATTTTTCTCCCTTCAGAATGGTGTCAGTTTTCATCCTTTCCTAATGAACATTAATAATTGTTACCTTCTGACCGACCACCCAGTTTCTCGTCATTGTAATGAAGCAGGTTTTTCATTGCAGAAAGTTCAGTTTTGTTACATTTTGTTAAAAAAAAATCTACAAATTTTTGTGAAAATATAACGTAAAATTTAGAATAAAAGAGTCTTTTCTTAATTCTTTACGTCTATGTCCTATTTGTGGTCACGAAGGTAGGTTTTACAGTGGTTCGCAACTGTGTTTCATCCTTACAGGAGCAACCGTTACATTGTACATGATACACAATTTTCGGGTAAGCACTATTAACACTTACTTCCCACTCAAACATGCTGTGGCAGATATGATTGCACCGGTGCCCTTTTCACGGAAGCCGCATCAACTTCAAACGACCTCATGTGTTTTGTACGTGCAATAACTATGTCAGCTTGTCCTTACTCAGCTATGCGCCCTCACAGCTGCATAGTTGCCCCCTACCCGTGCACTGTGCATCAGCCACAGCGCACAGCCCTGCTACCCACACTGCTGGCTCTCAAGGCCGCTCAGCGCTGCCCTCGCGGCTCTCGCTGCTCGCGGGCAGCCGCGCGAGCAGCTCTCGTGCCCACCCCTGGTGTATGGTAAATTTTTATAGCACCGTCACTACAAGAACTCTTTATTTTGTTGTAATCTAAGTAAAATTTAGTCTTCTCTACAATTAAGATGACGCAATGTCAGGCCCAGATACTCTCTTCCTCTTGCGTTTTCTTCTTTGTATAAGTATACTCGGACTCGTAATAATTCCGAAGATTACTCTTTGGACAAATCAGCATTTACTGCCCAGTTCTGTGGTAGAATACACTCCTTTATTCTTCTAAAAGATACATTATTGACTCGAACTTAATGCCAATACTCTCGTCTTTCATCAGTCACCAACAATAATCCAACAAAATCTCCTCAACTTATAAAACAAAAAATAAGGTTCATAGAGCAAGATTATTACGTTCTTTTTCCTTGACCTTTAAGTTCATTTGCATTCATATTGACTATACATAATACTTTTTATCAAAAAATAATTGATAACTAATTTGAAAAATAGAGACAAAATAAAATCAGAAGAAAATATTTCTCCAAAAATGGTATTTAAATAAACTATTTAACACTCTTATGTCGGTTCATTTGGTTGCAGTACCACTTGTTACTCTACCAGTGGCGGCCGCGGTGGCCGAGGGGACTGAGGCGCTCCAGTCACGGTCTGCACGGCCACTATGGTCGGGGGTTCGAATCCCCCCTCGGGCATGGATATTTGTGCCGTCCGTAGAATAAGGCAGTTGATAAGTAGTTTGTAAGTTTAGGGACTGATGACCCCGTAGTTAAGTCCCATAAGCTTAACAAACATTTGAACATTTGAACTCTACCAGTTGGGCAGGAACCTGGTTACTCAGCTTCAAATGCTGCAAGGAAACGAATGTCAGGGCACAAAAACTTGCCATTTTCATATCTAGAATACCTATCACCCAGAAAATGTGGGTATTACGTTCCATACATAACAAAAATATTTAATGTTTTTAATGCTAGTTTATGGTAGTTACCGCCATCGTACATCTAATATGTGCTAGGTCGTTTCTGGCATCGGTGGTTAACATTGTTTACTGGTATAGCTTACAACAATGCCACGGCACACTAAGCGTCATGTTTAAAAAAAATGTTCTGATGTTTTTATAACTTATGGAACTTAACTGTGAAGTCATCAGTCCATAAACTTACAAACTACTTATGAACTAACATGTGGATTCTAATCTTCGTCGCGGGAGGCCGCGCTATCCGCAACGTGACGACCCAGACCGTCTTTTTTTATTGTTATTATTATCATTTTTCTTCAGGTAGATCTATGGTTTCCGGTCGTTAGTTCATTTCGTTCTTAGTTGTTCGCTGAATTGTTGGCTCAGCTTTTTTATTAAAGAGGGTGTTTAGCCACCTGACCAGGCGCGCTGAAACACGGCGCCCTGCTACCGCTCGGCTACTCCATCGATTCCGTGTTCTTTCGAGTACTTGAAGCATTAAATCGTAAATTGCTCTCTGTGCTATTGAGTTTACAAAACCATATTCCATCTGAGTAATGTAGTGTTGGATTCCGGGTTTCACTACAACTATCGAAGCAATCTACAAAAGTAAAAATTTTTACTGGCGAAGTAAGCGTCACATGGTTTAACGGGTTGGTTGGTTGGTTTGATTTTTAAAGGGACTAAACGGCTATGGTTATCAGTCCCGGTTTAACGGGACTTACATATGTAACTTATAGCCTCATCAGCATTTGGGTTAGTGCATAGTATTTCGTTTAGAAGAATGTGTAGTTCTGAAGTACTGCAAGGTGATATACGGTAATTACGGAACATGTACCCTAAAAGAATACAACGTATTAAAGCGTGTCGCGTGTTCGTTTACGGTACAGCATCAAGGTTTAGAATCTTCGTATTTAGAACGTGAACTCTTTCTTAGTTTCTGACGGTTTTCATGTACTTACATCGTCCATTTTTAGTTCCATTTCACAGTATATAATACTTTGTTGTTTTCGCTTTTTTCCATCGTCGATTTCAGAGACAGATTCAGGATTGGTTTTCTGTAATTTCGTGCTACCTTCGACTAAATCCACCTATGAAGATGTACATGCTCTCTCGATTTCATGTTATTCAATCCATTGGATGTTCATTATCTAATGGGATTATTACATTAGTACATTCCGTTTTAGGGGAAACATGGTTATTACGCTGTAAATCTACATAAGAAGGATATATAGTAGGCTCTTCTGTTAATTTCATCATCTGTACCGATGGATGTCAACAGAAACGTGTTCTATGGTTAAAGTCACTACATTTTTTTGTTTATTGTAAGCCATGGGTACATCCATTCTGGGTACATGAAGCGTCATTTTCAAATATTTCTGCACATTTCGAGTACTAGAATTACCGAAACAAATTCGGTCATTGTGTTATTCAGTTCTTGAAGCTCCAGTTCCCTTGTATTGAACGTAGTGTTGTAATCAGTGTTTACCTAGAACTACTACCGGTGAGTTTTAAAAACGTATAACTAAGTAGGTGCCATAAATTAAAGATTAGAGGAAAGGATTTTTGAAACCCTTTCCTTGCACTTAGTAAGTCACAATGATAATATACTATCATCCTGACGTCTCAAATCCATGGCAGAGATTAAGGTTTCAGTGAAGTTGATCTTTCTTGAATGTCGATTATACATACATGCCATATGTCAGCTATTTCTAAAATTTCTATGTCGTCTATAACGTAAAGAAAATTTAGAACTGTAAATATTTTCAGTACGTTGGGTTCTGCTGCTTTCTTGTATTGAAGAGAGGATGTACGAAACATTTTTGGCAATGCTGGCAGTTATCTTCTTTTTTTATAAAGAAGAGTGTCCATATGTGTGTTTGTTTGCAATCCCAAAAAGAAAATTCGATTAAAGAAATAACGGGGGAACGGGTTTATAGCTAATACGTATGTAAATAAATAGTCTATGTCATCTTTGGTATAAGCATTTAATGATGCCCTTTCTTTAATTTTCGATACTGATGAGTTTAGCTGGCACTACAGGAGCAGTATTCCATACTCCTCTTGCTTAATGTAAATACAGTAATACAGGAAAACGTCGAGTTCTTAAAACCTTGGTGGTATTAGTTTACTAGTCTTATTCATACACAACCAGAGAAAATATATCAACCGTAACTACGATTAGTTGCGTAGTTACTGTCATTACTGTTTAATGTTGATTGCAGGTTAAGATTAAAACACTACTACGACAAGTGAAACACCTTGTTTCTTTTCCTAACTAGTACTTCCATTTTCAACGAGCACTTGACGTATCGATATTAATTCGGTTAGGAAGTATCACTCTCCTTATCAGGAATGTACTGTTAGAATCTGCGTTTGAATGCAACTATGGAACCAATCTCCAGGCGAACATAAAAAAATTAGGACAAGGGAAGGTCATAGTTTTAGCGGCAAGTTACTGTACCTGACGTCCAACATATTTTTCTGCTTATTTATCATACAACATGCGATTTTATTTTATTTCAACCCTGGTGTAGATGTTGGTACAATAATTTGCTTTGTAGAAGTAGATGTGAATTCGGTACATGTTGTAAGTTACATGACGTAATGTGAAAGAATACATATTTGCTATTTTTCATTCCGTGTCAAGGATAATGAGTTCAATTTTACTAACAGTATACATAAAGTATTTGACAATTTTAATGTACTGACATGTTTCCTTACAGATTTACGAGATGTGTACATGCTCAGAATTGTTTATAAATATTTCTGGCTTTATGACTGTACTGTTGAAGGTCACATATCTAGCTTCTAAACATCACATAATCAAGTACGAGGGTTTGACCGTAAATAGTGGCGACTATTTATTAACAACCGACACAAAAG